>OV702280.1:13699220-14999220 GCA_916181665.1 Avena sativa | reverse complement strand
AGATATAAAAACACCTCAAAGTGTAGACAAAGCAAAGCAGATACTAAACAAGCATGGAACATAAAATATTATAGATACATTTACGACGTATCAAGCATCCCCAAGCTTAACTCCTGCTCGTCCTCGAGTAGGTAAGTGATAAAAGAATAATTTTTGAGGTGACATGCACCATCAAAACCAAGATCAGCCCATTTGCAAGCATTGAAAGCTGGGATAAAAAAACTCTAAACATGTGCATGAAAGATGGAGTTCTAACAATAAGACAAAGTAACTACGCATGCAACATTAAAGGCTACAAACAAAGATCATGAATAACATGCATTGAAAAATGTTTGTTTGTTTCACATACAGAAAACATGGCATAGTGGCAATCAGCTTGTCCCTAATGGAGTAGCAAATAGATGCATAGGGCACCTTCAAAGTTCATAAGAGTGACTAGATACAAATAGCACAAGAACAAGTAATATCACAATATGCATCAATCAATAAGTTTTGGGACACTGCACATAGAACTAAGAATGGCAACTATGCTATCTTAATGGTTCCTAATGGTAGAAGGTGGAGACTCAATATAATAGTGGAAGCAAGGCCCTTCATAAAGGGAAGTAGGGATTTCAAGTTTCTAGAAGAGCTTCCAAAAATTATGGTACTTGTTAGCTTTCAGCCCTTATTGCCCCTATCATAAGCATCTTGAAGTGATTAAGGTTAAAGTGAACAAACTATGGAGTATATGCTTGACAAAGTATAAGTTGGCAATCTAAAGTCCCTTGAATACGAGGGCCACACCTCATGCTACTCAACTTCAGTCACCTGTAAGTTCTTGTCATAGTAAGTACATGCGTATCATAGAGAACCGCCAACGGGGTACCCCTTGCACATGGTACAAGAGCTTTCCATAACCAAAATGACAAGGCAAGCAGACAATGAGCATCTCAGCGATATTTTTATTTACTATATGCATAGCTTTTTATTGAGGATGCTTCATAGATAGCTCATTATGGTGATGCTGCAAGTTTCCACCATGATTAGGCATGGATTAGGCTAGCGGCCTAGACGTTTATCTAACACAAAATACATAACTCCATGGACTTACAAGCTCCCTCTTTATTTCACACCGGTGACATCCATAGACAAAATAACATGATATCAACTGTATACAAAGTACATGTGCAATGTTGAAAACGTTCCCCATGACAACACGGTTCTACTAATCCAACGTATAAGTGCAAGCATATACAACATATACGACACAATGGTTCAAGTTTATTAGGGGCAAAGAATATAAAGTGTGCCATCAAGTTCGTGAGGGCTTTAATCACTAAGTTTTCACGTAACAAAATAGTTTTTAATTGGAAGATAGCTAAAAACAAGAATATACTTGGAATGGTGTAACACACCATGCATAGGAATTTATAGTGGACACTTTGGAATAACTTGGTTTCTTGGGAGTTGGATGCATGAGTAGATCTTACTCATACAAGTGGAGGCTAGCAAAAGACTGGGAGCGACCAACTAAGAGAGCAATAATGGCCATAATTATGCAGAGCGACAAAACATTACTAATCAAAGCATAGAGTGGTACTACAAGTCAAGGAATAAATGATCATAGAGGCTAAGGTGACTGGTTCATAATCATAA
Organism: Avena sativa; assembly: GCA_916181665.1. NCBI lineage: Eukaryota > Viridiplantae > Streptophyta > Magnoliopsida > Poales > Poaceae > Avena > Avena sativa. Next base: position 14,997,582 of record OV702280.1, on the reverse strand, counting down.
CATGGTGTGAGCATGTGCCCAGTCAACCCAAACAAAGCATCAAAGGAGAATACCACAATACTATGCTTTTGTATGCTAAAACAACGCATGATTCTTTCAAGGCACATTAAGGAATACTAATTGTTTGGAACAAGTCATGCTACAACAATAATTACTAAGCATAAGTTCAAAACAACATCTATCATGGCATGATAAAGTCTAAGTCACAGTCAAAATAAGCTCCTCTTGTACTACTCAAGCAAGAACTTTCTACTCCTCTCCAACACCAATCAACTTATTTGAAACAACTCACAAAGATAATAATCAATAAAGACCAGTGAGCTTGTCTCACAAATCCAAAAAGAAGAACTAAAAAGTTCTAAGCTGAAAGCACAAGAAAACTAAGGCTAAACACAGTGCTAGCAAAAGAGAACACTCACAAGACAATAAGAATGAAAACTAGAGTGTTCTAGGCAATGAAAACAGAGTGTGTCTCTCTCCAAAAGAAGTGTGTTGGGATCTAACCAACTTACTCAAGCAAACCAAGCAAATGAAAACCAAAAATGAAAACTAAGATGCTCCAAGAACAACACAACTGCGCATGAAACAATAAAAACAAAGTGTCTAGAAAGACCTGAGATTTTTATTGATGAAGGGGATGCCTTGGGCATCCCCAAGCTTTGACGCTTGCATATCTTGGATATTTCTTGGGGTGACACCGGGGTGGCATCCCCAAGTTTGAGCTTTTGTCCATTCTTCATCTCATTACATCATTCTCTCTCTACACCTGAAATTTTTCCTTCATACAAAACTTCACACAATCTTCATTAGCAACATTAGTGTAATCAAAAGATAATAGACCTTTAGGCTTAGCTTTGGAACAGAAAAACTTTCATTAAAAACACAAGCTATTGTATCAATTCCCTCAAAAGTCTCAATTTCCTAAAAAGAACCCAAAAAGGAATCAACAAGAAGCAAATGCAAATAATGGCAGAAATCTGTCAAAACAGACCAGAAGGTAAAAACCGATTTTTTCGAAGACCTTATGTTGCTCAAATCAAAAAGTGTTGAACTAACTAAAGTTATCTAATATACTGGGGGATTTATTTGTAAATTTTCAGCTTAATCCTACTTATAGAGACTCATCACGAATTTTTATGGTGGAGGACAGAAATTTGTTTCGGGACAGCAACTCCCCAAATCTTACTTCCCTCTCATTAGAGGTTATTCTTGGCACAAAAAGCAAACAAAAAGGATAAGAAGAGGTCATTACTGAAGTAATAACTTCCAAGACTTAAGTAAACTCTTGGGTTATCTCCCAACAAGTACTTTTCTTTAACGCCTTTAAGTTACGCTTGATAGTTTGAAAAGATGCTCACATAAGAAATATGAATTGAAGTAAAAGAGAGCATCAAGAATCAAATTCAGAAGACATTTAAGTCTAACCCACTTCCTATGCAAGATAATCTTGTAAAGAAACAAGTCATGAAAGCACAAAGAAACAAGAATAGGAAAGCAAAACAAGTGCAACTTCAAGACTTTCAACATAAAGAGGGGAAACTTAATATTGTTGAGATACATAAAACCATGTTTCCCTCTCTCATAATAACTTTTAGTAGCATCATGAACAAAATTAACAATATAACTATCACATAAAACATTCTTATCATGATCCACATGCATAAAATGGTTATTACTCTCCACATAAGCATAGTCATTCTTATTAATTGTAGTGGGAGCAAATTCAAAAAATAGCTATCATTACTATTCTCATCACCATAATCATCAAATATAGGAGGTATATTGTAATCATAATTAATTTTCTCCTCAATATTAGGTGGACTGAAAAAATATCATATTCATCATTGTAATCATCATATATTGGAGGTAAAGTATCATCAAAGAAAATTTTCTCCTCTAAAGATGGGGGATTAAAAAGATCATTTTCATAAAAACTAGCTTTCCCAAGCTTAGACTTTTCCATAGCATTAGCAATAATGGCATTCAAAGGATTCATGCTAATAACATTGCTATTAGCATGCAAATAAAGTTCCATAGGTTTTTTAATTTTCTCTTCAAACACTTCATGTCCTAACTCAAGATAAATGCTATAGAGCTCTCTAATTTTGTTGTTGTTTTCCATTAAGCTTAACCAGTGAAAACAAGAAACAAAAAGACAAAATTGCAGAATCTAAAGGAAATAACTTCGAGCACTCATACCAGAGTATGTGAGTACCTTTTACCTTACCTCCCCGACAACGGCGCCAAAAAATACCTTTGGTGGAGCTTGACGTGGAGGAAAGGTAAAAGGACCAAAACTTCCCCGGCAACGGTGCCAGAAAATAGCTTGATGTCTACGCACTTCTATTCTTGTAGACAGTTGTTGGGCCTCCAAGTGCATAGGTTTGTAGAACAGCAGCAAGTTTTCCTTAAGTGGATCACCCAAGGTTTATCGAACTCAAGGAGGAAGTGGTCAAAGGTATCCCCTCTCAAGCAACCCTGCAATCAAGATACAAGAAGTTTCTTATGTCCCCAACACACCGAATACACTTGTCAGGTGTATAGGTGCACTAGTTCGGCGAAGAGATAGTGAAATACAAGTGGTAACGGTGCCAGAAAATAGCTTCTGACTTGTTGTTGACGTGGAAGAGACTAAAGGAAAACTAAAATAAAGATGGAAGCAAGCAAACATGCAACGGATCTAGATGCAAACGGTGTTTCAATGCTTAGAAACAAGGCCTAGGGATCATACTTTCACTAGTGAACACTCTCTCATATAGATATCCTCCCTTCATGATACTACTCTCAACTACTCTCCGGTTGGACACTCTAATCCATGGCAGGGCTATAACAGCACTCCTCAAAGTCTGCCTTTCCCAATCAAGATAACCCCACACTATCACCTTGAGCGCTAGATGGTTCCAACAAACACCACAATTTCATAAAGATATCCAACTCTAAATATAACTCATGAATATATATATATGTAATCTAGCTTAAGTGCCACACACGACGCGCACACTATCACTTTCACACACATGGGGAAAAGCATAGATCTATTAAAGTACGATGAGTATTTATGTAGAATCTAGCCTAAGTGCCACCATGACATGCACACTGTCACTTACACACACGTGGGGAGAGCAAGAGATCTATTGAAGCACTTGAGTAGCAAGGTAGATCTACTTGATTACAAAGCTGATGACCACAACAAGATCATGCATAGAGAGAGATGAACACATAGCTACCAGTAGAGCCCTTAGCCTCGAGAGAGAACTAATCCCTCCTCATCATGGGAACCAGCAATGGCGATGTAGATGGTGGTGGAGATCGATGGAGATGGCTCCGGGGGCACTTCCCCGTCCTGGCAGGGTGCCGGAACAGAGACTTTCTATCCCCCAAATCTCCCCTTCGGTGGCGGCGGTGCTGTGGAGGTTTTCGTGGATTTCTTCTGGATGATTTAGGATTTTATCCCCGGGGGATTCTTATAGGCACAGGAGGAAAGGTCAGTGGAGGTTCAGGGGGCCCACACCCTGTCCAGGAGCGGGCCCACCCTGGTCGCGCCTTGGGGGTCTGGCTGCCCTGGCTCGCCCCTCTGTCTCACCTCAGGACTTCATGTCGCCCACGGTAAAATATTGACTTTGGCTTTTGCCCCGTCCAATTCCTAGAATATTGATTTATTGCCTTTCTGGAACGAAAAATAGAAGAAAACAGGCAACTGGCATTGTGGCAACTTGTTAATAGGTTAGTTCCAGAAAATATATAAAAACACCTCAAACTGTAGACAAAGCAAAGCAAAGTAGATTCTAAACAAGCATGGAACATCAAAAATTATAGATAAGTTTCCGACATATCACATACTTGTGATTAAACCCCATGCAAGCATCTGCAACTACAAGAAAGCAATTAAGATATAAACCTAACCACAGCCTTAGACTCTGAGATCCTACGCTCCCTTGTGCAATGGTGTTCTAACGGGGGTTTAGGTTTCTGTCACTCCGGCAACCCCACAATTAGTAGCCAAATACACAATGCATTCCCCTAGGCCCATAAATGGTGAAGTATCATGTAGTCGACGTTCTCATGACACCACTAGAAGAATAGCACCACAACTTAAATACTAAACGATTGAATAATATCTCAACACGAATCCACTACTAACAACATGACTTCTCCCATGTACTCAAGAACTAAACGAACTACTCACAAGACATCATATGGAACAATATCAAAGATGATATGGTGACGGATAACAATCTAAACATAAACAATAATCCAATGGTTCCACTCACAAGCATCAACTACAATAGTAATCAACACCGGGAAAGTCCCCCCTAAGAATTATGCAAGTATTCAACACAATTGTTACAACGGGATGGAGTGGTGATGATGGTGCTGGTGGAGATGATGGTCTGGATGATGATGATGATCCCGATGAAGTCTAGCTTGAAGATGGTGTTTATGGCGATGATCTCCTCTCTCTAGGAAGGAATTTCCCTGGCAGAAATCTGTCTGTCGGAGAGCTCTTTCTCTCTCGGTGTTTTCCGCCCCGCAGAGGCAGCGGAATCTTTATGTGGCCACTCCCCGTGTTTTAGGGTTTCGAGAGGAAGATATAGGCGAGAGGGCGGAGCCAGAGGTGGGCCAGGTGGCCCACACCCATTGTAGGCGCGGCCTAGGGGTGGCCCGCGCCTTGGGGGTGTGGGCCCCCTGTGGCCCATCTCCGCCTCCCCTTCTGGCTTTCTTCGTCTTCTAGGAAAATATGATTTTCCATAGTTTTTCTGGTATTTTTCTGATCTTCGCGAAATTGCGTCAAAACACCTCTTGTTCCATCAGAATCCTAACTCCGGCAGTTCATCCTCCAAGAATCATCCAACATGCAAAAACAGATGAAAAGACATAAGTAACACCTCTTAATATGAAATATATCAATGAATAGAGGTAAATTATGATATAGAACGGTGATGCAAATTGGACGTATCAAATCCCCCCAAGCTTAGACCTTCGCTTGTCCCCAAGCGAAAACTGAGCCCAGTAAACATGTCCACATGTTTATGGAGTGAAGTGTCGATAAAAGAATACGGACAAGAAGCATCACACTTACCATTACACAACTCATAGAAGAAAGAAACTCACCATTATATAACTTAACTTGCAACAAGTACATGAGTCACAATAGATATGCATAAAGATAAATCATAATTGGAATTGTCAAACTTTGTTCTTGGTCAGAGAACAGTTGGCAAACAATTTTGCAAAAACTTCTGTAGAAGTTTTCACAACAAGAGTACTCTTTGCTCAAACACAAAAGGTCTTTCACAATGATGGATTTCAAAGTAATACTCAATAGATAAGAGTCTTGTGCAAACAAGGAAGATAAAGAACATGATTGAATAAATCATCATATGAATGCTTGAAACGCAACAACTCAAATGCTTGCTGAAGATAGAGAGGAAGTAGGTTTAATGACTCAACTCAGAAATAGGATAAAGGCCCTTCATAGAGGGAAACAGGGATTTCAAGTTCATAAAGAGCTTCCAAAAGATTATGGTACTTACTAGCTTTGAGCTCTCATTGCCCCTATCATAAGAATCTTGAGGTGATTAAGTTTAAAGTGAAAAAAGATGGAGTATATGCTTGACGAAATATAATTTGGCAATATCATGTCCCTTGAGTACGAGGGCCGCTCCTCATGCTACTCAAATTTAGTTATCGGTAAGTTCTTGTCATTGTAAGCATATGTGTATCATAAAGAACCACCAATGGGGTACCCCTTGCACATGGTACAAGAGCTTTCCCATAACCAAAATGACAAGGCAAGCAGACAGTGAGCATCTCAGCAATCTCTTATTTGCCATGGGAAAATGGCACTTTTTCTCTCTTTCCTCTTTTCAATATGTCTCTTCTTTTTTATATAAGAGGAAAGCTTCGTAGATTTCTCACTATGGTGATGCTGCAAGTTTCCACCATGATTAGGCATGGCTTAGGCTAGCAGCCCAGGCGTTTCTCTAATACACATACATAACTCCATTGACTTACAAGCTCCCTTTTATTTCACACCGACGACATCCGCAAACAAAAGAGCATGATATCAACTGGGTATGTATTTATAGGTGTTGAAAGCATTCCCCGTGACAGCACGGTTCTGCTAATCCCAACGTATAGATGCAAGCATATACAACTTTGATGACACAATGGTTCAAGTTTATTAGGGGCATGAAAATAAGGTGTGCCATCAAGTTCATGAGAGCTTTACTAACTAGTTTTCACATAACAAAATAATTTTAATTTGAAAGATAGATGAAGCTTGAGAATTTGCGTGGAATAGCAATAATGCTAATAGGCAGATATGATGGACGCAAATGGCACAAGTTTGGTTCAAAGGGATTGGATGCATGAGAAGTATGCCTTCTCAAAACAGGTTTTTGGCTAGCAAGGCTAGGTAGCAAGCAAAAGAGTTAAAAGAAACAAGCAAACCTACAAGTGATAAAGCCAAATATGCAATCTTCCTTGAAGACACAAAATATCTTAAATAAATAATACTAAGCTTATGATCCAATCAAGAAAGAAAATAAATGATACAAAATACCTATAAGCGTTTTCTATTTTCCTTTCAAACCTCAAAACGTGTTGCTACTAACCAGATCTTAGTTTGCCAAAACCAATTTAGATCTACTTGATGCTCCCAAGGTGATACCAATACTGGTTAACAAGATCAATCATATAATAGAGATTGCAAACTAAAATAAGAAGTGCAAAAGGTAAAAGATGATTTTCCGTAGTTTTTATGGTATTTTTTTGATCTTCACAAAATTGCATCAAAACACCTCTTTTTTCATCAGAATCCTGACTCCGGCAGTTCATCCTCCAAGAATCATCCAACATGCAAAAACAGATGAAAAGACATAAGTAACACCTCTTAATATGAAATATATGAATGAATAGAGGTAAATTATGATATATAAATGTGATGCAAATTGGACGTATCATGGCACGATGCCATGTAGGCGGCGGGGCGAAGCCCGCCTGTTCATCTAGTACATGTGAAGTTTTTTCTAAAATCAGCAATAAGCAGTTGGGTAACAAGTAGATGATCTAGTATATGGGCACAACTTATCCATTTTCTTTAAGGAATAGGAGTAGGTTACGACTAGCGCAATTAAAAATTTCTTCTACCACCTAAATCGGGAATGATACCGTCATAGATCATGGCAATTGCGAAATTTGATTAATCACATCAAGGCAGTGAAGACGTTGTACTTTCTGAACACTCCTCTCATGCGGCTTGTCTAAGTGCCACATATGCAGCACCCTCAAAGATATCCACACATGCAGAGTGAAAACGTCACACGCCGGACGTCTATGTTCGCGCGTGGAATAGAGGCATGAGTGGTGTGACGGGTAGGTGGAGTGATTAACACTAATCAGCTCGCCCCACCCTTACTTATATAGACGTCCTGATAAGCTTCTATGTTAGAGACCCATTAGTGCTCCTAAGCCTGGTATAATTAGTCTGAAATACTCTTTCAACCCCTTAAGTGTGTGCCATTTATCTATAGGTTCACACATGTATATATACAAGACATAAGTACTTCGACATATTTGATAGCAACAGATCCGTCGATGGCCATGAGCGAGATAAGCGATCAAAGAGGGCCCCCAATTTCTAGGACCCCCAAATCAAGTTTAGTTACATGTATTATCAATCAGGTAAAAGCCTAGAAAATCCAAATAGACTTTGTCGTGGGAATGACCACGGCAGATGCTGCAATCGGCAGCGAGTAGTAGAACATGGGGCAAGGGCGGCCAGCCATCTGCGGTGCGAGATGAGGGTGGAGACACAAGGATTTACCCAGGTTCGGCCCCCCGGAGTGTAAAGACCTACTCCTGCTAGATTGTATTATGGTGGAAGTACAATGGGGCGAGCTCGGCGGCTAGGCAGCGAGTCGCTTGGGTGGATGATGGAACGTATCCTCTACACGCCCTCTAGGGAGGTTTATATAGACTCACCCCCTAGGGTTTACAGATCTCAACCGAATCAGTTAAGGTTTCAGCAATCGTTTAACCTAATCCGACTGGGCCTAGCTACGCTCCTGGGCCTTCAGCTTCCAGTCGCTTGAGTCCACGCCTGGTCTTGATCCAGTCGATGTTACCGTAGGCCCACTCGCAGGCGCCTGGGCCAGTCGGAAACGTCCTGCTGGGTATACCCCGGTAGGCATATCCCCATCAGTAGTCCCCGAGGCCGTCGTTGATTGGTCGCAGGTGGTCGCTGGCAGTCGGTGTATTCGGCTCCAATGCGGACGCCCAGTCGAATCGGCGGCGGACTCCTGAATAAAGGAAAAACCAGTTATTCTAGTCGCACTAACGGCGACCGATTTAGTCGCAGCTCGGCGAACGGGTCGGCGAATATTCAGTCGCTATTGTAGTGATCGGGTCGGTGAATAATCAAGTCGCGCGGAGTGACGAGTCGAGTGGATGAAGTTGGACCGTCAAGTGGGGTCAAACTAGCCGTTGGGGTAATCCAACGGTAACTTTCGGCGTAATCACCGCGTAGTAATGGCTCCCGAAATTGGCGGGTAACAACCGCTATACAAGGGGATGACGGGCGAGCGAGGAAACACTCCTTCATCTTTCCTCCGACCTCGCCCATCTCCGTTTCCACTCCGCATTGCGATCCAACCGATCCAGAGAGCCCCGACCTCCACAAATCTTCCAACCAATGGCCCCCTCCACCGAACCATGGGGCCGATCCAAGTGCACCAGGGCGCTATTGGCGTTGTTCGAGGAGGCCGGGATCCTGCGCGCCGGCAGGTGGCGCATCCCCGCGGCTGGAGAGGTGACTCTGGACCCGCGCGAGGGAGAATTCGTTTGCTTCCCCAGCCACCTGGAGCGGGGGCTGGGGTTTCCCACTTCTCTCTTCTTCCGGCGCATCTGCACCTTCTATGGGATCCAGCCGTCGGACCTGGGCCCGCTAGCATCGAGCAACTCGCCATTTTCGTGGCGTTCTGCGAGTGCTATCTGGGCTGCAGGCCCTACTTCCCCCTATGGCAAGATCTATTCCATGGGAGGATTAGTCGCGAAGAATCAGGCGGCCCGATGCTGGCGGCAGGTGGCCTGACGTTTCAGCTGAAGTCGAAGGCGTCCTTCTTCGACCTGATGCTGCCGGCCAAGGCGGCAAGCGAGTGGAAGAAATCCTGGTTCTACGTCACCAAGGCGACTCCAGATGGAGAGGTGGCGCTTCCGAGGTACTCCGCCAACCGGCCCGAACCGCGTCGGCTCCAGGCCGGCAAGCTCCCGCTGGACCAGTGAATGGTTGTCGACGAAATGTTGCAAACCATCCGCGGCCTAAAGAAGAAGGGCCTCCAAACCATCAATCTTTACAACTGCTGGCTCGGGCGGCGGCTCGTGCCTTTGTCCCGCCGCGACCATTATATGTACGAGTACGCGGGCAGGGACGACCCGACAAAATCCTGCCTCGTCGAGTGGAAGCTCGAGGACTACATCCTGGCTCTGAAGAAGATCACCCAGGCAGCATACCTGGACGCGAAGGCCGGGGTCGCCCCTTATACCGCAAGGCGCCCAGCTCCGACGGTAAGTCGCCATTTTCGTCACCATTCGCAGTCTCAGACGATGCAGTCGCGGTTATGCTGACGTTGTTTCATTTTTATTGCAGCTGTTCCAAGTGGTGGAAGGATGGCTCCCACCCGCAGACGACGAAAACTCGAGCTCGTCCGTTCAGGACGGGAGCGAGTCGCCACCTGCCAAAGGCGACGTTGGGAGCGATGTGGGTGATGACGACGATGATGACGACGAGCCCGTGGAAGACGCCGCCCCGATGGCTCGCAAAACTCGCGGGCAACATCAGCGCGAGCTCGAGGCGAGTAGAAGCCTCGAAAGTCATGACGACGACGACGAGCTCCCCGAGCACACCTCGCGTCGTGAGGCTACGTCGTCGAAGAAGAAGAAGAATAAGGAAGTGAAGGCTCCGCCAAGGAGAAAGACGAAGCCGGCGAAGCAGGCGTCTCCGCCTCGTTCGGCGACTAGTTACGACGCCACCAGCTCGGCCAAGGGTGAAGCGACACATACGACAGCAGCACCGAACGCCGCCGCCCTCCTGGATGAGGTGCCTCTGGCCTCGCTTCCACCCCCATTCGCCCCGGTCTCTGGGTTGAGGGCTACTCCAGCCGCAGCAGCTTCGCCTCCCAGGAGAGATCCTGCCGACGTCATCACGGAGGCTCCTGTCGCGGCCTCGTCTTCGAAGAGGCCCTCCATGTCTTGGGAACATGATGCGTTCGAGATGGGCCTCAGTCGGAAACTAGGCCCCGAGCTGGAGAAGCCGGCCAGCATCCGCGCGGGATTGCGGTTCATACCAGTCGCCAAGTAAGTTTTTGTTCATCTGCTTGCCTTCCGTTGTACTCGGACAATTTTGCTCATATCGTTGTTTCACAGGACTAGAGTTAAGAAGATCGGCCACCCTTCCGTGGCCAAGGTTCCACCAATCGTCGCCGAGGAGGACCCCTCACGGAAGAGGAAAGCTGATGAAGTCGCTGCCTCCGCAGACAGTGCTAAGAAGGCGAAGGGCGACGATGTCGTCACAGTCTCTGACGACACGACGGTTGCTCCGAATGATCCTCCGACTGCGGCGGAGGTGGCCTTGAAGACCAAGGAGGCTGTTTCCTCGCCTGGAATGGCCGAGCCGGCTCCTAGTGGCGCTGGAGCATCCGCTGCGACCTCCCCCCGCTTTATGGCCAAAGCGGCTACAGCAAGTGGTACAACGCCATCGAGCCACACGCCTCGGGTCGCCGAAACGGAGGTCGAGCAGCATCGCGGAAAAACTCCGGGTCTTCTCGCATCTGTGGACGCGCTAAAGCTCCACGGCATGCTGGGCGCAGCCATCCAGGTATGTCCAGTCCCCAAGGATCGGGCCACTGAATTTCAGTGGTCATATTCTTTTAGTGTTTGTTTTTATTTGTAGTACCCAGTCCCCGAGTGCCTAGTCGCTGAATTTCAGCGGGTGGGCACTTAGGATTTTTTGATCTCCAGTCCCCGAGTGTCTAGTCGCTGAATTTCAGCGGGTGGGCACTTAGAATTCCATTGTTGTTGACTGTTTGATTTGTGCGCAGGGCTCGCAGCGTGAGTCGGCCGATCGGCTTGCTGCGAAGTGTCGCGCGGAGAAGGAACTTGTTGCCGTACAAGAAACGAACAAGGGACTCCACGCAATCACTGCCAAGGCAGAGGAGGTCCGTCAGGGCCTTGTCCCGGCGGGTGAGCTGACGACGGCTCAGTCTGTGTTGAGTACGGCTGAAAATCGGATCGCTGATCTGGAGCGCGAGCTCAAGGAAGCGAAGGCGGAGGCGAGCTCAGCGAATGGGCGAGCAAAAGCTGCTGTTACAGCTGCCGCTGAAGAGTGTAAGGTCTCTGAAGCCCTCGTTGTTGGGCTGCAGAACGAATTCTCCTCGTTTCAAAGCTTCATCACGGGCCACTGCCATCCTTTAATTGGTGAACTTTCTGCCTCTGCCTGTAGTAGCTGCATTGTGTAATCGTTGTTATACTCACTTCCGCCCTCTGTCCACAGGTCGGATTATCGACATCTCGGAGGAGGCGCAGTCGTACGACGCGCGGCAGTGTGTGACCACTCTGGTCGACTTGGCCACATTGTCCGCGGCTTGCATTCAGACATATCTTCAGGAGATATCGCCTATGGAAGTGATTCCCAGCGACCTCGTCGAAGTATGGCGGTATCTGGAGAAGGTGCCGTCAGTCATCGAGTTCATGACGCGGTCGGCGTTCCGGCGCGGGGCGGCGAAGGCTCTCAGCCTTGGGCTTGCCCACTTCCCGGAGGACTTCGATCTTGACGATGTGACGAGTGGCTACCCCTCGTCGACGGGCTCGGTGGAGATCGCCGAGGTGCTGAAGCTGACGGACCGGGCCGCGGTGTACTCCGATCGCGTCTGGACGATGGGCGACCTCCTCCCCTATCAGGAGACGACTGTCGCCCCCAACGATCCTGAGCCGCCGCATCGGGACTTCAAGGTCGAGTAGCCCTTCCGTGCGGAGATGGCGGGTGAGTTGACGACGTACCCGTCGAACCCGTTCACGCCCTTCATTCGCAACCGCAGGGGTGGCGGCGAGTCGCCGTCGAAACCTGCGGAGTAGAAACACTGTGCCCTGGGGTGTTAGTAGTGATTGGCCATTGGACTCAACTTGTATTTTGGAACGACGTTGTTCTGTTGTAATGAAACTTCGTGTTATTTTGTGAATTGTTTCGTGATTTTGATTGCTGATTGGACGAGTCCCCGAGCGCGTCCGCCCTTTTTATGGGGTTTACCTCGTTTGTTATGTGTTTGTGGTTTTGAATGTTTTGTCAGTTGTTTTGTTATTGAGGTTGACTCGCCCGAGCTCGGAGAGCCAGTCGCAGGGCGACTCCCGTGAGTTCTCTTTACTTGACCGTTTTCCCTTGCGCGAAGGAGGTCGGGTGGCCGAGTCCCCGCGCGTGGTACTTGGTGGTTCTAGTCGCAGCTCCAGGGTGGGTGAGGACTGAGCGCGTTAGAGTAAGCGTGTCACTCCTGCCTGACCCGTAGGGTCAGTCGCATGGCGAGTCCTGGGCACGCTCTCATACTTGGCGTTTTTCCCTAGTCACTCGTGCTCGACTGGTCGTCAGTCCCCGAGCGTGGTACTTGGCCTTTCGAGTCACTGTGCCGAGGATGCGGCGGACCTTGGTCGCTGTGAGGAACGAGGGCAGTTGTCTTGGCTCGTTAAGCCAGTCGAGCTTGGCGACTCCAATGGTGCTCCGGGTTGGCGTTTTTCGTGGACGTTACGAGTCCTGGGGTAACCCAGTGCCCTCGGACCGCACTACTTGGCTGTGCCGGTTGCTGTACCAGAGGTTGACTTCTGCGGTTAGCTTGACGCTGTTATTATGAGTGCGAGTGGCACAAGGCACGGAGAGTAGACGCAATTTGCGGTAACCGATCTATTTTATTTCATAGCAGGTGGAGAGTACATGTATGGAATTCTAGGAGTAGAATTTCCGTAGTAAGTTTACATTCCACGGTCGCTTGACGTCGAGTTTCCCGTCTCCTCGGACGTCGATGAGGTAGTAGGCGTCGCTGCCGAGGACTCGCCCGATGGAGAATGGTCCCTCCCAAGGGGGGGATAGCTTGTGCATGCCCTTCTTGTCCTGGATGAGGCGTAGCACCAGATCGCCTTCCTGGAACATGCGAGTCCTTACTCGCCGGCTATGGTAGCGGCGAAGACCTTGTTGGTAGATGGCGGTGCGGGAGCGGGATAGGTCGCGTGCCTCATCGAGTTGGTCGACTCCATCCTGGCGTGCGAGTTCGTTTGCGGCCTCCGTGTAGTGGACAACCCTGGGCGAGTCGTGCTCTAGGTCGGTGGGCATGACTGCCTCGGCACCATACACCATGAAGAAGGGGGTGAAACCTGTCGAACTGTTGACGGAGGTGCGGATTCCCCAGATGACGGAGGGTAGCTCCTCGACCCAGCACCCGGCGGTGCGCTCGAGTGGTACTTGAAGCCGTGGCTTCAGGCCATGGAGGATGCTCTGGTTGGCCCGTTCCGCCTGGCCGTTGGACTCTGGGTGAGCGGCTGAGGCGAGGTCGAGTTGGATGTGATGTTCTTCGCAGAACTCGGCCATGGCTCCTTTGGCGAAGTTGGTGCCGTTGTCCGTGATGATGCTGTTTGGGAACCCGTAGCGATAGATGAGCTCGCATAGGAACTTGGTGGCGGTCTTCCTTTCGCATTTCCGGACTGGCTTGGCCTCCACCCATTTTGTGAATTTGTCGACTGCGACCAGGAGGTGGGTGAAGCAGGAGGGGGCCTTTTTGAAAGGACCTACCATGTCCATACCCCACACGGCGAACGACCAGGTGATGAGGATTGTCTTGAGTACTGAGCTCGGTACGTGGGTCTGGTTGGCGTACTTCTGGCACCCGGCGCACCGCTGGACGATGTCGACGGCGTCTGCATGTGCGGTAGGCCAGTAGAAACCGTGTTGTATAGCCTTCGCGACCAGAGACCGGGCGCCGACGTGGTGGCCGCAGTCGCCGGAGTGGATGTCGTGGAGGATTTTGCGCCCTTCAGCGGGTTGGACGCAGCGTTGGAACACGCCGGTCACGCTGCGCTTGTGGAGCTCACCGTCGATGATGACGAAGGATTTGCAGCGGCGTGCTATCATCCGGGCGTCTGTTTCGTCTGTTGGCAAGGTGCCTCCCTCCAGGTAGGCGATGTACGGCGTAGTCCAGTCCTCTGGCTCGGCGATGAGTGCGACCAGGGCTGCCTCTGGTTGCCGCGGGACTCCGATGTCGATCTCCCTTGGGGGAGAGACGGAAGGCTTGGTGATGGTGTCGAGGAAGACGCCGACGGGTGGTGCGAGTCGAGCCGAGCCGATGCGAGAGAGTGCGTCGACTTCCTCGTTCTTCCTCCCGTCGATCCACTCGACGGAATAGCCTGCAAAGTGTCCGCCCAGCTTGTCCACTGCTTGGCGGTATGCCGCCATGGTGGGGGAGACGGCGTCGCAGGTGCCAGCGACTTGCCCAGCTACGAGGTCGGAGTATCCGTAGCAGCGTAGGCGGTTGACATTCATCTCCTTGGCGGCTCGCATGCTGTGGAGTAGTGCCTCGTACTCGGCCATGTTGTTGGTGCAGGGGGTGAAGTCGAGGCAGAGGACGTAGCGTAGCTTGTCGCCCTTCGGAGAGGTTAGCACGATCCCTGCTCCTGCACCGTCCGCATTCTTGGAGCCGTCGAAGTGTAAACACCAGTAGTGGAGGTATGGTAGCTTTTCTGGCTGCTGGGCCTCCTCCCAGTCGGCGATGAAGTCCGCGAGATCCTGCGACTTGATCGCTTTGCGCGGCTCGTACTTGATGTTGTGGACGCCGATTTCGACGGCCCACTTGGTGACTCGCCCGGTCGCCTCGCGGTTGCGGATGATGTCCTGCAACGGTGTTGAGGAGACGACCGTTATCGGGTGCTCCTAGAAGTAGTGTGGAAGTCGCCGCTGTGCTCTGAAGACCGCATATACCAGTTTCTGGTATTGCGGGTATCGCTGGCGCGACTTGGTGAGGACCTCGCTGATATAGTACACTGGTCGCTGCACTGGATGCTCCTTTCCTTCCTCTGGTCGCTCGACGACCATGATGGCGCTGACGACGCGCTCGGAAGCCGCGACGTAGACCAGCATGGGTTCCTTGTCGACGGGGGCGGCGAGTAGCACCTTCTTGAGGTCGCGGAGCGCCTCGTCCGCCTCCTTGTCCCATTGGAAGGTGGGGTTCTTGCGCATCAGGCGGTATAGGGGCATCGCCTTTTCGCCCAATCGGGGGATGAAGCGACTGAGAGCCGTGACTTGCCCGGCCAGCTTCTGGACATCACGCAGGCACTCGGGTTTGCCGAGTCGAGCGATCGTGTCGATCTTGGTGGGATTCGCCTCGATCCCGCGCTTGGAGATGACGTATCCCAGTAGCTGCCCTACTGGTACACCGAAGGTGCATTTGCCTGGGTTTAGTTTTATCTTGTATTTCCGCAGGTTGGCAAATGTTTCTGCCAGGTCGGCGAGTAGGTCGCCCTGGCGAGCGTACTTCACTACCACGTCGTCGATGTAGACGTGGATATTGCGGCCAATTTGGCTCGCAAGGCACTCCTGCATACACCGCTGGTAGGTTGCCCCGGTGTTCTTGAGGCCGAAGGTCATGGTAGTGTAGCAAAAGGCTCCGAATGGCGTGATGAACGCTGTCTTCTATTCGTCATTAACGGCCATTTTGATCTGGTTGTACCCAGAGTAGGCGTCGAGGAAGCATAGCGACTCCGAGCCCGTGGTGGAATCGATTATTTGGTCGATCCGCGGGAGGACGAATTGCTCCTTCGGGCAGGCACTGTTTAATTTTGTGTAATCGATACACATCCTCCAGGTCCCATTTTTCTTCTCGACCAGGACTGGGTTTATCAGCCACTTGGAGTATTTGATTGGCCGGATGAAGCCTGCAGCGAGTAGACGCTGCACCTCCTCGGCGATGGCTCAGCGGCGCTCTTCATTGAAGGGCCGCAGCGACTGCTTGACAAGTCGCACTTTGGGGTCGGCGTTGAGTTTGTGCTCAGAGAGTTTCCTAGGGACACCAGGCATGTCAGAGGGCTTCCATGCGAAGATTTCCCTATTCTCACGGAGGAAGTCGATGAGCGCGCCTTCCTATGATGGGCTCATGCCCATCCCGATCGTCACCGTCTGGCTGGAGTCGCCTGGGACCAGCTCGACGATGCGGGTATGCGTCGTTGCCTCGAAGGCTGAGGTGTTGCCGCCCTCCGAGTTGGGCTTCTTGAGTATAGTGGGGTCGTCGTTGTTGACCCCGCTCGCGTATTTGGCGAGCTCGTCGGCGTGGTTGTCTTCTGCCGCGATGACGGCGTCGGCGATCTCGGCTCCTTTGGCCTCGCACTCGGCGGCCATGTCGGGGTCGCCGTGGATGGTGATGACGCCACGCGGTCCGGGGAGCTTCATCGCAGGAGGGTAGCGATGGGGATATGCCTACCGGGGTTCCTGGTCCTAGAATGAGGTCGCCTTCCTCATCCCGAGTCATTCCCAACGTCGCCTTTGGTCATTCCCACGAATCGTGGGGTTACCGTGGTCCTAGAATGGATCCTCCGGTGGGTCGGCGCTAGTCGCCATTTAGGTCGCGGCGTGGCGACCGGTCCCGTCGCGGAGATCGGCGGAGTTCTCCGACCCGGAGTCGTAGTCGAAGATCCCAAGGATGGAGGGATCCTCGAAGTCTCCGACGTTGGAGACCTGGGTGATGGAGCCCGCGGGCGACACGACGACGATGGATCCGGCGAGTGACGCCGGGGTCGCCAAGTCGGCGTCGTCATTGAGGGCCGCTTCTTCCGCCCTGCAGTGGTTTCAGCCACGTCGTTGTGGGCTGAGTTGTACTCGGAGGCGAGGCGGTGGATCATGCGGACCTGACTCTCGGAGAGCCGGTCGCGTGGCGGCGACTCGCGGATGCGAGCCGAGTCCTCCGAGACGATGACGTCGGTGAGGCCGACGAAGAGACTGATCGTGCCGACCGACAGGATCATGCTATGCGTGACGGGTCGCGCCGCCGGGACGTAGCTGCTCGGCAAGATTTGGAGCATCTCGCCGATCGCTATCATGTGGCCGGTGGCGACCGACTCGTTGATGGGCAGATTGGATCTCGCCGCAGAACACCGGCCAGGCCCCACGGTGGGCGCCACTGTCATGGGAATGACCACGACAGATGCTGCAATCGGCAGCGAGTAGTAGAACATGGGGCAAGGGCGGCCAGCCATCTGCGGTGCGAGATGAGGGCGGAGACACAGGGTTTTACCCAGGTTTACAGATCTCAACCGAATCAGTTAGGGTTTCAGCAATCGTTTAACCTAATCCGACTGGGCCTAGCTACGCTCCTAGGCCTTCAGCTTCCAGTCGCTTGAGTCCACGCCTGGTCTTGATCCAGTCGCTGTTATCGTAGGCCCACTCGCAAGCGCCTGGGCCAGTCGGAAACGTACTACTGGGTATACCCCGGTAGGCATATCCCCATCAGACTTCACGTGAACGTTAACGTAAAATAGTCGATTGATGTTCTATTCAGCTTCCATGTCTGCGTGGTGCTGTCACAGCGGCGAGCTGCCAACCCACCTTCTAGCCCGTCTTCATGCCGGCGTGCCGAAGAGGCAGAGATCGGCTGGACGCTCTCTCCCTGCTGGCCGCGAGAAAATTGCAGCTAATTAATCCTTTATGACATTTGTTGTACAAAACATAGAAACAACCTATCAAGGTTGGTAGCTTAATTTTTTGCATCTGACCATAATGAACAACTTAGCCTTGTTAACGTGTTATATAGCTGGTCGTGTCCGCTGTTTTGCTAGCAGCAGAACATTTGAAACATAAATAGTTCAAAATAAATATAGTACCAAAAAATCTTTTTTGACACACACACCAAAACTATGTTACCAAAAAAAAATTACCAAAGTAAATATTGCCAGTATTTGTAAGTCTCTTAGAAACATACAAATATATATACACGTGTAGTATGTATGACCAAAATTACATCAAAATATATTTTCACATGGAACATAGAAAATATTGAAGTAAAATGAGGTATTTTTTTGCCTTTTCAGATAGACGATTTTGTGATTTTTATATAGCCTATAATGCAATATATTATGTACCAAATCTTCATGGATATGTAGTTGACATGCTTTAAGATACCATTTTCTATTTTTTTAATATACAATTGTAATCTAAATGACAATAAATCGGTATAGTTTTAGTAAAAAATTGCATCCCCTTCCTAAATTTATTCCATCAACATGATAGTAAGTTAAACCGTTCATTTGCATGCAAATAATTAAGTCACAAACTATGATATGCAAAACAAATCTTATTTATGTATTTTGTGCAACAAATGCCACAAACACTGATGTTAGCTGCAATTTTCTCTGTCATATAAGATGGTGAAACGCATGTATACCCCCATATGTGGTTTTGGTAATTAATGACAATCTCTATGGACTAATATGTAAATTAAGTTTCTCTTGTAGGTTTATCCATTGTCATCGCTTGGGCCATGTGTTGGTCTCAAAGTTGAAAGATGAAGATGTTTGAAGGTTGATCAAGACAAGTGCAAAGAGTTGTATCAAGATGGATCAACTTCAATAAGGAATGAAGAAGGGAAAACTCAAGATGCGCCATCTCTAGAAGATCTCATGATTGAAGCTTCCCATCCTCGATGATCATGGAGTGATGAAGACAACTTCAAATAAGTGGTTTCCCCATGGAGTATGGGGGGGCAATTTGCAAGTCTTCATCAAGTAAGAGCGAGCAAGAGCAATCAATAAAGGTGTTCCATCTTGAGAAGGACAAGACGGTCTACATCAAGCTCAAGTGGATTGCTCAAGGCAAAGGTATGATCTTGATAGGGTTTATCCTTTGCCAGTCTCGTGTTGTTAGTTGGGAGAACACGTTTAGGATAGATAGCCATACTATCAAGAGGGCTTCTCAAGCGGGTGACTCAATCGCATATTTTGGAGAAAGCTTAAACCTTTGCATTCTTGCATTATTTTTCTTGGTTGGTGAGTCGGAAACGTATCTATAATTTTTGATGTTCCATTCTTGTTTAGTATCTACTTTGCTTTGCTTTGTCCACACTTTGAGGTGATTTTTATATGTTTTCTGGTACTAATCTATTAACAAGTTGCCATAGTGCCAGTTGCCTGTTTTTTGTTGTTTTTGGTTCTATAAAAGCTAGTAAGAAAATATTCTCGGAATTGGACGGGACAAAAGCCAAAGTCAATATTTCACCGAGGAGAACACGGAGTCTAGAGGAGAGACGGAGGGGCACCACAGGGTGGCCACCCCCCAGGCGCAGGCCCACCCTGGGCCGTGCCTGGGCAGGGTGTGGCCCCCCTGGCCGCCTCCCAGCCTCGCCTCTTCACCTTTAAGAAGCTCCCGATGCCTAAACCCTAAGCACACGATCAATATTCCACGAAACCGTCTGTAGCCGCCACCACCATCGTCCCTAGATCGGAGGGATCTGAAGCTCTTCCCGGCACCCTGCCAGAGAGGAGATCATCTCGGAGGCCTTCTTCTTCATCATGCCAGCCTCCGGTATGAAGCGTGAGTAGTTCCACCTTGGACTACGGGTCCATGTAGTAGCTAGATGGTTGTATCTCCTCCTTTTGCTTTCATGTCTAGATCTTGTAAGCTCCATTCATGATCAAGATCTCATCTATTTGTAATCATGCATGTTGTGTTTGCGGGGATCCGATGGATATTGAGATTACTATGTCAGATTGATTAATGGTTTTGTCTTATTGATTCTATCATGTCTGTGTTGTTTGTGATCTTGCATGCTCTCCGTTGTTAGTAGCTATCTTGGCCAAGTAGTTGCTAGTGACTCCAAGAAGGAGTATTTATGCTCGATAGTGGGTTCATGCCTCTACTTAATCAAGGGAAGTGACAGAAGTTTCTATGATTATAGATGTGTTGTTGCCACTAGGGGGAAACAACGGTCTCTTGTTCATGGAACAAGTGGATTGTTTACCTTACACACTTTGCTTAAAGCAGTTGTCTGTTGCTTGCAACTTAATACCGGAGGGGGTTCGGATGATAACCCAAAGGTGGACTTCTAGTCATAGATGCAGTTGGATGGCGGTCTATGTATATTGTTGTATTGCCCAATAAAATCTCATAGGATCTTTATGTCTAGTATTTGAAAGAACATTTGATAATCCCTAGTGTTTTGTGTGTTAGATAACAATATCAAGGATTATTTAATGTGTGTTGAAGTGCTGGAGATCTCTATATTGAAAAAGGAAAAGGAAACTGCTTTTGGGGGCGGATAATCCGCCCCACCCCTTTCCTAGATGGGCACAACCCCCCGTGAGGGGGCGGAGTTTCGGCCGGATTTTCCGGCCATGCTGGATAATCCGCCCCTCAGGGGCGGCGGATAATCCGCCCCTCAGGGGCGGCGGATAATCCGCCCCTCATGCTCAGCCTCAAGTTTTCCAAGGCGCAGACCCCAGAGGGGGGCGGAGTTTCGGCCAGATTTTCTGGCCCTGCCGGATAATCCTCCCCCCTAGGATCTTCTTCAAGTTCTCCAAGGCGCCACCCCGAGAGAGGGGGCGGATTTTCCCCCGGAGTTTCCGTCCTGGGGGCGGAGTTTTTCCCCAGGGCGGATAATCCGCCCCTAGTGGGGGGGGGGGGGGATAATCCGCCCCCAAACTTCTTCAACTGCCAGATCTGGGCATGGGGTATTTAAGCCAGCCTTCCCCCTCCTGTCAGATCTCTTGGTTCATTCAAAAAAGTCAAGATCTGATCTGCAACCTTCATCCAAGAGACCTCCACCTAGATCCACCCAAAGGCCCCGTCCCTTGGGGAATCGAAGGAGGAGGACTCTATCTTCAACAACTGCAATCAAGCGCTTCATCTCCTCTCCATTCATTTGTAGATTCTCCGAGCTAGTATTTTTTTTGCAAATATCTAGATCCTTGCTTTTGATTATATTGATAATCCTTGTTCTTGTGATAGCTTGTTGTCATTATGGGAGCCCCCAATTCAGTTTTGGGTGTGTGCCCCGGTAGAGTTGTAAAGGCACCGGTTCCCGCCTCGAAGGGTACCAATAGTGGAGAAGGTGGATCAGGCCTTTCGTGGCGAGATCCATCAGAGAATAGGGTGAGGCCTATTGTGGCGTGGTGGTCTTAGAACCGCCCACCCCTCCAACGCAGATGTACTTCCCTTAACAAGGAAGGAACTGGTAAAACAAATCCCTGTGTCTCCGCGTGCTCCACTACGGTTTCCTCGCTCCTCTCTTTACATGCTTAGTAGCTAGGTTTGCATATAGGGAAATTCTCGTAGTTGCATATCTAGAGAATTTACTTTATGCCAAGGCTAAATTTGAAAAAGAATTAAAAATTGAGTAGCACCTATTCACCCCCCCTCTAGGTTCCCATACGATCCATTTCATTTGGTATCAGATCCCCGGCTCTTAATTCGGGCTTAACCGCCTAAGAGAAGTATGGGTTCCAAGGGAGATGGGAGTGATGCTTCGGAGGTAGTCACCATGAACAATCTCAAGACGTTGGAAACAACCTTGGTTAGTTCAATGGAGGCTAATATGGAAGATATGCGTCAATTGATATTGCATCTCTCCACATCCATAGCATCACCTCCATCTGCCTCGGAGGCTACCACTCCGCAATCCAAGGAAACGAGTAAACCCGATTCCAAAGATAACGAAGTGGTTGGTGATGGCACTAGCAAGAGCTTCTCCTCGAAAAAGGATAGTGGTAAGGAAGGATAGAATGAGGTTTCCCATGTGTATTCTCCTGATCCACCTATCCCACACCCACATATACATAATAGGGGTGATCCACCCAAACTTTCAGCATCTACTTTTAATCAATGGCAATTTTTGATGAAGTCTCATGTGTGCAACTCCTCCATTGAGTTGTGGAAAATCATTGAGAATGGTCTTCATGTTGGAGATCCCAACAACCTAACAAGAAGAGAGGTTGTTGATAGTCAACTCAACGCTACAGCTCTACACATGATCCAGCTTGGTGTGGGTGACAAAGACATGCCACACATTCAGCATCTTAGTACAGCTAAGGAAGCTTGGGATGCCCTCACCGAGCTCTTCATTGGAAATGAAAGTATGAGAAGGAATAGATATGATGCTTTGAGCAATGAAGCTGAAGGATTTTATATGTTGGATGGAGAAGACTACGAGGACATGTATAGGAGGCGCAAGTCAATAGCCACCACTTTCAGGAATCATGGTGCCTCTCATGTTGATGATGCATGGATCTAGTGCAAGTATGTCAGCTCTCTTATGTCATTTGAGCCCACAGATTTGAAGAGTCTCCAAGGAAGGCATAACTACCACCTTATGACATCCAATGAGGTAATGCAAGAAATGGCAGCTTTCAAAGTGGCTGCCAAGAATGCCGAAGATGCTCGTGCACGAGCTATGGGGATGCAAAAGGGGCTCAACGTGGCCTTGAAGACAAGTGTGGTTGATCATGATGAAGATGACACAGAAGGTATGGACTGTCCCGAGGATGTAAAAAGAATTCATGGAAAATACATGACCTTCTATGCTAGAAACTTTTGGAAGGACCCAGCCAAGGGCAAATCTGAACTAGAACGCAAGAGTGGAGCTTATGGAAGAAAGGAAAATGGTCCCAAGCTGAGAACATGTTTCAACTATGGAGACCAGCTGCACTTTGTAGCTGAGTGCCCATCAAAGTAGGGAAGATAATGGAGGAAGACTTATTCTCAAGGAAAAGTCAAAGGCTCCACACAAGAAACAATTTGTAAAGAAGAATGCTCCTTTCAAGAAGCAACCAAAGATTGTTCTGGTGGCTCAAGAAGAATATTCTTCGGGAAGTGAAGATGAAGACGAGGACGATAGCTCTCGATAGGTGGATGATATAGCCACCACATCTACACCAACATCTCTCTTCAACTCTCCGAATGAAAACGTCATCAACAAGAACGCTACTTGTCTCATGGCAAGAGGTTCCGAGGTATCAACTTCTAACTCTTCTTTTCCTAAGGCTATGATTGACATGGATGATCCTACTAGTCTTAAGGTTAAAGAAGAGATTATTGCTTTGGACTATTTCTTCACTAACTTGCAAGGTGAGCACAAAATACATTTTGAGGCTCTTATGGACCAGCTGGCCCAAAATGAAGTGCTCCTTGAAGAAAAGGGCAAAATTGAAAGGGAGGATGCAATGGATATTGCGTCTTTAAAAATGCTCTAGAAGGGGAAGAAGAGGCTCGGGCTTCTCTTGAAGAGAGGCTTAAGTCCATTGAGGAGTCACATGAAGAAATGGTGGCAAAGCTTGTTAAGGAACGTGACAAAGCATTTGCCAAAGCAAAGAAGTTAAATAAGGAAAAGATTGACTTTGGGGTTGCTCATGCTAGACTCTCCGAGGAATTGGAGAAACTTGACATCGCTCACAAGGCGTTGAAAAGTGAATTCTCCATTCTCAATGAGTCACATGATCAGATCCAAATTCGATTGACCAAGTATGATGTTCCTAGCACATCTAAACAACATATATTCACAAAGAAAATGCTAGTGTGGAAGAAGGGCTTGTCAATGACACCACTTCCAAAGATTAGGGTGTTCTTCATGAGGTTCTTGGCAAGCAAAGGTCGAATCTTGGTAAAGAGGGACTTGGATATGTCACCAAGTCCAAGAAGAAGAAGAACAAGAAGAAAAATACCAAGGGTGAACAATCAAAGACAAGCACCGCTGAGAAGAATGTCACAAAAGACAAAACTAACAATATTGGTTTTGAAGGGTCTCACAATCCAAATTATGAACTCTTTTGTGATTATTATGGCGATGTTTATGCTTATTATGTTGGTCCTTTTGATTAATATGTTGCTTGGTCTATTTGGGTTCCAAAGACCCTTGTTACTAACATGAGAGGACCCATTGAAAAATGGGTACCTAAAACCAAGAAGTAATTCTCTTGCAGGGCTATGCTTCCGGTGGGTCTAAATGGGTGCTGGATAGTGGATGCACTAGTCATATGATCGGAAGCAAGGAGATCATCACAGAGATGCGACCCAATCATGATAATATTACAGTCTCCTATGGTGATAAGTCTAAATCTCAGGTATTGGGTCTTGGCAAGGTTGTGGTCGCCCACGATATCTCTCTCGTGGACGTCATGCTTGTCGAGACCCTCGGTTACAACTTACTTTCTGTTCGTGCCCTTGGTAAGATGGGCTTTGCTGTTTTCATTGATGATGATTTGGTGGTACTCTTGTGGAGCAAGTCTCTAAAGGTCGCTTTCGTTGGGTATGTCGAAAATGACCTGTATGTGGTGGACTTTTCGGGGGAAACCACTTCGGGTCCGATGTGCTTATTCGGAAAGGCCGACGTGGGCTGGCTATGGCATCGCCGTTTATCCCATGTCAACATGAGAACTTTGCAAAGTCTTTACAAGGGTGGGCACATCCTTGGACTAAAAGACAATGTTTCCTTTGCCAAAGATCGGGTTTGTAGGGCTTGTGTTGAAGGCAAAATGCATGACTCTCCCCACAAGAGGAAGACTATTGTTTCTTCAAAGAGAATCTTGGAATTACTTCATGTGGACTTATTTGGTCCTCCATCTCATGCCAGTCTCGGTGGGAAGAAATATTGCTTAGTCATAGTCGATGATTACTCAAGATATACATAGGTCTATTTCTTCAAGATAAAGAGTGAGACTCAACTGACGGTCATTGACTTTGCCAATGAGGTTCAATGTCAACACAATGTTCCCATCTTGGCAATAAGAAGTGACAACGGCTCCGAGTTCAAGAACTACACATTGAATGAGTTTCTAAGTGAATAGGGGATAATACATCAATATTCCGCTGCATACACCGCTCAAAAAAATGGTGTAGCCGAGAGGAAGAACCACACTTTGATGGATATGGCAAGATCGATGTTGGCTGAATTCAAGTCTCCTTACAAATTTTGGGCTTAAGCCATATCCACCGCTTGTCACTCATCTAACCGTCTCTACCTTCGCAAGATCTTGGACAAGACTCCGTATGAAATACTTACCGGTAACAAGCCCAACATTTCATACTTCAGGGTATTCGGTTGTAAGTGTTGCTTTGTTATCAAAGGTGTCCGCTTGTCTAAATTTGAGTCTAAGGCTTTAGAAGGTATTTTTGTTGGTTACGGTGCCAAATCCCACACTTATAGAGTCTACAACAAGCTCACCGGGACTGTTGTAGAATCTTGTAGTGTGGAGTTTGATGAAAATGATAGCTCCCATGTGGGTCAAGTTGATGTTTGTGATGCAGATGTTGAAATACCCCAAGATGCCATAATAAGAATGGGTGTGGGATTTTTGCGCCCCATTGAGGTGTAGGGTTCGCAGCATAGAAAACAAAAAATTTCCTACGATGAGAACAACTATTTACCAAGATCTATCTACTAGATACAAACAACGGGCAGATGTATATCCGTAGAGAACATACCCTTGAAGACCGACAAAGCTTAACGATTCCAAACTCGTGGTTGATGTAGACGATCTCTTGCCGATCTCAAGATCGAGAGGAAGTCCTAGCGCCGCAAAACAGCAGCGCATCCGTGCTCGCACACACGTTCGAGGCACCGAGCAACCTTCGCCTCCTCGCTCCAGCGATGCAGCGGAAGCACAACTCTTTCTTGCCGAAAAGCCACCGGGAACATGTATCTCGCTAGTTCGAGACCATGGGGGATAAATTCTAGGGGGGAGAGAGATCCTTCACGAGGAGGTGTGAGTGAGAAGTGAGAGGAGGGGCTCCTTATATAGGGGAGGGGGGGGGGGGCAGCCCAAGGGGGCATGGCCGCCGGCCATGGATGGTGCCCCCACCTCTCCCTCATTCATGTGGGTGGACACTCCACTCACACAAAATCCTTTCAATTCCCTCCACTCAAAAACCCACTCAAATTCCCATTAAATTTCCACCAAATTTAATGCAAACTCTCATTAAATAAAACTCTTTTATTTTATTCAGAATTTTGTCAATTACTTTAATGACAAACATTCAAAAATAACCCCTTGCTAGTATTTCATTTCACATGCAGAAACACTTTCTGCAATTTCATCCGAAAACCTGTTTCGGTATCTAGTGAAATAAATTCCTGCGCTTGTTATTATTTTCGGCATGAAACTTTTGCTCCAAATGGATGTCGGTGTCTCTTAAGTTTGTCACCCTACGGTTCGCGAATAATGCGGACATGATCGAGACCCCTCTCAGATCAATAATCAGAAGCGGGATCTGGAGACCCATACTGACTCCCACACATTCAACGATGAGTTTCTTGTGATCGTCGGAACCTTTTACGCTAGTATCTTAATCCCTTTGTTTCACGATATATTACATGTCCGAGATTCGATCATCGGTATCTCCATACCTAGTTTGATCTCGTTACTGACATGCACTCTTTTCTCGTTCCCGTGATATAACATTCTAGTGATCAAATCACTTGCTTGCAAGCTAATCAATGTGATATCACCGAGAGGGACCAGAGCATATCTATCCGTCATCGGGATGAACAAATTCCACTCTCGATCCATGGGCCTCAACATAACACTTTATTAGTTCTGAATCCATCTTTATAATCACCCTGTTACGGTGTGACGTTTGATGTTATCAAGAAACTCTTCCGGTGTTAGTGATTGACATGATCTCATGGTCTAAGGATTAGGACCACTTTGTAAGCTGTTATAGCAATATAAACTCAATGACTTTGATCGTAATGCTATACTTCGGATGAATGTTCATCACACCATTACACTAATGTTGTGATCCCGTTATTAACAACATCCAATGTCCATGATCAAGAAACCTTGATCATCTTGTTAATCAACGAGCTTTATAAGAGAGGCATAACTAGGAACTTTTTGTTTGTTTATTAAACACACATGTATTAACGTTTCCGTATTAATACAATTATAGCATGCAAAATAAACATTTATCATAAACAAGGAATACGATAATAACCACTTTATTATTGCCTCTCGGGCATATTCCCTTCAGTCTCCCACTTGCACTAGAGACAATAATCTAGTTTGAGAACTTTGCGTATTGAACACTTATGGCTTTCCGGTGTTCCATATACGCAATTGCAAGTGGTTAACATAATCTACGGATCTGACGCTTCAGGTCCGTGTGTATTTGCATGTCTTTGCGTCTTCACGCATCACTCATTCTCCAATGAGATGGCATTGTATAAATTTGGTCTTTCGGTGAGACCTTTAGTTCCTTGGGGTTAAGTCATGTCGATACTATTGTCATACAATATATCTTTAGTGTTAGCCCATTGCGAACCACACCTTAGTTTGAAAACAAACTACTTGACACAAATTCCCTCCTTTGCTGCTACTATAGCAGTCATATACTTAGCCTTTTGTTGTAGTATCCGCCACAATGTATTAACTTTGGAATTCATCCAAATCCATCATGGAATCTCCTTTCCATTACATTGTGCCAC
This sequence comes from Avena sativa, assembly GCA_916181665.1. NCBI lineage: Eukaryota > Viridiplantae > Streptophyta > Magnoliopsida > Poales > Poaceae > Avena > Avena sativa. Next base: position 14,970,094 of record OV702280.1, on the reverse strand, counting down.
CCATAGTTTAAATTGAGATAAACTTAATTTGTATCTTGTGACAAAACTAGTATCAATGTAACGCTTTACAATGAACTATTTTTAATTGTTTGTCACCTCTACACAAATATATTCTTAGTTCTTCCAAAAGATCATAAGAATATCCTCACTATCGTCCAATGATCATTTTATGATTCATTCTGGTATATGCTCATAACACTTAGAGCATAGGACATATCTGGATGTGTACATATCATGGTATGATTGATCAAAACATTCTCGTGATTTCACTCATCAAGTGTCAAAGCACTTGAATCTTGTTTCACTTATCAAGTGTCAATACACTTGAATCTTGATTCAATTCCTTTCCATGCGACAAGAATCGTTTCTTGTTGTTTCTATATTGAAATCCTTCAATATCTCATATATGTACGTTTGGCACAACCATATTGGCGTCACAGTCTATCCACTATAGACATTCACGCTAAATATTCGGGTTTTGCCTAAGTATTTCATCGAAATGAAATTCTTAACCTTTGGTCAATAAAAGATACATCATTTCTAATCAACAAGATGTCCTCCACATAATTTATTAGAAATATGTCTCAGCGCCCCCACTTAATTTCTTGCAAATGCAAGCATCTTCATCGTCTCCAGATGAAAACTCCTTTTTCATCACGGTGAAGATTCCAACTCCACGATGCTTACTTCAACCATTGAAGTTTGCATTCCCTTTTAGCATCCTTTGAATTTAACAAAACCCTTTGGATTGTGTCTTGTACACGTCCTAGGTAACCATTCTATTAGAAGAATTTTGTTTTGTTTATTCATCTACCATATACCAAATTATATGTAGTGGTTGCTACTTTAATCCGTCCAGACTAAATATCGCTATGAAAGATCAAATCTTATCATAGTCAACTCTTTGAACATTGTCGTAAAATACTTTATGACATGTCGACTATTTCATAGATGTGAAACATCCATGTCTATTTCTTTTATAGATCCAAATACGACCGATAGGTTTTTACACCTTTCCGGAGGGTCTTCCAAGTTCAAAACTTGATTTCTCGTGTATGGAACTATCACGGATTTTATGGCTTCAAGCCATTTGACGGAGTCAGGGCCCATCATCGCTTCTTTGCATATAGTCGGTTTATCATTGTCAAACAATAATGATTTACTCTCAAATCTTAGTATTTGATTGTTTATTCGACTGACTTGGTTCAATAAGAACTTAGATCTCCGTGACCACAACCTTTGAGGCACATAAGCTATGAGCATTATGGCAGCCTCCGGAACGATTTCCGGCGCTGCGCAACTCAGCACATTTAGCTAAGGTTCGTTAACCTTATCAAAGTTCTATTGTCCTCCCACTTAACTTTTGCGAAAAATTCCTTTTTCAAGAAACTTCACATTTCAAGCGACAAACCCTTTTGTCCTTGGTGTTATGGAGGAATAACCAATTGTTATTCGAAATAACCTACAAAGACATGCTCATCCGACTTCGGTTGTAAACATCTTACTTATGTTTAGCATACCAAAATTTAAGAAATGACAACTTGGGTTTTACCCCAAACCATAACTTCCATGGTGTCATTTCAACGGATCAAGATGGAGCTCTTTTCAGTGTAAAAGCGGAAGTCTCTAAAGCTTTAATATTTTAAAACATAATGGCAGTTTTATGAATAACACCTTTGATCTAACCATGTCAAACAAGGTTTCATTACAAATCTCAAACACTCCATATTCCTATGGTGTTTCGGGATATGTAAATCTAGGTGTTTTGCTAAACTTGCAACTCAAATAAATCCCTTTATGATAAAATCATAATTCATTTATTTTCTTGTTACACTTGTAACTCAAACAAATCCCTTATGATAAAATCATAAACCATTTATTTTCTTGTTACAATGATTTTCCACTTCATCTTGAAAGTCTTTGAAAACGTTTTTCAAATATTTCATACTTCTTTCTCATTAAGTGAATATTCACTCAAATTTCCGGAGAAAGCATATGAAGTTGAAACCCATCGCTTACGACTACACATAATGGAATACATACATCGATATGTATAAATTCCAATAATTTAGTCGTTCGTTCTTCTTTGGCCTTTGAACGTAGTTTTAATTATCACGTGGAAAGTCTCACAAGCGTCACTTGATCAAATCAAAGACTCCAAAAATCCATGAATTTGGAGATTCTTCATGTTTTCTTTCCAATATAATTTAAACAGCGTTGTCACTTCGTAAGTGATCTTTCAATCATTTGTCTTGCGACATTTTAGCATTAGGTTTTATGGATGTGATTTCTCCAACTAGATTTGCAAATCATCCATCTTATATGGAATACGGTAATTATTTGAACAACCTTTGTTCTCATAATACCAGATATAAATAACAATTATTAAAACAAATCTTGAAGTCAAGCTTTGATGTCAACGAGAAATACAAACAATGGTTTGTTTGTTTTCGATGAACATCATCACATATTATCTTGCTAGTTACTTAGGCCATTGTGGTTCATGAATTGCATTTTTCCGTATGAAATTTCATACCAACCAATTCGGTATCCAATACCCAAGAACCACATTGTTTAACAAGCAAATAATACAACCATAACATGTATATCATCTATATACCTAAATTGGATATTTCCAATCTTTTCTTTTCTGCCAAATATATTTTATAGATTCTCTTTCAGCATTTCCTCTTTCCTTTTAAAAGAATTTATCAACATCAACAGTGGCGCCATATACATGACACATAGTCCAAAGCGTGTATATTCAGATAATAATACCTTTGGATTTGCACTTTGAAGTAGATCACCATCATCAAAAATGATCGGTATTCTTTCAAAATCCATTCTTTAGTAATCTTTTAGTGTAGTAAACACTTTACATACATCTTCTATTCATCCTTATCATGACGACTTTCATGATCAAGCTACTATAGCTTATAAAGGCGAATCGTGAGTATAACATTACTTTCCAAAACCCTTTTGGATGATTAGGATGTCTAGCATCTCCAACCTTCGTAAATTCTCATCCAATATGAGAACATATATTATACTCTATCATATTGCAACCAAAACATTGTTTCAGATATCGTTATATCTGCCACACATGATGGTTTCTGAAACAATTCTTTCAGCTCCTAGATAAACTTGATATTAAAACAATCAAGAATCATGGAGGCAAACATGATACTTAAGATACTAACACTGGAATTATTACTCTCGATTTAATACCAACTATTAAATTTCACGGAGTAAATAGAGTTTGCTGAAAGTTTGCAATAGGACTTTAAACTTTGATTGACACTCAACACAATACGATACCAGTTCGTAAAGTAAATATCCAGAATTCTATAGTTCTATTATCTCAATTACAACTATGCATAAGGTGGTGAACGAATGCCAATGACTACAACAAATTATGCAAATTCACTTTGATTTAATTTATGATAAATTGAGTTTTGCTAATCCAAATTAGAAATGAACTCGCACTCAAAAACGACATCCCTCGTGTCTTTTTGGTGATTACATGAACCAAATCCACTACACCAAGTCCGATCATCACGTGAGTCGGCGTAGCTTCAAAGGCGAGCATCCATATGGTCATCATATCAAAACATATGACTCATGCTTAACCTTTCGGTCCGTGTTCCGAGGCCATGTCTGTACATGCTAGGCTCGCCAAGTAAGAACCTTAGTATTCGCGTGTGTAACTGTCTTACACCCGAGATATGCTTGTGGATTCAAGTACACCCGATCATCACGTGATGTCTTGAAGCGACGAAACATTGTCGATGCATACTTAAGGAAGAACACATTTTTATCTTGATATATAAATGAGGGATCATCTTATTATGCTAATAAAATGCCAAACAAGCAATATAAGATGCTATCAAACATCACATGTTTATTAGTGGAATGATATGGTTCCCGCATATGATCTCTATCATGTGCATCGTGGTATGATCACTATCATACCTTTATGTGTAAATCCAAGGCCTATGGAGTTTACATGTTATGTATATTGTAAGAGTATCATCTCATACTTCTACTTACAACATCACCATATCATAACACTAGCCCAGCAACAATCTAAACTAGACGCCTCTAATTTATCCATTGCAAATTTTACGTGGCTTAGGGCTTTCGAGATAGAACCGTTCTTACCTACGAACATGAACCACAACGAGGACAACCAAATTGTTGACAACTCTTTGCAAATTAGATATTGACTATAGTAGGAGAGACAGACACCCGCTAGCCACTTATGCAAACTAGTTGCATGTCAAGCGTGGAACAGGTCTCATGTGCGAGGACATGTAAAGTTTGTCCGGGCCGCTTCATCCCACTATGCCACCAATATCCAAAGTACAACTAAGAAGCAATAAAATTATCATCATCGCCCACATACTCATATGTCTACTACCTGTGCAAAGTATCTACGCATAGATCCGGCTCTGATACCACTGTAGGGTTCGCAGCATAGAAAACAAAAATTTTCCTACGATGGGAACAACTATGTACCAAGATCTATCTACTAGATACAAACAACAGGCGGATGTATATCCGTAGAGAACATGCCCTTGAAGACCGACAAAGCTTAACGATTCCAAACTCGTGGTTGATGTAGACGATCTCTTGTCGATCTCAAGATCGAGAGGAAGTCCTAGCGCCGCAAAACAGCAGCGCATCCGTGCTCGCACACACGTTCGAGGCACCGAGCAACCTCCGCCTCCTCGCTCCAGCGATGCAGCGGAAGCACAACTCTTTCTTGCCGAAAAGCCACCGGGAACATGTATCTCGCTAGTTCGAGACCATGGGGGATAAATTCTAGGAGGGAGAGAGATCCTTCACGAGGAGGTGTGAGTGAGAAGTGAGAGGAGGGGCTCCTTATATAGGGGAGGGGGGGGGCCAGTCCAAGGGGGCATGGCCGCCGGCCATGGATGGTGCCCCCACCTCTCCCTCATTCATGTGGGTGGACACTCCACTCACACAAAATCCTTTCAATTCCCTCCACTCAAAAACCCACTCAAATTCCCATTAAATTTCCACCAAATTTAATGCAAACTCTCATTAAATAAAACTCTTTTATTTTATTCAGAATTTTGTCAATTACTTTAATGACAAACATTCACAAATAACCCCTTGCTAGTATTTCATTTCACATGCAGAAACACTTTCTGCAATTTCACCCGAAAACCTGTTTCGGTATCTAGTGAAATAAATTCCTGCGCTTGTTATTATTTTCGGCATGAAACTTTTGCTCCAAATGGATGTCGGTGTCTCTTAAGTGTGTCACCCTACGATTCGCGAATAATGCGGACATGATCGAGACCCCTCTCAGATCAATAATCAGAAGCGGGATCTGGAGACCCATACTGACTCCCACACATTCAACGATGACTTTCTTGTGATCGTCGGAACCTTTTACGCTAGTATCTTAATCCCTTTGTTTCACGATATATTACATGTCCGAGATTCGATCATCGGTATCTCCATACCTAGTTTGATCTCGTTACTGACATGCACTCTTTTCTCGTTCCCGTGATATAACATTCTAGTGATCAAATCACTTGCTTGCAAGCTAATCAATGTGATATCACCGAGAGGGACCAGAGCATATCTATCCGTCATCGGGATGAACAAATTCCACTCTCGATCCATGGGCCTCAACATAACACTTTATTAGTTCTGAATCCATCTTTATAATCACCCTGTTACGGTGTGACGTTTGATGTTATCAAGAAACTCTTCCGGTGTTAGTGATTGACATGATCTCATGGTCTAAGGATTAGGACCACTTTGTAAGCTGTTATAGCAATATAAACTCAATGACTTTGATCGTAATGCTATACTTCGGATGAATGTTCATCACACCATTACACTAATGTTGTGATCCCGTTATTAACAACATCCAATGTCCATGATCAGGAAACCTTGATCATCTTGTTAATCAACGAGCTAGTTTATAAGAGAGGCATAACTAGGAACTTTCTGTTTGTTTATTAAACACACATGTATTAACGTTTCCGTATTAATACAATTATAGCATGCAAAATAAACATTCATCATAAACAAGGAATACGATAATAACCACTTTATTATTGCCTCTCGGGCATATTCCCTTCATGAGGAACCCCTTGTGGCGGATCGGGAAGTACAATGCTCCACTCAAGTGGAGCCCTCATCTACACAATATCAACAAGCCCCTACTGCTGGAGAAACCCCTGCACCAACACCACAACCTGCTAAAGATCATCAGTCTTCTGGGCAAAATGATAGTCCCAGGCCAGACTATCCGCCCCCTCCAAGGGGCGGACTGTCCTCCCCTGTAACACCCTCAGAATCGGCCCTATGCAAGTTTCAGCGCTTCCTGCCAAACCCGCATAGAAACGATTCAAAGGTGCCCACCAGGCACTTGCGTGCCGGTGGAAAACGAAGTAATAACATTACACAACAGTCCTCGATGGGACCCATAGAACAGATGTATATACAACACGACTCCATGAGTCAAGAATACAGATGTACAATACAAAGATCCAAATCACCTTGAAAACGATATAGCGTCCGAGTACGGACAAGATGCAAATGGGGCTAAGAGCCCTGAAGAATAACCAATGGCGTCCATAACCCTACCCAGGCCAAGCCGGAAGGGTAACCCTGCTAACGACGTCAAAACCTGCTAAAACAAAAGGGGTGCCGACAAAGGGCAAAGGAAAAAGAGGAGCGGTCAGTACTGAGGCCAGTACACGGCGAGGCTAGAATTCGGCGGTCCTCGCCTACATAGGTATGGTGGACTGCAGCGGCAGCGCGGCATGCACTAAACAACCTATAGAGACTCGAGATAACTGTCGGCTATCAGAGAGGGATAAGAAAGACCTATCCGGAACCAATCTGATTCTACCACCCAACATACCCATCCTGGTATTTCCCCCTCGAGACCAAACAAGAAAGTCAACCGAGGAACTCACACAGTTGGCAGTTTTACTTATTCAGTTATCGTTGCAGCAATTACTAGTCAGGTATAGATAGTCATCCTGATAAGATAAGCAGTGGGCAGTTTTAGTTAACCAGTCCGTTGTAGTTACAACACTTACTAGTCAGATACAATTAGCATGAGATATCCCAAAACCCAGCAGTTGTTGGTACTTTTATTTATCCATTCCGTAATAGTTGCAATACTTACTAGTCAGGTACAATTAGCATGAGATATCCCAAAACCCAGCAGTTGTTGGTACTTTTATTTAGCCATTCCGTAATAGTTGCAATACTTACTAGTCAGGTACAATTGTAGCAAGCGACAACCCAAACAAGCAATTGTTGGCAATTTTATTTAGCCATTCCATTATAGTGAAGCTGATTACTAGTCATTATAAAGTCAAATTTATAGCACTACTTTAGTTATAGTTGTCTATGATCGAGATACTGTGCTCCAAGTCGTCCATAACCGCGGACACGGCTTTCAGAAAGTTTTACCCTGCAGGGGTGCACAAATAGCAACACACACTCGATCAACCTCGGAAAAACCAAATCAAAACCCAACGAGGCCTTCAAGACAAAGCAATCACAAGATTCAGAAATATTTCAGGGGGCCACCCCATTAAGCTACCCGCAACAAAGTTAGCTGACTCCGAGACGGACTCAAGGTTTGGGTGGACGGCTGTAAACGACTGGGAACCCGAAAGTGTGACTGGGCTTGTCGATACCGCGAAAACGTGTCCCGATCCTAAACAGTATAGTGTGCAGTACCTCGCACAATTTAAATAAAGCAGTAAAGCATGGCATAAGTACAGGATAGTAAATAAAACCTCAAACTAGTTTGTGGCCCCAAGAAATAAGAATGAATCAAGCTCTGGCTCAGGGGGGTCCCATAATCCTCCCGGATGTGGATAGCGCGAATATTCAAGGAACAGGTATCAAGTACTCGGGGTCCTACGGGACACAAGTGGACGGTTAACAACCAAATAACATCTATTGCCCACCTGTGCCTCTGCATTTACCTACTTCAATTTTAGTTGTTAAACAGTAATTAAAGTCTTGATCATCTCCAACAATAAACACACGGCAATACTCCAACAACTGTGGTACTTGACGGCACGCAACAGCACTTGAGCAAGCGACTACGACGCGCAAGTCCAACTATCTACCAAACAACAGGTAATAGGAGGTGTCCAAGGCAATATAAGGCTGCAAGGGATATCACGGGTACGAAAACTAGAGCATCGCAACACAGATAGCAATAGATCAACAGGAGGGAATAAATACTATAAAAGTAAGATAGGTAGAAAGGGGGAGATGCTCGCCTGAAAACATTGTCGAAGGCTCATCCGAAGATCGGGTCGACACTCGCATCAACTCATCGGCCTAATCCGTGAAGAAGCAAAACACTAGCACAAACACCGGATGCACTATTTAATACTACGGCAGAAGATCGGGCATGATGCATGTATGATGTATGGCATGGCAAAGGTGCGATGCAATTAGGCAATATTAAGCGGAACCGGGGTCCCGATGATTTATTGAATGGTTCAATTTGTTTAGATACCCCGCAATTTAATTGTTGTCTTAACAGGACAAAACATAGTATCGGTTCGCTACACAAATTTAAATGGGGCCAATATGAGACTAGAAATGTCCGCATATGGTCTCCATATTTAACTTAGGTGAATTGGCATAATGCCCCCAAACCACAGACAAGTATGCATGCAAGTATGGTAATTTTATATGCAACAAGATGACAATGTAATATTATAAAAATAGGGTCTCGGATAAAGGTTCACACATTAGAGGGGGATCGACGATCTTGGGGTTCCGAGGGTTCGGGGTTTGACAGGGTTCGACGGGGAAACGGTTCAACGGAATCGGTCTTCGAAGGTCGGATACAAGAGGAAGAGCTTGGCGTTCCGGGAAGAAGGACTTGCTGTGGCGTCGGGGCGCATCGGACTCGCCCTGGTCGGTGTCGATCTTGTCGGGCCCGCGTATCAGGTCGGTCTTGGCGTCCGGGAAGAAGAACTTAGCGTTCTGCGTCGGTGTCCTTACCGTCCGTGTTCTCGAGCATCGCATCCGGGAAGGAGTACTTGTCGCACATGTGGTCTTCGGGTCCGGGGTCTCAGTCATGGCGTCCCATTGTAGATCTTGTTGATGGTCCAGCAAAAGCCACCGGGTTCGGTCTTGGTTCCATTGTCGATGGCGATCTTGGCGGAACACTTCGAGTGGTGAAGATCTTGAGGTTCCAAGGGGTTCGGGTCTCGACGCCTTTGAATCTCGGAACTTGGTGTCCGCGGTCTTCGGTCCCGTGTAGAAGTACTTGGAGTTCCAGAGCCACCGGATGACCTTGACTGATATAGTCCTCGCGTCCATACCTTTGGGTTCCTTCGTGTTCGTTGATCTTGGCATCGGTACCGATGGAAACAAACATGGCGAGGCGACACCCGAAGAGAGGCACGATCGTGCTTGGGAGCATCAGGCACGGAGAAGCAGCAGACACACATGGGCACAAGCCTGTTGTGTGTGCTCCTGGACACGCAGACACATAGGCAGCAACAGCCGCATCCCCAACACATGTGCCAACATGAGGTCAAAGCCCTGAAACGGCGGTGCTCGACACGCACAGAGATTGAACTCGTCGTCCACAGCAGAAGGCAAGGACGTCGAGCAACACATCGGCGTTGGCTTGTCACGAACGGCGACCAGCGGAGGCGTCAGGCGACGCGAGCGGCGGTGACATGCGCGACGTCAGGAGGTACGCGGGTAAGCTCGACGGCGGCCACGCATGCCGCAGGTCAATGGCGGGGAGGCGAATAGGGGAGACGGCGGAAGCATAGGTGAGGTCATGGGCCGCGAGCGGCAGGGGAACGCAGGGACGTGGCGGCGGACACCCAAATGTAGGCGAGGTGGTCTGGCACGATGCAGGGCGCGGCCGGTGCCAGCGGCAGGGTCGATGGCGACCGGAGATAGAGGAGGCACGGGGCCGGAGAGGAGAGGCGAGCCGGCCGGAGGAGAGGGCGGCGGCGGCCGAGCTTGCGGGAGGTGCGGGCCGGGGTGGCGCTGCCGGTAAGGGAAAAAGGCGGCGACGCGGACGGCTTCCGGCGAGGAGAGGAGGAACCGACGGTGGCGGCGGCTTGCGAGCAGAGAGTGAGACGGGCGAGTGGGGAGGGCGAGGGGGCGCGACGGCGAGGCGGGGAGGAGAGAGGAACAAGGTCGGCCGGCGGCGGGGTCACGCGGCCGCGGGCAGAGGTCGGGGCGAGGTGAGAGGGATGTGGCAGGAGGAGCACCAGGCGGCGGGGTTGGGCAAAGACGACGAGCGGGGCTGTGGCTTGGAATGTAGGAGGGGTTGGTGGGGGAGAGAGGACGCGACCTGGGACGATGGGGTGGGCCGCGTGGTGGTGGGCGTGAGTGGAGGTGGGGCCAGGGGCGTCAGGGTGTTGGTGGTGGCGGCTGGATGGGGAAACAAAAAGGAGGGAGGACGGGGTAGGTGGCGGGTGGTGATTGGGTGGATGGAGGAGGGATAGCTGAGGTGGCGAGCACCGATTGGGTGGGGTGAGGTGGAGGGGGTTTGGGTAGACTAGGTTTAGGTAGAAAAGGGTTTCGGGTTTTCTTTAGATGGGCCGGGTGGTAGGTAGTCTGGTCAGGTTGGGCCTCTGGCCTGACTGATCGGACTGCCTCCCCAGACAAAACATTTTATTATTTATTTTATTTGTAAAACATTTTTGTTAATACTTTTTAGACAAATAAAAGATCTGAACAGACCGATGTTTTAATTTGAAATAAAGACGGGGGTTATTTAGAAAACAAAACTAGGCGTTTCGAAAATAGTTTCAGACAAACAATGCATGATGATGACGATGCAATGCACAAAAACAACGCGATTTTCTAGTAGTGGTTTTTGCGGGGCGCCACAATTCGACACCACTAACAATGGATCTCGCCCTCGAGATCCGCCTCATGGTACCGGGAAGAAGGGCGGCGATCTGAATCTTCTCGCATCGTGTAGATCCTCGCGACACCACTAACAAGAGGTCGTTGTCCGTGATCGTCGAGAGAACACTCCGGGAACAAAAGGTCGAAGGTAGAGGTATCAACAAATAAAGCCACCTCTAACTCCGATAGAAAGAGAGAATCGATGCATTCTCATCCACTTCAATGTACACAAGCGAATAGAAGGGGTAGTCGGCATGGGGGCCAATCCATCACGCACCCAAACTATTACTCTGCACAATCAGTAGAAAAGCGTGCAACCATTCTCGGAATCAGACTGAAGATCTCGACAATCGAGGTTCAGAAACAAAGGAGTGATGCAGACTCTGCATCGGATCTGGCGTAGATGATGTCGTCGCGTCGGAAAACACCGGAAGGCACGAACAAGGAACAAAGAATGGTACCACAGTAGACGGATTCCTCAGACAGCATGAACACCGGATGGTAGAACACCGTTATCAAAGGAGGAAGCGAAACCCTGAAGGTACGACGGAACCCAACCACAAGAAATCCTGGACTCGAAGAGAGAGAAGAGAGCGGATTCAAAACACGCAGAGGTGAGAGGAGAGCAGCAGAGGGGTAAGGAGTAAAATCAGACCTAATCAGAACTATCCAACCGATTTTGCAAAAATAGTTTTGACACTCTACTTCGGCCGTTAGCTAGGTTATCCTACAGGCTGGACTTGTGGGGTATCGCAACTGCTGGGCTCTGATACCACTCTGTAACACCCTCAGAATCGGCCCTATGCAAGTTTCAGCGCTTCCCGCCAAACCCGCATAGAAACGATTCAAAGGTGCCCACCAGGCACTTGCGTGCGGGTGGAAAACGAAGTAATAACATTACACAACAGTCCTCGATGGCACCCACAGAACAGATGTATATACAACATGACTCCATGAGTCAAGAATACAGATGTACAATACAAAGATCCAAATCACCTTGAAAACGATATAGCGTCCGAGTACGGACAAGATGCAAATGGGGCTAAGAGCCCTGAAGAATAACCAATGGCGTCCATAACCCTTCCCAGGCCAAGCCGGAAGGGTAACCCTGCTAACGACGTCGAAACCTGCTAAAACAAAAGGGGTGCCGACAAAGGGCAAAGGAAAAAGAGGAGCGGTCAGTACTGAGGCCAGTACACGGCGAGGCTAGAATTCGGTGGTCCTCGCCTACATAGGTATGGTGGACTGCAGCGGCAGCGCGGCATGCACTAAACAACCTATAGAGACTCGAGATAACTGTCGGCTATCAGAGAGGGATAAGAAAGACCTATCCGGAACCAATCTGATTCTACCACCCAACATACCCATCCTGGTATTTCCCCCTCGAGACCAAACGAGGAAGTCAACCGAGGAACTCACACAGTTGGCAGTTTTACTTATTCAGTTATCGTTGCAGCAATTACTAGTCAGGTATAGATAGTCATCCTGATAAGATAAGCAGTGGGCAGTTTTAGTTAACCAGTCCGTTGTAGTTACAACACTTACTAGTCAGATACAATTAGCATGAGATATCCCAAAACCCAGCAGTTGTTGGTACTTTTATTTAGCCATTCCGTAATAGTTGCAATACTTACTAGTCAGGTACAATTAGCATGAGATATCCCAAAACCCAGCAGTTGTTGGTACTTTTATTTAGCCATTCCGTAATAGTTGCAATACTTACTAGTCAGGTACAATTGTAGCAAGCGACAACCCAAACAAGCAATTGTTGGCAATTTTATTTAGCCATTCCATTATAGTGAAGCTGATTACTAGTCATTATAAAGTCAAATTTATAGCACTACTTTAGTTATAGTTGTCTATGATCGAGATACTGTGCTCCAAGTCGTCCATAACCGCGGACACGGCTTTCAGAAAGTTTTACCCTGCAGGGGTGCACAAATAGCAACACACACTCGATCAACCTCGGAAAAACCAAATCAAAACCCAACGAGGCCTTCACGACAAAGCAATCACAAGATTCAGAAATATTTCAGGGGGCCACCCCATTAAGCTACCCTCAACGAAGTTAGCTGACTCCGAGACGGACTCAAGGTTTGGGTGGACGGCTGTAAACGACTGGGAACCCGAAAGTGTGACTGGGCTTGTCGATACCGCGAAAACGTGTCCCGATCCTAAACAGTACAGTGTGCAGTACCTCGCACAATTTAAATAAAGCAGTAAAGCATGGCATAAGTACAGGATAGTAAATAAAACCTCAAACTAGTTTGTGGCCCCAAGAAATAAGAATGAATCAAGCTCTGGCTCAGGGGGGTCCCATAATCCTCCCGGATGTGGATAGCGCGAATATTCAAGGAACAGGTATCAAGTACTCGGGGTCCTACGGGACATAAGTGGACGGTTAACAACCAAATAACATCTATTGCCCACCTGTGCCTCTGCATTTACCTACTTCAATTTTAGTTGTTAAACAGTAATTAAAGTCTTGATCATCTCCAACAATAAACACACGGCAATACTCCAACAACTGTGGTACTTGACGACACGCAACAGCACTTGAGCAAGCGACTACGACGCGCAGGTCCAACTATCTACCAAACAACAGGTAATAGGAGGTGTCCAAGGCAATATAAGGCTGCAAGGGATATCACGGGTACGAAAACTAGAGCATCGCAACACAGATAGCAATAGATCAACAGGAGGGAATAAATACTATAAAAGTAAGATAGGTAGAAAGGGGGAGATGCTCGCCTGAAAACATTGTCGAAGGCTCATTCGAAGATCGGGTCGACACTCGCATCAACTCATCGGCCTAATCCGTGAATAAGCAAAACACTAGCACAAACACCGGATGCACTATTTAATACTACGGCAGAAGATCGGGCATGATGCATGTATGATGTATGGCATGGCAAAGGTGCGATGCAATTAGGCAATATTAAGCGGAACCGGGGTCCCGACGATTTATTGAATGGTTCAAGTTGTTTAGATACCCCGCAATTTAATTGTTTTCTTAACAGGACAAAACATAGTATCGGTTCGCTACACAAATTTAAATGGGGCCAATATGAGACTAGAAATGTCCGCATATGGTCTCCATATTTAACTTAGGTGAATTGGCATAATTCCCCCAAACCACAGACAAGTATGCATGCAAGTATGGTAATTTTATATGCAACAAGATGATAATGTAATATTATAAAAATAGGGTCTCGGATAAAGGTTCACACATTAGAGGGGGATCGACGATCTTGGGGTTCCGAGGGTTCGGGGTTTGACAGGGTTCGACGGGGAAACGGTTCGACGGAATCGGTCTTCGAAGGTCGGATACAAGAGGAAGAGCTTGGCGTTCCGGGAAGAAGGACTTGGTGTGGCATCGGGGCGCATCGGACTCGCCCTGGTCGGTGTCGATCTTGTCGGGCCCGCGTATCAGGTCGGTCTTGGCGTCCGGGAAGAAGAACTTGGCGTTCTGCGTCGGTGTCCTTACCGTCCGTGTTCTCTAGCATCGCATCCGGGAAGGAGTACTTGTCGCACATGTGGTCTTCGGGTCCGGGGTCTCAGTCATGGCGTCCCATTGTAGATCTTGTTGATGGTCCAGCAAAAGCCACCGGGTTCGGTCTTGGTTCCATTGTTGATGGCGATATTGGCGGAACACTTCGAGTGGTGAAGATCTTGAGGTTCCAAGGGGTTCGGGTCTCGACGCCTTTGAATCTCGGAACTTGGTGTCCGCAGTCTTCGGTCCCGTGTAGAAGTACTTGGAGTTCCAGAGCTACCGGATGACCTTGACTGATATAGTCCTCGCGTCCATACCTTTGGGTTCCTTCGTGTTCGTTGATCTTGGCATCGGTACCGATGGAAACAAACATGGCGAGGCGACACCCGAAGAGAGGCACGATCGTGCTTGGGAGCATCAGGCACGGAGAAGCAGCAGACACACATGGGCACAAGCCTGTTGTGTGTGCTCCTGGACACGCAGACACATAGGCAGCAACAGCCGCATCCCCAACACATGTGCCAACATGAGGTCAAAGCCCTGAAACGGCGGTGCTCGACACGCACAGAGATTGAACTCGGCGTCCACAGAAGAAGGCGAGGACGTCGAGCAACACATCGGCGTTGGCTTGTCACGAACGGCGACCAGCGGAGGCGTCAGGCGACGCGAGCGGTGGTGACACGCGCGACGTCAGGAGGTACGCGGGTAAGCTCGACGGCGGCCACGCATGCCGCAGGTCAATGGCGGGGAGGCGGATAGGGGAGACGGCGGAAGCATAGGTGAGGTCATGGGCCGCGAGCGGCAGGGGAACGCAGGGACGCGGCGGCGGACACCCAAATGTAGGCGAGGTGGTCTGGCACGATGCATGGCGCGGCCGGTGCCAGCGGCAGGGTCGATGGCGACCGGAGATAGAGGAGGCACGGGTCCGGAGAGGAGAGGCGAGCCGGCCGGAGGAGAGGGCGGCAGCGGCCGAGCTTGCGGGAGATGCGGGCCGGGGTGGCGCTGCCGGTAAGGGAAAAAGGCGGCGACGCGGACGGTTTCCAGCGAGGAGAGGAGGAACCGACGGTGGCGGCGGCTTGCGATCAAAGAGGGAGACGGGCGAGAGGGGAGGGCGAGGGGGCGCGACGGCGAGGCGGGGAGGAGAGAGGAACGAGGTCGGCCGGCGGTGGGGTCACGCGGCCGCGGGCAGAGGTCGGGGCGAGGTGAGAGGGATGTGGCAGGAGGAGCACCGGGCAGCGGGGTTGGGCAAAGACGACGAGCGGGGCTGTGGCTTGGAATGTAGGAGGGGTTGGTGGGGGAGAGAGGACGCGACCTGGGACGATGGGGTGGGCCGCGTGGTGGTGGGCGTGAGTGGAGGTGGGGCCAAGGGCGTCAGGGTGTGGGTGGTGGCGGCTGGATGGGGAAAAAAAAGGAGGGAGGAGGGGGTAGGTGGCTGGGGTGTGGAGAGGAGGTGGGCAAGAGACTGATGTGGCGGGTGGTGATTGGGTGTATGGAGGAGGGATAGCTGAGGTGGCGAGCACCGATTGGGTGGGGTGAGGTGGAGGGGGTTTGGGTAGACTAGGTTTAGGTAGAAAAGGGTTTAGGGTTTTCTTTAGATGGGCCGGGTGGTAGGTAGTCTGGTCAGGTTGGGCCTCTGACCTGACTGATCGGACTGCCTCCCCGGACAAAACATTTTATTATTTATTTTATTTGTAAAACATTTTTGTAAATACTTTTTAGACAAATAAAAGATCTGAACAGACCGATGTTTTAATTTGAAATAAAGACGGGGGTTATTTAGAAAAAAAAAACTAGGCGTTTCGAAAATAGTTTCAGACAAACAATGCATGATGATGACGATGCAATGCACAAAAACAACGCGATTTTCTAGTAGTGGTTTTTGCGGGGCGCCACATCCCCTGGCACTCCAACTCCATCCAGAGGATTTCAAGAAGAACAAAATGGCGAAGAAAATTCTAGGCCAGATTCTCTGGCCCCAAGGGGCGGATTATCCGGCCCTGGAACTCCCAGTTCTGCTAGGGACTCACAGGAAGAAGATGTTGCTGCCTCATCTCCCAGGCCGGAAAGTCTGGCCCCACCCAGGGGCAGATTATCTGGTCCTGAAGCACCTGTTCAGCAACAAGCTCCTGTTATCAGCTCAGATCAAGGCCAAGGGAAAGGTAGTGGACAAGACAAGGATCCAAATTTTGAACCAACTCCTTCTAGAAACAATAAGGAAATTGAGGCTCGATGCAAGGCTCGTGCCGGTCAGAACCTTGAGTTAAGGGGTCACACTCTTGACAAGGTTGTCGGTGATCTAAGAAGAAGGGTGTCTACTAGACGAGAACTTGCAAGATTCTGTGATCATCAAGGTCACATTTGAATGGTTGAATCAAAGAAGGTCTTTGATACTGTTGAAGATCCGGATGGGTGGTTGCAATGCATGAAGAATTAAATAACTTCGAGCGCAACAAGGTTTGGAAGCTCATAGAGAAACCCAAAGAGTGCCACAATGTTATCGGCACCAAGTGGTGTTGGGGAGGTGACCTCGGATAGGGTAAATACGGGGAAAGACGAAAGGATGTTCCCCGTCCAGTTTCCGAGTAACAGTTTAAGTCGGCCGAATCCTGTAGAGGTCGGCCGATATATGAAAGATCAGGACCATTATGATGATTGCCAAGCATTACCCGGCCGGGATACTGCGTAAGTCGGTTGGGTTAACCCGAGTAGTCTTATGCAGGTGAAGGGCGGGCCGAGTTATGCGAGGCAGGGCCGAATGATACGAAGCTTGCAGGAGAAGGAGAAGCCTAAAGTCAAACTCTAGTCATAGGCTAGGGAGAATCTGAGCAGAGCCAAGCACAAAGGAAAAAGGCGCAGAGCGATAGAGGGCAAGAAGGAGGTCATGGAGGTGACAGTCCTAAAGACCGAGGCACGCAGGAGGGGCCCTCTGGAATCTTGCCGTCATTAGAAGGGCGACACGGAAAGGAGGCCGCCGAGTTACTATATTGGGACAAGCATATTCCTCGAATATGCTTGCCACGTCAGCGCTAGAGGAACCCATGGCTCTCCTTTATAAGGGGAGGCTTGGACCCTGAGGAGGGCATCGGCTCATTTAGTACCGTTAGGCTGGTAAAGTTCTCTCTTTTCTTCTTGTACACAACTCAAGGAGCACTTGTAGCCCAAGGAAGGAGAAATAAAGATCTTTACCTTAGTCTTTTTGTGTGTAGAATCAACTACATCTTCCCTCCCCAGATCCCTCTAGCATCCATTGGCCCCATACTTTAGCCTACCCATGGCATCTGTCGTGCCACCACCACGACAGTTGGCGCCCACCGTGGGGCCAGCAGCGGTGCTAGCTGGAGTTATGATCCGGACGGGAAACTTCATCAACACTGGCGAGCGCATTGTCTCTGGCTTAGTCCGGAGATTTGATCTCTGTGACTACGTCAGCGACAACGCAGGCAGCTTCAAGGGAAAAACTCCTCCGCGCAACGGCTTCTTCATCAACTTGGGCATGCATCAGATCTACGTCGGTGTCGATGTCTCCGGAAATCCTCACAAGTTTGTTGTTGTAGGAGAACCTCCCCTCAGCGCCACAAACAGTCCGCGCGGAGCGCGCCCTGTCAGCAGCGTCGAGGTGATGGTCACAGCCGGCGTGCAGGCAGGAGCAGCGGGCGCCGGAACAAGCAGGGATCCGACGACGAGTCCGCAGGTGGCTCCCAACCAGACAGCTCCACTACCGACCGAGGTAATCCCTTCAGCGGCCGATCAGGCCGAGGTGCAGGAGACAACCCCTAAGGCACCAAGGGTAAGAGGGCCACCTCTAGAAAGACCAGAAAATATTCTTCAGGCAACTATAGATAATCTGACTACACCTGTAGCGCCGATACTTGATCCGGCTAATGCTCAGGCAGAGTTAGAAGAGACCAGGCAGAAAGTGCTGGTGGAGGCAAAAAAGGTATCGGCCTTGCGGGAGTCCTTAAATAGGACCCTGCGAGAATATGCTAGGGCAAACAAGCTTGACGTCGCCCCTGAGCGGGTTGACGAGTTGAGATTAAGAGGGAAAAACCTCATAGATGATATCAATAAGGAGCATGATGCTCATAGGGCAGAGTCAGTTGATCTAGGTTTGCCGAGGTACATTACCCCGACAAAGAACCTGAGAGCGGCAAATGCCGCAGCATTAGAGTTAGAAGGATTGACCGGCGAAGCCCGGCAGAAACAGCAAGAAAGAGTGAATGAGCTGGTGCGCATTGCGAACCAGCAGAATGAAGAAATGCTCAGAGCAGACCCAGCGAGGCCAGGTGCCTCGCGAATGGTTCACTCGGCTGGTGCAGCACCTGCCTTATCTGTGGCAGCAGCATCTTCGCCCGGGAATAATGCACGAAAGGACAGAGCAGTAACTTCGGGAAAGAGAAACAAGCAAATTGTTCCATATGATCCGGCGATAGCCGGAAAAGCAAATGAGAACAGAGGCAATGGAAGCCGAGGTAACAGTGGCGAGAGAAACCCCGGCCGTGCTAAGAAAGGCGGTGGAAGCCGAGGCAATGGAGATCTCGGAAGAGGAGAACTCGGAAGAGGGAATCACGAGAACAATATCCCGGTCGAAGGAAGGAGAGAACCGCCGCCCAACCCGCAGCCGAGACATGAACCTCAGCAGGAAAGAGAAGCGAGACCAGCTCGTCACAATCAGGTGAATGAAAGATACAATGATGGTTATTCCGAAATGGAGTATGCGATTCGTTGTGAAAATAACCACTATGGAATGCAGGAAAGAGTTATGTACAGAGATTTGCCGTCAGGTGATGCCAGAGTAAAGCTGGACCAGCTATACCGATCCGAGCTATTAGAAGAACAGGGTCCACCAGGTCCGGCATGCTTCGGACCACGGATCATGGGCGAGCCTCCCGTGCCGAACTTTCAGCTAACAAGGGGCACACAAACATATAATGGGAGCACCAAACCACAGGATGGGTTGATTGATTATGCCACTGCAGTAAAAATAGCTGGCGGAAACTTACGATGGGCAGTGCGGTATGTCCCGCAAATGTTGGAAGGACCAACTAGAGTATGGCTGAATAATCTGCCAGCAGGCAACATCAATTGTTGGTTGGATTTTGAAGAAATGTTCGTTAGCAACTTCACTAGTACTTACAAGAGGCCAAACAGGCCGCAGCAGATAGCCATGTGCAAGCAAAGGCCGAATGAGACGAACAGAGAGTTTTTAACTCGGGGGTGTAACCTGAGAAATTCGTGTGAGGGAGTTATAGAATCACAAGCAATAGCTTGGTTCGCTCAAGGATGCCGCTATGCCATTGTGCTATGGCAGCGACTGCAAAGACATATGCTAACCACATTGGCAAAAACCATCAGAATAGCGGATTCCTATGCATTGGGGGATCCGACGCAACCAAAATTAATGTCGGCAGATCATCGGGAGCATCAAGATCAATATGCAAGAGATGTGGCCGGGTCATCCAGGCGCAATGACTTCAGAGGAAGAAGAAGAGAAGAAAGACCAAATTATAGATATGGTTCAACTCAGGTGGCGGCAGTATTGCAAGATCAGCCGAGTCACGGAAATAGTCAGCGGCAAAAGAATGGTCCTCAGCAATGGACGCCAAGGAATGAGGGGAAAAGACAGTGGACACCAGAGGAAAAGAAGCAATGGCAGGAGAGGCTGAAGTACACGTTTGAGTCTATGTTAGATCAGCCGTGTAAGTTTCACACATCAAACCCGGCCAGGCCGGCCAACCATACCACCCGCCAATGTGCATGGATGAAAAATGCAATGGGTAACCCCGCGGGCATACAGGCAGCACCTCTCCAGGCACATCAGCAGCATCAACCACAGTTGACTGGAGCAAATGCACAGCAACTGATGTTACCGCTTCCTCCCCGAGGTATGAGAACTCGGACCGGAGAGATGCGGTGCATCAAGTGATAAACCAAGGTCCGGATGGAAGGACAAATCCAGGAAATAATGGACGCAATGATTACAGAGAACATCATCAATCATATTGCGTGTTCACAACAAAACAACAAGACAAGCAGAGTATACATCGCCGGCATATGGAAGTAAGTGCAGTTATGCCAGCAGTACCAAGATATGTGCCTTGGTCGGATCAAGAAATAATTTGGAGCATAAAGGATCACCCCAAGATAATGCCGAGTCCGGGGTCGTATGCACTCGTGTTAGATCCGACATTTGTCAGACCAAGCATTAATGTGAAATTTTCAAAAGTACTCATTGACAATGGGAGCAGTATCAATATCATGTACAAAGATACAATGCATAAACTCGGAATATCGCAGAATATGCTGCAGTCCACGAGGACCACATTCCATGGGATAGTTCCAGGGCTTTCATGCGAACCCATTGGAAAGGTTAGAGTGGATGTGTTATTCGGCACAAGAGATAACTGCAGAGCAGAAAATTTAGAGTTTCAAGTGGTGGATCTAGAGAGTTGCTATCATGCTCTACTCGGACGGCCAGCATTGGCCAAATTCATGGGCAGCTGCCACATAACTTACCTGAAAATGAAGTTACCCGGACCACAAGGGGCGATAACAGTAGCAGGGGATTACAGGAAGTCAATGGAATGTGCTTCAGCCGGGTCAAATTTGGCCGAATCATTGGTAATAGCAAGAGAAAAAAGAAGGATTCAAGAGGTAGCAGCCCTCGCTCAGTCAGCATAGCTGAATATGCCGGCATTAGCCAACCAACATGGAAGTGTATCCTTTTAGCCGACTAAAGAAACAAAAAAGTTCCAGATAGATGAGCAATTCCCAGAGCGCACTGTCACTATTGGTGCCGGCCTAGATGCTAAATAGGAAAGCGAGCTCACCAACTTCCTCCGTGAGAATCGGGATATCTTTGCATGGTCAACTCAGGATCTGCAAGGTGTGCCGAGGGAGTTGGCTGAGCACTCTCTGAATGTAAGGCCAGAAGCAAGGCCGGTGAAGCAACCTCTCCGCCGCTTCGCTGAGGACAGGAGAAAAATAATAGGGGATGAAATAGCTTGGCTCCTTGCGGCCGGGTTCATCATGAAGGTGTTGTATCCGGATTGGTTATCGAACTCGGTGCTAGTGGAAAAGAAGAAGGATGATCCAAATGTAGCCATTGTATGGCGAATGTGTATCGATTACACGAACCTGAACAAGGCGTGTCCAAAAGATCCTTTTCCTTTACCTAGAATAGACCAAGTCATTGATTCGACCGCTGGTTGTGAGCTATTGTCATTTGTAGACGCGTATTCTAGTTTTCACCAGATACCGTTAAACCCGACCGATCAAATAAAGCTGCGTTTATTACCCCGTACGGGGCTTATTGCTATCGCACCATGCCATTCGGCCTGCGTAACGCGGGGGCAACGTATCAGAGATGTATGCAAAAATGTCTACATGACCAGATAGGAAAGAATGTACAAGTGTATGTAGATGATGTGGTTATCAAAACCAAAGAAAGCAAAACGCTACTAGAGGTTCCGAATGAAGCTTAACCCGGAAAAATGCACTTTCGGTGTGCCTGCGGGAAAACTGCTCGGTTTTCTCGTATCTAGCCGAGGTATAGAGGCCAACCCAACTAAGATAAAAGCAGTGGAAAGGATGGAATTGCCGAGATGTCTAAACGACGTACAGAAGTTCACAGGTTGCTTAGCCTCGCTTAGCCGATTTGTATGTCGGCTGGGAGAGAAAGCATTACCACTTTATCAGTTGATGAAAAAATCTGATAGGTTTATTTGGACACCACAAGCAGACAATGCATACATGAATTGAAAAAAATGTTGGTCATAACGCCAGTCTTGGCTTCTCCATTGTCGAAAGAACCTATGTTACTTTACATAGCAGCCACGAACAGAGTAGTGAGCGCAGTGATCGTGGTGGAACGAATTGAAGATGATAAATCTGTACAAAGGCCGGTGTATTACCTAAGCGAGGTACTATTAGCCTCAAAACAAAATTACCCACATTATCAGAAGATGGCATATGGGGTGTACATGTCAGTGAAGAAACTTAAACATTACTTCGAAGAGCACCCCATCAAGGTGATTTGTGAAGCACCCATAGCCGACATATTGAGCAACAAAGATGCAAGTGGCCAAATAGCAAAATGGGCAATTGAATTGTCACCTTATGCTCCGCAATTCGATAGGCGAGATGCAATCAAATCTCAGGCTGTGGCCGACTTCTTCGTGGATTGGGCCGAGGTACAATATGAGCCACCATTACCAGATCCGAATTATTGGATGATGCACTTCGATGGTTCCAAACTAAGAAATGGTTTGGGGGCAGGAATAGTCTTAACCTCGCCAAAAAGAGACCAGCTGAGATATGTGTTGCAAATACATTTTGCCGCGTCAAACAATGTCGCCGAATATGAAGCACTCGTCCATGGATTGAAGGTGGCAAAAGAGATTGGCATACGCCGAATCTTGTGCTACGGAGACTCAGATCTAGTAGTACAACAAGTCTCAGGCAACTGGGATGCGTTAGATGCCAATATGGCCTTATATAGATTTCATGTGCAAAAACTCAGTGGATACTTTGATGGATGTGAATTTCATCATGTACCCCGGGCGGAAAACGACGCCGCAGACACATTGTCAAAACTCGGATCAACCAGACAATCGATTCCCCCAGGTATCGCCCTAGAGCACCTGAGGAAACCATCAATAACACCATCACCAGAGTCTGAATCTATTTTTATTCCGGCAAAATCAAGCGAAGATAGTGTGCCGATGGAAGTTGACAAGGAATGTAACCCGGAATTTTCAAAAATGAACCCAGCCGATGCACGGACGGATATGGGGAAATCCGAGGTAATTATGTCAGTAGAAAATATGGAAATAGATAGCGAGATTACCCCAGAAAAAATCATACCAACATGGGCGCAACCCATATTTTCATTCCTTAGAGACGCAATTTTGCCAAATGACGAGGTACTGGCAAGATAGACACTAAGAAGAGCTAAAGCTTATACAATCATAAACAATGAGCTGTATAAAAGGAGCGTCACAAGCGTGTTGCAAAAATGTGTGAGCTCGGCGGAAGGCCAGGAGATCCTCCTAGATATACATCAAGGAGAATGCGGTCATCATGCCTCATCCAGAGCTTTAGTGGACAAAGCATTCATGCATGGGTTTTATTGGACAACAGCATTGAAAGAGGCCAAAGAACTGGTCAAAAAATGTAATGGTTGCCAGAGATACGCCAGCAAGATACATATGCCATCGTCCGAGTTAAAAACGATACCAATTACTTGGCCATTCTCTGTATGGTGCTTAGATATGGTGGGACCATTTAAGCCGGCCCGAGGCGGGATGACCCACATCTTAGTCATGTTGGACAAACTCACAAAATGGATTGAAGTAAAACCAATAAAGAAATGTGATGGGCCAACAGCAGTAAAATTCCTCAAAGATATTATCTTAAGATATGGCTACCCACACAGTGTTATTACAGACAACGATACAAACTTTGCAGAAGGAGCTTTCGCTAGATTTTGTCAAGAAAAGCACATAAGACTAGATGTCGCCTCTGTGGCGCACCCAGCATCCAATGGCAAGTAGAAAGATCTAATGGACTGGTATTGTCCGGAATAAAACCACGACTCGTCGAACCGCTGCAAAGGTCGGCAGGATGTTGGATTGAGGAACTACCAACAGTACTATGGAGCCTCAGGACTACCCCAAACAGATCAACAGGTTATACACCATTTTTTCTAGTGTATGGGGCAGAAGCTGTGCTTCCAGCCGACATAATACATGACTCGCCAAGGGTTTCCCAATATATAACCGCTGAAGTAAATGAAGTAGCTCGGCAAGATGATGTCGATATGCTAGAAGCCAGAGAGCTGGCGCTATCATGATCAGCTATCTATCAGCAGGACTTGAGACGATATCACAGCAAGAAGGTGAATCCCATAGTGTTTAAAGAAGGAGATTTGGTTCTCCGGCTGGTGCAACGCACGGCCGGCATGCACAAACTGTCACCTCCATGGGAAGGACCATTCATCGTGAGCAAGGCATTGCATAATGATGCGTACTACCTAATCGATGCTCAGTCACCAGGAAATAACAAGGCAGACAAAGCCGGCGAAGAATCGAAAAGACCATGGAACGTAGATTTACTTCATCCATTTTACACATAGGAGTCATCTACCACACATCGTAAAGTGGCGCTTCAGGACGGAGCATCCGCTATGTATTGAACCTCGGCGCCCAGAGTAGTGGCTCGGGGACTGCCATATGTTGTTTTTTGATTTTGCGTTATGTATTAAACCTCGGCACCTTGAGCAGTGACTCGGGGACTGCCCTGTATTGTTTTTGAGTTTGGTTTATGTATTAAACCTCGGCGCCTTGAGCAGTGGCTCGGGGATTGCCATATGTTGTTTTTGATTTTGTGCTATGTATCAAACCTCGGCACCTTGAGCAGTGACTCGGGGACTGCCCTATATTGTCTCTAAGTTTGGTTTATGTATCAAACCTCGGCGCCCAAAGTAGTGGCTCGAGGACTGCCATATATTGTTTTTTATTTTCTGTTTTACGTATTATACCTCGGCGTCTTGAGCAGTGACTCGGGGACTGCCCTATATTGTTTCTAAACTCGGTTTATGCATTAAAACTCGATGCCTTAAGCAATGGCTCGGGGACTACCCTATATTATTTCTAAGTATGGGTATCCTGTCTTACAAGAGTGAGTACCAAACTTCGGCACCCAGAGTGATGTCATTTCACTTTCCCCAAATACGGCCTTCGAGATCTACATCCAGATTAACAGTCCAAAACACAGCGGTCACGCTACGGAGCTTATCGAAAGTCAGGCAATATTGAACGCCGAACTACGGTAGAGCAAAGACAAATATACACTCCAAACTCAAGAAATTGAAAGCTGCCAAAGCAAGGATTCGGACAAACACGACCAATTTAAACAAAGTGATAACAACTACAACCACATATGTCTCAGCGGCACAAGGCAAAAGAGTTTCATACCGGACAAAAGACGGACTAATGCTTGACGTACATCATACGCCCGGCATACCAGGGATAAGAAATGACTTAGAGTTTTTTAAACTGGAGAGGCAGTGACTTGGTCAGGAGCTGGGCACTCCGAGGTAGGTAGCACTTCGGCCGAAGTTGCCTCGCCCTCCGTAGATCCATGAGCGACTTCGGGGGAAGCCCGAGGTTGTTGAGAAACGTCAGCTTGCGCTGTGGAATGCCCAGTCCCTTTAGAGGAGGATCGCGCGTCGCCATTACCATCCGAGCTCGAATTGGAATCACCAGAGGTAGCCGAGTCACCCTCATCTTCGCCCTGTTCGGCTAAGTTATCATCAGAGGCATCCTCAACTTCGACCTCGTCTTCCGGGTTAGGAAGGAAACTCAGCCCTTCATTCCAGGTATGCACGTCTGCATAATCGACAAGCTGGAAGGCACGAGCCTGTCGAAGAGCGACGAAGTCTGGGTCCTCAACCCAACGGGAACCAGTGCGCAAATTTATCAGGGTATCAAGGGAGATATCCTCATACCATGACATAATAACTGTGAGAGCCATATCAGCACCAGCTCGTCCGGCGGATTCCCTCCAAAGACTTAGCTGTCTCTCAGATGCCATTAATCTTTCCACCAATATTTTGACCTCATCAATATCAGGAGTCCCAGAAGTATTCGGCCAGAGAACATGGTAGGCCCGGATAGCTGACTGCACCAAATCCCTGCCCATAATCTTCATCGGACCAACAGCAACGCCAACAGCGACCACGAAATCTTCCATCGAGTATTCTGAGTTTGCATCAGCAGGAACACCTCGGCGCGCACGAGCATTAATCACCGCTTTAGAGCTCACGGGCTTAGCTTCCGGAAAATGGTCTGCGCAAAACACAAGTGCGTTGGTCAGTAGTAAGAAAGGGAAAAAGATAACTCGGCCATGGTCAGAAGCTTACGGTGAATATAGCTCGGCATTATCTGAAGATCTTTAGCCCAGTCACTCTTGCTTTTCTCAAAGCGAGTGATCTCCTCGCTCATCCCCCGTGTCTTCAGTTCGGCAGCCTCAAGGAGCTCTTTATTTTTCTGCAATTGCAGAGCTAGCCGATTCTTCTCCTCGGAGAACTCCTGGTCGACTTTTTCTAACTCAGACTTCTAAGAAAGCTTGAGGGACTCCACCTCGGCGCGCATGCGAGTTATCTCGTCATCTTTGTCTTTCAGCTGCGCCGAGTGA
Organism: Avena sativa; assembly: GCA_916181665.1. Lineage (NCBI taxonomy): Eukaryota > Viridiplantae > Streptophyta > Magnoliopsida > Poales > Poaceae > Avena > Avena sativa. The sequence goes on along the minus strand of OV702280.1, from coordinate 14,943,492 downwards.
GTGGCGGCTTGTTCTAAAAAATGTAGCATCATATCAGGCATGGGTATGCATTCTTGGTGTGACACTGCAAAAGTTTGTAACTCGGCCATACCGAAGCCAGAGGGGTTAAGAGAAACCCGGCGCATAATTCACATAGATATGCGTAAAAGAACAAGAATAACTAACCTTCCAGGGCCTTGACTTTCTTTTCAAGACGGATATTAAGATTGTTGATATTACCTCTTCACCAGCAAAGTCAGCTAACACCCCACTTCCAAAGCAATAAGAATTTTAAGAATAATGCAAAAATTCGTTAACTTACCAGCTTTCTTCACCACGGGAATGACCTTCTCGTACTTCTCTTGCAACTTTTTATGGGCAAAGAGCAGCCTTTGGAATTCGGCGGTACGCCGATCATGCGCAACCTAAGCAATAGAACAAATAGCGATAAGATATTCGAACATACGATAGATCTGAATCAAGCAAAGCATAATTCAGATCTAGGTGGCTGGATATTCGAAGCTCAGACAAATCCGAATCAAGCAAAACTTAATTCAGATCTAGGTGGCTGGATATTCGAAGCTCAGACAAATCCGAATCAAGCAAAGCTTAATTCAGATCTAGGTGGCTGGATATTCGAAGTTCAGGCAGATCCGAATCAAGCAAGGCTCAACTCGAATCTAGGTGGCTGGATATTCGAAGCTCAAGCAGATCCGAGTCAAGTAAAGCTCAATTCGGATCTAGGTGGCTGGATATTCGAACCCTAACAAAAACTGAACTAAGTAAAGCATTATGAAACTTCCAAACGAATAACAAGTTATTCGGTTGCAAGCTTCGGGGACTAGAGTATATATAATAGCATCCGGAGAACTAATCAAAACTCCATAAAAACAATTACCTCATTCATCTTGTCACTTTCAATAACGATCTTGGCAGCCTGATGTAGGCGGCTGCTGATATCGGAGAGTTGAAACGGCTGGCTGCTTGGATTACCCTCGAGCTTATCGGCAGCGTTCCAATTGTTGGCATACTCGACCAACGAGCCGAGACTGTTCCCACTCTCCGTGCGAGTGAGAACTTTACCTCGGACATGTTGGGTAACAACCACCGCCGCCGGACTCTTGTGGAGAGCAAGCTGTCTATCAGCAGCCGGGGTAACAGTGCTCTTGGCAGAGGAAACCCCCTGGCGCAGCGCATCAACAATTGTAGGCTGAGATGAGCTGGCAAGTCCTTTCTGAGAGGACGAAGGCTTGGTAACAACGACCTTTCTGTAGGGTTCGCAGCATAGAAAACAAAAAATTTCCTACGATGGGAACAACTATGTACCATGATCTATCTACTAGATACAAACAACGGGCGGATGTATATCCGTAGAGAACATACCCTTGAAGACCGACAAAGCTTAACGAGTCCAAACTCGTGGTTGATGTAGACGATCTCTTGCCGATCTCAAGATCGAGAGGAAGTCCTAGCGCCGCAAATCAGCAGCGCATCCGTGCTCGCACACACGTTCGAGGCACCGAGCAACCTCCGCCTCCTCGCTCCAGCGATGCAGCGGAAGCACAACTCTTTCTTGCCGAATAGCCACCGGGAACATGTATCTCGCTAGTACGAGACCATGGGGGATAAATTCTAGAGGGGGAGAGAGATCCTTCACGAGGAGGTGTGAGTGAGAAGTGAGAGGAGGGGCTCCTTATATAGGGGAGGGGGGGCAGCCCAAGGGGGCATGGCCGCCGGCCATGGAGGGTGCCCCCACCTCTCCCTCATTCATGTGGGTGGACACTCCACTCACAAAATGGCCCTTCAATTTTCTCCACTCAAAAACCCACTCAAATTCCCATTAAATTTCCACCAAATTTAATGCAAACTCTCATTAAATAAAACTCCTTTTATTTATTCATAATTTTGTCAATTACTTTAATGACAAACATTCACATATAACCCCTTGCTAGTATTTCATTTCACATGCAGAAACACTTTCTGCAATTTCACCCGAAAACCCGTTTCGGTATCTAGTGAAATAAATTCTTGCGCTTGTTATTCTTTTCGGCATGAAACTTTTGCTCCAAATGGATGTCGGTGTCTCTTAAGTGTGTCACCCTACGGTTCGCGAATAATGCGGACATGATCGAGACCCCTCTCGGATCAATAATCAGAAGCGGGATCTGGAGACCCATACTGACTCCCACACATTCAACGATGACTTTCTTGTGATCGTCGGAACCTTTTACGCTCGTATCTTAATCCTTTTGTTTCGCGATATATTACATGTCCGAGATTCGATCATCGGTATCTCCATCTAGTTTGATCTCGTTACTGACATGCACTCTTTTCTTGTTCCCGTGATATAACATTCTAGTGATCAAATCACTTGCTTGCAAGCTAATCAATGTGATATCACCGAGAGGGCCCAGAGCATATCTATCCGTCATCGGGATGAACAAATTCCACTCTCGATCCATGGGCCTCAACATAACACTTTATTAGTTCTGAATCCATCTTTATAATCACCCTGTTACGGTGTGACGTTTGATGTTATCAAGAAACTCTTCCGGTGTTAGTGATTGACATGATCTCATGGTCTAAGGATTAGGATCACTTCGTAAGTTGTTATAGCAATATAAACTCAATGACTTTGATCGTAATGCTATACTTCGGATGAATGTTCATCACATCATTACACTAATGTTGTGATCCCGTTATTAACAACATCCAATGTCCATGATCAGGAAACCTTGATCATCTTGTTAATCAACGAGCTAGTTTATGAGAGAGGCATAACTAGGAACTTTCTGTTTGTTTATTAAACACACATGTATTAATGTTTCCGTATTAATACAATTATAGCATGTACAATAAACATTTATCATAAATAAGGAATACGATAATAACCACTTTATTATTGCCTCTCGGGCATATTCCCTTCACTCTCTTGCCTTAGGAGAGGCATTGGCAGGCGCCGTTACCTCGGCACTTGGAATGACGTCTTTAGGAGCCGGAGGAATTATGGTGTCTGAGGGCGCCGAGATATTGATATTCTCGGCTGGAGTTGGTGTCGCAGTAAAGACTGCGGGGGTCGGACGAATCTCAGCAGAAACATCGGGTTCACGGAGGAGGCAGCGGGTTTGGTAGGAATATCTGTGGGCCGAGGTGTATCGGCATCAATAGGAGAAATCTCAGGCGCATCATGGCGAGGTGGCGTCTAATTCAGAGCAGGAGGAAAAGCAACGCGAGCAGGACTCGGAACTCTGGTATCCTCAGGAGGCGGAGGAGAAGGCGGCCGAGTCGTACGACTCGTCATGCTGGGACCGCTGGGCTTAACAGAAAGAGGAGCCCTGCAAAGACAGAAAAGGTCAAGTCAGAAGGGAGAAAGAGAGAAATAAGAAATACAAACAAAAGTAACTCACCCAGTAATCCCGGGCATAGTTTTACGCTTCGGAGGGTGCTGGGCTGACTTCTTCATTCGTTTTCTGGGAGCAGCTTCTGAGGCATCAGCTGGAGCTCTACGTTTCCCCGAGGTAACGGGAGGCCGAGAGGCAAGAGGCTCGGCGTTGTGAACCTGACCGGCCGGATTAGCTGAGAAAGTAGAAGCCGGAAATGTATAAGAAATTGGCATTGCGGCAACTACCTCTAGAACTTGGACCTCGTCCGAATCACCTTCCTCCTCGTGGGCCGAGGTCTTGCCGCGAGTGCGAGCCGGAGCGAGATCCGACTTGGGAACGAACTCTTCTAAGTCTGGCTCCCCGTTGTCCGGAGTATTCCGATCCGCGGGCCATGGGAGTGTCAAAACCTCGGCGTCCTCAGTCTTCTGCTCCTCAAACCTCTGCAGGAAAAGAAAGAGAAAAATTAGAAAAAAGAGTCATGGACGCGATTAGGAAGCAAAACACAAAGGCGTAAACTCACCTCAGGAGGGGGATGCTCGCGGGTGAACGGCTTCAATCCCCAGGCCCAGTCCTTCGGCATCTCCGTCTTAAAGATAGCCCAGACATGTTTGAAGATGAGGTAGTTGTCCAGCTCCACCGTCGAGACTCGGTTGGGATCGAGAGGACCGCTCATGTAGCAGAGCTTGTGTGTGCGTTTCTAGAAGGGGCAGATCCGGCTACTGATGAAGGTAGTCATCAGATCCTCACCGCGTAGCCCGGAGCGGATCAGTTCCTTCAGCCGAATCTCAAAAGCCTCGGCCAGAGCATGACTCTTCCTCGGGTTATAGGTACAGTTCTTCTTGGAAGGGGGGCTGATGGAAAAAGTAGGGAGCTGAATCTTATCCTCATTCCCAGAGTTCTTGACATAAAAGAACAACTTATGCCATTTCTTGCATGATTCTAGACCTGCAACGCGAGGAAATTCGGATTTCCTCCAAGGTGTGATGGACGCGGCTCCACATTGGGTGAGCAACTTCTCGGAAGGTTGCAGAGATTTGTCTGGGACGACGTTGGATCGAATCTGGAAGAACTTTGACCAAACATGCACAGACGGCCATAGGACGAAGTATCCCTCCGAGGCAGAGATGAAGGCAGAAAGGGAGGCGATAGCGTTAGCAGGAAGATGATGCGGCTGAAGGATGAAGTAATCAAGGAACTCCCTAGCAAAATCGCTGAGAGGGAGACCAAACCCACGAGCGAAATGTGACATGAAGACTACGTATTCGCCCTCCCTAAGAACTGGAGAGGACTCACTGCCGGGTAAGTGACAAGTTACCTCGGCAGGAATCCGGCGAGTCCGGATTAGCCACTCAACCTCTCGGCGGGTGACGGAAGAGCCCTGCCACGAGCCCCTCTCGGGCCCAGACGCAGCATTGTCATCCTCAATGAGGGCACCGCTGACGGAACTCGACATGGGGTCGCCGGAGAAATTTACGGAGGAAGAACTAGCGGCGGAGGAAAACCTAGAACTGGAAGGCCCCGTCACGATTCTACGCAAAAACGGCGGCGGAGCAGAGAAGGAACTACCGCGCGAAAACAAAAGAAAAGCAGAGATGTCTAGAGGAGAGCCTAGGCGATAGGACCGGAGGAACTCACCGGCGACTATGTCGGAGCAAGCGAACAGAGACGAGGCCGACGGAGCGGTGCAGTTGAATCCCTGCCTTCGGAGACCCAGATGAGCGCACGGCGGCGGAAGCGCGAACGGGGGCAAAGGCGAGAGGAAGGAGAAGGGCGCAGGTAAGCGGAGGGGGAAAGTGAGTCCTCCAGCCCCGCGCCCCTCTTTATAACGATGCCGCCTGAGAGGTATTGGGATCTTGGGTGTGGCGGTTATCTGTGTAGATCGTGTACGCCGCATGACCGCGCGCCGCTAAGTGGAACTACACGGGCGACCACACAATGAAAGAGAAGGCCAAGATCCCTGACGGGAACGGCACGTGAGGCGTCACAGCGCCGATGCGACAGGCACAGTAATAGCTGTAGCCTGTCAGTAAGTACAGTAGAGGAGCAAAAAACTAGACAAACAATGATGAGTATGACACGTAGGACGAGGCGTACGCGAGAAGACATGCTGATACCTCGAACTAGAAAAAGATAACTCGGAAACATTGGGAAACGAATATCATGAAACTGATAAGGCCCGACCGAAGTTATCAGCGGGGCCATACCAGCTTCGGGGACTAATGTTGGGGAGGTGACCTCGGATAGCGTAAAGATGGGGAAAGACGAAAGGATGTTCCCCGTCCAGTTTCCGAGTTACAGTTTAAGTCGGCCGAATCCTGTAGAGGTCGGCCGATATATGAAAGATCAGGACCATTATGATGATTGCCAAGCATTACCCGGCCGGGATACTGCATAAGTCGGCTGGGTTAGCCCGAGTAGTCTTATGCAGGTGAAGGACGGGCCGAGTTATGCGAGGCAGGGACAAATGATACGAAGCTTGCAGGAGAAGGAGAAGCCTAAAGTCAAACTCTAGTCACAGGCTAGGGAGAATCTGAGCAGAGCCAAGCACAAAGGACAAAGGGCAGAGCGACAGAGGGGCAGAAGGAGGTCACGGAGGTGACAGTCCTGAAGCCCGAGGCACGCAGGAGGGGCCCTCTGGAATCTTGCCGTCATTAGAAGGGCGACACGGAAAGGAGGCCGCCGAGTTACTATATTGGGACAAGCATATTCCTCGAATATGCTTGCCACGTCAGCCCTAGAGGAACCCATGGCTCTCCTTTATAAGGGGAGGCTTGGACCCTGAGGAGGGCATCGTCTCATTTAGTACCGTTAGGCTGGTAAAGTTCTCTCTTTCTTCTTATACACAGCTCAAGGAGCACTTGTAGCCCAAGGAAGGAGAAATAAAGATCTTTACCTTAGTCTTTTGTGTGTAGAATCAACTACATCTTCCCTCCCCAGATCCCTCTAGCATCCATTGGCCCCATACTTTAGCCTACCCATGGCATCTGCCGTGCCACCACCACGACAAGTGGATTTTCAAGAACAAACAAGATGAAAATGACATTGTTGTGAGGAATAAATCAAGGATAGTGGCTCAAGGATTCTCTCAAGTGGAATGAATTGATTTTGGCGAGACTTATGCTCCTGTGGTGTTGGGGATATGCTATATAGGTATCCTCATAGCATGTCTCTTATCCGACTAACCTGGGTGGCCCATAGTCGGTAGCATGGCCTGTGGCCTGCTTGGCGGCCCAGTTAGGTGGATCCAGAAGGGAGGCCCATGCCGGATAAAGGAAGGCTACGGTGGAGTCACCAGCGTACCCAGAGCCTTGGAGTGCAAGATACACAAGACAAGTAATAGACGGTGTAGAACTCTGTAACCTGTCCGGCTAGGACTTTTTCCCTATAACCCTAGGACCTGGCGACTATATAAGTTGGGCCTATGGGAGCCTTTAGGGCATCGTTTTACACACACCTCGCACAGCGAACCTATCTCTTAACTCGGCGTATTGCCATTATAGTGATTTATAGCAGGAGTAGGATTCCGCCACCGTTGTGGGATCTGAACCTGGGTAAGCTGTGTTACCTCGTACCCGTCAACCGTCCGCCTTACCCCACGTCTCTAAACACGCACTGTGAGGACCCCTCCATGGCGTACTCGTCGGCAATACCACGACAGTTGGCGCCCACCGTGGGGCAAGAGGCGCTTCAGGCTCTTCAGCGGGCGAGGACCAAGATCTTCGCGGGAATCGGCGAAACCGTGGCCATCGGTCGCGTTCTCTTCTCCGGCAACGTTCTGATCGTCCCCCCCCCCCCCGACGAGTTCTGGATCCTGGCGAAAACAAACCCTACGCGGTGTTCGATCGTTCCTATCGGAGACATCCACCTCTTCATCGGCGAAACCGACTCGGGCACTAGTTCCCTGGGAGTCGGAGGAGCATCAAGACCCGCACGGACCGCCTACGGGCAGGACACGTTCGCGGAAGGATCGATGTCGGATCTCTCTTCGGAGTTTGCCGACAAAGATCGGAAAGCATCAAGATCCGCACGGACCACCTATGGGCAGGATACGTTCGCGGAAGGATCGATGTCGGATCTCTCCTCGGAGTTTGCCGGCAAAGATCGGAAAAATTCAAGACCCACCCAAACCGCCCCTGTGCAGGATATAAAGGTGGAAGATCACTGCAAATCCACCGGCTTTGTCCGTGCATCGAGACAGCAGAGATCCAAGTTCGTCGGCGTGGTTACCATCTTCGATCTGGCGCGCTACGTTCAGAAAGAGGGCGAAAACCCCCTCGACTACCTGGCCAGGTGGCTTCGTATACGAGCCGATCTGGCCCACTACCCCAATGATGATGCCATCTATCACTTTGTGGAAGGACTGGACCATAGCATGCTCCTCCGACACTCTCTAAGACGACAACAGGCGTCAGGACGCCTTACCTTCGAAGGCATGGTGAACACCATCAACCACTACGCGGAGGCTGAAGCGGCAGCTCAGACAGCGCTTGCGCTCATTGACGGAGCCCCTCCGATTCAGCCACCACCACCACCGCCTCCGGCCGCCATCATCACAGCAGCACCACCACCACCTCCAGTCATCGTCGAGCCCGTTGCACCCCCACCGCCCGTCATCGAGGAAGTCCTGGCACCCTCCGACTCTGTCATTGACGCGCTTTATGCTGATTTCAGTGCAGATTCAGAGGAAATAGACTTCAGTCCAGAAGAGCTAGACTCCACTATGCAGGAGATGGAGGAAGAGTACTCGCACGACGAGCAAGCTAATAACACTATCATGTCTCGAGGGGTGTTCATCACCATTGGGACAGCGATGGATGAAGATCAACCCGGGCAAGTTCCGCCTACGGCACTGGATAAGGGGAAGGGGCCACTTATTGTTGCTGACGATGATCGCGCAAGAGTCATGCCTCCTCCGCCTAACCCAGTGCAGCAGCCGCAGGAACTCGGCACCGGCCCGAGCAACAACAACACCGCAAACTTGCCGCCTCCAGCATCCACGTCGGCAGCAGCCCACGTTACTCCAGCTGATAGAGTGATGTACGACAATATCCTCATTGAGCCACTAACTGTTGATCATATCCGGAACGTGACTCAGATTGACGAGAAGCAAGGCGCCAAGAGTTGCCGCCTACGACGAAGATGACGCTGAAGAATCTAGACGCCTAGATGTGGACCTTCTCGAGGAGGAGCGCGTTTTGGCATGCCAAAGATCCGCCATCTACCAGCAGAAGCTACGCAGCTACCATAGTCGCCGCGTTCGGCATCGCTCGTTTAAAGAGGGGGATTTAGTGCTCCGACTTAAGCAGAAGAAGTCACACAAACTATCCCTGCCATGGGAAGGACCGTTCATCATAAGCAAGGCGCTGCTCAATGGGTCTTACTACCTTGTCGACAATCGTGAACTCAAGGATAGACCAACGAGGATCATAAGCGTAAACGACGTGACCCGGATGATGACTACCCGGAGCTTGATCGGCCATGGAACATAGCACAGCTACGTCCTTTCTACACTTAGCATTTTTTATCTAATCGTGTACCTCTTATATGATCAATGAAATAAAGCTCTTTGGTTCACTCATATTGCTGAGTCTTTTACCTCCTTTAGTGTTCATTTTTGGATCATATAAACCTTTATGCACAAGCTTTGCCATTGCACTTGTGAAAATTCCGCCTACGGGCGTTAGCTTAAGTTTTCTGGTCTACACATTCTTTGTTGTTTTTATGTGGATTCTGGAGTAGTGACTTTCGGCTCTTATTGTCGGAGATTTTGTGCTAAGGTTATTGACGGTGCCATTGGGAATCATCACCTAAGCGCATGGTTCCGACAACGAGTCTTCCGACTCACGAAAAGTCAAGCATAAAAACCAAAGTAATGGATAAGCCAGCGCTTGCTTAAAAAAATATATACATGCTGAAACTTAAATTCTTAAGTAGCAGGATACGATAACCATTGTTTTCCTCCTTAAAGATTACATCAACAAAGTTTTCCCCGCGCACACTCCAGAGGTGAAACAAAAATTACAAAGTGTTTTTCATTCTTTGGGCGCAGGAGACTTGGAGGCCGCATCGTCACCAGCCGGAGAATCACCCTCAGCATCGGCGCTGTGATGAGACTCGGAGGACTCCGGGTTGGCGTTGTCGAGAAAGTTCCTGGGCACGAAGACGTCGACATCTACCAACTCGGCAACCCTGGTGTCATAACCCGCGAGTGATGACAGGATGGCTTCGTGATCGATCTCCTTGCCGTCATCATCTACGTCGGGGATACCAGATGTCACCGTGTCAATGTCGGCACCTTCATAGTGTGCCTTCACCATGGAAAATGCCATCCTTGCGCCAGCCCGTGCGCATGAAGCTTTCCAGCTCGCGACAAGCTCGGGGGCTCGGCGCAGAATCTCCGAGTACTTCACCACGGAGTCAGAGGCCTTGATATAAATTTGGAGGGACTTGGCAATCTCCTTGGCTTGGGTGATGGCGGTGTTGATGAAGTTGCCGGCAAGAATCATGCATTCCTTGTCCAAAGGAGGCGAGCGGGTTAAACCCATAGGCGCTGAAAATTCCGACAAGCAGTGCATGAGTTCAATAAATTCTAAGTATCCAGACTACAGAACTACAAGGCAGAGGACACTTACTGAAGATGCTGGCCTTAGCCTGCCATACAACGTCCGCCAAGGATTCCTTCTCTTGTTGGAGGAGCTTAAACGCCTCGCTATGGCGAAGGTTTTGCTCATCGGCAGCTTGCTTCTGATCCTTTAGGATCGCAAGCTCCTCCTTCAAGCGATTGATCTCCACGGAGGCGGAGTTCTGCAGGGCTTTCATGGAATCCTCGTGCATCTTCAGCATTTCTTCCCTCTCCTTCTTAAGGATCTTGTTCTCGATGTCCAGCCGCTGGATGTGCTTGGACTGCTCGACAATATCCTTGGCCTTGGCGACATGCTCTGCAAGTCGGAGAAAACAAAGTACACAGTGAGTACTCGAAGAAGGAAGGCAAAAAAGTAAGACAGAAATGCGCAAAAAGAAAACAGACTCTTGTTTTTGATGATATGTTCCTTCAAGATGGCAGTTTTACCCTTTTCGGCTTCAAGATCTGCGCGCATCTTCTGATACTTGTCGTTGGCCATGCCCCTCCGAGCATTCTCGTTCTGTGGAAGCAAATACAAAGTTAAGTCCTTGTTTAGTCTACTTGGAGCTTCTAGTCGGATATTTTCCACCTAGATGCTCGGGGGCTATAGCGAGAGATTTTAACTTAGCAATATGCTTAGCTTTTCTTTAAGCATATAGTCGGAGCTAATTCAGTTCTCAACTAGAAGCTTGGGGGCTATAGTATAAAGTTTTAACTTAGCAATATACTTAGCTTTTCTTTAAGCATCTAGTCGGAGCTAATTCAGTTCTCAACTAGAAGCTTGGGGGCTACAGTATAAAGTTTTAACTCGGAAAATGCTTAGCTTTTCTTCAAACATCTAGTCGGAACTAATTTAGTTACAACTAGAAGCTTGGGGGCTACAACACTCAAAATTATGAACACTGTGTATGCTACTTTTAAAAGCATCTAGTCGGAATATTTCATTCCATCTAAATGCTTGGGGGCTACAGTGAGAGTTTTTTCTAACTTAGTCACTCTTAGAGCATATAGATGCAAAACCAATGGTTTTCCGTCTACATCCTCGGGGGCTACAGTGGGATACTCATACGAAATGCAAAAGGTAAAGTAAAACTTACAAGTGCGATGATCTTGAGGTTTGTAGCGCTCTCGGCCAGTAGCTTGCCAAAGGAAATGCTATTTCCTCGCAAGATGTCTGCTTGACGGAGTAGCTCCTCAAGACTGCACGTCGGAGATGACGGCACTCCTCCAGGAACCATAGTTGTGTTACCCGGCGTAAGCACCGGGTAAACAATCTTCGGGAGCTCGAAGGGTTTCTGGGGAGTAGAGGCGCCGCCTTCGGCAGAAGTACCAGCTCCCACCACCGCCTTGCCGCTACCGATGGCATCCTTAGCCGGAGCTTCAGCCATTTGAAGAGCAGCGCTCTCCTGCGTCGCCTGCTCGCCGACAACTGCGAGTTCGGTAGAGGCGCCAGAATCCACTTCCATGGCGGAAGGGCCTAGTGCCTCCTGGACTTGGGAGCTTGTCGGAGCGGAGGAGGGCTTGACGGCAGGAGTAGCAGGGGTGATGGCGGGGGAGGAGTCGCGATGCAGCATATCTTTGATATTTCTAGAAGCCCCAAGAGTCTTGGAGGACTTCTTGAGGCTGGTTGTGGCTTTCTTCCTGAAACGTGCAAAATGCATAAGTACAGGAATAAGACAGATAAAATAAGACAATGTCGGAGAATAAGAAGCTTACACTAGGGGGGAGCTTTGGCAAACATCCCAGTGGCTTTATTATTTTCCGCCTCCAAGGCGGCAGTACTCTTTTTGGAGGCTCCACCCTCCGTCTTCTTGTTCTTACCTCCATCGGCAGCATCAGAGGTGGAGCTCTTCCGCTTTCGTGCCAACGGGGCATCATCGTCGGACACGACCGTGACTTACTTCATCTTGGGATCGTAGATTTGGGCAGCCAAGTTACCCTCCTCTAGATCGCTAAGCTGTTAAGTGAGAAATCATCGTGTTAGACAAGATGGTATGGGTAAGACGGAAAAACTAGAGCAATGTCATACACGGAAAATAAATATCTACCTTTGGGCACTTAACGTCTACGAACATGTCGTAGGTGAGGGTGAAGCCACGCTTCTTGTCCTTCACCTTGACGATGTCCTTAAGGCGGAACTTGACGGAGTCGCTCGAGAAGTTGTCCTCGGAGATCCAGAGGGTATCCCTTCGGTCGCCGGTGTACTCATGCATAACCTTCGTGCGGTGCTGCAGAGGTTGGATCCGCCTGATGAACCAGCACATGGCTAGGTCCAAGCCGGTTAGACCCGTCTCTACGAACCATTCGATCCGCCTTATTGCGCGAGAAGCGTTGAGGTTGGAGGGAAGAGAGGCATGGGACCGCCATGTGGGAACTTCAGCGGCAGCTCCATCCACGAAGTCCGGATAGGTTACTTCTCGGGCCGCGAAAGGAATGTCGAGGCCGTAGAAGTACGTCCGCTGCCAGTTTTTGCACGACTCGTGGCCGACGATGTCGGGGAACCGCCGGCCAGGCCGGATCTTGAAGCTGATGGTGCCGCAGTTTCTAAGCTCCTCTCTACTGTGTCCGGCTTCACGTTTGATGGTGAAGAAGTATACACACAAGTCTAACCTAGGCCTAATCCCTAGGTAACCCTCACAGAGTGCCGCGAAGTTGCTAAGCACTAAGATACTATTGGGGGAGACGTTATGGGGTTGGACCTTGAAGTGATTCAAGACGGACAGGAAGAAGTGGGATATGGGCAGAGAAACGACGCATACCAATTGCGCCTTGAGGTACACTTTCTCTCTGGCTTGGGGAGAAGGGGTCACCTCGCCGGCCGCTGCCACCCGCCAAACGAGTCCCTCCGTCGCGGGGAGGTAACCCTCAGCGACCATCTCTTGGATGTCGCGGCTAGTGATGTTCGAGTCACGCCAGTCGCCTTTGTGCGAGTCTGGCTCCTCTTCCAGGGGATCTAGCACCGCCAGATTGTGGTCGCCGCCGGTGGTTTCAATCACCGCCGATCTATAGCTGTAACTCGGCGTATTGCCATTATAGTGATTTATAGCAGGAGTAAGATTCCGCCACCGTTGTGGGATCTAAACCTGGGTAAGCTGTGTTACCTCGTACCCGTCAACCGTCCGCCTTACCCCATGTGCTAAACACGCACTGTGAGGACCCCTTGGCGTACTCGTCGGCAATACCACGACATGTGGCTCGTCTTGAGTCCATCTGTATCCTCCTTGCCTACGCTGCTCATCATAATTTTAAATTGTAGCAAATGGATGTTAAGAGTGCGTTTCAATGGTCCACTACATGAGTTGGTATACGTCAAGAAACCCCCGGGTTTTGAGGACTCCAAATTTCCGAACGATGTCTACAAACTCGATAAGGCGCTCTATGGCCTTAAACAAGCCCCACGTGCGTGGTATGAGCACCTTAAAGAGCTTTTGTTAGACCGTGGATTCGAAGTTGGGCAAATCGATCCCACTCTTTTTACTAAGAAGGTTAATGGGGAGCTTTTTGTATGCCAACTATATGTAGACGACATTATTTTTGGCTCTACTAACCAAGCTTTTAATGATGAGTTTTCAAAGCTTATGACTGACAAGTTTGAGATGTCTATGATGGGAGAATTGAGGTTCTTTCTTGGCTTCGAGATCAAACAACTTAGAGAGGGAACTTTCATTAATCAAGCTAAGTACATCCAAGACATGCTCAAGAGGTTCAAGATGACGGATCTCAATGGCGTTGCTACTCCAATGCAAACAAAGTGTCATATTGAGCTTAATCCAAAGGGTAAAGACGTGAACCAAAAGGTATACCAATCCATGATCAGCTCTCTCCTTTACCTTTGCGCATCTAGGACCGATATCTTGTTGAGTGTAGGAGTGTGTGCAAGGTACCAAGCCGCTCCTAAAGAAAGCCACTTAGTGGCGGTCAAGAGAATCTTCAGATATTTGGTTCATTCCCCAAATTTTGGTTTATGGTATCCCAAAGGCTCTAATTTCTCTCTATGTGGTTACATTGATTCAGATTGGGCTGGTGACAAGGATGATCGAAAATCAACTTCTGGTGCATGTCAATTCTTGGGCAGGTCTATAGTGTGTTGGTCTTCAAAGAAACAAAACTGCATATCACTCTCAACCGCCGAAGCTAAATATGTTGCTACTGTAAGTGCTTGTACACAATTATTATGGATGAGGCAAACTTTAAAGGAATATGGTGTCAATTGTGACAAAGTGCCTCTTTTATGTGACAATGAAAGGGCTATCAAAATTGCTTACAATCCGGTGCAGCATACAAGAACAAAACACATTGAGATTCACAATCATTTCATTCGGGATCATGTTGCTCGTGGCGATATTGCACTATCATTTGTGAGAACAAAGAACCAACTTGCTGATATCTTCACGAATCCTCTTGATGAAGCAAGATTTTGTTATTTGAGGAATGAGCTAAATATCATAGATTCAAGGAGATTGGCTTGACTACCCTTGCACACTCACTTACTTTCGTTCATGTATTTTGTTTAGATGCGGGCATAGACATAGGGGGAGTGTGGTCCTCATTGATTGGGCTAACCCTCCCCCCATAATGCCGAAAGTAAGAAAAATCATTTCCCTTAATATCAGTTTGTGATATGTGGGTCATCGATGAGCATTGGTTTTGAACTCAAGATACATCTTCGCGGTGTCATGCCATACACTCCAACATGGTGGCTTCGTCCACCGCCCTCTTCCTTGAGAAGAGTTGGTTTCTAGTGGATCTCTTTGTTTTTTCTTGCATATCTTTTGTTCTTATGGAAAACACACCTAATGTTGGCTTTTGTTTGATTTGTTCTTGCAACTTTGGGTGTGTAGTACCATTTAAGTTTGTTGCTCTAAACCCAAGCCTTTTTCCCTCTTTGAACCATCTACTCTTGCACACAAGTCCTCTATACACCATCGAGGGGTTTTGCAAGGGTGCTCCGGCCTAAATCTATACTTAACAGAAAATTCAGAGGGGGCAGACTATCCGCCCCAAGTGGGGGGCGGATTATCCGCCCCAGGCGATTTCTGCCTCTTAAGGGCTGGGTCGGGGAGGACAGGCTCAAACAGAGCAGCCAGCCCTCCCCCAACCCTAGATCTGCCCCAGCCGCCGCCGGAGCATCCGCCCCTTCCCGGAGTCGATTTGACCACCGGATTCTCCGGGCCCTCCCTGGATCTTCTTCCCCACGCCTCCGGGTATCTTATCCTCCGTGATTTTCCTCCAATGAGTGAGGGTAACTCCCTCATCCATCTCCTTTGTATGGGATTCATTGTTTTTGGTGGAAATCTCGTTGTAGAAGATACTATGTGTTTCCCTTGTTTGTTAGAATTAGTAGTATTGCAACCCTAGTGCCCGATCTGTTTTGCCTTGGTAAATCTGGGCCACTCCAGAAATTTTCTGCGGGGGGCAGATTATCTGCCCCTGCCAGGGCCGGATAATCCGGCCTGGAGACTAAAAATCTGTTTTGGTTTGGTTCTGCTTTCCACAATGCACATATTTGGCACATGGATTATTTTCCTACTATTTCTAGCATTCCTCCTGGACTTGTGTGTGTGCTCATCCCCATGCTACGTCTCCCATGCTTTTCACAGGTGGTTGAACTGCTCCTAAGACCTTCACTCGTCGTCCCCATGCCCGTTATCTCAAGCCCACTGCAGAAGGGAAGTTTATTGATGAAACGAAGGTTCGCAGATCGGCAAGAGAGGCTGAACGGATGGCTGAGGCAGCAAAGAAAACCAAGAGGGTTGCATATCGCAAGGGCAAGCACTCTCGGCCCAACTACAAGTCTATGGACAACATTCAATATTCCACCATCCGCCAAACTGATTACTATTACCAGGACGACAGTGATGGTCCTCCGGAGGATTCCATGTTTTGGTGTGCACACTTTCTGGCTATTCATGATGATGTGTATGCTTCTCTCAAGCTTCGCCCCATGCATCCTATGAATATGACTTCGGCTCAAACCAAGGCAAGACTCCGTGAAGCTTTGGATGTGACTATCAAGATGGGGCTTCATCACCTTATGACTCTTTAGTGTCACTATGATTCCTCGATGGTGAAGCAGTTTTTCTCAACACTTGTGATATGTGGAGATGAGTGTCGCACTATGAAGTGGATGACCGGAACAACAATGATTCAGTCTGACTTCCGCATCTTTGGCTAGGTTCTTGGGTATGCTTTCCATGGACGTGACACACCTTCTGGCCACTGCATCATTTCTCCACTCAGGCCATCCAAGGACACTGTGCTTGCTCCATGTCTGACATCTGATGGCATTGCTGGTACTTTCGCTGGACTATCTCCTTTGTATGCCACCCTTGTTGGCATATTCCGGGAAAGCATCTCTCCAAGTGGGGGCAACAATGATAAGATCTGCGGTCACCTGGTTCCTCTACTTGCATTTGCTCATGAGTGTGCCACCAATTCTGGTTTCTCTACAGGTTATAGACTGGATGTCGTGGACTATATATATCATGAGATGGCTGATGCTATGATCAACAGGCTCTCCATCCCATATGCTCCTTTCATTATGATGCTCATCAAGCATATGTTGCCTCATGAGGACTTTGGCACTGATTTGGATGGTGTTCACAAGCCCAATAAAATCTACAACAAGGCTCAGAAGACCTCTCACCTTTCCATTGCCCCTGAATCCTTTATGCGTGATGCAAGAGCTAGTGGTCGTCGTCCCAAGGTGTCCCCAATGGCACGCGAGGTCAAGAAGCTCAATTGGTTCCAGCGGCACATCCTTTGCATGGTCATAGATACTCACAAGGGCCAGTATGAGGAGTACCGGAGGAGCCATGAGATGGCACACACTCAGCAGCTCATCCTTCACCATGTGTCTGGTGCCACTGGCAATCCACCTCGTCCTACTGCTTCGGAACCTTATTCTCAGTGGAACACGTCCGGGATCAACTATGGAGAGCTCGAGAGTCACCTGTTTCCTCCATTTCCGAGGGCACCTACTCCTCCAGCTGATGATGAGTATGATGAAGAGGAAGGGGACAGGGATGACTACGACGAGGATGAGTAGGCATGATATTCTGGGACGCTAGCATCGCTCTTCTTCCTTTTTGGCGTTTCGATGCCGAAGGGGGAGAAGTAGTTCTATTAGGTCTCGGATTTGCATGGGTCGGGCGCAAGCACTTGCCTCTTTTTCATTCATTTTATTTGCTTGCTTGTGCCCTTTTAGAGTGAAATTATTTGTTATTTGTGCTTGGTTTGTATAAGACTCTGTCGTGAGATACTCTGTATGGACCTATGGAATTATGGATTTATCATGTGGACCTACTCATATGGAATTCTGGATTTATCTATGGAGTTTGGTATTCTATTTATGGCATATGGAATCATGGGATTATAGTGTATGCATCAATATTGTGGGATGTGCTTGGAGCCTAATAATCTCATTGTCTACTTTGGCTATGTTCACATCCCGGTGGTATGACCTTGTTTCCTAACTCACCTTGTTTTAATTGTCTTTGTTATGGAAGTTTCTTGCTCTCTAGTGTGTGCATTTGTATTCAAATGCAAATTTTAAATATGCACACATCTAGGGGAGCCTCTTTCATTTCTTTAAGGTGTTGTTAGTAGGTTTCATTGCAAATCCTAGTATTTTCATCTAACACCAAAAAGGGGGAGATTGAAAGAAAATTTCATAATCCCTAGTGTTTTGTGTGTTAGATAACAATATTAAGGATTATTTAATGTTGTTGAAGTGCTGCAGATCTCTATATTGAAAAACGAAAAGGAAACTGCTTTTGGGGGGCGGATAATCCGCCCCACCCCTTTCCCAGATGGGCTCAACCCCTAGTGAGGGGGCGGAGTTTCGGTCGGATTTTCCGGCCATGCCGGATAATCCGCCCCTCATTCTCAGCCTCAAGTTTGCCAAGGCGCAACCCCCAGAGGGGGGCGGAGTTTCAGCCGGATTTTCCGGCCCCGCCGGATAATCCGCCCCCCAGGATCTGCTTCAAGCTCTCCAAGGCGCCACCCCTAGAGAGGGGGCGGATTTTTCCCCGGAGTTTCCGTCCTGGGGGCGGAATTTTTCCCTAGGGCGGATAATCCGCCCCTAGTGGGGGCGGATAATCATCCCCCAAACTTCTTCAATGGCCAGATCTAGGCAGGGGGTATTTAAGCCATGCTTCCCCCTCCTGCCAGATCTCTTGATTCATTCAAAAAAGTCAAGATCTGATCTGCAACCTTCATCCAAGAGAGCTCCACCTAGATCCACCCAAAGGCCCCGTCCCTTGGGGAACCGAAGGAGGAGGACTCGTTCTTCAACAACTGCAATCAAGCGCTTCATCTCCTCTCCATTCATTTGGAGAATCTCCAATCTAGTATTTCTTGCAAATATCTAGATCCTTGCTTTTGATTATATTGATAATCCTTGTTCTTGTGTCAGCTTGTTGTCATTACGGGATCCCCAATTCAGTTGTGGGTGTGTGCCCTGGTAGAGTTGTAAAGGCACCGGTTCCCGCCTCAAAGGGTACCAATAGTGGAAAAGGTGGATCAGGCCTTTCGTGGCGAGATACATCGAAGAATAGGGTGAGGCCTATTGTGGCATGGTGGTATTAGAACCGCCCACCAATCCAACGCAGATGTACTTCCCTTAACAAGGAAGGAACTGCGGTAAAACAAATCCCTGTGTCTCCGTGTGCTCCACTACGGTTTCCTCGCTCCTCTCTTTACGTGCTTAGTAGCTAGGTTTGCATATAAGGAAATTCTCGTAGTTGCATATCTAGAGAATTTACTTTATGCCAAGCCTAAAATTGAAAAAGAATTAAAAATTGAGTAGCACCTATTCACCCCCTCCTCTAGGTGTCCATACGATCCATTTCAGTATTGCATTGTTATGCCTTGCTCAGTCCTGTCAATTGCCTTGCTGTAATTTGTTTACCTTGGATGCCATGTTTGTTTATCTGAGAGCACCTCTAGTGAACTATGGACCCCGGTCCAATCTTTACCATTGATACATCTTCCACTGTTACTATTTACTTGCTACAAACCACTTTCACCTTCCACATCATACAGTTAATCCTTTGTTACAGCAACCGGTGAGATTGACAACCTCACTGTTAGTTGGGGCAAAGTCTTGAGTTTCTGTTGTGAAGGTTTCCATGTTGCTTGTAACACCTTTGAGACGTTTCCTTCCTCCTCCTGGTTCGATAACCTCGGTTTCTTACTGAGGGAAAACTTGTTGTTGTACTGCATCATACCTTGCTCTTGGGGTTTCCCGACGAAGCGTCCCACGTCAACAACACGCTATCAACAAGTTTTTTGGCGCCGTTGCCGGGGAGGCTAAGGACGTCTTCACAAGGGGAGTCCTCCTCAACCTTTATCTTTACTTTCTTTTTAGTTTGCTTAGTTTCTTTTGCTTGGTTTTGTTTGCCTCTTTTTATCAAAAACTCCAAAAAAATTAGTTTAGTTTGGTTTGCTTTCCCTTATGAAAAAACAAAAAAATTAGTTTCTGCTCTAGTTGCTACTATGTCTGGTTTTGGTCCAATCCCTGTGTCACCTATGGAAAGGATCTTCACTTTCATGCAAGGAAGTGAAGAGAGTTTCAAAGAAGCTTGGTCTAGAATCTCTGGTTTACAGAGGGAAACTGAGCCTAAGATGAGTCTTAGCTTCGTTATTAATAGTTTCTACCACGGTATTGCTCTTTGTTATAGATATGCTTTGGATGTTGTGGCTGAGAAAGATATTTTTTGTTGTACTGAGGATGAAGCTTTCGATGCTATAAAGAAGTTGATTATAATTTATAATATGCCTGGCAAGTCCGATTATTCTTTTATAGACATTTATGCTAGGTTGAACACTCTTGAGTCCAGTACTTCTGCTTTGAACGGTTGCTATCACACACTGATACGTCCAATTTGCATCACCATTCTATATCATAATTTACCTCTATTCATTGATATATGTCTTATTATGAGGTGTTACTTATGTCTTTTCCTCTGTTTTTGCATGTTGGATGATTCTTGGAGGATGAACTGCCCGAGTCAGAATTCTGATGGAAAAAGAGGTGTTTTGTTGCAATTTTGCGAAGATCAGAAAAATACCAGAAAAATATTGGAAAATTATATTTTCCCAGAAGATGAAGGAAGCCAGAAGGGGAGGCGTAGCTGGGCCACAGGGGGCCCACACCCCCTTAGGCGCGGGTCCCCCTAGGCCGCGCCTAGGGGAGGTGTGGCCCACCTGGACGGCCTCCAACTCCGCCCTCTTGCCTATAACTTCCTCTTGGAACCCTAATACTAGGGGAGCGACCACAAAAATATTCCGCCGCCTCTGCGGGGCAGAAAACACCGAAAGAGAAAGAGCTCTCCTGTAGACATATTTCTGTCGGGGAAATTCCTTCCCGGAGAGGGGAGATCATCACCATCAACACCATCATTAAGCTAGGCTTCATCGGGATCATCATCATCATCCACACCATCATCTCCACCAGCACCATCATCACCACTCCATCCTGCTGTAACAATCGTGTTGAATACTTACATAGTTCTTAGGGGAAACTTTCCCGGTGTTGATTACTATTGTAGTTGATGCTTGTGAGTGGAAGCATTGGATTATTGTTTATGTTCAGATTGTTATCCATTACCATATCATCTTTGATCTTGATCCATATGATGTCTCATGAGTAGTTCATTTAGTTCTTGAGGACATGGGAGAAGTCATGTTGTTAGTAGTGGATTTGTGTTGAGTTATTATTCAATGGTTTAGTATTTAAGTTGTGGTGCTATTCTTCTAGTGGTGTCATGTGAACGTCGACTACATGATACTTCACCATTTATGGGCCTAGGGGGAATGCATTGTGTATTTGGCTACTAACTGTGGGGTTGCCGGAGTGACAGAAACCTGAACCCCCGTTAGGACACCATTGCATAAGGGAGTGTAGGATCTCAGAGTTTAAGGTTGTGGTTAGGTTTATATCTTAATTGTTTCCCTATAGTTGTGGATGCTTGCAGGGGGTTTAATCACAAGTATTTATTATTCCAAGTAAGGTCGGTACATTAGCACAGGCTCACCCACACAACAGTTACAACACCAAAGAAAGGTACTCAGCTATTTGAAGCGAAAGCACTTGACACAATTCCCATGTGTCATCGAGAACGTTTGGTCATTATAAGTATTTCCACCGGCTTGTCCTTTGCTAAGAAAGGATTGGTCCACTTGGTGTAGTTGTTCGCTGTCTTTATTACTTGCACTTTGTTTCTTAGCTTTATCAGAAAACCCCTAAAAATCCGTTTGCTAAGTATTTACAGAGATTTCCTGCTCCATACCACTAGTCAACACCTTCTGATCCTCGTTGGGATCGACACTCCTATTTATCGAAAGTACTGCGATACACCCCCTATACTTGTGGGTCATCAAGAATATTTTCTGGCGCCGTTGCCAGGGAGTGAAGCGCTATTGAAGAGTGGAACTGGTAAAGGAAACTTCTACTGTGAGTATTGCTTTTTATTTCTGTTTGTTACTTTGTTTCCAATATGGATAACCCACTTGGTTTTCTGTTTGGGAAAACTACTACCACTGTTAGGGTAGTAGATGAATCACCACCTGTTGAGATAGATCCTTTTAAGATACCTACAAGTATTGTTGATCGTGTTATGGATAATTATTTTTTAGAGGATGGAACTGTCCACCCTGGTGATCATTTGCTTTTTATCCATGAATTATGCGGGTTGTTTAAGTGTACAGGTATCACAACTGAACAGGTGAAGAAGAAGTTACTCTCCATATCCTTGAGAGGGAGAGTTGAAGAATGGTATAAGATGCGGAAGAATGGGCAATCCATGGAATGGGAGGAAATAGTAACTCTCTTTTATTCTAAATTTTATCCTCCCAGTGAAATTCATAAGGATAGAAATATGATATATAACTTTTGGCCTCGTGATGGAGAGAGTACAACTCAAGCTTGGGGGAGATTGAAGTTACTAATGCTTAAATGTCCTATTCATGAACTCCCTAACAATATTATTATCAATAAATTTTATGCTAGGCTTTCTCTTCATGATAAAGATTTACTAGATGCTTCTTGTGCTAGATCATTCACACGTATGAAGTAAGAAGCTAAATGGGATCTCCTAGACCGTATTCAAGAGAACATTGAAGCTTGGGAGAATGACAAAGGAAGAAAGTCAGGTATAAACTATGATTATCAATGCATTAAATCCTTTATGGGAACTGATGACTTCCGTGATATTAGTAATGAGTTCGGTATTGATTCCCAAAGTATTGCCAATTATTTTAAGGTCTTTGCCTCTTACATAGAAATTCCTAAAAAAGAAGTGGAATAAGTACCATGCACCTTATAAAGATGTTGTTAGTCATGTTCCTGTTAGAAGCACCAAAGTTTGTACTACTAATCATATTTTGCCTGAATCTTATGTTGAGAAAATACCTTTCCCGGCTAAGGTAAAGGAGTATTCTATGATGATTAGTGCGAATAACAAAGGTACTAAGAAAACTGTGGAACCTGATGAACAAATGAATAATGAACCTGTGGTAGCTATTGTGAAAGACCCTGTCACTAGAAATATAGAGGATGAGCACATTGTCTTCTGTGAAGACGCTTCTAATATTATCTCTCATCCTAGTAAAGCTAGAAAAGCTAGTGTCCCTGTTCTCTCTGTTAGAATTGGTGATCATTGCTATTATGGTCTATGTGATATTGGTGCTAATTCTAGTGCTATTCCTTATGAGCTTATAGGAAAATTATGCATGATATTGGTCCTTGTGAGCTTAAGGACATTGATGTGGTTATTCACCTTACTAATAGGGAGACAGTCTGTCCCATTGGCATCGTAAGAGATGTGGAGGTTCTTTGTGGTAAGATTAAATATACTTCTGATTTTCTAGTGCTTAATTCAGCAGCTAGAAAAACTTGTCCTATCATTTTTGGTAGACCTTTCTTGAACACTTGTGGAGCTATTATAGATTGTAAAAAGGAAAAGTTTTAACTAAGTTTGATGGAGATTCTTATGAGTTTAACTTTTCCAAATTTTCCAAATCTCCTTGTGAAAATAGCTTGCCTAATAAAGATTTTAGGATGGAACAACTTGCTTCTATTGATCCGGTTTATGACCTTGGACCTCTTTTTGATGACTGTAAGTATGCTCATTCTGATGATAAAGTTGTTGCCAGTGATAGTTATATTGTAAAATTTATTCAAAGTGCTACTGAAAGTTATTATGAGAGAGGGAAACATGGTTTTATGCATCCCAATAATGTTAAGTTTTCCCGTTTTATGTTGAAAGCTTTGAAGTTGCATCTGTTTTGTCTTCCTATGCTAGTGGCTTTTTGTTTCAACAATTTGTTTTCTCATGATACCCCCGTGCATAGGAAGTGGGTTAGACTCAAATGTGTTCGTTATTTGCTTCTTGATGCTCTCTTTCACTTCAAATATTTATCTCCTATGTGAGCATCTTTTTGAAATTATCAAGCCTAACTTAAATGAATTAAAGAAAAGTACTTCTTGGGAGATAACCCAATAGTTTTGTCGAGTCTTGGAAGTTATTACCTCGGTAATAACCGCTCCTTATCCTTTTTGTTTTGGTTTTTGTGTCAAGTTCGACTACTTTTGAGAAGTAGAGGAGTTGTGAGAAGTGGCTGTCCTGGGACAGATTTTTGTGCTGCATTGTAAAAAATCTTGAAGGATCTCAGTATTTCGGATGGATCTGTATTTTTTAGTGCTTGTTCTCCAAGTTGTTACCCAACTTTCATTAGTTTTGCACTTTTTTATTTGAGCAACAGAAGGTTTTCGGAAAAATCAATCTTTACCTGCTGGTCTGTTTTGACAGATTTTTGCCATCATTTGCATTTGCCTCTTTTATTGATTCCCTTTCAGATTCTTTTGGGTTTTTGGAAAGGAGTTGCTATAGTAGATTTTGTTTTGATGGATTTCAGTTGAAGTGTGTACCTAAAGGTTTATTGTTTTTGCTTACACAAATGTTGCCATTGAAGTTTGTGTATTGCCTTGTGAGAAAAGAATTTTTAAGAGAAGGAGGAAAGGAATCTGTAGAGTTCGTCTTTGAATAGGTAAAAGTGGTGAAAACAGAAGGTTCGTGAAAATCATATGTTTTTATATTTTTGACGTTTTTATTACATACGGAAGGTTACGAGACGGAACAGAGGAGGAAATGGAGGCCGGGGTGGCCACACCCACCCCAGGCGCAGGCCCCAGCTGGTCGCGCCTGGAGGGGGTGTGAGCCCCCTAGCTCCTTCTCCGCCTCGTTTTCGTACTAATACCTTCCTTATGCTTTGAAACTTTGTAATATATAACCCCCTCGGTTCCCCGAGGTTCGTGCATCGTGTTCTCGTCGTGTTTTCGTTTCAATTTGTTTCTGTCAGGAAATCTTCTCAAGTTTAGAGCACCATGGTCTCCGCCAACGACAAAGGCAAGAAGCCCGATGAAGATGATCCTCAAAACCCCAAGGAGGAGGACATTTTGGTTGGGGATGAGGAAGACATGGAGGAGGACGAGTATCCGGGCACCCGTTCTACCATTGCAAGCATTGGAGTGGTGGCAAACCCTACCAAGTTTAGGAGGACAGCACGGATGTCTACAGGAGGGAAACCTCCACGTCTTATCTACGTTCCACGACACCTCCTCCACAAAAGGAACACACTAAGAATGAAGAGTGGGGAAAGAATAACAAGGACTGGGATTCTCGGTCTGACATGATCATGAACCGTATTGAGCATAATTCAGAGATGATTCGTACTCTAACCTTTGAGATTGAGGACTTGAGGGAGTTATTGAAGAGCTTATCAAGAGGACACCACCTCCACCGAAGGAGTAATTCGTCATCAGGTTAGGCATCCCCTTGGCTTGTTCCAAGCTTGGGGGAGTGTCGCGGTATCACATCATTATCTTTTATCTTTTACCTTTTTAGTGGATTCATATCTTTGCTAGAGAAGTTATCTTATGGGTTGGTTTGCATTGTGGAAGTATCTCTACTTTAGTTGATTATCCATGTATCCCTTGGTGTGAGTACCTTTATGGAATACTATTGAGAAGTTTCATCTTTTACTTTTTGCACTTCTTATTTTAGTTTGCAATCTCTATTATATGATTGATCTTGTTGATCAGTATAGGCATCACTTTGGGAGCATAAAGTAAATCTAAATTGGTTTTGGCAAACCGAGCTCTGGTCAGTACCAACACTTTTTGAGGTTTGAAAGGAAAAGAGAAAAGGCTTACAGGTATTCTGTATCATTTATTTTCTTTCTTGATTGGCTCATAAGCTTAGTATTCTTTATTTAAGATCTTTTGTGTATTCAAGGAAGATTGCATGTTTGGATTTCTCACTTGTATGTTTGCTTGTTTCCTTCAACTCTTTTGCTTGCTACCTAGCCTTGCTAGCCAAATACCTGTTTTGAGAAGGCATACTTCTCATGCTTCCAATCCCTTTGAACCAAAACCTATGCCATTTGTGTCCACCATATCTACCTATTAGCAATTTTGCTATTCGAAGAAAATTCTCAAGCTTCATCTATCTTTCGAATTAAAAAGTATTTTGTTATGTGAAAACTAGTTAGTAAAGCTCTCACGAACTTGGTGGCACACCTTATTTTCTTGCCCCTAATAGACTTGAACCATTGTGTCATCAAAGTTGTATATGCTTGCATCTATACGTTGGGATTAGCAGAACTGTGCTGTCACGGGGAATGTTTTCAACACTTATAGATACATATCCAGTTGATATCATGCTCTTTTGTTTGCGTATGTCGACAGTGTGAAATAAAAGGGGAGCTTATAAGTCCATGGAGTGATGTATGTGTGTTAGATAAACGGCTGGGCCGCTAGCCTAAGCCATGCCTAATCATGGTGGAAACTTGCAGCATCACCATAGTGAGCAATCTGTGAAGCATCCTTAATAAAAATCTATGCACATAGTAAATAAAAAGATCACTGAGATGCTCATTGTCTTCTTGCCTTGTCATTTTGATTATGGGATAGCTCATGTATCATGTGCAAGGGGTACCCCATTGGCAGTTCTTTATGATACACATATACTTACAACGACAAGAACTTACCGGTGACTAAAGTTGAGTAGCATGAGGAGCGGCCCTCGTACTCAAGGCACATGATATTGCCAACTTATATTTTGTCAAGCATATACTCCATCCTTGTTCACTTTAACCTTAATCATCTTAAGATGCTTATGATAGGGGCAATGAGGGCTCAAAGTTAGTAAGTACCATAATCTTTTGGAAGCTCTTTATGACTTGGAATCCCTATTTCCCTCTATGAAGGGACCTTTCGCATATTTCCAAGTTGAGTCGGTAAACCTACTTCCTCTCTATCTCCAGCAAGCATTTGAGTTGTTGTGTTTCAAGCATTCATATGGTGATTTATTCAATCATGTTCTTTATCTTCCTTGTTTGCACAAGACTCTTATCTATTGAGTATTACTTTGAAAGCCATCATTGTGAAAAACCTTTTTTAGCAAAGAGTGCTCTTGTTATGAAAACTTCTACAAAAGCTTTTTGTGAAACTGTTTGCCAGCTGTTCTCTGACCAAGAACAAAGTTTGCCAATTCCAATTATGATTTATATTTAAGCATCTCTATTGTGACTCTTGTACTTGTTGCAAGCTAAGTTATATAATGGTGAGTTGCCTTCTTCTATAAGTTGTGTAATGGTAAGTGTGATGCTTCTTGTCCGTATTCTTTTATCAACACTTCACTCCATAAACCTGTGGACATGTTTACTGGGCTCAGTTTTTGCTTGGGGACAAGCGAAGGTCTAAGCTGTTGGAGATATGCCCAAGAAGCAATAATAAAGTAGATTATTATCATATCTTCATACTTATGATAAAAGTTTACATACCATGCTATAATTGTATTAACCGGAAACATTAATACTTGTGTGATTTGTAAACATAAAAGAGTCCCTAGTAAAGCCTCTTGTTAAATTAGCTTGTTGGTTAATATATGATCATGGTTTCCTGATCATGAACATAGAGATGTTATTAACAACAGGTTCATATCATTAGGAGAATGATGTGATGGAAATACTCCTATAGTTAAGCGTAGCATAAAGATCAAGTCATTTAATATAGTTCATTTGCTATAAGCTTTCTGATACATAGTAACCTAATTCCTTCGACCATGAGATCATGTTAATCACCATCACCGGAAGGATGCTTTGATGACATCAAACACCACACCGTAACTGGGTGGCTATAAAGGAGGCATTGAGTGTTCGGAAAGTATGTGTTGAGGCACATGGATCAAGAGTGGGATTTGTCCATCCATATGACGGATAGATATACTCTGGGCCCTCTCGGTGGAATGTCATCCAATTAGCTTGCAAGCATGTGACTGGCTCACAAGGGATCACATACCACGGGAACGAGAAAAGAGTACTTATCGGTAACGAGGTTGAACTAGGTATGCAGAGATACCGACGATCAAAACCTCGGATAAGTAAACTATCGTGAGATAAAGGGAAATTGGTATCGTATGTAAGTGGTTCATTCGATCGCAAAGTAATCGTAGAAATATGTGGGATCCATATGAATTTCCAGATTCCTCTATTGGTTATTGTTCGGAGAAGGTCTCGATCATGTCCGCATAATTCACGAACCGTAGGGAGACACACTTAAGGATTCGATGTTGTTGAGTAGTTATGGAATGATGAGTAAGAGACTGAATGTTGTTCGGAGTCTTGGATGGGATCCGGGATATCACGAGGAGGTCCGGAATGGTCCGGAGAATAAGATTCATATAAGGAAAGTCCTGTTTCGGGGTTGGAGAATGGTTCCGGTGTTTTCATCGGGAATGTTCTAGAAGGTTCCGAAATGTCCGACACTCCGGAGGGGAAGGGTACATGAATGTGTCATATCAAGTTGGAATGATTGCATCATGTACTAAGTGTCATTGCTGAACAAAATAAAGGGTTTAATCAAATCCTAGTTTGAAAAGTCAAACGCCAATTTGAAAAGTCAAACAGCTATTTTGTGAGGTGGAGGGGAAGTAGGAAACCTACTTGGGGAGGAGTTCCCTCCCTCCACCGCCGGCCCACTTGGAGACCGAGTTGGGGAGGGACTCCCCTCCCCTTGGCGCTCCCCTCCACCTATATAAGGAGGGGCAGGGCTGCCCCTCCAAGACACACACCACGCCCCTCTAAACCTAAATCCTAGCCGCCGCCCACCATAGCCGCCGCCTAGGGTTTCTCCCCTAGCCGCCGACTTGGGCTGCTCCAAGCCCTAGACGCCGGCCCTAGACCCTCTTCCTTGGTGCGTCTAAACCCTAGATCGCCGAGGATCTCTCTCATAGTCTACCATACACGCTCCGGCTTAAGGCGAAGCCCTGCGAGATCTCCCCTCTACTTCCGGTACCACGCCGTTGTGCTGCAGGAATTGCGAGGAGAGTGCTACAACCTCCGTTGCCTGCTGGAACAAGGGAGAGGAAGGTCTTCTTCGAGTACCGAACGTGTGACCGACTGCGGGAGCGCTGCCGGAACGTAGCGCCGGAAGGATCGTCTACGCGATCTTGAGATCGGCAAGAGTGCGACTACATCACCCACGAGAATCCGCTCTCGTTAAACGCTTTGGAATCTTCGAGGGTGAGTTATTCTATCGACTCGTTACTACACTCTAGTAGATAGATCTTGGCTTGTTTGTTTGCATGCGGTAGAAATTTTTTGTTTTCCATGCTACGAACCCCTACAGTGGTATCAGAGCCGTGTCTATATGTAGATCTGTTGCACGAGTAGAACACAATGGTCATTGTGGGTGTTGATGCTTTTGTTGTCGATTGCTTCTTGTGTACTTTGCATCTTGCGGGATGGTGGGATGAAGCGGCCCGGGCTAACCTTACATGACATCGTTCATGAGAGTTGCTCCACGCTTGACATGCAACTTGTATTGCATAAGTGGCTTTGCGGGTGCCTGTTTATCCCAACATAGTTAAGATTCAATTTACAACGGGTGATTGACAATACTAGTATCAATGTTGTGGTTCTTGTTCGTAAGTTAGAGCGACACTTATTGAAAGCCCCAAACCACATAAAATATGCAAAGAAAATTAGAGGCGTCTAACTTTGTTTTGCAGGGGTGTGTTGTGAGTGATATGGCCATGATTGTGATTATATTTGATGTATGCAATGTTCATTATTGTAAGTTGGCAACCGGCAGGAGCCATATGGTTGTCTTTAAATTCTGTTAAGACCCGCGTGTCTATTCAAAGTAGTTGTAATAGTTGAAGCTGGTGGACGACAACCATGGAGCGGCGTCATTGACCTTGATGCAATGCCGGTGATGATGGAGATCATGTTCGTGCTTGAAGATGGATATCGGAAGCACAAGTAGAAAGGCCATATCATATCACATATTATGAATTGCATGTGATGTTAATCCTTTTATGCATCTTGTATTGCTTAGTTAACGACGGTAGCATTATAAGATGATCCCTCAAGCACACAATTTCAAGTTTTAAAGTGTTCATCCTTAGTAAGCACTGTTGCTAAAGCTCGTTGTTTCGAAGCACCACGTGATGATCGGGTGTGTTAGATTCTGCGAGTGTATACAACGTGAGCAAGCCAGATTTGCTCATGCGGAAGCTAAGGTTTGATCTTGACGAGCCTAGCATGTACAGACATGGTCTCGGAACACGGATCACCGAAAGGTAAAGCATGAGTCATATAGTAGATATGATGAACATGTTGATTATTCGCCATTTAAGCTACATCAACTATCGTGATGATCAGTTGTGATGTGGTGGATTTGGTTCGTGTGATCACTAAAACAATGTGAGGGATATTGTTTTGAGTGGGAGTTCAACGGCAATATGATTAAAAGTTGAACACTATTTATCATAAATTAAATCAAAGTGAATTTGCATAATTGTTGTAGTCATTGGCATCCGTTTACCACCTTGCGCTTAGTTTTAATTGAGATGATAGAACTATAGAATTATGGTTAGTTACTTTACGAACTGGTATCGTATTGTTTTGAAGTGTTAATCTAAAGTTTAAAAGTCCTATTGCAAACTTTCAGTAAGTTTCGGTTACTCCATGAAGTTTAATAATTGGTATTAAAACAAGAGTGACAATTCCAAGAGTTAGTGTATGAGTATCATGTTTGTCTCCATGATTCTTGATATTCAAAGGATTGTCTTAATATCAAGGTTATCTAGGATCTGAAAGAGTTGTTTCAGAAACCATGAAGTGTGGATGATATTGTGATATCTGAAATGAAGTTTTGGTTGCAACATGATAGAATATAATATGGCAAAAGTCATGTTCTCATATTTGATGAGAATTTGCAAAGGGTTGGAGACACTAGTTGTCCTAATCCACCAAAAGGTTTTGGAGAGCAACATTATACTCGCGATTCATCTTTATAAGCTAAAAGTAGCTTGATCATGGATAATTCCATGATAAGGGTGAATATTTGATGTAGGTAAATTATTTACCACACCAAGAGATTACTAAAGAATGGAATTTGAAAGAACACCAAACATTTGATGATGGTGATCTACTTCAAAGTGCAAGTCCAAAGACATTGGTATTTAATTATACACGCTTTGGACTATGTGTCATATGTATGACTCCACTATTGATGTTGATGGATTCTTTCAAACAGAAAAGGAAATACTGAAAGAAAATCTCATAAATATATGGCAGAAAAGAAAAGACTAGAATTGTTTAGTTTAAGTATATAGATGATATACATGTTATGGCTATATTCTTTGCTTATTAAACAATGTGGTTCTTAAGTATTTGATACTGAATTTGTTGGTGTGAATCGTCATACGAAACAACACAATTCATGAACTACAATGGCCTAAGTAACTAGCAAAAGAATATGTGATGATGTTCATCGAGAACAAATAAAGGGTTATTGTGTTGCTTGTTAAACATCAAAGCTTGCCTTCAAGATTTGTTTTATCAAGTATTATGAGAACAAAAGGGTTGTTCAAATAATTGCCGTAATCCATAAAAGATGGATGATTCACAAATCTCGTTGGAGAAATCACATCCATAAAACTAGTGCTAAAAATGTCGAAAGACAAATTGATTGAAAGATCACTTAGGAAGTGACATCGTCGTTTAAATTATATTGGCAAGAAAACATGAAGAAACTCCATGTGGATGGAATTTTGGAGTCTTTTGATTTTTGATCAAATGACGCTTGTGAAACTTTCCTAGAGATAATTAAAACTTCGTTCATAGGCCAAAAGGGAACGAATGACTAGCTTATTGGAACTTGTACATATTGTTGTACGAAGTCCATTATGTGTAGTCAAGATCGATGGATTTCAACTTCATATGCTTTCTCCGAAAATTTGAGTGAATATATGAATATTTACTTAATAAGGATGAAGTATGAAACATTTTAAAGGTTCAAAGAGTTTCAAGATGAAGTGCAAAATCATTGTAACAAGAATATAAATAGTTTATGATAAGATCATAAAGGAAGATATTTGAGTTACAAGTTTAGAATAATACCTAAGATTTAAGGAATCGTTCCGTGGATTTACATTTCCCGAAACACCATAAGAGTATGGAGCGTTCGAGATATGTAATTAAACCTTGTTTGACATGGTAAGATCAAAGGTGTAATTCATAAAAACTGCTATTATATTTTAAAGGTCAAAAGCTTTAGAGACTACCGTTTTTCCACTGAAAAGAGCTTCATCATAATCCGTTGAAATGACACCATATAAAGTTATGGTTTGGGATAAAACCCAAGTTGTCCTTTCTTAAACATTGGTATGCTATGCATAAGAAAGATGTTTGCAACCAAAGTCGGATGAACCCGTCTTTGTATGTTATTTCGAATAACTGTTCCTCCATAACATCGGAGACAAAAGTTTTTGTCACTTAGAACGTCAAGTTTCTTTGAGAAGGAATTTTTTGTGAAAAGATAAGTGGGAGGACAATAGAACTTTGATAAGGTTAAAAGAACCTTAGCTATATGTGCAAAGTTGCACAGCGCCGAAAAGTGTTCCGGAGGCAGCAACAATGCTCATGGCTCACGTGCCTCAAAAGTTGTGGTTACGGAGGTCAAAGTTTCTATTGAACCAAGTAGGTCGAGTAAACAATCAAATACCAAGATTTGAGGGTTGAATCATTATTTGAGAATAATGAACGTACTACATGCAAAGAAGCGATGATGGGCCCTGACTCCGTAAAATGGCTTGAAGATATAAAATCCGTGATAGTTCCATACACGAGAAATCAAGTTTTGAACTTGAAGGACCCTCGAGAAAGGTGTAGGACCTTACAGTTGTGTTTGGATCTATAAAGAAATAGACATGAATGTTGCACATCTATGAAATAGTCGACATGTTGGGAAAGAGACCACAACAATGTTCAAAGGTTGACTATGACAAGATTTGATCTTTCATAGCGATATTTAGTCTAGACGGATTAATGTAGCAACCACTACATATAATTTTGTTATGTGATAGTTGAATAAACAAAACAAGTTCTTCTAATAGAATTGTTACCTAGGACATGTGCATAACATGGTCCGAAGGGTTTTGTTAATTCAAAGGATGCTAAAAGCATATGCAAACTTCAATGGTTGAAGTAAGCATCGCGGAGTTGGAATCTTCACTGTGATGAAACTGTTAAAAGAGTTTAATTTCATCGGAGACGATGAAGATGCTTGCACTTGCAAGAAATTAAGTGGGAGCGCTAAGACATATTTCTAATACATTATGTAGAAGACAT
The DNA here is from genome assembly GCA_916181665.1 of Avena sativa. Classification (NCBI taxonomy): domain Eukaryota; kingdom Viridiplantae; phylum Streptophyta; class Magnoliopsida; order Poales; family Poaceae; genus Avena; species Avena sativa. Next base: position 14,910,804 of record OV702280.1, on the reverse strand, counting down.
ATTGTTGATTGGAAATGATGTATCTTTTTATTAACACTGGATAAGAATTTCATCTCGATGAAAGACTTAGGAAAAACCCAAATATTTGGCATCAATAGACGCCAATATGGTTGTGCCAGAAGTACATAGATGAGATATTGAATGAGTTCAATATAGAAACTACAAGAAAGGTTCTTGTCGCACAGAAAGGATTGAATGAGTTCAATATTGATGATATATTCAAGTGTATTGACACTTGGTAAGTGAAACAAAGATTCAAGTATAGATTGATACTTGATGTATAAAATCACAAAGAAGTATTTTATCAATCATGCTGTGATGTGTACAAATCCAGATATGTCCTATGCTCTAAATGTTACGAGCGTATACCAGAATGATTCATAAGATGATTATTGGACAATAGTAAAGATATTTTATGATCTTGTAAAAGAAATAAGAATATATTATTTTGTAGAAGTGACAAATAGATGGTTAGTTCATTGTAAAAGTATTACATTGATACTAGTTTTGTCACGAAGTACAAATTAAGTTTATCTCAACCTAAACTAAGGGTGGCACAATGTGATGGAAAGTAAGTTCCATAATGGATTTGGATGAGTTCCAAAGTTAAGACATTGTGACAGATACTACAACAAAAGGCTAAGTATATGACTGCTATTATAGCAGCTAAAGAGGGCATTTGTGTCAAGTAGTTTGTTATCAAACTAGGTGTAGTTCACTGCGGGATAATACTATGAAGATATATTGTACGACAATATTGTCAACATGTTTTAACCTCAAAGAACTAAAGGTCTCACCAAAGGACCAAATTAATACAAAGCCATCTTATTAGAGAATGAGTGATGCGTAGAGACGCAAAGACATGCAATTACACACGGACCTGGAAGTGTCAGATCCGGAGATCAGTTGACCACTAGCAAATGTGTACTTACAACACCGGAAAGCCATAGGTGTTGAATACACAAAGGTTTGAAACTAGATTATTGACTCTAGTGCAAGTGGGAGACTGTTGGAGATATGCCCAAGAAGCAATAATAAATTAGGTTATTATCATATCTTCATACTTATGATAAAAGTTTACATACCATGCTATAATAGTATTAACCGGAAACATTAATACTTGTGTGATTTGTAAACATAAAAGAGTCCCTAGTAAAGCCTCTTGTTAAACTAGCTTGTTGGTTAATATATGATCATGGTTTCCTGATCATGAACATAGAGATGTTATTAACAACAGGGTCATATCATTAGGAGAATGATGTGATGGACATACTCCTATAGTTAAGCGTAGCATAAAGATCAAGTCATTTAATATAGTTCATTTGCTATAAGCTTTCTGATACATAGTAACCTAATTCCTTCGACCATGAGATCATGTTAATCACCATCACCGGAAGGATGCTTTGATGACATCAAACACCACACCGTAACTGGGTGGCTATAAAGGTGGCATTGAGTGTTCGGAAAGTATGTGTTGAGGCACATGGATCAAGAGTGGGATTTGTCCATCCATATGACGGATAGATATACTCTGGGCCCTCTCGGTGGAATGTCATCCAATTAGCTTGCAAGCATGTGACTGGCTCACAAGGGATCACATACCACGGGAATGATAAAAGAGTACTTATCGGTAACGAGGTTGAACTAGGTATGCAGAGATACCGACGATCAAAACATCGGATAAGTAAACTATCGTGAGACAAAGGGAAATTGGTATCGTATGTAAGTGGTTCATTCGATCGCAAAGTAATCGTAGAAATATGTGGGAGCCATATGAATTTCCAGATTCCTCTATTGCTTATTGTTTGGAGAAGTGTCTCGATCATGTCCGCATAATTCACGAACCGTAGGGAGACATACTTAAGGATTCGATGTTGTTGAGTAGTTATGGAATGATGAGTAAGAGACCGAATGTTGTTCGGAGTCTTGGATGGGATCCGGGATATCACGAGGAGATCCAGAATGGTCCGGAGAATAAGATTCATATAAGGAAAGTCCTGTTTCGGGGTTGGAGAATGGTTCCGGTGTTTTCATCGGGAATGTTCTAGAAGGTTCCGGAATGTCCGGCACTCCGGAGGGGAAGGGTACATGAATGTGTCATATCAAGTTGGAATGATTTCATCATGTACTAAGTGTCATTGCTGAACAAAATAAAGGGTTTAATCAAATCCTAGTTTGAAAAGTAAAACGCCAATTTGAAAAGTTAAACGGCTATTTTGTGAGGTGGAGGGGAAGTAGGAAACCTACTTGGGGAGGAGTTCCCTCCCTCCACCGCCGGCCCACTTGGAGACCGAGTTGGGGAGGGACTCCCCTCCCCTTGGCGCGCCCCTCCACCTATATAAGGAGGGGCAGGGTTGCCCCTCCAAGACACACACCACGCCCCTCTAAACCTAAACCCTAGCCGCCGCCCACCATAGCCGCCGCCTAGGGTTTCTCCCCTAGCCGCCGACTTGGGCTGCTCCAAGCCCTAGCCGCCGGCCCTAGACCCTCTTCCTTGGTGCGTCTAAACCCTAGATCACCGAGGATCTCTCTCATAGTACACCATACTCGCTCCGGCTTAAGGCAAAGCCCTGCGAGATCTCCCCTCTACTTCCGGTACCACGCCGTTGTGCTGTCGGAATCGCGAGGAGAGTGCTACAACCTCCACTGCCTGCTGGAACAAGGGAGAGGAAGGTCTTCGTCGAGTACCGAACGTGTGACTGACTGTGGGAGCGCTACCGGAATGCAGCGCCGGAAGGATCGTCTACACGATCTTGAGATCGGCAAGAGTACGACTACATCACCCACGAGAATCCGCTCTCGTTAAACGCTTTGGAATCTTTGAGGGTGAGTTATTCTATCGACTCGTTGCTACAATCTAGTAGATAGATCTTGGCTTGTTTGTTTGCATGCGGTAGAAATTTTTTGTTTTCCATGCTACGAATCCCTACATAAGCTTGGGGGGAGTTTATACGTCCAATTTGCATCATCATTCTATATCATAATTTGCCTCTATTCATTGATATATGTCTTATTATGAGGTGTTACTTTTGTCTTTTCCATTGTTTTTGCATGTTGGATGATTCTTGGAGGATGAACTGCCGGAGTTAGGATTCTGATGGAAAAAGAGGTGTTTTGATGCAATTTCGTGAAGATCAGAAAAATACCAGAAAAATATTGGAAAACTATATTTTCCCAGAATATGAAGGTAGCCAGAAGGGGAGGCGTAGCTGGGCCACAGGGGTCCACCCCCACCCCCAGACGCGCCCCCTGGGTTGCGCCTTGGGGAGGTGTGGCCCACCTGGCTGGCCTCCGACTCCGCCCTCTCGCCTATAACTTCCTCTCGAAACCATAATACCAGGGGAGCAATGATGACCCACAAGTATAAGGGATTGCAACAGTCTTCGCGGGTAGTATTACCCAATTTATTGATTCGACACAAGGGGAGCCAAAGAATACTTGCAAGCCTTAACAACTGAGTTGTCAATTCAGCTAGACCTGGAAATAGTTCTTGCTCACAGAAGTTTATCAGTAGCAACAGTTTGTAGTAGCAACAGCAACAGTAAAACAAGAGCAATAGTAACAGTAAAAATAAACAGTAGGATTCAAGTGCGGTAGGCATAGGGATGCATGGACGGGCGTTGCATGGACAAGTCTAAACATGTAACTTCAAGATCTAGGGAATTGCAGATAAATAAGAATAAGCATCCAAGTACTAAACAGTACTAGGAATGTGCTCCATATATAGTCATGCGTGCTCGCAATGAGAACTTGCACAACATCTTCTGTCCAGCCAGCCCGTGGCAGCGGGGCCTCTAGGGAACTACTGGCAATTAAGGTGCTCCTTTTAATAGAGCACCGAAGCAAAGCATTAACACTCCATGAACACATGTGATCCTCACATCACAGCCATATCCTCCGGTTGTCCCAATTTCTGTCACTTCGGAGTCTTTGGATTCGGACAATGGTATGTGTACACAACTTGCAGGTAAGATCACAAACAATACTATCATAATGATTCAATAATAAGTTCAGATCCGAGATCATGGCACTCGGGCCCTAGTGACAAGCATTACGCACAACAAGTTGCAACAAAGTTAAATAGAACTAATAGAGATACTAGGCACTATGCCCTAACAATCTTATTCGATTACATGATAGAACTCATCCAATCCCTACCATCCCCATAGACTACAATGGGGGATTACTCACTAATGGATGAGGGAAACATTGATGGTTGATGGAGAGGCATTGGTGATGACGATGGCGATGATCCTCCCCAAATTCCCCGTCCCGGCAGGGTGCCAGAACGGAGTTTCTGGTTCCGAATCTTGGTCTCTAGTGGTGGCACCACAATGAAACTCTTTCTGGAAAAACACCGAACCCCCCTCGATTTTTAGGTCAAGAGGCAACTTATAGGCGCAGAGGGAGGCCGAGGAGGTGCCTGCATTGGCCACACCCCTCCTAGGCGTGGGGTGGGCCCACCCGCGTGGCAGGGGTGGGCCACCCAGGGCTCCCCTCTGTCTCATACTCTGGCTCCGTGGATCTTCTGGTGAAATAGGATTTTTGGCATATTTTTTGAGATTTTTCCTGATAGTTGATTTTCTGCACAAAAACTAGACACCAAGGTAATTCTCCTGAAAACAGCGTCAGTCCGTGTTAGTTGTATCCAAATCACACAAGTTTAGAGGATAAACAAATAGCAAAAGTGATTGGGAAAGTAGATACGTTTTGGACGTATCAACTCCCCCAAGCTTAGCTTATTGCTTGTCCTCAAGCAATTCAGTTGAAAACTGAGTGCGATAAAAGAACTTTCACGAACACATTTGCTTCATATGATGTACATATTCTCAGCACAGGAGTAGATGCTTAAACCATTCATAATAAGTGCTATGCAACTAAGTCTACTCAATAGTCATTGCAAGCTATGAAGAGAAACCAACTCAATAATAATAAGTAGCATGAAACATAAACATAAGCAACATTACAATGCTCATAATAAGGTATGATAGAGTGGTATCTCGCTTGCCTTTGTTTGTAGAGCACAATATAAATGCCATGGCACCTCTGAAGTTCAAGTGAAGACTAGAAGTAAAGATATCAGAGATACAAGCATCAAAGTCATGACATAATTAACCAAGTTTTGGAACAAACACAAGAATGACAACTATGCTCTCAAGAAGGTGCTCATAGAATAAGTGGTGACTCGACAAGGGAGTGAAAAGGTTTTGAAAAGTTTGAAAGGCTTCCAAATGCTAAATGTAAGGTACTCATTAGCTTTGAGCTCTCATTGCCCCTATCATAGGCATCTTTATGTGGTTAAGGTGAAAGTGAGGTCCAATCTGAGTTATATGCTTGACAGACCATAAGCTAGAAATCCCAAGTACCTTGAGTACGAGGGCCGCCCCGCATTCTACTCAACTTTAGTTACCTGTAAGTTCTTGTCATTGTAAATACATGCATATCATAGAGAACCGCCAACAGGGTACCCCTTGCACATGATACAGGAGCTATCCTGTGATCAATATTACAAGGCAAGCAGACAATAAGCATCTCAACGATCTTTTAATTTACTATGTGCATAAATTTTTATTTAGGATGCTTCACAGAATGCTCATTATGGTAATGCTGCAAGTTTCCACCATGATTAGGCATGGCTTAGGCTAGCGGCCCAGGCGTTTCTCTAACACAATGTATAGACTCCATGAACTCACAAGCTCCCCTTATATTTCACACCGACGACATTCGCAAACAAAAGAGCAAGGTATCAACAGGATAAATATCCAAAAAGTGTTGAAAGTGTTCCCCGTGACAGCACGGTTCTGCTGACTCCCAGCATATAATTTGCAAGCATATAACTTTCATGGACAGGTCACAATGGTTCAGGATTATTAAGTGCAAGGAATAAAGTGTGCCATCAAGTTCGTGGGAGCTTTACTAACTAACTTTCTCAAAACAATCAAACATTTTATTTGGAAGAAAACAAGGCATATAGAATATGCACTGAAATAGCAAATGATGCTAATAGGTAGGTATGGTGGACACAGTTGGCAATATTGGTTTTGGGGAGTTGGAAACACGAGTAGATCTCATACTCAGTGCAAGTGAAGGCTAGCAATAGAGAGGGAGCAACAAATGAGAGAGCAATAACTGTCATAATCATGCTTGCAACAAAACTGGGCTGACTATGGCATGAAAGTGATACAAGAACTCTGAGACAAAATAAATCATCGAGGCTTACTGACTATTTTTTATTCATATGCATTCGTGAGCATGTGCCAAGTCGATTCACATGAAACTTTCAGAGGAGGATACCACAATATCATACCAAAATATGAATAAAGCAATGCAAGCAAACATTCATATGACATGCTACAAACTATTAGCAAGCTGGAGCTAATCACAAGCAAGCAAGAACTACTAAGCATCCATAATAACATACACCTTACATGAACAAACTAAGCATGCTCACCATGATGAGTATATGTACAAAAATGAAAACAAATAGAGTTTGTTACCAGCCTCTTACCACACCTCAAGTTGTCTTAATCTTCATTATTTCCTTTCACTTGTGTGACTTGAATAATAACATGAAACCAAAATCCACTAAGGACGGCTGAACCCTGCAAAGAACTCACAAAACCAAAGAAGAACAACAAATATTTTTGGTTTTTTCGATTTTTTAAAGCAAGCAAACAAAGCAAAAACAAACCAAACAAAAACAAACAAGGCAAAAGAAAACAAAGCAAAATATTTTTGGGATTTTCTTTTAAGGCAAACCAAAGCTAAAAAGCAAAGAAACAAACCAAGAGAAACAACAAAATATTTTTGGTATTTTTGTGTTTTTGAGAAAGCGGCAACAAGAACCAAAAAGAAAGCGAACAACGAACATACAAAGAACCGACCGAACATGATATATAGATGAGTGTGATGTCGGTATACCTCCCCCCAAGCTTAGGCTTTTGGCCTAAGTGGGGCTCAATCCCATGGTGCCCAAGAAGGTGCACCTCCGTAGTATGTCGAGGAGGCTCCCTCATCCTGGTATGAGCTTGAGGACTCGCCTGTGTAGTACACAGTGTTGGAAATATGCTCTAGAGGCAATAATAAATGTAGTTATTATTTTATCTTTGTGTTTATGATAAATGTTTACATTCATGCTATAACAAGGAAACATTAATACTTGTGTGATTTGTAAACTTAATTTGAAGTCCCTAGTAAAGCCTCTATATAATACTAGCTTGTTGGTTAATAGATGATTGTGGTTTCCCTATAATGAACATTGAGATGTTATTAATAATAAGATCATATCGTTAGGAGAATGATATGGTGGACATACTCCTATAGATAAGCGTAGCATAAAGATCAAGTCATTTTAATAGTTCAATTGCTATATGCTTTCTGATACATAGTAATCTAATTCTTTCGACCATGATATCATGCATATCACCTTTACCGGATGGATGCTTTGATGACATCAAACACCACACTGTAACTGGGTGGCTATAAAGGTGGCATTGAGTGTTCGGAAAGTATTGGTTGAAACACATGGATCAAGAGTGGGATTTGTCCATCCATATGACGGATAGATATACTCTGGGCCCTCTCGGTGAAATGTCATCCAATTAGCTTGCAAGCATGTGACTGGCTCACAAGGGATCACATATCACGGGAACGAGAAAATAGTACTTATCGGTAACGAGGTTGAACTAGGTATGCAGAGATACCGACGATCATAACCTCAGATAAGTAAACTATCGTGAGACAAAGGGAAATTGATATCGTATGTAAGTGGTTCATTCGATCGCAAAGTAATCGTAGAAATATGTGGGAGCCATATGAATTTCCAGATTCCTCTATTGGTTATTGATCGGAGAAGTGTCTCGATCATGTCCGCATAATTCACGAACCGTAGGGAGACACACTTAAGGATTCGACGTTGTTTGAGTAGTTATGGAATGATGAGAAAGAGTCCGAATGTTGTTCGGAGTCTCGAATGGGATTCGGGATATCACGAGGAGATCCAGAATGGTCCGGAGAATAAGATTCATATAAGGAAAGTCCCGTTTCGGAGTTGGAGAATGATTCCGGTGTTTTCATCGGGAATGTTCTAGAAGGTTCCGGAATGTCCGGCACTCCGGAGGGGAAGGGTACATGAATGTGTTATATCAAGTTGGTATGATTGCATCATGTACCAAGTGTCATCTCTGAACAAAATAAAGGATTAAATCAAATCCTAGTTTGAAAAGTCAAACGGCTAGTTTGAAAGTCAAACGGCTATTTTTGGGAAGTGGAAAAAGAGGAGGAAACCGAGTTGGGGGGGAGTCCCTCCTCCCCACCGCCGGTGCACCACCCAAGCCGAGTTGGGGAGGGACTCCTCTCCCTCCCCTTGGCCGGCCGGCCCCTCCACCTATATAAGGAGGGGCAGGGCTCCCTCCTAGAGACACACAAGATCCTCTCCTCCAAACCCTAAGCCGCCGGCGCCGCCACCTGCTGCTGTCGCCGCCCTAGGGCAAACCGTCGCCACCGCCTAGCAACCCTAGCCGCCAGCCTAGCTTCCTCCTCGGCGTGTCTAAACCCTAGATCGTCGAGGGACTCTCTCATACTCCACCATACTCTCTCCAGCTTAAGGCGAAGCCCTGCGAGATCTCCCCTCTACTTCCGGTACCACGCCGTTGTGCTGCCGGAATCACGAGGAGAGTGCTACAACCTCCGCTGCCTGCTGGAACAAGGGAGAGGAAGGTCTTCGCCGAGTACCGAACGTGTGACCGACTGCGGGAGCGCTGCCGGAACGCATCACCGGAAGGATCGTCTACGCGATCTTGAGATCAGGAAGAGTACGACTACATCACCCACGAGAATCCGCTCTCGTTAAACACTTTGGAATCTTCGAGGGTGAGTTATTCTATCGACTCATTGCTACAATATAGTAGATAGATCTTGGCTTGTTTGTTTGTATGCGGTAAAAAAAATTGTTTTCCATGCTACGAAACCCTACAGTGGTATCAGAGCCGTATCTATATGTAGATCTGTTGCACGAGTAGAACACAATGGTCATTGTGGGCGTTGATGCTTTTATTGTCGATTGCTTCTTGTGTACTTTGCATCTTGCGGTATGTTGGGATGAAGCGGCCCGGGCTAACCTTACATGACATCGTTCATGAGACTTGCTCCACGCTTGACATGTAACTTGTATTGCATAAGTGGCTTTGCGGGTGCCTGTTTCTCCTAGCATAGTTAAGATCCAATTTACAACGGGTGATTAACAATACTAGTATCAATGTTGTGGTTCATGTTCGTAAGTTAGAACGACACTTATTGAAAGCCCCAAACCACGTAAAATATGCAAAGAAATTAGAGGCGTCTAACTTTGTTTGCAGGGGTGTGCTGTGATGTGATATGGCCATGATTGTGATTATATTTGATGTATGCAATGTTCCTTATTGTAAGTTGGCAACCGGCAGGAGCCATATGGTTGTATTTAATTTATGTTAAGACACGCGTGTCTATTCAAAGTAGTTGTAATAGTTGAAGCCGGTGGACGACAACCATGGAGAAGCATCATTGACCTTGATGCAATGCCGGTGATGATGGAGATCATGTTCGTGCTAGAAGATGGAGATCGGAAGCACAAAGAAGAAAGGCCATATCATATCACATATTATGAATTGCATGTGATGTTAATCCTTTATGCATCTTGTATTGCTTAGTAGACGACAGTAGCATTATAAGATGATCCCTCATGCACATGAATTTCAAGTCATAAAGTGTTCACCCTTAGTTAGCACTGTTGCTAAAGCTTGTTGTTTCGAAGCACCACGTGATGATCGGGTGTGTTAGATTCCGCAAGTGTATACAACGTGAGCAAGCCAGATTTGCTCATGCGGAAACTAAGGTTTGATCTTGACGAGCCTAGCATGTATAGACATGGTCTCGGAACACGGATCACCGAAAGGTAAAGCATGAATCATATAGTAGATATGATGAACATGTCGATTGTTCGCCATTGAAACTATATCAACTCTCGTGATGATTGGTGTTGATGTGGTGGATTTGGTTCGTGTGATCACTAAAACAATGTGAGGGATATTGTTTTGAGTGAGAGTTCACCTAGATTAATTTTATTATTAATTTGAACTCAATTTGTCATAAACTTAGTCTAAACTATTGCAAATATGTTGTAGATCAATGGCAGCCCCTACCATCAATTTTAATGCGTTCCTAGAGAAAGAAAAGTTGAAAAACAATGGAAGCAACTTCGCGGATTGGTTCCGCAATATGAGGATTGTCCTCACAGCTGGTAATTTGACCTATGTGCTGGATGCACCGCTGGGTGACCCACCTGCAGCTGATGCTGCCGATGAAGTAAATAACGTTTACCTCACTCGGAAGACTCAGTACTCCACAGTTCAGTGTGCTATCTTGTATGGTTTAGAATCGGAGCTTCAGAAAAGGTTTGAGAATTCAGACCCATATGATATTGTCGAGGATCTCAAATTGATCTTTGAGACTCATGCGGCAATTGAAAGCTATGAGGCTTATGAAAAGTTCTTTAACTGCAAGATGGAAGAGGGCAGCTCCGTCAGTGAGCATGTGCTTAAGATGTCTGGGCACGTAAACAAACTTCAAAGCTTGGGTATTGTGATTCCTAATGCTTTGGGGATTTACCGTGTCCTCCAATCACTACCACCAAGTTACAAGAACTTTGTGATAAACTACAACATGCAAAACATGAACAAGACGTTGCCAGAACTCTTTGCCATGTTGAAATCTGCAGAAGTGGAGATCAAGAAAGAGCACCAAATGTTGTTGGTCAATAAGACCACCAAATTCAAGAAAGGCAAGTCTAAGCAGAAGGGACACTTCAAGAAGGGTGGTAAGAAAGTTACCACGCCGACGAAGAAGACCAAGGCTGGACCTAAGCCTGATACTGAGTGCTTTTACTGCAAGGGAGAAGGTCACTGGAAGCGGAATTGCCCAAAGTACTTGGCGGATTTAAAGAACGGCAACATCAAGAAGAAAGGTATATCTGATATACATGTTATTGATGTGTATCTCACTAGTACTCGTAGTAGTGCCTGGGTATTTGATACTGGTTCGGTTGCTCATATTTGTAACTCGAAACAGGTGCTGCAGAATAAATGGAGGCTAGCGAAGAACGAGGTGACGATGCGCGTGGGAAACGGATCAAAGGTTGATGTGATCGCGGTCGGCACGCTACCCCTTCATCTACCATCGGGATTAGTTTTATACTTAAATAATTGTTATTTGGTGCCTGCGTTGAGCATGAACATTATATCGGGATCTTGTTTATTGCGAGACGGTTACTTGTTTAAGTCCGAGAATAATGGTTGTTCGATTTATATGAGTAATATATTTTATACACATGCACCTTTGATAGATGGTCTATTCTTGTTGAATCTCGATAGTGGAAATACACATATTAATAACATTGAGGCTAAACGTTTGAAATCGAGCGATAACTCGACCTATATGTGGCACTGTCGTCTTGGTCACATTGGAGTGAAGCGTATGAAGAAACTCCATTCCGATGGACTTCTTGAATCACTTGATTTCGAATCACTTGAAAGATGCGAAGCATGTCTGATGGGTAAAATGACTTAGACTCCATTTTCTGGTATGATGGAGCGAGCTACGGACTTATTGGAAATCATACATACCGATGTGTGTGGTCCAATGAGTGTAGCGTCGCGCGGTGGTTATCGTTATGTTCTTACCTTCACGGATGATTTGAGTAGATATGGGTATATCTATTTCATGAAACATAAGTCCGAAACTTTCGAGAAGTTTAAGGAATTTCAAAGTGAGGTAGAGAATCAACGTAACAAGAAGATTAAATTTCTACGTTCTGATCGTGGAGGTGAATATCTAAGTTACGAGTTTGGCGAGCATTTGAAGAAATGCGGAATACTTTCACAGTGGACACCGCCGGGAACACCACAGCGTAATGGTGTGTCCGAACGTCGTAATCGAACTCTCTTAGATATGGTTCGTTCTATGATGTCACTTACAGATTTACCGCTATCATTTTGGGGTTATGCATTAGAAACAGCCGCATTCACTTTAAATAGGGCACCATCTAAATCCGTTGAAACGACACCGTATGAATTATGGTTTGGGAAGAAACCTAGATTGTCGTTCCTTAAAGTTTGGGGATGCGAAACCTATGTAAAGAAGTTACAGCCGGACAAGCTTGAACCCAAAGCGGAAAAATGCGTATTCATAGGATACCCGAAGGAAACTATTGGGTATACCTTCTATCATAGATCCGAAGGCAAAATCTTCGTTGCCAAGAATGGATCCTTTCTAGAGAAGGAATTTCTCTCGAAAGAAGTGACTGGAAGGAAAGTAGAACTCGACGAGGTTGTCGAACCTTCTCTCGAAATTGCGAGTAGCGCAGCACCGGAAGAAGTTCCTGTGGTGCCTGCACCAATAAGAGAGGAAGCTAATGATGATGATCATGAAACTTCGGTTGAAGTTGCTATAGAGCCTCGCAGGTCAACGAGAACTCGTACCACTCCAGATTGGTATGATCCCGTTATGAGTGTCATGTTGGTGGACAACACCGATGACCCTGAGACATATGAGGAAGCGATGATGAGCCCAGATTCCAATAAATGGAAAGAAGCCATGAAATCCGAGATTGGATCCATGTACGAAAACCAAGTATGGACTTTGGTGGACTTACCGGATGGTCGGAAGGCTGTCGAGAACAAATGGATCTTCAAGAAGAAAACAGATGCTGATGGTAACGTTACTGTCTATAAAGCTCGACTTGTCGCAAAAGGGTTTCGACAAATTCAAGGAGTTGACTACGATGAGACTTTCTCACCAGTAGCGAAGCTAAAGTCTGTGAGGATTATGTTAGCAATCGCTGCATATTATGATTATGAGATATGGCAGATGGATGTCAAAATAGCATTCCTCAATGGAGACATTGATGAAGAGTTGTATATGATGCAACCCAAAGGTTTTGTCGATCCTAAAGATGCTAACAAGGTATGCAAACTTCAACGGTCCATCTATGGATTGAAGCAAGAATCCCGAAGTTGGAATCAACGTTTTGATAAGGTGATCAAAAGTTTTGGTTTTATACAAACTTATGGAGAAGCTTGTATTTACAAGAAAGTGAGTGGGAGCTCTGTAGCATTCTTAATACTATATGTAGATGACATATTGTTGATTGGGAATGATGTAGACCTTCTTAATAGTGTCAAGGAATATTTGAATAATAGTTTTTCAATGAAGGATCTTGGCGAAGCAGCTTACATATTAGGCATAAAGATTTATAGAGATAGATCGAAACGCCAAATATCATTGTCACAAAGTACATATTTGGACAAAGTTCTAAAGAGGTTTGGAATGGAAGATAGCAAGAAAGGGTTCTTGCCCATGTTGCCCAATACGACCTTGAGTAAAACTCAGAGTCCGACATCGGCAGAAGATAGAGAAAGGATGAGTAAGACTCCCTATGCCTCATCCATAGGATCTCTAATGTATGCCATGCTATGTACAAGACCCGACATTGCATATGCTGTTAGTTTAACTAGCAGATATCAAAGTGATCCAGGAGTGGATCATTGGACAGCGGTCAAAAACATCCTTAAGTACTTGAGAAGAACTAAGGATATGGTTCTTTCTTATGGAGGTGATGAACAGCTCGTTGTTAATGGTTACACTGATGCTAGTTGGAACACCGATCCGGATGATTCTAAATCACAATCTGGATACGTATTTTATTTGAATGGTGCAGCAGTTAGCTAGAGGAGTGCAAAGCAAAGCGTTGTGGCGAGATCTTCAACTGAATCGGAATACATGGCTGCTTCGGAGGCTTCACAAGAAGCGATATGGATGAAAGAGTTCATTACAGAGCTGGGTGTGGTTCCTAGTGCGTTGGACCCAATGTCTATCTACTGTGATAACATGGGCGCCATAGCCAATGCGCAAGAACCAAGGTCACACAAGAAGCTGAAGCACATCAAGCTACGTTTTCACGTTATTCGAGAACATATCCAAGATGGGGATATAAAGATTTGCAACGTACACACAGATCTGAATGTGGCGGATCCGTTGACTAAACCTCTCCCGAGGGCAAAACATGACCAGCACCAAACTGCCATGGGTGTTCGGTATATTACCATGTAATCTAGATTAGATGACTCTAGTGCAAGTGGGAGACTGTTGGAGATATGCCCTAGAGGCAATAATAAATGTAGTTATTATTATATCTTTGTGTTTATGATAAATGTTTACATTCATGCTATAATAGTATTAACAAGTAAACATTAATACTTGTGTGATTTGTAAACTTAATTCGAAGTCCCTAGTAAAGCCTCTATATAATACTAGCTTGTTGGTTAATAGATGATTGTGGTTTCCCTATCATGAACATTGAGATGTTATTAACAACAAGATCATATCGTTAGGAGAATGATATGGTGGACATACTCCTATAGATAAGTGTAGCATAAAGATCAAGTCATTTTAATAGTTCAATTGCTATATGCTTTCTGATACATAGTAATCTAATTCCTTCGACCATGAGATCATGCATATCACCTTTACCGCATGGATGCTTTGATGACATCAAACACCACACCGTAACTGGGTGGCTATAAAGGTGGCATTGAGTGTTCGGAAAGTATTGGTTGAAACACATGGATCAAGAGTGGGATTTGTCCATCCATATGACGGATAGATATACTCTGGGCCCTCTCGGTGAAATGTCATCCAATTAGCTTGCAAGCATGTGACTGGCTCACAAGGGATCACATATCACGGGAACGAGAAAAGAGTACTTATCGGTAACGAGGTTGAACTAGGTATGCAGAGATACCGACGATCATAACCTCGGATAAGTAAACTATCGTGAGACAAAGGAAAATTGATATCGTATGTAAGTGGTTCATTCGATCGCAAAGTAATCGTAGAAATATGTGGGAGCCATATGAATTTCCAGATTCCTCTATTGGTTATTGATCGGAGAAGTGTCTCGATCGTGTCCGCATAATTCACGAACCGTAGGGAGACACACTTAAGGATTCGACGTTGTTTGAGTAGTTATGGAATGATGAGAAAGAGTCTGAATGTTGTTCGGAGTCTCGAATGGGATTCGGGATATCACGAGGAGATCCGGAATGGTCCGGAGAATAAGATTCATATAAGGAAAGTCCCGTTTCGGAGTTGGAGAATGATTCTGGTATTTTCATCGGGAATGTTCTAGAAGGTTCCGGAATGTCCGGCACTCCGCAGGGGAAGGGTACATGAATGTGTTATATCAAGTTGGTATGATTGCATCATGTACTAAGTGTCATCGCTGAACAAAATAAAGGATTAAATCAAATCCTAGTTTGAAAAGTCAAACGGCTAGTTTGAAAGTCAAACGACTATTTTTGGGAAGTGGAAAAAGAGGAGGAAACCGAGTTGGGGAGGAGTCCCTCCTCCCCACCGCCGGTGCACCACCCAAGCCGAGTTGGGGAGGGACTCCTCTCCCTCCCCTTGGCCGGCCGGCCCCTCCACCTATATAAGGAGGGGCAGGGCTCCCTCCTAGAGACACACAAGATCCTCTCCTCCAAACCCTAAGCCGCCGGCGCCGCCACCTGCTGCCGCCGCCGCCCTAGGGCAAACCGCCGCCGTCGCCTAGCAACCCTAGCCGCCGGCCTAGCTTCCTCCTCGGTGTGTCTAAACCCTAGATCGTCGAGGGACTCTCTCATACTCCACCATACTCGCTCCGGCTTAAGGCGAAGCCCTGCGAGATCTCCCCTCTACTTCCGGTACCACGCCGTTGTGCTGCCGAAATCGCGAGGAGAGTGCTACAACCTCCGCTGCCTGCTGGAACAAGGGAGAGGAAGGTCTTCGTCGAGTACCGAACGTGTGACCGACTGCGGGAGCGCTGCCGGAACGCAGCGCCGGAAGGATCGTCTACGCGATCTTGAGATCGGGAAGAGTACGACTACATCACCCACGAGAATCCGCTCTCGTTAAACACTTTGGAATCTTCGAGGGTGAGTTATTCTATCGACTCGTTGCTACAATCTAGTAGATAGATCTTGGCTTGTTTGTTTGTATGCGGTAAATAAATTTTGTTTTCCATGCTACGAAACCCTACACACAGAGGGGTCGTATGAGGGCGCTTCACCCTGATAGTGTCCATGGAAACCCAGAATGCACAACTTATCATCCATCTCCTCCTTGGAGCGTGACAAAGGTCCCTGAGAAGTACTAAACAAAGTGGTTTGGGGGAGAGGGATCTCTCTCTCTCTTCCCCATCAATAAACAACATTCTATAAACCAAGTTCTCAAGGGTAGAGCTAGTGGTGACAAAGTGATGCGCCTTCATGGCAGCAAGATCAAGCCTCTGAGGAGCCAAAACCGTATCATTTGGATCAACAGCAAGGTCCAAGGCAGCAATAACACGTACAACAATAATTCCCCCATAAATGGGTCCCTTAGCAGCTAAGCGACGAGCAATGAGAGAACCAAGATTGTTCTTAGTTTCATTGTTGAGCACAGAAGCTATGAAGGCCAAATGATAGTTGGAAATATTACTAGTGTTCTCCTGAAGGGAATATGCCCGAGAGGCAATAATAAAGTGGTTATTATCATATTCCTATTTATGATAAATGTTTATTTTACATGCTATAATTGTATTAATACGGAAACGTTAATACATGTGTGTTTAATAAACAAAAGAAAGTTCCTAGTTATGCCTCTCTTATAAACTAGCTCGTTGATTAACAAGATGATCATAGGTTTCCTGATCATGGACATTGGATGTTGTTAATAACGAGGTCACAACATTAGTGTAATGGTGTGATGAACATTCATCCGAAGTATAGCATTACGATCGAAGTCATTGAGTTTATATTGCTATACCATCTTACGAAGTGATCCTAATCCTTAGACCATGAGATAATGTCAATCACTAACACCGGAAGAGTTTCTTGATAACATCAAACGTCACACCGTAACATGGTGATTATAAAGATGGATTCAGAACTACTAAAGTGTTATGTTGAGGCCCATGGATCGAGAGTGGAATTTGTTCATCCCGATGACGGATAGATATACTCTGGGCCCTCTCGGTGATATCACATTGGTTAGCTTGCAAGCAAGTGATTTGATCACTAGAATGTTATATCACGGGAACGAGAAAAGAGTGCATGTCAGTAACGAGATCAAACTAGGTATGGAGATACCGATGATCGAATCTCGGACATGTAATATATCGTGAAACAAAGGGATTAAGATACTAGCGTAAAAGGTTCCGACGATCACAAGAAAGTCATCATTGAATGTGTGGGAGTCAGTATGGGTCTCCAGATCCCGCTTCTGATTATTGATCTGAGAGGTGTCTCGATCATGTCCACATTATTCGCGAACCGTAGGGTGACACACTTAAGAGACACCGACATCCAATTGGAGCAAAAGTTTCATGCCGAAAAGAAAAGGAAAGCGCAGGAATTTATTTCACTAGACACCGAAACTGTTTCGGTTGAAATTGCTGAAACTGGTTCTGCATGTGAAATGGAATACTAGCAAGGGGTTTTATGTGAATGTTTGTTAATTAAAGTAATTAAAAAAATTCTGAATAAATAAATAAAAGAGTTTTATTTAAATGAGCTTGCATGAAATTTGGTGGAAATTTAATGCATGTGAGTGGATTTTTGAGTGGAGGCTTTTTAATGGGAGTGAAGGCTTTTCATTTTGAGTGGGAGCTCCACCCACATGAATGTGGAAGAGGTGGGGGCAGCCCCATGGCTGGGCGCCATGCCCCTTGGGTGTGACACCCCGGTTCTGATAAGACCGTGGCCTCTATGTGACATGCCAATCCCTGGATCGGTTCATTGGCCCACAATAGATTAAGATAGATAATCATAGCAAATAACCGTGTATCATGATCTACAAAGATCCAGAGTACCATTATTACAATATAAAAGCTTAGCATAAAGCTAGCTCAAATTGTTCAGGTAGCAACAAAAGCAAGTAAAATCCTCCAATCTTCAAATTGCCCACAAGTGAACAAGTGCCGAGTGGAGTACCGTGACCTATAACGATCAATCAGAATCGGAATAACCTGCAACATGAAACAAAGCAGCCCCGAAGGTTCAATACATGGAATGTATGGCAAGTAGAGCTAGTAAAGGAGACAATAATACTAACATCTACATGCATATTTGGCAAGTGGAGCTGTGTCTGGCTTGCATTTGCAAATACATTTGTCCTACTTTCATAAACAGTTTTGATTTTTATTTGAAAAGATCCCAATTAAGTTACCCAACAATGTTAAAGCAATTATGAAATTATAATGAGCGAGAAACATGTCATGGAGTCAATATCTAGCAACTCAGATGTCCATAACCGGAGACACGGCTAATCGATTAGATTATACACTCTGCAGAGGTTAGTACACTTTACCCATGTGACTTGGCCAGCCCAGCTCGTACCATCACTCTCATTTTGGGTGATGATAGGGAGAAGACCAAGAAGAGACTGTTCGGGAAGTAGCTCCTCAATCCCGACGCGCACCGGTCCAACCTACCAAAATTCTACATCTCTGGATACGCGGGTTCGAGTTACCACAACCTACTAAGTCCAACCAACCGCCCATTCCATTATTGGCACATGGTTGTACACGTAAGCTACACAATAAAGATGCCAATCATTCTCTCTTGATACCTGGGTGCCTTTCCGCAATGAAACCACCAAAATTTATCAATACCATCACACCCAGGGGGTTCATTGATTAAGTTGTTTTTAGTTTTTTACAAACCAATACTTTGAGAAAACAAGTATCAATGATGTAACCCAGCCCTCGTTCATCAAGCATTGCTAAGCACATCTACCAACGGTGGTTCATCTACAAAGAGGGTCCTACCACATAATAGGACATAGCATAGCGATAGTATCATCCTACACATGCATCTACAAAATACACGACAATGCATTGAAAATAGTAGAACGATATCATGAACAAAGTAGAATCTACTTGCCTTGGTTGTAGCGGTCGGGAGCACAATCCTCACACGAACAAGCGTTGCACTCAGCACAATCTACACGACACAATTGCATTCATAAACAAACAATCCACAACATATGCAACAAATATGATGCATGAATGCAAGAACGGCAAGTGAATTTGGTGCTACAGCTGCACCACATAATTCTAATCCATAATACTACCGAATACATGCATGGAAAATAGTTTTAGCGCTAGGAAAACTACTAGACAAAAGTAATGCTCCAAACTAGAGCTAGAACTTAAATAATTCACTACCAGTAGTATACTATTTGTAAAATCTTGGGAAAAATCTACCGCATAGGCATCGCTGAATAGAAACAGTACCAATTGGAATTACTCGAAAAGGATTTATAAAACTCCCCGAGTAATTAAAACACTGCAGAAAGCCATTAGACAAATACTGCAGAAGCTTTTACTGTAAGCCTATCTTTTTAATTTACGATGAGATTCCCCTCATTCACACGAGTTCAGGGACATATCACACGTGATTTTTGGAGCTACGGATCTTTTCCTACGAATTTATTACTCTGAAAAAGCCGCTAACTAGTTTGATTAAACTGTACTAAACCTGATAGTAAAAGTCTGAACCAAAGGTACAGCGAGATTCTACACGACTCACTGAACTCGTGCATATTTTATTTGCAATTTTTGGCCAAGCGGTTGAATTTCTACGCAATTTACAAGATTCTACCTAAATCTGCCAACTAAAGGGATTAACGAAATTGACCCAGTCAACTGTGTCTGTTTGACTGGGCGCTGACTGGGCGTCTGACTAGTCAACGCCTGGGATGCTGACCAGTCAACGAACGATCTAGGCCGCTGATCTGAAATCTGACGGTGGCTGATGTCTTACCGGAAACGGATGGCGAAACGGACTCCGGGCGGTGCGGCGAGCTCCGGACGGTGGTGGCGATCGGATTCGGCGACGTGGTTCTTCCTGCACGGACGTACACGTCAACGAACGGGTCAAGAAAATTAACGCGGCGCGCATACGTGCGTGTACGCATGCATGCAATAACGCGCGCGTGTACGTGTGTGCATGCAAGCACGCGAAGCGAGGCAGCGGCACGCGGCAGCGGCGAGGCGGTGGCGCGGCGCTGGCGACGGGGCGGTGCGCGGCGCAGGCGGCAGCGCTGGCGGCGCGCGGCTGCTAGGCGGCGGCGAGGCGGCGCGGTGCAGGCGACGCGGCGGCGCGACGGCGGCGGCGGCGCGGGGGTGGCGGCGCTGCGCGGGGCGATGCGCGGTGGCCGGCGGCGACGGCGACGATCGGCGGCGCGGATGACGGGAATAGAAAGAGGAGGAGGAGGCGAACCCGGCGGTGGTGGCGGCGATGGCCGGCGGCGGCGAGGTTGTCGGGAGGCGGCGCAGATGGCGGCGGCAGGCGCGGTTCCCGAGGCTGGGGATCGCGCGAGCGGGTTGAGGCGGCGGTGTGCGGGCACGGAAACCAAGGCAGGTGGGGTCCTCTTTAAGTGGCCCTGCACGCGGAATCCTAAACAGAATCGGTCCAGAAACTGACTCCAACTCGGAAATCGGTCCAGAATTTCGGACTGTTTTCCGGCGGTTTACTAAAACGTCCGAGTTTTTTGCATACGAACTCCGATTGGAGCGATTCTCGCGCCTACGGGTTCGTATCGTCGAGGGGCACAACCTTCAGTCGAAGTTTGAGTGAAAACTCGAACCTACAGGGGTGGTTGCTGCAAATCCCTCTAAAGCTTCCCGTAGGAACCTCGTAGCGAAACAAAATAGGGTTTTGAAGATGGCGTTTCGCCGAACCTTTCTACTCGACGGTTTTGCATGGAAAGATATGATGCAATGCTATGAATGATATGCAAGACCAAATCTAAAATTTCGGATGTGACAAGACTAACCCCCTTAAGATGAATCTCGTCCTCGAGATTCGGCGCGGCTAGCAAATAGGTGTGGGTAGTCCTCTCGGATGTCATCCTCACGCTCCCAAGTGGCTTCCTCTTCGGTGTGGTGACTCCACTGCACCTTGCAAAACTTGATTGTCTTGGTACAGGTAGTCCTTTCTGCTGTCTCCAGAATCTTGACTGGTTTCTCTTCATAGGTCAAGTCGTTCTCAAGTTGAACCTCTTCCAGCGGTACAGTGTCTCTCAATGGTGTATCCACCATCTCCAGATGGCACTTCTTCAGCTGGGACACGTGGAACACGTTGTGAACAGCAGACAGAGCTTCTGGCAACTCCAACTGATAAGCAACTTCTCCTTTGCGTGCTAAGACCCGATACGGTCCAATGAATCGAGGTGCCAGCTTTCCCTTAATTCCAAATCTCTTGATTCCACGAAGTGGCGACACTCTGAGGTATGCTCTATCATCTATCTCATATACCACTTCCTTGCGCTTGGCGTCAGCGTAGCTCTTCTGCCTTGATTGTGCTACCTTCAGCCTATCTCTAATCAAGGCGACCTTCTCCTCAGCGTCCTTGATCAAATCAGGTCCAAACAACTGGCGTTCTCCTACTCCATCCCATAGCAATGGTGTCCGGCACCGTTTTCCATATAGCACATCGAACGGTGACGTCTTGATGCTGGTTTGATAGCTGTTGTTGTAGGAAAACTCCGCATATGGAAAATTCTCATCCCACTAGAACCATGAGCCAAAGCGCAAGCTCTCAGCATGTCTTCCAAAATCTGATTCACCCTCTCGGTCTGTCCATCGGTCTGTGGGTGAAACGCTGTGCTAAACTCCAATCTAGTACCAAGCGGCTCGTGCAGCTGGCGCCAGAAGTGTGAGGTAAATTGGGTGCCTCTATCAGATACGATACTCTTGGGAACTCCGTGTAAGCACACAATCCTGTCCATGTAAATCTTGGCCAACTTTGCACTTGTATATGTCGTCTTTACCGGTATAAAGTGGGCTACCTTGGTCAAATGATCGACCACTACCCAAATAGAGTCATATCCTGACCTGGTCCTGGGCAGTCCTGTGATAAAATCCATTCCCACTCTATCCCACTTCCAATCCGGAACGGGCAATGGCTGTAGCAGCCCTGCTGGCTTCTGGCGTTCTGCCTTCACTCGGCTACATACATCACATAGGGCAATATGCTTGGCGATATCTCCCTTCATGTTGTTCCACCAAAATCTGCTCTTCAAATCCATATACATCTTTGTGTTGCCCGGATGTATGGAGTACGGCGAGTTATGAGCTTCCTGCAGAATCAACTCCCTTATCTCCGGGTCGCTGGGCACACACAAACGATCTCCATACCACAAGGTACCACGTTCATCCTCGCGAATATCCTTTTCCCGGTTCTCCTTCATCTTTTCCTTTATCTCTTCTATTTCCTTGTCTCCTACTTGAGCCTTTATGAT
This sequence comes from Avena sativa, assembly GCA_916181665.1. Lineage (NCBI taxonomy): Eukaryota > Viridiplantae > Streptophyta > Magnoliopsida > Poales > Poaceae > Avena > Avena sativa. The sequence continues at coordinate 14,888,451 of OV702280.1, read as the reverse complement.
CCTGTCCTGTAGCGTCGGTTGGACTTCCATTGTTGCCAGGTATCCTTCAGACACTACTTCCAGTCTAAGGTCTCTGAATTTCTTGCACAAATCCTCAGGCAATTCACCAATCGTCAATCCATTGGCATAAACCTTCCGGCTCAGAGCATCTGCTACTACATTAGCCTTTCCTGGGTGGTATTGCAAATTCATATCATAATCCTTGATAAGCTCCAACCATCTCCTTTGTCTCATGTTCAGTTCCTTCTGTGTAAATATGTACTTCAGGCTCTTGTGGTCGGTGTACACATCACAGTGTTTTCCCATTAAGTAATGCCTCCATACCTTGGGCGCATGAACCACTGACGCTAACTCCAAGTCATGTGTGGGGTAATTCCGATCATGGTGCTTGAGTTGTCGCGAGGCATACGATACCACTCTCCCATCTTGCATCAGCACACTCCCAAGTCCCTGTCATGAAGCGTCACAGTACACTTGGAAATCCTTCTGAAGATCTGGTAAACACAGAACAGGCGCGGTCACTAGTCGACGCTTCAGCTCCTGAAAGCTGGCTTCACATACGTCTGACCATTCAAACTTCCTCTCCTTCTTCAGAAGTTCAGTCATCGGCTTAGCAATCTTGGAAAAGTTTTCGATAAACCTCCTGTAATATCCAGCAAGTCCCAAAAAGCTTCGTATCTCTCCAGCATTCTTGGGCGCTTCCCACTCAGTTACTGCAGTCACTTTGTTTGGATCAACAGAAATTCCTTCTCCTGACACTACGTGTCCAAAAAACCCAACGGTGTTAAGCCAGAATTCACACTTGCTGAATTTGGCATACAGCTTGTGTTCCCTCAGCTTCTCCATAATCAGTCGCAGATGCTTCTCATGCTCAGCATCATCCTTGGAATATATCAGTATGTCATCAATAAACACCACCACGAACTTGTCCAAATACTCCATAAATACCTTATTCATCATGTTCATGAAGTATGCCGGGGCATTCGTTAGTCCAAAAGACATAATTGTATACTCATATAGACCATACCTAGTGGTGAAGGCGGTTTTTGGTACATCCTCTTCCCGGATCTTCAATTGGAAATAGCCTGATCGCAGATCAATCTTGCTAAACACCTTTGCTCCTTCCACTTGATCAAACAAGTCATTTATGTTCGGCAGAGGGTACTTGTTCTTGATGGTTACTTCATTCAGCGAGCGATAGTCTACCACTAATCTCTTGGTGCTGTCTTTCTTCTCCACAAACAGAACAGGTGCACCCCATGACGACGCACTAGGCTGAATGAATCCCTTTTATAGTTGCTCCTTCAACTGTTTCTTCAATTCTTTCAGCTCATCCACATCCATTTTATATGGTTTCTTTGCTATTGGTATTGTTCCCGGCATCAGGTCGATAAGAAACTCTACATCCCTGTCAGGTGGCATCCCTGGCAGCTCTTCCGGGAACACGTCGGGGTAATCACTAATCACTGGCACGGTATCCATGCTAACCCCCTTAAGATAATTCATCTTACACCTTCCTGGTCGTACAACTGACTTGAATCTAATCCTCTTACCATCCGGGGTTTTGAGTGAAACAGCTCGCTGTGCACAATCTATGTGTCCCCCATGCATAGACATCCAATCCATACCCAGAATAACATCTAATCCCTGTGAATCCAGCACTACCAAATGTGCAGGGAAGTTGTGTGTTCCAATCCTCACAGTTAAATCGCGGCATCCCGCGCTAGCTATCATATCTCCTCCAGGTGAACTCACTCTAATAGACCTTTTCATAGACTCAGTAGGTAACTTATACTTATCCACAAATGCCCTTCATATGAATGAATGCGATGCACCAGTATCGAAAAGTATAAGTGCAGGGTAAGTGTTGATTGGGAACTTACCAATCACAAGGTCAGGCTCATCTGGAATCTCCTCCACATTCATGTGGTTCGCTGTGGCCTTCTCGCCGTTGGTTGGCTTCAGTCCTTTCCTCTCCGGACAGTTGTCAGCATAGTGTCCCTTCTGCTTGCACTTGAAGCACGTCACCTCACTCAGATCCTTCTTCACGAAGTTGCGATCACGGTTGCGGTCATGTCCACCATGTCCTCCAGAGTGGTGAGAGTGTCCTCCCTTGTGGTTGTGGTGGCTGCTCCTATGGTTGTCATGACGATGTCCATCGCGGCGGTCATGGATCCCATGGTCACTTCCTCCATGCTTGGAGTATCCTTCATATGAACTGCGAGACTTGTGGTGTGAACCAGAGTGATGAGTATTGCTCTTTCTCTTGCGGTTCTCCACCTGCTTGTGCTTCCCTTCCAAGATCCTGGCCTTGTCCATAAGCTCCTGGAAAGTGGGGCAGTAAACCACAAGTAGCTGTACTGAAAGCTCATCACTGAGGCCATCCAGGAATCTCTCCCTCCTTTTGGCATCAGTGTCAACATCCTCAGGTGCATAACGGGACAGGTTGTTGAACTCCTCAATGTACTCGGCCACGGTGCGATTGGTTTGGCGCAAGTTGCGGAACTCCTTCCTCTTTAGGCTCAGAACTCCTGAAGACACGTGGTTGGTCCTGAAACCTTCCTCAAACATTGCCCAAGTCACGGTATCCAGCGGGTGGGTGATCTGAAATGTGTCCCACCAAGAAGCGGCTGGTCCCTCCAGTAGGTGAGCGGCAAACCTCACCTTCTCAGCATCAGTGCATCCGACAGTTACTAGATCCTTGTTGACTGAACGCAACCAGTCGAGAGCAACCATTGGTTCCGTTGCAGTAGAGAACTTAGCTGGCCTTAACCTCAGAAATCTGGTGAGAGCATCTCCCTGAGGCTGATTGTTTCCATTGTTGTTGTTCTGATTCGCCATGAACTGGGTCATCACTTGGGTCAGCTGTGCCTGAGCTGCCATGAGCTGCTCCATCTCAGTGGGTTGGCGACGGGGAGGCATCTGCGGTTCAGCATAGGTAAGTTTAGAAAGAATCCACTACGATAATAGGATTCTACCCATGCATATGATCAAACAACAACAAACAATAGCAGACAATCACAAGCAAGCAACACATCAACAAACAAGCGATCCAACAACATCCCAGGTGTTACCCTAGCAGTATACAACTACTGAAATAGTTTTGCAAGAGTTGGCAATGGTTAACTAAACAGTTGATCAACTAAACAACTAAAACAGCAATCTGCCAAAACAGTCCAGCAGATTTCACGAATTTTTCCGCCTGACTTAAACTCGTCAGAAAATTAAGCCAATTTTTGTGCATATGGCACAGAGAGTTTCGCATCAGCCCAATTGTTTTCAGATTTTTCCGAGTTACCAGAAAAATATGAAAAATCGCGCAGTACTGCTGTATCAGCAGAAAAACTGCAGCAAAAAACACACAGATGATGACCAAATTGCCATAACTCTTTCATAAAATTCGCACAAATAAATCCTGGGATATTGGAGTACACAAATAAGCAACTAAACACTTTTAAACTAACACGAACTAAGCTTCACAACGATCGAGACTAATCCTAACGAATTCTCCTAACGTGGACTAATTGGTGGACTTCTATCTACTTCTTGAAGAGATTGAGGTAGGTCCTTGCGGTCATGCGTTGGCGCTTCGGATCGCGGTACAACCATGGCGGCGGAGTGTACACCTCTCCTGAACCATCACTTGAGACTTCAAACTCCACCTCTTCTGGATCCTCCTCTTCTTCTTCATCCTCAGCTGCTACAGCAACAACTTCATCTCCTCCACCATCATCGTCTCCATCATCATCATCCTCGTCCTCGTCATCATCATCGTCTCCACTGTCATCATCATCCTCATCGTTGCCATCATCTCCATTGTCATCATCAGAGGGTGGATTCAACTGTGCTTGGAGAGCGGCAATCTGGGCTGCCATAGCTTCAATGGTTTGGTCCCTTTCCTGGACGGTCCCTTGCAATTGCTGTATGTTCTGGGCGTCCTCCTGCATAGTGCCATGAAGATGTGCTATGGTCTCATCTCTGGCTATCAGGACAGTCTCCAGAACTCCCACAACTTCATGCAAAGTGTCTATCTCCTGTCCTTGGACCACCATTCCATTGCTAGTAAAGTCTGCAATCTCCTTCAACATCCTCACCTTCTCTGCTAGAGCTCCATTCTCTCTTTCCATGTCCTCTATGTGCCTTCGACGGGGCGGCATGTTGTTCATGTCGCCCGGGGTAATCACAATGTTCCCTCCTTCATCACGCCTTCCATAGTCACGGTAGGGTGAATCCGCAGGCAGTAGGTGTCAGACATAGTGGCACTGGCGAGACAGGGCTTCATGTACGGCCAAGTTGATTCCAAGTCCCCAGTTGCAGTATATCTTGGTGTAGACCAAGTGCGCAGGGTTTGGCAAGGCGGCATCTCTGATTATGAAGGTAGTGATCTCCCATGCATCCTCTCCATATCCATAGGTGTATAGCCTTCTTCCCTTGAACATAGGCAGTGGCAATCCCAATGACTGAGAGAGCTGAGCTAACTGCCTTGCAAAGGGTCTTGGTGACTCCATGGTGACATACTCAGTCCTGACGTCTCCCATCTATCAAGTAAAAGAGGAAAGTGTGAGAATAGCATATGGTAAGAATTTACGAGGGTGAAAGGCATAAGAGGAAAGACAGAGTTAATGTAGGCTTTAATAATTCTATGGCTTCCTAATCCAATCCTAGGTCACGATCCTACAGTCGACACACGGGCTCTGATACCATCCTGTGACACCCCGGTTCTGATAAGACCGTGGCCTCTATGTGACATGCCAATCCCTGGATCGGTTCATTGGCCCACAATAGAGTAAGATAGATAATCATAGCAAATAACCGTGTATCATGATCTACAAAAATCCAGAGTACCATTATTACAATATAAAAGCTTAGCATAAAGCTAGCTCAAATTTTTCAGGTAGCAACAAAAGCAAGTAAAATCCTCCAATCTTCAAATTGCCCACAAGTGAACAAGTGCCGAGTGGAGTACTGTGGCCTATAACGATCAATCAGAATCGGAATAACCTGCAACATGAAACGTAGCAGCCCCGAAGGGTCAATACATGGAATGTATGGCAAGTAGAGCTAGTAAAGGAGACAATAATACTAACATCTACATGCATATTTGGCAAGTGGAGCTGTGTCTGGCTTGCATTTGCAAATACATTTGTCCTACTTTCATAAACAGTTTTGATTTTTATTTGAAAAGATCCCAATTAAGTTACCCAACAATGTTAAAGCAATTATGAAATTAGAATGAGCGAGAAACATGTCATGGAGTCAATATCTAGCAACTCAGATGTCCATAACCGGGGACACGGCTAATCGATTAGATTATACACTCTGCAGAGGTTAGTACACTTTACCCATGTGACTTGGCCAGCCCAGCTCGTACCATCACTCTCATTTTGGGTGATGATAGGGAGAAGACCAAGAAGAGACTGTTCGGGAAGTAGCTCCTCAATCCCGACGCGCACCGGTCCAACCTACCAAAATTCTACATCTCTGGATACGCGGGTTCGAGTTACCACAACCTACTAAGTCCAACCAACCGCCCATTCCATTATTGGCACATGGTTGTACACGTAAGCTACACAATAAAGAAGCCAATCATTCTCTCTTGATACCTGGGTGCCTTTCCGCAATGAAACCACCAAAATTTATCAATACCATCACACCCAGGGGGTTCATTGATTAAGTTGTTTTTAGTTTTTCACAAACCAATACTTTGAGAAAACAAGTATCAATGATGTAACCCAGCCCTCGTTCATCAAGCATGGCTAAGGACATCTACCAATGGTGGTTCATCTACAAAGAGGGTCCTACCACATAATAGGACATAGCATAGCGATAGTATCATCCTACACATGCATCTACAAAATACACGACAATGCATTGAAAATAGTAGGACGATATCATGAACAAAGTAGCATCTACTTGCCTTGGTTGTAGCGGTCGGGAGCACAATCCTCACACGAACAAGCGTTGCACTCAGCACAATCTACACGACACAATTGCATTCATAAACAAACAATCCACAACATATGCAACAAATATGATGCATGAATGCAAGAACGACAAGTGAATTTGGTGCTACAGCTGCACCACATAATTCTAATCCATAATACTACCGAATACATGCATGGAAAATAGTTTTAGCGCTAGGAAAACTACTAGACAAAAGTAATGCTCCAAACTAGAGCTAGAACTTAAATAATTCACTACCGGTAGTATACTGTCTGTAAAATCTTGGGAAAAATCTACCGCATAGGCATCGCTGAATAGAAACAGTACCAATTGGAATTACTCGAAAAGGATTTATAAAACTCCCCGAGTAATTAAAACACTGCAGAAAGCCATTAGACAAATACTGCAGAAGTTTTTACTGTCAGCCTATCTTTTTAATTTACGATGAGATTCCCCTCGTTCACATGAGTTCAGGGACATATCACACGCGATTTTTGGAGCTACGGATCTTTTCCTACGAATTTATTACTCCGAAAAAGCCACTAACTAGTTTGATTACTAAACCTGACAGTAAAAGTCTGAACCAAAGGTACAGCAAGATTCTACACGACTCACTGAACTCGTACATATTTTATTTTCAATTTTTGGCCAAGCGGTTGAATTTCTACGCAATTTACAAGATTCTACCGAAATCTGCCAACTAAAGGGATTAACGAAATTGACCCAGTCAACTGTGTCTGTTTGACTGGGCGCTGACTGGACGCTGACTGGGTGTCTGACTAGTCAACGCCTGGGATGCTGACCAGTCAACGAACGATCTAGGCCGCTGATCTGAGATCTGACGGTGGCTGCTGTCTTACCGGAAACGGATGGCGAAACGGACTCCGGGCGGTGCGGCGAGCTCCGGACGGCGGTGGCGATCGGATTCGGCGACGTGGTTCTTCCTGCGCGCGTACGTGCGTGTACGCATGCATGCAATAACGCGCGCGTGCGCGTGCGTGTACGTGTGTGCATGCAAGCACGCGAAGTGAGGCAGCGGCACGCGGCAGCGGCGAGGCGGCGGCGCGGCGCAGACGGCGACGCTGGCGGCGCGCGGCTGCTAGGCGGCGGCGAGGCGGCGCGGTGCAGGCGGCGCGGGCGGCGGCGCTGCGAGGCGGCGCGAGGGTGGCGGCGCTGCGCGCGGGGCGGTGCGCGGTGGCCGGCGGCGGAGGTAGATGGCGGCGGCGACGATCGGCGGCGCGGATGACGGGAATAGAAAGAGGAGGAGGAGGCGAACCCGGCGGTGGTGGCGGCGATGGCCGGCGGCGGCGGGGTGGCCGGCGGCGGCGAGGTGGCCGGGAGGCGGCGCAGATGGCGGCGGCAGGCGCGGTTCCCGAGGCTGGGGATCGCGCGGGCGGGTTGAGGCGGCGGTGTGCGGGCACGGAAACCGAGGTAGGTGGGGTCCTCTTTAAGTGGCCCTGCACGCGGAATCCTAAACAGAATCGGTCCAGAAACTGACTCCAACTCGGAAATCGGTCCAGAATTTCGGACCGTTTTCCGGCGGTTTACTAAAACGTCCGAGTCTTTTGCATACGAACTCCGATTGGAGCGATTCTCGTGCCTACGGGTTCGTATCGTCGAGGGGCACAACCTTCAGTCGAAGTTTGAGTGAAAACTCGAACCTACAGGGGTGGTTGCTGCAAGTCCCTCTAAAGCTTCCCGCAGGAACCTCGTAGCAAAACAAAATAGGGTTTTGAAGATGGCGTTTCGCCGAACCTTTCTACTCGACGGTTTTGCATGGAAAGATATGATGCAATGCTATGAATGATATGCAAGACCAAATCTAAAATTTGGGATGTGACATTGGGTGCCCCCTCTCCCCTATAAAAGGCCCCCTCTCCTCCTCTCACACCACACCTCCTCGTGAAGGATCTCTCCCCCTCTAGAATTTATCCCCCATGGTCTCGGACTAGCGAGATACATGTTCCCGGTGGCTATTCGGCAAGAAAGAGTTATGCTTCCGCTGCATCGCTAGAGCGAGGAGGCGGAGGTTGCTCGGTGCCTCGAATGTGTGTGCGAGCACGGATGCGCTGCTGATTTGCGGCGCTAGGACTTCCTCTCGATCTTGAGATCGGCAAGAGATCGTCTACATCAACCACGAGTTGAACTCGTTAAGCTTTGTCGGTCTTCAAGGGTATGTTCTCTACGGATATACATCCGCCCGTTGTTTGTATTTAGTAGATAGATCTTGGTATATAGTTCACATCGTAGGAAAATTTTTGTTTTCTATGCTGCGAACCCTACAGTGGTATCAGAGCCGGATCTATGCGTAGATACTTTACACGGGTAGTACACATATGAGTATGTGGGCGATGATGATCATGTTGTTGCTCCTTTGTTGTAATTTTGGATATTGGTGGCATAGTGGGATGAAGCGGCCCGGACAAACTTTACATGTCCTCGCACATGAGACCTGTTCCACGCTTGACATGCAACTAGTTTGCATAAGTGGCTAACGGGTGTCTGTCTCTCCTACTATAGTCAATATCTATTTTGCAAGCGAGTTGTCAACAATTTGATTATCCTCGTTGTGGTTCATGTTCGTAGGTAAGAACGGTTCTATCTCGAAAGCCCTAAGCCACGTAAAACTTGCAATGGATAAATTAGAGGCGTCTAGTTTAGATTGTTGCTGGGCTAGTGTTATGATATGGTAGTGTTGTAAGTAGAAGTATGAGATGATACTCTTACAACACACATAGCGTGTAAAATCCATAGACCTTGGATTTACACATATAGGTATGATAGTGATCATACCACGATGCACATGATAGAGATCATCTGCGGGAACCATATAATTTCACTAATAAACATATGATGTTTGATAGCATCTTATATTGCTTGTTTAGCGCTTTGTTAGCATAATAAGATGATCCCTCATTTAAATATCAAGATAAGAATGTGTTCTTCCTTTAGTATGCACCGATTATGTTTTCGTCGCTCCAAGACATCACGTGATGATCGGGTGTTCTTGGATCCACGACCATATTTCGGGTGTAAAACAGTTACACACGCGAATACTAAGGTTCTTACTTGGCGAGCCTAGCATGTACAGACATGGCCTCGGAACACGGACCGAAAGGTTAAGCATGAGTCATATGTTTTGATATGATGACCATATGGATGCTCGCCTTTGAAGCTACACCGACTCACGTGATGATCGGACTTGGTGTAGTGGATTTGGTTCATGTAATCACCAAAAAGACACGAGGGATGTCATTTTTGAGTGGGAGTTCATTTCTAATTTGGATTAGTAGAACTCAATTTATCATAAATTAAATCAAAGTGAATTTGCATAATTTCTTGTAGTTATTGGCATTCGTTCACCACCTTATGCTTAGTTGTAATTGAGATAATAGAACTATAGAATTCTGGATATATACTTTACGAACTGGTAACGTATTGTGTTGAGTGTCAATCTAAAGTTTAAGTCCTATTGCAAACTTTCAGCAAACTCTATTTACTCCGTGAAATTTAATAGTTGGTATTAAATCGAGAGTAACAATTCCAGTGTTAGTATCTTAAGTATCATGTTTGCCTCCATGATACTTGATTTTTTTTTAATATCAAGTTTATTTAGGAGCTGAAAGAATTGTTTCAGAAACCATCATGTGTGGCAGATATAACGATATCTGAAACAATGTTTTGGTTGCAATATGATAGAGTATAATATATGTTCTCATATTGGATGAGAATTTACAAAGGTTGGAGATGCTAGACATCCTAATCATCCAAAAGGGTTTTGGAAAGTAATGTTATACTCACGATTCGCCTTTATAAGCTACAGTAGATTTATCATGAAATTCGTCATGATAAGGATGAATAGAAGATGTATGTAAAGTGTTTACTAAACTAAAAGATTACTAAAGAATGGATTTTGAAAGAATACTGATCATTTTGATGATGGTGATCTACTTCAAAGTGCAAGTCCAAAGGTATTATTATTTGAATATACACGCTTTGGACTATGTGTCATGTATATGGCTCCACTTTTGATGTTGATAAATTCTTTTAAAAAGGAAAAGGAAATGCTGAAAGAGAATATATAAAATATACTTGGCAGAAAAGAAAAGATTGGAAATATCCAATTTAGGTATATATATGATATACATGTTATGGTTGTATTATTTGCTTGTTAAACAATGTGGTTCTTGGGTATTGGATACCGAATTGGTTGGTATGAAATTTCATACGGAACGATGCAATTCATGAACCACAATGGCCTAAGTAACTAGCAAGAGAATATGTGATGATGTTCATCAAAAACAAACAAACCGTTGTTTGTATTTCTCGTTGACATCAAGGCTTGACTTCAAGATTTGTTTTAATAATTGTTATTTGAATCAGGTATTATGAGAACAAAGGTTGTTCAAATAATTACCGTATTCCATATAAGATGGATGATTTACAAATCTAGTTGAAGAAATCACATCCATAAAACCTAATGCTAAAATGTCGCAAGACAAATGATTGAAAGATCACTTATGAAGTGACATCGCTGTTTAAATTATATTGGAAAGAAAACATGAAGAATCTCCATATTCATGGATTTTTGGAGTCTTTGATTTGATCAAGTGACTCTTGTGAGACTTTCCACGTGATAATTAAAACTTCGTTCAAAGGCCAAAGAAGAACGAACGACTAAATTATTGGAATTTATACATATCGATGTATGTAGTCCATTATGTGTAGTCGTAAGCGATGGGTTTCAACTTCATATGCTTTCTCTGGAATTTTGAGTGAATGTTCACTTAATGAGAAAGAAGTATGAAATATTTGAAAATGTTTCAAAGACTTTCAAGATGAAGTGGAAAATCATTGTAACAAGAAAAATAAATGAATTATGATTTGATCATAAAGGGATTTATTTGAGTTACAAGTGTAACAAGAAAATAAATGAATTATGATTTTATCATAAAGGGATTTATTTGAGTTGCAAGTTTAGCAAAACACCTAGATTTACATCTCCCGAAACACCATAGGAGTATGGAGTGTTTGAGATTTGTAATGAAACCTTGTGAGACATGGTTGGATCAAAGGTGTTATTTATAAAACTGCCATTATGTTTTAAAAGATTAAAGCTTTAGATACTACCGCTTTTACACTGAAAAGAGCTCCATCTAGATCCGTTGAAATGACACCATGGAAGTTATGGTTTGGGGTAAAACCCAAGTTGTCATTTCTTAAATTTTGGTATGCTAAACATAAGTAAGATGTTTACAACCGAATTCGGATGAGCATGTCTTTGTAGGTTATTCCGAATAACAATTGGTTATTCCTCCATAACACCGAGGACAAAAGGGTTTGTCGCTTGAAATGTGAAGTTTCTTGAAAAAGGAATTTTTCGCAAAAGTTAAGTGGGAGGACAATAGAACTTTGATAAGGTTAACGAACCTTAGCTAAATGTGCTGAGTTGCGCAGCGCCGGAAATCGTTCTGGAGGCTGCCATAATGCTCATAGCTTATGTGCCTCAAAGGTTGTGGTCACGGAGGTCTAAAGTTCCTATTGAACCAAGAAGGTCGGTTAAACAATCAAATGCTAAGATTTGAGAGTAAATCATTATTGTTTGACAATGATGAACCGAATACATACAAAGAAGCGATGATGGGCCCTGACTCCGTCAAATGGCTTGAAGCCATAAAATCCGTGATAGTTCCATATACGAGAAATCAAGTTTTGAACTTGGGAGACCCTCCGGAAAGGTGTAAAAACCTATCGGTCGTATTTGGATCTATAAAGAAACAGACATGGATGTCTCACATCTATGAAATATTCGACATGTCGTAAAGTATTTTATGACAATGTTCAAAGAGTTGACTATGACAAGATTTGATCTTTCATAGCGATATTTAGTCTGAACGGATTAAAGTAGCAACCACTACATATAATTTGGTATATGGTAGATGAATAAACAAAACAAAGTTCTTCTAATAGAATGGTTACCTAGGACGTGTACATGACATGGTCCAAAGGGTTTTGTTAAATTCAAAGGATGCTAAAAGGTCATGCAAACTTCAATGGTTGAAGTAAGCATCGCGGAGTTGGAATCTTCACCATGATGAAAAATGAGTTTTTCATCTGGAGACGATGAAGATGCTTGCATTTTCAAGAAATTAAGTGGGAGCGCTGAGACATATTTCTAATACATTATGTGAAGGACATCTTGTTGATTAGAAATGATGTATCTTTTATTGACAAAGGTTAAGAATTTCATTTCGATGAAAGACTTAGGCAAAACCCGAATATTTAGCATGAATGTCTATAGTGGATAGACTGTAACGCTAATATGTTTATGCCAAACGTACATATATGAGATATTGAAGGAGTTCAATATAGAAACGACAAGAAACGGTTCTTGTTGCATGGAAAGGAATTGAATCAAGATTCAAGTGTATCGACACTTGATAAGTGAAACAAGATTCAAGTGCTTTGACACTTGATGAGTGCAATCACGAGAATGTTTTGATCAATCATACCATGATATGTACACATCCAGATATGTCCTATGCTCTAAGTGTTATGAGCATATACCAGAATGAATCATAAAATGATCATTGGACGATAGTGAGGATATTCTTATGATCTTTTGGAAGAACTAGGAATATATTTGTGTAGAGGTGACAAACAATTACAAATAGTTCATTGTAAAGTGTTACATTGATACTAGTTTTGTCACAAGATACAAATTAAGTTTATCTCAATTTAAACTATGGGTGGCACAATGTAATGGAAAGGAGATTCCATGATGGATTTGGAAGAGTTCCAAAGTTAAGACATTGTGACGAATACTACAACAAAAGGCTAAGTATATGACTGCTATAGTAGCAGCAAAGGAGGGAATTTATGTCAAGTAGTTTGTTATCAAACTAAGGTGTGGTTCGCAACGGGCTAACACTAAAGATATATTGTATGACAATAGTATCGATGTGTTTTAACCCCAAGGAACTAAAGGTCTCACCAAAAGACCAAATTTATACAATGCCATCTCATTGGAGAATGAGTGATGCGTGGAGAAGCAAAGACATGCAAATACACACGGACCTGAAGCGTCAGATCCGTAGATTATGTTAATCACTTGCAATTGCGTATTTGGAACACCAGAAAGCCATAGGTGTTCAATACACAAAGTTTTCAAACTAGATTATTGTCTCTAGTGCAAGTGGGAGACTGAAGGGAATATGCCCGAGAGGCAATAATAAAGTGGTTATTATCGTATTCCTATTTATGATAAATGTTTATTTTACATGCTATAATTGTATTAATACGGAAACGTTAATACATGTGTGTTTAATAAACAAAAGAAAGTTCCTAGTTATGCCTCTCTTATAAACTAGCTCGTTGATTAACAAGATGATCATAGGTTTCCTGATCATGGACATTGGATGTTGTTAATAACAAGGTCACAACATTAGTGTAATGGTGTGATGAACATTCATCCGAAGTATAGCATTACGATCAAAGTCATTGAGTTTATATTGCTATAACATCTTACGAAGTGATCCTAATCCTTAGACCATGAGATCATGTCAATCACTAACACCGGAAGAGTTTCTTGATAACATCAAACGTCACACCGTAACAGGGTGATTATAAAGATGGATTCAGAACTACTAAAGTGTTATGTTGAGGCCCATGGATCGAGAGTGGAATTTGTTCATCCCGATGACGGATAGATATACTCTGGGCCCTCTCGGTGATATCACATTGGTTAGCTTGCAAGCAAGTGATTTGATCACTAGAATGTATATCACGGGAACGAGAAAAGAGTGCATGTCAGTAACGAGATCAAACTAGGTATGGAGATACCGATGATCGAATCTCGGACATGTAATATATCGTGAAACAAAGGGATTAAGATACTAGCGTAAAAGGTTCTGACGATCACAAGAAAGTCATCGTTGAATGTGTGGGAGTCAGTATGGGTCTCCAGATCCCGCTTCTGATTATTGATCTGAGAGGGGTCTCGATCATGTACACATTATTCGCGAACCGTAGGGTGACACACTTAAGAGACACCGACATCCAATTGGAGCAAAAGTTTCATGCCGAAAAGAAAAGGAAAGCGCAGGAATTTATTTCACTAGACACCGAAACTGTTTCGGTTGAAATTGCTGAAACTGGTTCTGCATGTGAAATGGAATACTAGCAAGGGGTTTTATGTGAATGTTTGTTAATTAAAGTAATTAACAAAATTCTGAATAAATAAATAAAAGAGTTTTATTTAAATGAGAGCTTGCATTAAATTTGGTGGAAATTTATTGCATGTGAGTGGATTTTTGAGTGGAGGATTTTTAATGGGAGTGGAGGCTTTTCATTTTGAGTGGGAGCTCCACCCACATGAATGTGGAAGAGGTGGGGGCAGCCCCATGTCTGCGCGCCATGCCCCTTGGGTGCCCCCCCTCTCCCCTATAAAAGGCCCCCCTCTCCTCCTCTCACACCACACCTCCTCGTGAAGGATCTCTCTCCCCCTCTAGAATTTATCCCCCATGGTCTCGGACTAGCGAGATACATGTTCCCGGTGGCTATTCGGCAAGAAAGAGTTGTGCTTCCGCTGCATCGCTGGAGCGAGGAGGCGGAGGTTGCTCGGTGCCTCGAACGTGTGTGCGAGAACGGATGCGCTGCTGATTTGCGACGCTAGGACTTCCTCTCGATCTTGAGATCGGCAAGAGATCGTCTACATCAACCACGAGTTGAACTCGTTAAGATTTGTCGGTCTTCAAGGGTATGTTCTCTACGGATATACATCCGCCCGTTGTTTGTATCTAGTAGATAGATCTTGGTATATAGTTCACATCGTAGGAAATTTTTTATTTTCTATGCTGCGAACCCTACATCTCCCTACCAAGAACACTAGTGGCAATATAGTAAGCAAAATACCTGATGGCTGGGAGTTGACTATTTCTTGTCTTTCCCCTTTGAGCTCTACGATCATCATCATTGGTTATCCCGCCGTAAAGCTCCAACAAATTAGAGGGTTGAGCTGGAATCTTCTTTGCTGACCCAGCTGTACCAAGTCCTAGGGCCTCACAAAATTTCTTCAGTGTCATATTATAAGACCTGCCATAAATTTTGAAAGACACATCTGGCTTGAACATGCTGTGAGTAAAAGAAAAGCTCTCCACAAATGTTTTAGTGAGCGTAGCATATTGCACGCTCTCATCCTGCATATAGCTTGTTAGTCCAGCCCTCCGAACCAAGATTAGAAAATCATCAAGAATCCCAGCAGCCGCAAAAAGGTTTGGCAAGGAAAGGTGGAAGGGTGAGCATCCCCCACATCTCCCTCGTCGCCAAATCATGGAGTAATGAGATCCTCATTGTATGAAGGCCTGGCTCAGGAGGATGATGTTGAAGGCCTTGCCCTCCTAGGTGCATCACCCTCAAATATTTCTCCAAATGTGTGGTTGTCCATGACCACTTTTTTCTGAAATTTTTAGACAAACATCAAACCAAGTGATTTCCAAGTTGATAAATGATGAGAAACTACTATAAGAACTTGCTAGAGGGATACACATGCATCAAAATTAAATCTCTAAGCATAGAACAAGCAAGCAAGTTCACACAACCTGTCACCTATAGCAGCAAAATACTCAAGATACAATCTACCAATCACAAGTCTAATTGGACAAGTGGAGGAGGCACATACCAAGGAGCAATCCCTCCAAAAATCAACATCAAAGATGGGCTGAGCAAGGAGATCGAAATTCACGAGCAAGAACAGCAATAACTTGATCTTGAGAAAGTTTTCCGGTGTTTTTCATGAGAGAGAAAGAAGATGGCTGGGAGGAGGCACCTTGGAGGGGCCCAGGTGGGCCACACCCACCCAGGCGCCACCTGTAGGGAGGCCGCGCCTACTAGGGGTGTGGGTGCCTAGGGTGCCCCCCTGGGTCACTCCAGGTGTCTCTCTGCCCCTTTTTTCGAGGAAAAATTTATTTTGAATTTTTTGGAATTTTTCAGGAATCTTTATTTTTGGCCAATTTTCAGGGTATGAAAATTGATTTTCTCGCAGAAACAGACTTTTTTCAGAAGAAGCAAAAGCAAACAAAAACCAAACTACAGAAGTTCTAAGACACTCTAACAAGCTAGCAACTAGCAAAACTAAAGCTAACAAGTGAAAGAGCAAAGACTAGGAAGGAGAAAAGTAAAAGAAAGCAAGTATAACCATAGTGAAAACATTATTTTGTTCGTTAAAATCCTTTTGTTAACAATGTTTATCAAGTCTTGTTACCAAAACAATCTTATATGAAACAAAAATTTCCATTCCACAAGGTGATTATGTTACCTCATACTTGATAGCAATGGTCCCAATCAAGATAGTTTCAAAATTTTCTTATGGAATGGGACAATAAATTTCTCCAACCTTGATGCTCTCAATATTTTCGATGGAATTCAGGCAATAGCTCTTAGCAACCTTCTTGGGTAAATAGACAGTATGCTCTTTGTCATTAATATTAAATGCTATCTTTCCTTGATTACAATTGATGACAACACCTGCAGTATTAAGAAAAGGTCTCCCAAGAATAATAGACATATTATCATCTTCAGGCATTTCAAGCACAACAAAATCAGTTAAAACCAAGCAATTATGAGCCACTTGAACAGGAACATCCTCACATATACCAACAGGAATAGTAGTTGACTTATCAACCATTTGTAAAGATATATCAGTCGGTATCAACTTTTCTAGCTGGAGTCTCTTGTAGAGAGAAAAAAGGCATAACACTAACTCCAGCTCCCAAATCGCATAAAGCAGTTATAACATAATTGTTCTTAATAGAGCAAGGAATAGTTGGTATACCTGGATCACCAAGTTTCTTTGGAACCTTACCATTGAAGGAATAATTAGCAAGTAAAGTAGAAATCTCCTCATTAGGAATCTTCCTTTTATTAGACACAATATCATTCATATACTTTGAATAAGGATGCAACTTAATAGCATTATTCAAAGGAATTTGCAAGAATAAAGATTTCATCCACTCACAAAACTTGTAGTAGTGTTCCTCCTCCTTTGACTTGTGTTTCTTACCTGGAAAAGGCATAGGTTTCTGCACCCAAGGTTCTCTCTCTTTACCATGTTTTTTAGCAATAAAATCTTCCTTTGTGTACCTAGTGTTCTTAGTGTGCTTCTCAGGTTCTTCCTCACCTTCCTCCTTATCAGGAGACTCATTTTTATCATTACCACTCTCTGTTTTAGCATCAGAGATAGATATACTATTAGGATCTACAGCAGGTTCAAGTGGTTCCTCAACTATCTTATGTTTCTTTTTCTTCCTCTTACGACGACTACCACTATCTTCACCTTGTTGGGAATCCTGCTCTATTCTTTTAGGGTGTCCTTCATGATATAAAGGATTTTGAGTAGCTATACCACTCCTAGTTCTAATTCCATAAGCATGTTTATCTCCTGAGGCATTAACTAGCATATCCTTTTGTACCTTAGCAAGTTGATCAAGTTGGGTTTGAACCATTTGAAAGTGTTTACAAAGCATTTTAATATCATTTGAAGTTCTTTCCACAATATCTTTCAACTCATTAATAGCTCTAGAGTTTTCAATAAATGATTCTAAACTTGTTTATTAAAATTACCTTGCTTAACAATGAAAATGTTAAGTTCCTCTAAACATTGATCAGGAGGCTTACCATAAGGAATATCACCTTAATCAAAGTGTTGGAGAGAGTGTACCTCAATAGTATATGAGTGGGGAATTGGCTTACATAATTCTTCTATAGGAGGTAGATTCTTCACATCTTCAGCTCTAATACCTTTCTCCTTTAGACACTTCTTAGCTTCCTTCATCACTTCATCATTTAATGCAATAACTCCACTCTTCTTTGGTGTTGGTGTTGGAACGGGTTCAGGCACAAATGGTTCAGGAGTAATAGGCTCAGTTGTATTTAGCTCATTTGAAGTCCAATCATCACAATTCTTGCTTATTTTAGCCATTAATTCGTCATCATCTGTAGGAGTTCTTTTCTTGAAAACACAATCAGCAAAGCTATCTAGGTATGTCCTAAAATCATTAGTTAGTCTACTATAATAAATATCAAGAAGTTCATTTTTAGGTAATGGACATCCAGGATGTGCATGAATCAAGGCACAGAACCTTGTCCATGACTCAGGAAATTTCTCTTCTTCTCCCTGTTTAAAATCAAAAAGTCTCTGCAAAGCAGCATGTCTAGCACTGGGAGGAAAATATTTCTGGAAGAAAGAAGCAATCAAACAATCAGGACTATCAATGGAACCAGGAGGCAATCTATTAAACCAAGCCCTAGCTTCTCCTTTTAGTGAAAAAGGGAAGATCTTAGTAACAAAGTAGTTGCACATCTTAAAATCATCAGATAATAAAGCACTCATAGTAGAAAGCTCATTCATATGAGCCACAACACTCTCATTTTTAGCCCCACAAAAAGGTTCTTTCTCAACAATGTCCAAATAGGATAAATCAAGAGAGAAATCGTAATCTTTATATTTAATATCTATGGGAGAGGTGGCAAACTTAGGATCAGAGGACAGCTTAGGAATAATAGTACGTCTTGCAAGGAGACTCTTAATAGCACTAGTACCATGTGTGTTTCGGCACTCTTCAACAAAATCATCAGTAAACTCAATGTAACCATCATTAATATCATAACTCTCTCTAGACTCAGGTGAGCTAACAGGTGTAACAGTGTCTTAACTAGGAGTTTCAGTATTTCCTAGACTAGCCATAGTAGCATCTAGGAAATGACCTAATGAACCACTCGCATCAAGCACAGTAGAAGTAACATCTTGAGTATCAAAAGCAGTTTCAGACTCAACAGTAGTAGCAGTGTGTGTAGCATGAGTATATGGTAGTGGTGTAATGTAGCACCCCGGGTAAAACCACTACTAGAAAATCGTATGCTTTTACCTCTATGCATCATCATGTCATCAGCATGCATCAATTTGCCTAAAAACTATGTTACAAAGCCTATCTTTGTTTTCTAAATACTTCCCTCTCGACTTCAAACATAAACCCTCGGTCCGCTCAGATCGTTTATTTGTCTAAAACTATTTATAAAAGAATATTTAAAAACAAAATAAAAAATTTAAATTATTTTAGTGGGGGAGGCCGCCACCGGCCAGGCCCAAAAGGCCCAGCTGGCAGCAGCCTACTACCCCAAATAAATATCTAGACCTAAACCCTAATCTACCACCTAGTCCTACCCAATCCCACCATTTCCCCTGTGTCGCCGCCACCCCCACACAAAGGACACACCACACACGCCACACCCTAGACCCAACCCGTTTCAAACACCACACACGCAACACCACGCATGCACACCACACCTCCCCGACCGGCCCCACCGCTGGCCTCGATCCCCGCATCCCACCCCGCATTCTCCTCCTCCCCTTTTTCTGCCGCCGCCATCGCTCCATCCCCATCCTCTGCCCCGCTCATCTCTCCTCCTAGCGCCGCCGCGAACTCCCTTTGCCCCGTCGAGCTCCTCTGCCGGCCACGACCTCCTTCCCCGAAGAGCCCGGCCTCCTCACGAAGGATCCCGCCACCGCCAGGAGCGAGGCCTCCGCCCGCTTCACCTCTCCCTGGTCGCCCGGCGGCCAGAGCCCTCGGTCATGGCTCCTTCTCCTTGTGTGCCGCCGCCGGGAGGAGTCCCATAGCGCCTCGGCCTCCTCCTGTCCCCGCCAGCGACCACACCTTCGGCCGCTGTCGACCTTCATCTGGGGAGACCCTGCCGCCGCAACAACCTGGCATTCCGCCTCCGCGGGTCACCTTCCTGCAGAGTGTCCACCGCGCGAGGCCTCCCCAGGCCTGAACCTCTCTGACAGTGCCTACCGCCTCCTGCAGTATGTCGTCGACTGCCCCTTGTGATCCTCCGCCCCGTCCTGCACCCGTCGTCACCGCGGGACCCCATCTTCGGTCGCCTCGTCATCATGGTGGCCACCTCGTCCTGAAGCCAGCGTCAGCTTGCTGCTTGCAGCAATTTATTTTGTGACCAAGGCACCTGGGCATGTGTGTCTTCTTTTTCTGCTCATGTCCCTGTAGCCCGATCCGACCACACCGTCCGGTTTGTTTTTCCTGATGTCCTGCTTACTGCATCCTCGCTTCTGTTTGAAACCAAGTCTGTGCTTGTGTGCTCCTAAGCCCGGCTTTCTCCTATGGCATCACAAGATCCTCCTCCGTGTCTAAGCGTTGCAAGATCTCCCGGACACTGACAAGTGATGATGCGACCCTAGACCACCGGTGTTGTATCCCAAGGTCTCCGACATGGACTCGACGCACCCGAAGATCGCCTACCCGGAGCGCCAAGATTGCCTCACGGATTCCGAAGCCGTTCCTGGAACCCAAATACCTCCGAACCCGAACCCTTGCAACCAAGTTCGCCGATCCCCCATGTGTGAACCTCTTTCCGAGCCCGCCCTATTTTTATAATGTCATATACCTTGTTGCATAACTAAATTGTCATGCTTGCATACATATAATGTGGTTTGGGGGCCTGATGCTGATTCACCTTATAATTAAATATGGAGGCCATATGCGGCCTTTTCTAGTCTAATATTGGCTCCATTTAAATTTGTATAGTGAACCGAAACATAATTTTGCCTTGTTAAGACAACATTTAAAATGCGGGGCACCTAAACAATTTGATCCACCTAATTAATTATTGGGACCCCGGTTTCGCTTAATATGGTCTAATTGCATCGCACCTTTGTCATGTCATACACCATGCATGCATCATGCCCGATCTTTTGCCGTAGTATTAAATAGTGCATCCGGTGTTTCTTTTAGTATTTTGCCTCTTCATGGATTAGGCCGATGATTGGATGCAAGTGTCGACCCGATCTTAGGATGAACCTTCGGCAATGTTTTCAGGCGAGCATTCTCCCCCTTTCTACCTATTTTACTTTTATAGTCTTTATTTCCTCCTGTTGATCTATTGATATCTGTGTTGCGATGCTCTAGTTTTCGTACCCGTGATATCCCTTGCAACCTTATATTGCCCTGGACACATCCTATTACCTGTTGTTTGGTAGATAGTCGTCCTTGTGACTCGTAGTTGCTTGCGCAGGTGATGCGTCGCGCCGTCGATCTTCCAGAGTTGTTGGACTAATGCCGCATATTTAATGTTGGAGATGATCATGGCTTTAATTACAGTTTAATAACTAAAATTGAAAGTAGGTAAATAATGCAGAGGCATAGGTGGGCAATAGATGTTATTTGGTTTTTAACCGTCCACTTGTGTCCCGTAGGACCCCGAGTACTTGATACCTGTTCTTTGAATATTCGCACTATCCGCATGTGGGACCATGAATCCCCCTAACCCTAGCTTAAGTCATATTTAATTAATTGGGGCCACAAAGTAGTTTGGGGATTTATTACTATCTTGTACTTATGCCATGCTTTACTGCTTTATTTACGATTGCGCGTAGAGCGCCTATACTGTTTTGGAACCAACGTGGAATGTTTTCGCGGTATCAACAAGCCCAGTCACACTTTTGGGTTCCCAGTCGTTTACAACCATTGTCACAAACCTCTGGGTCCGTCTCGGAGCCGGCCAACTTCGTCGCGGGTAGCTTAGTGGGGTGGCCCCCTGAAATCAAATATGAATCTTGCGAATGTTCTGTCGTGATGCCTTGTTGGGTTTTCATTTGGTTTTTTCCAAGGTTGATCATGCGTGTGTTGTTATTTGTGCCCCCCTGCAGGGTAAAACTTTCTATAAGCCGTGTCCGCGGTTATGGACCACTTGGAGAACAGTATCTCGATCATAGACAACTATAACTAAAGTAGTGCTATAAATTTGACTTTATAATGACTAGTAATCAGCTTCACTACAATGGAATGGCTAAATAAAAGTGCCAACAACTGCTGGTTTTGGGTTGTCCCCTGATACCATTGTATCTGACTAGTAAGTATTGCAACTACAAAGGAATGGTTAACTAAAACTGCCCACTTTTTATAATATCAGGATGACTCATGCTATCTATATCTGACTAGTAATTGCCACAACTATAACGGAATGAATAAAACTGCCAACTGTGTGAGTTCCTCGGTTGACTTCCTTGTTTGGTCTCGAGGGGGAAATACCAGGATGGATATGCTTGGTGATAGTTTCAGGTTGGATCAGAATAGGTCTTTCTTATCCGTATCTGATAGCCGCCAGTTGAATGGAGTCTCTATAGGTTGTTTAGTGCATGTTGCGCTGCCGCCTAAGTCCACCATACCTATGTAGGCGAGGACCACCGAATTCTAGTCTCGCTGTGTACTGGCCTCAGTACTGACCGCTCTCCTTTTTCCTTTGCCCTTTGTCGGCACCCCTTTTGTTTAAGAAGGTTTTGAGATCGACGTCATTAGCAGGGTTACCGTTCCGGCTTGTCCTGGGCAGGGTTTGGACGCCATTGGTTATTCTTCAGGGCTCTTAGCCCCATTTGCATCTTGTCCGTAGTCGGACGTTGTATCGTTTTCAAGGTGATTTGAATCTTTTGTATTGTATATATGTATTCTTGACTCATGGAGTCATTGTTGTATATATCTGTTCTGTGGGTTCCATCGTGGACTATTGTGTAATGATATTACTTTGTTTTCCACCCGCACGCAAGTGCCTGGTGGGCACCTCTGAATTGTTTCTATGCGGGTTTGGCGGGAATCGCTAAAACTTGCATAGGGCCGATCCGAGGGTGGTACAGAGTGGTATCAGAGCTCAGCAGTTACGATACCCCACTGGTCCAGCCTGTAGGATAACCTAGCTAACCGACGTTGTAGAGTGTCAAAACTATTTTGTAAAATCGGTTGGATAGATCTGATTAGGTCTGCTTTTACTCCTTACCCCTCTGCTATTCTCCTCTTACCTTGACGTGTTTTGAATATGCTCTCTTATCTTTCCTTCGAGTCCAGAATTTCTCGCGGTTGGGTTTCCGTCGTACCTTTAGGGTTTCGCTTCCCCCTTTTTTTAACGGTGGTGCTACGATCATCAAATCTGCATCTTGTCTATTGTGCCCTTCATACAATATTTTTGTTCTTGAACCCTTTATCTGTATGTGTACCTTGATGGATATCCGTATTGTTGAAAAACATATGAGAAGGACGAGCATTGGTGAAGTTGGAGTATACCTTGAGCATGTGTTGTTCATGCCAATGGAACCATCACGGAACCTAATCATTGTGTCTTTCATACGATTTCTTTTGTATCTTCCGGTGGTTTCCAATGCGATGACATCATCTGCGTCAGATCTGATGAAGAACTTGCATCACTCCTTTGTTCTCCGAACATCGCCTGTCAAGATCTTCAGTATAATTTCGAAAGTTGTGTTGCACGATTTTCCTACTCATGTACGGGATTAATAGTTTGGGAACGGGATGGACTGATCATCCTAACCGACTCTTACTGTTCACTCTTGTACATCGAACTGGTGGATCACATTAACGTTTCCTCTTTTTGTGGAAGTTAAAGGTGGCCTTATATTTTGATGCCTTTATCTTCATCCTTTATTCTCCGGAGTGTTCTGTCGATGAACGTGCACCACAACCCCTTGTTAGTGGTGTCGCCGATTTCAAGATGGCCAGGATTCTTTGTTAGTGGTGTCGCGAAGATCTACACGAAGCGAGAAGATTCAGGTCATCGGTTTTCTTCCCCGTACTAGGAGGGATCTCGAGGGAGAGATCCATTGTTAGTGGTGTCGAATTGTAGCACCCAGGGTAAAACCACTACTAGAAAATTGGCTGCTTTTACCTCTATGCATCATCATGTCATCAGCATGCATCTATTTGCCTAAAAACTATGTTACAAAGCCTATCTTTGTTTTCTAAATACTTCCCTCTCGCCTTCAAACATAAACCCTCGGTCCGCTCAGATCCTTTATTTGTCTAAATCTATGTATAAAAGAATATTTAAAAACTAAATAAAAAATTAAATTATTTTAGTGGGGGAGGCCGCCACCGGCCAGGCCCAAAAGGCCCAGCTGGCAGCAGCCTACTACCCCAAATAAATATCTAGACCTAAACCCTAATCTACCACCTAGTCCTACCCAATCCCACCATTTCCCCTGTGTCGCCGCCACCCCCACACAACGGACACACCACACACGCCACACCCCAGACCCAACCCGTTTCAAACACCACACACGCAACACCACGCACGCACACCACACCTCCTCGACCGGCCCCACCGCTGGCCTCGATCCCCGCATCCCACCCCGCGTTCTCTTCCTCCCCTTTTTCTGTCGCCGCCATCGCTCCATCCCCATCCTCTGCCCCGCTCGTCCCTCCTCCTAGCGCTGCCGCGAACGCCCTTTGCCCCGTCGAGCTCCTCTGCCGGCCATGACCTCCTTCCCCGAAGAGCTCGGCCTCCTCGCGAAGGACCCCACCGCCGCCAAGAGCGAGGCCTCCGCCCGCTTCACCTCTCCCTGGTCGCCCGGCCGCCAGAGCCCCCGGCAGCGGATCCTTCTCCTCGTGTGCCGCCACCGGGAGGAGTCCAACAGTGCCTCGGCCTCATCCCGTCCCTGGCAGCGACCACACCTTCGGTCGCCGTCGACCTTCACCTGAGGAGACCCCGCCGCCGCAACAACCTGGCATTCCGCCTACGCGGGTCAACTTCCTGCAGAGCGCCGCCGCCGCGCGAGGCCTCCCCAGGCATGAACCTCTCTGCCAGTGCATGCCGCCTCCTGCAGCATGCCGTCGGCCGCCCCTTGTGATCCTCTGCCCCGTCCTGCACCCGCCGTTGCCACGGGACCCCATCGTCGGTCGCCTCGTCATCATGGTGGCCGCCTCGTCCTAAAGCCAGCGTCGGCTTGCTGCTTGCAGCGATTTATTTTGTGACCAAGGCACCCGGGCATGTGTGTCTTCTTTTTCTGCTCATGTCCCTGTAGCCCGATCCGACCACACCGTTCGTTTTGTTTTTCCTGATGTCCTGCTTACTGCATCCTCGCTTCTTTTTGAAACCAAGTCTGTGCTCGTGTGCTCCTAAGCCCGGCTTTCTCCTGTGGCATCACAAGATCCTCCTCCTTCGTGTATAAGCATTGCAAGATCTCCCGGACACCGACAAGTGATGATGCGACCCTAGACCACCGGTGTTGTATCCCAAGGTCTCCGACATGGACTCGACACACCCGAAGATCGCCTACCCGGAGCGCCAAGATTGCCTCACGGATTCCAAAGTCGTTCCTGGAACCCAAAGACCTCCGAACCCGAACCCTTGCAACCAAGTTAGCTGATCCCCCATGTGTGAAACTCTTTCCGAGCCCGCCCTATTTTTATAATGTCATATATCTTGTTGCATAACTAAATTGTCATGCTTGCATACATATAATGTGGTTTGGGGGCCTGATGCCGTTTCACCTCATAATTAAATATGGAGGCCATATGCGGCCTTTTCTAGTCTAATATTGAATCGAAACATAATTATTAAGACAACATTTAAAATGCGGGGCATCTAAACAATTTGATCCACCTAATTAATTATCGAGACCCTGGTTTCGCTTAATATGGTCTAATTGCATCGCACCTTTGCCATGTCATACATAATGCATTCATCATGCACGATATTTTGCCGTAGTATTAAATAGTGCATCCGGTGTTTCTTTTAGTGTTTTGCTTCTTCACGGATTAGGCCGATGAATGGATGCGAGTGTCGACCCGATCTTCGGATGAACCTTCGGCAATGTTTTCAGGAGAGCATTCTCCCCCTTTCTACCTATTTTACTTTTATAGTCTTTATTTCCTCCTGTTGATCTATTGCTATCTGTGTTGCCATGCTCTAGTTTTCGTACCCGTGATATCCCGTGCAACCTTATATTACCTGTTGTTTGGTAGATAGTTGTCCTTGTGAGTCGTAGTTGCTTGCACAGGTGATGCGTCGCGTCGTCGATCTTCCACGGTTGTTGGAGTAATGCCGCATGTTTAATGTTGGAGATGATCATGGCTTTAATTACAGTTTAATAACTAAAATTGAAAGTAGGTAAATAATGCAGAGGCATAGGGCAATAGATGTTATTTGGGTTTTAACCGTCCACTTGTGTCCCATAGGATCCCGAGTACTTGATACCTATTCTTTGAATATTCGCACTATCCGCATGTGGGACCATGAATCCCCCTAACCCTAGCTTGAGTCATATTTAATTCCTTGGGGCCACAAAGTAGTTTGGGGATTTATTACTATCTTGTACTTATGCCATGCTTTACTGCTTTATTTACGATTGCGCATGGAGCGCCTGTACTGCTTTGGAACCAACGTGGAATGTTTTTGCAGTATCGACAAGCCCAGTCACACTCTCGGGTTCCCAGTCGTTTACAGCCATTGTCACAAACCTCTAGGTCCGTCTCGGAGCCGGCCAACTTCGTCGCGAGTAGCTTAGTGGGGTGGCCCCCTGAAATCAAATATGAATCTTGCGAATGTTCTGTCGTGATACCTCGTTGGGTTTTCATTTGTTTTTTTTCGAGGTTGATCGTGTGTGTGTTGCTATTTGTACCCCCCGCAGGGTAAAACTTTCTGAAAACCGTGTCCGCGGTTATGGACGACTTGGAGCACAGTATCTCGATCATAGACAACTATAACTAAAGTAATGCTATAAATTTGACTTTATAATGACTATTAATCAGCTTCACTACAATGGAATGGCTAAATAAAAGTGCCAACAACTGCTGGTTTTGAGTTGTCACCTGTTACCTTTGTATCTGACTAGTAAGTATTGCAACTACAAAGGAATGGTTTACTAAAACTACCCACTATTTATAATATCAGGATGACTCATGTTATCTATATCTGACTAGTTTCAGGTTGGATCCGAATAGGTCTTTCTTATCCCTATCTGATAGCCGCCGGTTGAATGGAGTCTCTATAGGTTGTTTAGTGCATGCTGCGCTGTCGCCTAAGTCCACCATACCTATGTAGGCGAGGACCGCTGAATTCTAGTCTCGCCGTGTACTGGCCTCAGTACTGACCGCTCTCCTTTTTCCTTTGCCCTTTCTTGGCACCCCTTTTTGTTTAAGCAGGTTTTGAGATCGACGTTGTTAGCAAGGTCACCCTTCCAGCTTGTCCTGGGCAGGTTTTGGACGCCATTGGTTATTCTTCAGGGCTCTTAGCCCCATTTGCATCTTGTCCATAGTCGGATGTTGTATCGTTTTCAAGGTGATTTGAATCTTTTGTATTTTATATATGTATTCTTGACTCATGGAGTCATTGTTGTATATATCTGTTCTGTGGATTACATCGTGGACTATTGTGTAATGATATTACTTCGTTTTCCACCCACACGCAAGTGTCTGGTGGGCACCTCTGAATCGTTTCTATGCGGGTTTGGCGGGAATCGCTAAAACTTGCATAGGGCCGATCCAAGGGTGTTACATGTAACAAGCTTACTTATAACGGATAGTGAATCAAGAGCAGCAGAGGTGTTTAGGATTGTACCTATTCTTGTAGTGGATGGTGAAATAGGAAACTTTCCATCACGAGACTTCCCCATGATGAAAGGAGTAGCAGTGAACAATAATAGATCCAAGTGAACTCACAAATAAAGCTATGCTCCCCGACAACGGTGCTAGAAAATAGTCTTGATGACCCACAAGTATACGGGATCGCAACAGTCTTTGCGGGTAGTATTACCCAAGTTATTGATTCGACACAAGGGGCCAAAGAATACTTGCAAGCCTTAACAACTGAGTTGTCAATTCAGCTGCAACTGGAAATAGTTCTTGCTCACATAAGTTTATTAGTAGCAACAGTTTGTAGTAGCAACAACAAAGCAATAGCAACAGTGAAACATGAGCAATAGTAACAGTAACAGTAAACAGTAGTATTCGAGTGCGGTAGGCATAGGGATGGATGGACGGGCGTTGCATGGACAAGTCTAAACATGTAACTTCAAGATCTAGGGAATTGCAGATAAATAAGAATAAGCATCCAAGTACTAAACAATCCTAGGCATGTTCTCCATATATAGTCATGTGTGCTCGCAATGAGAACTTGCACAACATCTTCTGTCCAGACAGCCTGTGGAAGCGGGGCCTCTAGGGAAATACTGGCAATTAAGGTGCTCCTTTTAATAGAGCACCAGAGGGAAGCATTAACGCTCCATGAACACATGTGATCCTCACATCACAGCCATCCCCTCCGATTGTCCCAATTTCTATCACTTCGGGTCCTTTGGATCCGAACAATGGTATGTGTACACAACTTGCAGGTAAGATCACAAACAATACTATCATAATGATTCAATAATAAGTTCATATCTGATATCATGGCACTCGGGCCCTAGTGACAAGCATTACGCACAACAAGTTACAACAAAGTCAAATAGCACTTATAGAGATACTAGGCACTATGCCCTAACAATCTTATTCGATTACATGATAGAACTTGTCCAATCCCTACCATCCCCATAGCCAACAGTGGGGGATTACTCACTCATGGATGAGGTAAACATTGATGGTTGATGGAGAGGCGTTGGTGATGACGATGGCGATGATCCTCCCCAAATTCCCTGTCTCGAGAGGGTGCCAGAACGGAGTTTCTGGTTCCGAATCTTGGTCTCTGGTGGTGGCGGCGCAACAGAACTCTTTCTAGAAAAATAACGACCCCCCCCCTAGTTTTTTAGGTCAAGAGGCAACTTATAGGCGCAGAGGGAGGCTGGGGAGGTGCCTGGGCTAACCACACCCCTCCTAGGCACGAGGTGGGACCACCCGCGCGACAGGGGGTGTGGGAAACCCAGGGCTCCCCTCCGTCTCGTACTCTGGCTCCATGGATCTTCTGGTGAAATATGATTTTGGCATATTTTCCGGGAT
The DNA here is from genome assembly GCA_916181665.1 of Avena sativa. Classification (NCBI taxonomy): domain Eukaryota; kingdom Viridiplantae; phylum Streptophyta; class Magnoliopsida; order Poales; family Poaceae; genus Avena; species Avena sativa. Next base: position 14,859,724 of record OV702280.1, on the reverse strand, counting down.
TTTTCCTGATAGTTGATTTTCTGCACAAAAACTAGACACCAAGGTAATTCTGCTGAAAACAACGTCAGTCTGTGTTAGTTGTATCCAAATCACACAAGTTATAGGAGAAACAATAGCAAAAGTGTTCGGGAAAGTAGATATGTTTTGGATGTATCAAGCGACCACAGAAATATTCTACCGCCTCTGCGGGGCAGAAAACACCGAGAGAGAAAGAGATCTCCGGCAGACAGATTTCTGTCGAGGAACTTACTTCTCGGAGAAGGGAGATCGTCTCCATTAACACCATCATCAAGCTAGCATTCATCGGGATCTTCATTATCATCATCCACACCATCATCTCCACCAGCACCATCATCACCACTCCATCCCGTTGTGACAATCGTGTTGAATACTTGCATAGTTCTTAGGGGAAACTTTCCCGGTATTGATTACTGTTGTACTTGATGCTTGTGAGTGGAACCATTAGATTATTGTTTATATTCAGATTGTTATCCATTACCATATCATCTTTGATCTTGATCCATATGATGTCCGTGAGTAGTTCGTTTAGTTCTTGAGGACATGGGAGAAGTCATGTTGTTAGTAGTGGATTTGTGTTGAGTTATTATTCAATAGTTTAGTATTTAAGTTGTGGTGCTATTCTTCTAGTGGTGTTATGTGAACATCTACTACATGATACTTTACCATTTATGGGCCTAGGGGAATGCATTGTGTATTTGGCTACTAATTGTGGGGTTGCCGGAGTGACAAAAACCTGAACCCCTGTTAGGAAACCATTGCATAAGGGAGTGTAGGATCTCAGAGTTTAAGGCTGTGGTTAGGTTTATATCTTAATTGCTTTCCTATAGTTGCAGATGCTTGCAGGGGGTTTAATCACAAGTATGTATTAATCCAAGTAAGGTCGGTACATTAGCACAGGTTCACCCACATAACACTTACAACACCAAAGAAAGGTACTCAGCTATTTGAAGCGAAAGCACTTGACAGAATTCCCATGTGTCCTCGAGAACGTTTGGTCCTTATAAGTATTTCCACCGGCTTGTCCTTTGCTAAGAAAGGATTGGGCCACTTGCTGCAGTTGTTCGCTGTCTTTATTACTTGCACTTTGTTTCTTTGCTTTATCAGAAAAACCCTAAAAATCCGTTTGTTAAGTATTTACAGAGATTTCCTGCTCCATACCACTAGTAAACACCTTCTACTCCTCGTTGGGATCGACACTCCTATTTATCGAAAGTACTACGATACACCCCCTATACTTGTGGGTCATCACACACTTAGAGAGCACCATGGTTATGTTCCAATAAATTCTGAGCCTTCAAAGTGGTTTCACACAATCAAAGTCTCCATAAATAGTGCAACTTTTGATGCTCGTTCTGATATCATGTCTGAATTTTTCCTTATGCCTAAAGGTATCTATGAGTCTTTGAATCTTTGGGGACTTTCTAAAGGAGGAGAAGAAATATCTCGTACTAATAATGCAACTTTATTACCCACTGGAATAGTTGAAGGTGTGTTTACAAAAATCTAAGGGAAAATGGTGTCTACTAATTTTCTTGTTATTGAATGTGTAGGCAAAGGACAGATTACACTCGTAATATCCCTGCTGAAACACCTTGGAAATAATAGATGTGGGAAAAGGCATTATGCATTTTGCTCCTCCAGCAAGCAATCATATATTCCCTAAAGAGAAGAAGAAAGGTAAGAAAGGTAGGAGCAAGAGAGTTGATGTTAATGCTTGTTCATTTGAAAATACTTGATTTCTTGCTTCTTGTGGCTAACTTAAAGGCATTAAAGAAAAGTACTTGTTGGGAGATAACCCAAGAGTTTCCTTGAGTCTTGGAAGTTATTACTTCAGTAATGACCTCTCCTTATCTTTTTGTTTGCTTTTTGTGCCAAGAATGACCTCTAATAAGAGGGAAGTAAGATTTGAGTTGTTGTTGTCCCGAAACAGATTTTTGTCCTCCACCATAAAAAATCGTGAGGAGTTTATGTAAGTCGTATTGAGCTGAAAATTTATGAATAAATCCCTCAGTATGTTAGATAACTTTCGTTAGTTCAACACTTTTTTTATTTGATCAACAGAAGGTCTTCGTAAAAAATCGTTTTCTACCTGCTGGTCTGTTTTGACAGATTTCTACCATTATTTGCATTTGCTTCTTATTGATTCCTTTTTGGGTTCTTTTTGGGAAATTGAGCTTTTTGAAGGAGTTGCTAAAGTATCTTGTGTTTTTAGTGAAAAGTTTTGTTGTTCTAAAAGCTGAGCCTAAAGGTCTATTATCTTTTGAATACACTAATGTTGCTAATGAAGATTGTGTGAAGTTTTGTATGAAGGAAAAAATTCAGGTGTATAGATAGGATGATGTAATGTGATGAAGAATGGACAAAAGCTCAAGCTTGGGGATGCCACCCCGGTGTCACCCCAAGAAATATCCAAGAGGTACAAGCGTCAAAGCTTGGGAATGCCCAAGGCATCCCCTTCTTCATCAATAAAAAGCTCAAGTCTTTCTAGACACTTCGTTTTTATTATTTCATGCATTGTTGTGTTGTTCTTGGAGCGTCTTAGTTTTCATTTGCTTTGCTTAGTTTGTTTAGTTTGATTTAATAAAGTAGTTTGGACCCCCGTTCTCGCTGTGTTGTTTCAAATAAGTTGATTGCTGTTGGAAAGGAGTAGAAAGTTCTTGCTTGAAAGTGCAAGAGGAGCTTTCTTTGACTGTGACTTAGACTTTAGCATGTCATGCTAGGTGTTGTTTTGACCTTATGCCTAGTGATTATTGTTGTAGCATGACTTGTTCCAAATAATTAGGATTGCTTAGTGTGCCTTGAAATAATCATGCGTTGTTTTAGCATACAAAAGCATAGTATTGTGGTATTCTCCTTTCATGCTTTGTTTGGATTGACTTGGCACATGCTCACACCATGCTGTGACTATGACAAGTCACCATAGCCTCTATGATCATTTAGTCCTTGACTTGTAGTACCACTCTATGCTTTGATTAGTAATGTTTTGTCGCTCTGCATGATTATGGCTATTATTGCTCTCTTAGTTGGTCGCTCCTAGTCTTTTGCTAGCCTCCACTTGTATGAGTAAGCTTTACTTATGCTTCCAACTCCCAAGAAACCAAGTTATGCCAATGTGTCCACTATAAATTCCTATGCATGGTGTGTTACACCATTCCAAGTATATTCTTGTTTTCAGCTATCTTCCAATTAAAAAATATTTTGTTATGTGAAAACTTACTGATTAAAGCTCTCACGAACTTGATGGCACACTTTATATTTATTGCCCCTAATAAACTTGAACCATTGTGTCATCTATGTTGTATATGCTTGCACTTATACGTTGGAATTAGCACAACCATGTTTTCATGGGGAACGCTTTCAATATTGCACTTGTACTTTGTACACAGTTGATATCATGCTCTTTTGTTTATGGATGTCGTCGGTGTGAAATGAAAGGGGAGCTTGTAAGTCCATGGAGTTATGTATTTTGTGTTAGAGAAACGCCTGGGCCGCTAGCCTAAGCCATGCCTAATCATGGTGGAAACTTGCAGCATCACCATAGTGACATCTATGAAGCATTCTTCTTATAAAAAAAGAGACATATTGAGAAAAGAGGAAAGAGACAAAAAAGCACCATATCCCATGGTAAATAAGAAGAATGCTGAGATGCACATTGTCTGCTTGCCTTGTCATTTTGGTTATGGGAAAGCTCATGTACCATGTGCAAGGGGTACCCCGTTGGCGGTTCTCTATGATACACATGTACTTACTATGACAAGAAATTGCAAGTAACCAAACTTGAGTAGCATGAGGAGCGGCCCTTGTATTCAAGGGACATGAGATTGCCAACTTATACTTTGTCAAGCATATACTCCATAGTTTGTTCACTTTAACCTTAATCACTTCAAGATGCTTATGATAGGGGCAATGAGGGCTAAAAGCTAACAAGTACCATAATTTTTGGAAGCTCTTTTTGAAACTTGAAATCCCTGCTTCCCTTTATGAAGGGCCTTTCTTCCACTATTATATTGAGTCTCCACCTTCTACCTTCAGGCACCAGTTAAGAGAGCATAGTTGCCATTCTTAGTTCTAAGTGCAGTGCCCCAAAACTTATTGATTGATGCATATTGTTGTATTACTTGTTCTTGTGCTATTTGTATCTAGTCACTCTTATGAACTTTGAAGGTGTCCTATGCATCTATTTGCTACTCCATGAGGGACAAGCTGAATGCCACTATGCCATGTTTTCTGTATGTGAAACAAACAAATGTTTTTCAATGCATGTTATTCATGATATCTGTTTGTAGCCTTTCATGTTGCATGCATAGTTACTTTGTCATATTGTTGGAACTCCATCTTTCATGCACATGTTTAGAGTTCTTTGATCCCAACTTTCATTGCTTGCAAATGGTTTGATCTTGGTTTTAATGGTGCATGTCACCTCAAAAATTATTCTTTTTATCACTTACCTACTCGAGGACCAGCAGGAGTTAAGCTTGGGGATGCTTGATACGTCGGAAACGTATCTATAATTTTTGATGTTCCATGCTTGTTTAGTATCTACTTTGCTTTGCTTTGTCCACACTTTGAGGTGCTTTTTATATCACTAACCTATTAACAAGTTGCCACGGTGCCAGTTGCCTGTTTTCTGCTGTTTTTGGTTCTAGAAAAGCCAGTAAGGAAATATTCTCGGAATTGGACGGGACAAAAGCCAAAGTCAATATTTATCGAGGAGAACACGGAGTCCAGAGGAGAGATGGAGGGGCGCCACAGGGTAGCCACACCCCCCAGGCGCGGGCCCACCCTAGGCCGCGCCTGGGCAGGGTGTGGTCCCCCTGGCCGCCTCCCAGCCTTGCCTCTTTGCCTATAAGAAGCCCCCGATGCCTAAACCCTAAGCACCCGATCAATATTCCATGAAACCGTCTATAGCCGCCGCCACCATCATCCTTAGATCAGGGGGGATCTGAAGCTCTTCTCGGCACCCTGCCAGAGGGGAGATCATCCCGGCGGCCTTCTACTTCATCATGCCAGCCTCTGATATGAAGCGTGAGTAGTTCCACCTTGGACTACGGGTCCTTGTAGTAGCTAGATGGTTGTATCTCCTCCTTGTGCTTTCATGTCTAGATCTTGTGAGCTCCGTTCATGATCAAGACCTCATCTATTTGTAATCATGCATGTTGTGTTTGCGGGGATCCGATGGATATTGAGATTACTATGTCCGATTGATTAATGGTTTTGTCTTATTGATTCTATCATGTTTGTGTTGTTTGTGATATCGCATGCTCTATGTTGTTACTAGCTATGTTTGCCAAGTAGTTGCTATTGACTCCAAGAGGGGGTATTTATGCTCGATAGTGGGTCCATGCCTCTATTTAATCAAGGGAAGTGACAGAAATCTCTACGGTTGTAGATGTGTTGTTGCCACTAGGGGAAAACAATTGTCTCTTGTTTATGGAACAAGTGGATTGTTTACCTTACACACTTTGCTTAAAACATTTGTCTGTTGCTTGCAACTTATTAGTGGAGGGGGTTTGGATGATAACCCAAAGGTGGACTTCTAGTCGCAGATGCAGTTGGATGGCGGTCTATGTATATTGTTGTATTGCCCAATCGAATCTCATAGGATCTTTATGTCTAGTATTGCATTGTTATGCCTTGCTCAGTCCTATCAATTGCCCTGCTGTAATTTGTTTACCTTGCATGCCATGTTTGTTTATCTAAGGAGAGCACCTCTAGTGAACTATGGACCCTGGTCCAATCTTTACCATTGATACATCTTCCATTGTTACTGTTTACTTGTTGCAAACCACTTTCACCTTCCACACCATACAGTTAATCCTTTGTTACAACAACCGTTGGGATTGACAACCTCACTGTTAGTTGGGGCAAAGTCTTGAGTTTGTGTTTTGCAGGTTTCCAAGTTGCTTGCAACACCTTTGAGATGTTTCCTTCCTCCTACTTGTTCGATAACCTCGGTTTCTTACTGAAGGAAAACTTGCTGCTGTGCTGCATCATACCTTGCTCTTGGGCCGGGGTTTCCTAACGAAGCATCCCACGTCAACAACACGCTATCGGTTGGTGTTTGGTTCTTGACCATGAGAGGATCTAGAGCTTATGGTTATCATCATAACAAGCTCTAGTTCATCAAATAAGGATTTCCCTTGCATATCTTATTGTGGTTTTTGATCTTGCGAGTTTCTAGATCCACATCTTAGGAGATATCTCACATATATATTCATGATATTTTCTCCCTTGGTGGTATCCAATATTTCACTTTTTGGATTCTAATTGGTGTTATCTTTCCAACAAAATTGGTTTCATCCCAATCGGAGTTTCCAAGCTCAACTTCTTATGTTTTGGGTTTGGGAGGTTTTACCGGTTCATCGCTTCTAGAGAGGTCATACCTTTCTCAATTGGTTTTATCCTTCCATGTTGGACTATGATTTTTATTTGCATAATCTTGTAGATCTTGTCATTCTCTTCAAAACGAGTCCAAGATCATCAAAAACGGAGTCCAGAATCAAAAGTTATTGAAGTTTTCGTGCTATGATGTCTAGCATTTTTGCTTGAGAGGAAGTTCCGGCCGAAATTTCGACCCAAGTTCCGGTGAACGTCTGTTCTCTTCTTTTTCTCGTGTTCCTTTTTTACCGGAAGTTTTGGTGGGGGCCGGAAATTCCAGCGGTGCACGAATTTGACCCAAACGTGCAGATTTCTCGCCCTATTTAAGGGCCCCCTCTTTCCTAATATTTCCCCAACTTTTGAGGTAATTTTTGCTAGCTCTTCCACTTTCTATCCTCCATTGTTGACCTTCAAAAGCTTTCTCTCTCTCCTCCCTCCAATGATTCTTACATCTCTTTGAGGGATTTGAGAGAGGAGATCTAGATCTACAATCCCACCAAACCAAATACCTTCTTTGTGAAGAAATCCTTGGGATCTAGATCTTGGAGAGTTTTGTGTTCTTCCTCCCTTATTCCCCCAATAGCTTTTGTAACTTTGTTGGAATTTGGAAGAGAAGGACTTGCCATTGCATTTGGTGCATAGGTTTGAATTCTCCTCGAATATTCGGCGAGTTCAAGCTTGTGGGCTTGTTACTCTTGGGTTCTTAGAACCCTAGACGGTTGTGTGGTTGGGTTGTTGACTTCTTGTAACCTTTTGTGGTCTTCTGGCCTTTTCTGTCTTCGTTGGCCTTTTGTGGCTTTGTTGTTGGGAGCCTCCAATTGAGTTGTGGAGAGAGCCCCAATCTTGTACGGGTTTTGGTGACCGCCCTCAAGTGTCCCTTAGTGGATCATGAGTAGCCTTTATGGCGAGCTCACGGGAGAATGGTGAGCCTTTTGTGGCGCCGGTGAGTTGCGTGCCTTCGTATCCGGGGTGAGGCCTTGTGTGGCGTTGGGTGAGTATCGAGCCACCACATCCCGAGGTGAGCCATTTGTGGCGTTCGGAGAGCATTGCGCCATCGCACCTCTCCAACGGAGACGTAGCTTCTTTGGAAGTGAACTTCGGGATAAAAATCTTCCGTCTCCACGTCCATCGATTATCTCTGAACTGAACCCTTTACTTATGCACTTTACTTTGTGATAGCCATCGTGCTTAAAGTATTTATATCTTGCTATCACCTTGTTGCTTGTATTGCTTTGCATAGGTTGTTGGTGCACTTAGGTGAACCTAGTGGTTAGGTTTTGTGCTCAATAAATTTAGTTTTATTTCACATATATTTGAGCCTAAACCGTAATAATTTTAAAAGCCTATTCACCCCCACTCTAAGCGACGTTCATTGCACTTTCAGATGGTAACAAGGCTACGTTGTTAATTTGGGCTGGATGCAAAGAATTAAGTAACAAACTGTGCTAGCTATAAAAAAATGGTTTGTTTCCGTGTTTTACGTAACAAACGCCATAAATGATGGTGGTAGCTATAATTTTCTCGGGTACAGCTGACCTCATCTTCTAGTTTTTTGCTCATGAATTCCTCATCTAACCCAACCTCATAAAAAATAAATCCACATCTAACTCAGGGTATGAACATAATAAACTTCATATAGGCAGTTCTTGTCGCCATACCCAACTCTAGGCCTCCAAGGTCCAATATTTGCACATATTTATTGCAACGATTCAATTAGTTAGCTCTAGTCACTTCAAGGTTGGATCTATTTTTCCTCACATTCTAACTTGGCAAATCTTGGGTAGAATTGAAACTTCATGCAAATGTTCTACACATTTGTTTATGTTTATTAAGATAGGATAATTTTCTCAATCCTCATTGAGTAATGATGCCAGATTATTGTTTGAAAACTAAATTTACTCTTGAACATCAAAATGACTCTATGAGCGACAACCATTTAGATGTACGACCGTGAGTGTGCGCACACCAATCCAAGCTGCAAAATCATGAGAGCACGCATATCACATTTCGCACCGAGGCCCCTAATTTCTGGAGACAGCCCTGGGTAGCAGCCACCTGTTAAATATTACACATGGATAAAAAATCATATAAGACGACTCATCACAAGGTAAGTTACATGCTATTTCCTTTGTCTTATGATATTTGGTCTAGATCTAAGACGAACTCTCATTTTTAATTCAATTTAGAATCTCTTACTAGGTTAACCCTTGACCTTAAGTAACACGCCATATATTTTTTTGGAACAGATCACTCTAAGGGGCATCAAGATATCTCTCACGAAGAGATAGGAAGATTTCATCTTGATTGACCATGCCTCGCAACATGCTTCGTGATATACCTATACACTACCTTTATAACTACCATGTTACAATGTAGCGTTTGATAGCTCTAACTAGACCGATTCACATTTCCGACAATCCCTTGTCTAAGGATAAAATGTACATGTATAGAGAGAACTACAATCAATCTTGTTAGGTCTCGTGTTGGGTTAATCTAATCTCATGTTCACAACATATGTTCACATTATTAGTTTAACATCCCTATGTCCATGTATTGCAAAAAATAGTCATCAACTAATACATGTATTGCGAAAAATAGTCATCAACTAATACATGTGTTAGTCTAATATTCACGTGTGTTCTTATATGAACTCCGTGAAAGGATACAAATGTCGCCTAGAGGGGGGGTTAATAGGCGATTAAAACTTTTCCTAGAGTAGCTCAACAAAGGCGGAATAAAACTAGTGTTTACTTTGATAAGCACAGCCTAGAACAACTAAGGATCACCTATGTGCACCAACAACTTATGCTAAGTAATACAAGCAACAAAGTGATAGCAAGATATGTATTACTTCACGCACGAAGGCTATCACAATGTAAAGTGCATAAGTAAAGAGCTCGGGTATAGAGATAACCGAGGCACGCGGGGACAACGATATTTTACCGAGTTCCTCCCAACATGGAGTACGTCTCGTTTGGAGAGGGGGTGGTATCAAACCACCAAGGCCACAAAAGGCCTCCCTTATTCTCCGGTGAATCTCACCCCAATGGGATCGATCCACGCTTCCACTCTCGGTGCACTTGTCGGTGGCAACCGGAACCTCTCACAAGATTGGGGCACTTCGAGGCTCCCAACAAATGCCACCAAGGCCAAAATGCCACCAATGCCACAACCTGCAACACCAACAAACCTTCTAGGGTTCCAAGAACCCAAGAGTAAAAAGCTTCTCAACTTTCACTCACCAAATCCTCCGGGGAGAACTCAAACCGATGCACCAAATGCAATGGCAAGAACACAAGTAGTGCTCAAATCCTTCACTCCCAAATTCCACCAAAGCTACAAAAGCTTGTGGGGGAATAAGAGAGGAAGAACAAAGGAGGAAATCCACAAAAGACTCCAAGATCTAGATCCCAAGATATTCCCCTCACTTAGAGGAGAGATGGATTGGTGGGATTGTAGATCTAGATCTCCTCTTTCAAATCCCTAAAGTATATGTAAGAATCAAGGGAGGGATTGAAGGGGGAGCAAGCTCAAGAGGGTCAAGAATGGAGGAGAAAGCCTGTAAAACTCGAGCAGTTGCATTGGGGAAGAAGGGCCCCTTTTTATAGGCCCACAGATTTCTGACCGTTTTCTTCCTGTTGGGGAAAAGTCAGACCGGAGACTCTGGTCTACACCGGAGACTCCGGTCTACACCGGAGATTCCGGCCCAACCTCCGGACCAGCCTCCGGACCGCCCATCTGAATGACCTGGGCCATCCAAGACCCAACAAGACCGGAGACTCCGGTCTTCCAACACCGGAGACTCCGGACTGAGGAAACACCGGAGACTCCGGGGTAGCCTCTGGACCTGGCTCCGGACCCCCATACAATATGTCCTAGCCCTGATTCTGATGTCACCACCGGAGACACATCCGGAAACTCCGTACCACACCGGAGACTCCGGTCTGGACCAAATAAGAGGCAAACTTCAAATGGCGATATCTAGAGTTTGGAAACTCCGATTGACCCGAAACGAATTTTGTTGGAAAGAGGACAACAAGGGCTACCCAACAAAAAGTGGAAATATTGGATACCACCAAGAGAGAACATTTCATGTATTATAATGTGAGATACCTCTCTTGGTGAGAAACCGTAAAACCTCAAAGATCAAAAACGCAATATGATATAAAAGGGAAATCCGTTTTTGATGAACTAGAGCTTGTTATGAATATTACCACAAGATCTAGAACCTTACATGGATAAGATCCAAATAACAACCAAGAAAGGATGATGCTAAGTATGCAAAGGTTTGAGCTCTGTTTGAAAGATATGATCGAGTTACTCACTTGAGAGCCCCTCTTGATAGTACGGTTGTCTATCCTATAAACCGGTCTCCCCAACTAACACCACGGTACCGGTAAGAAAGAAACCCTATCAATATCATACCTTTGCCTTGCGCATATTCCACTTGATCTCGATGTATATGATCTTGTCCTTCTCAAGATGGAACACCTTTCTTGATTGCTCTTGTACGCACTTGCTTGATGAAGACTTGCAAGTTACTCCCCCATACAACATGGGGAAACCTTTACATTGACCTTGTCTTCATCGATCCATGATCACCGAGGATGGCAAGCTTTAATCATGAGATCTTCTAGATATTGCACATCTTTAGCTTGCACATCAATTCTTCTTTTCTTCATTATGTTGATGCCTTGAAGATACACCAGAGATATTACTCCATCTTATTCTTCAAGACATACTCGCCATAGGTTTAACTCTCACATGACCAATCTGTGGATCATTCTTTGAACACCTTGGTCACCACATGATCCTATTCACTTCTTCTCCAAACCTTGAAGCCAACATATGGTTCAAGCATTGCCTATGGACAAATCTTACACGTACAACTAGATACAAGCATTAGTCCATAGAGATTGTCATTAATTACCAAAACCACACATGGGGGCCCACATGTTCTTTCAATCTCCCCCATTTTGGTAATTGATGACAATCCCTTTGAGAGGGTTTATATATGGAATTTTAACAAATAAAATGGTAGCGCCAATATCAAATACTACAAAAGTATGTGATATTGGTACCATCACCATATATAGAGCAAACTCCCCCACAATCTATGCATGTGTGATGAACTTGAATTTCATTGCATATATTGCCAATCAATATCATTGGTGGAGTTTCCTCTATATACCACATGCTAAGCAACAACAAAGATGCAAGAGCATGATGTTGGAATTATGCCCTAGAGGCAATAATAAAGATGTTATTATTATAATTCTTGTTCATGATAAAGTTTATATTCCATGCTAGAATTGTATTAAGCGGAAACTTTAATACTTGTGTGGTTTATGAACAACACCGTGTCCCTAGTATGCCTCTATGGACAAGCTCATTGATTAATGATGGTTAAGCTTTCCTAACCATAGACATGAGTTGTCTATTAATAATGAGATCACATCATTGGGAGAATGATATGATGGACAGACCCAAACTAAGCGGAGCAATTAGATCGTGTCATCGTGTTCATCTTTGCGAAGCTTTTCTTATGTCAAATATTGTATTCCTTAGACCATGAGATAATACAACTCCCTGGTATCAGAAGAAAGCTTTGAGGTCATCAAACGTCATCCTATGAGAGAGTGATCATAAAGGTGTCTCTCAGGTGATCAGAAAGTACCTGTTGGGTTGTATGTATCGAGATGGGATTTGTCCCTCCCAAGTCGGAGAGATATACTTCGGGGCCACTCGGTAATCGATATCAACACCGCTTGAAAGCATGTGGTTAAGGAGTTAATCACAAAGTGATATCAGATTACGGAACGAGTAAAGTACTTGTTGTGAACGAGATTGAACTAGGTATGACGGTACCGACGATCAAATCTCGGGCAAGTAAAATATCGCGAGATGAAGGGAATATATATATGGGATTGATTGAATCCTGGCATCGTGGTTCATCCGATATGATCATCGATGAATGTGTGGGAGTCAATATGGGTTTCCAGACCCCGCTGTTGATTATTGATATAAGATCATGTCTGCATATTCTCGAACCCGAAGGGCCACACACTTAACGTGTCTCGACGCTAGGATAGATAGGATAATTGGTTTATGAGTTTTTGTTCAGAGTCTTGGATGGTATCCGGGACATCACGAGAGGTTCTGTAATGGTCCGGAGAATAAGATTCATATAAGGCAATGCAGTTTTTAGAGTTCAGAATAGTTTCGGGTTATTCGGTATTGTACCGGAAGCTTCTAGAACCTTCCGGAGGGGGACCAACGTGGCCCCACCTGCCGGGAGGGGGCATGGGCCTATGAGGGAGTACCCTGGCCGCATTGGGCCAGGGGCACAAGGCCCCATAGGGCCCAGCCGGCCAAACCCTAGGGAAACCCTAGGGGAGCTTCTAGAAGGGGGGAACTTGCCCCCCACTCCTCCCTCCTTGGCCGCCGGCCCTAGGGCTTGGGGAAGGGGCAAGGGCTGGCCGCCCATCCCTCTATATAAATAGGGCTGGGGGCGCACCCCTCCCACACCTCCTTCTCAAGCCCTAGCCGCCCTGCTGCCCTCCTCTCTCTCTCCCTCCTGACTGCGTGTAAGCGAAGCCCTGCTGCAGAAACTCTCCACCACTTGCACCGCGCCGTCGCGTTGTAGATCCAATCCGTCTCTCCACCATACTTGCTGGACCGAGGAAGGAGGAGACGTCGAGGTGCCGCACGTGTGCATCTCTCAGAGGCATCGCCACTTGCGGTGTTAGATCGGATCAGATCGCGAGGAGGAGAAGCGAGTACGACTACATCACCCACGTTCCGTCGAACGTTCCGCTGTGCGAATCTTCAAGGGTATGAAGATCTCATCTATTTCCCCTCGTTGTTTGCATATCCTAGATTAGATCTTGGCTTTCTCGTTCGCATCCGTAGAAATTTTTTGATTTACTATGCTTCGAAACCCTTCAGTGGTATCAGAGCTAGATCTATGTGTAGATGTGTTTCACGAGTAGAACGCAACATGGTTGTTGCGGGCGTTGATGTTTTCTGTTGCAAGACTCTTGTTTGTGTACTTCTTATGACGCGGGATAGTGAGATCGAAGCGGTCCAGGCCAACCTTACGCGACGTCGTTCGCGAGATCGGCTCCGCACTTGACGTGTGGCTTGTTCCACACATGCGGCTGGTGGATGCCTGTAAGACCCCTCCTTTGTAAAGGAAAGGATCCCTGTGATTGCAATGCTAGTCCCTGGATCAATGCTAGCATCCATAGTTTAAGATGAAGTACACAGATACAAAGGTCGTTTATTACATTCATTCCAGAGATAAAACATAGTCTTTTACAACTCAGGGCCAAAGGCCTAATACAAGAGTTTATGGAATAAGTAAATAAACACAAGTCCTCATCTTCATGTGCCACAGGCAAGCATGTTGAGTGTAGACTCATGACTCCTACTCATCATCGGAGTAACCTGCAACATCACAAGTTACAGCCACAGTGGGTCAATACTTTGGAATAGTATTGGCAAGTGATACCTTAGTAAATTTTAAGTGGACTATATTACTATATGCATTTTGGCTAAGTGTAGCTTGGCTTGCTTTGCTTGAAAATAGGTTTTCCCTATTAGTTGAAATCTCTAAGTTTTTCTTTATCAAAAACTTTCCCAAGAAACCACCAATAGACATGGGGGTCCTTCACCCTTGTTCACCCACAAGTTTTACTTAGAAGTTGGAGTGATGAGATTCTTGTAGCTTCCATGTCTTGATGCTCAAATTGTCCATTACCATGGACTTGGCTAAGTACTTAGATTTTCCATCTGCAGAGGTTGTGCACTTTCCCCACCAGACTTGGTTTCCCAAGACAGGACCCTTCAGAAGCCTTCCCTTAGCCAAATGGACGCGTTCCAACCTATCATCCCACTACCACCAACTGTCCAAATGACTAAGTTCTAGCAACCTATATGATCAAGGCAGAGCCCATATTGCCAAGTGGTTGCACTGTAAGCTTTCTCAACACTTGGCCTCCAAATCCCTTTGTGCCTGGGTGGCATACCACAAGTGAGATACACAAGCCAAATCCATGGCCTTGTGTAACCACTCAACCAAAAACCACCATTCAAGTCCCATTCCACCCAGGAAGTTCATTGACTTAGTTGTTTTATTAAGAAAAGCATGAGTCCCAAAGGACTTAGAATTATTTCACCATAGCATGTACATACTTTACCAACCCTTGTTTTCTACTAGCTAGGCTAAGCATGGCATAGTAACTTAACTTAGGAAAATTCCCTAGCAATTCTACAATTCTACACTAAATAGGATTTCCCAACATAGCATTTGGCAAAAGTAGCATGCAAGACTTAGCAAAAATAATTCTAATGCTTATTCAAAATAAAGGGTGGAAATATCATGAAGTATCACTTGCCTTGGTAATGGGGAGAGTAGCACTCTTCATAATCACAGTCACTAGCAAAATCTACACAAAAATTTGTAGCAAACAATTACACTCAATTTATATACAATCAAAAATATGAATGCATGCATGCAAGAAATTACTAAGTGATGATTTTGAAAACTCTACCAAGCAAGTGCATGATACAGAAACATAACAAGTCCCAAAGTTTGTTAACTAAACTTATTTAGCCCTAAAACCATTTGCTAAACAAAAACTATACTCAAAATGGACCTAAACATGTTTCTGCTTACAAAGTCATTTTAACAGATACTATTTGTTAAACACATTGCAGATTCAGAAAGGCCTTGAATCACTGATTCCAACGGTATAAAATTTGCAAAAATCTAACGTGGGAATCAAAAGATATAGCCATTTGAAAATTGGATCTAAATCTGATTTGAATTCTGTTTTTGATTCAAACCCTAGCCACGCGTCGTGTTTCTATTGGCGCGTACCGGTTCGGCCGGATCAAGTTCTGCAGGCCGTTGGATCTAACTATCGTTGCACGGCTCAGATCTGTCCATACCCTTTCGTTAAGTGAACTGTTTCTACACGCTAGATCTAAATCTGACGGCTGAGAATCATCTAACCAAAAAGGAGCGGCGCTAGCGGCGGCGACAGGCGGCGGCGCGTCGGTCAGTGGCGGTGCCGGCGTTCTAGGTCGTCCGGGGAAGAAAGGAGGCGCCTACCAGAACCGCAGGAGGTTGCTGATGCTCGAGGTGGCGTTGGTTTGCAAAGGGGCGCGTCGACACGGTCTCAGGAACTCGTCGGAGTAACGGGCGGCGTCGGTAGCTTGCAGTCGTGGTCCTTGCCGAGGTTTGGCGTCGCCCTAGCACGAACCAGTGGCATCAGGATTTGCGCAAGACATAGGCGAACAAGCTCGCGTGAAGGAGGGGGCAAGGGGCGCTCGGGTTTTACCTTAATTGGTCGCCGGAGTTTATCGGCGGCGCAGGTGGTTTCGGTCGCGAACGGAGACGACGACCTGGGTCACGAGCAGGCAAAAGGGAGGTATCAGCGTAAGCGCGAGATCAATATGAACATCCTCGTTTGAACCAGAGAGAGAGGGGCGGTCGAGGCTCACCATAATTGGCCGCCGGAGTTGTCGGTACTGCGGGGTTTCGAGGGCAATTGCGTGCAGCCTGGTGGCGGAGTGAGCGAGGAGAGGGGGGAAATGCTTGCGGGGCAGAGGGGTTTAAGTAAGCCTAGGTGCGACAGGAAACGCTTGCGAAATAATGGGCAATTACACCGCGCCATTACCGGCCTTGACAGCAGCAGCGACGTGGTCGCGAGCGTGGTTTGAGGAAGACGAGGGTGACGTGGACGGGGCCCGCTGGTCAGCGAAATAAACCGAAGGGGCGTGGGGTCTGGCTGTCAGCGGCTGAGTGGGTGTGCTCGCGCGTGCGGGAGGAAAAGAGATAGCCCGGGTGGGCTAGTTGGGCCTGTTCAGAAGCTGGGCTAGATTCCTGGCGCTCGGCCCTTTTCTTTTGTTTACTCCTTTTCTTTTTCTATTTCCATTTTCAGGAATGGTTTTGAAATGAATTCAAACTCTTTTTGAATTCAAACCTTTCTGGGGTTTTTGCAAGGTACATTAGTCTCCAATATAGGCATAAGATCATGTAGTTGCTATGCAAAGGCTTGGTCAAGCTTGGGGATCAAAATATCAGAGACTTGGTACTTGGTTTGCAAAATCTTGAAAAAATAGTTTTTGAACCTATTTCCCAATTTGAAAACTTGGTTTAAATTCTACACTTAAACCTATCTTCATAGAAGGCAACAAACTTGGTTTATAAACAATCAAACTTTCAAATGGGAATTCCCTTTTGATTTAAATCTGTTCACATAAAATCATAGCACTTTGTGCTTCTGTTTTTCTGAAATGAGTTTGAAATTTGATCTCAAATCTATATGCATGCGTGAAATGTTATGCAACTTTGAAATTATGATTTTAGGGATGTTACAAATCTAACCCCCTTAAGGTGAATCTCGCCCTCGAGATTCGGATTGGCTAGCAAATAGGTGAGGGTGGTCTTTCTGAAGATCATCTTCTCTTTCCCATGTTGCTTCCTCTTCGGAATGATGATTCCATTGCACTTTGCAAAACTTGATAGTCTTTGTTCTCGTGACTCTTTCTGCAGTCTCAAGAATCTTGATAGGCTTTTCTTCATAAGTGAGATCACTTTCTAGTTGAACTTCTTCCAAAGGTATGGTATCCTTCAAAGAAGATTCTTCCATTTCTTGGTGACATTTCTTAAGCTGACTCACATGAAATACATTATGGACTGCTGATAGAGATGCTGGCAGTTCAATTTCATAAGCAACTTCTCCTTTGCGACTCAGAATCTTGAATGGTCCAACATACCTTGGTGCCAACTTTCCTTTGACTCCGAATCTTTTCACTCCACGGAGTGGTGATACTCTAAGATAGGCTCTATCACCAACTTCGTAGGTGACTTCTCTACGCTTAGGATCTGCGTAGCTCTTCTGTCGAGACTGCGCTATCTTCAGCCTGTCCTTAACCAATTTGACTTTCTCTTCGGCTTCTTTGATAAGATCTGGCCCAAATAAACTTCTTTCTCCCACACCATTCCATAACAATGGGGTGGTACATTTCCTTCCATAGAGAAACTCAAACGGTGCCATCTCAATGCTGGCTTGATAGCTGTTATTATAAGAAAATTGTGCATAAGGCAGACTTTCATCCCAACTTGCTCCATAGTCTAGGGCACATGCCCTCAACATGTCTTCCAGAATTTGATTAGTCCTTTCTGTTTGCCCATCAGTTTGAGGATGAAAAGCAGTACTGAATTCCAACCTCGTTCCCAATGACTCATGTAGCTTTCTCCAAAAATGAGAAGTGAATTGGGTTCCCCTATCGGACACAATACTCTTAGGCACACCGTGAAGGCATACTATTATACTCATGTAGATTTTGGCTAACTTGGCACTTGTATAGGTTGTCTTCACGGGTATGAAATGTGCCACTTTAGTTAGGCGATCCACTACTACCCATATGGAGTCATATCCTGATCTGGTCCTTGGTAATCCGGTAATGAAATCCATACCAATCTTGTCCCATTTCCAATCAGGAATAGGTAGGGGCTGAAGCAAACCTGCTGGTTTCTGATGCTCCGCCTTTACTCTACTACACACATCACACAAAGCAATATGTTCGGCGATGTCTCTCTTGAGATTGTTCCACCAAAATCTTTCCTTCATGTCCATGTACATTTTGGTGTTACCCGGATGAATAGAATACGGAGAGTTGTGTGCTTCTTGCAAAATCAGTTTCCGCAACTCCGGATCTTGTGGGACACAGACATGCCATAATGTACCCTGTTCGTCTTCATGGAAATTCTTAGCTTTCCCTAGACCAATATTTTTCTTAATCTCTTCAATTTCCTTATCGGAATTCTGAGCTTCTCAAATCTTGTACAACAAAGTGGGTTGAACATCCAAAGACATAAGATGTCCTTCAGGCACAATCTCCAATCTGAGTTCTTTGAATTGAGTACACAAATCATCTGGCAATTCTCCTTTGGTAAGGCCATTTACAAACACCTTACGACTTAGAGCATCCGCTACCACATTTGCTTTACCGGGGTGGTATTGCAAACTCAAGTCATAATCCTTGATAAGCTCTAACCATCTTCTTTGTCTCATATTGATTTCCTTTTGGGTGAAGATATACTTCAAACTTTTGTGGTCCGTGAACACTTCACAACGCTTTCCCAAAAGGTAATGTCTCCATGTTTTGAGTGCATGGACGACAGAGGCTAACTCTAAATCATGAGTAGGATAGTTTACCTCATGAGTTTTGAGTTGTCTCGAGGCATAGGCCACAACTTTACCGTCTTGCATAAGTACGACACCCAAACCTTGATGAGATGCATCACAATATACTTGGAAATTTTTTTCCAAATCTGGCAGACATAGAACCGGTGCTGTTACAAGTCTCTTCTTCAATTCTTGAAAACTAACTTCACAACCTTCATACCAAGCAAACTTCTTGTCTTTCTTTAACAATTCATTCATTGGCTTAGCAACCTTTGAGAAATTCTCAATGAACCTTCTGTAGTAACCTGCTAAGCCGAGGAAACTACGAACTTCTTTCACATTCTTGGGAGATTCCCATTCTGTCACAGCTGAAACCTTAGCAGGATCAACTGCTACACCATCCTTTGTCATAACATGACCAAGAAAACCAACTTCCTCTAACCAAAACTCACACTTGCTGAATTTGGCATAAAGTTTATGCTCTCTTAACTTTTCAAGTATCAAGCGTAAGTGTCCTTCATGTTCTTATTTGCTCTTGGAGTAGACTAGGATGTCATCGATGAAAACGACAACAAACTTGTCGAGGAATTCCATGAACACTTTGTTCATCATATTCATGAAGTAGGCTGGAGCATTGGTTAAGCCAAAAGGCATCACGGTATATTCATACAAGCCATACCTTGTTGTGAATGCTGTTTTAGGTATGTCTTGCTCTCTTATCTTGAGTTGAAAATAGCCTGACCGGAGATCAATCTTCGAGAACACACATGCTCCCTCTAGCTGGTCAAACAAGTCATTGATTCTTGGCAAAGGATATTTGTTCTTGATAGTTACCTCGTTGAGTGAACGGTAATCTATGCATAACCTTTGGCTTCTATCCTTCTTCTCCACAAACAAGACTGGGGCTCCCCAAGATGAAGAACTTGGTTGAATAAATCCTTTCTGCAACTGTTCTCCTAGTTGCTTCTTGAGCTCCTTCAGTTCATCAACTGACATTTTGTATGGTCTCTTTGCTATTGGTCCAGAACCTGGTACCAAATCTATCAGAAACTCCACATCTCTATCTGGTGGCATTCCTGGTAATTCTTCCGGGAACACATCCGGATACTCACACACAATTGGCACACTGTCCATTCTAACCCCCTTAAGAGAATTAAGCATACTCCTCTTTGCTCCAAAGCTGGTCTTAAATCTGATCCTTTTATTTTCCGGAGTGGTGAGTGAGACAGTATGGCTGGCACAATCTATCACTACTTTGTACTTAGTCATCCAGTCCATTCCCAGAATGACATCCAAACCTTGGGAGTTTAATATAATCAAGTTAACGGGAAACTTATACTTCCCAAATTCTATGACTAGGTCATGGCATCCTGAATTCACTATCATTTCTCCACCAGGAGAACTTACTTTTATAGGACACCCAATAGTTTCTACCGGCAGTTCATTTCTTTCAACAAATGCTCTTGATATGAATGAATGAGATGCACCAGTATCAAAGAGTACAAATGCTGGAATGGAATTGAGTCTGAACTTACCAGCAACAGCGTCAGGCTCCTCATAGAACTCTTCCACATTAATGTGGTCCACCTGACCTTTCTGGAAAGGATTGGGCTTGACAGGTCCTTCAACTTTCTTTTCGGGGCACTCATTTGCATAGTGTCCCATCTTCTTGCATTTGAAGCATTCAACCTGACTGATGTCCCTTTTAGCAGGCTGTCTTCCACTTCCACTACCATTCCCACTGTGGTGGCTCTTATGTCCACTCTTGTGGTTCTTGTACTTGTCATTGTCATGACTGCGGTGATGCTTGTTGTCATGACGGTTGTGGTTGTGGTGCTTGTTGAATTTCCCATGCTTATGGGATCCTGAGCTTCCACTGTCATCATAGTGAGATCGTTTGTGAGACGACCTCGAGATGTGTTTGTCGGAGTGTTTCCTCTTCCTACTCTCGACTTGCTTCATTTTATTCTCCAAAATAGCAGCCTTGTCACACAGAGACTGATAAGTTGGAACATATGCCACAGACAACTACAAGTTTAACTCATCATTCAAGCCTTCCAAAAACTTTTCCTTTCTTTTGGCATCTGTGTCAACCTCATCTGGTGCATAGCGCGCCAGATTGTTGAACTCTTCTATATATTCAGCCACGCTGCGGTGGCGCTGCTTCAGGTTGTGAAACTCCTTCTTTTTCAGGCTCATCATTCCTGATGAGATATGAGCAGTGCGAAAGCCATCTTCAAAGATAGCCCAAGTCACCTCATCTAAAGGAGTGGTGATTTGGAAGTTGTCCCACCATGTGGCGGCTGGCCCTTCCAACAGATGCGCTACGAACCTGACCTTTTCAGCATCCGTGCAGCCCACGGTCACTAAGTCCTTGTTCACAGAACGTAGCCAATCATTGGCCACCATGGGATCAGTTGTCCCCGAAAACTTAGCTGGCCTCAAACGCAGAAATCTGGTGAGCATATCAAAACCCGGAGGGTTGTTGTTGTTGTTATTGGGGTTGTTGTTGTTGTTATTCTGGTTTTGGATGAATGTTGTCATCATCTGCATAAGCTGTGTTTGAGCATTCATCATCTGTTGCATTTCTGGAGTGATGTTGTTGGGGTTGGGGTTTGCGCGACGGGGAGGCATCTGTGGTTTGTTCAAATAGAGATAAGAATAAGATACCCATAGATGTTTTATGCACATTACATCACAAGCAAACACACAGCATGCAACTCAAGGATAAAAGCTCAACAACAGAATAACCAAGTTCTCTAAATAAAACACACAAGTGGCAAGACATCCACATGTCGGATGGTCCAATAACAAGTTCACAAATAGCAAGTACGATAATAAAAGATAAACGAGTAGTCAAGTCTACTCATCAGCATCAATCTCCTCCTCGATGAAGGTAAGACCTGCGTTCTCCATCGCGGTCTTGTTCTCCTCAATCGTAGTGGTCAAGGAATCAATCTTGGCCTTGAGAGCCCTCTTCTGGGAGCGAAGTCTCTCGATCACCATCTGCTGCTACTCTAGCTCGAAATCCTTGGACTTCAGTTCTTTAGTCATGTCCCGGATCTTCTTGTTCCTATCCTGGACGCGTTTCTCCTGACTCTTGAACTTGCGGTCCTGGGTCTCGAACTTCGTCTCCATTTCCTTGGCTATCTCGTCCTGCTGTGTGAAAAGCTTGTCCTTCTCGCGAAGCTGCACCTGGAGCTCGTCATTGCTGAGCATGACGTTGGTCCTGTCCGTGTCCACGTGCCTAATGAGAGACTCTAAGTCCTGGAGATAGAGACGTATCGGCTCTGCTGTGTCCCTCGAGTTGTCCTCAAAGTCGATGGACTCTCCATCATCATCACGTCTTCCGAAGACGTGAAAATGGGTGCCTCTAACCTGTCGGGAGTGACGGCCTAACAGACGTCCTATCAGGTCCTGCATGACTACCTCCATGCCTCTCTCCCTGTCATCGTACATAAGCTTGAAGACGATGGCCTCCGTAGTAGGCTCTGTCTGACGTCCGGGCTGGTTCACCTTGAAGCCCCAGAGGTCCTTCCTCTCGAACTTGGTGAGTGGGTGCACCATGATGGTGGGAAGAGGGAGATCGAGCAAAGTAGTAAGCTCAACGATATGAGGACCAAAACGGGTAACCTGGAACTCCTCAACAGTGCTGATGGTAATAGGCATCTATTTATAAGATAGAAAAGTTAGATCAACACTATTTAAGATAAACAAAGACAACATCACATACACATCCTTGGAACACAAAATCACACAAGTCATGCATACATGAATCCATTACATCAATCAAGGTCCAAACTTATTTAAGGTATCATTTTGGAAAATAAGGTGATAGGTGGTGGTCCAACTAACGAAGTGCGTTTACAATCCTATCTCACTGGATCTATTGGCAAACACAATGTTCCTAGAGGCAATCCACCTATCTTGTTCACATGATTCCATCACTAAGTCTATAATATCTCCCCTTAAAGTTTGGTTGGTGGCTTCCAACTCTTGAGTAAGCTCCTTCTCCTTCTCTAAGTCTTTTTGGAGGTTGAGCATTCTGCACTTGACTCTAGCACTTAGTTCTTTGATAGTCCTCCAAGCCGCTTCTCTTGCTGACTCAAAGAATGTGGTGTGCATCACAGTGTTGGTGTACATGCAGAATCCTCTTTCTTTGTGGTTGTCTTCCTTGTTTTTGTACAAATGAAGTTGCACCCACCAATACTCCACTCCTTCATCCATCACTGGAAAGCCTTTGTAAACAGCTGCACCATGTGCTTCCATTGCCACCATGAGGTCCTTGAGAATTTTGGGAAACTCAGTTTCACATTCCAAGGTCATGGTCATGAGTGGTCCTTTCTTCACGGCTTCGTTGATGGAGTTCATCTACAAATAGAGATGAGAAAGAGAAGATTAGAAAAGTTTACGAGAAGAATAGACAAGTGTAGAAGTAGTTGAAAATTTTTCCTTAGTGGTTTCCAATCCTAGGGTCATAATCCTACAGGCAACACAGTGCTCTGATACCATCTGTAAAAGACCCCTCCTTTGTAAAGGAAAGGATCCCTGTGATTGCAATGCTAGTCCCTGGATCAATGCTAGCATCCATAGTTTAAGATGAAGTACACAGATACAAAGGTCGTTTATTACATTCATTCCAGAGATAAAACATAGTCTTTTACAACTCAGGGCCAAAGGCCTAATACAAGAGTTTATGGAATAAGTAAATAAACACAAGTCCTCATCTTCATGTGCCACAGGCAAGCATGTTGAGTGTAGACTCATGACTCCTACTCATCATCGGAGTAACCTGCAACATCACAAGTTACAGCCACAGTGGGTCAATACTTTGGAATAGTATTGGCAAGTGATACCTTAGTAAATTTTAAGTGGACTATATTACTATATGCATTTTGGCTAAGTGTAGCTTGGCTTGCTTTGCTTGAAAATAGGTTTTCCCTATTAGTTGAAATCTCTAAGTTTTTCTTTATCAAAAACTTTCCCAAGAAACCACCAATAGACATGGGGGTCCTTCACCCTTGTTCACCCACAAGTTTTACTTAGAAGTTGGAGTGATGAGATTCTTGTAGCTTCCATGTCTTGATGCTCAAATTGTCCATTACCATGGACTTGGCTAAGTACTTAGATTTTCCATCTGCAGAGGTTGTGCACTTTCCCCACCAGACTTGGTTTCCCAAGACAGGACCCTTCAGAAGCCCTTAGCCAAATGGACGCGTTCCAACCTATCATCCCACTACCACCAACTGTCCAAATGACTAAGTTCTAGCAACCTATATGATCAAGGCAGAGCCCATATTGCCAAGTGGTTGCACTGTAAGCTTTCTCAACACTTGGCCTCCAAATCCCTTTGTGCCTGGGTGGCATACCACAAGTGAGATACACAAGCCAAATCCATGGCCTTGTGTAACCACTCAACCAAAAACCACCATTCAAGTCCCATTCCACCCAGGAAGTTCATTGACTTAGTTGTTTTATTAAGAAAAGCATGAGTCCCAAAGGACTTAGAATTATTTCACCATAGCATGTACATACTTTACCAACCCTTGTTTTCTACTAGCTAGGCTAAGCATGGCATAGTAACTTAACTTAGGAAAATTCCCTAGCAATTCTACAATTCTACACTACATAGGATTTCCCAACATAGCATTTGGCAAAAGTAGCATGCAAGACTTAGCAAAAATAATTCTAATGCTTATTCAAAATAAAGGGTGGAAATATCATGAAGTATCACTTGCCTTGGTAATGGGGAGAGTAGCACTCTTCACAATCACAGTCACTAGCAAAATCTACACAAAAATTTGTAGCAAACAATTACACTCAATTTATATACAATCAAAAATATGAATGCATGCATGCAAGAAATTACTAAGTGATGATTTTGAAAACTCTACCAAGCAAGTGCATGATACAGAAACATAACAAGTCCCAAAGTTTGATAACTAAACTTATTTAGCCCTAAAACCATTTGCTAAACAAAAACTATACTCAAAATGGACCTAAACATGTTTCTGCTTACAAAGTCATTTTAACAGATACTATTTGTTAAACACATTGCAGATTCAGAAAGGCCTTGAATCACTGATTCCAACGGTATAAAATTTGCAAAAATCTAACGTGGGAATCAAAAGATATAGCCATTTGAAAATTGGATCTAAATCTGATTTGAATTCTGTTTTTGATTCAAACCCTAGCCACGCGTCGTGTTTCTATTGGCGCGTACCGGTTCGGCCGGATCGAGTTCTGCAGGCCGTTGGATCTAACTATCGCTGCACGGCTCAGATCTGTCCATACCCTTTCGTTAAGTGAACTGTTTCTACACGCTAGATCTAAATCTGACGGCTGAGAATCATCTAACCAAAAACGAGCGGCGCTAGCGGCGGCGGCGCGTCGGTCAGTGGCGGTGCCGGCGTTCTAGGTCGTCTGGGGAAGAAAGGAGGCACTTACCAGAACTGCAGGAGGTTGCTGATGCTCGAGGTGGCGTTGGTTTGCAAAGGGGCGCGTCGACACGGTCTCAGGAACTCGTCGGAGTAACGGGCGGCGTCGGTAGCTTGCAGTCGTGGTCCTTGCCGAGGTTTGGCGTCGCCCTAGCACGAACCAGTGGCATCAGGATTTGCGCAAGACATAGGCGAACAAGCTCGCGTGAAGGAGGGGGCAAGGGGCACTCGGGTTTTACCTTAATTGGTCGCCGGAGTTTATCGGCGGCGCAGGTGGTTTCGGTCGCGAATGGAGACGATGACCTGGGTCACGAGCAGGCAAAAGGGAGGTATCAGCGTAAGCGCGAGATCAATCCGAACATCCTCGTTTGAACCAGAGAGAGAGGGGCGGTCGAGGCTCACCGTAATTGGCCGCCGGAGTTGTCGGTACTGCGGGGTTTCGAGGGCAATTGCGCGCAGCCTGGTGGCGGAGTGAGCGAGGAGAGGGGGGGAAATGCTTGCGGGGAAGAGGGGTTTAAGTAAGCCTAGGTGCGACAGGAAATGCTTGCGAAATAATGGGCAATTACACCGCGCCATTACCGGCCTTGACAGCAGCAGCGACGTGGTCGCGAGCGTGGTTTGAGGAAGACGAGGGTGACGTGGACGGGGCCCGCTGGTCAGCGAAATAAACCGAAGGGGCGTGGGGTCTGGCTGTCAGCGGCTGAGTGGGTGTGCTCGCGCGTGCGGGAGGAAAAGAGATAGCCCGGGTGGGCTAGTTGGGCCTGTTCAGAAGCTGGGCTAGATTCCTGGCGCTCGGCCCTTTTCTTTTGTTTACTCCTTTTCTTTTTCTATTTCCATTTTCAGGAATGGTTTTGAAATGAATTCAAACTCTTTTTGAATTCAAACCTTTCTGGGGGTTTTGCAAGGTACAGTAGTCTCCAATATAGGCATAAGATCATGTAGTTGCTATGCAAAGGCTTGGTCAAGCTTGGGGATCAAAATATCAGAGACTTGGTACTTGGTTTGCAAAATCTTGAAAAAATAGTTTTTGAACCTATTTCCCAATTTGAAAACTTGGTTTAAATTCTACACTTAAACCTATCTTCATAGAAGGCAACAAACTTGGTTTATAAACAATCAAAATTTCAAATGGGAATTCCCTTTTGATTTAAATCTGTTCACATAAAATCATAGCACTTTGTGCTTCTGTTTTTCTGAAATGAGTTTGAAATTTGATCTCAAATCTATATGCATGCATGAAATGTTATGCAACTTTGAAATTATGATTTTAGGGATGTTACAATGCCAGTTTCTCTCACTATAGTTGTCATGGGATTTACACCGGAGTTTGGCAACCATAATATCAACGTTGTGGCTTTCCGTAGATAAGAATCGTTATTAGCTTGCTACTCCCATAAGCCACGTAAAACATGCAACAACAAAGTAGAGGCGTCTAACTTGTTTTTGCAGGGAGTGTTTTCTGTGATATGGTATGGCCCAAGATGTGATGTGTATGTTGTATGTAATGATCATGTTTTGTAAATGTTTCACGACTTGCATGTCGATGAGTACACAACCGGCAGGAGCCATATGGTTGTCTTTATAATTGTGTATGACCTGTGTGTCAACTTCTTATACTTTATCGCTAAGTAGTTAGCAATAGTTGTAGTTGCTATCCGTGGTGGAGGCAATCATGGTGGAGTGATGGAGATCATGCCGGCACGCACAAGATGGAGATCATTGCGCGAAGATTGGTTATACCATGTCACATAAAGTTATATGCATGTGATGTTTATCCTTTTATGTATCTTATTATGCTTAGATCGCGACGGTAGCATTATAAGATGATTCCTCACTTAAAGATCAAGATAAAACTGTGTTCTCCCCATGTATGCACCGTTGCGAAAGTTCGTCGTGTTCAAGCATCACGTGATGATCGGGTGCTATGAACTCTACGTTCACATACAACGGGTACAAGCCAGTTTTGCACACGCGGAAATACTTGGGTTTGACTTGAAGATCCTAGCATGTACAGACATGGCCTCGGAACACATGAACCAAAAGGTTAAGCATGAGTCATATGAATGATATGATCGACACTTCGTTGTCCACCATTGAAACCACATCTCTTCTCGTGAAGATCGGATTAGGTGTGGTGAATTTGGATCATGTTCACTAAACAACTTGAGGGATGTTGAATTTAGTGGGAGTTCATCTAGTAATTTGATTAAGTTGAACTAGTTATCATGAACATAGTCTAATTTGTACTTGCAAATATTGTAGATCAAATGGCTAAGTCCAACTTCAACTTCAACGTTTTTGCTGAGAAAGAAAAGCTTAAGAACAATGGGTCTAACTTCACCAACTGGTTCCGCAATCTGAGAATCATTCTCTCTGGCGGACAAAAGGACTATGTCCCTACTGTAGATGCGTCGGCTGATGAGAAAGCTGTTTATCAGTCGCGCAAAGATGATTATGGTGTGATTAAGAGCACCATGTTGTTTGCTACGGAATCGGACCTTCAAAATCGTTTTGAAGACTATCCCGGGCCCTTTGAGATTCTTGAGGAGCTGAAAACTATGTTTCAGACTCAGGCCCGTTCTGAGAGATATGAGATCTCTGAGAAATTCTTTAACTGCAAGATGGAGGAAGGGAGTTCCGTTAGTGAGAATGCCATAAAGATGTCGCGCTACACTCAACGCCTTGAGCAACAGGACTGCAAGATTCCAGAGGAGCTCAAGATTGACAGGGTTCTGCAATCACTCCCTCCCAGCTACAAAAGTTTTGTAGTGACTCATAATCAGATTGGTTCCACTGATACGATCACCGAGCTCTTCGCTAAGCTGAAGGCTGCGGAGGTGGACATCAAAAAGGATAATCATGTGTTGATGGTCAACAAGCCCCCCACCTTTAAGAAAGGTAAGGGTGCAAAGAAGCCCTTCAAGAAAGGCGGCGGCAAGCGCGTTGCCCTGCTGAGAAGAATCTCAAGTCTGGACCTAAGCCGGACACTGAGTGCTTATATTGCAAGGACAAGGGTCACTGGAAGCGCAACTGTCCGAAGTACTTAGCGGACAAGAAGGCTGGCACCATCAAAGGTATATTTGATATACATGTTATTGATGTTTTCCTTACTAGCCCTTGTTGTAGTGCCTAGGTATTTGATACTGGTTCAGTTGCTAGTATTTGTAACTCGAAACAGGAGCTACGGAATAGAAGGAGGCTTGCGAGGGATGAGGTGACGATGCGCGTTGGCAACGGATCAAGAGTTGATGTGATGGCCGTCGGCACGCTCTCCTTAGTTTTACCTTCAGGATTAGTTTTAAACCTTAATAAATGTTATTATGTGCCTGCGTTGAGCATGAACATCATATCTGGATCGTGTTTATTGCAAGACGGTTATTCATTTAAATCCGAGAATAATGGTTGTTCTATTTACATGAGTAACATCTTTTATGGTCATGCACCTGCTATGAATGGTTTATTTCTTCTGAATCTCGAAAGGGATGAAATACACATCCATAACATTGAGGCTAAGAGATGCAAGGTAGATAGTGATAATACTACTTATTTGTGGCACTGTCGTCTAGGTCATATTGGTGTAAAACGCATGAAGAAACTCCATTCTGATGGACTTTTGGAGTCTCTTGATTTTGAATCATTTGACACATGCGAACCATGCCTTATGGGCAAGATTATCATAACCCCGTTCTCCGGAATGATGGAGCGAGCAACGGACTTGTTGGAAATCATACATACCGATGTATGCGGACCGATGAGTGTTTTGATGCGCGGTGGATATCGCAATTTTCTCACTTTTACCGATGACTTAAGTAGATATGGGTATATCTATTTAATGAAACATAAATCTAAAACATTTGAAAAGTTCAAGAAATTTCAGAATGAAGTGGAGAACCATCGTAACAGAAAGATTAAGTTTCTACGATCCGATCGTGGAGGTGAATATTTGAGTTATGATTTTCTCACGCATCTTAAAGCAAGCGGAATCGTTTCGCAACTCACGCCACTCGGAACACCACAACGCAATGGTGTGTCTGAACGCCGGAATCGAACTCTATTAGATATGGTCCGATCAATGATGTCTCTTACTGATTTACCGTTATCATTTTGGGGTTATGCATTAGAAACCGCTGCATTCACTTTAAATAGGGCACCATCTAAATCCGTTGAGACGACACCGTATGAACTATGGTTTGGTGCTAAACCTAAGTTGTCATTTCTTAAAGTTTGGGGATGCGAAGCTTACGTCAAGAAGTTGATGCTGGACAAGCTCGAACCCAAAGCGGAGAAATGCGTATTCATAGGATACCCTAAGGAAACTATTGGGTATACCTTCTATCACAGAACCGAAGGCAAAGTGTTTGTCGCAAAGAACGGTTCCTTTCTTGAGAAGGAGTTTCTCTCGAAAGAAGTGAGTGGGAGGAAAGTAGAGCTAGACGAGGTTGTTGAACCTTCTCTTGAATTGGAGAGTATCGCAACACCTGAAATTGTTCCAGTGCCGCCTGCACCAACAATAGAGGAAGGTAATGACAAGGATCATGAAGCTTCGGACGATGCTACTACTAAACGTCGCAGGTCGACAAGGTCGCGTGCCCCTCCTGAGTGGTATGGCAACCCTGTCTTAACTGTCTTGTTAGTAGATGACAGTGAACCTGCGAACTATGAGGAAGCGATGATGAGCCCAGACTCTGAGAAATGGCTGGAGGCCATGAAATCCGAATTGGGATCCATGAGCGAAAACCAAGTATGGACTTTGGTGGACCCTCCTAGCGACCGAAAGGCCGTTGAGTGCAAATGGATCTTCAAGAGGAAAACGGACGCGGATGGTAATGTTACCGTCTATAAGGCACGACTTGTCGCGAAAGGTTTTTGACAAGTTCAAGGTGTTGACTACGATGAGACTTTCTCTCCCGTAGCGATGTTTAAGTCCATTCGGATTTTATTAGCAATTGTTGCGTTTCATGACTATGAAATATGGCAGATGGATGTTAATACTGCGTTCCTCAATGGCAACATTGATGAAGAGTTGTATATGATGCAACCCGAAGGTTTTGTCGATCCTAAGGATGCTGATAACATGTGCAAACTTCAGCGTTCCATTTATGGACTGAAGCAAGCATCTCGTAGTTGGAACCTTCGTTTTGATCAAGTGATCAAGAGCTTTGGATTTGTTCCAAATTGCTATGAAGCTTGTATCTACAAGAAAGTGAGTGGGAGCTCAGTGACATTTCTGGTACTATATGTGGATGACATATTGATTATTGGAAATGACATTAACATGCTTAACAATGTGAAGAGTTATATGAACAAGTGTTTTTCAAGGAAAGACCTAGGTGAAGCTGCTTATATATTGGGCATCAAAATCTATAGAGATAGACAAAGACGCCTGATAGCTTTAAGCCAGAGTACATACCTAGACAAAGTTCTGAAAAGGTTCAGAATGGATAAGGCAAAGAAAGGTTCAGTGCCTATGTTGTCAGGTAAGATATTGAGCAAGGCTCAGTGTCCAGCTACGGTAAATGATAGAGAAGCTATGAGCAAAGTGCCTTATGCCTCGGCCATAGGTTCTATCATGTATGCCATGCTGTGTACTAGACCGGATGTGTCCAATGCTCTTAGTTTGACGAGCAGATACCAAAGTGATCCAGGAGTGGAACACTGGACAGCCGTGAAGAACATCCTAAAGTACCTAAATAGGACTAAATAAATGTTCTTAGTCTATGGAGGTGATGAACAACTCGTCGTAAAGGGTTACGTCGACGCTAGTTTCGACACCGACAAGGATGATTCTAAATCTCAGACAGGATACGTTTATATTTTAAATGGAGGAGCGGTGAGCTGGAGAAGCTGCAAGCAAAGCGTGATCGCGGGATCTATAGTAGAAGCGGAATACATGGCTGCTGCAGAAGCGTCAAGTGAAGGAGTTTGGATCGGGAACTTCATCACTGAGCTTGGCGTGGTTCCAAGTGCCTTGGACCCACTGGAGATATTGTGTGACAACACTAGCGCCATAGCACTCGCTAAGGAACCAAGATATCATCCAAAGACCAAGCATATCAACCGCAAGTTTCATATAATCCGAGATTATATAGCAGATGGAGATCTGAAGATTAGCAAAGTACATACAGATCTGAATGTCGCAGATCCATTGACTAAACCTCTTCCACGTGCAAAACATGATCAGCACCTTAGTGCCATGGGTGTTAGATTGTTGCCAAATGTAAACTAGATTATTGACTCTAGTGCAAGTGGGAGACTGTTGGAATTATGCCCTAGAGGCAATAATAAAGATGTTATTATTATAATTCTTGTTCATGATAAAGTTTATATTCCGTGCTAGAATTGTATTAAGCGGAAACTTTAATACTTGTGTGGTTTATGAACAACACCGTGTCCCCAGTATGCCTCTATGGACTAGCTCATTGATTAATGATGGTTAAGGTTTCCTAACCATAGACATGAGTTGTCGATTAATAATGAGATCACATCATTGGGAGAATGATATGATGGACAGACCCAAACTAAGCGGAGCAATTAGATCGTGTCATCGTGTTCATCTTTGCGAAGCTTTTCTTATGTCAAATATTGTATTCCTTAGACCATGAGATAATACAACTCCCTGGTATCGGAAGAAAGCTTTGAGGTCATCAAACGTCATCCTATGAGACGGTGATCATAAAGGTGTCTCTCAGGTGATCGGAAATTACCTGTTGAGTTGTATGTATCGAGATGGTATTTGTCCCTCCCAAGTCGGAGAGATATACTTCGGGCCCACTCGGTATCAACACCTCTTGCAAGCATGTGGTTAAGGAGTTAATCACAAAATGATATCGGATTACAGAACAAATAAAGTACTTGCTGTGAACGAGATTGAACTAGGTATGACGATACCGACGATCAAATCTCGGGCAAGTAAAATATCGCGATACGAAGGGAATATATATATGGGATTGATTGAATCCTAGCATCATGGTTCATCCGATATGATCATCGATGCATGTGTAGGAGTCAATATGGGTTTCCAGACCCCGCTGTTGATTATTGATATAAGATCATGTCTGCATATTCTCGAACCCGAAGGGTCACACACTTAACATGTCTCGACGCTAGGATAGATTGGATAATTGGTTTATGAGTTTTTGTTCGGAGTCTCGGATGGGATCCGGGACATCACGAGAGGTTCCGGAATGGTCCGGAGAATAAGATTCATATAAGGCAATGCAGTTTTTGGAGTTCGGAATAGTTTCGGGTTATTCGGTATTGTACCGGAAGCTTCTAGAACCTTCCGGAGGGGGAACAACGTGGCCCCACCTGCCGGGAGGGGGCATGGGCCTATGAGGGAGTGCCCTGGCCGCATTGGGCCAGGGGCACAAGGCCCCATAGGGCCCAGCCGGCCAAACCCTAGGGAAACCCTAGGGAAACCCTAGGGGAGCTTCTAGAAGGGGGGAAACTTGCCCCCCACTCCTCCCACCTTGGCCGCCGGCCCTAGGGCTTGGGGGAGGGACAAGGGCTGGCCGCCCACCCCTCTATATAAAGAGGGCTGGGGGCGCACCCCTCCCACACCTCCTTCTCAAGCCCTAGCCGCCCTGCTGCCCTCCTCTCTCTCTCCCTCCCGACTACGTGTAGGCGAAGCCCTGCTGCAGAAACTCTCCACCACTTGCACTGCGCCGTCGCGTTGTAGATCCAATCCGTCTCTCCACCATACTTGCTGGACCGAGGAAGGAGGAGACGTCGAGGTGCCGCACGTGTGCATCTCTCGGAGGCATCGCCACTTGCAGTGTTAGATCGGATCGGATCGCGAGGAGGAGAAGCGAGTACGACTACATCACCCACGTTCCGTCGAACGTTCCGCTGTACGAATCTTCAAGGGTATGAAGATCTCATCTATTTCCCCTCGTTGTTTGCATCTCCTAGATTAGATCTTGGCTTTCTCGTTCGCTTCCGTAGAATTTTTTTGATTTACTATGCTTCGAAACCCTTCACATGAAAGGCAAAGTGCTTAAGAACAAAACCAAGGCATAAACCATTTCCCTTAAACCCTCTAAAACTTCTTCCCCATTGGCATCGATTGCCGAAATGGGTGACAAGTTCTAGAAGACCAATATAGTGATAAATCCTCCAAAGGTGTGCATTCGCACATATCCAATGATGAATACTTGGGAGGAAGTAGAACTATATCGAGGACCCAAAGATTGCCTAAATAAATAAAATAAAAGAAGCATCAACAAATGATGTAAGCAATCACAAGATCCGACAAACCAATTGAAAACAACAAATGAGTCCAAATGGAAACAATAAGATATTATGATACGAGTAGATGAGTGTTTTAAAT
This sequence comes from Avena sativa, assembly GCA_916181665.1. NCBI lineage: Eukaryota > Viridiplantae > Streptophyta > Magnoliopsida > Poales > Poaceae > Avena > Avena sativa. The sequence goes on along the minus strand of OV702280.1, from coordinate 14,826,356 downwards.
AACAAATAGAGAAGCTCCCCAAGATTTGTGCATAATTTAAAATAAATGCATTGGAATACATAATGCACAAATATGAAATCCTCACTTCATCTATTTTACTTATAAAACAGCTTTTTGCAAATGATCAAATACCAAGGCATAAAAATTGCAAGAAACAAATGGTTGAGCAATAAGTAAGAGACAACATATTAGCGGGCTCAACCATAAGGATGTGTGAGATGCATGACAAAGCATATTATAAGACTAGTACATGGATGATCATTGCGTATCCACATAGTCTTCAATGAATGATATTGTTTAGTATGACCATACAACACACACGAAATAAGGAAGATATCAAGAAAAAATTGAGTAACCTCTTTCATTTGTATAAGTTTCTAAATAGACAATCTTGCAAAGATATTGATCCACAAAGAAACATGTACACACAAAGTAGATACTTAAAATCAATAGAGAAAGATATCCAAAATGAAGTCATGACAATACCAATAAGATTTTTCTTGAAAGCATGGCCAAAAGGCTCAAATATCTTATTTACATCGATGAGCTTCAACAACCAACACACCCCATACATTACAACTATCACCAAGGGAAAAAGGAGAAAGTTGAAATATATGGAGAAAGGCAACAATTATCACAGGGAGAAATCAACTAGCGAAATCTCACTATTGCCCATGATGACGGGAAAATGGGGCGACAAAAATACTCGCGTCCGCGTCATAGAGACAGATAGAATATGAATTTAAATGTGCGCATATGTAAATGAAAAATATCAAAGATTGCGGTTCATACTTCCGGAACTCATACATTTATATAGAAATTCCATTAATTACATCTCCGAAGAGAAAACCCCTGATTAAGAATTCCAACATTTCTAATTCATAGGATTACATCAACATGACAATTACAAAAGGTGAAAATAAAAGCTATGAAGTCCTTCTCTCGTGGTCTTCGACGAAGTCTTGCTTGGCTAATCTGAAGTTTATCTTTGATATATATTTTTAATATATATTTTACTAGCATGCTTCATTCATTTTTTTGCTACTAGAGCAGAGCATGCGCAACGTATAATGAAGTTTTGATTTGGCTAGACATGGTATTTTATTTAATCCTACGCTTTGCGATGTAGGATATATGTGCACATAATTTGTTCTTGTACTAGTATTATCCGTACAACAAGTGCATGCAATTTTAGCTATGGAACATGCAAGAGCCGAATATAAATGACGGAAAAATGGGACGACAAAAATACTCGCGTCCGCGTCATAGAGACATATATAATATAAATTTAAAAGGTGCGCGTATGTAAATGACAAATATCAAAGATTTCCATTCATACTTCCGAAACTCATACATTTATATAGAAATTCTGTTAATTACATCTTCGAAGAGAAAACCCCTGATTAAGAATTCCAACATTTCTAATACATAGGATTACATCAACATGACGATTACAAAAGGTGAAAAGAAAATCTATGAAGTCCTCCTCTCATGGTCTTCGACGAAATCTTGCTTGGCGAACTTGAAGTTTATCTTTGATATTCCTTTTTAATATATATTTTCTTAGCATGCTTCATTCATTTTTGCTACTAGATCATGCGCAACATATAAGGTTGATTTTGTTTGTTTGAGATACATGATATCTTAACGGCCGTATTTATTTGATATCATCCGTAATAAATTTGATAGTACATAATGATTCTATTTTACTACATGCATGGGGTAGCTTCATATGTCCGGTCAATTAACCAATATGTATTTTCATTTGTCATATACGATGAGTCATTTGACTTTTAGATAACTTTTAAATAGTCACTCAACCTGGCAAGGAGATCCTTTTTTATTATCACATGCAGCGTGAACTATAGGATCATGCATGTGAGTTTTATACATGCATCAGATTTGAACAATGAATAGTTCTATCACTAACGATAGTGGCATGTGAACTAGATGTTTAATATTTCGTATCATATTTCTTACTTGCACTTGTTCTATCGGTACAAGAAGTTTGTATGCAATTTTATCTAAGGAACATGCACGGGCCTTTTCTGCGTGCATAAAGCGGCGACCACATATACTTGGATTTTCACATTTTTTAGTACTAGTGAATATAGCGCTGATTTGTCTTATGAGATTTTGAATTATTTGCATACCATCGGGTATGTATATTTTAATATCTCACTTGTATTACTACTAACATCGCGTAACAAAAATATAATGTCCACGAGCAGTGTAACCAAGGGGAATTTTATGACATGATTTGATAATTTAGCCTATAATATGTCGTGAGGCAGATTTTATTATGGTTTATTCCATTTGTATTACTACCAACGTCGCATAGCAATAAAGCCCGCGAGAAGTGTAACCAAGATGAATGTTTGTTTTCTTCATGTTTGCATTACTACTATCGTAGCATAAAATGCCCGTAGCGTAACCAAACCAGAAGTATATATAGTGATTTAGTTAGCATATTCGTATGCATATTTTCTCCAAGCATGGGCTTATGGTGATTTTCTAGTTATTTCGGTGTTTATCCTATTTTAAAGGAATAAACCAAGAATGGTATTTTTCCCAACTTGGCTGTATCCGTATTGTGAGGACAGATCCAAGAGAATTTTATAAATTATTTGTACCGAAGTAATTCTCTATATTTGTTTCAGCGTATAGGGACCGGACCAAGGAATGTGGCTTATACCCACATTTCATCCTGATTCGTATCGCTAAAGGGACCAAATCAGGAGATGAACATCAAGAACAAATATATGCAAATATGCGCCTTGGCTTGTACCATGATGGCCGAGCCAAGAGGAAAGATTTCAAAGAATATGAAGAAAGCTCTTTATTTCTAGTAAATGTGAGCAAGCTCCTTGATTTGTACCCATGGCCAAATCAAGGTTAAAGAATAAGATGAAGATGGAGGCCCTTTGATAGGAATGATATCTTCTTTAATTCGGACTTAATCATATCCCCTTTTTAAGAGGATTTTTATTGGATCTTCATACCGACGTAATCCTCTAGATTTGTTTCTGCATATAGGGACCGAACCAAGGAACGTGGCTTATACCCACATTTCATCCTGGTTGTATCGCTAAAGGGACCAAATCAGGAGATGAACATCAAGAGCAAATATATGCAAATAAGATCTTTGATTTGTACCAATGGCCAAACCAAGAACATGAGTTTTAGTAGATATAAGAGAGCTCTTTGGTTTGTACCAATGGCCAAACCAAGAACATAAGTTTTAGTAAATATAGGAGAGCTCTTTGGTTTGTACCAATGGCCAAACCAAGAACATGAGTTTTAGTAGATATATGAGAGCTCTTTGGTTTGTACCAATGGCCAAACAAGAACACGATTTTATGAAGAAGATGAATATATGACATAGAAAAGAGGAGAAAGCTCCTTTATTCAAACCAAACGGCCGAACCTAAGGGAAAGAGAATGACATTGTTTCCTACCTTCTCACCTCTTTGGAACTCCTCTTTGATTCCTTTATTCTCACGTGTGCAAGGGCAACAGCTAGGGGTGGCTCTGTGTATGGCAAGCGGCCGGCCAGTAGGTACGGCGATGAGGTAGCTTCTATGCGAGCGGGATTGCTAGGACCAACAAATGGTGGCGATGAGGTAGCTTCTATGCGAGCGGGATTGCTAGGACCAACAAATGGTGTGAGGAATTGATTCTGATGTGAGTGATTGAAAAATGATCAGCTGGGGATGTGCGTGTACGCAATGATGATCGAATGAACTGGGTCTATCCCTAGTATTTATAGACTAGGGAGACGACAGTTCTTTGGTCAACGTGGAGAGACGCTCCCACGTTTGGCTCCCACGTTCGACAGTACGTGTGCTGGGGCGCGGTTCTACGCTCCTCCCTATTTTCTTTTCCTTTTATCTTTTTCATATTTAACCGGCTGATATCGTGTCCTGGAGAGCTGATCGAAACGATCCGACCGTAACTCTCTCCCTCCCATGCAACTCAGCATTTCGGCCTATTTGAATGGGCTGTTGTTATGTATGTGGGACAAGGGCATAATAATTATTATATTATATTGTTAATCATGTCATGGTGCCGCTTAATCCATGCATTCATTAATTATCTTATATTTATAATATTAAATATGGGATGGTGCCGTCTAATTCATGCACGATGTATTTCTTCCGTGATGCATATCGCTCGATCGCATATGAGCCAGCTAGCTAGTAAACCTCTGGTTTTCATGGCTAGCAAAGATTCATCTCTATATATGTATTATAGAATTTATTTTGATCAAATATTTTGTATAAATATTGCCATCTATTTTGAAACAACGTGACTGTACTTCACACGGTTATCATGACGATGTCAATATTTTTTATTCCACGGTCAAATATTTTACGACTCGTGACTTTGTAAATTTAGTTGATATGAGACCGCCGCCGTCGATAGTGGCACATTTTCTATTTATTTTTTACTTTTATGTTTTTTAAGCAAGGCCTTTTTTTGGATTTATTTGATTACTTTACCATATTTCCTAGTCGTCCGTCTTATTTTCAATTAGCGACAAAATCAGTGTCAACAGCCCATGAGAGAAGTTGAGGAAAAGATAGGCAATAAAATAGCTAGATTGACATATTTGGGATTGATGGATCATATGCATGATTTTGTATAGTCCTAATTATATGCACTCATCTCAACTTATGCACATTTACAATAGAGAGTTCTTTTAATACCATGGCTAGAAATACAACAATAAATACAATAACAAGAATTCATGCCAAGATGCAACCTACAAAAGGTTGGAATAAGATGAATATGCATGAGCAAGAGATACTTGTTACCGAGATATAATTGGTAGAATGTAGAGGATAGGAATTCGTTGATCATCCTATAGCTTGCCTCAAATTTTCTTGTAAGCACTACTTCTTCAAAATTGAGAGACAAGCATCCAATATATCACTAATGTACCTAAAACATAATTAAGTACAAAATGGTCCCCAAACTTATTGGGTCCAAAGTAGTTAGTGCAACTACAATACATAGGAGAGACTCCACATAATTATGTGCATATTGATATGAAATTGAATTTCATGCACAACTTAGCTGATGGGAATTGGTGGAGTTTCCCCTATATATTGGATCAAAGAAAGCAAGCATGACATAATATAAGCATATAGTAAATATGCATGCATAAAGCTTTCAAGAACCAAAAAGGAGATACAATTTAAACAAAAACACCACGTAAATCGAGATTGCACACACAAGAGTGTGACATGACAAACGATGTCCAAATTGTATCAAAGAACCAATTCAACACATGAAAGATCACAAGTTCAATAAATGAACAAGGCTAAAACCAAAAGAGCAAAAGATAGATAAAAATAAAAATGCTCAAGGATTTATCTCATTCTAAAATGGTCAAATCATGAAACAAGTAATGAGACAAAACCAACTCCCAAAACGAGCAAGGTTCCAACAGGTAACCAAACTCCCCAAACTTTTCATGATGACACAAAATACCAAAACAAAAAGATTGAGCTTCCAAGCATATAAAACATGATATGGAACAAAACAAGAAGCATAAAAGGATTGTTCTAGATAATATAGGAGAGCTCACCCATAAGTAGTACATTATATATAATTTTCTTTTGAATGCAGAATGTACACAAATGAGATCATCACTACTACCTATATTAAATAAAACACAAGAGGATATAAATAAAATAATAAGATTCATAAGAGTCAAGTAAGGCATGGGAGCACACGAAACATTTACTTGGCCATAGATAGGACAAGATTAAGTAAGGGCCAACATGAATATGATCAATAAATTCTACCATAAATTGAGTATTCATTGTCCAAGGACAAGAAATATTGGGTATAATTTTCCCAAGGTAGCTTGCATGGATATCCAAGATCATAGTCAAAACAAGAAGCGTATAACAACATATAAGAATTACAATTGATGCTTCGAACAAGATTCTTGGTAGCTTCCAATAGTCACATAATCACTAGTGATTAGAGTAGCTTGAAGCAGATGGTTTCCATGAGGATATATATATCTAAATATGAGGAAACACATACCAAGAAACATTCTCACATACAAGATCCAAAATATGAGCAATAAAGGCATTTAGGCAAATTGAAACTTGTATGAGCAAAATGTGTCACATAGGAGCTAGATAATTATCAATATCACTTCTAAGTGACACAACCTCGAATGTTCACATTTTCTAGGATTGTAATCTGCACTAAGCATATGACTCCCCTATAATGTGATACTACCATGAAACCAACATGAGGCAAAAGGATACAAATAGAGATAATTAATGGACCTTATAAAACTTAAATTTCTCATGAGAATTATACCACATAGAGACTAGACAATAATCCAATATAAATACTAGGTGGTATTACTCATGTACACACAATTTTAGGATTGTGGAATGCCCAAGCATAACACTCCCCCAAAATGGGATAATCCATTAATATCTCACAAGAACCAAATGAGATACCAAATGTAACCAAGTAAGGCTCAAACACAAGAAACACACATACATGGTGTGCCACCTAATCATATACAAATATGCTTGATACCTCAAGATAATTAGGTGGAAAGCATAACATATACAAAAGCATGGAAGATACAAAACCAACACATGCACAAGGGGGCGAGTAACTTTCAATGTAATGAGTTAAGCATATGTTACCGCAAGGAGGAACATTGGATATATAACATAATCATGATAATCCAAATGTCTTGGCTTGACACAAATAATTGATGAAGATCCCTCAATTCTTCATAATGTAACCAAGTCTCCAATGCCCTCCACGACACACCTATTGATCAAGTTTTGGCTTGTTGGTCCCCAACCAAGTTGGGTCCTAAGAGGTTAGTCACAATAGGCTTGGCAACCCAAATGGATCTTTTCTTGACACCGCATTGGGCACCAACAAATTTGGCAAACACATTCCCAACCTCATCCTTACAAAGAGAATAAGCATCATCAATAATGATAGGGTTGGATGAGGAGATACCGATAGTGCATGAGGAAGAAATATGCCCCTTCTCACGGCATATGTAGCAAGTTCTACTCTTTCCATCTTTCTTCTTAGGTGAAGCCACAGCTCAAGGAAGAGCTCGAGTAGTCCTCTTAGGAGGAGGCCCATTAATGACTTGAGGTGGAGCTTGAGGCCGCTTCCCTTGTTGCTTCACACTAAGAGGCTTTTTCTTCAATGGGCAAGATCTAACATGGTGCCCTTCTTTCTTGCACTTGAAGCAAACAATGTTGGCCGGATTCTTGACTTGATCTTGGCCATTCTTCTTGTTGTCCTTGTGCTTCAACTTGATAGTGGACTTGTTCTTGATATTGGAGTTGAATCCAAGCCCACTCTTGTCATTGGGGGATTTTTGCACACTCAAGATTTTGTTGAGTGTGACCTTCCCTTGATGACCCTTTTTCAAGTCATTCTTCAAAGAAGTGACTTGAGCCTTGAGCCTTTTGATTTCCTCTACATGGTTAGTTTCAACAAAAACACTAGAGGAAGTAGATGCTACATTGTTAGAGCAACAAGGCACGAAATGTAATTCATCACGAGATATATCATGGTTGTGAGAGGATGAACTACAAGGACTAGCACATGGCAATATAACAGTTGGCGTAGATGTAGTGCTAATGTTCACATGAGGCCCACTAGATGTTACCTTTGACACGATGGCCTCATGAGCTAACTTTATCCTACCATGGGAGACTAGAAGATCCTCATGCGAGCTCGAGAGATTAACAAGACTTTCTTCTAATTTCCCATAGTTGCTAGTTAGCAAAGCAAGTTGAGCCTTTAGCTCAACATTCTCCTTCAAAATAGATGCTTCACAAGAAATAGAGTTAGTAGCACAAGCACCATTATTATTAGCAAGAGGTGAGGGCAACTTGTCAAGCTCTTTTAAATATGAAGCTTTAAGTTGCTCATGTGACTCGGTGAGTTTGATGAGCTCCCTCTTAACGACCCGAGAGACATTTTCGAGGTGCTTAAAATCCTCAACAAGTTTAGCATAAGCAACTTCAAGTTCATCATTTTTAACCTTGAAGGAGTTAGCCACCGCAAGTTCTCTATCATGGTATTCCTTTACTCTAGATAATTCTAGAGTAAAAGTCTCCTCAAGAGATTCTTTGGTGGTTTGTTCTTCTTCAAGGGAGTCCTTTAGTTGTGCAACTTCATTAGCATACTCACGCTCAAGTGCAAACTTTTCATTAATTAAGTTTTCTTGCTCCTCAATAAGATCATTGCCTTCTATGGCACAATTCAAGATTTCAAGAAAGTTGGAGGAAGCAATTTTATTTTTGAAGAGAGCGCTATAGACAACCTCTCCCATTTTCTTAATAGAGGTAATATCATACTTACCTCTATAATCATCATTATCATTCTCAACCTCATCATCATGAGATACAATGGGATTCAAAGAGGTTACCTTTGTTCCCTTAGCCATAAGGCACATGTGAGAACCGGAGGAAGGTGATGATGAGATTGCACTTGTAGCTCTCTTCAAGACCTTGTCTTGTCCCATAGAATCTTCATTTTCCTCTAAATGGCTAGCAACACAAGCACTAGAGGAAATAGAAGCATTTTTATCATGGCAACAAGACAACATGAGCATATCATCATGAGATTTATTCAAGTAATTTCTACATGATATGCAAGGACTATTAACACAAGCATGTGAGGAATTTTGAGTGCTAGAAGTGTTAAGGTCCAAAGATAGATCATTGCAACTAGATAGATATGAGGGATTACAAATAGTGAAAACACTATCCATATTGCAATTTCTATCACCACTCACCATATCATTTCCTTGTGAAAAGTCACATGTTGGTGAAGTGGTAGAGGATGAGGACTCATCTCGACCGGAAGTGGAAGCAACACAATCATCCTCAATAATGTTGGACTTGCTATATTTATCTTAAAGCTTGGTCCATATCTCACAAGCGCTTGAATAAGGCATGATAGAAGAAAGAACTATATTGCTCACAACATGCAAAAGAATTTTAGTAGCTAGAGCATCTATATGAGAGTTCAACTTCTCCTCTAAAGATTTGTTTTGGGTATCCATAGGAGAAGAGAAACCCACATATAGATATTCCTCGATAATTGGGTGAATTTCCCGAAATAAATTAAGCATACGAATTTTCCAAACATCATAATTTGTGCCATCTAATGTGAGCGTGTCCTTGTGCACTAATCCCCTAGCCGACATCTTTACTCTCAAGGCGGGGAAGCCTAAAATGAGAGACCAGGCTCTGATACCAATTGAAAGGATACAGATGTCGCCTAGAGGGGGGTGAATAGGCGATTAAAACTTTTCCTAGAGTGGCTCAACAAAGGCGGAATAAAACTAGTGTTTACTTTGATAAGCACAGCCTAGAACAACTAAGGATCACATATGTGCACCAACAACTTATGCTAAGCAATACAAGCAACAAAGTGATAGCAAGATATGTATTACTTCAAGCACGAAGGCTATCACAATGTAAAGTGCATAAGTAAAGAGCTCGGGTATAGAGATAACCGAGGCACGCGGGGACAACGATATTTTACCGAGTTCCTCCCAACATGGAGTACGTCTCGTTTGGAGAGGGGGTGGTATCAAACCACCAACACCACAAAAGGCCTCCCTTATTCTTCAGTGAATCTCACCCCAATGGGATCGATCCACGCTTCCACTCTCGGTGCACTTGTCGGTGGCAAACGGAACCTCTCACAAGATTGGGGCACTTCTCCACAACTTAATTGGAGGCTCCCAACAAACGCCACCAAGGCCAAAATGTGTGGCATCCCGCAAAAACCACTACTAGAAAATCGAGTTATATTTGTGCATTGCATCATCATGACCGCATGCTCATGTCATCATGCCACATTGCATTTGAGCATCGTCATCATCATGCATTTGTTTGTCTGAAATTTTTTCCAAAAAAACCTATTTTTGTTTTCTAAAATTACCCTTCTTTTATTTCGAAACAAAGTCTCATAATTATCTGCTAAACTATTTAACTAAAAATTATTTGGTAAAAATATTTAAGACAAACAAAACAAATAAATATCTTACAAAATAATAAACCTAAAACCTAGACTCTTTTATACCCAGACCTAATCTACCCAGCCCCCTCCACCTCACCCCAACCAATCCCCTCTTGCCACCTCACCGCTCATCTCTCCCCCACCCAATCACACTCTGCCACCTCACCTACCTCCACCTCTCTCACCCCACTCCCCTCCACCTCACCCGCGGGCCCCACCCACACCACTCCCTCACCCACGCAACACACACAACACGCACCCAACACACAACACACCCACGCCTGGTCAAACCGACCCCACCCTGGACCCACCACCCCGCATCGATCCCCACCCCCGTCTCCTTCCTCTCTCCCCGCGTCTCCCTCCTCCCTCGGTTCTCCCAGGCGCCGCCACCGCCCGGGCCTCCCCTCGCCCGCGCCGCCGCCTACCCCCTCTGTGGCCGCGTCGCCCTCCCCTCGAGCCCGGCCGCGGCACCTCCCAGGCCCCCGCCTCGCGGCTCTGCCTCCTCCCCGTCCTGTGCGTCGTCCCCGCGGAGCCCCGAGCCGAGCTCGCCGGCCTCGCCGTCTCCGCCGGCCGCGCGTCCTCGGCAGGTCGTCGACGTCGGCCACGCATCCGCCTCCTCCTCGCCAAGCTCTGCCCCGAGCCGACGGCACCCCTCCGCGTCGCCCGCCGTCGCCACCGCCAACCAAGCCCCGCCTTCGCGCCCTCCCTCTCTGCATTGCGCCCGCGTGCCGGCCTCGTCCTCGCCCTCCTGGACGCACGCAGAGCCGTGGGTCGATGCCGCGCTCCCCGCATCCTGGTCGCCGCCCTCTGTCCCCCAGTCTCAGGCCACGCGCCCGCCCTCGCCTGCAGTGCCTCCGGCACGCCGCTCGGCATCGCCATCCCCAGCTTCGTCTTCGGTTGCTCGGGCTTGTAGCACCTCATAAGTGTTTCCTGGCATGATGCCTTACCCAGCCAAGATCGACTACGTGAAGTTGGTGTGATGCCCTGAGAAGGACAAGTTCCATTCTGTACCCATGCATGAAGGTGAACCTAGTACACGACAAGGATTCCACTTAAAAACTACCGGCGATATTTCAAGTCTGTCATCGTCTCTCAATGCTGGTACCTGAACACCCGCTTCACGAAACGCCAAGATCTCCCAGTGCCTAGACCCGAGTCCGACACCGATAATCGAAACCGCGGAACCGACAAGTTCGCCTACCCGGAACCCGTGCGACAAGATCTTCTCGGACCCGAGGACCATCAAGACTTCCGCTCGGCAACGCCAAGTACTCCTTCCTGGCTTCGAAGCCCGACCCCGTGGACCGACATGATCTCCTTCACGGATACGCCAAGTACTCCCCCGAGGACACCAAGTACTTCATCCCGAACGCCATGACCGTCGACATGAAACCGAAGGACGCCGAACGCCAAGCTCTTCATCTTGTATCCGACCTTCGGAGACCGATCCCGTCGAACCCTGAACCCTGAGACCGAACCCCGCACCCCGAACCAAGATCGCCGAACCCATGTGTGATCCCCTTTCCGAGCCCTATTTTTATAGAAATTGTAATATAAACTTGTTGCATATTAATTGTTCATGCATGCATACTTGTCTTTGGTTTGGGGGCATTATGCCGATTCACCTAAATTAAATATGGGGTCCATATGTGGACATTTCTAGTCTTATATTGGCCCCATTTAAATTTGTGTAGCGAACCGGTGATATATTTTGCCATGTTAAGACAACATTTAAATTGCGGGGTATCTAAACAACTTGAACCATATATTTAATTGTCGGGACCCCGGTTCCGCTTAATATGGCCTAATTGCATTGCACCCTTGCCATGTCATACATCATTCATGCATCATGCCCGATCTTTTGCCGTAGTATTAAATATTGCATCCGGTGTTTATTCTAGTGTTTTGCTTCTTCGCGGATAAGGCCGTTGAGTTGATGCGAGTATCGACCCGATCTTGGATGAACCTTCGGCAATGTTTTCAGGCGAGCACCTCCCCCCCTTTCTACCTATCTTACTTTTATAGTATTTATTCCCTCCTGTTGATCTATTGCTATCTGTGTTGCGATGCTCTAGCTTTCGTACCTGTGTTATCCCTTGCAGCCTTATATTGCCTTGGACACCTCCTATTACCTATTGTTTGGTAGATAGTTGGACCTGCGCGTCGTAGTCGCTTGCTCAAGTGCTGTTGCGTGTCGTCAAGTACCACAGTTGTTGGAGTATTGCCATGTGTTTATTGTTGGAGATGATCAAGACTTTAATTACTGTTTAACAACTAAAATTGAAGTAGGTAAATGCAGAGGCACAGGTGGGCAATAGATGTTATTTGGTTGTTAACCGTCCACTTGTGTCCCGTAGGACCCCGAGTACTTGATACCTGTTCCTTGAATATTCGCGCTATCCACATCCGGGAGGATTATGGGACCCCCCCTGAGCTAGAGCTTGATTCATTCTTATTTCTTGGGGCCACAAACTAGTTTGAGGTTTTATTTACTATCCTGTACTTATGCCATGCTTTACCGCTTTATTTACGATTGTGCGAGGAGCACCTGTACTGTTTAGGATCGGGACACGATTTCGCGGTATCGACAAGCCCAGTCACACTTTCGGGTTCCCAGTCGTTTACAGCCGTCCACCCAAACCTTGAGTCCGTCTCGGAGTCAGCTAGCTTCGTTGCGGGTGTACTCAACGGGGTGGCCCCCTGAAATATTTCTGAATCTTGTGATTGCTTTGTCGTGAAAGCCTCGTTGGGTTTTGATTTGGTTTTTTCGAGGTTGATCGAGTGTGTGTTGCTATTTGTGCACCCCTGCAGGGTAAAACTTTCTGAAAGCCGTGTCCGCAGTTATGGACGACTTGGAGCACAGTATCTCGATCATAGACAACTATAACTAAAGTAGTGCTATAAATTTGACTTTATAATGACTAGTAATCAGCTTCACTATAAGGGAATGGCTAAATAAAATTGACAGCAATTGCTTGTTTGGGTTGTCGCTTGCTACCATTGTATCTGACTAGTAAGTATTGCAACTATAACGGAATGGCTAAATAAAAGTACCAACAACTGCTGGGTTTGGGGATATCTCATGCTAATTGTATTTGACTAGTAAGTGCCGCAACTACAACGGAATGGTTAACTAAAATTGCCCACTGCTTATTATATCAGGATGATTATCTATACTTGACTAGTAATTGCTGCAACGATAACTGAATAAATAAAACTGCCAACGGTGTGAGTTCCTCGGTTGACTTCCTCGTTTGGTCTCGAGGGGGAAACACCAGGATGGGTATGTTTGGTGGTAGTATCAGGTTGGTTCCGAATAGGTCTTTCTTACCCCTCTCTGATAGCCGCTAGTTGTATCGAGTCTCTATAGGTTGTTTAGTGCATGCTGCCGCTGCCGCCGCCGCTCAGTCCACCATACCTATGTAGGCGAGGTCCGCCGAATTCTAGCCTCGCCGTGTACTGGCCAAAGTACTGACCGCTCTCTCTTTTTCCTTTGCCCTTTGTCGGCACCCCTTTTGTTTAAGCAGGTTTTGAGATCGACGTTGTTAGCAGGGTTACCCTTCCGGCTTGGCCTGGGCAGGGTTATGGACGCCATTGGTTATTCTTCAGGGCTCTTAGCCCCATTTGCATCTTGTCCGTAGTCGGACGCTCTATCATTTTCAAGGTGATTTGGATCTTTGTATATTATATCTGTATTCTTGACTCATTGAGTCGCTGTTGTATATATATCTGTTCCGTGGGTCCCATCGAGGACTGTTGTGTAATGTTATTACTTCGTTTTCCACCCGCACGAAAGTGCCTGGTGGGCACCTTTGAATCGTTTCTATGCGGGTTTGGCGGGAAGCGCTGAAATTCGCATAGGGTCGATTCTGAGGGTGTTACAGAGTGGTATCAGAGCTCAGCAGTTGCGATACCCCACAAGTCCAGCCTGTAGGATAACCTAGCTAACGGCCGAAGTAGAGTGTCAAAACTATTTTTGAAAAATCGGTTGGATAGTTCTGATTAGGTCTGATTTTACTCCTTACCCCTCTGCTGCTCTCCTCTCACCTCTGCGTGTTTTGGATCCACTCTCTTCTCTCTCTTCGAGTCCAGGATTTCTCGTGGTTGGGTTTCGTCGTACCTTCAGGGTTTCGCTTCCTCCTTTGATAACGGTGTTCTACCATCCGGTGTTCATGCTGTCTGAGGAATCCGTCTACTGTGGTACCATTCTTTGTTCCTTGTTTGTGCCTTCCGGTGTTTTCCGACGCGACGACATCATCTACGCCAGATCCGATGCAGAGTCTGCATCACTCCTTTGTTCCGACCCTCGTTTGTCGAGATCTTCAGTCTAATTCCGAGAGTTGGTTGCATAATTAGCCTATTCGTGTGCAGAGTAATGGTTTGGGTGCGCGATGGACTGATCACCATACGACTACTCTTATCATTCGCTCTTGCACATTGAATGGTGAATCATTGCAGTTATACTCCTTCCGCGAAAGTTAGAGGTGGCTTTATTTGTTGATACCTCTACCTTTGACCTTTTGTTTCCGGAGTGTTTCCCTCGACGGTCACGGACAACGACCTCTCGTTAGTGGTGTCGCGAGGATCTACACGGTGCGAGAAGATTCAGATCGCCGCCTTCTTCCCGGTACCATGAGGCGGATCTCGAGGGCGAGATCCATTGTTAGTGGTGTCGAATTGTGGCATCCCGCAAAAACCACTACTAGAAAATCGAGTTATATTTGTGCATTGCATCATCATGACCGCATGCTCATGTCATCATGCCACATTGCATTTGAGCATCGTCATCATCATGCATTTGTTTGTCTGAAATTTTTTCCAAAAAAACTATTTTTGTTTTCTAAAATTACCCTTCTTTTATTTCAAAACAAAGTCTCATAATTATCTGCTAAACTATTTAACTAAAAATTATTTGCTAAAAAGATTTAAGACAAACAAGACAAATAAATATCTTACAAAATAATAAACCTAAAACCTAGACTCTTTTATACCCAGACCTAATCTACCCAGCCCCCTCCACCTCACCCCAACCAATCCCCTCTCGCCACCTCACCGCTCATCTCTCCCCCACCCAATCACACTCTGCCACCTCACCTACCTCCACCTCTCTCACCCCCACTCCACCTCACCCGCGGGCCCCACCCACACCACTCCCTCACCCACGCAACACACACAGCACGCACCCAACACACAACACACCCACGCCTGGTCAAACCGACCCCACCCTGGACCCACCACCCCGCATCGATCCCCACCCCCGTCTCCTTCCTCTCTCCCCGCGTCTCCCTCCTCCCTCGGTTCTCCCAGGCGCCGCCGCCGCCCGGGCCTCCCCTCGCCCGCGCCGCCGCCTACCCCCTCTGTGGCCGCGTCGCCCTCCCCTCGAGCCCGGCCGCGGCACCTCCCAGGCCCCCGCCTCGCGGCTCTGCCTCCTCCCTGTCCTGTGCGTCGTCCCCGCGGAGCCCCGAGCCGAGCTCGCCGGCCTCGCCGGCCACGCCATCTCCGCCGGCCGCGCATCCTCGACAGGTCGTCGACGTCGGCCACGCATCCGCCTCCTCCTCGCCAAGCTCTGCCCCGAGCCAACGGCACCCCTCCGCGTCGCCCGCCGTCGCCACCGCCAACCAAGCCCGCCTTCGCGCCCTCCCTATCTGCATCGCGCCCGCGTGCCGGCCTCGTCCTCGCCCTCCTGGACGCACGCAGAGCCGTGGGTCGATGCCGCGCTCCCCGCATCCTGGTCGCCGCCCTCTGTCCCCCAGTCTCAGGCCACGCGCCCGCCCTCGCCTGCAGTGCCTCCGGCACGCCGCTCGGCATCGCCATCCCCAGCTTCGTCTTCGGTTGCTCGGGCTTGTAGCACCTCATAAGTGTTTCCTGGCATGATGCCTTACCCAGCCAAGATCCTGATGCAGCCCGACCTACGGTCGTTACTACATCAAGGTCTCCAACTTACGCCAAGTCGCCATGGACTCCAAAGGTGAATCCGTTCATCTATGAAAGCTCACTTCCTACCCCATTGAATGGTATGCTACTTCATACTCCGTCGCATATGCATGATAGGTTCACATTGACAAGTACGGAGGCAAGGGAGGAAGCCCGGAACATCAAGCCCGACAAGACGGAGGCTTGGAAGAGGAGGCGGAAGAAGTCAGATCGCCAAATGCTCCCTGTCGCCAGCGGTACTACCGGACCTGGCGACCGGTACTACCGCCCGGCGGTACTACCGCCCTCTGCTACCGCCAGCAACAGACGACACCAGCGCAAGCCAAATGCTCTCTGTCACCGGCGGTACTACCGGCCCCGGATCCGGTACTACCGGGCCCCGGCACTACCGCCCCCTGCTACCGCCACCAACAGACGGCTCCAGCTGAAGCTGCAGGACCGCAAGCGGTACTACCGGTCCCAGAGCGGTACTACCGGACCAAGCGGTACTACCGGCCCCAAGTCCGGTACTACCGCTCCTGGCAGTGCCTGCGCGCACTAGTTGGGCCACAGCCCATGTATCCCCCTTTTACTTACCAAACCCTAGTTTTATTCCCAAACTACCCTTGTTTTGTGGTTGGCCTATAAATAGAGCCTCCACCCCTCATGTATCCCTTAGGCATAGATGATAGACTAAAGAAAACCCCCATTGTGGAATCTCTAGTTTTGCCTCATCCCCTTTACCAAGGGGACCGACTATCGTCACCAACCTCGATTGGACTTTGCATCACGCATCCATCGTTGAACAAGGCCTTGGAGTTCATGTCTCGTCTCCAAGTTGTCAAGACCCTCCCCAAGGTGTTCTTCCCTCTCCGATGTGGATTTGAGGGAGCACGTTGACCGATCTTTCCTTGCGAGGATTCTATCGGACCGGTGGCCACCGTTCGGGAGCAATCGGCCTTGTATCGTGTGAGTTTTTGCGTGTGTTCATCGTGTTCTTCGCGAGGTGTGTGTTCGCTTCCGCTACCTTCTCCCTTTCCCCTCTCTTTCCCATCGATTTGACCACGAGATCCGTGAAGATCGGGCACCCAAGAGGTTAACCCCTCCATCATCTGGTATCAGCAGCTTTTGGTTGCCACGGATTTCTCATCGATTTGGTCTTTTCCCCATAAATTCGAAAATTTCACCAAAAATAGCCCCAATTCGTGTTTTGGATCGATCTGTCATTTGAGTGCGTTTTGGTAGGTTTTGATCCGTGGATTACTTGCTAAACTTGTTGATCTACCTTCCTTTGCGTTCCCATGGCCTAATTCCTTGATTTCCCTCGCCGATTTGGTGTTTTTCTTGAAGATTTTCCGCCCAAATCGCCCCAATCTCGCGAAATCGCGTCAGATCTGGATTTCTCTGTCCCGAGCGGTACTACCGCCCCAAATCTACGGTACTACCACCCAGCGGTACCAAAAACCGGTACTACCGCCCAAGACAGAAAGAAAACAGCAAGTTCCAGATTTCAGCCTCTCACCGTTTTGAGCATATCTTTTGCATTCGAACTCGGATTTTGGTGTTATTTAGCTCGTTTCGAAGAGGAGAAGGAGCTCTACATCATCATCCACGTGGTTCATGCTATCTACTCCATCCAAATTCCTTGAGCAAGGCGGAATCCAACAAGAAAGGGTGAAGATCGTCGACGAAAGGTATAAACATTCCGCGACTTTTCCCCACTTGCATTCCTTTGTGAACCCCACTATCTTTGCAAGCAACAAACACCTATTGAGACTAGTTCCTCTTATGATTGCTTGGGCTATGCACATTTGATACCTTATAGATTCCGAGCAAACATTGTGAGCGCTTTCTCATATAGTTATCTTGTATAGTTGTTGGCACAAGGAAGAGGCAAGTGAAAAAGGAAAAAAGAAAATAGAAAGAAAAAGGAAAAAAAAATAGAAAAAGGAAAAAAGAAAAAGAAAAGAGAGAAAAAATAAAGAAAAATATATAGAAAAAGAAAAAGAAAAATAAAAGAAAGAGATATACATGTGCCTTATAGAATAGGAAGCGCAAGCTCGATGAACATCATATAGGTGGTACTTATTGTGCATATCTTGTAGCCCACCAATTTTGTGCAATCGAACTAGCGTCTCTCCTTGTACTTGTGTGACAAGAGCTTATAGTCTTCGCTAGGTAATCATTTGGTTCTTAGCTCACTTTCTCCGTCGCACAAGTCCCATTTATCCCACCGTGTGTGTTTCCTTGTATATATTTCCTATCTTGTGGATTAACTTGTTTGCTTTGTGATCATTGTGGTTCTTTACTTGCCATTACAACATCTTGATTTCAGATTGGTTCTTGACATGCCATTTTCCATACCTATCCACCATAGGCCTTGTGTGTGTGTTTTTTTTTGTTGGTAGTTGGTTTTGGTGTTCCGCGTGAACTTCACTTTGCTTGGTTTATTGCTCTCAAGTGTGGCCACTTGCACGATACGATCTTCCAAGGTAAAGTAAGGTTTGACGTTGTATCCCTACCTCCACTACCACTTCCATATACACCGCTTGGTCTTGTGAATCATGTCTAGGGACTCCGGAACCGAGGATGATTTCTATGAAGAATCCACGATGAGCCACCATGCATATGTCTCCACAAGCATGGACAACATGATGGAGCACTACACCAACAATGGCTCCACATGCTTGGGTGACATGGAGTGCTACAACAACAACGACTCCCCAAGCATGGGCAACTTCAAGAACGACAACGACAAGCTCCTCAAGTCGCACCGGCCAAGACGGAGCCTACGCCTCGAGTGCGCCAAGGTCCACCATAAAATGGACAAGTTCGAGAGCGACCTCCACAACTTCAAGAAGGACATGGACAATGACTTCGACAAAAACATGAGCATGGTCGCCAAGACTAATGATGCCTTGTGCTCATTAGAAGAACTTATAAGGAAGCGTGCCAAGGACAAGGGCCATCGTCGTGAGCGTCATATGGATGACCAAGTGCGCCACCTACATCAACCATCGGCAAGGCACGCCAATGACCTCCGTCGACACCATCACAAGGCACCTTCAACTTCTTGTGCCACCACCAAAATGGCACCAAGAGCAAGCCTTCGTCCACGCCATCAAGCTTCAACGACTACGCTTGCATTTGAAGACCTCATGACCGAGGAAAATGAAGACCTCTACTTCGCCAAGTTGGATAGCATGAGCCTACCTCCACCACTACTACGAGATGGCCACAAGACGGTCGAGCATGGGATTTTCCCTTCGACCATGGAGGCGAGCAATGATGCCCATCTTATGGCATCCAACCTTGGAGGCGACAAGGTCAAGAATGGTGAGCATGGGATTTTCCCTTCACCAAAGGAGGCGCATGGAGTTGAGGAAACCGAGCCTACCCCCATATGCTTGAGTGATGATGTGGTACCAATCTCATGTGAGTATGAGAGCCACTTAGCCCACTTGAGTGAGAACAAGAGTGAGACGAGTGACTCCACCTTATGTGAGATTGAGTGCTTCCACTTGGAGGGCATGAGCGATACTACTAGTGAGTTGAGAGTGGTAGTTGATAGGTCAAGTGAGACCATTTCGAATTTTAACAACTCACCCTCTACCTCTAGTGTGTTCTCTTGTGTTGTGCTAGGTTCCATGGAGGAAGACGCCCAAAGCCATGAAGCAATGATGCCTCAATTGGAGAAGATGTACATGGTGCACGAAGATGATGCTACGCCTTGGCTACATCAAGAAGACGAAGTCGTCCATAAGGAGGCCACTACTTCCACAACACCCACTTCATATGAGAGGTATGAACATGGTAACAATAAGGGTGTTGATGATGCCATGATCCCACTAGTGGACATGATGAATTGTGAGGATATGCATGCTATGGATGATACTTGTGACATTACATATGCTTCACTCATATTCCCATGTGATGCTTTGCCTTTGCATAATATTAATCATGTGGAATTGTTTGATTGCGAAATCATTTCCATAAACATGCCATGCTATGCATCTTGTGTGTATCCTCCAATTGCTTCGGACTTGCCTTGTCATGCTAGTCATTCAATTTCTCCCGTTGCTTGCAATAAGATGAATGCTTGCTATTTCACTCGCTTTGCATGCAACAATATTGATTATATGCGTTATAATGAGATGGCCCCCATAGCTTTCTCAATTTTTGGAGATTTTGATGATGGCCATGATAAGCATGTTCCCCACTTGCATACTCACCATGCATCTATTTCATACTTGATTGAAAATAATGGTGATGTGCACAAAAAGAGATACGTCATGATGGATGATGTGTATCTCTACCATGCACACACGTTCTTCCTTTTACATATGATGTGTGTAGGTACCCGCACGAGAATGTCAACCTCGGTTGAGCACGAGTTGACAAAAAGAGCTCTAGAGAGCATTCCACAAGTGAGTTCAAGATCGAACCCAGCTCTGATACCTTTTGCATGCTTTGCATCTTTCATGTTGGAAAATTGCTCTTTCATATGGTTTGATTGCAAGCATGTTAATGGTATTATCTTCCCTTGTGACATGCATGTTTCTTCGCCTTTAGATAATGATGCTTTGTGTGTTGCAACAAAAATGTTGAACAATTTACCTTTCCGATATTTTGTGTGCAACCACAATTCCTTTAAGAACATGTATTGTCATGAGAGCTTCCAAGAATCTCGTCTTGTTGTTGCAACAAACATAAGGACCACTTGCTCTTTCATTTGGTTTGTTTGCAAACATAATACTTTTGTTTTGGATATGCTTCCTTGTGTGTTTTTGCCAAATTCTCCAAGCTTTGCATCAAAGAAGTTGATAAAATTTCTATTCGATTGCTTTGAGTGCCACAATAAGATGTTATATGGAGTTTTTGCGTTTCCACATTTGGATGATGTTCAAACGATTTCCATGCACATTGGCCATGCATATGCATCCCGTTTGCTATACTTGAGTTGTGCTAATCGTGTTGTGAACAAGAATGGACATGCCACAAATGACATGCTCCTCTATCACACACAAACATATGTTGCTTGGTCTTTGTTGTGTGAAGGTACAAGTGCATACACGTCAACCTCTATGGACTATATGTTGACAAGAAGAACCGAAGAGAGTTACCTATGGCTACCCTCCATCGAGCTATCTCTACAAGCTAAGGTGACTTCCTTCTACTTGAGGACTCATGCAATAATCTTCATGAATTGGCTACGCTTTGAGTGTTGCTTTGCTTTTGTTGTGAGCTTTGTAGGCTTCAAGGAAGGTGAAGGAACATTGAAGTGTTGTCAAGTCAATCTTCCCGAGGACGACTATATGGTGAACCCCAGGATCAAGAAGGTCTCTCGACCGCTTCTACTTTGTGATGAGCATGTAGAGTCGAGGACGACTCTTTTTGAAGGGGGGGGGGGAGATGATGCAGCCCGACCTACGGTCGTTACTACATCAAGGTCTCCAACTTACGCCAAGTCGCCATGGACTCCAAAGGTGAATCCGTTCCTCTATGAAAGCTCACTTCCTACCCCATTGAATGGTATGCTACTTCATACTCCGTCGCATATGCATGATAGGTTCACATTGACAAGTACGGAGGCAAGGGAGGAAGCCCGGAACATCAAGCCCGACAAGACGGAGGCTTGGAAGAGGAGGCGGAAGAAGTCAGATCGCCAAATGCTCTCTGTCGCCAGCGGTACTACCGGACCTGGCGACCGGTACTACCGCCCGGCGGTACTACCGCCCTCTGCTACCGCCAGCAACAGACGACACCAGCGCAAGCCAAATGCTCTCTGTCACCGGCGGTACTACCGGCCCCGGATCCGGTACTACCGGGCCCCAGCACTACCGCCCCCTGCTACCGCCACCAACAGACGGCTCCAGCTGAAGCTGCAGGACCGCAAGCGGTACTACCGGTCCCAGAGCGGTACTACCGGCCCCAAGTCCGGTACTACCGCTCCTGGCAGTGCCTGCGCGCACTAGTTGGGCCACAGCCCATGTATCCCCCTTTTACTTACCAAACCCTAGTTTTATTCCCAAACTACCCTTGTTTTGTGGTTGGCCTATAAATAGAGCCTCCACCCCTCATGTATCCCTTAGGCATAGATGATAGACTAAAGAAAACCCCCATTGTGGAATCTCTAGTTTTGCCTCATCCCCTTTACCAAGGGGACCGACTATCGTCACCAACCTCGATTGGACTTTGCATCACGCATCCATCGTTGAACAAGGCCTTGGAGTTCATGTCTCGTCTCCAAGTTGTCAAGACCCTCCCCAAGGTGTTCTTCCCTCTCCGATGTGGATTTGAGGGAGCACGTTGACCGATCTTTCCTTGCGAGGATTCTATCGGACCGGTGGCCACCGTTCGGGAGCAATCAGCCTTGTATCGTGTGAGTTTTTGCGTGTGTTCATCGTGTTCTTCGCGAGGTGTGTGTTCGCTTCCGCTACCTTCTCCCTTTCCCCTCGCTTTCCCATCGATTTGACCACGAGATCCGTGAAGATCGGGCACCCAAGAGGTTAACCCCTCCATCAGATCGACTACGTGAAGTTGGTGTGATGCCCTGAGAAGGACAAGTTCCATTCTGTACCCATGCATGAAGGTGAACCTAGTACACGACAAGGATTCCACTTAAAAACTACCGGCGATATTTCAAGTCTGTCATCGTCTCTCAATGCTGGTACCTGAACACCCGCTTCACGAAACGCCAAGATCTCCCAGTGCCGAGACCCGAGTCCGACACCGACAATCGAAACCGCGGAACCGACAAGTTCGCCTACCCGGAACCCGTGCGACAAGATCTTCTCGGACCCGAGGACCATCAAGACTTCCGATCGGCAACGCCAAGTACTCCTTCCTGGCTTCGAAGCCCGACCCCGTGGACCGACATGATCTCCTTCACGGATACGCCAAGTACTCCCCCGAGGACACCAAGTACTTCATCCCGAACACCATGACCGTCGACATGAAACCGAAGGACGCCGAACGCCAAGCTCTTCATCTTGTATCCGACCTTCGGAGACCGATCCCGTCGAACCCTGAACCCTGAGACCGAACCCCGCACCCCGAACCAAGATCGCCGAACCCATGTGTGATCCCCTTTCCGAGCCCTATTTTTATAAAAATTGTAATATAAACTTGTTGCATATTAATTGTTCATGCATGCATACTTGTCTTTGGTTTGGGGGCATTATGCCGATTCACCTAAATTAAATATGGGGTCCATATGTGGACATTTCTAGTCTTATATTGGCCCCATTTAAATTTGTGTAGCGAACCGGTGATATATTTTGCCATGTTAAGACAACATTTAAATTGCGGGGTATCTAAACAACTTGAACCATATATTTAATTGTCGGGACCCCGGTTCCGCTTAATATGTCCTAATTGCATTGCACCCTTGCCATGTCATACATCATTCATGCATCATGCCCGATCTTTTGCTGTAGTATTAAATATTGCATCCGATGTTTATTCTAGTGTTTTGCTTCTTCGCGGATAAGGCCGTTGAGTTGATGCGAGTATCGACCCGATCTTGGATGAACCTTCGGCAATGTTTTCAGGCGAGCACCTCCCCCCTTTCTACCTATCTTACTTTTATAGTATTTATTCCCTCCTGTTGATCTATTCCTATCTGTGTTGCGATGCTCTAGCTTTCGTACCCGTGTTATCCCTTGCAGCCTTATATTGCCTTGTACACCTCCTATTACCTGTTGTTTGGTAGATAGTTGGACCTGCGCGTCGTAGTCGCTTGCTCAAGTGCTGTTGCGTGTCGTCAAGTACCACAGTTGTTGGAGTATTGCCGTGTGTTTATTGTTGGAGATGATCAAGACTTTAATTACTGTTTAACAACTAAAATTGAAGTAGGTAAATGCAGAGGCACAGGTGGGCAATAGATGTTATTTGGTTGTTAACCGTCCACTTGTGTCCCGTAGGACCCCGAGTACTTGATACCTGTTCCTTGAATATTCGCGCTATCCACATCCGGGAGGATTATGGGACCCCCCCCCTGAGCCAGATCTTGATTCATTCTTATTTCTTGGGGCCACAAACTAGTTTGAGGTTTTATTTACTATCCTGTACTTATGCCATGCTTTACCGCTTTATTTACGATTGTGCGAGGAGCACCTGTACTGTTTAGGATCGGGACACGATTTCGCGGTATCGACAAGCCCAGTCACACTTTCGGGTTCCCAGTCGTTTACAGCCGTCCACCCAAACCTTGAGTCCGTCTCGGAGTCAGCTAGCTTCGTTGCGGGTGTACTCAACGGGGTGGCCCCCTGAAATATTTCTGAATCTTGTGATTGCTTTATCGTGAAAGCCTCGTTGGGTTTTGATTTGGTTTTTCCGAGGTTGATCGAGTGTGTTTGCTATTTGTGCACCCCTGCAGGGTAAAACTTTCTGAAAGCCATGTCCGCGGTTATGGACGACTTGGAGCACAGTATCTCGATCATAGACAACTATAACTAAAGTAGTGCTATAAATTTGACTTTATAATGACTAGTAATCAGCTTCACTATAATGGAATGGCTAAATAAAATTGACAACAATTGCTTGTTTGGGTTGTCGCTTGCTACCATTGTATCTGACTAGTAAGTATTACAACTATAACGGAATGGCTAAATAAAAGTACCAACAACTGCTGGGTTTGGGGATATCTCATGCTAATTGTATTTGACTACTAAGTGTCGCAACTACAACGGAATGGTTAACTAAAATTGCCCACTGCTTATTATATCAGGATGATTATCTATACTTGACTAGTAATTACTGCAACGATAACTGAATAAATAAAACTGCCAACGGTGTGAGTTCCTCGGTTGACTTCCTCGTTTGGTCTCGAGGGGGAAACACCAGGATGGGTATGTTTGGTGGTAGTATCAGGTTGGTTCCGAATAGGTCTTTCTTACCCCTCTCTGATAGCCGCTAGTTGTATCGAGTCTCTATAGGTTGTTTAGTGCATGCTGCCGCTGCCGCTCAGTCCACCATACCTATGTAGGCGAGGTCCGCCGAATTCTAGCCTCGCCGTGTACTGGCCTCAGTACTGACCGCTCTCTCTTTTTCCTTTGCCCTTTGTCGGCACCCCTTTTGTTTAAGCAGGTTTTGAGATCGACGTCGTTAGCAGGGTTACCCTTCCGGCTTGGCCTGGGCAGGGTTATGGACGCCATTGGTTATTCTTCAGGGCTCTTAGCCCCATTTGCATCTTGTCCGTAGTCGGACGCTCTATCATTTTCAAGGTGATTTGGATCTTTGTATATTATATCTGTATTCTTGACTCATTGAGTCGCTGTTGTATATATATCTGTTCCGTGGGTCCCATCGAGGACTGTTGTGTAATGTTATTACTTCGTTTTCCACCCGCACGAAAGTGCCTGGTGGGCACCTTTGAATCGTTTCTATGCGGGTTTGGCGGGAAGCGCTGAAATTCGCATAGGGTCAATTCTGAGGGTGTTACAAAATGCCACCAAGGCCACAACCTGCAACACCAACAAACCGTCTAGGGTTCCAAGAACCCAAGAGTAAAAAGCTTCTCAACTTTCACTCACCAAATCCTCCAGGGAGAACTCAAACCGATGCACCAAATGCAATGGCAAGAACACAAGTAGTGCTCAAATCCTTCTCTCCCAAATTCCACCAAAGCTACAAAAGCTTGTGGGGGAATAAGAGAGGAAGAACAAAGGAGGAAATCCACAAAAGACTCCAAGATCTACATCCCAAGATATTCCCCTCACTTAGAGGAGAGATGGATTGGTGGGATTGTAGATCTAGATCTCCTCTTTCAAATCCCTAAAGTATATGTAAGAATCAAGAGAGGGATCGAAGGGGAAGCTAGCTCAAGAGGGTCAAGAATGGAGGAGAAAGCCTGTAAAACTCGAGTAGTTGCATTGGGGAAGAAGGGCCCCTTTTTATAGGCCCACAAATTTCTGACCGTTTTCTGCCCGTTGGGGAAAAGTCAGGCCGGAGACTCCGGTCTACACTGGAGACTCCGGTCTACACCGGAGATTCCGGCCCAACCTCCGGACTGCCCATCTGAATGACCTGGGCCATCCAAGACCCAACAAGACCGGAGACTCCGGTCTTCCAACACCGAAGACTCTGGACTGAGGAAACACCGGAGACTCCGGGGTAGCCTCTAGACCTGGCTCCGGACCCCCATACAGTATGTCCCAGCCCTGATTCTGATGTCACCACTGGAGACACATCCGGAAACTCCGGACCACACCGGAGACTCTGGTCTAGGCAGACCGGAGACTCCGGTCTGGACCAAATAAGAGGCAAACTTCAAATGACGATATCTAGAGTTTGGAAACTTTGATTGACCCGAAACGAATTTTGGTGGAAAGAGGACAACAAGGGCTACCCAACAAAAAGTGGAAATATTGGATACCACCAAGAGAGAACATTTCATGTATTATAATGTGAGATACCTCTCTTGGTGAGAAACCGTAAAACCTCAAAGATCAAAAACGCAATATGATATAAAAGGGAAATCCGTTTTTGATGAACTAGAGCTTGTTTTGAATATTACCACAAGCTCTAGAACCTCACATGGATAAGATCCAAATAACAACCAAGAAAGGATGATGCTAAGTATGCAAAAGGTTTGAGCTCTCTTTGAAAGATATGATCGAGTTACTCACTTGAGAGCCCCTCTTGATAGTACGGTTGTCTATCCTATAAATCGGTCTCCCCAACTAACACCACGAGACCGGTAAGAAAGAAATCCTATCAATATCATACCTTTGCCTTGCGCATATTCCACTTGATCTTGATGTATACGATCTTGTCCTTCTCAAGATGGAACACCTTTCTTGATTGCTCTTGTATGCACTTGCTTGATGAAGACTTGCAAGTTACTCCCCCATACAACATGGGAAAACCTTTACATTTACCTTGTCTTCATCGATCCATGATCACCGAGGATGGCAAGCTTTAAGCATGAGATCTTCTAGATATTGCACATCTTTAGCTTGCACATCATTTCTTCTTTTCTTCATTATGTTGATGCCTTGAAGATACACCAGAGATATTACTCCATCTTATTCTTCAAGACATACTTGCCATAGGTTTAACTCTCACATGACCAATCTGTGGATCATTCTTTGAACACCTTGGTCACCACATGATCCTCTTCACTTCTTCTCCAAACCTTAAAGCCAACATATGGTTCAAGCATTGCCTATGAACAAATCCTACACGTACAACTAGATACAAGCATTAGTCCATAGAGATTGTCATTAATTACCAAAACCACACATGGGGGCCCACATGTTCTTTCACTCCGGCTATGAACAACTCTAGAATATACTAGTAAAGATTTACAATTTGTGTAATTCCCAACCGATACAAGTTGCCTTTATAGATATTCAATAAACATATAATAAACTATAGATATATTAAAATATATTCATCCCTGTGATTGCCTCTAGGATATATTTCTAACAATCTTCTAGTTATAGAACCAGTTACCATTTCCTGTTTAGAACTCATCTAACTAACCGCACCGCCGATCAAGTGAAGACAAAATCTAATTGTGACTTATAATCGTCTTTGTCAGTTAGGAAACTAGCATCAATGTAACAACCACGAGACATTGTAGATATAAAGGTCGTGTGGTGGAGTAGTGGTAAAATACCAAAAAATTATGGATCCGATATGTTGTAGTATCCGTTTGGGTCATTTTCTCACGCAAAACTGCATATCAGCCCAAATTTTAGAGGTGGATATGACAACATCTACTAGAGCTGCTTACACATAGATAGAGCAGTCATGGGGAATAAAAAATGATGACCCGTACGAGAACCATAGTCTGACGCAATAAAAAGTTCCATTGCGCTGTAGTATACTATGGCTTTTTCTTTGTTTCCTATTCCTCCGGTTTGCTTGCATTTCCCTATTCCTCATTTTCCTCTGCAGTTTTTTTTTTTGCCTATATGTTTTCTGCCTCTGCAAATCGAACGGGCCCTAAAGCGGGATGCCCAGGTTTCTAGCACGCTAGGCCCGTTGGAGGAGATAGTGCAGCCCACAGAATTTTAGGAAAGCAAAGCCAATTTATTTATATTTCTTAGGAAGTAACCGTAGCCCACGACAAAAGGAAGATCAACTATTCATAAAGGCAGCCAGGCCCATCAAGAAACCGACCATCGCCACCTGAAAACCCTAACCCGCAACTCCTCCATCAGAGATAGGGAAGCACGCCGGAGAGACCTTATTCCCCTGCCGCCAAAATGGTATTGCTCTTCCTCCTTCTCCATCGCTCGCGAGCCTTCAACTTTTGCTCTAATCTTTCCTACCATGTTGTTTTCCCTGCTTCGCTTGATACCATGGGTTTCCCGTGGTAGTCTCTTCGTAGATCCGTAGCTGCTAGATTTCATGCCATATGAGTAGTTCATGTCGAGTATTTGCACGCTCAGGGTTGTTTTAGCCTAACTCGAGCTTTGGTGTATTCCTGTGGTCCGGACTATTGGTTCTTCGTCAATATCAGGGTTTGCTCTGTTCCTAGTTCCAGATCTGTCAACTATGAACTACTAGTTGGCCATAGTCTGTATTCGCTTTGTTCCGCCTTAGGTGCCTGGTTCTACGTATGAGATGTGCCTTAGATCTGGAAACTGTTGTAATGGTTTATACCAGTCAGGTAGAGATGGAATAGATAGGTCGTGCTGTCCAGCCAATTTAGTTTTTGTGCCGTTTTTAGATTGATTAGAGTTTGTTTCATGCAACTTTAAATGTGTCATCTTGTAGCAGCGAAATTCTTCAAATTGCACGATACATCTAAAACGCAATGTGTCCTATCACATTGTGCAGTCTTGAGTGATATAGCCTGGCTGTGTGGCATCTGAACTATGTAACAATCCTTTCTGGTGTACTTAGCTGTTACTAAATACATGTTTTACCATTCCGCTTGAATCATAAGGTCATCTTCTTTCTTGCTGGGTGACCTCATGTAACTTATGTTGCAATTCCAATTTGAGATTTGAGATTTTAATTATGTTATGATTGCATCAAATCTTTGAGACCTGATTATCCTTATAATGCCAACTATAAACATGTTTCTGAGGACTCAGATTGTTTGTACCTATGTTTTTGGTCTAATTATTTGGGACCATTTTCTGAATGTGTTTATAGACCACATCTGGACCTGCTATCCAGTTTCCTGCAGACCATATTTACATCAGTTTAATGTGTCAAATGCTATGTAGGTGAATGTTCCGAAGACCAGGAAGACCTACTGCAAGAACAAGGAATGCAAGAAGCACACCCTTCACAAGGTCACTCAGTACAAGAAGGGTAAAGACAGCCTGTCTGCCCAGGGAAAGCGTCGTTATGACAGGAAGCAGTCGGGATATGGTGGTCAGACCAAGCCTGTCTTCCACAAGAAGGTACCGCAACATAGTTCTTGTGTGATTCAAACACAACATATGTTTAGGATTTGTCTGATTGGCCTATCATCTCAGTGCCATCTACTTACTGGAGGTTGTGTGATTCTGATTTTGTGACTTTCTTCAGGCCAAAACCACCAAGAAGATTGTGCTGAAGCTGCAGTGCCAAAGCTGCAAGCACTACTCCCAGCGCGCCATCAAGGTTTGTTCATATTCGCTTGAACTGACCATGTCTCTGTGTTCTGTTTGTGCATGCTCAGTCTTTCTTATTTGTCTGTGCAGAGGTGCAAGCATTTTGAGATCGGCGGAGACAAGAAGGGCAAGGGAACATCTCTCTTCTAAATCGCTTTCACCTATCTGGGGTCTGTGGTTGTCGACAACATTACTACTTATCTTAAGATTTCAATGTTATAGTAGTTAAAATAAATTGCTTTCATCTATCTGGGGTTTGTGGTTGTCAACAACATCACCACTTGTCTTGAGATTTCGATGTTAGTAGTTAAAATTAAACAGCCTTGTCATGTATCCAAACTCTTGTGTCTGGCATTTATGTAATGGTTGACTTCTGGCTTTCTGTAGCTTGAATCTTCATGATGGCTTGTTTTAATCTCACGCTGCTGTACGGTTGATCTGATGTCCTCACTACTGATAGTTCGTTTGCATGGTGGCTTGCACTGTTTGGTCGGGTTACATGGTAACTCTCGACCTTTGCTGCTGTTCGTTGCCAGTTGCGGTGTGAAATGACTTGTGCTCGATCCTTTAGAGAATGAAAAACGAGATCTTTACTGAAATTCTTGTAGATTCATGAGACAATAACTCGACCATTTAGAGAAGTTTGACTCAATCCTGGACCTAATGTCTTGCTGCAGAGCAAGGTTCATCACATCGTTAGAGCATATATGCTACTCTAAGTGTTGCTCATTTTGTACTAAGCTAGTACACACTTTGTACATGAGGATGGATCGGAGGGAGTACGTAACTCGTACGGCTGTGCCTGTGCAGCTTAGCAGTTGTACAAGGACAAACCAACGCAGAATTTGTATTGACGCGTGGGTACAGGTGCGCCCCTTGGCTAGTTTGTAAAGGTTTCAAGCCGTATACCATCTAGCCTAACATCAAACAAACGGGGCGCAATCTCACTCAGTGATCTTCCTACAAAGCACCGAAAGAAACATCTGAATCGTTAGCTAAAACTCAACGCCCCTTTGAGCCATGGAAAGGTGTTTCTGTTAAACCAAGAATATATTGTCCATTGCAGGTATATGCCGCGCTCAAACGCCAGTATCTGTCAACAGGCGGCAAAACAAGCCGGGGACCCGAGCGAGCAGAAACTCCCAAAGAAAAGGGCAAGGAAACATGGGGGCAAACGAGCTACGCTCCAAACGTAGCACCCATCGCAGAGATCACGGCTTGCAAATTGCTCGACGCCGCCATGCCCTGTATCCATCGCCAGCAAGAAAACAATCTCTGGGGCCAGAAGAGCAACGCCCAATGCATTCTGAACCAGGAGTTGATTTTTGGACCACGCGTGTAGGAGATCGGGGCAAACCGTGCAAACGGTTGAACAGAAATTTCTGGCAACTTTTTATTTAGATTGATGGACACATTCACCTCTCTACATCATCAGCATCATGGTCACAGCATAACAAACGAAGAATTCGGAGACATTGGCAGCTACTCCTAGAGAAAGAAGAAAAAAAAATCGATTCCTAGTATATATATGTTACAAGCGGTCTCTTTAATTAGATATGCTCAACAACAACATGTGAACTTCGAACGCCGAGCCGACTCGCGGCGAGAAAGAGATACTGTTTCCTTTACTGCTTTGCCTGCATTATCAGAGATATTTTTGTTAAGTTTCAGTGGTGAATACTGAATTGGCTATGTACTTCATTTCTGATGAGCACACATGGTGAGGTAAAAGGAAGCGTGTGATCACCTGGGAGTAGATGAAGGTTCCGAGGATGGCGATGGCCGCTCCGAGCGCGTTGATGGGCTGCACCGGCGTGTGGAAGATGATGATGGAGGCCACTATGACGGAGATACGCTTCATGGTGTTGCCCACGCTGAATGTCAGCGGCGAGATCTCGTCAAGCGACATGTAGGACACCTGGTTGTACAGGTGGTAGAAAACGCTCTGTGCAGCCACCCACCTACAGACCATAGAAAAATTCATTAGACACATGAACCGACTGAACAATCACAGAAACATAAAGAAACATTGTGTTCTGTGGATGAACTTGTGAAATTCTGAAGTATCTGTGTGTTTCCAAGTTCAGTAAGCATTTTAATTTGCTAAACCTCAGCAGCATGACATGGTGGTTGTGAACTGGTAAGTAGTAGTAGTAGTACAAGGAGGATGCACGTGATGGAGCTTAATTACCAGACGAAGTTGGGACCGATCTCCGCGACTGCATTCTGCCAGCCTGCAGCCCACACCTTGGGGCCCTCCATGGCGAAGGCGAAAGGGAGGAGGATCACCAGGGAGAGCATGGAGAGGCAGGCGTAGTAGTTCATCCCGCTCACCGACTTGCCCTTCATCCCCTTCTTGGAGAATATGTTCCGGAACACGAACGCCAGGTTGGAGATCATTGCCCCCATGAATCCTACAAAGGTGTTTGGTATCAGAGCATTAGCAGCAGGTAGATCAGAGTGCCTGTCAAACACTCCAATTGTGGCTATCACGTTTCAAATTTGTCACAGGACTAAATCACCAACTTTATTCCGTGGCAACAAAATCGTATCCAAAAGTACAAGGTTGTCCGGTTTTAACATCAAAGATATACTAGTAGCAGTTTTTGGAACAAGACGTGCTAAATTATGGACCTCAGGATTGGTCGACAGTTATGTTCTTGAGAACTATATATGAAAATATCGATACTATATATCTGTTTCGTCAAGAGTGATGATATTTCTGACTCATGTATCTAATCTGTTAGAGGGATTTTTCAAGGTTCGGCAAAATGGTATTCTGCAGATTGCTCACCAGTCATGTTGAAATTGAGCTCGGTGACGGCGGCCAGAGCGCATCCACCGATGATCGGTAGGAGGGAGAAGTACACCGGCGCGGGGAAGTGCTCCCCAAGGAAGAATCTGGAGACGAGCACGCTGAACGCCGGCTCCCCGCTCTTGATGATGTGCGTGAACGACACGGCCACCTTCGCCATGCTCACCGTGGCAGCCACGTGCCCGATCGTGTGCGCAATCGCGACCTGTTCGGACGCCACAAAAAACATCCCAACAGACGCATCAGCACACATCCAGGACAGAAATGTCTGCAGGATTAATTGTTCCTTAAAAAACAAATGTCCAGGAAGGATTGCTCACCGGAGACAGGGCCTTCCAGAAATCGAGGTCCGTCTGGGGGGCCTCAGCGATCTTGGTGGCCCAGGACGCGAGCATGATGGCGGAGCCGGCGGCCAGGGAGAGCGTCGACGTGAGCCACGGGTACGGGAACGCGTTGAGCACCTTCTTGTTGTAGATGTTGAAGATCACGTTCAGCGCCCACCATGTCGCGAAGTAGACCCCGATCTTGGCGCTCCTCGCGGTCTCCGGCGAGGCCGTATCCACCGGCCGTGCGCCGTCCGCGGTGGCGGCTGGGGGCGCCAGGGACGCGGCGCGGTCATCGCGGGACGCCGCCAGGAACGGCTCCTGGCGGTACAGGGGCCGCGCGGAGAGGGATGGGAGACGACGGCCGGCGTTGGGGAGGGGAGGGAGGTGAATGGGCTTGAAGGTCAGCTTGGTGGTGACAGCGGCGGACGCCGGGGAGAGCTTCACGGAGGTGGCGGCGGCCAGCATTTTGGCGACGGGAGGCGCGGCTTATTGATTTCTTGGGGGTTGTTTGTCTGGGTGTTGTTCTATGCGCGTGCTGCGGCTCTGTGCCTCTGTGTCTGTGGTGTGCGGTTGCCGATTGAAGAGGGGGAGATGGGGGAGAAAAGTATTTATAGTGAGTACGCGAAGGAGAGGGGAGTCGGTTTGGCCAGTTCATCCTCGGATCTTTCACTACTGTTTTTTTTTTCTCCTTTTTCTTTGAGAAAAACAATGTTTTCTTTCTTTTTCTTTTTTGTTTTGCTCAATGCTGCGCGAATATTTTGTGTATATTCTTGTCTCCGGACGCTCTAATATTATCTTTTCTTCTCTAATAAAGATGCTTTACAATGCATGCATTACTCGTGGACATGCAGGATGATAGCTTTTATTTCGGGATTTATAAGCGGAAAACGTTAAGAGCGAACACCAACCTAAGTTGTCATGGAATTTTTCCTTGTTTTGCAGGCAACTTTGAGTTTTTTTTTTTCAGATTTTTGCTGCACTGTTGGATGCACATCGTGTGGCGGGGGTCATTCTCGCCACCGTGCCAGATTCCTATCATGTGCATGCTACTGGAGTCTTTTTTCTATCAATTGCACTTTTCCTAAAGTATCGAGACTATTGCCCTTCTTGAATCTTGAACTATAATGTGGCAGAAGCTAAAAACTTTGAAAACAATTACGTGGCAATCTCACAGATGTATTAGACTAAAGATGTATGATACCTAAGGGAAAATTTCAATATGAAAGACTAAACAATAGGCATGATACACCAGATGTATTTTCCATATAGTATACATGGAATAGTAAAAATTCATAAACAGTCCCGCTTAAGTTATTCTAAATTATAAGCATGTCAGCTATGATTGATATGCTCCATAAACACCGCAAGTCAAACATCAGTATCCATGAACGGACCTTTTCAAACCACACGCTAAAACTAATAGAGACATGTAATATATTAATGAATCTAACTATATTTCTACTTGACACTCCATGTGAAAGAACATGTGGGCCCCTATATGTGGTTTTGGTAATTAATGACAATCTTTATGGATTAATGCTTGTATTAAGTTGTACTTATAAGAATTATCCATATACAATGCTTGAACCATATGTTGGCTTTACAATGCATTGCATTACTCGTGGAATCTCTAATATTATCTCTTAAGATGCTTTACAATGCATGCATTACTCGTGGACATGCATGATGGTAGCTTTTATTTCGGGATTTATAAGGGGAAAAACGTTAAGAGCGAACACCAACCCAAGTTGTCATGGAATTTTTCCTTGTTTTGCTGGCAACTTTGGGCTTTTTTTTTCAGATTTTTGGTGCACCGTTGGATGCACATCGTGTGGCGGGGGTCATTCTCGCCGCCGCGCGCCAGAGGAAAAGTAAAAATTCATGAACAGTCTCGCTGAAGTTATTCTAAATTTTAAGCATGCCAACTATGATTGATATGCTTCATAAACATAGACACCACACCATGCAAGTCAAACATCTGTATCCATTTTTTTTGAACAAGGGAGAGCCCTTGAAGGGGCTGGAAGCCTTTCATTAAATTAAGACGGAGGAGTTACAAATTTTCACGCTGGACCCTAGAAAAACTGAAATTGCAACAAGATCCACACACTTTATGAAAAGGACCCTAAAATTATCTAGGAGAAAGCCATCGGGTCCTTCTTCCAATCCGCCTTTGCAACTGATGGGCCTCGCAATGGAGGTTGAAGAAGCTCCAGGATTCTTCGCCAGTGAGCTTGAAGGCCTCGATTTGGCAAGATAATCGGGTGACATCTTGCTTCCGATTTGGAACTATAGAAGGAAGTGGCTCCACTACTCCTTGGTCAATCGTCACCACCGCTCCTCAGATCTCTTCCCCTTCTAGTCACCACCTCTGTGCTCAAGAAGACAAAAGAAATCGAAGAACATCAACAACTCACCACCAGGATCCGTTGTATCTGCTCGACGAAACCGAGCTCCTTCCCCAGAGCTCCTGCCAGAGATGAGGAAGAGAAACCGAAGAAGATGCAGACGCAGCGAATCCAACAGCTAGTACAGCGCCAACTCCAATCAGCAGGAAGCGACTCCGCACAGCGACCCTCCTCCTCGACACCACAGCCGGCCAGGAAGGCTAGAGCGAAGTCTTGAATCCCGCCTCGAATCCTCTCCCCCTCGCCGCCACGGTCGGCCAGGACAGGAAGAACGAGGCGGATCTCCCGCACATGGATATAGCACCTACACCCCACGACTTTATTGACGAAGAAGCTCTCCACATCACCCCCGGCAGTCACCGACTCCGCCCACCGGAGCACCACCGCGAGAAGCCATGGGAGAAGGAAGATCCAGATCTAGCCGAGAAGACCTGGAAGCTTCTTCTTCCGGGCAAGACGCCCACACACGGCACGAGGAAGAACCCTATATCTACCACTACTACTAAAACCTAAATCTACGCCGGCGCCTGTTGGAGATATGCCCTAGAGGCAATAATAAATATAGTTATTATTATATATCTTTGTGTTTATGATAAATGTTTGCATTCATGCTATAATAGTATTAACAAGGAAACCATTAATACTTGTGTGATTTGTAAACTTAATTTGAAGTCCCTAGTATAGCCTCTATACTTCACTAGCTTGTTGGTTGATTGATGATGTGGTTTCTTTGTCATGAACATTGAGATGTTGTCAACAACAAGATCATATCGTTAGGAGAATGATATGGTGGACATACTCCTATAGACAAGCGTAGCATAAAGATCAAGTCATTTCAATAGTTCAATTGCTATATGCTTTCTGATACATAGTAACCTAATTCCTTCGACCATGAGATCATGCATATCACCTTTACTGGATGGATGCTTTGATGTCATCAAACACCACACCGTAACAGGGTGGCTATAAAGGTGGCATTGAGTGTTCGGAAAGTATTGGTTGAAACACATGGATCAAGAGTGGGATTTGTCCATCCACATGACGGATAGATATTCTCTGGGCCCTCTCGGTGAAATGTCATCCAATTAGCTTGCAAGCATGTGACTTGGTCACAAGGGATCACATATCACGGGAACGAGAAAAGAGTACTTATCAGTAACGAGGATGAACTAGGTATGCAGAGATACCGACGATCATAACCTCGGATAAGTAACATATCGTGAGACAAAGGGAAATTGGTATCGTATGTAAGTGGTTCATTCGATCGCAAAGTAATCGTAGAAATATGTGGGAGCCATATGAATTTCCAGATTCCTCTATTGGTTATTGTTCGGAGAAGTGTCTCGATCATGTCCGCATAATTCACGAACCGTAGGGAGACACACTTAAGGATTCGACGTTGTTTGAGTAGTTATGGTATTATGAGAAAGAGACCGAATGTTGTTCGGAGTCTCGGATGGGATCCGGGATATCACGAGGTGATCCGGAATGGTCCGGAGAATAAGATTCATATAAGGAAAGTCCCGTTTCGGAGTTCGGGAATGATTCCGGTGTTTTCATCGGGGATATTCTAGAAGGTTCCGGATTGTCCGGCACTCCGGGGGGGAAGGGGTACATGAATGTGTCATTACATATTGGAATGATTGCATCATGTACTAAGTGTTCTTGCTGTCCCAAATATAGGATTAAATTAATCCTAAAACAGAAAAGTCAAATGTCCAGTTTGAAAGTCAAACTGCCAAAACAAGAAACTGTGGGAAACAAGCAAGAGGAGTTGGAACCAACCTGGAGGAGGAGTTGGACTCCTCCAGGCCGGCGCCCAGCCCTAGACCGAGTTGGGGAGGGACTCCCTCCCTCCCCTGGTGCGCCCACACCCTCCCACCTATATAAGGAGGGGCAGGGCTCCCCTCCTACACACACAAGTTTCCTATCCTCTAAACTAAACCCTAGATCTAGACCCCGGTTTAGAGCTATTCGGTTTAGAGCCTTCTAATTGGTTTAGAGCCCTCTAATTGGTGTGTCTAATTACTAGACCACTAATAGCCTCTCTCATAAGCTCCACCATACTCGCACCGGCTTAAGGCGAAGCCCTGCGGGATTTCCCCTCTACCTCCGGTATCACGCCGTTGTGCTGCCGGAATCGCGAGGAGAGTGCTACAACCTCCGCTGCCTGCTGGAACAAGGGAGAGGAAGGTCTTCGTCGAGTACCGAACGTGTGACCGACTGCGGGAGCGCTGCGGGAACGCGGCACTGGAAGGATCGTCTACGCGATCTTGAGATCGGAAAGAGTACGACTACATCACCCACGAGAATCTGCTCTCGTTAAACACTTTGGAATCTTCGAGGGTGAGTTATTCCATCGACTCGTTGCTACAATCTAATAGATAGATCTTGGCTTGTTTGTTTGTATGCGATAGAAAATTTTTGTTTTCCATGCTACGAACCCCTACAGTGGTATCAGAGCCGTGTCTATATGTAGATCTGTTGCACGAGTAGAACACAATGGTCATTGTGGGCGTTGATGCTTTTATTGTAGATTGCTTTTTGTGTACTTTGCATCTTGCGGTATGTTGGGATGAAGCGGCCCGGGCTAACCTTACATGACATCGTTCATGAGACTTGCTCCACGTTTGACATGCAACTTGTATTGCATAAGTGGCTTTGCGGGTGCCTGTTTCTCCTAGCATAGTAAAGATCCAATTTACAACGGGTGATCAACAATGCTAGTATCAATGTTGTGGTTCTTGTTCGTAAGTTAGAACGACACTTATGGAAAGCCCCAAACCACGTAAAATATGCAAAGAAAGTAGAAGCGTCTAACTTTGTTTTGCAGGGGTGTGCAGTGATGTGATATGGCCATGATTGTGATTATATTTGATGTATGCAATGTTCCTTATTGTAAGTTGGCAACCGGCAGGAGCCATATGGTTGTCTTTAATTTCTGTTAAGACCTGCGTGTCTATTCAAAATAGTTGTAATAGTTGAAGCTGGTGGACGACAACCATGGAGAAGCGTCATTGACCTTGATGCTATGCCGGTGATGATGGAGATCATATTCGTGCTTGAAGATGGAGATCGGAAGCACAAAGAAGAAAGGCCATATCATATCACATATTATGAATTGCATGTGATGTTAATCCTTTATGCATCTTGTATTGCTTAGTAGACGACGGTAGCATTATAAGATGATCCCTCATGCACATAAATTTCAAGTTCTAAAGTGTTCACCCTTAGTATGCACCGTTGCCAAAGCTTGCTGCTTCGAAGCACCACGTGATGATCGGGTGTCTTTGATTCCGCGGGTGAATACAACGTAAGCAAGCCAGATTTGCTTATGCGGAAGCTAAGGTTTGATCTTGACGAGCCTAGCATGTACAGACATGGCCTCAGGAACACGGATCGCCGAAAGGCAAAGCATGAATCATATAGTAGATATGATGAACATGATGATTGTTCGCCATTAAAACTATATCAGCTCTCGTGATGATCGGTGTTGATGTAGTGGATTTGGTTCGTGTGATCACTAAAACAATGTGAGGGATGTTGTTTTGAGTGGGAGTTCACCTAGTTTAATTTCATTAATTAATTTGAACTCAATTTGTCTTAAACTTAGTCTAAACTATTGCAAATATGTTGTAGATCAATGGCAGCCCCTACCATCAATTTTAATGCGTTCCTAGAGAAAGAAAAGTTGAAAAACAATGGAAGCAACTTCGCGGATTGGTTCCGCAATTTGAGGATTGTCCTCACAGCTGGTAATTTGACCTATGTGCTGGATGCACCGCTAGGTGACCCACCTGCAGCTGATGCTACCGATGAAGTAAAGAATGTTTACCTTGCTCGGAAGAATCAGTACTCCATAGTTCAGTGTGCTATCTTGTATGGTTTAGAATCGGAGCTTCAGAAAAGGTTTGAAGAGTCAGACCCATATGATATTGTCGAGGATCTCAAATTAATTTTTGAGACTCATGCGGCAATTGAAAGCTATGAGGCTTCTGAAAAGTTCTTTAACTGCAAGATGGAAGAGGGTAGCTCCGTCAGTGAGCATGTGCTTAAGATGTCTGGGCACGCAAATAAACTTCAAAGTTTGGGTATAGTGATTCCTAATACTTTGGGAGTTTACCGCATCCTCCAATCACTACCACCAAGTTACAAGAACTTTGTGATGAACTATAACATGCAGAACATGAACAAAGAGTTGCCAGAACTATTTGCTATGTTAAAATCTGCAGAAGTGGAGATCAAGAAAGAGCACCAAGTGTTGATGGTCAATAAGACCACCAAATTCAAGAAAGGCAAGTCTAAGCAAAAGGGACACTTCAAGAAGGGTGGTAAGAAAGTTACCACGCCGACGAAGAAGACCAAGGCTGGACCTAAACCTGAAACTGAGTGCTTTTACTGCAAGGGAGAAGGTCACTGGAAGCGGAATTGCCCAAGGTACTTGGCGGATTTGAAGAACGGCAACATCAAGAAGAAAGGTATATCTGATATACATGTTATTGATGTGTATCTCACTAGTACTCGTAGTAGTGCCTGGGTATTTGATACTGGTTCGGTTGCTCATATTTGTAACTCGAAACAGGAGCTGCAGAATAAACGGAAGCTAGTGAAGAACGAGGTGACGATGCGCGTAGGAAACGGATCAAAGGTTGATGTGATCGCGGTCGGCACGCTACCTCTTCATCTACCATCGGGATTAGTTTTATACTTAAATAATTGTTATTTGGTGCCTGCATTAAGCATGAACATTATATCAGGATCTTGTTTATTGCGAGACAGTTACTTGTTTAAATCCGAGAATAATGGTTGTTCGATTTATATGAGTAATGTGTTTTATGCACATGCACCTTTGATAGATGGTCTATTCATATTGAATCTCGATAGTAGAAATACACATATTAATAACATTGAGGCTAAAACGTTTGAAATCAAGCGATAATTTGACCTATATGTGGCACTGTCGTCTTGGTCACATTGGAGTGAAGCGTATGAAGAAACTCCATTCCGATGGACTTCTTGAATCACTTGATTTTGAATCACTTGAAAGATGCGAAGCATGTCTGATGGGTAAAATGACTAAGACTCCATTTTCTGGTATATTGGAGCGAGCTACGGACTTACTGGAAATCATACATACCGATGTGTGTGGTCCAATGAGTGTAGCATCGCGCAGTGGTTATCGTTATGTTCTTACCTTCACGGATGACTTGAGTAGATATGGGTATATCTATTTTATGAAACATAAGTCCGAAACTTTCGAGAAGTTTAAGGAGTTTCAAAGTGAGGTAGAGAATCAACGTAACAAGAAGATTAAATTTCTACGTTCTGATCGTGGAGGTGAATATCTAAGTTACGAGTTTGGCGAGCATTTAAAGAAGTGCGGAATACTTTCACAATTGACACCGCCGGGAACACCACAGCGTAATGGTGTGTCTGAACGTCGTAATCGAACTCTCTTAGATATGGTTCGTTCTATGATGTCACTTACAGATTTACCGCTATCATTTTGGGGTTATGCATTAGAAACAGCCGCATTCACTTTAAATAGGGCACCATCTAAATCCGTTAAAACGACACCGTATGAATTATGGTTTGGGAAGAAACCTAAATTGTCGTTCCTTAAAGTTTGGGGATGCGAAGCCTATGTAAAGAAGTTACAGCCGGACAAGCTTGAACCCAAAGCGGAAAAATGCGTCTTCATAGGATACCCGAAGGAAACTATTGGGTATACCTTCTATCATAGATCCGAAGGCAAAATCTTTGTTGCCAAGAATGGATCCTTTCTAGAGAAGGAATTTCTCTCGAAAGAAGTGACTGGAAGGAAAGTAGAACTCGACGAGGTTGTCGAACCTTCTCTCGAAATTGCGAGTAGCGCAGCACCGGAAGAAGTTCCTGTGGTGCCTGCACCAATAAGAGAGGAAGCTAATGATAGTGATCATGAAACTTCGGTTGAAGTTGCTACAGAGCCTCGGAGGTCAACGAGAACTCGTACCACTCCAGATTGGTATGATTCCGTTATGAATATCATGTTGGTGGACAACACCGATGACCCCGAGACATATGAGGAAGCGATGATGAGCCCAGATTCCAATAAATGGCAAGAAGCCATGAAATCCGAGATTGGATCCATGTACGAAAACCAAGTATGGACTTTGGTGGACTTACCGGATGGCCGGAAGGCTGTCGAGAACAAATGGATTTTCAAGAAGAAAACAGATGCTGATGGTAATGTTACTGTCTATAAAGCTCGACTTGTCGCAAAAGGGTTTCGACAAATTCAAGGAGTTGACTACGATGAGACTTTCTCACCGGTAGCGAAGCTAAAGTCTGTGAGGATTATGTTAGCAATCGCTGCATATTATGA
Source organism: Avena sativa (assembly GCA_916181665.1). Lineage (NCBI taxonomy): Eukaryota > Viridiplantae > Streptophyta > Magnoliopsida > Poales > Poaceae > Avena > Avena sativa. Next base: position 14,784,915 of record OV702280.1, on the reverse strand, counting down.
TTATGAGATATGGCAGATGGATGTCAAAACAGCATTCCTCAATGGAGACATTGATGAAGAGTTGTATATGATACAACCCAAAGGTTTTGTCGATCCTAAAGATGCTAACAAGGTATGCAAGCTTCAACGGTCCATCTATGGATTGAAGCAAGCATCCCGAAGTTGGAATCAACGTTTTGATAAGGTAATCAAAAGTTTTGGTTTTATACAAACTTATGGAGAAGCTTGTATTTACAAGAAAGTGAGTGGGAGCTCTGTAGCATTCTTAATACTGTATGTGGATGACATATTGTTGATTGGGAATGATGTAGACCTTCTTAATAGTGTCAAAGAGTATTTGAATAATAGTTTTTCAATGAAGGATCTTGGCGAAGCAGCTTACATATTAGGCATAAAGATTTATAGAGATAGATCGAAACGCCAAATATCATTGTCACAAAGTACATATTTGGACAAAGTTCTAAAGAGGTTTGGAATGGAAGATAGCAAGAAAGGGTTCTTGCCCATGTTGCCCAATACGACCTTGAGTAAAACTCAAAGTCCGACATCGGCAGAAGATAGAGAAAGGATGAGTAAGACTCCCTATGCCTCAGCCATAGGATCTCTAATGTATGCCATGCTATGTACTAGACCCGACATCGCATATGCTGTTAGTTTAACTAGCAGATATCAAAGTGATCCAGGAGTGGATCATTGGACAGCGGTCAAAAACATCCTTAAGTACTTGAGAAGAACTAAGGATATGGTTCTTTCTTATGGAGGTGATGAACAGCTCGTTGTTAATGGTTACACCGATGCTAGTTGGAACACCGATCCAGATGATTCTAAATCACAATCTGGATACGTATTTATTTTGAATGGTGCAGCAGTTAGCTGGAGGAGTGCAAAGCAAAGCGTTGTGGCGAGATCTTCAACTGAATCGGAATACATGGCTGCTTCGGAGGCTTCACAAGAAGCGATATGGATGAAAGAGTTCATTACAGAGCTGGGTGTGGTTCCTAGTGCGCTGGACCCAATGTCTATCTACTGTGATAACATGGGCGCCATAGCCAATGCGCAAGAACCAAGGTCACACAAGAAGCTGAAGCATATCAAGCTACGTTTTCACGCTATTCGAGAACATATCCAGGATGGGGATATAAAGATTTGCAAAGTACACACAGATCTGAATGTGGCGGATCCGTTGACTAAACCTCTCCCGAGGGCAAAACATGACCAACACCAAACTGCCATGGGTGTTCGGTATATTACCATGTAATCTAGATTAGATGACTCTAGTGCAAGTGGGAGACTGTTGGAGATATGCCCTAGAGGCAATAATAAATATAGTTATTATTATATATCTTTGTGTTTATGATAAATGTTTGCATTCATGCTATAATAGTATTAACAAGGAAACCATTAATACTTGTGTGATTTGTAAACTTAATTTGAAGTCCCTAGTATAGCCTCTATACTTCACTAGCTTGTTGGTTGATTGATGATGTGGTTTCTTTGTCATGAACATTGAGATGTTGTCAACAACAAGATCATATCGTTAGGAGAATGATATGGTGGACATACTCCTATAGACAAGCGTAGCATAAAGATCAAGTCATTTCAATAGTTCAATTGCTATATGCTTTCTGATACATAGTAACCTAATTCCTTCGACCATGAGATCATGCATATCACCTTTACTGGATGGATGCTTTGATGTCATCAAACACCACACCGTAACAGGGTGGCTATAAAGGTGGCATTGAGTGTTCGGAAAGTATTGGTTGAAACACATGGATCAAGAGTGGGATTTGTCCATCCACATGACGGATAGATATTCTCTGGGCCCTCTCGGTGAAATGTCATCCAATTAGCTTGCAAGCATGTGACTTGGTCACAAGGGATCACATATCACGGGAACGAGAAAAGAGTACTTATCAGTAACGAGGATGAACTAGGTATGCAGAGATACCGACGATCATAACCTCGGATAAGTAACATATCGTGAGACAAAGGGAAATTGGTATCGTATGTAAGTGGTTCATTCGATCGCAAAGTAATCGTAGAAATATGTGGGAGCCATATGAATTTCCAGATTCCTCTATTGGTTATTGTTCGGAGAAGTGTCTCGATCATGTCCGCATAATTCACGAACCGTAGGGAGACACACTTAAGGATTCGACGTTGTTTGAGTAGTTATGGTATTATGAGAAAGAGACCGAATGTTGTTCGGAGTCTCGGATGGGATCCGGGATATCACGAGGTGATCCGGAATGGTCCGGAGAATAAGATTCATATAAGGAAAGTCCCGTTTCGGAGTTCGGGAATGATTCCGGTGTTTTCATCGGGGATATTCTAGAAGGTTCCGGATTGTCCGGCACTCCGGGGGGGAAGGGGTACATGAATGTGTCATTACATATTGGAATGATTGCATCATGTACTAAGTGTTCTTGCTGTCCCAAATATAGGATTAAATTAATCCTAAAACAGAAAAGTCAAATGTCCAGTTTGAAAGTCAAACTGCCAAAACAAGAAACTGTGGGAAACAAGCAAGAGGAGTTGGAACCAACCTGGAGGAGGAGTTGGACTCCTCCAGGCCGGCGCCCAGCCCTAGGCCGAGTTGGGGAGGGACTCCCTCCCTCCCCTGGCGCGCCCACACCCTCCCACCTATATAAGGAGGGGCAGGGCTCCCCTCCTACACACACAAGTTTCCTATCCTCTAAACTAAACCCTAGATCTAGACCCCGGTTTAGAGCTATTCGGTTTAGAGCCTTCTAATTGGTTTAGAGCCCTCTAATTGGTGTGTCTAATTACTAGACCACTAATAGCCTCTCTCATAAGCTCCACCATACTCGCACCGGCTTAAGGCGAAGCCCTGCGGGATTTCCCCTCTACCTCCGGTATCACGCCGTTGTGCTGCCGGAATCGCGAGGAGAGTGCTACAACCTCCGCTGCCTGCTGGAACAAGGGAGAGGAAGGTCTTCGTCGAGTACCGAACGTGTGACCGACTGCGGGAGCGCTGCGGGAACGCGGCACTGGAAGGATCGTCTACGCGATCTTGAGATCGGAAAGAGTACGACTACATCACCCACGAGAATCTGCTCTCGTTAAACACTTTGGAATCTTCGAGGGTGAGTTATTCCATCGACTCGTTGCTACAATCTAATAGATAGATCTTGGCTTGTTTGTTTGTATGCGATAGAAAATTTTTGTTTTCCATGCTACGAACCCCTACAGCGCCAACCTCACGCCGCCACTCACCGGCTAGTCCGGCGAGGGAGGTAAGGGAGGGGCCCGGGAAGGGAGGGTGGACTCTCAAGTGCCTCTCGATTCGTGCAGGGGTCGAAGAAAACATTTGTATCCATGAGCGAACCTTTTCAAACCACACGCTAAAACTAACAAAGACCTGTATAATATACTAATGAATCTAACTATATTCCTACTTGGCATCCCGTGTGTGTAAAATATGAACATCCAGTTTAAAACCTTATCATGTTCGGCAACTCTAGTACCACCCTCACGAGAGGTGGTGTTCCCATTTTGATGAAGAAGAACACCGCTCAAATGTAGAGTCATTCTAAAAATTTCTCTTCTTCATTTTTTTTTGAGACCGGAGGCAAAAGCTTTGTCTCGGTCTAGTAAATAAGAAGAAGAGAATTGTCCAGTTAATTACCGAAAATCCAAGTTAAAACCGTCACAACCAAACCACAAGGGAACAACACAACAAAACAACATGCAAACTAGGCATGCATCACCCAGATCACCTAGCCGGACTAACAAACTCTCAACCTGCTACAACCACGAACCGTCGACACATGAAGAAAGAACTCCGACATGAGAACCCAAAAAGATGGGTCCATCCATCAAGCAGTTGCGGACGCCATTCTCCTGGCACCACTCCTCTTGCTTATGATTTTGAGCATCCTCTCCACCATCTTGATTTCCCCCCTCGAATCTTTCCCTGTTAGGAGGGTAGCTATCTCCTTGCCATATCCAGGCCAAGCCGCCTCGAGACTTACAAGAAGCTTGCAAAGCTCTTCTCCATGGCCCACAAAGGCAGGGGGTTGGATGGGCTGTAGTGGCGGTGGTGAGGGTACCATCGCCACCTCCAAGGCCCCTAAAGAACCCACCTCCATCGAAACCCCAATAGATGATTCCCCACAAGGCTCCTGCAACTCGCACATAGTCTCCAGAACTGGAGACACGACCTCCGTGTTGACTTCATATTGGCCTACATACTTATCAAGAAAATTACAGCTAACATCAGGCTTTATGGTTATTGTTGCACCAAACACATAAACAAAACCTCTTTTGCAAGTGAACGCATAAACAAAACCGCTTTATTGTGTTTACAGGGTTCTCTACAGGTAGAGTTGGCTTTGTGGACAACCCGACGTCCAATGTGAAGGGGAGAAGAAACAAGCACCCAACACCATTGTTTGGTGGAGTTTTTGCACAATACAAAATACAATACATATTTGAGTTACGGTACATGTTTAAAAAATGGGTAGCAAAACATTTGAAAATGTAAGAAAAAAAGAGCAGACACATCTTCAAATGTTGTGCTGTCCAAATTTCTTTAGACATTGACTATATCTCCAATCTCAATCATGTTAAAAAAATTAATGTTATGTGCGGTAACTTCACCAAACAATGGTATTTTGTGCAATGCAAATCTTGCCGGCACGCTCCTCCCCTGCAGCTAGATATCTGGTCAACAAAAAAAAAGTTCCACCTGTCGGGGATCCTGTCAACAGCAGTTCATTTGCGCCAGTACAAGTAATTAAGCCAAAATATGGGGCCAATTACAAATGAGACTGTTTTTCTATGTTTGGTGCAACAACTGCCACAAAGCCCGTGTTACCTTATTTGCATTTTTACTATATTTTGCAGCTTATTTTCCCAAGTGAGGGTTTTGGTCTACAATTTATGGCTTGGATGCAAGCAGGGACATGTACGTTTTTTGTTGGTAGCTTTAAAATATAAGATATTTTATAGGTTTATAAAGAAAATGTATCTAGTCTTATTTTAGTGTCTAGATTCACTTTAAAACTGAATGAACCTACATGCTGAAAGAAATCTAAATACATTTGTTTCACAAAGCTAAAACATCTTATTTTTTTAAAACGGAGAGAGTAGTTAGGTGCTTTTGCGTGTTTCCGATGCTGCCTATGACTTGCGACAAGTGTGTACTTGTAACGCACTGCTACCGTACGTGTACCTTATTTGCACGTTTAAAATTGACACGAGAAATTGCGTAGCAAACGTACCACAAGTCTATGAAGAAAAGGGAGTTTTATTTGACCGCAACAGCAACGATGCATGGAGAGACTTGTCTCCTGACAGCATGCGTTCTTCTCACAGTTCTAAAGCATGCATCTGACTTCTTCTTGCATACTAGTACAGTAGCATCTCCCTCTCGCACCGTAGATTTCACAATCTGTGGCTGAGGAAAACACATATTAGTAGGAATAATAACGTTAGCTCCAGTTCCCTGGCATTAATTTCCAAGCCCTGAAAACGAAAGGGCGAACACACAACATCTCCTAATTAACCGCCGGCCGCGCGCCGGCAACGAGGGCCAGAGCCTGACCAGCGTCGAGCCGTCGCTTGGGACGATCGAAATCTCAGCGCTGCCTACTACCCATGTCGTCCAACTCGATCGGCAGCTAGCTAGCTAGCTAGGCGCTGGCCCCTAGCGAACTGGAGGAAATTTCCGGCCAAGCCCGCCAACTCCGCGTCGTCCAAAGACCAAGAGAGCAAGCATGCCCTCGAACGAATGGACGAACGAACGACGCTGGCTTGCAGCCGGCGTCTCTGTCCGGCCGGTGTATCCGAGGTTGGCCCCGCGCGCGCTGTCTGTCTGTGGGGACACGTTCGTCCCCGTCCGGCCTCGCTCGCGGCCGTTGGCGCGAATCTGGTGGGCCAAACCCCTGCCCTGAGCGAGCGAGCGAGCGACGGCTGTGCTTCTCCTGGGGCGCGAGACAGGTTTAGCGGCCGAGAACGCCCGGGGCCCCGCTCGCGCGCCGGTACGGTGGCGGGTGGCGTCGCGACGCGCGCGGCGTGTACAGTGGGCGGGCACTGCTCACCGTTGGTGCGATCCTCGGGCACGTGGGCGGGGCCTGGGCCGTTGGTGCGTGTAAGTCCGTAGCCGTGTCTGTTTGCAGCGTTCTTCGCTTCAGTCCTTTCCACGCACGTTTCTTTGCTGTCAGAGATGCATGCGAGGTCGATGGTTCGCTTCTGTCGGAGTGGTTGCTGCTGCCAATTTGATTTAGCTGTCCCGAGCTCCCATAGATATTGTCGAAATGAAATTGGTAACGTGCGCGTAGTTACACCGGTCATAAGGCACTTAAACGGCCACGAAGGCACGAACTTTAGCCGACCAAGCTACCGTGTACAACACATCACCAATTAAGCATCTGCAGCTGCAGGTGGCCGATACAACACGTCGTCCGATCCGCTCTCCTCGCCGCCCGGCCCCTCGCGTACGTCCGTGCGTGGTGCCGGGCGTCATGCATGCACGAGCCGTCCGTCACCTCATGGCGGCTCATAGTACTACATGTTTTGTCCGCTTCCCCTACTACGCGCGCCCAGAGATTTTCTCCATCGACGTTAAACGAATGACGTTCCACGCGCGCACGGTTTCCCCGTTTCGGCCCGTGCATCTACGCGTGCGCGTGCGCGTGCGCCTGCGTCCGGCCATCTCCATCGATCGAGCGCGCTCAGGTGGACACGACTGCCGCAGCAGTACAATGCCATGTGCGTATGTGGCCATGTGGGAGAAAATAAGCTAGGAGGGTCCAGGTCTCTATGCGTTCTGGCTAGCTGCACATGTGCTTCTGCGAGCGTGGAAACGAAGCGTACAATGTCGCGATCGAGGGGAGTACCTATGTACTACGTCCGCGGGTGAAGTCCCGATCGACACCGGCACCGTGGTTCCACAGGCGCTTTGGTAGAGATCTGGTGGAACTACAGCTACCTACGCTGATTCTTGTACCGTGTGTAACATAGTTTCGTCGCCGCATGTCAAGCTACTTTGTCAATGTTGGTCGGAGCTCGTGTAGTTCGATCGGCGTTTTATTTCTCATAGCCGAATTTAATTTGACGCGCCGGATGCGTACTGCACCAGCTGATCCAAAAGTTCAAGGGAGAAGAGAATTGAGCTGAGCTTGCGACGAGGGAACCTTTTTACAAAGCAAACCAAAACCAATGATAAACAAGAAAACCACGAGTAAACACACCCGTCGTCGACCTATACCAGAGTACTAACTAGAGATGCCATCATGCTTTCTTGTAAAATCATCACCAATAGAAAACAAGTCTTTCGTTCGATTGCACTCTCCGAGCAATCGGTCTATTTTTTTCATGAACCGGATTAGTGCTCAGATTAGTCCCGATTCGTAAGGCCAGGACGACGCACGGGGCATGGCGACGATCTGTCCCGGTTCATACTAGTCTTTTAGTCTCGGTTTGTGGCAGGAACCGGGACTAAAAGTGTCTGGCCACAAGCCGTTGGCGTAGATATTTAGTCCCGGTTTTTGATAGGAACCGGAACTAAAGATCCATGCTGTATATATAGTACCCTAGCTCCACATACTTGTGTGAGCTGATTTGTTTCTCCTCTCTCATGCACAAGTGGTGTTGATACGTTGAAAAGCATATCTATAATTTTTGATGCTCAATGCTTGTTTACTATCTACTTTGCTTTATTTGTCTACACTTTGAGATGCTTTTTACATGTTTTCTGATACTAACCTATTAACAAGTTGCAACAGTGTCAGATGTCTATTTTCTGCTGTTTTTGGTTTCAGAAAAGTTAGTAAAGAAATATTCTCGGAATTGGACGGGACGAAGGACAAAGTCAATAACTTTCAGTGGGGAACAAGAAGTCCAGAGGAGAGACGAGGAGGCCGGCCAGACCCCCCCCCCCCCCAGGCGCAGGTGGGCCTACCCCGCGCATGGCTAGGGTTTGGCCACCCTGGCGGTCGCCTCGGTCTCCCCCTTCGCCTATAAGAAGACCCCGATGCAGAAACTCTCAGGACCCGATCAGAAATCCACGAAACCGTCTGTAGCCGCCGCCACCACCATCGTCCCTAGATAGCGGGGGATCTGAAGCTCTTCCCGGCACCCTGCCGGAGGGGAGATCATCCTGGAGGCCTTCTCTCCGGTATGATTTGTGAGTAGTTCCACCTTGGACTATGGGTCCATGTAGTAGCTAGATGGTTGTATCACCTCCTCTATGCTTTCATGTATAGATCTTGTGAGCTCCGTTCATGATCAAGATCTAATCTATTTGTAATCATGCATGTTGTGTTTGCGGGGATCCAATGGATATTGAGATTATTATGTTGGTTTGATTAATGATTCTATCTTTATGATTCTATCATGTCTGTGTTGTTTGTGATCTTGCATGCTCTCCGTTGCTAGTGGTTATCTTGGCCAAGTAGTTGCTAGTGACTCCAAGAGGGAGTATTTATGCTCGATAGTGGGTTCATGCCTCTAGTTTCGAAGGGAAGTGACAGAAATCTCTTCGGTTGTAGATGTGTTGTTGCTACTAGGGAGAAAACAACGGTCTCTTGTTCATGGAACATGTGGACTGTTTACCTTACACACTTTTCTTAAAGCAAAAAACATGGCAGGAAACAGAGGGAAAGGGCGGGAAAACATGCGAGAAATATTTAAGGGGTTGCGATAGGCTGGGCCCGGCGCGAGAGCAGAGACAATACTACAACCAATTTTAGGGAGATGCCTAAGGATCCAGTCCCCAGGAATCTCCAGAAAGCACAAGAATACAACTCCATTAGTCCTGGTTTCCTAACTGGGACTACGAAATCGGGACTAAAGCCCCCCTTTAGTCCTGGTCCAGCCACAAACCGTGACTAACACTCAAAACATTTATTAATATTAAAAAATTGGGACTACAGAATCGGGACTAAAGCCTCCCCCTTTAGTCATGCTCGTATCTAGCCCTATAGAACACAGCTTCAGGGTCATCTTCATCTTCGTCTTTGTCTTCGTCATCGTCGTCGTTGCTAGGTCATGCGGCTGGATCCTTAGCCCAACCATGGCATATTCCGGAGGCACCTACCACTCCGGCCTCGAATTCACGACGTGTGGGGGAGGGTGCTCCAGGATGACGACGCCGCTACACCCATGACCTTCACCACCGCCACCCTTCTTATGGATCAACGACATCTGCAGGCACCGCAGGCGAGGATGATCTCCCTGTGCGATGTAGCGCATCACGCCGATGATAGTTCGGTTCGCCCACCACAGGCGGTGGCCGGCTTCATTGTGGTTCACCGGGGGAGGGTCGTCACCCTCGTACCTAGCGATCTCCCTTTCCTCGTGGTTAGCAAAGAAGACATTCCAGGTGTCGTAGTTGTTGGGATCCCAATGGGGATCCATCCGTTGCTCCATCATGAGATCGAGGTAGAAGTGATTCGTGATGGCCGCCTGTCGTGTACAACCTTGAGGCACAAGAGGGACAGAACCCCTCCAGCGCTTAGCATCCAGTCGGCAGGCAGCCGGTAACCCGGCGGGCATGGGTAGCTGGAGGCGCACAACGCCTCAGTCTCCTCGAGGGTCAGAATGGCCTAGTATGCGGTGTCCATTGTTGTGAGAGGCGAACGAAGTTGGGGATGTGTGGATGGCCATGGTGGTCCGCCTAGATATAGAGGGAAAGGGCGGGAAAACATGGCGGGAAGCGAAGGAAAATGGCAGGAAAGCATGACGCGTGGCTTAACGACTCTGAGAATGGCGGGAAATATCGTTAGTTCCAGTTATTGGCTCCAACCAGGACTAAAGGCCCCCGAAATATCTTTAGTCACACTTACTAGTTTTCATAGTTAGCCTAAATATTTTATAAAATAGAAAATGGTTTTGTATTAGTCAATCAAATTCAAACACTTTTTATGTTAAAAGTTTTATCAGATTCAAAAATATGAAAAAATATGTAATCCATTTTTAATTCAAAATGGCAAAAAGGTTAATAGTTAGAATCCACATTTGTTTATAATAGTGATAGAACCCACATATTGATATATATATACTTTTATTACATAGATATTCTTTTATTTAATAACATTGTAATATCCAATAAGGCGAGAACCATAGTTTGTGGGCAAAAATTTAACAAAAAATTTCAAAAGGCCATGTATGCGATGACCCAGCATACCACTGCATGTTGTAGTATACTATAGTCATGGACATAACACTCACGGAGTACCATTCCGCAAATATTACATCCCCAGAGTGGTACAACAGAAACAAAGCGGGTCCATAACATACATTATCATTATTACAACCAGAAATTACATGGCGACTTTGAGATCCTCCTAGGTCCATAGAAGTATCCCGATGGCTCAGGCTAAACTATAAAAACTCGAAGAACAGAATAAATAAGCAACTAAGGTTTATACGAGATTTAGTTATAGATAGAGAATAGAAATCTATACTACTAGACTAGATCTCTATATATGCTACATCTACACTTCAGATACGTCGGTCTCCATTCCATAGATGTTTTCGTAATTATTCCCTTCGACGCTTCCGGATACTTCTGGTTCTTTATAGCGGCATTCTTCTTGGTCTTCATTTGGGTATAGTATTTCTTCTTCCTGACCGTTATTGTCTTCGGAATCTAGCAAGGGTTAATAAGATACGTTGAGTACGAGCGTACTCAGAAAGTTCAGTACAAAGGAGTGTTTGATGCACTATAGCTACAGCCACGGACCATAAGTCGTAGGCAATGCAGGTTTTCATAAACATTTCTTCAACGGTTGCTTTTATTCTGAAAAGCTATGTTCGTCAGCCTTCACAGGTTTACCAGAACTTTCATGGAGTTCCTTTCCTGCAACGTTCGTGGCTCCTTCCCGGAACAGGGAGTAACAAGTTACAGTTCTTACACTCTATAGAGGTGCGTCACATTACCCATGAGAGATCAAATCCTTGATGCACAACTGGGCGAATCTTTTCCGTCCACACTTCCTTTGGTGTGGGGCCCAGTAGATGATCCAAGCCATAATCACTGTCCTTCTCCGCGACCCCGCATACACCACAATTGTTGTATGCCCAAACTCAAGGTAGACCTTTCCCCGTATAAAACGGCTATACCTTAGTTGGATACACATAACAACCATTAACACTAGTAATCTGTCTTTTGTAAGCCCAGATCCACGGTAGACCTTTCCCCGTATAAAACGGCTATACCCACGATTTGTAACTCACAAATGCCCAGAACAGTGTCCAATGCATGCGAAAGGGAGCCGATCCAGCTGACTTCTCTGTCCCATTCCAAATCTCATGGTTAACGCGTAATATACGGCGCAAGAATTAGTGGCGACATTGGTTGTTAAGTCCTAGATGATATATTCATGTGCAGTGGTATCCCAACTGCCAGTCTTAATAGGTTAGCTGATCACCCTGGATCAGTAACCGATACTTCAAGTTAATTATGAAAATAGTGTTTTCGACCTTTTTGAAATGCAGGTTATGACAGACAGTTTGCAATTACTTTTACAGAAAATAATCAAAGGACAAGAGCAAGTGTGAACTTGCCTTGATATAGCGAAGTATTGTAGTCGAATGTCTCAACTTGACCCTGGACCTCGGGTTCTATAAAAATATCATCATTTCCCGGTAAGGACAATGTTTAAAGAAGCAATATGCTGTTATGCATAAGTAATGAGATGCATAATGCAAAATCCCAAGTAATTCTTCAATCATTGCTAGTGAGATATATTTATGATTTATTTAAGATTTGCTTTAGTTTAAGTTTACTTCATAAGGAAGATAAACATATAAAATATGAAGAGTAAAGTACAATTATAATATAATTCTATGGGTTCATGGTATTAGGTAATTATTACAAAATTTATGTTTTAAGTTGTCATGGCTTTAAAGGAATGGTATAGTGTTTCTTTTGAAGTGGCAAAAAGAATAATATTTGAAAAAAAATATTATTTATGTTAAGTTATTCAACTTTGAAGATAAATAGGATTAAAGCTATGGTGTTGTAATAAGGTTTAATTGATTTGAGTTATTATATATCTAGCTGAGGATATCTTAAACCAAAGTAAACTATAAAAATGTAATTGGACTTCAGATATAGCATTTGTAGCATTATTAATTAAAGTTTTTCATAAGTATAATTAAAGATGAAATGATGCAGCCCGACCTACGGTCGTTATTACATCAAGGTCTCCAACTTACGCCAAGTCGCCATGGACTCCAAAGGTGAATCCGTTCCTCTATGCAAGCTCACTTCCTACCCTATTGAATGGTATGCTACTTCATACTCCATCACATATGCATGATAGGTTCACACCGACTAGTACGGAGGCAAGGGAGGAAGCCCAGAACATCAAGCCCGACAAGACGGAGGCTTGGAAGAGGAGGCGAAAGAACCCAAATGCTCTCTGTCTCCAGCGGTACTACCGGATCCGGCGGCCGGTACTACCGGCCAGCGGCACTACCGCCCCCGACTACCGCCCCCTACAGACAACGCCAGCAGAAGCCCCCAGGACTGCAAGCGGTACTACCGGATCTGGAACCGGTACTACCGGTCAGCGGCACTAACGCCCCCTTCTACCGCTCGCTACTGAAGGCTCCAACTGACGCTCCAGGACCGCAAGCGGTACTACCGGCCCCGGAGAGGCACTAGCGGTTGCGACCGGTACTACCGGTCCCAAGTTCGGTACTACCGGTCATGTGTGCCTGCGCGCACCTGTTGGGCCTTCGGCCCATGTACCCCTCTAGCTCGTCGAAACCCTAGTTTTATCCCTAAACTACCCCTGTTTATGTGGCTGGCCTATAAATAGAGCCCCCACCCCTCATGTATCCCTTAGGCATAGATGATAGACTAAAGAAAACCCCCATTGTGGAATCTCTAGTTTTGCCTCATCCCCTTTACCAAGGGGACCGACTATCGTCACCAACCTCGATTGGACTTTGCATCACGCATCCATCGTTGAACAAGGACTTGGAGTTCAGTATCTCGTCTCCAAGTTGTCAAGACCCTCCCCAAGGTGTTCTTCCCTCTCCGATGTGGATTTGAGGGAGCACGTTGACCAATCTTTCCTTGCGAGGATTCTATCGGACCGGTGGCCGCCGTTCGGGAGCAATCGGCCTTGTATCGTGTGAGTTTTGCGTGTGTTCATCGTGTTCTTTGCAAGGTGTGTGTTCGCTTCCGCTACCTTCTCCTTCCCCTCGCTTTCCCATCGATTTGACCACGAGATCCGTGAAGATCGGGCCACCCAAGAGGTTAACCCCTCCATCATGAAATCTTATGGTTAGGGAACTTTGTTTTAAAGATGTAAATTTAGCATGTGTAATATTTATAGACCATACTTTGAGATTTTTCTTTATAAATAAAAATAGATGGATTTCATTATAATTTATTTAGTGAACTTCAAGTTTGATAAATATGATTATTTATGAATTGTTAATGATTTGTAAAGAATGACTTTGTAAATCCTTGACTTATAGTTAGTTGGATTTTAAAAGAATATTATAAAGTTAATTGCTTACACCTAGATTTTATATTAAATTATAATCATGGTTTAGACTACTTAGAGTCAAAAGATTATGTTTTGAATAAGATCATTTCTTACTTAGGAAATAATATTAAACAATTAACAAAACAATTAACAAAACAATTATCTTATTTTAATAACTTAGATAATTCAAGTTATATGATATAAGAACTTTAAAATATTTTTATAATAATATAGTTAGTACCTTTCTAATAAATATACTTTCTTAAATTCTTAAAAATGAATTTTATTTATTTTTAAACATTATCTTTATTATTATATATATTTATATTTTTAATGTCTTTAAATATTTGTTTTAAATTTTATTAGTAAAATTTTAAGTTAATATTTTTGTGAGATAAGAGATTTATTTTTATTTATGAAAGTGATTTTTATTTATTTTTAGGAATTTTCCTAAATTTATTAAATTTCATGTAGATATTTAAGGGTGTTGATATTTATTTGTATTTTATTAAACTTAAATAAATATGATTATATTTTTCTTAGGTGGATATTATTTTAATAAACATAAGGATGTATTACATATATTTTTAGGATTTTTCTACATTTTTCTAGAGCTTAAAAGGTGTAGATGGGTATTTTGATTATTTAATATTTAGCTTAACTTTATTTTTCTCTTTTAATACCCTGGCTTGGTTCTTGGGCCAGCCCAACTTAATTTTAAGCCCAACCCATCACCTATTTGGGCTATACCCCTGGACCCGGTCGACCAAGTCGGTCAGACCTAATCCATTGGATCCCCTCTTCTCTCTCGCGCGACCTCCTTCTTCTCCACGATGGTGATGACCCGCCGCCTTTGCTGTTCGATTTCGGTGAGCTCCGCTGTTCCCAGCCGATAGCGCTGTGGTTGCTGACACAGTCGACGATGCATCATCGACTGGTCCAATCCGATTCGCCGTTCGAGCCCTCCCCTGGCATACCATCTTCTCTGAGGTGGCTAGGGTTTGTGGCTCTCTGGCGGTGTTATGCTCCGGTGCTTCTCTGGTTGCTCTGCTGGCGTTTTGGTGGTGTGGTGATGTCCAGCACCGCCGTGTCTCTCCTCTGTCTTCCTTGATTGCGGCCTAGGTGCGGGTTGCAGCGCCTCTAGGTGCTCCCCGTGCTGCCGCCCTGGCTCCCATCACCTCGGTGTTGCCGCCGTCTACTTCCTCTTCTTGCTGTGCGAGGCCAATCGGGTAAGTTTTTCTCTATCCTACTCTCTCTTAGTATGAACCCTAATTTGGGTTCCTCACTTTGGTTCATGATACACTACAATAGCTTTGTTACATAGCTTGCTTAATGAATTTGGGTTGAAAATTCATTTATCTGAATTGGGTAGTGGATGGTACTGGTTTGTGACTCCAGAATAATGAATTTATTCTTATATAAGGTTTGGCTGGTTGTTGATATGATCCAATATTAACTGGTGTTGATCTAGTTGGCTTATTGAATTGTGTGGTATTGGCCCCATGCTAGCTAACTTGTGCTGTTGTGGAATGAGCCCCTTGGATTGGATATTCAGTTTGAGCTCTTTGTTCATTTAAATGGATTGATATTCGAGTCTAAAGTACTGAAGCTTTGCATTAGTTGGTAGTTCCTGGAATCTTCTATATCTGCATGTTGGCTTAAATGACTATCCCCTAAATAGGATGAATGTCATGGTGACTATGGATTTATATCCATAGATGATTCCTAGTATTATTCCTAGGAAAATGATTTTTTCTTTTATTTGAGATGATTCATAGTGGCCAACACTAAGGAAATGATTTGGTTTTCAGGTATAATTGCATGTGAACCAGTGGACGATTTGGTTAATGTGAATGTGGTTTCTGCTAATATGGTCCTGCTATTGTGATGCCTCCTTGGAGTGTACACAATAGCCTGATCATTCCTAGCATTATCAGTTGTCATTTATTTGGCTAAGTTGGATGAGATTCATAAGATAAGCCATGGAAAGAAAATTATTTCTATCTCTTCCCATATTATTTAAATTGAGGCTATAAGTTTGTAAGATTAAGCATGGAATAAAGATGCTTTATTTGGGATCTTAAGAAAGAAATGAGCTTCATGTCATTTGTAAAGTGTAGAAATTTATGGATCTGATTCCTAGAACATTTACTAGGAAAATGATTTGTGTTGTTTGATTTGCCATTGTTGCTAGAGAGAAAAATTATGTAATATGGCTATGCTGTTGTGGAACCTCCTTGAGAGTGAGCACAACAGCATAGATCATTTAAATGATCTATTACATTTTTATTTAACAGAATATTGGTCTATGTCCTGGCCAATGATGCAAAAGACTAAGGCCATGGTTTATATAGGATAAGAACATATGCTGATCTTTGATGGCTTACAATTATTCTGTGATGATCTTGCAAAGCAATTCTTTGCAAGACTGAGAATAATCTTCTCACAATCCCAAGGCTTGGGATTACATATTGACTTATTGTCTAGAGTCTAGACATGGTTAATTTTCTGGTCTTGTCTAAGAGCTTAAGATCTGATATTTGCTTAGTTTTACTTGCGTTTGTGCCCATGTGCTTCTGCTAGACTGGATTTACACCTGTGGTGCCTCACATGAGTGTGCATAGTGTAAATATTTGTTCTAGCAGGAATTGGTGCTGTTGGTGTTTATGCCTGTATAGAAACAGATCTTGTGATTTTAATCTGTTATTAGTGTGATGTCACACTACTACATATAATGAAACCTCTTCCTATAAACTCCAGCTGGCTTGGTGATGAATAGCTACCTGGTATGGAAGCTTGTTGATGTAGCTCCAAAGATTTATGATTGATCAGCTGGCTCTTCTTATTCATGTGCTTAAACTGATCCTCCTTGAGTTTCTGTTGGCTTGATTCTTGTGCTTTTGGCCTACTCCTTATGCTCCTGACCTCCTCCTGGTGTCCTTGGATGGCTTCCTCGATCAACCAGGATGCTAGTGATGTGGTGGTAGTGCACTATGGAGTTTTGGTGCTGAACTATGAACTCTGGAAATGTAAGGATGGCTGTGTGGATGATCTGTGTTGGTTGTGTTGGATGTTTCTTGCTATGGTGAAGTAATTTCAGCAGAGCACTCCCCCTGCTACAGCTGTGTACTTATCTCCTTCTCATTGTGCCTCATGTGTTGACAACACATCAACATGCATGTGTGTGTGAGCTGTGTGTGAGCTTGCCTCACCCAGATGGATCAGATCAAGTAAAATATCTTGGTCCTACTTTCTTACTTCCACTCTCTATGGTGAAACTTGCCCCTTTTGTCCCATTTATGTCAATGATGATGTGCTGAGACAAGTGATACACTGATAAGAACAGATATTGTTTTTTGGTGAAATTTGCCCCTACTTAATAAGGCTCTCTGATGTAATGAATAGTGCAACTACTATTATACTGAGAGCACTGACCCTAATCCAAATCCTTTATTTCTTTTTGTCTTTCTTTGCAAGAAAAGTACATGAATATCAACACTAGATAGGAATTTAGTTTTAGGTGTTTTCTTTTTTGTAAATTCCCTTGCTGTTAAGAAATTGTATAAGGCATTGTAATGCATTAGGTTGTCTTATTATTATTGTATCCATTCTTATCATTTCTTTGTTGTAAAAGGATAATGTAATAAATATTCTTTTAATAAAGAATTCTTCTACTTGTTTAATTATTGTAATTAATTTTCCATTTTATTTATTCTTTTATTTGTTTCATTGTAATATTCCTTTATTCTTTTATTGTAAAAGAACATTGTAATGTTGGATTTTAGTAATATTTATACTTTTATTTATAATACTTGTATTTGTATTATTGTGAAGAATTATTTGTAAGTCGAATTTCTTCCCTCATAACTCCAGAAAACAATAGAGGTCATGTAAAAATTCATCTCACTCCCCTACTGATGACACTAAACCTAATTCATCGGAGTGAGAATTCTGATCACTCTAGTCTTTTAATTTGGCAAAAAAATTACCCGGATTTTCAGATGCATGCATGCAGATGCACAAAATCTTAAATCTACCCCTCGTTTAGTCCTAAATTCTGGGATGTTACAGACTTCCCCCCTTAAATTAAACTTCATCCCAAAGTTTGTGGTTTCTTGTTCAAGAAGGTTTTTCGATTGTATCATCCTGAGTTTTCTTCTTTCCTCCTAGTTTCTTGTCTTTCTGAAGTAATGTTTTTAATAAACTCAGCACTCCTTGAGTCTATTCTCAACCTAGATTCGGTTATTGTTAATGCCTAATGCTAATTTATACTTCCTCTCGAAGCTTCATGAGATTACTTTTAACCCTGAACAACTTGATTAACGAAGGATTACTGATACTAAACATACCTGTTGTAGCCTCGTCAACATGGTACCATCCAAAGTGTCCACCTCTTGATGGTGGTTGTACTCCTCGAGTAACCATCTTGTTGGGACATTCAAATCTCCTATGTCCTTCTAGACCACACCTATAGCACACCTTTTCGGTCTTCCTACAATCCCTCCTTATATGACCTAATTCTCCACACTTACCACACATGATTTCTTTCTTTCTTTTTGATGCCTCATACTTTGATGTACCACTTGTGGATATGAATCTAGGTATGAAACTTAAGTTTGATGTTGACTCAGTAAATTGAAACTTCTTCGGTTCCCCTTTAGCTCTTTTCTTGGTTAATTTCTTCCTCTCTTCTAATAGCTTCTTGTAATCATCCTCGAAAGTAATTGCTACATCAACCAGCTCTTGGAAAAATCTTGTTGTAACCTCTCGTATTTTCATCTTCAAATAAGGGTTTAGTCCTTCCAAGAACCTTTTCTTGCGCTTCTCCTCTGTATTTACCTCATCAACTGCATAACGAGATAATTGACTAAACTTGCTAATATATTTCATCACGGTTTCGTCGTTTTGCCATAAGTCCATGAATTCTCTCCTCTAAAATTCCATAATGCTCTCTGGAACATGATACTCACGAAACTTCTGCTTGAATTCCTCCCAAGTGAATATCTCTTCTGGTGTGTGCATAGCTAATTGATTCTCCCACCAATTTGCGGCAGATCCGGATAGAATAAATGTTGCATATCGTAACTTCTCCTCATCATTGCATCCTACTGTTTTAAGTTTCCTTTCTGTATCCATCAGCCAATCCTCTGCATCCATAGGTTCTTATGCAGATGCAGAAGGAATTGGTTTGGCGTTTTGGAATTCAGAAAGACTTATTTTGATATCTTTGTTTTCCTCTCCTGGTCCAATTCGTTTGAGTATTTCCTGCATGAACTTATTCTGGTACTCTTGCATCATTTGCACGTATTGCATGAAATTCTCCTCTGTCAACGGACGAGTTGATGGTCCAGTTGCAGTTACATCCATATTACTTTCCCTCTACTTAGCTTCTTGTTCCACATGTTGTCCTTCAAACCCATCTTCTACTCCCGTATCCATACCCTCTCTAGTCCTGTTACATAAAGCGAATACTCATACTTACATCATGCATATGTTTTCTGAGTTCAACTTCATGCACAGTGCTAGTCACACAAGGAAATCAAGAACCAAATCCAAATAACAACCAAATCTATACCATGTATTATACATGGTTTTTATAAGCTATTACAAACAATCCTCACATCTACAGTTTGATTCTCACTTGGTAAATTACTTGTATGTTATAAGGATTTGCTTGCTCGTATGAGCATGCTCTTACTTCTTAAGTCATGACTCTCAAACACTACGATGCACATTACTGGTTATGTACATCATTTAAGCCCTTTACTTCCATGGATTGTCTCTTCTTACTTTTCTCTCTCTCTAGTACTTCCTGGAATTCCGTCCATGATGACGTGAAGTCCGTCAACTACCTTCTGGAGTATATAAACATCCGGAGGGTGTGCACTCTTGATTAGAAGTACATAGATTGAGTTTAGCCATTGAAAAATGACTAGAAAATGCGTGATCTTCCGTGGAATTCTCATGTCCACCTTCAAATGCACTTTCAAAGCAAGATGTATTCTCTGCTTTTTCCTTGACTTAGTTATACATATAGATGTAATAACCGTTAGTGCCTTCTTCCAGGTCAATAGGATTGGTACTACCCCCATATGGATCATAGGTTCCATGCTAACATAACTGGTTTCTACTCCTTTACTAGGATCACAGGGTATAGGATTCTCCTTGGTTCCAGTGTAAGATTCTACTCCCCATCCATCGGGATTCCAAACTGGAATATGTGGATTGGATGTTTTCTAAGTTTCCTGTTTGGTTTTATACTTGTCCATGGTCTACATGTTTCTAAGGCCCATTCTAACAATAGGTAAAGGTTTCATACTATGGTCCCTCAAACTCATTCTCTTCATACAGTTCTCTTATTCCCAACTCTTTTGGTAAGTTATGCACTATACGGAACTTGACTAACACTTTCCCATGTTGGAAACTGTAAACCTTGACGAAAAGTAGAGATTTGAAATTCCATATTCTATAAAAATTGTATCAAAAATTATATCCAATCCTCTACATAATCCTATATATCTCTTGAACATCACTTGGACATTCCGGTTTGGGTACCGAGATGTCATTCCTCACTGTAGAAAAGAGATTATAATTGCCCTACTAGGATATAACTTATTATTATTACCCCAATTTGCATCATAATAAAGAATTATCACACTAGAAACATGACAATGTAATTATCAAGTGAATGCTTATAATATTTCTAGAGAACTCTTTACCGTTGATAACATACTTCCTACAAGTTCTACCCATTTAATAGGTTTCCAACCTAAGGTCAGAGGGTTTCCAACCTAAGGTCAAAGCTTTTGCTCTGATACCAGCTGCGGTGACCCAGCATACCACTGCATGTTGTAGTATACTATAGTAGTGGACATAACACTCACGGAGTACCATTCCGCAAATATTACATCCTCAGAGTGGTACAACAGAAACAAAGCGGGTCCACAACATACATTATCATTATTACAACCAGAAATTACATGACGACTTTGAGATCCTCCTAGGTCCATAGAGGTATCCCGATGACTCAGGCTAAACTATAAAAACTCGAAGAACAGAATAAATAAGCAACTAAGGTTTATACGAGATTTAGTTATAGATAGAGAATAGAAATCTATACTACTAGACTAGATCTCTATATATGCTACATCTACACTTTAGATACGTCGGTATCCATTCCATAGATGTTTTCGTAATTGTTCCCTTCGACGCTTTCGGATACTTTTGGTTCTTCATAGCGGAATTCTTCTTGGTCTTCATTTGGGTATAGTATTTATTCTTCTTGACCGTCATTGTCTTCGGAATCTAGCAAGGGTTAAGAAGATACGTTGAGTACGAGCGTACTCAGCAAGTTTAGTACAAAGGAGTGTTTGATGCACTATAGCTACAGCCACGGACCATAAGTCATAGGCAATGCAGGTTTTCATAAACATTTCTTCAAAGGTTGCTTTTATTCTGAAAAGCTATGTTCGTCAGCCTTCACAGGTTTACCAGAACTTTCATGGAGTTCCTTTCCTGCAGCGTTCGCAGCTAAGGATGGCAATTTTATCCATGGATCCGGGTATCCATGGATATCCGACCCGGTGGGCAAGGGTATGGAGGCCTAATTACATCCACGGATTTCATGGGGCGGATATCCGCTAATTTATGGGGCGGGCATGGGTAGTAGTTTCGCTCCACGGATATCCAACGGATACCCGGCTGACATGTGGGACCCACATGTCAGTGAGATTATTTTTTTATGTATACAATATTTACACAATAAATGGCCCCAAATTTCAAGACATAGGCCCAAAAGCCCACCTAAGTAGTAATCCTAATTAACCCTAATTCCCCCCAATTACTGTATGGTGTAACCCCTAGCCCAGGTCGCACTTGTTTCGCCACCCCATCCCCAGGTCGTACTCGAGTCAGCCGCCAGGAGGCAGACGACCACTCAACATTTATACTATGCATTGCTAAATCTATTGAATTTATGAGATGTTGTATTGAAAACTTGTAAAAAAAGCATTCTCTAAGACTGTTATGAGACATCTATGTACTTTGTGATGTTACCGTGTGATATTTTAAGTACTATATGGTTAAAATATTATTGCTTTGATATTTCTATGTATTATCCATATAATATTTGCTAAAATGCTGTTGAAATACTATCGGAAATTACTATTATATCGTAGTTATTCTGAATATTATTATGATTATTGTATATAGTGTGTAAACCAATGGATATCCATGGATACTGGATATCCGGCGGGTTTGGATCTGGAGCGACATCCATGCCCATGGATATCTTCGTGGGCGGGCTAGAGTGAGTTTCATGGATTTGGATTTGGATTTGGTTTTGCTATATCCGTCCAAACCCGCTCCATTGCCATCCCTATTCGCAGCTCCTTCCCGGAACAGGGAGTAACAAGTTACAGTTCTTACACTCTGCAGAGGTGCGTCACATTACCCATGAGAGATCAAATCCTTGATGCACAACCGGGCGAATCTTTCCCGTCCACACTTCCTTTGGTGTGGGCCCAGTAGATGATCCAAGCCAATCACTGTCCTTCTCCGCGACCCCGCATACACCACAATTGTTGTATGCCCAAACTCAAGGTAGACCTTTCCCCGTATAAAATGGCTATACCTTAGTTGGATACACATAACAACCATTAACACTAGTAATCTGTCTTTTGTAAGCCTAGATCCACGGTAGACCTTTCACCGTATAAAATGGCTATACCCACGATCTGCAACTCACAAATGCCCAGAATAGTGTCCAATGCCTACGAAAGGGAGCCGATCCAGCTGACTTCTCCGTCCCATTCCAAATCTCATGGTTAACGCGTAATATACGACGCAAGAATCACTGGCGACATTGGTTGTTAAGTCCTAGATGATATATTCATGTGCAGTGGTATCCCAACTGCTAGTCTTAATAGGTTAGCCGATCACCCTGGATCAGTAACCGATACTTCAAGTTAATTATGAAAATAGTGTTTTTGACCTTTTTGAAATGCAGGTTATGACACACAGTTTGCAAATTACTTTACAGAAAATAATCAAATGACATGAGCAAGTGTGAACTTGCCTTGATATAGCGAAGTATTATAGTCGAATGTCTCAACTTGACCCTGGACCTCGGGTTCTATAAAAATATCATCATTGCCCGGTAAGGACAACGTTTAAAGAAGCAATATGCTGTTATGCATAAGTAATGAGATGCATAATGCAAAATCCCAAGTAATTCTTCAATCATTGCTAGTGAGATATATTTATGATTTATTTAAGATTTTCTTTAGTTTAAGTTTACTTCATAAGGAAGATAAACATATAAAATATGAAGAGTAAAGTACAATTATAATATAATTCTATGGGTTCATGGTATTAGGTAATTATTACAAAATTTATGTTTTAAGTTGTCATGGCTTTAAAGGAATGGTATAGTGTTTATTTTGAAGTGGCAAAAAGAATAATATTTGAAGAAAATATTATTTATGTTAAGTTATTCAACTTTGAAGATAAATAGGATTAAAGCTATGGTGTTGTAATAAGGTTTAATTGATTTGAGTTATTATATATCTAGCTGAGGATATCTTAAACCAAAGTAAACTATAAAAATGTAATTGGACTTGAGATATAACATTTGTAGAATTATTAATTAAAGTTTTTCATAAGTATAATTAAAGATGAAATCTTATGGTTAGGGAACTTTGTTTTAAAGATGTAAATTTAGCATGTGTAATATTTATAGACTATACTTTGAGATTTTTCTTTATAAATAAAAATATATGGATTTCATTATAATTTATTTAGTGAACTTCAAGTTTGATAAATATGATTATTTATGAATTGTTAATGATTTGTAAAGAATAACTTTGTAAATCCTTGACTTATAGTTAGTTAAGGATTTTAAATGAATATTATAAAGTTAATTGCTTACACCTAGATTTTATATTAAATTATAATCATGGTTTAGACTACTTAGAGTCAAAAGATTATGTTTTGAATAAGATCATTTCTTACTTAGGAAATAATATTAAACAATTAACAAAACAATTATCTTATTTTAATAACTTAGATAATTCAAGTTATATGATATAAGAACTTTAAAATATTTTTATAATAATATAGTTAGTACCTTTCTAATAAATATACTTGCTTAAATTCTTAAAAATGAATTTTATTTATTATTATTATTATTATTATTTATATATATATTTTTAATGTCTTTAAATATTTGTTTTAAATTTTATTAGTAAAATTTTAAGTTAGTATTTTTGTGAGATAAGAGATTTATTTTTATTTATGAAAGTGATTTTTAATTATTTTTAGGAATTTTCCTAAATTTATTAAATTTCATGTAGATATTTAAGGGTGTTGATATTCATTTGTATTTTATTAAACTTAAATAAATATGATTATATTTTTCTCATGTGGATATTATTTTAATAAACACTAGGATGTATTACATATATTTTTAGAATTTTTCTACATTTTTCTAGAGATTAAAAGGTGTAGAGGGGTATTTTGGTTATTTAATATTTAGCTTAACTTTATTTTTCTCTTTTAATACCCTAGGTGGTTCTTGGGCCAGCCCAACTTAATTCTAAGCCCAGCCCATCACCTATTTGGGCTATACCCCTGGACCCGGTCGACCAAGTCGGTTAGACCTGATCCATTGGATCCCCTCTTCTCTTTCTCGCGACCTCCTTCTTCTCCACGACGGCGATGACCCGCCGCCTTTGCTGTTCGATTCCGGTGAGCTCCGACGTTCCCAACCGACAGCGCTGTGGTTGCCGACACAGTTGACGGCGCAACATCGACTGGTCCAATCCGATTCGCCGTTCGAGCCCTCCCCTGGTCATACCATCTTCTCTGAGGTGGCTAGGGTTTGTGGCTCTCTAGCGATGTTATGCTCCGGTGCTTCTCTGGTTGCTCTGCTGGCGTTTTGGTGGTGTGGTGATGTCCAGCACCGCCGTGTCTCTCCTCTGTCTGCCATGATTGTGTCCTAGGCGCGGGTTGCAGCGCCTCCAGGTGCTCCCCGTGCCGCCTCCCTGGCTCCCATCACCTCGGTGTTGTCGCCGTCTACTTCCTCTTCTTGCTATGCGAGGCCAATCGGGTAAGTTTTTCTCTATACCACTCTCTCTCAGTATGAACCCTAATTTGGGTTCCTTACTTTGGTTCATGATACACTGCAATAGCTTTGTTACATAGCTTGCTTAATGAATTTGGGTTGAAAATTCATTTATATGAATTGGGTAGTGGATGGTACTGGTTTGTGACTCCAGAATAATGAATTTATTCTTATATAAGGTTTGGCTGGTTGTTGAGATGATCCAATATTAACTGGTTTTGATCTAGTTGACTTATTGAATTGTTTGGTATTGGCCCCATGCTATCTAACTTGTGCTGTTGTGGAATGAGCCCCTTGGATTGGATATTCAGCTTGAGCTCTTTGTGCATTTAAATGGATTGATATTCGAGTCTAAAGTACAGAAGCTTTGATTTAGTGGGTAGTTCCTGGAATCTTCTATATCTGCATGTTGGCTTAAATGACTATCCCCTAAATAGAATGAATGTCATGGTGACTATGGATTCATGTCCATAGATGATTCCTAGTATTATTCCTAGAAAATGAATTTTTCTTTTATTTGAGATGATTCCTAGTGGCCAACACTAGGAAAATGATTTGGTTTTCCAGTATAATTGCATGTGAACCAGTGGACAATTTGGTTAACGTGAATGTGTTTTCTGCTAATATGGTCCTGCTATTGTGATGCCTCCTTGGAGTGTACACATGTAAGGGTCCCAACCTTTAAATAAGGTAGAGTCCCGTGTGTTTACAATGCTAGTCCCTGGATCAATAGCTAGCATCCACAGTTAAGATGTAATATCAAGAAACAAAGGTCATAATATAACTTTATAACCAGGAATAACATAATTTTATTACATCATACATAGCTCATTTGGCTATTACATTACATTGCAGCGGAATAACTATAGTCATGGGGTCCTTCATCTTCAAAGTGCCACAGGCAGATGTTGGTTGTAGACTTTGTAATCCTAATCAATCAATCTTCACTAAAAATCAATCAAACCTGCAACATTACAAGTTACAGCCACAAGGGTCGATACATTTAAATTGTATTGGCAAGCTTCACTACTATGTATGATATGAGTGGATCCTACCAATACATGCATATTTTGCTAAGTAGAGTTTAAGGCTCATTTGCATAAAGAAAAATTTATCCTATCTTTTCAAAATGGTTTTGGTCCTTTGTCAAATCTCCTTTTTCCAAGTTCCTTGAACTCCTTGGTAGAAACTCAAGTGTTCAAGTCCTTGTCAAAAATCCCTTGAGCTACTTGGTAACCCCAAGTGCAACAAGTTTTATCAAAATCTCATGAGTTCCTTGGTAACCCCAAGTCTTCATGTTTTCAACAAAATCTCCCGAGTTCCTTGGTAACCCCAAGTACATCAAGTTTTGTCAAAGTCTCTTGAGCTCCTTGGTAACCCCAAGTGCATCAAGTCCTTAAAAGTTTTCTTTTAGAAATTAGAATGTCGAGATCTCCCATAGCTTCAAACTTTAGTTGCTCAGTATTGTCCGTAACCGGGGACACGGCTAAGTACTTAGATTTTATTATCTTCTGCAGAAGGAGTACACTTTACCCACATGTCACAATCCCATCTTGTTGCCACCAGTGGCCACTGGATTAGCACTCACCAAGATGGAGTACTGGCAGATTGAGAATGTGACGAAGTCTTTCCAAAGGGTCCTCCCATACACCATTGCTAGCTTGTCTTCAGCACCAATGAAGCATTCCAGATCCCCATGTCCAGTAAACTGAAGACAATGTATGGGTCTTCCCAATGTATTTGACTAAGCCAGAGCCATAATAGCATGTGGTTGCACACGAAAGCCACAATTGGAGAAACATGTTCAATCTCTAAGTTTCCTGGGTGGTTTCCTTTGGAGCACAACACAAAGTGATTGCCATAGACATGGTACCCTTTTGTTGCCACCCTCTCCAAAACTCAAAGTATCCTTGGTCACCCAGGTGGTTCATTGAGTCCTTGTTTTATTATATAAAATCACAAGTCCTTTTCTCAACCTTCATAAAATCTCAACATGTATCTCTTTTCAAAATATAGCATGGCTAAGCATGTAACAACTACTTTGTTTTCACTAAGGAATGTATAGGGAATCCTGTTGGGATTTAGCATAGCATAAGTATAAAAATTCTTTTCATGCATGTTTTCAAAATCCACTAAGTATAATGAAAATAGTAGGACTTTAGATGATACTGTAACTTGCCTTTTTGGTAGGGAATGGTGGTTCACTCCTTGATCTTGCTAGTCTCTCACTTTGCTAATTTCACTACAATCAATCAAGCAAACTCTATATCAACTAGCATTCCAATTAATCAACCAAACAACAATTTCACACACATAAAACTATGGGATCTAAGTCAGACATGTAAGCATGCAAGAGATGGTCCTATTTGCAAAGATGGTCTCCACTAGGCTTCTAAACTTTGTAAGTTCCAAATTGGTCATTTTCCAAAGTGGCAAAGTCATTTGCAAAAGAGTTTTGCTTAAAAACCATTTTTAAATCCATTCATCATTTTATGTGGTGAAAAATGTTTTTATCAAAACAAAACTTTTAATTTTTTCACCAAATGAGTTGCTAGTTTGCAAAACTTGGTGTTTTGGGTCAGTAGGTTTGATCCAAACCATTTTCCCAAAGTTTTACTCAAAATCATTTTCATAACAAAAACCTTTATTTTCATTTGGCTAGAAATGACTAAATCAAGTTTTCCATCCTAGACTTTACCAAAATAATTTTCCAAACTATTGATTGGTTCCTAGGGTCAGTAAGTTCACCATAAACTATTTTTCCAAGGTTTCAAACTTAAAAACATTTTTGAATCATTTTTCTAGTCTTAACAAGCATACAAATGTTTCTACAAATTCAACCAATCTAACAGATACTATTTGCTAAACCAAAGGCATGGTTGGCTAGGGTTTGTTCCACTGATTCCAACGGTACCAAATTTGCAATTTTTGGACGTGTGGACCAAAAGTTACAAAGGTTTGAAATTGCAACTTAAATCTGATTTCCAAATTCTGTTTTAAACAGACCTGGCCACGCGTCGCAAGCTCATTGGACGGTACCGGTTCGGTCGGATCGGTAACGCGGTGCGTTGGATCTAAGCATATCGTGCGGTTCAGAAAACGTACCCCTTCGCGGCTTAAGTGATCTATCGCAGGCGTTGGATCTAGATCCTACGGTGTTAGCGTGCTCGACCATTTGCGAGCGGCGCCGGCGGTGGCTAGCGGCGGCGACGGTCAGATAGTGGCGGTGCTGGCGAAACAGGAAACGAGAGAGAAAGGGAGTAGGCTCACCGAGATCGCAGGGCTGTGGTGATGCTCAAGGTACTGCTGGCTTGACAAGGGGCGCTTTGGTACAGCTGCGATTGCTCGCCGGAGTAGAGAACAACGTCGGGTGGTCCTGGTCGTTGTCGGAGGCGAAGCTGTCGATCACGAGGAGGCAAACAGAGGGCGTGGTCAGATGCGGGAGGTCACGGAGATGACGCGAGCGTGAAGGAGAAGGCTTGGGGCGGTCTGGACTTACCGGAGGAGCTCGACGGAGACGAGACAGACGGCGGCGCTCAGAGCTTTGTCGAAGACGGCTCCCTGGGGCGCCCGCGGTCGAAAGGAGGGTACTGGGAGATGTGCCAGGGAGTGGTGAGTGTGCTCGTGTGCTTGTGGAGGCAGGAGGTGGTGTGGTTCGGCCGGA
The DNA here is from genome assembly GCA_916181665.1 of Avena sativa. Taxonomy (NCBI): domain Eukaryota; kingdom Viridiplantae; phylum Streptophyta; class Magnoliopsida; order Poales; family Poaceae; genus Avena; species Avena sativa. The sequence continues at coordinate 14,756,651 of OV702280.1, read as the reverse complement.
ATCGAGGAGGACGGTGGTCGGAGCTGCGGCGGTGCGAGCTCAAATTGAGGCAGCCTCGGGGCAGAGAGGGAGTGGCGTGTGAGGGGAAAGGAGGAGGAGACGTTGGCGTTTAATAGCGTGCAGTCACAACGAGGTTAAGGCACGGCATCACTGCGAATTGATCGCGGCTTTCAATGGCAGCAACGGCGGCGAGGTTTGGGGAGAAGGAGTCGCGCGGGTGAGGAGGATGAACAGGAGAGTGGGGTCCAGTCGTCAGTGAGGATGCGAGAAGGAAAGGAGGTCCACCGGTCAGTCTCTGCGTGGGTTCGAAAATGAGTATGAGACGTTTTTCTTCGGGGAGGAAAAGCTGGGCTGGTTCTGGGCCTTGTGGGCATGGCCGGCTGGGCTGGGTCCAAAACCATTTTTTTCTATTCCGAAACCTTTTTCTTTTTCCAATTTCAATTTCTGTTTTGAAATTCAAACTACCAAACAATACTCAAATCAATTCAAACATTCATCACACTTTGTAACTTTGAATTTGGTTCTGTTTAACACATAAACCAAAGTCCAAAAAATGAAATAATATTTTAAATCTTTTTAGGTTCCCTTCATTAATTAAATAAAATGGACCATGGTTTATTAATCAAATAAGATTTGATTTATTTAATGAAATCTCTATTTGAAATTCAAATATTTTCAAAAACAAAATCAGTAGGTTTTATTTGAAAATATAAAATACTTGGAAATCTTATTTTAAATAAATAAATAAGTCTTTGATGTTTTGGAAATAGCAAACCTTTATTAATAAAACTTGGATATTAAATCCTTATTAATTTATTTTGAATAAATCTTTACTATTTTTATCAAATAGAAATAGTTTATTTCCAAGGCTTTGGCCAAGGTTTAATTTTGGCTCTATAAAATAATCCTTATTTATAGATCTTCTATTTCTTTTGAAAATCAAATCCTTTTATTTAAAAGATCTAAAATAGTAACTCCAAAATATTTTTATTTTTCCTTTTCAAATGTTTACCTTTTTAAATCTCTCTTAGGATTTTATTTGATCCAATTTGGTTTGAAGATTTCCAATTGGATTCAAAAAGTTTCTTCTGGCCCTGAAAAACAAACAAAGTTTTATTTTATTCATTTATTTTTCACATTACAAGATTTGGAAAATCTTAGGATGTGACAACACAATAGCCTGATCATTCCTAGCATTATCAGTTGTCATTTATTTGGCTAAGTTGGATGAGATTCATAAGATAATCCATGGAAATAAAATTATTTCTGTCTCTTCCCATGTTATTTAAATTGAGGTTGTAAGTTTGTAAGATTAAGCATGGAATAAAGATGCTTTATTTGGGATCTTAAGAAAGAAATGAGCTTCCTGTCATTTGTACAGTGAAGAAATTTATGGATCTGATTCCTACAACATTTACTAGGAAAATGATTTGTGTTGTTTGATTTGCCATTGTTGCTAGAGAGAAAAATTCTGTAATATGGCTATGCTGTTGTGGAACCTCCTTGAGAGTGAGCACAACAACATATATCATTTAAATGATCTGTTATATTTTTAATTAACAGAATATTGGTCTATGTCCTGGCCAATGATGCAAAAGACTGAGGCCATGGTTTATATAGGATAAGAACAGATGCTGATTCTTTGATGGCTTACAATTATTCTGTGATGATCTTGCAAAGAAATTCTTTGCAAGACTGAGAATAATCTTCTCACAATCCCAAGGCTTGGTATTACATATTGACTTATTGTCTAGAGTCTAGACATGGTTAATTTTCTGGTCTTGTCTAAGAGCTTAAGATCTGATGGTTGCTTACATTTACTTGCGGTTGTGCCCATGTGTTTCTGCTAGACTGTATTTACACCTGTGGTGCCTCACATGAGTGTGCATAGTGTAAATATTTGTTCTAGCAGGAATTGGTGTTGTTGGTGCTTATGCGTGTATAGAAACAAATCTTGTGATTTTAATCTGTTATTAGTGTGATGTCACACTACTACATATAATGAAACCTCTTCCTATACACTCCTGCTGGCTTGGTGATGAATAGCTACCTGGTATGGAAGCTTGTTGATGTAGCTCCAAAGATTTATGACTGATCAGCTGGCTCTTCTTATTCCTGTGCTTAAACTGATCCTCCTTGAGTTTTTGTTGGCTTGATTCTGGTGCTTTTGGCCTACTCCTTATGCTCCTGACCTCCTCCCGATGTCCTTGGATGGCTTCCTCGAGCAACCAGGATGCTAGTAATGTGGTGGTAGTGCACTATGGAGTTTTGGTGCTGAACTATGAACTCTGGAAATGTAAGGATGGCCTGTATGGTTGATCTATGTTGGTTGTGTTGGCTGTTTCTTGCTATGGTGAAGTAATTTCAGCAGAGCACTCCCCCTGCTATGGCTGTGTACTTATCTCCTTCTCATTGTGCCTCCTGTGTTGACAACACATCAACATGCATGTGTGTGTGAGTTGTGTGTGAGCTTGCCTCACCCAGATAGATCAGATCAAGTAAAATATCTTGGTCCTACTTTCTTACTTCCACTCTCTATGGTGAAACTTGCCCCTTTTGTCCCATTTATGTCAATGATGATGTGCTGAGACAAGTGATACACTGATAAGAACAGATATTGTTTTTTGGTGAAATTTGCCCCTACTTAATAAGGCTCTATGATGTAATGAATAGTGCAACTACTGTTATACTGAGAGCACTGACCCTAATCCAAATCCTTTATTTCTGTTTGTCTTTCTTTGCAAGAAAAGTAAATGAATATCAACACTAGATAGGAATTTAGTTTTAGGTGTTTTCTTTTTTGTAAATTCCCTTGCTGTCAAGAAATTGTATAAGGCATTGTAATGCATTAGGTTGTCTTATTATTATTGTATCCATTCTTATCATTTCTTTGTTGTAAAAGGATAATGTAATACATATTCTTTTAATAAAGAATTCTTCTACTTGTTTAATTATTGTAATTAATTTTCCATTTTATTTATTCTTTTATTTGTTTCATTGTAATATTCCTTTATTCTTTTATTGTAAAAGAACATTGTAATGTTGGATTTTAATAATCTTTAGACTTTTATTTATAATATTGTATTTGTATTATTGTGAAGAATTATTTGTAAGTAGAATTTCTTCCCTCATAACTCCAGAAAACAATAGAGTTCATTTCAAAATTCATCTCACTCCCCTACTGATGACACTAAACCTAATTCAGCGGAGTGAGAATTCTGATCACTCTAGTCTTTTAATTTGGCGAAAAATTTACCCGGATTTTCAGATGCATGCATGCAGATGCACAAAATCTTAAATCTACCCCTCGTTTAGTCCTAAATGCTGGGATGTTACACTGTAGCCCCGGGTCAAGATAGGAATCGGGATTAAAGGGGTGCGGTAGGCGCGTGCCCCCTGGGCTGCTGCCGAAAACCATTTAGTCTCGGGTCGTGGCAAGACCTGGGACTAAAGGGCCTTCCCTTTTTAACGCGCACAGCTTCTTCCCCCAATTCCCCATCTCACTCTCTTCGAGTTTTGCAGGATCGGAGGCGCCCCTGGATGATGATGCAAGCGATGTCGACTGTCACATCCCAAATTTTAGATTTGGTCTTGCATATCATTCATAGCATTGCATCATATCTTTCCATGCAAAACCGTCGAGTAGAAAGGTTCGGCGAAAACGCCACCTTCAAAACCCTATTTTGCTTCGCTACGAGGTTCCTGCGGGAAGCTTTAGAGGGACTTGCAACAACCACCCCTGTAGGTTCGAGTTTTCACTCAAACTTCGACTGAAGGTTGTGCCCCTCGACGATACGAACCCGTAGGCGCGAGAATCGCTCCAATCGGAGTTCGTATGCAAAAGACTCGGACGTTTTAGTAATCCGCCGGAAAACGGTCCGAAAATCTGGACCGATTTCCGAGTTGGAGTCAGTTTCTGGACCGTTTCCGTTCAGGATTCCACGCGCAGGATTCTTTTAAGAGGGCCCCACCGCTGCCCTCGTTTTCCGTGCCCACCTGCCCCGCGTCGCCACCCAGCCGCCGCCTCTCCTCCTCTCGCGCACGGATCCCGAGGCCGCCGCCGCACGCCGCCGTCCTCTGCCGCCGGTCGCCGCCGCCACCGCCGTCAGGTTCGCGTCGCCGCCCTCCCTCCGTTCCCGGCCATCACCGCCCCGCCGCCGCCATCCCTGCCGCGCCGCCGCCATCGCCCTGCGTCGCCGCCGCCGCACCGCGCCACCGCGTCGCCGCCGCACCGCGCCGCCGCCGCCGGCCGTCGCTCGCAGCGCCGCCGCCGAGCCGCACCCCGCGCCGCCGCCACCGCTGTGCAGCCGCCACCGCCGCCACCGCTGTGCAACCGCCACCGCCGCCGCCGCGCGCGCACGCCGCCGCACCCGCTCGCGCGCCGCGTCGCCGCTCGCCGCGCGCAGCCGTCGCCCCGTGCGCCGCAGTCGCCGCTGCCTCGTTCCGCGTGCACGCGCGCACACGCACGCATGCATGCATGCATGCACACACACGCACGTACGCGCGCCGCCTTGAGCGCGCGGTTGTTTCCTCGACCCGTTCGTTGACCGTGTACGTCCGTGCAGGAAGAACCACGTCGCCGGAACCGATCGTCACCGCCGTCCGGAGCTCGCCGCACCGTCCGGAGTCCGTTTCGCCATCCGTTTCCGGTAAGACAGCAGCCACCGTCAGATCTCAGATCAGCGGCTTAGATCGTTCGTTGACTGGTCAGCATCCCAGGCGTTGACTAGTCAGACGCCCAGTCAGCGCCCAGTCAAATAGACACAGTTGACTGGGTCAATTTCGTTAATCCCTTTAGTTGGCAGATTTTGGTAGAATCTTGTAAATTGCGTAGAAATTCAACCTCTTGGCCAAAAATTACAAATAAAATATGTACGAGTTCAGTGAGTCGTGTAGAATCTCGCTGTAGCTTTGGTTCCGACTTTTACTGTCAGGTTTAGTACAGTTTAATCAAACTAGTTAGTGGCCTTTTCGGAGTAATAAATTCGTAGAAAAAGATCCGTAGCTCCAAAAATCGCGTGTGATATGTCCCTGAGCTCGTATGAACAAGGGGAATCTCATCGTGAATTAAAAAGGTAGGCTTACAGTAAAAACTTCTACAGAAATTGTCTAATGGATTTCTGCAGTGTTTTAATTACTCGGGGAGTTTTATAATTCCTTTTTGAGTAATTCCAATTGGTACTGTTTCTATTCAGCGATGCCTATGCGGTAGAATTTTCTCAAGATTTTACGGACAGTATACTACCGGTAGCGAATTATTTAAGTTCTAGCTCTAGTTTGGAGCATTACTTTTGTCTATTAGTTTTCCTAGCGCCAAATATATTTTTCCATGCATGTATTCGGTAGTATAATGGATTAGAATTATGTGGTGCAGATGTAGCACCAATTCACTTGCCGTTCATGCATTCATGCATCATATTTGTTGCATATGTTGTGGATTGTTTGTTTATGAATGCAATTGTGTCGTGTAGATTGTGCTGAGTGCAACGCTTGCTCGTGTGAGGATTGTGCTCCCGACCACTACAACCAAGGCAAGTAGATGCTACTTTGTTCATGATATCGTCCTACTATTTTCTATGCATTGTCGTGTATTTTGTAGATGCATGTGTAGGATGATACTATCGCTAGGCTATGTCCTACTATGTGGTAGGGCCTTCCTTGTAGATGAAACACCGTTGGTAGATGTGCTTAGCCATGCTTTGATGAACGAGGGCTGGGTTACATCAATGACACTTGTTTTCTCAAAGTAATGGTTTGTGAAAACTAAAACAACTTAATCAATGAACCCCCTGGGTGTGATGGTTGATAAATTTTGGTGGTTTCATTGCGGAAAGGCACCCAGGTATCAAGAGAGAATGATTGGCTTCTTTATTGTGTAGCTTACGTGTACAACCATGTGCCAATAATGGAATGGGCGGTTGGTTGGACTTAGTAGGTTGTGGTAACTCGAACCCGCGTATCCAGAGATGTAGAATTTTGGTAGGTTGGACCGGTGCGCGTCGGGATTGAGGAGCTACTTCCCGAACAGTCTCTTCTTGGTCTTCTCCCTATCATCACCCAAAATGAGAGTGATGGTACGAGCTGGGCTGGCCAAGTCACATGGGTAAAGTGTACTAACCTCTGCAGAGTGTATAATCTAATCGATTAGCCGTGTCCCCGGTTATGGACATCTGAGTTGCTAGATATTGACTCCATGACATGTTTCTCGCTAATTCTAATTTCATAATCGTTTTAATGTTGTTGGGTAACTTAATTGGGATCTTTTCAAATAAAATCAAAACTGTTTATGAAAGTAGGACAAATGTATTTGCAAATGCAAGCCAGACACAGCTCCACTTGCGAAATATGCATGTAGATGTTAGTATTATTGTCTCCTTTACTAGCTCTACTTGCCATACATTCCATGTATTGACCCTTCGGGGCTGCTACGTTTCATGTTGCAGGTTATTCCGATTCTGATTGATCGTTATAGGCCACGGTACTCCACTCGGCACTTGTTCACTTGTGGGCAATTTGAAGATTGGAGGATTTTACTTGCTTTTGTTGCTACCTGAACAATTTGAGCTAGCTTTATGCTAAGCTTTTATATTGTAATAATGGTACTCTGGATCTTTGTAGATCATGATACACGGTTATTTGCTATGATTATCTATCTTACTCTATTGTGGGTCAATGAACCGATCCAGGGATTGGCATGTCACATAGGGGCCACGGTCTTATCAGAACCGGGGTGTCACAGGATGGTATCAGAGCCCGTGTGTCGACTGTAGGATCGTGACCTAGGATTGGATTAGGAAGCCATAGAATTATTAAGCCTATATTAACTCTGTCTTTCCTCTTATGCCTTTCACCCTCGTATATTCTTACCATATGCTATTCTCACACTTTCCTCTTTTACTTGATAGATGGGAGATGTCAGGACTGAGTATGTCACCATGGAGTCACCAAGGCCCTTTGCAAGGCAGTTAGCTCAGCTCTCTCAGTCATTGGGATTGCCACTGCCTATGTTCAAGGGAAGAAGGCTGTACACCTATGGATATGGAGAGGATGCATGGGAGATCACTACCTTCATATTCAGAGATGCCGCCTTGCCAAACCCCGCGCACTTGGTCTACACCAAGATATACTGCAACTGGGGACTTGGAATCAACTTGGCCGTACATGAAGCCCTGTCTCGCCAGTGCCACTATGTCCGACACCTACTGCCTGCAGATTCACCCTACCGTGATTATGGAAGGCGTGATGAAGGAGGGAACATTGTGATTACCCCGGGCGACAGGAACAACATGCCGCCCCGTCGAAGGCACATAGAGGACATGGAAAGAGAGAATGGAGCTCTAGCAGAGAAGGTGAGGATGTTGAAGGAGATTGCAGACTTTACTAGCAATGGAATGGTGGTCCAAGGACAGGAGATAGACACTCTGCATGAAGCTGTGGGAGTTCTGGAGCATGCCCTGATAGCCAGAGATGAGACCATAGCCCATATTCATGGTACTGTGCAGGAGAACGCCCAAAACATACATCAATTGCAAGGGACCGTCCAGGAAAGGGACTAGACCATTGAAGTTATGACAGCCCAGATTGCCGCTCTCCAAGCGCAGCTGAATCCACCCTCTGATGATGACAATGGAGAAGATGGCAACAATGGGGATGATGATGACAGTGGAGACAATGATGATGATGAGGACGAGGATGATGATGATGGAGACGATGATGGTGGAGCAGATGAAGCTGTTGCTGTAGCAGCTGAGGATGAAGAAGAAGAGGAGGATCCAGAAGAGGTGGAGTTTAAAGTCTCAAGTGATGGTTCAGGAGAGGTGTACACTCCGCCGCCATGGTTGTACCGCGAGCCGAAGCGCCAACGCATGACCGCAAGGACCTACCTCAATCTCTTCAAGAAGTAGATAGAAGTCCACCAATTAGTCCACGTTAGGCGAATTCGTTAGGATTAGTCTCGATCGTTGTGAAGCTTAGTTCGTGTTAGTTTAAAAGTGTTTAGTTGCTTATTTGTGTACTCAAATATCCCAGGATTTATTTGTGCGAATTTTATGAAAGAGTTATGGCAATTTGGTTATCATCTGTGTGTTTTTTGCTGCAGTTTTTCTGCTGATACAGCAGTACTGAGCGATTTTTCATATTTTTCTGGTAACTCGGAAAAATCTGAAAAAAATTGGGCTAATGAGAAACTCTCTGTGCCATATGAACAAAAATTGGCTTAATTTTCTGACGAGTTTAAGTCAGGCGAAAAAATTCGTGAAAGCTGCTGGACTGTTCTGGCAGATTGCTGTATTAGTTGTTTAGTTGATCAACTGTTTAGTTAACCATTGCCAACTTTTGTAAAACTATTTCAGTAGTTATATACTGCTAGGATAACACCTGGGATGTTGCTGGATCGCTTGTTTGTTGATGTGTTGCTTGCTTGCGATTGTCTGCTATTGTTTGGTGTTGTTTGATCATATGCATGGGTAGAATCCTATTGTCGTAGTTGATTCTTTCTAAACTTACCTATGCTGAACCGCAGATGCCTCCCCGCCACCAACCCACTGAGATGGAGCAGCTCATGGCAGCTCAGGCATAGCTGACCCAAGTGATGACTCAGTTCATGGCAAATCAGAACAACAACAATGGAAATAATCAGACTCAGGGAGATGCTCTCACCAGATTTCTGAGGTTAAGGCCAGCTAAGTTCTCTACTGCAACGGAACCAATGGTTGCTCTCGACTGGTTGCGTTCAGTCAACAAGGATCTAGTAACTGTCGGATGCACTGATGCTGAGAAGGTGAGGTTTGCCGCTCACCTACTGGAGGGACCAGCCGCTTCTTGGTGGGACACATTTCAGATCACCCACCCGCTGGATACCGTGACTTGGGCAATGTTTGAGGAAGGTTTTAGGACCAACCACGTGTCTTCAGGAGTTCTGAGCCTGAAGAGGAAGGAGTTCCGCAACTTGCGCCAAACCAATCGCACCGTGGCCGAGTACATTGAGGAGTTCAACAACCTGTCCCGTTATGCACCTGAGGATGTTGACACTGATGCCAAAAGGAGGGAGAGATTCCTGGATGGCCTCAGTGATGAGCTTTCAGTACAGCTACTTGTGGTTTACTGCCCCACTTTCCAGGAGCTTATGGACAAGGCCAGGATCTTGGAAGGGAAGCACAAGCAAGTGGAGAACCGCAAGATAAAGAGCAATACTCATCACTCTGGTTCACACCACAAGTCTCGCACTTCATATGATGGATACTCCAAGCATGGAGGAAGTGACCATGGGAGCCATGACCGCCGCGATGGACATCGTCATGACAACCACAGGAGCAGCCACCACAACCACAAGGGAGGACACTCTCACCACTCTGGAGGACACGGTGGACATGACCGCAACCATGATCGCAACTTCGTGAAGAAGGATCTGAGTGAGGTGACGTGCTTCAAGTGCAAGCAGAAGGGACACTATGCTGACAACTGTCCGGAGAGGAAAGGACTGAAGCCAACCAATGGCGAGAAGGCCACAGTGAACCACATGAATGTGGAGGAGATTCCAGATGAGCCTGACCTTGTGATTGGTAAGTTCCCAATCAACACTTACCCTGCACTTATACTTTTCGATACTGGTGCATCGCATTCATTCATATCAAGGGCATTTGTGGATAAGTATAAGTTACCTACTGAGTCTATGAAAAGGTCTATTAGAGTGAGTTCACCTGGAGGAGATATGATAGCTAGCGCGGGATGCCGCGACTTGACTGTGAGGATTGGAACACACAACTTCATTGCACATTTGGTAGTGTTGGATTCATAGGGATTAGATGTCATTCTGGGTATGGATTGGATGTCTATGCATGGGGGACACATAGATTGTGCACATCGAGCTGTTTCACTCAAAACCCCGGATGGTAAGAGGATTAGATTCAAGTCGACTGCACGACCGATAAGGTGTAAGATGAATTCTCTTAAGGGGGTTAGCATGGATACCGTGCCAGTGATTAGGGATTACCCCGACGTGTTCCCGGAAGAGCTGCCAGGGATGCCACCTGACAGGGATGTAGAGTTTCTTATCGACCTGATGCCGGGAACATGACCTATAGCAAAGAAACCGTATAAGATGGATGTGGATGAGCTGAAAGAATTGAAGAAACAGTTGAAGGAACAGCTGGAAAAGGGATTCATTCAGCCTAGTGCATCGTCATGGGGAGCACCTGTTCTGTTTGTGGAGAAGAAAGACATCACCAAGAGATTAGTGGTAGACTATCGCTCGCTGAATGAAGTAACCATCAAGAACAAGTACCCTCTGCCGAACATAAATGACTTGTTTGATCAACTGGAAGGAGCAAAGGTGTTTAGCCAGATTGATCTGCGATCAGGCTATTTCCAATTGAAAATCCGAGAAGAGGATGTACCGAAAACCGCCTTCACCACTAGGTATGGTTTATATGAGTATACAGTTATGTCTTTTGGACTAACGAATGCCCCGGCATACTTCATGACCATGATGAACAAGGTATTTATGGAGTATTTGGACAAGTTCGTGGTGGTGTTTATTGATGACATACTGATATATTCCAAGGATGATGCCGAGCATGAGAAGCATCTGCGACTGATTATGGAGAAGCTGAGGGAACACAAGCTGTATGCCAAATTCAGCAAGTGTGAATTCTGGCTTAACACCGTTGGGTTTCTTGGACACGTAGTGTCAGGAGAAGGAATTGCTGTTGATCCAAACAAAGTGACTGCAGTAACGGAGTGGGAAGCGCCCAAGAATGCAGGAGAGATTCGAAGCTTTTTGGGACTTGCTGGATATTACAGGAGGTTTATCGAAAACTTTTCCAAGATTGCTAAGCCGATGACTGAACTTATGAAGAAGGAGAGGAAGTTTGAATGGTCAGACGTATGTGAAGCCAGCTTTCAGGAGCTGAAGCGTCGACTAGTGACCGCGCCTGTTCTGTGTTTACCAGATCTTCAGAAGGATTTCCAAGTGTACTGTGACGCTTCACGACAGGGACTTGGGAGTGTGCTGATGCAAGATGGGAGAGTGGTATCGTATGCCTCGCGACAACTCAAGCACCATGAGCGGAATTACCCCACACACGACTTGGAGTTAGCGTCAGTGGTTCATGCGCTCAAGGTATGGAGGCATTACTTAATGGGAAAACACTGTGATGTGTACACCGACCACAAGAGCCTGAAGTACATATTTACACAGAAGGAACTGAACATGAGGCAAAGGAGATGGTTGGAGCTTATCAAGGATTATGATATGAATTTGCAATACCACCCAGGGAAGGCTAATGTAGTAGCTGATGCTCTGAGCCGGAAGGTTTATGCCAATGGATTGACAATTGGTGAATTGCCTGAGGACTTGTGCAAGCAATTCAAGGACCTTAGACTGGAAGTAGTGTCTGAAGGATACTTGGCAACAATGGAAGTCCAACCGACGCTACAGGACAGGATCATAAAGGCTCAAGTAGGAGACAAGGAAATAGATGAGATAAAGGAAAAGATGAAGGAGAATCGGGAAAAGGATATTCGCGAGGATGAGCATGGTACCTTGTGGGACGGAGACCGTTTGTGTGTACCCAGTGACCCGGAGATAAGGGAGTTGATTTTGCAGGAGGCTCATAACTCGCCGTACTCCATACATCCGGGCAAAACAAAGATGTATATGGATTTGAAGAGCAGATTTTGGTGGAACAACATGAAGGGAGATATCGCCAAGCATATTGCCCTATGTGATGTATGTAGCCGAGTGAAGGCAGAACACCAGAAGCCAGCAGGGCTGCTACAGCCATTGCCCGTGCCGGATTGGAAGTGGGATAGAGTGGGAATGGATTTTATCACAGGACTGCCCAGGACCAGGTCAGGATATGACTCTATTTGGGTAGTGGTCGACCATTTGACCAAGGTAGCCCACTTTATACCGGTAAAGACGACCTATACAAGTGCAAAGTTGGCTAAGATTTACATGGACAGGATTGTGTGCCTACATGGAGTTCCCAAGAGTATCGTATCTGATAGAGGCACCCAATTTACCTCACACTTCTGGCGCCAGCTACACGAGTCACTTGGTACTAGATTGGAGTTTAGCACAGCGTTTCACCCACAGACTGATGGACAGACCGAGAGGGTGAATCAGATTTTGGAAGACATGCTGAGAGCTTGCGCTTTGGCTCATGGTTCTAGTTGGGATGAGAATTTGCCATATGCGGAGTTTTCCTACAACAACAGCTATCAAACCAGCATCAAGACGTCACCGTTCGATGTGCTATATGGAAAACGGTGCCGGACACCATTGCTATGGGATGGAGTGGGAGAACGCCAGTTGTTTGGACCTGATTTGATCAAGGACGCTGAGGAGAAGGTCGCCTTGATTAGGGATAGGCTGAAGGTAGCACAATCAAGGCAGAAGAGCTACGCTGACGCCAAGCGCAAGGAAGTGGTGTATGAGATAGGTGATAGAGCATACCTCAGGGTATCGCCGCTTCGTGGAATCAAGAGATTTGGAATCAAGGGTAAACTGGCACCTCGATTCATTGGACCGTACATGGTCTTAGCACGCAAAGGAGAAGTTGCTTACCAGCTGGAGTTGCCAGAGGCTCTGTCTGCTGTTCATAACGTGTTCCACGTATCTCAGCTGAAGAAGTGCCATCCGGAGATGGTGGATACACCGTTGAGAGACACCGTACCGCTAGAGGAGGTTCAGCTTGAGAGTGATTTGACCTATGAGGAGAAACCGGTCAAGATTCTGGAGAAAGCAGAAAGGACTATCCGTACCAAGACAATCAAGTTTTGCAAGGTGCAGTGGATTCACCACACCGAAGAGGAAGCCACTTGGGAGCGTGAGGATGACATCCGAGAGGACTACCCACACCTATTTGCTAGCCGCGCCGAATCTCGAGGACGAGATTCATCTTAAGGGGGTTAGTCTTGTCACATCCCAAATTTTAGATTTGGTCTTGCATATCATTCATAGCATTGCATCATATCTTTCCATGCAAAACCGTTGAGTAGAAAGGTTCGGCGAAACGCCACCTTCAAAACCCTATTTTGCTTCGCTACGAGGTTCCTACGGGAAGCTTTAGAGGGACTTGCAACAACCACCCCTGTAGGTTCGAGTTTTCACTCAAACTTCAACTGAAGGTTGTGCCCCTCGACGATACGAACCCGTAGGCGCAAGAATCGCTCCAATCGGAGTTCGTATGCAAAAGACTCGGACGTTTTAGTAATCCGCCGGAAAACGGTCCGAAAATCTGGACCGATTTCCAAGTTGGAGTCAGTTTCTGGACCGTTTCCGTTCAGGATTCCACGCGCAGGATTCTTTTAAGAGGGCCCCACCGCTGCCCTCGTTTTCCGTGCCCACCTGCCCCGCGTTGCCACCCAGCCGCCGCCTCTCCTCCTCTCGTGCGCGCGGATCCCGAGGCCGCCGCCGCCTCCTTGTCCGCCGCCGCACGCCGCCGTCCCCCGCCGCCGGTCGCCGCCGCCACCGCCACCGCCGTCAGGTTCGCGTCGCCGCCCTCCCTCCGTTCCCGGCCATCACCGCCGCGCCGCCGCCATCGCCCTGCGTCGCCGCCGCTGCACCGCGCCGCCGCCGCCGGCCGTCGCTCGCAGCGCCGCCGCCGAGCCGCACCCCGCGCCGCCGCCACCGCTGTGCAGCCGCCACCGCCGCCACCGCTGTGCAGCCGCCACCGCCGCCGCCGCGCGCGCACGCCGCCGCACCCGCTCGCGCGTCGCGTCGCCGCTCGCCGCGCGCAGCCGTCGCCCCGTGCGCCGCAGTCGCCGCTGCCTCGTTCCGCGTGCACGCGCGCACACGCACGCATGCATGCATGCATGCACACACACGCACGTACGCGCGCCGCCTTGAGCGCGCGGTTGTTTCCTCGATCCGTTCGTTGACCGTGTACGTCCGTGCAGGAAGAACCACGTCGCCGGAACCGATCGTCACCGCCGTCCGGAGCTCGCCGCACCGTCCGGAGTCCGTTTCGCCATCCGTTTCCGGTAAGACAGCAGCCACCGTCAGATCTCAGATCAGCGGCTTAGATCGTTCGTTGACTAGTCAGCATCCCAGGCGTTGACTAGTCAGACGTCCAGTCAGCGCCCAGTCAGCAGACGAGTTGACCAGTCAAACAGACACAGTTGACTGGGTCAATTTCATTAATCCCTTTAGTTGGCAGATTTCGGTAGAATCTTGTAAATTGCATAGAAATTCAACCGCTTGGCCAAAAATTACAAATAAAATATGTACGAGTTCAGTGAGTCGTGTAGAATTTCTCTGTAGCTTTGGTTCCGACTTTTACTGTCAGGTTTAGTACAGTTTAATCAAACTAGTTAGTGGCCTTTTCGGAGTAATAAATTCGTAGAAAAAGATCCGTAGCTCCAAAAATCGCGTGTGATATGTTCCTTAGCTCGTATGAACGAGGGGAATCTCATCGTGAATTAAAAAGGTAGGCTTACAGTCAAAACTTCTACAGAAATTGTCTAATGGCTTTCTGCAGTGTTTTAATTACTCGGGGAGTTTTATAATTCCTTTTTGAGTAATTCCAATTGGTACTGTTTCTATTCAGCGATGCCTATGCGGTAGAATTTTCCCAAGATTTTACGGACAGTATACTACCGGTAGCGAATTATTTAAGTTCTAGCTCTAGTTTGGAGCATTACTTTTGTCTATTAGTTTTCCTAGCGCCAAATCTATTTTTCCATGCATGTATTCGGTAGTATAATGGATTAGAATTATGTGGTGCAGCTGTAGCACCAATTCACTTGCCGTTCATGCATTCATGCATCATATTTGTTGCATATGTTGTGGATTGTTTGTTTATGAATGCAATTGTGTCGTGTAGATTGTGCTGAGTGCAACGCTTGCTCGTGTGAGGATTGTGCTCCCGACCGCTACAACCAAGGCAAGTAGATGCTACTTTGTTCATGATATCGTCCTACTATTTTTTATGCATTGTCGTGTATTTTGTAGATGCATGTGTAGGATGATACTATCGCTAGGCTATGTCCTACTATGTGGTAGGGCCTTCCTTGTAGATGAAACACCGTTGGTAGATGTGCTTAGCCATGCTTTGATGAACGAGGGCTGGGTTACATCATTGACACTTGTTTTCTCAAAGTAATGGTTTGTGAAAACTAAAACAACTTAATCAATGAACCCCCTGGATGTGATGGTTGATAAATTTTGGTGGTTTCATTGCGGAAAGGCACCCAGGTATCAAGAGAGAATGATTGGCTTCTTTATTGTGTAGCTTATGTGTACAACCATGTGCCAATAATGGAATGGGCGGTTGGTTGGACTTAGTAGGTTGTGGTAACTCAAACCCGCGTATCCAGAGATGTAGAATTTTGGTAGGTTGGACCGGTGCGCGTCGGGATTGAGGAGCTACTTCCCGAACAGTCTCTTCTTGGTCTTCTCCCTATCATCACCCAAAATGAGAGTGATGGTACGAGCTGGGCTGGCCAAGTCACATGGGTAAAGTGTACTAACCTCTGCAGAGTGTATAATCTAATCGATTAGCCGTGTCCCCGGTTATGGACATCTGAGTTGCTAGATATTGACTCCATGACATGTTTCTCGCTCATTCTAATTTCACAATCGTTTTAATGTTGTTGGGTAACTTAATTGGGATCTTTTCAAATAAAATCAAAACTGTTTATGAAAGTAGGATAAATGTATTTGCAAATGCAAGCCAGACACAGCTCCACTTGCCAAATATGCATGTAGATGTTAGTATTATTGTCTCCTTTACTAGCTCTACTTGCCATACATTCTATGTATTGACCCTTCGGGACTGCTACGTTTCATGTTGCAGGTTATTCCGATTCTGATTAATCGTTATAGGCCACGGTACTCCACTCGGCACTTGTTCACTTGTGGGCAATTTGAAGATTGGAGGATTTTACTTGCTTTTGTTGCTACCTGAACAATTTGAGCTAGCTTTATGCTAAGCTTTTATATTGTAATAATGGTACTCTGGATCTTTGTAGATCATGATACACGGTTATTTGCTATGATTATCTATCTTACTCTATTGTGGGCCAATGAACCGATCCAGGGATTGGCATGTCACATAGGGGCCACGGTCTTATCAGAACCGGGGTGTCACATCGACAGGCTGCACGATTCCTGCGCTGTTGCAGGACGCCTTTCGGCCGTCGCGCACTTGTGCCCTCTCTGGCCGCGCGCTCCTCCCCCTCTCCGGATGCAACGCGTCACCACCTCTAATGGCCGCGCACGCCACGACCTCCAACACCGCCGCCGCGTCGTCCCCGCTGCCAGGTATGCCCCATCGTCTCGATCGACATGATTAGGGTTAGGGGCAGCTAGCGGCATCGATCTACTGCGGCTACGCGGACGACTAAGTACGCGTGGGCTGGCGAGCCACACCAGCGGTGGCAGGGACGACTACGTATGGCGGCAGCACTGGCCTCTGCGAGCATGCGCATGCGGCTGTCGGCCGACATTTTTTTCTAGAACAAATATAGAAACTATATTTATTGTGTATTAATTGTAGTTGGAGAAGGAGAAAAAATAATATATAGTGTATACGAGTTTTTTTAGAAAGTATTTTTATTGTATATTATACATATTATTATTAGTGTAATATATAGTGTATATATTTTTATTGTGTATATAGTGTATATATTTTAATTGTATATATAGTGTAATATGTAGTGTATATATATTTATTGTGTATATAGTGTATAATTTTAATTGTGTATATAGTGTAATATATTTTTATTGTGTAGATAGTGTAACATGTAGTGTATATATTTTGTCATATTGGAATATGCAACAAGAATAGAAACATGAGAGTCGTGGCAACGCACGTGCATTCAACTAGTTATTAGTGTATGGACGATGGACGGATGCGGCAACGCGCGCCATATAGGTTTTCTTAACTTATTAGCGTGCCAATCCGTGGAGGCAACCATTTTGCGCGATGTCCTTAATTTATTAGCGCTTTGCTGTGTTTGTCGCATTGAAATAACTAGCAATAAGTGTTTTGCAGAAACTACGGAGCGCGACAAAGTTCAAGAAGGGATAGTGTATGGTATGATAGCCGGTGATGACCCCTTAGTTTATCTGAACGACTCCGGTGAGTGAGTGGAGGATCTCGAGTGAAGAGACTACTTCGGTGACCGAAGAGTCGACTTCGGTGAGGAAAGAGAAGACGCCGATGAGCAAACATACGGCTTCGGTGAGGGAAGACAAGACACCGGTGAGCGAATAGACGGCTCCGGTGGAGGAACCTTGATCACTACAAATTCCGGCGAGGTATATAGGTTAAGCCGTTGCTTACTATATGCATTAATTGATTTGTATATGTATTTACGATTTATTATTTAAGCCTTCCGGATTGAAGCAATCTTCTGAAACCAAACGAGGCCGACAAAAAAGCTGGCCCCCGATGCTAGATTCAGGATCGAAGAAGTCGGTGCAGATGGCGCCCTGATTTCTCCCGATCACAACACCAGGACTTTTATAAATCAATGCGGATTTATTGTGAGGGACATCGTCCCGATCACGATTCAAGAATGGAATAAGCCAAAGGAGGATAAAATTAGTTATGTCGACGATACATGCAAAGATATGCTTTGGACTACGCTCATGACAAATTTCAGCCTACCTCCAGAGGTGGATCCAAGAAACAAAGTTATAGAGCCAAAAGTCAAGAAGTGGGCTCTTAAGAAGATGGCAGGCGAATTCAAAGAACATAAGAAAAGATTGTACAAGCAGCATGTCGTGGATAAAAAGCCTGTCAAGTTTGAAGGAGCAAATGAAAAGCTAAGAGATCACCGGAAAGAATTTGTGACATACAAGGAATCAGCCGAAGCTAAGAAAAAGTCGGGAATAAACAAGGCAAATGCTGCGCTGAAGAAATATCACCATGTTTTGGGGACAAGTGGCTACAAGGGTGCCAGGACTAAGTGGAGAAAGCTGAGAATGAACTGCGTGATAAAGGGATTCCTCTAGAGACATTGGAGTGGGCCGAACGAGCAAAGATTTGGTTCTATGGGCATGGGGGAAAGTTGGACCCACAAACAGGGAAGTTTGTTTATAACAAACAACATCTTGCAGAACCTTGTGAAGCCCTTAAAACTGCAATGCAGGCTGTGCGGGAGGGGAAGTTCCATCCCGATAGAGAGAACGAGAAGCTAACATGCGCCCTTCGGAATAAAGAACACAAAGGACAAACAAGAGGCACTAAAGGCTCCCTTCCGTGCAAGCTCGGGTTTCCCGCCAAAAGGAAGAAATATCCCAATAAAAGCCTTTAGAGAAGAAAGGACATGGAAGCAGACCGGATGTAGCAGATAGAAGAAACACTAAGGAGACATCAGGAGCAAATAAACACACTTAGACAGCAAGCTACCGGCCCATCTCAGTGGCAGGATGAAGATGCTACCGGCCCACCATCTCGGCGGAAAAGTGGTGTGGCTTCCACGGAGAACCCATCTGATAATCTGACGATGGTTTCCACAGAGCACCCGACTGATGATCTGACGATGGCTCGTCGCTACCCCGTGGATGATATCATAGAGTCAACAATGTGTGAGCTACATGTGAAAGTTGTGAACATATCCATGAAGGTGGCGGTCGGCTTTGCCTTACCTGTTTATGGAGCTAGACTAACTTACCATTGCTCTCCGATTCCAGATGGATATGCTATTGTCGGGGTGGACGAAGTTCTGAGCGCATTTTACAGGATGAAGATTGACTTTCCTGCAGGTGAAGGGGATCTGAATGATCTGGGAGAAGCCAGTAATAACATTGTTCTATGGCAAAAGGAATACATCGTTCTTC
This sequence comes from Avena sativa, assembly GCA_916181665.1. Classification (NCBI taxonomy): domain Eukaryota; kingdom Viridiplantae; phylum Streptophyta; class Magnoliopsida; order Poales; family Poaceae; genus Avena; species Avena sativa. The sequence goes on along the minus strand of OV702280.1, from coordinate 14,737,858 downwards.
CAAATTGGACGCCAAGGCCACAAACTTCTCCCAGTAGTAATCCAGCTCAATATCCGGCGCGTATAAAGGCTCCACCGCGTCAGCAGACTCCCCCGCCTTCGCCGCGTCAGCAGTCTTCTCCACATCAGCATACTCCCCTGCCTCCGCCACGTCAGTAGACTCCCCCACCTCCGCCTCATCAACAGTCTCCCCCGCCTCCGCCGTGTCAGCAGTCTTTGGCGCCCCAGTTGCAAAAGCGGAAGAGCACCGCTGTTCCAACGTATAGTACTACAGTCGTGAAAAAACCCTCAGCAGGTACAAGGAAGAAACCCAGGGTGACTCCTGCCAAGTTACCTTATGATATGACTGACGAGGAAAACAATGTAGTCATGGATGAATATGTGAAACAACAGCTTGCACCAAAACAAAGCCAAATCAGTTTATAGCACCAAAAACGGTGAAACACTTTGTGGTAATGCTTAAAAGTAAAAGGCCAGATAATCTTCCATCTGACTATGACCGCTCTATTATGAAGTCATATAAAGCAAATCGGGAGTGGTCAAGAAGTAGTATTACATGCGGGAAAACAATTCCCTAGCTCGGAGAACAGAAAATCAACCGTGCCCCCGCTCAAACTGTTTTCCAATGATTATGATCCGGAGGTTGCACGACTATGCGCAGTAACGGCTAGAGGTGATCATTATTTTGTCACAGCTGAATTAGCATACAGATACCAGTACGGGGATCCTCTCGTCAGATCTCAGTAGGTCCCGCATCTACAAACACAAATGCAAAAATTGCATAAGTGGTATCTCGATGCCTGTAAGGAAGGGCATATCATGATCATAGTGGGAATTAGAGATGAGCATTACTTCCGTGGTGACACCGAGATACACATTGACTTCGAAGAACTATGTCAGTTATTCAATCAAGACGTCGTCGACAAATCTATCATCAGTTGCTATTGTCTGTAAGTGATTTATTTCCTATTGTGATTAAGTCTCTAGGTCAGCTCCTTCATTACATGTATAATTATCCTTACTATATTCTTTTGTATAATATTATGCAGACTGAAGATTATCGAATACAAAAGAGGAAAAATCTATGACCATGGGTTCATTGATCCAAATAAAATTAATGAATATACGGTAAAAATAACCCCCAGTAAATAGAGGATTATTTGCTAAAGTTTTTACTGAAATAACAAACCAAAACAAAAATATTATTTCCTTACAACTTCGAGTGAGTGTTACTATCTTCTACACATTCGATTTTGTTTACTCGATGTTAAGTATAATTGATGAGTTATGTGTGCGCAACTTCCACTATCTGCTGCTAATCATTCACGTTGACACCGTAAAAGTACTTGTCATGTACTCGAAACGTAAAGACCCTAAGAGATGGTCGGACCTGGTTTATATGATCCAGAGGTAATTTCAATCATTATCACACTATATCAGCATCTTTCATTCATTTCCTGATATCAAGTACTTAATAACTCGTTTACTCATTTTCGGGAAACCGGGAAGGGTTTGAAAACGGTTCATCAAGGCTGCTAGGGGTGAATGGAAAGAGGAGCCGACATTTCCATAAATCCCTGTAAGTACTACTATTGACTGAATGTTCATGCATCTCTTTGATTCTTGTTTCAATACCAATACCATCCTTTATTATTTTGATTGAACTCTATTCTCGTGAAGTGTTTAAGGCAACTAGACGGGAACAATTTATGTGCATACTATGTTTGCGAGTTCATTCGCCAGACGACCGTTGAGAAGAACAAAGCTAGGCAACAACTTGAAGTACGTCAACAATGTTCACAATCTTATTTTATTACCATCAATTGTGTTGAGTTTCATTCATATATATTGATCCTCTTCTTTAAATTAGATCGAACAGATTCAGGACGGTCTCCTTGAGCAGGATCGCATACGAGCTATTCAAGAGGATTTGGTGGGATTCTTAGTTAACGAGGTCATAGATCCAACCAGAGAATACCATCGAGAATATATATTTACACAATAGGGATCGTGTAAGAGAAATTATATTGTATATATGCATGAACGTGTACTTGACACTTCATAAACGTATCTATAATTTTTTATGTTCCATGCTTGTTTAGTATCAACTTTGTTATGTTTTGTCTACACTTTGAGGTATTCTTATACATTTTCTGGAACTAACCTATTAATAAGATGCCGCAGTGCCATTTGCCTATTTTCTGCTGTTTTTAGTTTCAGAAAATCTAGTAAGGAAATATTCTTAGAATTGGACAGGACAAAAGCCAAAGTCAATATTTTACCGGAGAGAACACAAATACCGAAGGGCAGCCGAAGGAGGGCCATGAGGTGACCACACCCTAGGGCCACGCGGGCACCCCCTAGGGAGTGCTGCCACCTGGTGTGGGCCCCTCGAGAGGCCCCCTGCTTCGCCTCTTCGCCTATAAAGTCACCCGGTGCAGAAACCCTAACCACCCGATCAGATCTCCACGAAACAGTCTATAGCCGCCACCACCATCGTCAATAGATTGGGGGGGGGTCTGCAGCTCTTCCCGACACCCTACCGGAGGGGAGAGATCATCCCGGAGGCGTTCTTCATCACCATGCCAGCCTCCGGTATGATGCGTGAGTAGTTCTATCTTGGACTATGGGTCTATACATTAGCTAGATGGTTGTTTCTCCTCCTTTGTGCTATCATGTTTAGATCTTGTGAGCTCCGTTCATGATCAAAATCATCTATTTGTAATCATACATATTGTGCTTGCGGGGATCCGATGGATATTGAGATACTATGTCAGATTGATTATTGATTCTATCACGTCTGTGTTATTTGTGATCTTCCATGCTATCCGTTGCTAGTAGCTATCTTGGCCAAGTAGATGCTTGTGACTCCAAGAGGGAGTATTTAAGATTGATAGTAGGTTCATGCATCTAGTAATCTGGGGAAGAGACAAAAATCTCTAAGGTTGTAGATGTGCTATTGCTACTAGGGAGAAAACAACAATATTTTGTTTATGGAATAATTGTATTGTTTACTTTACACACATTGCTTAATGCAATTATCCGTTGCTTGCAACTTAATACTGGAAGGGGTTCAGATGATAACCTGAAGGTGGATTATTAGTCATAGATGCAGTTGTATTACGGTCTATGTATATTGTTGTAATGCCCAATCAAATCTCATAGGAGTCATGATGTCTAGTATATGCATTGTTATGCTTTCTCAACCTATCAATTGCCCCGCTGTAATTTGTTCACACAGCATGTTATCTATCTGAAGGAGAACACCTCTAGTGAACTGTGGACCCCAGTCCAATCTTTATCATTGATATATCATCTACTGTTACCGTTTACTTTCTATAAGCAACTATTATCTTCCATACTATACATTTAATCCTTTGTTTTCAGCAAACCAGTGAGATTGACAACCTCACTATAGGGTTTGCAGCATAGAAAACAAAAAATTTCCTACGATGGGAACAACTATGTACCAAGGTCTATCTACTAGAGACAAGCAACGAGTGGATATACATCCATGGAATACATACCCTCGAACACCGAATAGCGTTAACGAGGTTGTACTCGTGGATGATGTAGTCGAACGCTTGCCGATCTTAAGATCGTGATGAAGTCCATCTGGTCCAGCTGGTCTAGCACTATCAAGTCCAGCACCACAAAGCAGTGGTGCATCCATGATCGCACACACGCGTCTGGGTACCCCGACAACCTCCACGCCCTTGCTCTAGCGAAGCAGCGGAAGCAACAAATCCTTCCATAAAAATCCACCGGGAACATGTATCTCGCTGATCCGAGACCATGGGGAAATTGTAAAGGGGGAGAGAGATCCTTCGCGAGGAGGTGTGAGTGAGAAGTGAGAGGAGGGGCTCATTTTATAGGAGGAGGGGGGCAGCCCACTAGCCATGGCCAGCGGCCAAGGTGGTGCCCCCACCTCTTCCTCCATTCATGTGAGTGGAGCTCCCACTCACACAAATGCCCCTCCATTTCCTCCACTCAAAACCCATTAAATTTCCACAAAAATTAATGCAATATCTAATTAAATAAAACTCTTTTATTTATTTATTCAGAATTTTGTTAATTACTTGAATTAACAAATATTCACATAAAACCCCTTACAACATTTCAATTTCACATGCAGAACCAGTTTCAGCAATTTCAACCGAAACAGTTCCGGTGTCTAGTGAAATAATTCATGCGCTTTGTAATTCTTTCTCTGACATATTATTTGCTCCAAAATGGTGTCGGTATCCCTTAAGTGTGTCACCCTGCGGTTCGCGAATAATTTAGACATGATCGAGACCCTCTCCGAATAATAATTAGTAGCGGGACCTGGAGATCCGTACTGACTCCCACACATTCAACGATGACTTATATGATCGTGTGAACCTTATACGCATGTAACTCAATCCCTTTGTCTCGCGATATATTACATGTACGATATTCGATCATCGGTATCTCCATACCTAGTTTGATCTGTTGCCGACCTGTACTCTTTTCTCGTTCCCGTGATATAACATTCTAGTGATCAAATCACTTGCTTGTAAGCTAACTAATGTGATATCACCGAGAGGGCCCAGAGTATATATATCCGTCATCGGGATGGAAAAATTCCACTCTTGATCCATGAGCCTCAACATAACACCTTCATAGCACTGAACCCACCTTTATAGTCACCCAGTTATGGTGTGACGTTTGATGTTATCAAGATACTCTTCCGGTGTTAGTGATTGACATGATCTCATGGTCTAAGGGTTAAGATTACTTCGTATGATGTTATAACAATATAAACATAATGACCTTGATCATAATGCTATACTTCGAATTAATGTCCATCACATCATTCCAATAATATTGTGACCTCGTTATTAACAACATCCAATGTCTATGATCAGGAAACCTTTGATCATCTTGTTAATCAACAAGCTAGTTTATAAGAGAGGCATAACTAGGAACTTTCTTTTTGTTTATTAAACACACATGTATTAATGTTTCCCTATTAATACAATTATAGCATGAAAAATAAACATTTATCATAAATAAGGAATACAATAATAACAACTTTATTATTGCCTCTCGGGCATATTCCCTTCACTCACTGTATGTTGGGGCAAAGTCTTGAGTTTGTGTTGTACAGGATTCCAAGTTGTTAGCAACACCTTGGAGTTGTTTCCTTCCTCCTACTGGTTCGATAATCTTAGTTTCATAACTGAGGGAAAACTTGCTGATGTGCTCATCGTACCTTCCTCTTGGGGTTTCCCAACGAAGCTCTGCAGTTGTCTGGGCTCATCAAGACGTTTTCTGGCGCTGTTGCCGGGGAGTTAAGGACAACTTTGCAAGGGGAGTCTTTCACAACCATTCTCTTTACTTTGTTTTTGTTTTGCTTAGTTTGTTTTGCTTTGTTTTGCTTATTTCTTTCTTTCAAAAATATAGAAAAATTAGTTTCATTTGGTTTGTTTCTTTCTTGTCAAAACACATAAAAAATTAGTTCCTGTTGTAGTTGCTACTGCTGTTGGCTTGCTTCACTTTTGCAAAAATGAACACTCCTGAGAACACCAAGTTGTGTGACTTCACTAGCACAAACAACAATGATTTCCTTTGCACACCTATTGCTCCACCTGCTCCTGATGCTACCTTTTATGAAATTAAACCTGCTTTGTTGAATCTTGTTATGAAAGAGCAATTTTCTGATGCTAGTTCTGATGATGCTGCTGCCCACCTTAATAACTTTGTTGAACTTTGTGAGATGCAAAAATACAAGGATATAGATGGAGATATTATTAAGCTTAAATTGTTTCCTTTCTCTCTGAGAGGAAGAGCTAAAGAATGGTTGCTATCTTTACCTAGAAATAGTATTGATTTTTGGATTAAATGCAAAGATGCTTTTATTGGAAACTATTATCCTCCTGCTAAGATTATATCTATGAGAAGTGAAATAATGAAATTTAAACAATTTTATAATGAACATGTTGCTCAAGCTTGGGAAAGAATGAAATCTTTGGTAAAGAATTTCCCCACTCATGGACTGACTGCTTGGATGATTATCCAAACTTTTTATGTAGGACTAAATTTTTCTTCAAGAAATCTGTTGGATTCTGGTGCTGGAGGTACTTTTGTGACCACTACTTTGGGTTCTGCAACAAAGCTCCTTGATAATATGTTGGTTAACTATTCTGAATGGCATACTAAGAGAGCTCCACAAGGTAAGAAGGTAAATTCTGTTGAAGAAACCTCCTCCTTGAGTGATAAAATTGATGTTATTATGTCTATGCTTGTTAATGGAAAAGCTCATATTGATCCAAAGAATGTTCCTTTAGCCTATTTGGTTGCTCAAGAAGAGCAAGTTGATGTGAACTTCATTAGAAATAACAATTTTAGCAACAATGCTTATGGTAATAATAATTATAGGCCTTATCCTCCTAATAATAACAATACTTATCATGGTTCTGGAATGCCTAGTGAAGATAGGATTCTAGAAGTTGAAAGATCCACTAAAAACTTCATGCAAATGCAATATGATCAGAACAAGTTATTCACTAAAACTATGGAAGAACAATCTGCTATTTTGAAAAATATCAGTCATCAACTTGAGAATTTGAATAGGGAAATTCCTGGTTTACTGTCCAAAATTTTGAATGCTGAAAAAATATTTCATATTTGTCTAAAGCACAGTCCTCTTTGATTAATAAAATGGTTGCTAAACCTGAAACCTTGGAAAATACCTTTGCTGCTACTCATGCTATACAAGTTACAATTGATGAAAATGTTAGACTGTTAGCTAAACTGCATGCTAAGTGGGAAAGAGAAGATGAAATTGCTAGAAATAATAGTATTTTTACTATTACCACCACCAATCTTGATGCTAGCAAACCACAAGTCCCCATTCCTTCTACAACAATGCCTAAACCCAATAAGAATGCTGGAATTTTTTGAACTATGGAAAACAATAAGTCTACTACCTGTGATGCTAAGGTTTGATTTTGATCTTGATGGTTGCAATATTTCTGAAGTTATTATGTTCCTACAAAATCTTTCTAGAAGTCCTAATGCTAGTGCTATGAATATGGCTTTTACAAAACACATTATAGATGCTCTCATTAAAAGTAAGGAAGAAAAATTGAAACATAAAGCTTCTATTCCTACATCTTTCATGCTCATGTTTAGAGTACTTTGATCCTAGCTTTCAATGCTTTGCAAATGGTTTGATCAAGATTGTGATGGTGCATGTCACCTAAAAAATTATTCTTTTATCACTTACCTACTAGAGGACGAGCAGGAGTTAATCTTGGGGATGCTTTATACGTCGTAAACGTATCTATAATTTTTGATGTTCCATGCTTGTTTAGTATCAACTTTGTTATGTTTTTGTCTACACTTTGAGGTATTCTTATATATTTTCTGGAACTAACCTATTAATAAGATGCTGCAGTGCTAGTTGCCTGTTTTCTGCTGTTTTTCGTTTTAGAAAAGCTAGTGAGGAAATATTCTCGGAATTGGACGGGACAAAAGCTAAATTCAATATTTTATCGGAGAGAACACAGAGACCGAAGGGCAGCCGAAGGGGGGCACGAGGTGGCCACACCCTAGGGCCACGCGGGCACCCCCTAGGGCGTGCCACCACCTGGTGTGGGCCCCTCGGGCGGCCCCTGCCTCAACTCTTCGCCTATAAAGTCACCCTGATGCAGAAACCCTAAGCACCCGATCAGATCTCCATGAAACAGTCTGTAGCCACCGTCACCATCGTACCTAGATGGGGGGGGGGGGAGATCTGAAGCTCTTCTCGGCACCCTGCCATAGGGGAGAGATCATCCTGGAGGCCTTCTTCATCACCATGCCAGCCTCTGGTATGATGCATGAGTAGTTCACTCTTGGACTATGGGTCCATACAGTAGCTAGATGGTTGTTTCTCCTCCTTTGTGCTATCATGTTTAGATCTTGTGAGCTCTGTTCATGATCAAGATCACCTGTTTGTAATCATACATGTTGTGTTTGCGGGGATCCGATGGATATTGAGATACTATGTCAGATTGATTATTGATTCTATCATGTCTGTGTTATATGTGATCTTGCATGCTATCCATTGCTAGTAGCTATCTTGGCTAAGTAGATGCTTGTGACTCCAAGAGGGAGTATTTATGCTCGATAGTAGGTTCATGCCCCTAGTAATCTAGGGAAGTGAAATAAATCTATAAGGTTGTAGATGTGCTGTTGCTAATAGGTAGAAAACAACAATATTTTGTTCATGGAACAATTATATTGTTTATTTTACACACATTGCTTAATGCAATTATCCGTTGCTTGCAATTTAATACTGGAAGGGGTTCAGATGATAACCTGAAGGTGGATTATTAGTAATAGATGCAGTTGGATTACAGTCTATGTATATTGTTGTAATGCCCAATCAAATCTCATAGGAGTCATGATGTCTAGTATATGCATTGTTATGCTTTCTCAAACTGTCAATTGCCCCGCTGTAATTTGTTCACCCAACATGTTATCTATCTTAAGGAGAACACCTCTAGTGAACTGTGGACCCTGGTCCAATCTTTATCATTGATACATCATCTACTGTTACCATTTACTTTCTACAAGCAACTATTATCTTCCACACTATACGTTTAATCCTTTGTTTTTAGCAAACCAGTGAGATTGACAACCGGTAAAGTCTTGAGTTTGTGTTGTGCAGGATTCCAAGTTGTTAGCAACACCTTGGAGTTGTTTCCTTCCTACTACTGGTTCGATAACCTTGGTTTCATAACTGAGGGAAAACTTGCTGTTGTGCTCATCATACCTTCCTCTTGGGGTTTCCCAACGAAGCTCTGCAGTTGACTGGGCTCATCAGTACTGTATGTAATATGTTCGACCAAAGCACAAATAAAGATGTCACTCTTCGATCTCTATATTCATGACGATGTTTTATAATGGTTCCTTCATTGCACATCACAAACACCAAACCTCGCTCGCTATTCCTCTTCTACCATGGCAGAAAAACGCCCAAAACTCTACGGCGGTAGAACCTGCTGCCGCACTGCCACCCGCTACCACGTCAGCCAAAACACGCAAAATGCAGCCTGTGCAGAGCTCAATTTGTCCTGGTTTGTAATACGATCCGGGACTAATTGTCCTCCACCCCCCGCTCTACACTGTAGCCACGTAGAGCGACTTTTGTCCCGGTTGGGGGCTGGACCGGGGCTAGAGGGGGGCACCTTTAGTCCCAAAACCGTAGTTCTGGTTCAAAAACCGGGACTAATGGCCCTCCCGAACCAAGACCGATGCACCGTTTTCCATTAGTGCATTGGTCATAGTCACACTAAATGCGGTGACCCAGCATACCACTACATGATGTAGTACACTATAGTCGTTGACATAACACCAATGAAACAACGTTCACTAGTATTACATCCCTCAGAGTAGTACAATAGAAACACAGCAGGTCCAAGACATGACTATAGGTTACAACTCAACTCTTTACACAAGATCTAGAGAACACTCTAGGTTAAAGAGAGAGAAAGAAACTTCTAACAAAGAAGAATGAGAAATAAACAACTCATAACTATAATACTATTAAGACTAATATCTTAACTAATGGTCTGGCATTGCTGCTATTGCAATACACTACAGAAATAGGTTCTATGGCTAGAGATTCTATTCTTATCTAATCAACAACTTCGTCTTCACTTGAGCTGATGTATATGTTGACTTTCTTGACTTCATTGAAGAGCTTTAGCTTTTGATGATGATTCCTGGAGCATGGCTTGATGTAGTCATCGTTTGTATTGGCTTTAGAACCTAGCAAGGGTTAAGAAGATACTTTGAGTACGAGCGTACTCAGCAAGTCCACTATAAAAGGAGTGTTTGATGCACTATAGCTACAACCACAGACTGTAGGTCGTAGGCAATGCAGGTTTTCGTAAACATTTCTTCAAAGGTTGCTTTTATTCTGAAAAGCTATGTCCGTCAGCCTTCACGGGTTTACCAGAACTTTCATGGAGTTCCTTTCCCGCCGCATTCACAGCTCCTTCCCGGAACATGGAGTAACAAGTTACAGTTCTTACACTCTGCAGAGGTGCGTTACTTTACCCATGAGAGATCTTAGCTTTGTTGCACATCCAGGACGCGAACCCGTTCACACTTCCTTGGTGTGAGGCCCAGACTAAGACCCAAGCCAATCACTGCCTTCTCCGCGACCCCGCATGTCTCTTTGGTGTATGCCAGCCCACCTATTGAATTACGGCAATGGCAGTACAGACCGTTCAGATGCCGGAACTATCTTGGGACGTTGAGGGCTCCCACCCATATGCTGCATATCCTCTATGAATTACCATAAATAATATGCATGCTACGAGTGATAACAGCCACGACCCGCACATCCAGCTCCATGCGAGAGGGAAAAGATACAGCTAACTTCTCCGTCCCATTCCAAATCTCATGGTCAACGCGTAATATACGATGCAAGAATCACTGGCGACATTGGTTGTTAAGTCCTAAATAATATGTTCCTTTACCATCGGAACTCTTATAGTAGGTTATTACCTCATGGTAAATAACCTATAATCATATTATTATGAAAATAGTGTTTTCCGACCTTTTTTCAAATGCAGGTGATGACAACACTGGATTTGTAAAATACTTTACAGAAAATATTCAAAGGACATGAGCAAGTGTGAACTTGCCTTTTGTGATTGCAAGATTATGCACTCACGGTCTTCAAGACAATATAAGATCCAATTGCGGAAATATGCATCATTGGTCCGGTAAGGACTAATGTTTAAAGAAGCAAGATGCTTTTATGCATAAGTAATGTGATGCAAGTTGATAAACGTGAATCCCGAGAATAACGTTGTTCTAGGGTTTGGATACTGGTAATGGTTTCTTTAGAATGTGTTGCCCTTTTGGATTAAGTTTCATACATGTGCTTCTTATTAAGGCTTGTGAGTGTGTGGAAAACAACATGTATTTATACAACAATAAAATACACACATATGGAATGTTACATAAGGTTGCTTACATCTTAATTGTTTATCTTCAAGTTTTACTTCACAAGTAATTTCACTTATAAAGAATTTAAGTATTAACAATCTTATTATACAAGTAAAGTATAAAGTAAAGTGTTTACTATTAATTGTCATATGTTGATTGAAGTTGCAAAATGAATAACTTTTGAAGAAAATATTACTCAACTAAGCAGAAGCATTTAAGTTGTTAAGTTAACCTTATGAGGTGTTCTTTCTAGTTATAGTCTTTAAGTCAGAAAGAATTGCCTTTACTGGAATAATGAAATTAGTAGTATTTGAGACTTATCTATCTTGGTTTTTAACTGGGTTGGTTTGGTATTAAGATGCTTTATAAATTAATTATAACATACCAAAGTTAACTATAAAGCATATAATAAAGTCTTTAGCATTATACTTAAAGCTTGGTAACTATAAGTAACTTCAAGAATGTAGATAGACTTAGGGTGTATTACTTATGATACTTGTATCTTTTTTAGTTTATATGGTTTCCTTAGAGTTACCTAATAATGGCATTACTTCTATTTGAGTAGTGGTTTCCTAATATTATAATGAAATAGAATCATTTATCTTTTTATAAATGTGTGGTTATGATTTATAATTAAGGAAGTAACAACACTTAACTATTCATGGACTCACTAAATTGTTTTAATTTGTTTACAAACTTGTGGTTCAAGTAAATTAAGGGGTTTTATTTAATCCCAATTTTTTTATTGAAGATTTTATACTTGGTAAAGATCTTTTTAGAAAATAAACTACATAAATGGTTGAGAGACAATTTAATAAAATGTGTTAAACCATTTTGACTTCATAAAATTAGTATTTAAGGCTAATACTATTTATTAGATTTGATTAGCTAATGTTTAGAACTATTAGCAATTTTTTATTTACCCTAATGTGAATTATTAATTAAGGAAATAAGTTTAAATTCAAGTTATAAAAGTGTTTAACTTATTATTTAACTAAAAAGTGGAATATCACATTTTTAACATGTAGTTATTATTTTTGTGATCATTTTGGTATATTACATTTATTTTTGTGATTTATAAATAATAAGATATGATTTTAATAAGGTTTATTACTATATAAATACTTAATAAATAATAAATATTTAATTAATAATAATGCATGATTATAGTTTTAAACTCTAATTCTTATTTTTCTAAGATTTTTAGTATTTTATTTAGATTTTTAACTTTTACCATTATTAAAATATTAATTATCAAAGTATTAAAACTTTATAAAGTATTTATTAAATAATATTTATTTAAATAATCATCATAATAATATTTAGTAATAGTTTTAAGTTGTAGATTTATTTTTCTAAACATTTTCATATATTATATGTATTTTTCTGATTTATAAAACAAAAGATATCAAGTTTACAAGATTTAATCATTTTATGAATTTCTTAATTAAATAACTAAATGTGTTTATTAGGTAATGCTGATGTCAGCATAGACTGAAGGGTTTTTCTCACCAGAGCCTAACCTACCCCCAGTCACTGACTGGTGGGACATATGCCATGTCATTTCTATACTTTTATTTATTACAGAAACATTATTACAAATTCTAAAATAAATAAAATATAGCCTGATGTCACGCTGACGTCACCTATATCTGATCCTCTATGGTTGATGATCAATCCTGCGATTGAGTGCGCGCGCGGAGTTGTACCCGGGCTGATTGGAAAGAGGAAGATGTGGGGTGTCTAATAGTGGCGGCGCTGCTCGATTTAGGTCACCGGAACAGTGGTGGCGACGATGGCTAACGGCGGCGGTGGCTGATGTTCGTTGGGGGAACAAACGAGGAAGCAAGGAGGAACTTGAGAGGGTGCGTGAGCACCGGTAGATCACCGTGAAGTTGTAGGGCGCGACAGCGTGACCGGAGTAAGTCCGTGGTGGCGGCGATTGACGATGAACGGCGGCGTCTGGCGGTGGAGATGAGGTGTCGATTGGTTCGATAGAGGGCTCCCTGGCTTGCATGAGTAGGGGCAAACGACGGAGAAGATCACGGCGCGCCTGATAGTCACCTCCGCGAATCAAGGGGTGGTCGGAGATGGTAGGGAAGATGATCTCCGATGATCTAGGGTTCAGTGTTCAAGCGAGAGAGGAAGAAAGAGCAGTGGATTGGCATGCTAGGGTTTCTCGACGGCGTTCAGGGATAATTGTAGACGACCGGAAGCGGTGGCGTGGATCTTGGCGCTCGCCGGCGACGGGGGTGCGGCCACCGAACTGCTTGCATCATAGGAAGGTCGGCGTCGTCGCGAGGAAGACGGCAAATAGACCCCGTGAAGAGGTACGGGCCGTTCGTGGGCTGCAACTGGGCCAGATGGGCTGTGTTCGGCTGCTCGCGGCGACGAGTAAGAGAGAGAGAGAGGGAATGGGCCATGGGCCAGGAGCCGATTCCTCAATTTTTTTCTCTCAATTTGTCTTTCTTTTTCATTTTCTGTTTTCTGTTTTGTATTTTACTTTTAGATTTTTATATTACTCAATTGTTTGAATATTTCCCATAGAAAATTATCAGCTAAATAATTGCAGCAACAATAAAGTTATTAAGAATCAATTTGTGAACTTTTATTATGTATTGTGATATTTTCTTTATTTTCTTTATATATATTCTTTTCTATAACATTGTTTTCACTTTTATTTGGAGTAATTAAGTTTTAAGATGTTTAATAATATTCATAGGGTTTTATTTATATGTATTTAATCACATAGTATAGGATAGGATGGTTTATAATATTGGATCCCCACTTATTTCATGCTCATATGGGATGAGTGGTTAGAGAAATGAATTAAAGACTTTGTCTTATGATTATATATAGAATATTTATGAGATGTTGATGAGAAAACTTATTAATAAGTTTAGAGTTCTCAATTATAATTACTCACCCTAGGGTTTAAGGTACTTACTATACTTCTTTTCTTTTGTTGATGTGAATAAAGATTAATGGCTAAATATATTGTCTTTATGTTTGAGATCAGTATGATTTTATCTGGAATGTCTCTGAAAAGAGATTTGGTAAAGATAACTCCTGAGCACATATGGTTATGATAATTAGAAATGATAAAGATGTGCTTAAGTGTTTTGATATAGGAAATTATTCCTATAAAGCATTATGGAAACAAGATGATTGATCCAACAGACGGGATGGATGTTAAGCTTGATTATAGATTTAGGGTTTAATGTTTACCAAGGATTCCTATCTTCTATACTTCATAATTCTCGCCTTCTAGTTAAGGAATTCCTTTCCTAGATATAATACTTCTTCCTATCCATCATCATGTGTTTAACATGATGAACTTTACTTCACAAAAATATTCTTATCCACCTTTTATTCTTCTAAATCCACTTGTAATTCCAATGAGCTTGGCATTAAAGCTTTTCATAATCTTCTCAGATCCATACTTGGTTATATCCACTATTCTACTGCTGAAGATCTCCAATCCAACAAGTGGTTACTTCTAACTCCATTCATACACTTTCTTTATCATCCTTCATTAATACTACTCTAATATAGGTTTATATCAAGTTTTACTCTCCTCTAGTGATTAGTATTTCCCAAGAGGAAAATACTCTTTCTATAATCCAATGTTGCTCTAACCTCATTTAAATCATACTATCTTGTCTCTACTTGACTCCAATATCTAACATTCCAACCTCACATTATATTAATGTGACTTGTAATGACTAATCTAAGATACTATATCTATATTATGGTTCCATCATGTTTTATCCACCAATGCTACTTATACATGATATAAGCATTCAATCTTGGTGAGTAAGGCATGCTCATTATGATCCTTTGATCCTTTATGGTTTAGGTTTCCAGTTGGCTAATTAAGGCTTCATCAATACAACATTATAGTTGTATTGAAATTATCTTCTTAGTATCTCTATTGGATTAAGAATGTTATTCATTTGCTATGCCTACTTAATCCAATAGGATTACTCATTGGTAACTATCTCCGATGTTCATCCTTATAATCCTATTTGTTAACATATTACTATATCTTCTACTTAACTCTTCTATCTATTAAGGAGTGAGTTAACTCCATCATTTATCATATTGTTCTTATCCTCTTCCAACACTTCCATCCTATAAATGATATTCAAATCTAGCATTACTATTTACCTCTTCTTACTTCTTTCTTTATAGGCCTTATGGGGATGCTATGATATGGTCAAGAGTTGATAGATTAAGAGCTGATAAGTTAAGAATTGGTGAATCAATAATTGATTACTCAATATTGATGAACAACAAATATAAGGATAGGATTCAATAGAGATGATAAAGATTGATATGGAAAGAAATATATATGGTGAGTGATCTTAACTTTGGTTTCTTTCCTACTCAATATCACTAGAGAGTTAAAGTTAGGTATTTCCATGATACTCATGGTATAATTAAATGAGATTAAGATATAGTTGTTACCTTCTTATTACTTGTGTTATATCCTTAACTTGGTATTCATGAGTGATTATAATGAATACTATGATATGATCACTTAAGGATCAAATATAAATCATTAAGTAATGTATTAGGGTTTAATTTTATTACATTTGATCTACCCTTAGATCAAATCATTTTTACCCAAAATAAGGTTTTAGAAAATGTCATATTGAAACTTATCATAGTCAACTTGATGATCTACTTCAATTCCATCAAGTTAAGAGAAGCTTCAATCACTTTGACAAGTTTTTTATTTAAAAGCGTGAAAATTATTCAGATTTTCTATGCATGAATGCAATGCACACATCTGTGTTCAGCTTATTTCTAAGCTCTAATGCTGGGATGTTACAGACTCTCCCCGTTAAAATAAACTTCGTCCTCGAAGTTAGCATACTCTCATGTTTTGGAGTAAGAAATTGTCTTGCAATGATTACGATATGTCTCAGCTCCATGGTAACCTTAATGGGAATAATTGTAATATCCCATATCCAGATCTTTTCCTTGAATCCTCATCATACTGGGCAATCTTAATCATGTTGTCTCCAATACTCCAAAATTCATTTTACTTTACTCCCTTAGGAATATTTCCGTAGTATTTAATCCTCAATCTGGGGTCTCTTCTTTAGTTCCTTAACCTAATTAGGTATCCTATTCCAACTCCTTTACTGGATCGTCGAACTTCCTTATCACACTAGGTAAGGTCTAGGAAGTCTCACTAAAACAGGTTTTAAATTTTATTATTAAATAGTGTGGTCAAAAGACTATATTTGATGTGATTATTCACTCTTAAAGATCACTTAAGAGTTGTTCCCTCTTAGAATTAGTTTGTTAGAATTAATCTATTCTATCTCCTTCAAGCTTTTACCTTAGCAGACTTTAGACAACCTTTTGTTACCATCTTAAGTACCTCTATAATTATGATTTTCTTTTAACCTTATGAAACAAGGCTTAGTGTTGGCATAGGTTAGTGTTTCCTCACAAACCTTTACTTGGAAGGTCAGATAACAATACTTCCATAAATTGTTACTCTCCCCCTTAGGGTTTACTAATGGTCTTCAACTATGTGTTTAGTATTTATTGGTTTAATAATCAGAATATTGGTCTCTATCCATCTACTTAGTTAGGTTCTTATGAAAGATTATATGGTGTATCCACACAATTGTGGATGTCCGAAGTGAATCTTTCATCAATATTAGTTTTACTTACTATTCGGACATTTTCGCTTTGATGCACCTGAATTTGCGAAGCGTTTTAGAAATCCGTCGCTTAATATTTTATACTTCTTTAGGTCTTACTTATCTTAGGCCAAGTTTTATGCTCTTTATGCAACTTTTAAGATGATCTGGTTAACTATGTCAACCAATTACCAGTTGTGGACAAGATACCAACTGTGGATCAAATACCAGCTGCGGATAATCCTAGGTTGTATGATTTACCCTATGGTTTTTGACATACTACTGGCATTCTCTCTGAATTGTCAGAGCTTGAATACCATTTTGGTTCCAAAACTTCTTCTTTGCACTTACTCATGATGCTTCCATGAACTTGGTACCACTACTTTATTAACTTGTTAGCAACTTTACCTACTTTGGATGAACTTTAAGTTATTACTTCTTGTTGCTCCATATACCTTCTACATTAAACTTCCTTCTCATAGCTGGCTAAGAATAACCTGAGATTGATCCATCATCCAAATTGAGTTTATACTCCTTACACTTGGTTTCATTCTTCATGTAAGTCTTCATCTTGGACTTTGGAACTCGTCACTCCCTTACACGAATTCTCTTTTCTATATAGGTCTATGACATCAAGTAGTAACTGGATGTTGCAACATGCATTTGCACACCAAGTCAAACTTCATGTACAGATCTAGTCAATCAAGAAGATCCAAGAAAAACAAATAAATCCAAATGTGGTACATATAACACACAATATTCTAAGCCCAGAATATAGTAGTTGAGTATAATATCTCTAGAATTCAGGCTTAGTTGTGTAGTATATGACACCTCCTCGTATAGGTTTACATTGAGATACTTAGCACTTAACGTCAAACTATTCTTTGTCTCAATATTTACCCAAATTGCCCAAGTGCAACAGGATAGTATTAAGCAAAGTGGTCTCGATTTGGTTTTGACTAACCTTTGGTCTCACCTTTGGAATGATTAACTATATTCAACCTTTCTTTGTTAGCCAACTAACCTCACATGATCTCTCCAAATGACTAACTAGATTCTATTTGTTAACTTAAACCAAAGATTATTAGAATTATTTAGCACATAAGACTTTTATCATAGTTCTACCAAGTTATTTTCTTACTTCTACCTCATGATAATTTACTAATTACCTTATCACATTCATACTCTCATCATGGTTTCGGAGATAATCTCACCATGCTCTTGTTTATTTTTGTAAGATCCCTCCTTTGTAAAGGAAAAGGATCCCTGTGATTTCAATGCTAGTCCCTGAATCAATGCTAGCATCCACAGTTTAAGATGAAGTACACAGAAACAAAGGTCATTATTATAGTCATTCCAGAGACAAACATAGTCTTTACAACTCCAAGGCCACATGCCTAGTACAAGAGTTTAAATAAGTAAATAGATAAAAGTCTTCATCTTCATGTGCCACAGGCAAACATGTTGAGTGTAGACTCATGACTCCTAATCCTCATCAGAGTAACTTGCAACATCACAAGTTACAGCCATAGTGGGTCAATATATTGGAATAGTATTGGCAAGTGATACCTTAGTATAATTTTGGTGGACTAGATACTATATGCAATTTCGCTAAGTGTAGTTTAGGCTTGCTTTGCTCAAAATAGGTTTTGCCTATTAGTTGAAATCACTAAGTTTTTCTTTTTCAAAACTTTTCCCAAGGAACCACCAATAGACATTGGGGTCCTTCACCCTTGTTCACCCACAAGTTTTACTTAGAAATTGGGATGAGGAGATTCTTGATAGCTTCCATGTCTTGATGCTCAAATTGTCCAATACCAAGGACATGGCTAAGTACTTAGATTCTTCCATCTGCAGAGGTTGTGCACTTTCCCCACAAGACTTGATTTTCACCCAGACAGGACCTTTCAGAAGCCTTCCCTTAGACCAAATGGACGCGCTCCAACCTATCATCCCACTACCACCAACTGTCCAAATGGCTAAGTTATTGCAACCTATATGATCCGGGCAGAGCCCATATTGCCAAGTGGCTGCACTAGAAGCTTCTTAACATTTGGCCTCTCAAATCCCTTTGTTCCTGGGTGTCTTTCCACAAGTGATATACACAAGGTAAACCATAGAAATGGGCCTTGTGTAACCACTCAACATAAACCATTCCTTCCATTCCACCTAGGTGTTTCATTCACTTAGTTGTTTTATTAAGCAAAAACATAAGTCCAAAGACTTAGAAATATTTTCCATAGCATGAATAATTCACCACCCTTATTTGCTACTATCTAGGCTAAGCATGGCGTAGATAAGCATCTTAACTTAGAAATTTCTAGCAATTCTACAACTACTAGGATTTCGCAAGCATAGCACATAAGCAAAATATAACCATGCAAGACTAGCCAAATATTTCTAATGCATAGTAGAAAACATAGGGATATGAATATCATGAAGCACCACTTGCCTTGGTAGTTTGGAGAGCAGCTACACTCCTCACAATCACAATCACTATTGGCACAAAAATCTACACATAAAATTAGAGCAACAAATCACATACAAAATAAATACAAGCAAAAATATATGGATGCATGCAATATGATATGTGATGATTTTCTAAACTCAACAAGACAAGTGTAGAGTACTGGTTCATAAACAAGTTCAAAACTTGCCAAACAACATTTATTTAAACACTAAAACATTTCTCAAATAATTTATATACACAAAATAGGCCTACACATGTTTCTGTAAATAAAACCATTTTAACAGAAACAAAACATTAAACACATTGCATATTTGAAAAGCGCTTGCTCTCCTGATTCCATTGATATAAAATTCATCAAATTTGGACGTGGGGATCAAAAGTTATGACTAAAACAAAATCAAACATCTAATAGATTCAAATTCTGATTTTAAATCTAATTCCTAGCCACGCGTCATGTTCTGATTGGTGCGTACCGGTTCGCTCAGGATGACGCACACAGGCCGTTAGATCTAACTCAATCTGCACGGCCCAGATCTACTCATACCGTTTCGTTAAGTGATCTATTCCTACGCGCTGGATCTAGATCCAACGGTCATCGATCAAGCGACCACGGATGGGCGACGCTGGCGGTGGCATCTGGCGGCGGCGAGCTCTGTCTATGGCGGCGTGGCGCTACAGGGGGTTCTGTGGTCGTCGGAGACGCTTACCAGGTTCGTGGCGATGCACTGATGCTCAACATGGAGACGGCTTGGCAAGGGGCGCACGGACACGGCTGCACGGGCTCGTCAGAGTTGCTGACAGCGTCGGGCTCGGGTGGACGGCGACGTTGGCGACGTTCCTGGTCACCCTAGCACGAATAAAAGGAATCAGGGGGTGCGCAAGGCTACGGCGAACACGCTCGTGTGAATCAGAGGCGAAGGGGAACACGGGGCTCACCGAATTTAATCGCCGGAGTTGAAGACGTCGTCGGGACCTTGCTGTGCTTGACGGAGTCGACGACCTGGGGTAGTATAGGATGAACCAATGGTGTCAGAATGTGCGCAAGGAAGTTGCGAGGCTGTCTGCATGAACTAGAGGGGAAGGGGCGCACAGAGCTCACCGGGATTGGTCGCCGGAGAGGGTTCTGCCTGCGGCGGTGCCGGAGCGATTGCGGGCAGCCTGGGGGCGCTTTGTGCTCGGGGTCTGGGGGAAAATGGAGAGGGGGCAGAGGGGGTTTAAGTAGCATGGTCGCGACCGACGTGAATTGACGCCGCGAATCAATACAGAGAACGGCCGGCGTAATTTGGGGATTGAGCTGTTCGCGGGGTGGAGACGATGACGCCGTGTGGGCCGCGGCTGTCAGCGAGTGAACGAGAGAGAAGGTGGGGCCCTTGCATCAGCGACTCTATGGGTGCGGGTGTGAGTAAAGAAAACGCTTCACGGGGGGGGGGGGGGGGGGGGGGGCTAGTTGGGCTGGTTGGGCCAGATTCGACTGTTTGCTTATTTTTTTTCTTTTTCTGTTTGCTTTTCTAAAAAGGATTTTCAAACTCCAATTCAAATATGTTTGATTTCAAAACTTTTCTGGACTTTTGTACAATAAATCTTGTACTCAAATAAGTGTCAAACACATCTGTTCACTCAAACATACTTGAGTCAATTGAAAAATAAAATAAAAACAAGCCTTTTGGAGATATAATAAAAGGCATAAACTTTGGTTTTATTTCATACTTGTTTTGAAACTTGGCTCAAACCTTTGGAATCACTTAAGTTAGGATTCAAAACTATACTGATAGAATATAAGTGCCTTTCTCAAAAGTATGTAGCACCAAGGCTAGAACATTCATACATAAAATATTGAGCATATATGCTCCTGTTTAGAAATGATTTTTGAAAATGGAAACCTACATGATCATGGATGCATGGATGAGATGCATGAGTTTGAAACATGATTTTAGGGATGTTACAAATCTAACCCCCTTAAGGTGAATCTTGCCCTCGAGATTCAGATTGGCTAGAAAATAGGTGAGGGTGGTCTTTCCGAAGATCATATTCTCTTTCCCATGTTGCTTCCTCTTCGGAATCATGGTCCCATTGAACCTTGCAGAACTTGATAGTCTTAGTCCACGTGACTCTTTCTGCAGTCTCAAGAATCTTGATAGGTTTCTCCTCATAAGTGAGATCACTCTCCAATTGAACCTCTTCCAAAGGTATATTATCCTTCAAAGAAGTTTCTTCCATTTCTGGATGACATTTCTTAAGCTGACTCACATGAAACACATTATGAACAGCTGACAAAGACTCTGCAAATTCAATCTCATAAGCTACTTCTCCTTTGCGACTCAGAATCTTGAATGGTCCAACATATCTTGGTGCCAATTTACCTTTGACACCAAATCTCTTCACTCCACGAAGTGGTGACACTCTAATATAAGCTCTATCACCAACTTCATAGGTGACTTCTCTAAGCTTAGGATCTGCGTAGCTTTTCTGTCGGGACTGTGCTATCTTTAATCTGTCCTTAACCAGCTTGACTTTCTCTTCAGCCTCTTTGATAAGTTCTGGTCCGAACAAACTTCTTTCTCCCTCACCATTCCATAGCAATGGCGTGGTACATTTTCTCCCATAGAGAAACTCAAATGGTGCCATCTCAATGCTGGCTTGATAGCTATTGTTATAAGAAAATTCTGCGTAAGGCAGACTTTCATCCCAACTGGCTCCATAGTCTAGGGCACATGCCCTCAACATATCTTCAAGAATCTGATTAGTCCTTTCTGTTTGTCCATCAGTTTGAGGATGAAAAGCAGTGCTGAATTCCAACCTCGTTCCCAATGACTCATGTAATTGCCTCCAAAAATGAGAAGTGAATTGAGTTCCCCTACCAGACACAATACTCTTGGGTACTCCATGTAGACATACAATCCTACTCATATAGATCTTGGCTAGCTTAGCACTTGTGTAGGTTGTCTTCACAGGTATGAAATGAGCCACTTTAGTTAGGCGATCCACTACTACCCAAATAGAATCATATCCTGACATGGTCCTTGGCAATCCGGTGATGAAATCCATACCAATCTTGTCCCACTTCCAATCAGGAATATGTAGTGGTTGTATCAATCCTGCTGGTTTCTGATGTTCCGCTTTCACTCTACTACACACATCACACAAGGCAATATGTTCGGCGATGTCCTTCTTGAGATTATTCCACCAAAATCTTTCTTTCATATCCATGTACATCTTGGTGTTACCCGGATGAATAGAATATGGTGAGTTGTGTGCTTCTTGTAAAATCAGTTTCTGAAGCTCCGGATCTTGTGTAACACAGATACGTTTTCCATGCCATAAAGTACCCTGTTCGTCTTCATGGAATCCTTTGGCTTTTCCCTTACCAATCTTTTCCTTAATCTCTTAAATTTCCTTATCAGTCTTCTGGGCTTCTTTGATCTTGTCCAACAAAGTGGGTTGAACATCCAAAGACATTAGATGTCCTTCAGGCACAATCTGCAATCTGAGGTCTCTAAATTGGGCACACAGATCATCTGGCAATTCTCCCTTAGTGAGTCCATTCAGAAAAACTTTACGACTTGGAGCATCCGCTACAACATTTGCTTTACCGGGGTGGTATTTAAACTCAAGTCATAGTCCTTGATGAGTTCTAGCCATCTTCTTTGTCTCATATTAATTTCTTTCTGGGTGAAGATATACTTCAAACTCTTGTGATCGGTGAACACTTCACAACGCTTTCCCAAAAGATAGTGTCTCCATGTTTTGAGTGCATGGACAACAGAGGCTAACTCTAAATCATGAGTAGGGTAGTTTACTTCATGAGTTTTGAGTTGTCTCGAGGCATAAGCCACAACTTTTCCTTCTTGCATAAGTACTGCACCCAAACCATGATGAGATGCATCACAATACACTTGGAAATCCTTCTCCAAATCTGGCAGACATAAGACTGGTGCTGTCACAAATCTCTTCTTCAATTCTTGAAAGCTGATTTCACAACCTTCAAACCAAGCAAATTTCTTGTCTTTCTTTAGCAATTCTGTCATAGGTTTTGCTACCTTGGAGAAATTCTCAATGAACCTTCTGTAGTAACCTTCTAAGCCAAGGAAACTACGAAATTCTTTCACTGACTTGGGAGATTCCCATTCAGTTACAGCCGAAACTTTAGCAGGATTAACTGCAACACCATCTCCTGACACAACGTGTCCAAGAAATCCAACTTCATTCAACCAGAATTCACACTTGCTGAATTTGGCATATAGTTTATGCTCTCTAAGCTTCTCAAGTATCAAACGCAAATGTCCTTCATGTTCTTCTTTTCTCTTGGAGTAGATCAAAATGTCATCGCTGAAAACGACAACAAACTTATCAAGAAATTCCATGAACACCTTGTTCATCATATTCATAAAGTATGCTGGTGCATTGGTCAAACCAAATGGCATCACGGTATACTCATACAATCCATACCTTGTGGTGAAAGCTGTCTTGGGTATGTCTTGTTCCCTTATCTTGAGTTGGAAATAACCTGACCGAAGATCAATTTTTGAGAACACACAAGCTCCTTCTAACTGATCAAACAAGTCATTGATTCTAGGAAAAGGGTATTTGTTCTTGATAGTCACCTCATTGAGTGAACGGTAATCTATACATAACCTTTGACTTCTATCCTTCTTTTCCACAAACAACACGGGTGCTCCCCAAGATGAAGAACTTGGTTGAATAAATACTTTCTGCAACTGTTCTCCAAGTTGTTTCTTGAGTTCTTTCAGTTCATCAACTGACATCTTATATGGTCTCTTTGCTATTGGTCCAGATCCTGGTAGCAAATCAATAAGAAACTCCACATCTCTATATGGTGGCATTCCCAGCAATTCTTCCGGAAACACATCCGGATATTCACTCACAATAGGCACACTGTCTATGCTAACCCCCTTAAGAGAATTTAGCTTACTCCCTTTTGATTCAAAGTTAGACTTGAATCTAATACGTTTCTTTTCCGGGGCTGTGAGTGCAACAGTACGATTAGCACAATCTAGTACTCTTTCATACTTAGCCATCCAATCCATTCCCAAAATTACATCCAGTCCTTGGGAATCTAGGATTATCAGACTCACTGGAAACTTATGCTTTCCAAACTCTATTACTAGATCCCGGCATCCAAGACTTACTATCATATCTCCACCTGGAGAACTAACTTTTATTGGACACCCAGTGTTTTCAGTTGGAAACCCATTTCTATCAACAAATGCTTTTGATATGAATGAATGCGATGTTCCAGTATCAAAAAGAACAAATGTTGGAATAGAATTGAGTTTGAACTTACCAGCAACAGCATCTGGCTCTTCATAGATTTCCTCCACATTGATGTGGTTCACTTGTCCCTTCTGAAAAGGGTTGGGCTTGTTGGGTCCTTAAACTTTCTTTTCCAGGCATTCATTTGCTTAATGCCCCATATTCTTGCACTTGAAACACTCAACCTGACTAATATCCTTCTTGACAGGCTGGCTTCCACTACCACTTCCACTACCACTGTGGTGGTTCTTGTATCCACCCTTGTGATTCTTGTACTTGTCATTGTCATGACTACAGTGACCCTTATTGTCATGATGACGGTTGTGATTGTGGTTCTTGTTGAATTTCCCATGCTTGTGGGATCCTGAGCTTCCACTATCATCATAATGGGAACGCTTGTGAGACGATCCCGAGCTGTGCTTGTCCGAGTGCTTTCTCTTCCTACTCTCAACTTGCTTCATTTTGTTCTCCAAAATAGCAGCCTTATCACAAAGAGACTGATAAGTGGGAACATAGGACACTGATAGTTGCAGGTTCACTTCATCATTCAACCCTTCAAGGAACTTTTCCTTCCTCTTAGCATCAGTGTCAACTTCATCCGGTGCATAACGCGCCAGATTGTTAAACTCCTCAATATATTCAGCCACGCTGCGGTGGCGCTGCTTCAGATTATGGAACTCTTTCTTCTTCAAACTCATCACTCCGGATGAGATGTGAGCAGTACGGAAACCATCTTCAAAGATAGCCCATGTCACATACTCAATGGGAGTGGTGATTTGGAAGTTATCCCACCAAGTAGCTGCTGGTCCTTCCAACAAGTGAGCTGCAAATCTGACTTTCTCTTCATCAGTACAGCCAACTGTTACCAAGTCCTTGTTCACTGAGCGTAGCCAATCATTGGCCACCATAGGATCAGTTGTTCCTGAGGACTTTGCTGGCCTCAATCTCAAGAACCTGGTAAGCATGTCAAAACCCGGTGGGTTGTTGTTGTTGTTGTTGTTGTTGTTGTTGTTGTTGCTGCTGTTGTTGTTACTGTTGTTGTTGTTGTTGTTGTTGTTGTTGTTGTTTTTGTTGTTGTTGTTGTTGTTGTTGTTGTTGTTGTTGTTGTTGTTGTTGTTGTTGTTGTTGTTGTTGTTGTTGTTGTTGTTGTTCTGATTCTGGATGAACGTAGTCATCATTTGCATCAGTTGAGTCTGAGCTGTCATCATTTGCTGCATCTCAGGGGTGATGTTGTTGTTGTTGGGGTTGGGATTGGCACGACGGGGAGGCATCTGTGGTTTGTTCAATAGATATAAGAATGAGATACCCATAGATGCTATCATGCACAATACATCACATAAACAATCATCAAACATGCATCACAATATTAAAAGTTCAACAAAATAAACGACAAGTTTGCAAAGTAAACACACCAATAGCAAGCCATCCACATGTTGGATGGTCATTGCGACTCAAATAAAGTATGATAAATAAATGATAAATGAGTAGTCATCACTACTCCTCGGCATCAACCTCCTCCTCAACAAAGGTAAGACCCGCATTCTCCATAGCGGTCTTGTATTCCTCGACATTGGTGGTCAAGGTCTCTACTTTGGCTTTGAGAGCCCTCTTTTGAGAACGAAGCCTCTCAATCACAGTCTGCTGATGCTCGAGCTCGAAGTCCTTGGCCTCCAGTTCTGCAGTCATGTCTCGAATCCTCTTGTTCCTATCTTGGACTCTCTTCTCTTGACTCTTGAACTTTCTGTCCTGACTCTCGAACTTTGCCTCCATCTCCTTGACTCTCTCATCTTGCTCCGCGAAGAGCTTGTCCTTCTCACGAAGCTGCACCTGGAGTTCGTCATTGCTGAGCATGACGTTGGTCCTATCAGTGTCCACGTGCCTAAGAAGAACCTCTAAGTCCTGGAGGTATAGACGAATCGGCTCTGCTGTCTCCCTCGAAGTGTCCTCGAAGTCGATGGCCTCTCCATCCTCATCACGTCTACCGAAGTCGTGGAAGTGAGTACCTCTAACCTGTCGAGAGTGTCTCCCTAACAGACGTCCAATCAAGTCCTGCATGACTACCTCTAGGCCTCTCTCCTTGTCATCGTGCATGAGCTTGAAGATGATAGCCTCCGTGGTAGGCTCAGTCTGGCATCCTGGCTGATTGACCTTGAAACCCCAAAGGTCTTTCCTCTCAAACTTGGCGAGGGGAAGCACCATGATAGTAGGAAGAGGGAGATTGAGCAAAGTAGTGAGCTCAATAATACGAGGGCCAAAACGAGTTCCTTGGAACTCCTCAACAGTGCTGATGGTAACATTAGGCATCTATTTAATAAGATATAAAAAGTTAGAATCAACACAATTTTAAGGCAAGTCACAAGACAAAGCATCACAAGCATAACTTTGGAAATCAAACACACAAGTCATGGCATACATGGATCCATTACATATAACCAAGGTTCAACTTATTTCAAGCAACATTTGGAAAATAAGGTGATAAGTGTGGTGGTCCAACTAATGTGGTACATTACAATCCCATCTCACTTGCCAAGTTGGCTAACAGGGCATCCCTAGAGGCAATATGTTTGTCTAGATCACAAGACTCCATTGCTAAGTCTATGATGTATTTCCTTAGGCTTTGGTTGGTAGCCTCTAACTCTTGGGTATGTTTCTTATCTTCCTTAAGATCATTCTGAGTGTTCAGCATTTTGCACTTGATTCTATCACCAAGTTCTTTGATGGCCCTCCAAGCTGCATCCCTTGCTGAATCAAAGAATGTAGTGTGCATCATTGTGTTGGTGACCATGCAGAATCCTGAGTCCTTGTGGTTGTCTTCCTTGTTTTTATACAAGTGAAGTTGCACCCACTAGTACTCAACTCCTTCATCCATCACAGGAAAACCTTTGTACACAGTTGCACCATGTATTCCCATTGCAACCATGAGGTCCTTGAGAGCCTTGGGGAACTCTGTCTCACATTCCAAAGTCATTGTCATGAGTGGTCCCTTCTTCACGGCTTCGTTGATGGATTTCATCTACAAATAGAGATGAGAAAGAAGATTAGAAAAGTTTACGAGAAGAATAGACAAGTGTGGAAGTTGTTGAATTTTTTTCCTTAGTGGTTTCCAATCCTAGGGTCATAATCCTACAGGCAACACAGTGCTTTGATACCATCTATAAGATCCCTCCTTTGTAAAGGAAAAGGATCCCTGTGATTGCAATGCTAGTCCCTGGAGCAATGCTAGCATCCACAGTTTAAGATGAAGTACATAGAAACAAAGGTCATTATTACAGTCATTCCAGAGACAAACATAGTCTTTACAACTCCAAGGCCACAAGCCTAGTACAAGAGTTTAAATAAGTAAATAGATAAAAGTCTTCATCTTCATGTGCCACAGGCAAACATGTTGAGTGTAGACTCATGACTCCTAATCCTCATCAGAGTAACCTGCAACATCACAAGTTACAACCACAGCGTGGGTCAATACATTGGAATAGTATTGACAAGTGATACCTTAGTATAATTTTGGTGGACTAGATACTATATGCAATTTGGCTAAGTGTAGTTTAGGCTTGCTTTGCTCAAAATAGGTTTTGCCTATTAGTTGAAATCACTAAGTTTTTCTTTGTCAAAACTTTTCCCAAGGAACCACCAATAGACATTGGGGTCCTTCACCCTTGTTCACCCACAAGTTTTACTTAGAAATTGGGATGAGGAGATTCTTGATAGCTTCCATGTCTTGATGCTCAAATTGTCCAATACCAGGGACATGGCTAAGTACTTAGATTCTTCCATCTGCAGAGGTTGTGCACTTTCCCCACAAGACTTTATTTTCACCAAGACATGACCTTTCAGAAGCCTTCCCTTAGACCAAATGGACGCGCTCCAACCTATCATCCCACTACCACCAACTGTCCAAATGGCTAAGTTATTGCAACCTATATGATCCGGGCAGAGCCCATATTGCCAAGTGGCTGCACTAGAAGCTTCTTAACATTTGGCCTCTCAAATCCCTTTGTTCCTGGGTGGCTTTCCACAAGTGATATACACAAGGTAAAGCATAGAAATGGGCCTTGTGTAACCACTCAACATAAACCATTCCTTCCATTCCACCCAGGTGTTTCATTCACTTAGTTGTTTTATTAAGCAAAAACATAAGTCCAAATACTTAGAAATATTTTCCATAGCATGAATAATTCACCACCCTTGGTTGCTACTAGCTAGGCTAAGCATGGCATAGATAAGCATCTTAACTTAGAAATTTCTAGCAATTCTACAACTACTAGGATTTTCCAAGCATAGCACATAAGCAAAATATAACCATGCAAGACTAGCCAAATATTTCTAATGCATAGTTGAAAACATAGGGATAATAATATCATGAAGGACCACTTGCCTTGGTAGTTTTGAGAGTAGCTACACCCCTCACAATCACAATCACTATTGGCACCAAAATCTACACATAAAATTAGAGCAACAAATCACATACAAAATAAATACAAGCAAAAATATATGGATGCATGCAATATGATATGTGATGATTTTCTAAACTCAACAAGACAAGTGTACAATACTGGTTCATAAAAAAGATCAAACCTTGCCAAATAACATTTATTTAAACACTAAAACATTTCTCAAATAATTTATATACACAAAATAGGCCTACACATGTTTCTGTAAATAAAACCATTTTAACAGAAACAAAACATTAAACACATTGCATATTTGAAAAGGGCTTGCTCTCCTGATTCCATTGATATAAAATTCATCAAATTTGGACGTGGGGATCAAAAGTTATGACTAAAACAAAATCAAACATCTAATAGATTCAAATTCTGATTTTAAATCTAATTCCTAGCCACGCGTCATGTTCTGATTGGTGCGTACCGGTTCACTCAGGATCACGCACACAGGCCGTTAGATCTAACTCAATCTGCACGGCCTAGATCTACTCATACCGTTTCGTTAAGTGATCTATTCCTACACGCTGGATCTAGATCCAACGGTCATCGATCAAGCGACCATGGATGGGCGGCGCTTGCGGTGGCATCTGGCGGCGGCGAGCTCTGTCTACGGCGGCATGGTGCTACAAGGGGTTCTGGGGTCGTCGGAGACGCTTACCAGGTTCGTGGCGATGCACTGATGCTCAACGTGGTGACGGCTTGGCAAGGGGCGCACGGACACGGCTGCACGGGCTCGTCGGAGTTGCTGACAGCGTCGGGCTCGGGTGGACGGCGACGTTGGCGATGTTCCTGGTCACCCTAGCACGAGTAAAAGGCATCAGGGGGTGCACAAGGCTACGGCGAACACGCTCGTGTGAATCAGAGGCGAAGGGGAACACGGGGCTCACCGAATTTAATCGCCGGAGTTGAAGACGTCGTCGGGATCTTGCTGTGCTTGACGGAGTCGATGACCTGGGGCAGTATAGGATGAACCAATGGTGTCAGAATGTGCGCAAGGAAGTTGCGAGGCTGTTTGCATGAACTAGAGGGGAAGGGGCGCATGGAGATCACCGGGATTGGTCGCCGGAGAGGGTTCTGCCTGCGACGGTGCAGGAGCGATTGCGGGCAGCCTGGGGGCGCTTTGTGCTCGGGGTCTGGGGGAAAATGGAGAGGGGGCAGAGGGGGTTTAAGTAGCATGGTCGCGAGCGTGATTAACTCCGGCATTCAACGTGAATTGACGCCGCGAATCAATACAGAGAACAGCCGGCGTAATTTGGGGATTGAGCTGTTCGCGGGGTGGAGACGATCACGCCATGTGGGCCGCGGCTGTCAGCGAGTGAACGAGAGAGAAGGTGGGGCCCTTGCGTCAGCGACTCTGTGGCTGCGGGTGTGAGTAAAGAAAACGCTTCGCGGGGGGGGGGGGGGGGAGGGGGGGTTGCTGGGCTAGTTGGTCTGGTTGGGCCAGATTCGACTGTTTGCTTATTTTTTTCTCTTTTAAACTTTTTCTTTTTCTGTTTGCTTTTCTAAAAAGGATTTTCAAAGTCCAATTCAAATCTGTTTTATTTCAAAAAAAATCTGGACTTTTGTACAATAAATCTTGTACTCAAATAAGTGTCAAACACATCTGTTCACTCAAACCTACTTGAGTCAATTGAAAAATAAAATAAAAACAAGCCTTTTGGAGATATAATAAAAGGCATAAACTTTGGTTTTATTTCATACTTGTTTTGAAACTTGGCTCAAACCTTTGGAATCACTTAAGTTAGGATTCAAAACTATACTGATAGAATATAAGCGCCTTTCTCAAAAGTATGTAGCACCAAGGCTAGAACATTCATACATAAAATATTGAGCATATATGCTCCTGTTTTGAAATGATTTTTGAAAATGGAAACCTACATGATCATGGATGCATGGATGATATGCATGAGTTTGAAACATGATTTTAGGGATGTTACAATTTTACCTATTTCATTATGATTTAAGGGCTAATCTACCCATGATAACTTTATTTCAGATTACACTATCATTAAACCCTGACATAATTTCACTTCATCACATAGAATTCTCAAGTGAATCCCACATGATTACTACTCTTTACATCAACATTTATCCTAATGATATTCATCATATTGTTTTTGGTTATCAGCTAACCATAAGATTCCACTATCTTACTTGAATTCTAGGGTTAGGCTACACCATTAAGACAACTTCAATGGATGTCTTAAACTTGATCCTAATACACTGTGACCAATTAGCTTTCCTAAAGCATCTTGGTGGGTTTGTCTCCCTCGGAAGACACTAAATAGCACTATACTTGAGAAAAGATAAATAATTACTCCTAAGAAAGAATGACTTAAGCATCTGACTTAGGTGTGACAAGGTTATCCTCAAGTGGATACTCATCACAAGTCATATGAATATTTGGTTTAGATAAGAGGGCTCCTATAGTCACTATCCAACCTACAGATCTTCCTAAAAGGTTTTCAATCCTAAGGTCAAAGCATATCCTCTGATACCAACAGGTCCAAGACATGACTATAGAAACACTATATAATGTAGTACACTATAGTCGTTGACATAACACCAATGAAACACCGTTCACTAGTATTACATCCCTCAGAGTAGTACAATAGAAACACGGCAGGTCCAAGACATGACTATAGGTTACAACTCAACTATTTACACAAGATATAGAGAACACTCTAGGTTAAAGAGAGAGAAAGAAACTTCTAACAAAGAAGAATCAGAAATAAACAACTCATAACTATAATACTATTAAGACTAATATCTTAACTAATGGTCTGGCATTGCTGCTATTGCAATACACTACAGAAATAGGTTCTATGGCTAGAGATTCTGTTCTTATCTAATCAACAACTTCTTCTTCACTTGAACTGATGTATATGTTGACTTTCTTGACTTCATTGAAGAGCTTTAGCTTTTGATGATGATTCCTGGAGCATGGCTTGATGTAGTCATCGTCTGTACTGGCTTTAGAACCTAGCAAGGGTTAAGAAGATACTTTGAGTACAAGCGTAGTCAGCAAGTCCACTAGAAAAGGAGTGTTTGATGCACTATAGCTACAACCACAGACCGTAGGTCGTAGGCAATGCAGGTTTTCGTAAACATTTATTCAAAGGTTGCTTTTATTCTGAAAAGCTATGTCCGTCAGCCTTCACGGGTTTACCAGAACTTTCATGGAGTTCCTTTCCCGCCGCGTTCGCAGCTCCTTCCCGGAACAGGGAGTAACAAGTTACAGTTCTTACACTCTGCAGAGGTGCGTTACTTTACCCATGAGATATCTTAGCTTTGTTGCACATCCGGGACGCGAACCCGTTCACACTTCCTTGGTGTGAGGCCCAGACTAAGACCCAAGCCAATCACTGACTTCTCCGTGACCCCGCATGTCTCTTTGGTGTACGCCATCCCACCTATTGAATTACGGCAATGGCAGTACATACCGTTCAGATGCCGAAACTATCGTGGGACGTTGAGGGCTGCCACCCATATGCTGCATATCCTCTACGGATTACCATAAATAATATACACACTACGAGTGATAACAGCCACGACCCGCACATCCAGCTCCATGCGAGAGGGAAAAGATACAACTGACTTCTCCATCCCATTCCAAATCTCATGGTCAACGCGTAATATACGGCGCAAGAATCACTGGCGACATTGGTTGTTAAGTCCTAAATAATATGTTCCTTTACCACCGGAACTCTTATAGTAGGTTATTACCTCATGGTAAATAACCTATAATCATATTATTATGAAAATAGTGTTTTTCGATCTTTTTCAAATGCAGGTGATGACAACACTGGATTTGTAAAATACTTTACAGAAAATATTCAAAGGACATGAGCAAGTGTGAACTTGCCTTTTGTGATTGCAAGATTATGCACTCACGGTCTTCAAGACAATATAAGATCCAATTGCGGAAATCTGCATCATTGGTCCGGTAAGGACTAATGTTTAAAGAAGCAAGATGCTTTTATGCATAAGTAATGTGATGCTAGTTGATAAACACGAATCCCAAGAATAACGTTGTTCTAGGGTTTGGATACTGGACATGGTTTCTTTAGAATGTGTTGCCCTTTTGGATTAAGTTTCATACATGTGCTTCTTATTAAGGCTTGTGAGTGTGTGGAAAACAACATGTATTTATACAACAATAAAATACAGACATATGGAATGTTACATAAGGTTGCTTACATCTTAATTGTTTATCTTCAAGTTTTACTTCACAAGTAATTTCACTTATAAAGAATTTAAGTATTAACAATCTTATTATACAAGTAAAGTATAAAGTAAAGTGTTTACTATTAATTGTCATATGTTTATTGAAGTGGCAAAATGAATAACTTTTGAAGAAAATCTTACTCAACTAAGCAGAAGCATTTAAGCTTTTAAGTTAACCTTATGAGGTGTTCTTTCTAGTTATAGTCTTTAAGTCAGAAAGAATTGCCTTTACTGGAATAATGAAATTAGTAGTATTTGATACTTATCTATCTTGGTTTTTAACTGGGTTGGTTTGGTATTAAGATGCTTTATAAATTAATTATAACAGACCAAAGTTAACTATAAAGCATATAATAAAGTCTTTAGCATTATACTTAAAGCTTGGTAACTATAAGTAACTTCAAGAATGTAGATATACTTAGGGTGTATTACTTATAATACTTGTATCTTGTTTACTTTATATGGTTTCCTTAGAGTTACCTAATAATGGCATTACTTCTATTTGAGTAGTGGTTTCCTAATATTATAATGAAATAGAATCATTTATATTTTTATAAAGGTGTGGTTATGATTTATAATTAAGGAAGTAGCAGCACTTAACTATTCATGGACTCACTAAATTGTTTTAATTTGTTTACAAACTTGTGGTTGAAGTAAATTAAGGGGTTTTATTTAATCCCAATTTTTTTATTGAAGATTTTATACTTGGTAAAGATCTTTTTAGAAAATAAACTACATAAATGGTTGAGAGATAATTTAATAAAATTGTATTTGAAATGTATTGAACCATTTTGACTTCATAAAATTAGTATTTAAGGCTAATACTATTTATTAGATTTGATTAGCTAATGTTTAGAACTATTAGCAATTTTTTATTTACCCTAATGTGAATTATTAATTAAGGAAATAAGTTTAAATTCAAGTTATAAAAGTGTTTAACTTTTTATTTAACTGAAAAGTGGAATATCACATTTTTAACATGTAGTTATTATTTTTGTGATCATTTTGGTATATTACATTTATTTTTGTGATTTATAAATAATAAGATATGATTTTAATAAGGTTTATTACTATATAAATACTTAATAAATAATAAATATTTATTTAAGAGGAATAATAATGCATGATTATAGTTTTAAACTCTAATTCTTATTTTTCTAAGATTTTTAGTATTTTATTTAGATTTTTAACATTTACCATTATTAAAATATTAATTATCAAAGTATTAAAACTTTATAAAGTATTTATTAAATAATATTTATTTAAATAATCATCATAGTAATATTTAGTAATAGTTTTAAGTTGTATATTTTATTTTTCTAAACATTTTCATATATTATATGTATTTTTCTGATTTATAAAACAAAAGATACCAAATTTGCAAGATTTAATCATTTTATGAATTTCTTAATTAAATAACTAAATGTGTTTATTAGGTAATGCTGATGTCAGCATAGACTGAAGGGTTTTTTCACCAGAGCCTAACCTACCCCCAGTCACTGACTGGTGGGACATATGCCCTGTCATTTCTATGCTTTTATTTATTATAGAAACATTATTACAAATTCTAAAATAAATAAAATATGAATATGACATCAGCCTGATGTCACGCTGACGTCACCTACGTCTGATCCTCTCTGGTTGATGATCAATCCTGCGATTGAGTGCGCGCGCGGAGTTGTACCCGGGCTGATTGGAAAGAGTAAGATGTGGGGTGTCTAATAGTGGCGGCGCCGCTCGATTTAGGTCACCGGAACAATGGTGGTGACGATGGCTAACGGCGGCGGTGGTTGATGTTCGTCGGGGGAACAAACGAGGAAGCAAGGAGGAACTTGAGAGGGTGCGTGAGCACCGGTAGATCATCGTGAAGTTGTAGGGCGCGACAGCGTGACCGGAGTAAGTCCGTGGTGGAGGCGATTGACGATGAACGGCGACGTCTGGCGGTGGAGATGAGGTGTCGATTGGTTCGATAGAGGGCTCCCTGGCTTGCATGAGTAGGGGCAAACAACGGAGAAGATCACGATGCGTCTGATAGTCACCTCCGCGGATCAAGGGGTGGTCGGAGATGGTAGGGAAGATGATCTCCGATGAGCTAGGGTTCAGTGTTCAAGCGAGAGAGGAAGAAAGAGCAGTGGATTGGCATGCTAGGGTTTCTCGACGGCGTCCAGGGATAATTGTAGAGGACCGGAAGCGGTGGCGGGGATCTTGGCGCTCACCGGCGACGAGGGTGCGGCCACCGAGCTGCTTGCAGCATCGGAAGGTCAGCGTCGTCGCGAGGAAGACGACGAATAGACCCCGCGAAGAGGTACGGGCCGTTCGTGGGCTGCAACTGGGCCAGATGGGCTGTGTTCGGCTACTCGCGGCGACGAGTAAGAGAGAGAGGGAATGGGCCATGGGCCAGGAGCTGATTCCTCAATTTTTTCTCTCAATTTGTCTTTCTTTTTCATTTTCTGTTTTCTGTTTTGTATTTTACTTTTAGATTTTTATATTACTCAATTGTTTGAATATTTCCCATAGAAAATTATCAGCTAAATAATTGCAGCAACAATAAAGTTATTAAGAATCAATTTGTGAACTTTTATTATGTATTGTGATATTTTCTCTATTTTCTTTATATATATTCTTTTCTATAACATTGTTTTCACTTTTATTTGGAGTAATTAAGTTTTAAGATATTTAATAATATTCATAGGGTTTTATTTATATGTATTTAATCACATAGTATAGGATAGGATGGTTTATAATATTGGATCCCCACTTATTTCATGCTCATATGGGATGAGTGGTTAGAGAAATGAATTAAAGACTTTGTCTTATGATTATATATAGAATATTTATGAGATGTTGATGAGAAAAATTATTAATAAGTTATCAATTATAATTACTCACCCTAGGGTTTAAGGTACTTACTATACTTCTTTTCTTTTGTTGATGTGAATAAATATTAATGGCTAAATATATTGTCTTTATGTTTGAGATTAGAATG
Organism: Avena sativa; assembly: GCA_916181665.1. NCBI lineage: Eukaryota > Viridiplantae > Streptophyta > Magnoliopsida > Poales > Poaceae > Avena > Avena sativa. Next base: position 14,701,826 of record OV702280.1, on the reverse strand, counting down.
ATTTTATCTGGAATGTCTCATGAAAAGAGATTTGGTAAAGATAACTCCTGAGCACATATGGTTATGATAATTAGAAATGATAAAGATGTTCTTAAGTGTTTTGATATGGGAAATTATTCCTATAAAGCATTGTGGAAACAAGATGATTGATCCAACAGATGGGATGGATGTTAAGCTTGATTATAGATTTAGGGTTTAATGTTTACCAAGGATTCCTATCTTCTATACTTCATAATTCTCGACTTCTAATTAAGGAATTCCTTTCCTAGATATACTACTTCTTCCTATCCATCATCATGTGTTTAACATGATGAACTTTACTTCACAAAAATATCCTTATCCACCTTTTATTCTTCTAAATCCACTTGTAATTCCAATGAGCTTGGCATTAAAGCTTTTCATAGTCTTCTCAGATCCATACTTGGTTATATCCACTATTCTACTACTGAAGATCTCCAATCCAACAAGTGGTTACTTCTAACTCCGTTCATACACTTTCTTTATCATCCTTCACTAATACTACTATGATAGAGGTTTATATCAAGTTCTACTCTCCTCTAGTGATTAGTATTTCCCAAGAGGAAAATACTCTTTCTATAATCCAATGTTGCTCTAACCTCATTTAAATCATACTATCTTGTCTCTACTTGACTCCAATATCTAACATTCCAACCTCACATTATATTAATGTGACTTGTAATGACTAATCTAAGATACTATATCTATATTATGGTTCCATCATGTTTTATCCACCAATGCTACTTATACATGATATAAGCATTCAATCTTGCTGAGTAAGGCATGATCATTATGATCCTTTGATCCTTTATGGTTTAGGTTTCCAGTTGGCTAATTAAGGCTTCATTAATACAACATTATAGTTGTATTGAAATTATCTTCTTAGTATCTCTATTGGATTAAGAATGTTATTCATTTGCTATGCCTACTTAATCCAATAGGAGTACTCATTGGTAACTATCTTCAGTGTTCATCCTTATAATCCTATTTGTTAACATATAATTATATCTTCTACTTAACTCTTCTATCTATTCAGGGGTGAGTTAACTCCATCATTTATCATATTGTTCTTATCCTTTTCCAACACTCCCATCCTATAAATGATATTCAAATCTAGCATTACTATTTACGTCTTCTTACTTCTTTCTTTATAGGCCTTAAGGGGATGCTATGATATGGTCAAGAGTTGATAGATTAAGAGTTGATAAGTTAAGAATTGGTGAATCAATAATTGATTACTCAATATTGATGAACAACAAATATAAGGATAGGATTCAATAGAGATGATAAAGATTGATATGGAAAGAAAGATATATGGTGAGTGATCTTAACTTTGGTTTCTGAAAAATCTGAGCATCTTAACACGGTATTTCCGAATGAGCCTCCATGACGCGATCTGGGAGTCACCTTTTCTAAAGCGTCGCCAACACCAGGCGAATCCCCCACTATCCGCTCCACGCCATCCACACAACCAAGAGAGAACCATCATCACCGCGACATTGCCCACCAGATATTCGCCCGTGCAGTCCACCTTCCAGGGCCGCCGCCCCGGTTTCCAGGGGCACGTGTGTTGACAATTCAGTGAGCATCATGGAATAACAAGGATGACCACCAGATATGTTCCCGTCCTGGCCTAGATCTAGCAATCTACGATTGACGGGGAGGGCATGGAAACAAAGGGATAGGAGCACAGCGGCCATCGCGCCGCCCGCAAGCCATCCATGCCCGTGGTGATCCTAGAACACGCCCACCAGGGCTTCCTAGACCAAGACCCATGGCCCAGATCTGTCACCGCTACCACCCCGCGCCCTCACTATCCTCGGAGCACAACACTATGTGACATGGATATACCCTACGGTTTCCTTACATTGTTATACCTGGTCCAGCCCAGGGAAGGCCCACGTGAAGACTTGCTGCCCAAAAAGATTTCTGGTGGCCCAATCCCATTACAAGTTCGACTCCTTGGAGGACACGTATAGCTATAGATAGAATTTCAAAGGGTTCAACCCTAATTTGTAAGCGACTTGACCTACCCCGGGACCTGGCCTATCTATATAAAGGCCAGGAGGGCACGGTGAGGAGGATCATCCAACTCATAAACACACCTCACGCCAGATTGCATTTGCACACGCCTGTAACTTTCGGTTTCCGTCGTAATCAAGAACAGACAAGCAGGAGTAGGGTTTTCCCTCTAGGGGCCTGAACCTAGGTAAACCTCGCCGAGTTGCTTGCATGTTAAACATCTCGCGACTTCCAGCATCCCCATATTATCCAAAACCTAAGTCCATAACAATGGGCATTAATGAGATCGAACCTCGTCAATTGGCGTCGTCTGTGGGAAACGAGGATGCTGATCGTGTGGTCGTGACGGTGCCATCCGGAGCGATCTACAATTCCTCGGCGACGGAGAACCACCTCCTCTTCGGCGCCTTCGAGTTCACCTCCCACTCGTCGGCCACCCGCAAAGATTTCGAGTCCATAGGTGACAGAATCGAGATGATGTTTGGGGGCTTCTACTTCCAGGTGGGGAAGACCGGCACCCTCCGCCTCCCAGAGCGGATGCCACTTCCATCAATCAAGCCCGCTTCATGGGCCCCACCCATCGATGCCCCACGCACATCGTCATTGATGGGTGACTCGGATCATAGCAGCATCTGCAACTCTGATCTGTGCGACCCCCCTTCAGATGAAGGAACCTATGGTTCATGATCTTGGAGCCACGGGAGCAGCGACCCTCTCCATGAGCGCTACCTGTGCACCGTCATCCATGGAAACGACATCAAAAATGGAGCCGATCCATCGCTGGATCAAATGCCCAATCCCCCTCCCGACGCTCAGGTCGATAACGGAGAAAACAGGTGTAACGCTCCCGAATCGGGTTTATGCAGATCTCAACATTTCCCGCCAAAATCTGCATAGAAGCAATTCAAATATGCCCACCAGACACTTTCGTGTGGGTGGGATTTGAATACAAGTAGTTACATCACAGTAGTTTACAACCGAGTCCACAAGAACTTAGATATACAACAACGACTCAACGAGTCAAGAATGCAAAACGTACAATACGAATATACAACTCAAGAAGAAAGCAAGGTAGTATCCAAGTACGGACAAGATCCAAATGGGACTAAGAGTCCTGAAGAATAACCAAGCGGTGTCCAACCCTGCCCAGGCCAAGCTGGAAGGGTAACCTTGCTAACGTCGTCGATCACATACCTGTCAAGCCAAAAGGGTGCCGACAAAGGGCAAAGGAAAACAAAAAGAGAGAGGTCAGTATTGAGGCCAGTACACGGCGAGACTAGAATTCGGCGGTCCTCACCTACATAGGTATGGTGGCCTCAGCAGCAGCAAAGCTTACACTATCTAACTTATAGAGACACACTATTAGAGCGAGATAAGAGAGCACTACACGATAACTATATATAACACCAAACATAACCCATCCGAAGATTTCCCCCTCGAAGACCAGTCGAGGAATTCCCCTTGCGGAACACACACAGTGACAATTTTAGTTAAGCAGGTGTTTAGTGTTGGAATTATGCCCTAGAGGCAATAATAAAGATGTTATTATTATAATTCTTGTTCATGATAATGTTTGTATTCCATGCTAGAATTGTATTAAGCGGAAACTTTAATACTTGTGTGGTTTGTGAACAACACCGTGTCCCTAGTATGCCTCTATGGACTAGCTCATTGATTAATGATGGTTAAGGTTTCCTAACCATAGACATGAGTTGTCAATTGATAATGAGATCATATCATTGGGAGAATGATATGATGGACAGACCCAAACTAAGCGAAGCAATTAGATCGTGTCATCGTGTTCATCTTTGCGAAGCTTTTCTTATGTCAAATATTGTATTCCTTAGACCATGAGATAATACAACTCCCTGGTATCGGAAGAAAGCTTTGAGGTCATCAAACGTCATCCTATGAGAGGGTGATTATAAAGGTGTCTCTCAGGTGATCGAAAAGTATCTGTTGGGTTGTATGTATCGAGATGGGATTTGTCCCTCCCAAGTCGGAGAGATATACTTCGGGCCCACTCGGTAATCGATATCAACAACGCTTGCAAGCATGTGGTTAAGGAGTTAATCACAAAGTGATATATTACGGAACGAGTAAAGTACTTGCTGCGAACGAGATTGAACTAGGTATGACGGTACCGACGATCAAATCTCGGGCAAGTAAAATATCGCGAGACAAAGGGAATATATATATGGGATTAATTAAATCCTGGCATCGTGGTTCATCCGATATGATCATCGATGAATGTGTGGGAGTCAATATGGGTTTCCAGACCCCGCTGTTGATTATTGATAGAAGATCATGTATGCATATTCTCGAACCCGAAGGGTCACACACTTAACGTGTCTCGACGCTAGGATAGATTGGATAATTGGTTTATGAGTTTTGTTCGGAGTCTCGGATGGGATCCGGGACATCACGAGAGATTCCGGAATGGTCCGGAGAATAAGATTCATATAAGGCAATGCAGTTTTTGGAGTTCAGAATTGTTCCGGGTTAATCGGTATTGTACCGGAAGCTTCTAGAACCTTCCAGAAGGGGGCCAACGTGGTCCCACCTGTCGGGAGGGGGAATGGGCCTATGAGGGAGTGCCCTGGCCGCATTGGGCCAGGGGCACAAGGCCCCATAGGGCCCAGCCGGCCAAACAAGGGGAAACCCTAGTTTGGAGCTTCTAGAAGGGGGGGGGGGTTCCTTGCCCCCCACTCCTCCCTCCTCTGGACGCCGGCCTAGACTTGGGGGAGGGGATAGGGCTGGCGCCCACCCCTCTATATATAGAGGGCTGGGGCGCACCACCCCCCGACACCTTCCCCTCAAGCCTAGTCGCCCTGCTGCCCTCCTCTCTCTCCCTCCCGACTGCGTGTAGGCGAAGCCCTGCTGCAGAAACTCTCCACCAATTGCACCGCGCCGCCGCGTTGTAGATCCAATCCATCTCTCCACCATACTTGCTGAACCAAGGAAGGAGGAGACGTCGAGGTGCTGCACGTGTGCATCTCACGGAGGCATCGCCACTTGCGGTGCTAGATCGGATCGGATCGCGAGGAGGAGAAGCGAGTACGACTACATCATCCACGTTCCGACGAACGTTCCGCTGTGTGAATCTTCAAGGGTATGAAGATCTAATCCAATATCTCTCGTTGTTTGCATCTCCTAGATTAGATCTTAGCTTCCCTCTGTTCGCATCCGTAGAAAATTTTGATGTGTTTCACGAGTAGAGCTAGATCTATGCGTAGATCTGTTTCACGAGTAGAACGCAACATGGTTTTTGCGGGCGTTGATGTTTTCTGTTGCAAGTCTCTTGTTTGTGTTCTTCTTATGCCGCAGGATAGTGAGATTGAAGCGGTCCAGGCCAACCTTACGCGACGTCGTTCGCGAGACCGGCTCCGCACTTGACGTGTGGCTTGTTCCACACATGCGGCTGGTGGATGCCAGTTTCTCTCACTATAGTTATCATGGGATTAACACCGGAGTTTGGAAACCATAATATCACCGTTGTGGCTTTCCGTAGGTAAGAATCGTTCTTAGCTTCTACTCCCATAAGACACGTAAAACATGCAACAACAAAGTAGAGGCGTCTAACTTGTTTTTGCAGGGAGTGTTTTCTGTGATATGGTATGGCCCAAGATGTGATGTGTATAATGTATGCGATGATCATGTTTTGTAATGTTTCACGACTTGCATGTCGATGAGTACACAACCGGCAGGAGCCATATGGTTGTCTTTATAATTGTGTATGACCTGTGTGTCAACTTCTTATACGCCATGTAATAGTTTCACTTTATCGCTAAGTAGTTAGCAATAGTTGTAGTTGCTATTCGTGGTGGAGGCAATCATGGTGGAGTGATGGAGATCATGCCGGCACGCACAAGATGGAGATCATTGAGCGAAGATTGGCTATACCATGTCACATAAAGTTATATGCATGTGATGTTTATCCTTTTATGTATCTTATTATGCTTAGATCGCGACGGTAGCATTATAAGATGATTCCTCACTTAAAGATCAAGATAAAAATTATGTTCTCCCCAAGTATGCACCATTGCGAAAGTTTGTCGTGTCCAAGCATCACGTGATGATCGGGTGCTATAGACTCTACGTTCACATACAACGGGTGCAAGCCAGTTTTGCACACGCGGAAATACTTGGGTCTAACTTGACGAGCCTAGCATATACAGACATGGCCTCGGAACACATGAACCGAAAGGTTAAGAATGAGTCATATGAATGATATGATCGACACTTCGTTGTCCACCATTGAAACCACATCTCTTCTCGTGAAGATCGGATTAGGTGTGGTGAATTTGGATCGTGTTCACTAAACAACTTGAGGGATGTTGAATTTAGTGGGAGTTCATCTAGTAATTTGATTAAAAGTTGAACTAGTTATCATGAACATAGTCTAATTTGTACTTGCAAACATTGTAGATCAAATGGCTAAGTCCAACTTCAACTTCAACGTTTTTGCTGAGAAGGAAAAGCTTAAAAACAATGGGTCTAACTTCACCAACTGGTTCCGCAATCTGAGAATCATTCTCTCTGGCGGTCAAAAGGACTACGTCCTTGAGAATGCGTTAGGTGACGCCCCTGCTGCTACTGCGCCGGCTGATGAGAAAGTTGTCTATCAGTCGCGCAAAGATGATTATGGTGTGATTAAGAGCACCATGTTGTTTGCTATGGAATCAGACCTTCAAAATCGTTTTGAAGACTATCCCGGGCGCTTTGAGATTCTCGAGGAGCTGAAAACCATGTTTCAGACTCATGCCCGTTCTGAGAGATATGAGATCTCTGAGAAGTTCTTTAACTGCAAGATGGAGGAAGGGAGTTCCGTTAGTGAGCACGCCATTAAGATGTTGGGATACACTCAATGCCTTGAGCAACTGGACTGCAAGATTCCAGAGGAGCTCAAGATTGACAGGGTTCTGCAATCACTCCCTCCTAGCTACAAAAGTTTTGTAGTGACTCACAATCAGATTGGTTCCACTGATACGATCACCGAGCTCTTCGCAAAGCTGAAGGGTGCGGAGGTGGACATCAAAAAGGATAATCATGTGTTGATGGTCAACAAGCCCCCCACCTTCAAGAAAGGTAAGGGTGCAAAGAAGCCCTTCAAGAAAGGCGGCGGCAAGCGCGTTGCCCCTGCTGAGAAGAAGCTCAGGTCTGGTCCTAAGCCCGACACTGAGTGCTTCTATTGCAAGGACAAGGGTCACTGGAAGCGTAACTGTCCGAAGTACTTAGCGGACAAGAAGGCTGGCACCATCAAAGGTATATTTGATATACATGTTATTGATGTTTTCCTTACTAGCCCTCGTTGTAGTGCCTGGGTATTTGATACTGGTTCAGTTGTTAATATTTGTAACTCGAAACAGGAGCTACGGAATAGACGGCGACTTGCAAGGGATGAGGTGACGATGCGCGTTGGCAACGGATCAAGAGTTGATGTGATGGTCGTCGGCACGCTCTCCTTAGTTTTACCTTCGGGATTAGTTTTAAACCTCAATAAATGTTATTATGTGCCTGCGTTGAGCATGAACATTATTTCTGGATCTTGTTTATTGCAAGACGGTTATTAATTTAAATCGGAGAATAATGGTTGTTCTATTTATATGAGTAACATCTTTTATGGTCATGCACCTATTGTGAATGGTTTATTTCTTCTAGATCTCGAAAGGGATGAAACACACATCCATAACATTGAGGCTAAGAGATGCAAAGTAGATAGTGATAATACTACTTATTTGTGGCACTGTCGTCTAGGTCATATTGGTGTAAAGCGCATGAAGAAACTCCATTCTAATGGACTTTTGGAGTCTCTTGATTTTGAATCATTTGACACATGCGAACCATGCCTCATGGGCAAGATGATCAAAACCCCGTTCTCCGGTATGACGGAGCGAGCAACGGACTTGTTTGGAAATCATACATACCGATGCATGCGGACCGATGAGTGTTTCGACGCGCGGTGGATATCACTATTTTCTCACTTTTACCGATGACTTAAGTAGATATGGGTATATCTATTTAATGAAACATAAATCTGAAACGTTTGAAAAGTTCAAAGAATTTCAGAATGAAGTGGAGAACCATCGTAACAGAAAGATTAAGTTTCTACGATCTGATCGTGGAGGTGAATATTTGAGTTATGATTTTCTCAAGCATCTTAAAGCAAGCGGAATCGTTTCGCAACTCACGCCACCCGGAACACCACAGCGCAATGGTGTGTCTGAACGCCAGAATCGAACCCTATTAGATATGGTCCGATCGATGATGTCTCTTACTGATTTGCCGTTATCATTTTGGGGTTATGCATTAGAAACCGCTGCATTCACTTTAAATAGGGCACCATCTAAATCCGTTGAGACGACACCGTATGAACTGTGGTTTGGTGCTAAACCTAAGTTGTCGTTTCTTAAAGTTTGGGGATGCGAAGCTTACGTCAAGAAGTTGATGCCGGACAAGCTCGAACCCAAAGCGGAGAAATGCGTCTTCATAGGATACCCTAAGGAAACTATTGTGTATACCTTCTATCACAGAACCGAAGGCAAAGTGTTTGTCGCAAAGAATGGTTCCTTTCTTGAGAAGGAGTTTCTCTCGAAAGAAGTGAGTGGGAGGAAAGTAGAGCTAGACGAGGTTATTGAACCTTCTCTTGAATTGGAGAGTAGCGCAGCACCTGAAATTGTTCCAGTGCCGCCTGCACCAACAATAGAGGAAGCTAATGACAAGGATCATGAAGCTTCGGACGATGCTGCTACTGAACGTCGCAGGTCGACAAGGTCGCGTGCCCCTCCTGAGTGGTACGGCAACCCTGTCTTGACTGTCTTGTTGGTAGAAGACACTGAACCTACGAACTATGAGGAAGCGATGATGAGCCCAGACTCTGAGAAATGGCTAGAAGCCATGAAATCCGAATTGGGATCCATGAGCGAAAACCAAGTATGGACTTTGGTGGACCCTCCTAGCGACCGAAAGGCCGTTGAGTGCAAATGGATTTTCAAGAAGAAAACGGACGCAGATGGTAATGTTACCGTCTATAAAGCACGACTTGTCGCGAAAGGTTTTCGCCAAGTTCAAGGTGTTAACTACGATGAGACTTTCTATCCCGTAGCGATGTTTAAGTCCATTCGGATTTTATTAGCAATTGCTGCGTTTCATGATTATGAAATATGGCAGATGGATGTCAATACTGCGTTCCTCAATGGCAACATTGATGAAGAGTTGTATATGATGCAACCCGAAGGTTTTGTCGATCCTAAGGATGCTGATAAAGTATGAAACTCCAGCGTTCTATTTATGGACTGAAGCAAGCATCTCGGAGTTGGAACCTTCGTTTTGATCAAGTGATCAAGAGCTTTGGATTTGTTCCAAATTGCTACAAAGCTTGCATCTACAAGAAAGTGAGTGGGAGCTCGGCGACATTTCGGGTACTATATGTGGATGACATATTGATTATTGGAAATGACATTAACATGCTTAACGATGTGAAGAGTTATTTGAACAAGTGTTTTTCAATGAAAGACCTAGGTGAAGCTGCTTATATATTGGGCATCAAAATCTATAGAGATAGACAAAGACGCCTGATAGCTTTAAGCCAGAGTACATACCTAGACAAAGTTCTGAAAAGGTTCAGAATGGATAAGGCAAAGAAAGGTTCAATGCCTATGTTGTCAGGTAAGATATTGAGCAAGGCTCAGTGTCCAGCTACGGTAAATGATAGGGAAGCTATGAGCAAAGTGCCTTATGCCTCGGCCATAGGTTCTATCATGTATGCCATGCTGTGTACTAGACCTGATGTGTCCAATGCTCTTAGTTTGACGAGCAGATATCAAAGTGATCCAGGAGTGGAACACTGGACAGCCGTGAAGAACATCCTAAAGTACCTAAATAGGACTAAAGAAATGTTCTTAGTCTATGGGGGTGATGAACAGCTCGTCGTAAAAGGTTACGTTGACGCTAGTTTCGACACCGACAAGGATGATTCTAAATCTCAGACAGGATACGTGTATATTTTGAATGGAGGAGCTGTGAGCTGAAGAAGCTGCAAGCAAAGCGTGATCGCGGGATCTATAGTAGAAGCGGAATACATGGCTGCTGCAGAAGCGTCAAGTGAAGGAGTTTGGATCAGGAACTTCATCACTGAGCTTGGTGTGGTTCCAAGTGCATTGGACCCACTGGAGATATTGTGTGACAACACTGGCGCCATAGCACTCGCTAAGGAACCAAGATATCATCCAAAGACCAAGCATATCAACCGCAAGTTTCATATAATCCGAGATTATATAGCAGATGGAGATCTGAAGATTAGCAAAGTACATACAGATCTGAATGTCACAGATCCATTGACTAAACCTCTTCCACGTGTAAAACATGATCAGCACCTCAGTGCCATGGGTGTGAGATTGTTGCCAAATGTAAACTAGATTATTGACTCTAGTGCAAGTGGGAGACTGTTGGAATTATGCCCTAGAGGCAATAATAAAGATGTTATTATTATAATTCTTGTTCATGATAATGTTTGTATTCCATGCTAGAATTGTATTAAGCGGAAACTTTAATACTTGTGTGGTTTGTGAACAACACCGTGTCCCTAGTATGCCTCTATGGACTAGCTCATTGATTAATGATGGTTAAGGTTTCCTAACCATAGACATGAGTTGTCAATTGATAATGAGATCATATCATTGGGAGAATGATATGATGGACAGACCCAAACTAAGCGAAGCAATTAGATCGTGTCATCGTGTTCATCTTTGCGAAGCTTTTCTTATGTCAAATATTGTATTCCTTAGACCATGAGATAATACAAATCCCTGGTATCGGAAGAAAGCTTTGAGGTCATCAAACGTCATCCTATGAGAGGGTGATTATAAAGGTGTGTCTCAGGTGATCGGAAAGTATCTGTTGGGTTGTATGTATCGAGATGGGATTTGTCCCTCCCAAGTCGGAGAGATATACTTCGGGCCCACTCGGTAATCGATATCAACAACGCTTGCAAGCATGTGGTTAAGGAGTTAATCACAAAGTGATATCGGATTACGGAACGAGTAAAGTACTTGCCGTGAACGAGATTGAACTAGGTATGCGGTACCGATGATCAAATCTCGGGCAAGTAAAATATCGCGAGACGAAGGTAATATATATGGGATTAATTGAATCCTGGCATCGTGGTTCATCCGATATGATCATCGATGAATGTGTGGGAGACAATATGGGTTTCCAGACCCCGCTGTTGATTATTGATAGAAGATCATGTCTGCATATTCTCGAACCCGAAGGGTCACACACTTAACGTGTCTCGACGCTAGGATAGATTGGATAATTGGTTTATGAGTTTTTGTTCGGAGTCTCGGATGGGATCCGGGACATCACAAGAGGTTCCGAAATGGTCCGGAGAATAAGATTCATATAAGGCAGTGTAGTTTTTGGAGTTTGGAATTGTTCCGGGTTAATCGGTATTGTACCGGAAGCTTCTAGAACCTTCCGGAAGGGGGCCAACGTGGTCCCACCTGTCAGGAGGGGGCATGGGCCTATGAGGGAGTGCCCTGGCCGCATTGGGCCAGGGTCACAAGGCCCCATAGGGCCCAGCCAGCCAAACAAGGGGAAACCCTAGTTTGGAGTTTCTAGAAGGGGGGGTTTCCTTGCCCCCCACTCCTCCCTCCTTTGGCCGCCGGCCTAGGCTTGGGGGAGGGGCTAGGGCTGGCGCCCACCCCTCTATATATAGAGGGCTGGGGCTCACCACCCCCCGACACCTTCCCCTCAAGCCTAGTCGCCCTGCTGCCCTCCTCTCTCTCTCCCTCCCGACTGCGTGTAGGCGAAGCCCTGCTGCAGAAACTCTCCACCAATTGCACCGCTCCGTCGCGTTGTAGATCCAATCCATCTCTCCACCATACTTGCTGGACCAAGGAAGGAGGAGACGTCGAGGTGCTGCACGTGTGCATCTCACGGAGGCATCGCCACTTGCGGTGCTAGATCGGATCGGATCGCGAGGAGGAGAAGCGAGTACGACTACATCACCCACGTTCCGATGAACGTTCCGCTGTGCGAATATTCAAGGGTATGAAGATCTAATCCAATCTCTCTCGTTGTTTGCATCTCCTAGATTAGATCTTGGCTTCCCTCTGTTCGCATCCGTAGAAATTTTTGATTTACTATGCCGTGAAATCCATCATTTAGTTGATAAGGCTAATTACTAATCATATTATTAAAGAGCGAAACATTATTGGCGTTGTCTATGATCATGACACTGTACTCTTGAGGCATCCATAACCGTGGATACACTGCTTCTCGAAAATATTTACCCTGCAGGGGTGCACTACTGTACCCAAACACATGCTCAACCCTTCAGGCAACATATCACATGTGCCATCCGAATCTCACAACAAGATCTGTCCCATAACTACGAGCATATCCAGAGACATCACCTACTGTGGGGAACCAACCAAGAGGTATGACTCAAGGAAGGCACAACGTTTGCGCCTACTGGTGGATCGGGCCTGCGGGGTAACTTGTACACACCGTGGGTGCCGCCACTGTGTACCGCGATTTATGTCCACCAAAACATCAAGTCCGAAGACATATAAACTCACCCATGTCCGAGGACATATTATGCGTATGCACCAAATGGAAAACCAATTTTGTAACCCTCTGGATATACGAATAGCGCCGGTAGTTGAGGGGGGGATCCCAAAGGCCCCACGTTTGGTTAGCGCGATCAACTCAGAACTGGTATCGTAGAACGAAAGGGTCCTAGGTCGGCTCAAACAGTTCCCAAAGGTGGTCCCTGCCGGGGCCTTATCATTAGGTGAAACCATAACCAACACCAACATCACCAATTTAATTATCTTATCACCATCAATATTCAAGTATCATGTTCCACCTGTATGAGAGCAATACTAAGCATGCCTACAACTCGCAAGGACAGTCTAGATAGTCAATCAAGGCAATATAGTGGAGCAGATAATTAAAGAAATGGTACTATAGCATCGACAATAAGGGTAGCAATAGATCAAAAGTAGGAAGTAAAGACTATAAATGCAAAATAGGTAGAAGAGGAAGAATGCTCGCCTGAGAGACAAGGTCGAGAAACCGGAGGCTTGTCGCAACTCGCATCCACTCATCGTCCTATCCGGTAAAGAAGCAAAGTACTAGAAAGAACACCCGATGCAATATTTAATACTAGGCAAAAGATCTGGCATGTTTATGATATGATGCATGGCATGGCAATATGTGTCCCCACTTAGCAATATTAAACGGAATCGGGATCCCGACAAATAGATATTATGGTTGGAGTTGTTTATCTACCCTGCAATTTAAATGTTGGTTAACAAGATAAATCATGGCATTGGTTCGCTACACAATATTAAATGGAGTCCGGAATATGACACAATTATCCCGCGTTTAATCTTCATGCTTAATTATTAGGTGATTCGAAAAAGTCCCCCAAACAAATAAACATGTATGCGAGTAAGGATGGATTAATATGCAAAAAGTTATATTATATGTATTATAACAAAATAGGGGTCTCGGATAGGGGTCGCACATTGGCTTCAGCATCGAGGATCTAGGGGTCGACGGGGTTCGGTCTTGGAGATCTTGGCATTCCATGAAGAAGAGGTACGGTTCTGTGTCAACGACCTTGGGGATCCGACTTCGGGTGTCGAAGATAGCCGAGGTAGTCGAAGCCAAACACCATTAGATCATCTTCACATATTCACACCGGCAGTACACTCCCAGGTCACACCACCACTTCACGGGATTCAGATGCAACTTCCACAATAGGAGGCTGTGGTCATATGCCACCAAAAGCACCAATAGCCTGAAGCAAACACATGGTGCCAGACTCGATGGTCAAAGCAATAGGAACACAAGCGCAAGACGAGGAGAGCAAGGCAGCACCGACAGGAGCAGGAGACAAGCGGGCTCTCGACGGCATCGAGGTGCAGGCGGAACTTCACGGAGGCAGGCGCCCACGCGAGGAAGGAGGGGCCACGGCAGGGCGCGGGGCTCGGGTACAGAGGAGGTCGTGCGGGACGATGCAGTGACGTGGACCAGGGGAAGCAGCGACACGGGCCGCCGGGGCGGGCGCACGACTCAAGCGGAGCAGAGGAGGCTCGGGCGGCGGCGGCCAGACGACGGGGTGTAGGCGAGGCTCGCCGGCGATAGCGATGACGGTTGGGGAGGAGAGGGCCGAGAGGTAGATCTTGAGGGCGAGGAAGGCCGCGAGGTCGACGATGGACGGAGGGGAACTGGCGGCACGCGGAACAGAGGCGAGGGTTCGGCGCCGGCGGGATCGAGGTCGAGGCCCAGGTGGCGGCGGGTTCAAAGGGAGGCGTCGCTGGGAGTCCAAGAGGAGGCGGTGGACCAGGGTCGCGATGGGGAGATGGTGGCGACAGCGTGCGTGATTCCTGTGCGTGTGTGGGTCGTGTGTGTGCGAGGCGTGTGAGTGTGTTGCAACATGACAGGGTGTGTGGGTTTCGGGCGCGTGCGTGTGTTGTGTGTGTGGGTGGGTCTGGCGGCGACGGGGTGTGGGATTAGGTGTATCGGGTGCGGGCTAGGGTAGGATTAGGGTTAGTTTTGTCTAGGGTTTGGGTAGTAGGTGGCTAGATGGGCCGTTTGGCCCGGCCGGCTGCCTCCCCATAAAAATATTTTTTTTATTTATTTTAGTTTAAGAGATTTTTGCAAATACTTTTTAAACAATTTAAAGATCTAGAAAAGACCGGGTTTTTGATTTGAAATTAAAAGAGGGGACTAATTAGAAAACAAAATAGGCTTTTGATGAAAATATTTTACGGCGAAAGTATGCATGATGTCATGATGATGCAAAAATAGAAAATAACACGGAATTTTATTTTGAAATATTTTCTGGGGCATTACAACAAGGTGAACCTGCCAAATAGGGGAGCTCGAGGCAGTGAGGGCGTAAATCGTGCCCACAATAAAATCCACCTCAATAAAGATGGCTGGGATATCGCGCGCGAGGTTGTACGGGGCAGTCACATCTTACCTGTCGACGCCTCCCACGACATGTTGATGGCCTATCACTATCTCCTTATCGGGGAACACAATCGACAGGTCAAGATACAAGGCGACCTCGAAAAACACAAGCGGGCAGCTGGCGAATCAAGCATGCATCAAGCTGCACTCTTCGCCGCTGGCGGCTCCTCTTCACACGGCAACGACACCCGCAAGTACCGCTCTTGCCTAGAGCGCATGGACCCCACTGCACAGCGCGAGGTCACCAAAGCACTTGACACGTCCTTCATGATGATGGACTCGCAAGGCAACGTCATGCCAAAAAATGCCACAGGCTGCGATCATGGCAGCCACCACCTATCTCGCGTCCAACCCGCCACCGGCGGGAGAGACCCGAAGAACATGATCCATAAGTCTGCTCTTGCAGGCCTTGGACTCGTCAGAGCTGCGCTCCACGATGAAACACTCGCAGAGCCGAAGAACAAGGCCACGGTAAGGTTCAATCAAAGTCGCACACCCTCATTCGAGGAAGAATACCATGACCTACCTCGACGCCGGATCCCATGACGCCATAGTAGAAACTACGATGCTCGTAGCGAGCTCACATAGCGCAAGATCGACAAATCATGCGTTAAGTGCGCATGCTCAACTGAGTCCTTAGAGGACAACAGAGAGCTATGCGGAGCCAGATGCTTTAGCAGGTCCGTTCGGCAATCACGGATGCCGAAGAACTTCAAGCTCCCTTCGGACAACCCGAAGTTTGATGGCGCACATGAGCCAAAAAACTGGCTCGACGATCATCTGTCGTTAGTCAAGCTCCATAGTGGGAACAACAACACCGCCTTGCAGTGCCTTCAGCTACAGCTGACAGGCGCAGCCAAGGACTGGCTCAATAGCCTCCCCTTCGGCTCTAGTCGAAGCTGGGAAGAGCTGTCGTACAGCTTCATACGCAACTTCAAGGGCACCAGCAAGAGACCTGTCTTAATCGAAGAGCCGCGAGCCTGCACCCAACGGACCAACGAGTCCATCCGCCTGTACATACTACGCTGGTCCGTCATCAAGAACTCCGCCGTGAACATCTCTGAGGAGAGGGCAGTCGATGCCTTCAAGGACGGCGTCAGGCGCCATGAGTTCAAGGAGAAGCTCGGGCGTGTCAAGCCCAAAACCCTCAATCACCTAATGGATATCGCCAATAGTTGGGCAGATGGCGAAGATGCCGTCAACCGAACACATTTCGTATGACGAAGATTACTTCGTCCGTAGGCGCGATCGCCGTGGAAAGAGAAGATCGCGCATCTACGACGATTGCGAGGAAGTTCACATGGTTGCGACTGGCTACGCCGATCGCCGCGATGATGGCAACCGCAACAGCGGGTACCGCAATAGCGGGTATCGCGATGGTGGGCGGCCCACACAAACGTGGCAACGTCGCAACTGCGACGACGAGCCTTTGGCACACGACAAGCTATCAGGTCCCTGCACCATGCACTTCTACATCA
This sequence comes from Avena sativa, assembly GCA_916181665.1. Classification (NCBI taxonomy): domain Eukaryota; kingdom Viridiplantae; phylum Streptophyta; class Magnoliopsida; order Poales; family Poaceae; genus Avena; species Avena sativa. The sequence goes on along the minus strand of OV702280.1, from coordinate 14,685,318 downwards.
ACAAGCAAGATGGTAAGAAGAAGATCAGCCATATGCTCAAGGACTGCCGAGAGTTCCAGAAACTCAGCGAGGGCCTCACCCAGATGCGACGCCAGGCGGTGATCCCGGGATTCGCACCGGCTCTAGGAGCCGTAGCTCACGGGGCTCCACCACCATCACCTAGAGGACCCTCGTAACCTGCGGCTGCACCAACGCAGAATAATGGTGCGGACGGATACCCACCAAGTCAATTTGGCCGTGACCACTCCACCATCGATACCCGAGTACCTCAGCGGCTCGGAGTCCTGCATCACGTTCGATCGTTCGGATCACCCGCGCCAGATACCTCGCCCAGGCCACTCTTCCCTGGTGCTCGAGGCCTAGATCGGAGGGTTCCAGATGAGCCGTTTCTTCATGGATGGAGGTAGCGGCATCAACCTGATGTTCGCCAGCACACTCGCATCCATGCGGATCCCGCTATGCAGCCTAGAGCCGTCGGACACGATGTTCCATGGCATCGTCCCAGGGAAGGGCATTTACCCCCTGGGCAAGATATGACTCGACGTCATCTTCGGCAAGCCCGAAAACTTCAGGCGTGAGCGGATGGAGTTCGAAGTGGTGGACTGGCCCTCACAGTACCACGCCATCCTCGGGCATGTAGCATTCGCAAGATTCCTGGCAGTGTTGCACTATGCATACCTTCTACTGAAGATGCCAGGACCCAGGGGCTTCATCATCGTCCCAGGAAGCTTCACCAGGTCATACAACTACTACAAAGACTTCAATAGAATCTCTTAGTCGTTCGGCATGCAGGAGGAGCTCACAAGACCCAAGGAGGCCACAGACAACGGGGCACCCCAGTCACCAGGCAAAACGCACCTGATATGTCGTTCGACTCTACACTCAACACAAAGAAGGTGCAGGTTTACTCGACAGACGCCTCCAAGACGACACTGATCGCTAACAACCTAAGCCCTGCATAGGAAAGCGCACTCGTCGAATTCCTCCGTGAGCGCTGGGAAATTTTCGCCTGGTGTCCTGCGGACATGCCAGGAGTTCCCAGGAAATTCGCCGAGCATGCACTCAATGTGTTTCCAGACGCAAAACCAGTTAAGCAGTCGATGCATCGACTGTCCGAGCCTAGAGCCGAAGCCGTTGGTATCGAAGTCAACAGACTCCTTGATGCCAACTTCATCAGGGACATAAAGGAAAGCAAGTGGCTGGCCAACCCCGTGTTGGTCCCCAAGAAGGACACGGACATCCTGTGGATGTGCGTGGACTTCAGATCTCTCAACAAGTTTTGTCCAAAGGACCACTTTCCTCTACCACGGATCGATCAAATCATCGAATCCACTTGTAAGGTTCCCAACCTTTAATAAAGTAGAGATCCCTGTGTTTACAATGCTAGTCCCTGGATCAATAGCTAGCATCCACAGTTAAGATGTAATATCAAGAAACAAAGGTCATAATACACTTTATAACCAGGAATAAAATAATTCATTACATCTTACATAGCTTATTTGGCTATCACATTACAATGCAGCAGAATATAACAATAGCATGGGGTCCTTCATCTTCAAAGTGCCACAGGCAATCATGTTGGTTGTGGACTTGTAATCCTATTCAACACACTTCACTAACATAAAACAAACCTGCAACATAATAAGTTGCAGCCACAAGGGTCAATACATTTGAATTGTATTGACAAGTTTCACTACTATGTAGAAATAAGTGGATCCTATCATTACATGCATATTCGGCTAAGTAGGGTTTAGGCTCTTTTGCAGAAAGCAATATAGTTTTATCCTATCTTTTCAAAATAGTTTTGATCTTTTTGTCAAATCTTTCTGAACTCCTTGGAAAACTCCAAGTGCTTCTAATCCCTTATTGTCACCATCAAGTTTTACTTTGAGAAATTGGAATGTTGAGATCTTCCATAGCTTCAGGCCTTAGTTGCTCAGAGTTATCCATAACCGAGGACACGGCTAAGTACTTAGAATTTGATCTTCTGCAGAAGTTGTACACTTTACCCACATGACACAATCTCGTATTGACGCCACCAGTGGCAGCTGGATAAGTACTCACCAAAATGGAGTACTGGCAGATCGAGAATGTGACAAAGTCTTTCCATAGAAGTCCTCCCAATACACAATGCTAGCTTGTCAACCAGGCACCAATGTAGGGATATATTTCCCTTACACAATTCTAGTTAACCTGAAGATGCCAATGCATAGGTCTTCCACTATGTAGTTGACTAAGCCAGAGACCATTTAGCATGTGGTTGTACACGGAAGCCACTGTACGAGAAACATGTTCAATCTCTAAGTCCCTGGGTGGTTTTCTTCTAGTGCACATACAAAAAGATAGCCATATAAACATGGTTCCCTTTGCTGCCACCTTGTCCAAAACTTGAGTATCCTTTTCCACCCAAGTGGTTCATTGAATACTTGTTTTATTATAGAAAACATATATCTTTCCAACACTTCATATAATCATATCATGTATCCCATCCTAAATATATAGCAGGGCTAAGCTTACTACAACTACAATGTTTTCACTAAAGAAGATATAAGGGTATCCTATTAGGATTTAGCATAGCATAAAATATAGTAGCCCTATCATGCATACTACAAAAATACCACTAAGCGTAGTGAAAATAGTAGGACATGGATGATGTGTCACTTGCCTTTTTAGTAGAGAATGTTGGTTCACTTCTTGATCTTGCAAATATCACACTCTTCTAACTTCACTACAATTCAATCAAGCAAACACATTTTCAAACCAACATTCGAACAATTTATCACACATAAAATAATAGAAACAAGGCAATGCATGCAAGCATGCAAAAGATGGTTTCTATTAGGCTCTAAACATTTTAAATATCAATGTGGTCATTCATTAAAATGGTAAAACCATTTGCAAAAAGGTTTCATCTCATAAACCAAATATTATGCTAAGGTGATATTTTATGTTGTTGAAAATATCTTTTAGCAAAGTAATAAATTTATATGGTTCATCAAATATGTTCTTAAATCACAAAACTTGGTGTTTAGGGTCAGAAGGTTTGAATCAACTCATTTCCCAAAGGCTTTACTCAAAAATCATTTCTAAACCATAAACAATATTTTTATTTGACTAGAAATGTGCTAATTCAAATATTTATTCCTTAACTTCACAAAATACATTTTTAAATCCATAAGTTGGTTCCTATGGTCAGTAGGTTCAAAACAATCCATTTAGCAAAGATTTCACCTTAAAAATATATCTAGAACAATTTTTATACTCAAATTATGCCTACACATGTTTCTGCAAATTCAACCAATTTTCCGGAAGCAAAACATTAAAAAATTGCATGGTTGCAAAGTACTTGTTCTGCTGATTCCATTGATATAACATTTGCAAAATTTGGACGTGTAGAATTAAAGTTATGAATTTTACAAGTTTGCATATCTAATAGATTCTAATTTCTGTTTTAATTCAAACTCTGTCCACGTGGTTCGATACTATTGGTCGGTAACGGTTCGTGCGGATCGAATAATACTGGCCGTAGGATTTCACTTAAAACGCACGACACAGATGGACGCGTACCCCTTCATCTAAAATCTAATCTGATCCTTTCGATCTAGATCCGACGGACCACAACGCTTTGACCATGGTTTGGCGGCGCTGGAGGCGGCGGACGGCGGCGCACGCTCGGGCGGTGGTGTTGGCGATGATTCAGGAAGCGAGGGAGAGGGAGGAGTAGCTCACCGTGCTCGCAGAAGTGCAGTGAAGCTCGGGGTGTGGTCGGCTTGTCGAGGGGCGCACTAGAGAAGCGGCTATTGCTCGCCGGAGATAGCGGCGGCGCCAGATGCTTCGGTTTGTCGTCGGGGGCGAGGCTGCAGGTCATGCCGAGGCAAACGGGAGGCGCGTTAGACGCGTACTGTTCTGGGGATCATGGGAGCATCATCAGGAGGGTTCGGGGCGGTCTGAGCTTACCAGGGGGCTTGCCGGAGTAATGGCAGAAAACGGTGTTGCTCGGTGTCGAGGTTGCCGACGTTGTGGAGAGGGCGAGACCAAGCGGTTGGCACTGGCAGATGCGCAGAGGTCTGCTGGTCAAGCTCGTGCAAAGCAAGGGCCGAGGGGGTGAATGTCCTCGCCGGAATTGATGGAGGACCTCATCGGAGCAGAGAGGGTTCGAGCTCGCGATTCTCGCAGCCTAGAGGCAGAGAGGAGGTGTGGCTTGGGGAAAATGGAAGAGGAGAGCGTGGCGTTTAAAGGCGTGCGGTTGCTGGCGAGATTTACTCGCAGTGTTATGCCAATTCAATGGCATTCGTCGCCGGCAGAAACGGTGAGGGGGGGGAACGGTCGAGGTGGAGACGACGACCTAGCAGGTGGGGTCCGGCTGTCTGCGAGAGAGAGAGAGAAAGAGTGGGGCCACCGATCAGCGACTGTGCGGGTGTGTTCCTGGGTGAAAACGATTCGCGTGTGGGGTGAGTAGGTGGGCTGCGCTGCTGGGCTTTAGTTGGGCCAGATGGGTTGGGTTGCTTTGTTTCATTTTTTTTATACAAACCTTTTTCTTTTTCTGTATTGAATTTCTGTTTTGATTTTTCATTCAAACAATTCAAACTCCATTTGAATTCAAACCACCACTAAACTTTAGGTATAGTTTAATTCTGTTTAACAACATATTTGAAAGTCCAAAAATAAAATAATTCTTTTATTCTTTTAGGATCTATTAATAATTAAATAAATAGACATTAGTCTTTAATTCAAATAGGATTTAATATATTTTTAAAACTCTATTTGAAATCTAAATTTATACAAAAATCTTTTTAGTAGGTTTTATTAAAAACATAACACTTTGAAATATAATTTAAAATAATTTAATAAGTTTTTCATGATCATTCAAAATAGGAAAATGTCTTTACTTGAATGAAATTTGGATATAAATAAATCCTCATGGTTTTATTTAAATAAACTTTTACTCCTTTTTATCAAACAAAATATTTTATTGTAAAATGCTTGGCCAAGATTTAATTTGGCTCTTTAAAATAGTCCTAATTCATTATTTCTATCTTTGCTTATAAAACTATATCTTTTTATTTAAAGATCCAAAAATGGTGATTCCAACTTTTATAACTTTATTTATTATTTGTTTATCTTTTTTTTAAATCCTTCTAGGATTTTATTTGATCAAAATAGGTTTTGATGTTTCCAATTGGAATCAAAAAGTTTCTTCTCACCCTAAATTTCAACAATTATTTATTTTGTTCATTTATTTTTCACATTTCATAATTTGGAAAATTTTGGGATGTGACACCACTATAGGATGGGAGAAACTCTCCTTCCTCGACACCTACTCAGGCTACAATCAAATTCGGCTGAAGGTCGAAGATCAGGAGAAAACATCATTCATCACACCATTCGGGGTGTTCTGCTACAACACAATGCCTTTCAGGCTAAAAAACACATGCGCCACTTACCATAGATGCATGCGGGCATGTCTGAAGAACCAGATTGGTCGCAACGTCCATGTCTATGTCGATGACATAGTGATCAAGACCAAGGAGGCTAGGATGCTCATCGACGACCTCCGCGAGACATTCGGCAACCTTGATCACTACAAGATTAAGCTGAACCCAGACAAGTGCGCTTTCGGCGTCTCGTCTAGCTAATTACTCGGGTACTTCATCTCTCAATGTGGCATCGAGGCAAACCCGAAGAAAATCAGGGCTAAACTATCTATGGATAAGCCCAAGAACCTCAAAGGGGTCCAGCAACTTGTTGGGCGAATCGCGGCGCTCAGTAGGTTCATCAGCCGCATGGGCGAGAAGGCTATCCCTTTCTATTAGATGCCACACAAGGCTGACAAATTCAAGTGGATGGATGAAGCAAATGAACCATTAGAGGACCTCAAATGGTTGTTCTCCACATCACCTGTCCTGATGATGCTGAAGGAGAGGGAGCCCTTGCTGCTGTATATAGCATCCACACATTAGGTGGTCAGCATAACACTCATGGTCGAACGACCCGAAGATGGCAAGACCCACGGGGTACAACGCCCAATCTACTACCTCAGCAAGGTACTAACCCCGACAAAGCAGAGGTACCCCCACTACCAGAAACTCGCCTACAGCTTATTCATGACGGCGCGTCGTTTGAGCCATTACTTCCAAGAGCACCAGATTGTGGTCGTCAACAACGTCCCGCTGTCGAACATCCAAAACAACCCCGAAGCTACGGGGCGAGTAGCCTTCTGGGGCATCGAGCTGTCTCCTCGAGACATCATCTACGAGCGGCACACCGCCATCAAGTCCCAGGTGCTCCCTGACTTCCTCGTCCACTGGATGGAACTCCAACTGTCAGACACTCCAGACATGTTGCAGTCCTGGAAAATGCACTTCGACGGCTCTAAGCGCGAGGTTGGAGCAGGAGCTGGCGTAATACTAACATACCCTCAAGGGGACAAGATGAGGTATGTCTTTCGGATGAAATTCCATGCATCCAACAACGAGGCCGAATACAAGGCACCCATACATGGCTGATCGCATACCGTGCGCTCTATAACTCACTCGTAGGGGACTTCGACGGCTGCGAACTTCGGCATGTTGGCAGAGAAAGCAACAAAGAAGCCGACAAGCTCGCCAGCATCGGCTCCACATGCGCCCTAGTGCCACCAGGTGTGTTCCTCGAACAAATCTGCATACCCTCCATCAAGCAGAAATTTCCAAAGGGTACAGCCGAAGTCGTAGAACACTCGGGGGATGCGCCACCCGAAGGACAAGAAGGACCCGAAAAGCTCAACACGGAGGTCGAGCTGGTAAGCCTTATGCAGGTCATGGAGGTTGAGGAAACATGGACCCAACCGTACCTTCGCTACCTGATGAGAAAGAAGCTGCCTGAGGACCCGGCAGACGCCCGACGCATATATCACCGATCAAAGGCCTTCACCATCATCAATGATGAGTTGTACCAGCGCAACATTTCGGGTGTGCTCCAACGATGCGTCAACAATAGCGACGGCAAAAGCATCCTCCTACACATCCATGAGGGTATCTGTGGTCATCACGTAGGCAGCCGTGCTCTGGTCGCCAAAGCTCTAAGACCTGGCTTCTACTGGCCAGCCGCAATGAACAACGCCAAGGAGATAGTTCGAAGGTGCAACGCCTGTCAGCGATACGCAGATAAGCCACACGTGCCCGGATCGGAGCTGCGGCCTATACCGCTGGCATGGCCTTACGTCTAGTGGGGGCTCAACATGATCGACAAACTACCAAAGTCCTCACCAGGAGGGAACGTCTTCCTCCTAGTAGTAGTCAACAAATTCTCGAAGTGGATCGAAGCCATGCCTGTTACTAACCAAAGCGGCGCCACCGCCGTCAAGTGTTTCGAGTCCATTGTCTACAGGTTCGGAGTACCCCATAGCATCATAACGGGCAACGGCTCAAACTTCATATCGAAGGAGTCCTGAGGCTTCTGCGAAAACCTCGGAATCAACCTGTCATACGCCTCCGTGGCGCATCTGTAGACCAATGTACAGGTCAAAAAGGCCAACGGCCTCATCGGCAACGGCCTCAAGAAGCGTTTTCTACGCCCACTCAAAAGAATTGCGGGAGCCTGGGCGGACGAGCTATCCTCCGCTCTATGGAGCCTATGCACAATGCCAAACAGCTCAACTGGCTACACGCCCTTCTTCATGGTGCACGGAGCTGAATATATGCTGCCTGCTGAGGTACGCTACAAGGTCCCACGAGTCGTCGCCTATGGTGAAGCCGAATCATCGGTCGCACTCGAAGACACCGTCGACACGCTGGATGAGGCACGCGATATCGTCGCGGCTCGCTCAGTGGTGTATCAGCAGATCCAACGCAACTACCACAGCCGCCTGCTGCATCCAAGGTCCTTTGTCGAAGGATACCTCGTTCTGCTAATCAAGCAGGAAGGACATAAGAAGCTCGAGTCACCCTAGGAAGGAACCTACATCATCACTGAAGTCATCCCAGGTGGTGCCTACCGCCTCATGGACGTCGAATCAGGAGTCGAATACTCCAACCCCTGAAATGTCGCAAAACTGCGACGCTTCTACCCTTAGTTACCTTTTACTTTCAATAAGACTATTCATCCGAACAATGTACCTCCTACATTACGATAAATAAAATCTAAGTTCCTTGGCCCAAATATTTCTCCCTTATATTATCTATCGCTAAAACATGCTCGGGGGCTACGCCTCACCCTACGATTTCGTTGATTGACAACAACGCATAAAACCTGAGTAGCTGACCATGTCAGGCTAACGAAAAGGACATGCATACTCTATAATCAAACAACGCACTACGTGCCAATACATACAACTTTACAAGGGCATTACAGGCCCACTCGAAAATATACAGACTTTACATTATCTCATTTTATTTACAGGATTCAACTATGCCGAAGGAGAACATTCGTTCGCTCCTCAAACACATCTACAATTTCTTCAACATATTGCGCCACCGTCGCATAGTGAGGACGCATATTCCACGCCATACCATCCGGAGGAGGAGGCGGCCCAGCTGCTATCTTTGCAAGGTTGACATCTCGGTGATGCAGTCGAACAAGAGACAAGGCCGCCTTCACAGCCGCCACTAGTTGATGGCGCACCAGCTCCTTCACATGACCTGTATCTCGAAACTTACCAAGCAAGCCCAGAAAGCTGGAAGGTGCAGAGTCTAAGGGGAACATTGTGTCCCAAATCGTTGCGAGGGATGACCTTGCCCGCCTCAGCACCCGAAGTACTTGATGGACGCGATCTTGCACCGTCGCAAGGACGATTGCGCGATCGCAGTCCATCCAGAAGAAGCCGCTGGCCTCCAAATATTGTTGCGTCAGGCAATTCATTCCAATTGCAACACGCTCCTTCTCTTCCTTCGGAAGAAGATTCACAACTGCACAACGCAATGGGTGAGATGACATAAAAACGATCGACACACTTGAATAGACAAAGGTTCAAGATAACTTAAATTGGAGTTGCTCGCCCACTTGCCGAAATTCCTCAAGCAGAAACTCTTCCCTGGCGATGGCTCGCTCAGCCTTGGACTTCCACACATCCGCATGACCACGGATGCTGAGGATGTCCTTCTCCAAGCATCGAACGTGATCACGCAAAAACGGCAACTGTGATGACTCACTCAACGATGGGCGACTGTCAGGCGCAGGAGAAGCTGTAACCATTGGAACCGCACTGGAAGGACCCTAAGGGTGCATAGGCAAACATCAAAATCACAACATTTGACAAGAGCCAAAATATGCATTCATATATACACAAATAAAGCCACTGCATGGCAGAAGTGACACTTGTTCAGCCCAAAAGGCGTTACATATGCAAAAGAGAAAGAAAACTAGACAAGCTAAAAGGCAGGAGGACCTAAGCATCAGCACCCGAGGCAGCTTCGGATCCAGACTGCCTACTCTTGGCCACTCGCTGCTGCTCCAGCGAGTAGTTGGCCAGAAGATCTATCAGCTTAGGTCCAAAATGCTTGCAGCGGGAGGCAAAGGAGGCAAACGCTACCTCAGTGCCATCCGCCGATGTTGGCATCCTGAACGTGACCTATGGCATATCTAGTTGAGAACCGGACACCATCGCCATTGCCATCCCCATCGCATCGTTGACCCCCTTCTGCGTCCGCTTTTACTTCACTGGAGCATCATCCGTCAGAGCCTCCGCAAGGGAGTTGACGTCCTCGAGGGAAATTCCCTTTGGGTTGATCTCCTTGTAGAATCGAGCAAGGACCTTCTTAGCCTTGTCAAGCGACTCCACGGCGGAGGTGCAACGATCTTCGATCGCTGCAACAACATCCTCCAGGGGATCCCCGTGCTCCAGGGCATCACGTTCAAACGTAAGACCTGAAGCATCTGCAAAGAAAAATAGCAAACTCTTCAGATGAGGAACAAGGAATCACACCTGAAGCATGGAATACTCAAAGGTAGAATAAGGCGGCTTATCGGATATAGCCTTGGTAGCAGCCATATGCTTTCCAGCCATGGCTTTCTCCCATGTCGTAGTGACGGCTGTGAGCTGCTGCTCACGGTCTTCAGCCTCCTTCTGCTGACGCTGGAGGGCCTCTGCAGCATCCTTTGCCTCCTTCTCCGCTTTTCCAAGACTCTTTTCGAGTGCGTTCAGCTTGTGGAGGGCATCATTGTTCTCATCTACAGCATTGGGCAACGAAAGATGAGCACACGAGCATATCATGTCAAAGCAATCAAAATCGAACAAGAAAAAGCACGCACCTTGGAGCTGCTTGAGGCTGCCTTCCAGATAAAGGTGCTACTGGATTAGGCGATTGGCGTCGCAGACAAAGGGCTGCGAATAAAATAACACACCTGATGAATAAAGGGCTCGTGGGCGCCCCCACGAAAAAGAAGAATAACACTTACGTGGTCAGCTGTGGACTCCGAAGGTTTCGTTTTCATCTTTCGAGCGACGAGTGCACGAGCCCCTTGTCGTAGGGAGCTCGAATGATTGTCGTCGGAGTTGGCCACCATCTTGGGGAACGAAGAGCAGGCTTCAATTCCGCAAACATTTCTGCGGGCTCCTCATCGAGGGACTCCTCCGAATGATTGCTGCTAGCACTTATGAGGAACCAAATAAACAACAAGCTAATACTTAGCATATCAACAAAATAACAAGACTCGATCAGAACATCTTACGATGGTATGTTTGATAGGTTGAAGACAGGAGCCTCCTTCTTTGCCTTCTTCTTCTTATTCTTGGCCGGCAGCTGCGAGGCCATCGCCCGAACAGGCACAACCGCGATGGGGGCGGAGGTTGCACCCTCATCCCCACCATGATGCTCGAGGAAGGAGGGATCTTTCGGTGTTGGTGGAGTTGCCCCATCTGAAGTTTCGCTCTGGGACCTCTTTTGAGTCCGCCCTTCACTCGGCTCGGGGGCTTCCAAGGAAGGCGACTACGCATGGGAGAGCTCAGAATCAGACTCCGCCTCCTCATTGTCTGGCGCAGCCGTGTACTTTTCAGGTAGAGGAGGCATCATTTCCACTACCTTGTAGCCCTGCAAATTGAAGACAAAAGATGAAACGAGATAAGTATTAATAACAAACAACAAGCACAGACAAGCGTTATGCACAACTACAGGTTTCACCCGAGGGACTGCCTTCTTGGCACTGAAAGGAGGAGTCAAGGACTTCCCCGAAAGGTCCTCGTCGGCCTTGTGCTTCAAAAGAGGCCGAAGCGCCCTATCAAGCTCAGCCGAATACATCTCCTCTGGCATAATCCTTGTCGGGTCACCGGGGCCAGCATACAAGAACATCGGGTGCGCCCTCGCTTGGAGCGGCTGCACCCGACGCTTGAGGAAGGTGCAAATGATGTCAACACCATTGACCTCTTTCCCTGGCACCATCTGAAGGGCCTCCACCCTCTTCTAGAGCTTCTCCACCTCTTCGGATTCACCCTCCAAAATGTCGTTCGACCACATACGCTTTCGGATGATCTTCTGGGTGGAGTCGAAGGGAGCGAGCCCGTAATGCTGACCGTCCAGCTTGATGTCGCGGATGTAGAACCACTTCCGCCGCCATTGCTGGACGGACTCGCAAAGATAAAAAGAGAAGAACTAGACTAAAGAGCGTATGGAAATCCCGCACCCTCTGAGTGAATAAACACCACTGGTGCCAGATTGCCTCTTCTAGGAGTAGAGTCTTCGGAAGAGGCCAAAGTGAGGCTCGATACCGAGCCAGCACTCGTAGAGGGTAATGAAGCAGGCGATATGGAGAAGAGAATTGGGATACAGATGATGAAGTTGAATCCCATATAGAAAAAGGAGCCCACGAATCATGGGCGGGCAAAGAGAGACCGCGGATGATAAATGCAAAGAACATAACCCGAAACCCTTCGGGTGGGCGCGGGATTACCTCCTGATCCGGCAGGATGGCGTCGCCCTTGGTCTTGGAAATCAAGCCGGCCTCACGCAATTTGCGCAAGTCCGACTCCCGCATCTCTGTCCGCCGCCACCCGCCATCGGTGGTCCGGCTCGGAGCGGCAACTTTCTTGGTGGCGCCAGCGGCGCTCGAGCCCGCTGTGGCGGATGAGCTTCTCGTCGCTATCCCATCGAGGAGCAGCGAGCGTGGCGATGCAAGCGAATAAAGGAGGAGGGGAAGACACGGAGGATGTCTAGTGCGCAAGAGCTCAAGAAATGGTGGCAATGGTGAAGGGGCAATGCAAATGGCGAAGGGGTAAAAATCCTCTATGTTCCCTCATGTTATAAAAGGACGAGGAAGGCGAAGCAGAGCCGTTGATGCAGAAGCCCTAACGCGTGCCCCAGATCTCACCGTCCATGTGTCAGCACCAACCCGAACAGTCGCAAGCACGCCGTCCACTATGCACGGAAATCGAGGAGATGCCGTAATTTTTGCCACGATTACGCGTGACTAGTCAAATTCAAGTCAGGCTGCTGGGACCCATGATCGTCTCGTCGCATCGTCTCTGCTGCCATAGAACGGTTGAGCTCACCAGTTGTCAGCAATGATGTCATCAAAGCAAAGACAACAACGGGTCGAAGATTTTGACTGAATGTAAAGTACTTACTCGAGTCTACGACTAAACCAACTACTCGGGGGCTACTCCTATCAGGAGCGCTGGCCGCGCACCTAAGAAATTACAATGGTAACATCACCTCGAAAAGATCTACGAGTCCTACGTCGAGTCTGTGACTCCACTACGGACTTGGGGGCTACTCCCATATGAAGCGGTGGTCGCGTATTCGAAAAAAATGCGTCCTTTGGACAAATAATGGAAGCAAACGCAAATGAATGAACTAAATTCTCCGCTCGAGTCTACGAATCAAACAAACACCCGGGGGCTATTCTCATAGGAAACGCTGGTCACGCACCTTATGAATTATTCGAGTGAGATCCTTCGGATCAAGTACGATAAATTTCTTTTTGGCAACTTTTTCCAAATTAACGCTAAGTGAGAAATAGTCTCCTTGGTCACCTGAAACACCTCCGCGGTGATAAAACTTTGGATGTTGTGTCTACGACGCAAAGATAAGTCCTACAGATATCATCTGAGGGCCTGGTAACGCACCAGACTATGCTCTGCCACAAAACTCCTGTGTCAACAAGCACGATGAAAATCCCGACGGATGCGTCAGGTACATCACTTGAAAATCACTAGTATTTGACTCCTGTAAGACCTCAACAGCGTGAGTCGAATTACACCAACATTTGTTCTGGATTCGAGTCCGGGGACTCGAATCTGAAGAAGATCGTGTTGTTTTGTCCTATGACTGTTAGCTGGTCCTGATCCGTCAGGTGAGTCAGGCACACATATCAACAATCTCTATGAACTGACATATTTATTCCTAAATACAGGTTGAAATGCGAAGCACCCAAAAGATTATAGAGTCTCTAGTCGAATCTACGATTCGACTGAACACTCGGTGGCTACTGACATGGATATACCCTACGGGTGCCTTATATTAGTATACCCGGTCCAACTCAGGGAAGGCCCACATAAAGAATTGCTGCCCAAGAAGATTTCGGGTGGCCCAAGCCCATTACAAGTTCGACTCCTTAGAGGACACGTCTAGCTATAGATATAATTTCAAAGGGTTCAACCATAATTTGTAACCGACTCGACCTACCCCTGGGACCTGGCCTATCTATATAAATGCCAGGAGGGCATGGTGAGGAGGATCATCCAACTCATACACACACCTCATGCCAGATTACATCTATGCACCCCTGTAACTTTCGGTTCCGCCGTAATCAAGAACGGACAAGCAGGAGTAGGGTTTTTCCTCCGGAGGCCTGAACCTAGGTAAACCTCGTGTCCCCGTGTTGCTTGCCTGTTAACCGTCTCGCGACTTCCAGCATCTCCATCTTTTCCAAAACCCAAGTCCATAACAATGGACATTGATGAGATCGAACCTCGTCACTATGCACTGCCTCCATCGTCACCCGTTGCATCTGCCATCGCCACCATCCATCAGAAACACCGGAATACCGCCGACATGACCCCATAGAAGACGCACCTAGGAGCTCTCCCGCCAGACACGACTGCCCTGCGCAGCCCCCCTCGCGCACAGGTAAAGGAGAGCCCGCCATCACCGACCCACATGGACCGGGAGAGGAGGGAGGGAGAAGGATGGTTCTAGGGGAGCGGGGGCTGGGTTTTTGCCCCATTCGCCTGAAAGGGACGAGCGGAGCGCCGACGAGTTTCCTTCCATCAAAGTCAAACTATTTAGCCATTTGATTTCCTCCCCTCTTCTAGCAATCTCCATCATTTCAATTTTGTTTGGTCTTAACAAAAAAATCTAGTTTATCATTTTTTCTCCTATGAATTATGACTCGCCTCTAATATAGTGCCCTATCAACATCGCCATCCGGTGCTTACAATGTTTGGGTGCTTATGCTACTGAATCAAGCACAGTGTGCACCCTCGAGGTATACACCAATAGAAAAAAATAGTGCGCTAAAAAAAATATACCGCCGGCCTCCTCCAAACGCTAAAAACGGTATAGCGTGCTATATTTTAAAATACGTTTTAAAAATAATACAAGATATAGCCTAAAAATAAAAGATTTCTGCAAGAATAAAAGATATATTCCAAAAAAGTTAGAACAATACTTACATAATCACATAAAAAAATAGTTTTTCAATTTTATATAAACCTAATATCAATATCCCACGAGTTAACAACATAGTATTGATGTTTAGAAGTGTGACATCAACATTTTAACATGCTAGAAAAATAGCTTGCTATTTTTTGCTGATGTCTATAATGTTTTTGTGCGATATAGCATGCTATTTCACAATAGCGCTATATTACTAAAATTTAACGTGACCTCTCTAGATATACTATTAGCATGTTTTGAGCGCTAAAATAATGCGCTATTTTTTTCCATGATAAACACACAAACCCCATCTCCCAACTATGGAGTGATTTCCACGAGGTATGTACCATTGTCGCCGCTCTAGCAGTGGCGAAGCTAGAATTTTTTTACCATGGTGCACAAGTTTTACATGGACATCCGAATATATTTAAATAAATCAAATATTTAGTAATACCATGTCTTTTAACAAGCTTAGCATAAAGAATTCAACTAAGCAAAGGACACACCGAAGTATGGAACTAATAACAATCAAGTACTTGCTGAAATAAATAAATTAATGATGATGTTACTCACAAAAGACAGTGTAATAGCAAAAGACATCATCCAACTTCCGTAACCTATAAATTAGCAATGCGGATTCAAGTTATCAACTGAAATAAAATAACCGGATATTATATTTTAAGTTAGAGACTTGAATGGTAATCTTCTATCTACCCTTGTCCCGGATCATACTGATTCTCCACTTCCCAATTTATATCACCTGGATTTTGCGATGGCATTATTCTTTTGAGAATATTCCTGCCCGTTTATGTGCATTCGACAGAAGACTGGTAAAACAACGTATCAACCACTATTTCACTGCTTGAGTTCTTGTACACGCAGACAGAGCTTTGCCTTGTCAAAATTACAAAAAATATGAATCCTGAGACGAATATGATGGTGAAGCCGGGTGGATTCGGACATGAGAAATTCTAAAATCCACTGAACAGCACGAAGCCCAAGCTTACTTACCCTTCGAGCCCATAAGATTCCCAGGCCGTGAAACAAACAGCTGAGCTGAAGGCCTATTCGGCCTTATCGTCTCGCTGCAGTGCACAGGGCTTTTTGTCGGCCTGCTCCAGGCCGCGCTGGCTTCGCTTCCCTCCGGCTAGGCAGAAATGCTAATCGTCGTCTGCTGCGACGAGGGCGGCTTGTGCCGCACAGGGTCTTTTCTGTTGGGCCGGCTTATTTGGCGGGCTGATGAGTTTTCGGTTTGTTCTATTTTTCTGTTTTATTTTTTTGTTTTCTTTTTCAGGTTTTCTTTTC
Source organism: Avena sativa (assembly GCA_916181665.1). Lineage (NCBI taxonomy): Eukaryota > Viridiplantae > Streptophyta > Magnoliopsida > Poales > Poaceae > Avena > Avena sativa. The sequence continues at coordinate 14,669,446 of OV702280.1, read as the reverse complement.
TTTTTTACTTTACATTTTTTGTTTTTCTTGACAATGAAAATTATTTATTTGAAAAACAATTCAAGTTTTTAACTGGTTTATGGTTTAATAATTTGATTTACGATTTTCAAATTTGGTTTATGGTTTTTGAAATTTTGTTCACGACTTTATAAATTCGGTTCATGAGTTCTCAAAATTGTTCGTGAATTTAAAAAAAAATATGTTTTTGGAAAATTTGATCATGAATTTTAAAAATTTTGTTCTTGATTTTTGAAAAATCTTTATTAATATTTCAAAAATGTTAAGCTTTTAAACCATAATTGCAAAAAGTATTTAGAATTTGAAATAGAATATAAAAAAAACACATACCGAAAAGAAGAAGTCACCCTCAACTAGAAGCCGCCCGCTTCACACGATGTGTGCACGCAGCGCTGTGTCGCGGCCGTTAGAAGCTCCCGACTAGGACGCTAGAATCAAACATACAACTTCCGAATTCAGTGCTGCCCTAGGGGTGGACCCAGCAGAAAGTTTTAATGGGGCCAAACATATGACTGGGGCTCCTAATTAATAAATTCAAATATTTAAGGGATTTTCTTGTTAAAATATAAAGATTTTATTACAATTTAGAAATTTTTGAGCCCTTTCTAGGTCCGCCCCTGGCTACCCTACAACTTTACATAAATTTTATATAAATTCTTAACAACAACAGTAATTCTGTGCACATGATAGATGATAAATATGTGTTCTCACTGTTACAGTGTTGCCAGCTGTGTATATGATTCTTATGTATATGGCGGTATATGGATAGCTTTGCTTGGATCTATGCTTCTAAAAACGCTGAGATGTTTTTTTCTTGAGAAAGGAGCAAAGATCTATGGCTTATACATTGGTTGCACACACCTCGATTATTTAATGTTCAAAGGTGCCATGTAAAACTAGGCAACAAAGTTCAACAAGTTGGTCAAAATAAAATAACTAGAGGCCTCATTGCAACAGGAGCTGTGCAAACCGTAAACCCTATAAGGAATAAAACAAAAATTACACATAGCAAAATCTTCAGGAAAATTTTGTCACATGTACACCGACAATAACGATTCCAGCTGTGTGGGGTTCTTGGGATTTTCAACCTCAAACCGAGCTTCGTGAGCCACCGGCTTCAGCAAGAGCACGCGATAGACACGTCGACATTGCTTGATCATAAGTGTTGTGTTTCCACAGGAGTGCATACATAATTGTTATTGAAGTGTCACTGCCGTCAATCTTTCTAATGGTTGATGACATCTTGTTACCCATATACCTATGGAGGAGATGTTAGAAGTAGGAACGTCTCATAAGTCAACTTTCTACTCATTGTTACAATGTATTCGATCCATTTACTTTAGCGACAAATAAGTCTTTCTGTTTGTGGCAACAATATAGTTTTCCATGAATAGTTTGCACGAGAAGCCTCGCATATCACATATCAATCTATATTAAACCCGATCTAGAGGTGGAGGAGGTGACCCATACATCCGCCATTCCTCAGAAGCTCCGCCATACAGTGGTTATTATTATATCTTTGTGTTTATGATAAATGTTTACATTCATGCTATAATAGTATTAACAGGAAACATTAATACTTGTGTGATTTGTAAACTAAATAAGAGTCCCTAGTAAAGCCTCTTTGTAATACTAGCTTGTTGGTTAATAGATGATCGTGGTTTTCCGATCATGAACATTGAGATGTTGTTAACAAACAAGATCATATCATTAGGAGAATGGTATGATGGACATACTCCTATAGATAAGAGTAGCATAAAGATCAAGTCATTTTAATAGTTCGTTTGCTATAAGCTTTCTGATACATAGTAACCTAATTCCTTCGACCATGAGATCATGCTAATCACCATCACCGGAAGGATGCTTTGATGACATCAAACACCACACCATAACTGGGTGGTTATAAAGGTGGCGTTGAGTGTTCGGAAAGTATGGGTTGAGGCACATGGATCAAGAGTGGGATTTGTTCATCCATATGACAGATAGATATACTCTGGGCCCTCTCTGTGGAATGTCATCCAATTAGCTTGCAAGCATGTGACTGGCTCACAAGGGATCACATATCACGGGAACGAGAAAAGAGTACTTATCAGTAACGAGGTTGAACTAGGTATGCAGAGATACCGACGACCAAAACCTCGGATAAGTAAACTATCGTGAGACAAAGGGAATTTGGTATCGTATGTAAGTGGTTCATTAGATCGCAAAGTAATCGTAGAAATATGTGGGAACCATATGAATTTCCAGATTCCTCTATTGGTTATTGATCGGAGAAGTGTCTCGGTCATGTCCGCATAATTCACGAACCGTAGGGAGACACACTTAAGGATTCGATGTTGTTGTGTAGTTATGGAATGATGAGTAAGAGACTGAATGTTGTTCGGAGTCTCGGATGGGATCCGGGATATCACGAGGAGATCCGGAATGGTTCAGGGAATAAGATTCATATAAGGAAAGTCCTGTTTCGGAGTTCGGAAATGATTTCGGTGTTTTCACCGGGAATGTTCTAGAAGGGTCTGGAAGGTCCGACACTCCGGAAGGGGAAGGGTACATGGATGTGTCATGACAATGTGGAATGGTTGCATCATATACTAGGTCACTTGGCTGGGCAATATGAAGAGAGAAATCAAATCCAAGTTTGAAAGTCAAACGCCAATTTGAAAAGTCAAATCCGAACATTGCTTGGTGGAGGGAGAGTAGGAAACCTACCTAGGGTAGGAGTCCCACTCCCTCCACCCGCCGGCCAAGGAGGAGGAGTTGGGGGAGGACTCCCTCCTCCCAAACCGCCTCCCCCACCTATATAAGGAGGGGTAGGGCGCACCCCTACCCCTCACACCCAAAACCCTAGCTCCAGGCGCCACCACCCCAAGTGCCGCCGCCTAGGCCTCCTCCAAGTCGCCGACTTAGAGCTTCCCCAAGCCCTAGACGCCGGCCAAGCCAACCCCTTTGGTGCCTCTAATCCGTAGATCACCAAGGCCCTCTCTTACTCCACCATACTCGCTCCGGATTAGGCGAAGCCATGCGGGATCTTCCCTCTACTTCCGACACCACGCCGTCGTGCTGCCGGAATCACGAGGAGAGTGCTACAACCTCCGCTGCCTGCTGGAACAAGGGAGAGTGTTGGGGATATGCTATATGGGTATCCTCATAGCATGTCACTTATCCGGATAACCCGGGTGGCCCATAGTCGGTAGCATGGCCTATGGCCTGCTGGGCGGCCCAGTTAGATGGATCCATAAGGGAGGCCCATGCCGGATAAAGGAAGGCTACGGTGGATTCACCAGCGTACCCGGAGCCTTGGAGTGCAAGATACACAAGACTAGTAATAGACGTTGTAGGACTCTATAACCTGTCCGGCTAGGACTTTTCCCTGTAACCCTAGGACCTGGCGACTATATAAGTCGGCCCTATGGAAGCCTTTAGGGCACAATATCAGACAACCTAGCATCGATACACACAACCTCGCACAGCGAACATATCCCTGTAACTCGGCATATTGCCCTTATAGTGATTTATAGCAGGAGTAGGATTCCGCCACCGTTGTGGGATCTGAACCTGGGTAAGCTGTGTTACCTCGTACCTGTCAACCGTCCGCCTTACCACACGTATCTAAACACGCACTGTGAGGACCCCTCCATGGCGTACTCGTCGGCAATACCATGACAGTTGGCGCCCACCGTGGGGCAAGAGGCGCTTCAGGCTCTTCAGCGGGCGAGGACCAAGATCTTCGCGGGAATCGGCGAAACCGTAGCCATCGGCCGTGTTCTCTTCTCCGGCAATGTTCCGATCGTCCCTCCCGACGAGTTCTGGATCCCGGCGAAGACGAACCCTACGCGGTGTTCAATCGTTCCTATCGGAGACATCCACCTCTTCATCGGCGAAACCGACTCGGGCACTAGTTCCCTAGGAGTCGGAGGAGCATCAAGACCCGCACGGACCGCCTACGGGCAGGATACATTTGCGGAAGGATCGATGTCGGATCTCTCTTCGGAGTTTGCCGGCAAAGATCAGAAAGCGTCAAGGCCCGCACGGACCGCCTACGGGCAGGATACGTTCGCGGAAGGATCGATGTTGGATCTCTCCTCAGAGATTGCCGACAAAGATTAGAAAAATTCAAGGCCCACCCAAACCGCCCCTGTGCAGGATATAAAGGTGGAAGATCACTGTAAATCCGCCGGCTTCGTCCGTGCATCTGGACAGCAGAGATCCAAGTTCGTCGGCGTGGTTACCATCTTCGATTTGGCGCGCTGCATTCAGAGAGAGGGCGAAAACCCCACGATTACCTGGCCAGGTGGCTCCTTATACGAGCCGATCTAGCCCACTACCCCGATGATAACGCTTTGTATCACTTAGTGGAAGGACTGGACCGCGGCACGCTTCTCCGACATTCTTTAAGACGACAGCAGGCAACAGGACACCTTACCCTCGAAGAGATGGTGAGCACCGTCAACAGCTACGTGGCAGCTGACGCAGTAGCCCAGATGGAGCTTGCGCTCAGAGACGGAGAACCTCCGATTCAACAGCCGCCACCACCGCCTCCCGCCGCCATCGTCGCAGCAGCACCACCACCTCTAGTCATCGTCGAGGCCGTTGCACCTCCACCACCCGTCATCGAGGAAGTCCTGGCATCCTCCGACTCTGTCATTGACGCGCTTTATGCTGACTTCAGTGCAGATTCAGAGGAGATAGACTTCAGTCCAGAAGAGCTAGACTCCGCTATGTAGGATATGGAGGAGGAGTACTCGCGCGACGAGCAAGCCAACAACGCCATCACGTCTCGAGGGGTGTGCGTCACCATTGGGACGGCGATGGATGAAGATCAACCCGGATGAGCCCCGCCTACGACACTGGAAAAGGGGAAGGGGACACTTATTGCTGCTGACGATGATCACGCAAAAGTCATGCCTCCTCCGCCTAACCCAGTGCAGCAGCCGCAGGAACTCGGCACCGGCCTGAGCAACAACAACACCGCAAACTTGCCACCTCTAGCGTCTACGTCTGCAGCAGCCCAAGTTACTCCAGCTGATAGAGTGATGTACGACAATCTCCTGGTCGAGCCACTAACCGTTGCTCATATTTGGTACGTGACCCATCTTGACGAGAAGCGCCAGCAGCTGCTAGAGGAAGCGCAGGCCATCGCGGAGCAAGGCTCTAGACTAGATCGAGATCTGGTCAATGCGCAGAAGTCCATAGAGAAAGCTAGAGCAATGGAGGCTGAGTACAAGACTTTACTGCAGCAGCAGAAGGCTAAGAAAGCTCCGGCTCGCGTCATCAACGATCCTGGTGTGCGGCGCAACCTAGGATGGGCTCCCTCGAAGCCGGCACAGGCCAAGCCATACATTGACAATGAAGGCAAGCAGGTGATGCCCACCCCACTCCTTAACCTCGCCGTCGACAAGACCCTTCTGGAGCAGGATAGATCGCCTGAGGCAGTGGAACAGGTCTATGACCTAGTGGCCAAGGCGGTGAAGAAGCAAGAAAAGGCCACCTCTCAGAGGCTTGAGTCTGACCCAGCGCTCTGCCAATCTAGCCAGTACAAGCCGCCAAGGGACAGATCTCCTCTTGATGTCGGGTCCCAGACGGGTTCATCAGAGCCAAGACGGAGGGATGCACGCAATAGGAAGGATGCTATCCCCATATCCTCTGATCATGGAGAAAAGGCCCGACCTCGTCGCCCATCGCCACCGCCTCGATCCCCCCGACATCGCGAAGATTACAAGGCTCACCATCGTACGAATATGCCCCCACCAAAGCAGTGTGGCATCATCATCCGCGACAACGCGGAGCAGACCCGTCATGACGGAGAGCGCAACCGTGGGGTCAGGAGCAGGTCACACCACGACCCTCCACGTCCGACAAGCAACCGTGACAGGCGTGAGGCATCGCAGGAGGGTAACAGCAAGAAGGCTAACCCACCGCCACCTCCGCCTCCGTCACCACCAAGCAGTCACCATGGCGGAGGAGGTCCGCGTCGTTCACGCAGCCCATCCCCTGTTGACAAAAAGAAGAAGAACCCGGAGCCGTACGACGCACATTCGCGGATCGATAAGATCCACGAGGCCCGGGAAGAACCATACCTGGGACCACGTTGCTTTGGACCTGCAATATGATCCGCAACTTACCCCAAAGGTTTCCGGATTGACAAGACCATCAAGCCCTATGACGGCACCGCCAAGCCAGCCACATGGTTGCAGGACTACGGCAATGCAGTGGAGAATGCCGGAGGCAACCCCAACGTCGCCGTCAAGTACCTCCCATTAATGTTGGCGGGCACGGCCCGTCAATGGATCGATGACTTGCCGGAGAAATCTATCTACAATTGGACATGCAAGAAGCGTTCACCAAGAACTTTGAGGGTACATACAAGCGTCCCTGCACTGTGGGCGATCTACATCGGTGCATGCAAGAGAAAGACAAGACATCTTGCGCCCTACCTCTCCCGCTGGCTGGATATGAAGAATTCCTGCGCAGGAGTGCACGCCCAGACCGCCATGGCCGCCTTCATCGACAGATTGGAAAGAGGCACATTGCTCCGACATAAGATGAAGCGCTTGCAGGACAATCACCAGCTAGACTTGAACCAGATGATTCAGTTGGCTAGTGAGTTCGCAGCCGCCGTCGACGATGCTCGTGGCTCCTTGCCGGCAACAGCCATTCCAACTCAAGCTCGGAGGAACAGCAGTACAAAGAGGAAAACCGCTCCAGAAGAAAAGCAATCTACCGACATGGTCGCTATGACTTTCGCAGGACGAGGAGAAGGCGGACAACGTGGCCGAGGAAGGGGAGCTGGTCGTGGGCAGCAACGAGGAAGTGAAACCACCTCGGCACCGCTCCGCGTTCCCCAAACCTACGAGGAGTACCGCGATATGCTGTGCCTCGTACACCTCAACGCCAACGGCAAAGCCACTCATACCAATCGACACTGCAAGTTCGTCAACGACCTCAAGGAAGACCCGGAGTCCAGCTACAAGCAAAGTCGGAAGAACAGACCGCGAGGCAAGGGCAAGGGGAAGAAGAAGGAGGAGGAGTCCAAGGATTCAAGTGACATGGACGAAGACGTTGACCCCAAGCACTCCGCCAAGAGCGACGATAAGGGCAAGAATCCCTTCACAAAGAAGGCTCTAGTCTACCACACTTTCCTTGGCACCCCCACCGTCCGACAACAGAAGACCTCCCTAAGGATCCTGATGGCCACTCTCCCCCCAGTTCCCCAGTTCCTGCGCTGCTCGGAGGTTCCAATAACTTGGGATAGGACAGACCATCCAGACCTTATACCCACGAAGAACCAGTACGCCATGGTCATCAACCCCTTGATTGACGACGTAGAGTTCACCAAGTGTATGGTGGATAGTGGAAGCAACATCAACATCATGTACCTGGATACACTGCAGAAGATGAACTTGACGGAGGCAAACCTAAGGCGTACCAACACCATCTTCCACGGCGTAGTACCTGGTCGGGAGGCTCGGTCCCTTGGGTGCATTACACTTCAAGTTGCCTTTGGCGATGTTAATAATTACCGCCAAGAGCGCATGACCTTCGAGGTGGTCCCCTTCAAGAGTGTGTACCACGTCATATTCGGCCGCGACATATTCCACACGTTCATGGCCAAGCCATGCTTCGTCTACAACAAACTCCAGATACCCGGACCAAACGGTATCATCACCGTATCCGAAAGCTTTACCAAGGCAAGGGACTGCGAGATCAATGAAGCAGCCGTTGCAGAAGCTGTCCTCTACAGCGAAGAATTCAAAGAGATCCAGAGCAAGGTCAATGACTCAGAGGTGCCCGCGTCGAAGAAGCAGATCTCCGACTCCGCTCTTGCGTTCAAAGCCGCCATCAAAACCAAGCCGGTGGAACTTGTGGTAGGCGATTCCTCCAAGGTCACCGCCATCGGGACGAACCTGGATCCCAAATAGGAAAGCGCGTTTGTCGAGTTCCTCCGTGAGAATAGGGACATCTTTGCCTGGCAACCTACCGACATGAAAGGTGTACCTAGGGAACTTGCCGAGCACAGCTTAAACATTGATCCAAAATGTAAACCAGTGAAACAACCTCTACGACGCTTTGGAGATGAGAAGAGACGCGCCATTGGAAAAGAGATAGCTAGGTTACTTAAGGCTAGATTTATCCGAGAAGTCCTTCACACCCAATGGGTGGCCAATCCTGTACTTGTCCCCAAAAAGGGAACCGATGAATTAAGAATGTGCGTTGATTACACCGGCTTGAACAAAGCATGCCCCAAAGATCCGTTTGCTTTGCCTCGCATTGACCAAGTCATTGACTCGACGGTTGGCTCGGAACTTTTGTGTTTTCTCGATGCATACTCAGGATACCACCAGATCAAGATGAGGAAGTCGGGCTAGTTGGCCACTTCGTTCACTACCCCATACGACACGTTTTGCTATGTCACGATGCCCTTTGGGATGAAAAACGCAGGTGCTACTTACCAGCGGACAATGCAATGTTGCCTCCACGACCAAATTGGTCGAAAAGTTCACGCTTATGTGGACGATATCGCCGTGATGTCTAAAAAGTCAAATGACTTAATCTCCGACTTAAAAGAAACCTTTGATAATCTTCGGAAATACAACATGATGCTTAACCCTAAGAAGTGCGTTTTCGGGGTGCCAGCCGGCAAATTGTTGGGCTTCATCATTTCCCAGCGTGGAATCGAGGTCAACCCGGAGAAAATCAAGGCCATCTTAAACATAAACCGTCCGACATGCCTAAAGGACATTCAACGACTAAAAGGTTGTGTTGCAGCAGTTCGTCGGTTCATCAGCCGACTTGGAGAGAAGGCTCTGCCGCTGTACAAGTTGCTGAAGAAGGCGGACAAGTTCACGTGGACAGACGAAGCAGATGCAACATTGAAGCAGCTCAAGGAGATTCTTTCCTCAGCGCCCATCCTTGCAGCACCCGGGCCTAGAGGGCCCCTATTAATTTACATGGCGGCAACCAACCGGGTTATCAACATCATCGTCGTGGTGGAGCGGAAGGAACCAAGATATGAGCACGGAGTTCAACGACCAGTTTACTATGTGAGCGAGGTCTTGACGGAGTCCAAGCAGCGTTACCCGCACTACCAAAAGATATCTTATGGAGTATTCCTTGCTTCTAGGAAGTTGAGGCATTACTTTCAGGAGCACCCAATCATAGTGGTGAGCAAGACTCCACTGTCCGACATTATCAATAACAGCGACGCTACAGGAAGGGTCGCGAAGTGGGGCATTGAACTCGCCGCCTTCAAGATCACCTACAAGAGACGCGGCGCTATCAAGTCACAAGCCTTGGCGGATTTTGTTGCAGATTGGACGGAGATGCCAAACGCTACTCCGTTGCTAGAACCAGAGTACTGGGTGATGCACTTTGACGGGTCAAAGCTGCTCAATGGCTCGGGGGCTGGTGTATTGCTACAGTCACCAACAGGAGACAAGCTACACTACGTTCTGCAAATCCACTTCGAGGCTACAAACAACATGGCGGAGTATGAAGCACCCATTCATGGACTGCGTGTAGCCAAGGATATTGGCATCAAGCGCATAGTTTGCTGTGGAGATTCCGACTTGGTTGCCCAGCAGGTGGCTGGCACCTGGAATGCACGGAACCCTATGATGGCGGCATATCGAGACGAAGTGGACGAGATAGCCAAAAGCTTCTTGGGCTACGAAGTCAAGTATGTGCCTAGGGAGCAAAATGAGGCGGCTGATCTGCTGTCTAAGCTTGGGTCAGGTCGCAAAAGAATTCCGCTAGGAGTTTTCCTAGAGCATCTACGCACACCATCTTTGAACGGGTCCGACATCGATAACCCGGATAGAGCTGACTCTTTCGTCAACATGGTGACTAAGGTCCCTCCGGCTTGGACAAAACCGTTCATGGAATATCTCAAACACGGAACTTTGCCTGACGACAAAGTCGAAAGACGACAAATAGTACGACGAGCAAAGGGTTATACCATAATCAATGGGCAACTCTACAAAAGGAGCACTACTGGTGTATACCTAAAGTGTGTTTCCCAGCTAGAAGGTATGGAAATCCTACGCGAAATCCATCTCAGAGATTGCGGGCATCACGCTGCTCCCCGATCGTTGGTCGCGAAAGCCTTTCGGCAAGGATTCTACTGGCTGACCGCGAAGGCGGACGCCGACAAGCTGGTTGAGACATGCATGGGATGCCAGTATTATGCCTGACAACCACATGTTCCTGCTGAAGAATTGCAAACAATACCAATAACTTGGCCGTTTGCAGTCTGGGGGCTAGACATGGTGGGACCGTTACAAACGGCACCCTATGGGTTTATGCATCTGCTTGTAGCAGTTGATAAGTTCACTTAATGGATAGAAGCTAAACCCATTAGAAAGCTTGATGGGGCAACTGCCCTCAGGTTCGTCCGAGATCTAGTGGTGAGATTTGGTCTCCCACACAGCATTATCACCGACAACGGCAGCAATTTATCACTCGGAGAAGTGGAGGCATATTGTTGGGAGAAAGGCATACGACTTGATCTTGCTTTTGTGGCACATCCAAAATCCAATGGTCAGGTTGAGCGAGCCAATGGATTAATTCTGCAGGGAATCAAGCCACGTCTTGAGGCACCGCTACATAGAGTAGCTGGAGCTTGGGTGGAAGAGTTACCATCTGTGCTGTGGAGTTTACGGACTACACCCAAAAAATCCACTGGCTACACCCCTTATTTCATGGTATATGGAGCAGAAGCCATCCTGCCTTCCGACATCCTCCATGATGCACCAAGAGTTGACGCCTACGACGAGGATGACGCTGAAGAATCCAGACGCCTAGATGTGGACCTTCTCGAGGAGGAGCGTGTTTTGGCATGCCAAAGATCCGCCATATACCAGCAGAAGCTAGGCAGCTACCATAGTCGCCGCGTTCGGCATCGCTCATTTAAAGAGGGGGATTTGGTGCTCCGACTTAAGCAGAAGAAGTCGCACAAACTATCCCCGCCATGGGAAGGACCGTTCATCATAAGCAATGCGCTACTCAATGGGTCTTACTACCTTGTTGACAATCGTGAACTAAAGGATAGACCCAACGAGGATCATAAGCGTAAGCGACGTGACCCGGATGATGACTACCCGGAGCTTGATCGGCAATGGAACATAGCACAGCTACGTCCTTTCTACACTTAGCATTTTTTATCTAATTGTGTACCTCTTATATGATCAATGAAATAAAGCTCTCTGGTTCACTCATATTTCTGAGTCTTTTACCTCCTTTAGTGTTCATTTTTGGATCATGTAAAACCTTTATGCACAAGCTTTGCATTTGCACTTGTGAAAATTCTGCCTACGGGCGTTAGCTTAAGTTTTCTGGTCTACACGTTCTTTGTCGTTTTTATGTGGATTCTGGAGTAGTGACTTTCGGCACTTATTGTCGGCAATTTTGTGCTCAGGTTATTGACGGTGCCATTGGGCATGATCACCTAAGCGCATGGTTCCAACAACGAGTCTTTCGACTCACGAAAAGTCAAGCATAAGAACCAAAGTAATGGATAAGCCAGCACTTGCTTAAAAAAATATACATGCTGGAAACTAGTTCTTAAGTAGCAGGAAATAACAACCATTGTTTTCCGCCTTAAGTTACATCAACAAGTTTTTTCCGCGCATACACCAAAGGTGAAATAAATATTACAAAGTTGTTTTTCATTCATTTGGCGCAGGAGACTTGGAAGCAGCATCGTCACCAGCCGGAGAATCACCCTCAACATCGGCACTGTGGTGGGACTCGGAGGAATCTTGGTTGCCGCTATCGATGGTGTTCATGGGCACGAAGACGTCGATGTCCACCAACTCGGCAACTCTGGTGTCATAGCCCGCAAGGGACGACAAGATGGCTTCATGATCAATCTCTTTGCCGTCATCGTTGACGTCGGGGATACCAGATGTCACCGTGTCGATGTCGGCACCTTCGTAGTGTGCCTTCATCATTGACATCGCCATCCTTGCGCCAGCCCGTGCACATGAAGCTTTCCAGCTTGTGACACGCTCGGGGTCTTGGCACAGAATCTTCGAGTACTTCGTCACGGAGTCCGAGGCCTTGATGTGTATCTGGAGGGGCTTGGCAATCTCTTTGGCTTGGGTGATGGCGGTGTTGATGAAGTTGCCGGCAAGAACCATGCATTCCTTGTTGGAAGGAGGCGATCGGGTTAAACCTATAGGAGCTACAAGTTCTGACAAGGAGCACATGAGTTCAAAAAATTCAAAGTATCCAGACTATACAAATACAAGGCGGAGGAAACTTACTGAAGATGCTGGCCTTAGCCTGCCAGAGGGTGTCCGCCAGGGATTCTTTCTCTTGTTGGAGGAGCTTATACGCCTCGTTGTGGCGTTGGTTTTGCTCATCAGCAGCTTGCTTTTGATCTTTTAAGATCGCAAGCTCCTCCTTCAAGCGATTGATTTCCGCGCAGGCGGAATCCTGCAGGGCCTTCATTGAATCCTCATGCATTTTCAGCATGTCTTTCCTCTCCTCCTTAAGGATCTTGTTCTCGCTGTCTAGCTGCTGGATGTGCTTGGACTGCTCGACAATGTCCTTGGCCTTGGCAACATGTTCTGCAAGTCGAAGAAAGCACAGTACACAGTAAGTACTCGGAGAATATAGGCACAAAACCAAGACGGAATGCGCAAAAAGAAAACAGACTCTTGTTTTTGATGATCTGTTCCTTCAAGATGGCAGTTTTACCCTTTTCGGCTTCAAGATCTGCACGCATCTTCTGGTACTTGTCATTGGCGATGCCTCTCCGAGCATTCTCGTTCTGTGGAAAAAAGAACAAAGTTAAACCGTTGTTTAGTCTACTTGGAGCATCTAGTCAGAAAATTTCCACCTAGACGCTCGGGGGCTATGAGCGAGAGTTTTTAACTTAGCAATATGCTTAGCTTTTCTTTAAGCATCTAAGTCGGAGCTCATTCAGTTCTTGATTAGAAGCTTGGGGGCTACAGTATAAAGTTTTTAACTCAGATATCTGCTTAGCTTTTCTTTATGCATCTAGTCGGAACTAATTCAGTTACAACTAGAGGCTTGGGGGCTACAGTATTGAAATTTATAAACACTGCGTATGCTACTCTTAAAGCATCTAGTCGGAACATTTCATTCCATCTAAATGCTTGGGGGCTACAGTGAGAAGTTTTCTAGCTTAGTCACTTTAGAGCATATAGATGCAAAACCTATGGTTTTCCGTCTACATCCTCAGGGGCTACAGTGGGATACTCATATGAAAAGCAAAAGGCAAATAAAACTTACAAGTGCAATGATCTTGAGGTTTGTAGCGCTCTCGTCCAGCAGCTTGCCAAAGGAGATGAAGTTTCCTCGCAATATGTCTGCTTGGCGGAGGAGCTCCTCAAGACCGCACATCGGAGATGTCGGTGCTGCTCCAGGAACCAGAGTTGTGCTGCTTGGCGTAAGCGCCGGGTAGACTATCTTGGGGAACTCAAAAGGTTTCTAGGGAGCAAGGGCGCCGCCTTCGGCAGAAGTACCCGTTTCCACCACCGCCTTGCCGCCACCGATGGCATCCTTAGCCAGAGCTTCAGCCATTTGTTGAGCGGTGCTTTCCTGCGTTGCCTGCTCCCCGACGACTACAACTTTGGTAGAAGCACCTGAATCCACTTCCATGACGGAACGACCTGATGCCTCCTTAGCTTGTGAGCTTGTCGGGGCAGACGAGGGCTTGATGGCAGGAGTAGCAGGGCGATGGCGAGGGAGGCGTCACGATGCAGCATGTCTTTGATATTTCGAGAAGCCCCCAAAGTTTTGGAGGTCTTCTTGAGGCTAGTCATGGCTTTCTTCCTGAAACGTGCGAAATGCATAAGTACAGGAGAAAGACAGATAAATAGACAATGTCGGAGAATGAGAAGATTACACTAATGGGGGTGCTTTGGCAAAAATCCCGATGGTTCTTCTCTTTTCCGCCTCCAGGGCGGCGGTAGTCTTTTTGGAGGCTCCACCCTCCGTCTTCTTCTTCTTGCCTCCGTCGGCGGCGTCAGAGGTGGAGCTCTTCCACTTCCGAGCCAACGGAGCTTCGTCGTCCGACACGACCGTGACTTCCTTCAATTTTGGATCGTAGATTTGGGCAGCCAGGTGGCCCTCCTCTAGATCGCTAAGCTGTTAAGTGAGAGGTCACCGTGTTAGATAAAATGACATTTGCAAGACGGAAGAACTTGAGTATATGTCATATATGGAAAATAAAAACCTACCTTAGGGAACTTGCCGTCTACGAACATGTCGTAGGTGATGGTGAAGCCACACTTCTTATCCTTTACCTTGACGATGTCCTTAAGACGGAGCTTGACGGAGTCGCTTGAGAAGTTGTCCACAGAGATGCGGAGACTATCCCTTCTGTCGCTGGTATACTCGTGCATGAGCTTCGCGCGGTGCTGCAGAGGTTGGATTCGCCTGATGAACCAGCACATGGCTAGGTCCAAGCCGGTCATACCCGTCTCTATAAACCACTCGATCCGCCTTATGGCCCGAGAAGCGTCGAGGTCGGAGGGAAGGGAGGCTTGGGATCTCCATGACGAGGCTTCAGCGGTGGCTCCGTCAACGAAGTCCGGGTACGTAACTTCTCGGCCAGCCAGCAGAATGTCTGGGCCGTAGAAGTACATCCGTTGCCAATTCTTGCAGGACTCGTGACCGACGATGTCGAGGAACCGCCGGCCAGGTAGAATCTTGAAGCTTATGGTGCCGCAGTTCCTAAGCTCTTCCTTACTATGTCCGGCTTCACATTTGACAGTGAAGAAGTACACAAAAAGGTCTAACCTAGGCCTTATCCATAGGTATCCCTCGCAAAGTGCCGCGTAGTTGCTAAGCACTAAGATGCTATTGGGGGAAAGGTTCTGAGGATGGACCCTATAGTGGTTTAAGACGGAGAGGAAGAAGTTGGAGATGGGCAAGGAGACGCCGCGTACCAGTTGAGCTTCTAGGTACACCTTTTCTCCGGCTTTGGGAGAAGGTGTCACCTCACCGGCCGGCGCCGCCCGCCAGGCTAGTCCCTCCGTCGTAGGGAGGTAGCCTTCGGCGAACATCTCTTGGATGTCGCGGTCAATGATGTCCGAGCCACGCAAGTCGCCCTTGTGCGAGTCTAGCTCCTCCTCCAGTGGCTCTAGCGCCGCCAAATTTGGGTCGCCGCCGGTGGACTCGAACACCGCCGATGCGGGGATGACCATACCCTCTAGGGGCACGGCGACAGAGCTCGCCGGCTTCTCCGCGGCTTCGCTCGGTGCCGCCATTGATGGAGAAGTGCTGCTGCTAGCCATGGAGTGGAGATTGGATGCGACTGGTGCAGATGAGAGCTAGGGTTTTTTCGAGGTTTCTCGCGGAGAGCTCGAGGAGACGCGCGGCTGGAGGAAGAAGATGATGCGAGGAGAATGAGGTAAAAAGTGAAAATTTCCCCACGGGTACTATTTATCATCCTCGGTGTCAAGATTCGTGCAGCTTGATCGAACAGTTGCCGCGTAGATGACGTGTTCGCGAACGTGCGCGGAAATTTTGCCACATCCCCAACCGTCGCCGCCAACGGTTCGTATCGCTCGCACGGGAAAATAGGATATGATTGCGTTCTCTGCATGTGTGAGTTACGAGGCGTCGCTGACCTAAGCATACGTCCTCTTAGCTGACATGGGTAGATGAGCCATCACATCGAAGATTCCGACATAGATGGATTCAATCCGACTACGAAAGAGTATGATGGAAGATTTAGCATTTCTCCGGCTTACAAGTTGAAGACGGAGAAAAGCTTTGCAGGATTCTTTGGGAGGACTACAAGATATTGCTTGATGATTTGCCGACATCCAACTAGACGGAGCATTCATCTGAAGAGGCAAGACGGCACAAGATCTCGGAGTTCTCCGGGGGATACTGTCGGGGATATGCTATATGGGTATCCTCATAGCATGTCACTTATCCGGATAACCCGGGTGGCCCATAGTCGGTAGCATGGCCTATGGCCTGCTGGGCGGCCCAGTTAGATGGATCCATAAGGGAGGCCCATGCCGGATAAAGGAAGGCTACGATGGAGTCACCAGCGTACCCGGAGCCTTGGAGTGCAAGATACACAAGACTAGTAATAGACGGTGTAGGACTCTATAACCTGTCCGGCTAGGACTTTTCCCTGTAACCCTAGGACCTGGCGACTATATAAGTCGGGCCTATGGGAGCCTTTAGGGCACAATCTCAGACAACCTAGCATCGATACACACAACCTCGCACAGCGAACATATCCCTGTAACTCGGCGTATTGCCCTTATAGTGATTTATAGCAGGAGTAGGATTCCGCCACCGTTGTGGGATCTGAACCTGGGTAAGCTGTGTTACCTCGTACCCGTCAACTGTCCGCCTTACCCCACATCTCTAAACACGCACTGTGAGGACGCGTACTCGTCGGCAATACCACGACAGAGAGGAAGGTCTTCATCGAGTACCGAACGTGTGGCCGACTGCGGAAGCGCTGCCGGAACGCAACGTCGTCTACGCGATCTTGAGATCGGCAAGTGTACGACTACATCACCCACGAGAATCTGCTCTCGTTAACCGCTTTGGAATCTTCGAGGGCGAGTTCTTCTATCGACTCGTTGCTACAATCTAGTATATAGATCTTGGCTTGTTTGTGTGCATGCGGTAGAAATTTTTTGTTTTCCATGTTACGAACCCCTACAGTGGTATCAGAGCTGTGTCTATATGTAGATCTGTTATATGAGTAGAAGACAATGGTCATTATGGGCGGTGGTGCTTTTATTATCAATTGCTTTTTGTGTACTTTGCATCTTGCAGTATGATGGGATGAAGCGTCCCGGGCTAACCTTACATGACATCGTTCATGAGACTTGCTCCACGCTCAACATGCAACTTGTATTGCATAAGTGGCTTTGCGGGTGTCTGTCTCTCCCATCATAGTATAGATTCAATTTACAACAGGCACTTGATAGTTCAAACATCAACGTTGTGGTTCTTGTTCGTAAGTTAGAACGACACTTATTGAAAGCCCCAAACCGCGTAAAATATGCAAAGAAAATTAGAGGCGTCTAACTTTGTTTTGCAGGGGTGTGCTGTGATGTGATATGACCATGATTGTGATTATATATGATGTATGCAATGTTCCTTATTGTAAGTTGGCAACCGGCAGGAGCCATATGGTTGTCTTTTAAATTCCGTTAAGACCTATGTGTCTATTCAAAGTAGTTGTAATAGTTGAAGCTGGTGGACGACAACCATGAAATGGCGCCATTGACCTTGACGCCATACCGGTGATGATGGAGATCATGTTCATGCTTGAAGATGGATATCGGAAGCACAAGAAGAAAGGCCATATCATATCACATATTATGAATTGCATGTGATGTTAATCCTTTATGCATCTTGTATTTCTTAGTTTGCGACGGTAGCATTATAAGATGATCCCTCAAGCACACAATTTCAAGTTTTAAAGTGTTCATCCTTAGTAAGCACCGTTGCTAAAGCTCGTTGTTTCGAAGCACCACGTGATGATCGGGTGTGTTAGATTCTGCGAGTGTATACAACATAAGCAAGCCAGATTTGCCCATGTGGAAGCTAAGGTTTGATCTTGACGAGCCTAGCATGTAAAGACATGGTCTCGGAACACAGATCACCGAAGGTAAAGCATGAGTCATATAGTAGATATGATGAACATGTTGATTGTTCGCCATTTAAGCTACATCAACTCTCGTGATGATCAGTTGTGATGTGGTGGATTTGGTTCGTGTGATCACTAAAACAATGTGAGGGATATTGTTTTGAGTGGGAGTTCACCTAGATTAATTTAACTATTAATTAGAACTCAATTTGTCATAAACTTAGTCTAAACTATTGCAAATATGTTGTAGATCAATGGCGGTCCCTACCATCAATTTTAATGCGTTCCTAGAGAAAGAAAAGTTGAAAAACAATGGAAGCAACTTCGCGGATTGGTTCCGCAATTTGAGGTTTGTCCTCAATGCTGGTAATTTGACCTATGTGCTAGATGCACCGCTGGGTGACCCGCCTGCAGCTACTGCTACCGATGAAGTAAAGAATGTTTACCTCACTCGGAAGAATCAGTACTCCAGAGTTTAGTGTGCTATATTGTATGGTTTGGAATCGGAGCTTCAGAAAAGGTTTGAGAACCATAACCCACATGATATTGTCCGTGAACTCAAAATGATATTTGAGGCTCACGCGGCAGTTGAGAGTTATGAGGCTTCTGAAAAGTTCTTTAACTGCAAGATGGAAGAGGTCAGCTCCGTCAGTGAGCACGTGCTTAAGATGTCTGGGCACGCAAAAAAACTCCAAAGCTTGGGTATAGTGATTCCTAATTATTTGGGGATTCACCGTGTCCTCCAATCACTACCACCAAGTTACAAGAACTTTGTGATGAACTACAATATGCAAAACATGGACAAGACGTTGCCAGAACTCTTCTCCATGTTGAAATCTGCAGAAGTGGAGATCAAGAAAGAGCACCAAGTGTTGTTGGTCAATAAGACCACAAAATTCAAGAAGCAAGACAAGTCTAAGCAAAAGGGAAACTTCAAGAAGGGCGGTAAGAAAGTTGCCGCGCCGGCGAAGAAGACCAAGGCTGGGCCTAAGCCTGATACTGAGTGCTTTTACTGCAAGGGAGAGGGTCACTGGAAGCGAAATTGCCCAAAGTACTTGGCGGATTTGAAGAACGGCAACATCAAGAAGAAAGGTATATCCGATATACATGTTATTGATGTGTATCTCACTAGTACTCGCAGTAGTGCTTGGGTATTTGATACTGGTTCGGTTGCTCATATTTGTAACTCGAAACATGTACTGCAGAATAAACGGAAGCTAGCGAAGAACGAGCTGACGATGCGCGTTGGAAATGGATCAAAGGTTGATGTGATCGCGGTCGGCACGCTACCTCTTCATCTACCATCGGGATTAGTTTTATACTTAAATAATTGTTATTTGGTGCCTGCGTTGAGCATGAACATTATATCTGGATCATGTTTATTGCGAGACAGTTACTTGTTTAAGTCCGAGAATAATGGTTATTCGATTTATATGAGTAATATATTTTATGCACATGCACCTTTGATAGATGGTCTATTTTTATTGAATCTTGATAGTGGAAATACACGCATTAATAACATTGAAGCTAAATGTTTGAAATTGAGCGATAACTCGACCTATATGTGGCACTGTCGTCTTGGTCATATTGGAGTAAAGCGTATGAAGAAACTCCATTCCGATGGACTTCTTGAATCACTTGATTTCGAATCACATGAAAGATGCGAAGCATGTCTGATGGGTAAAATGACTAAGACTCCATTTTCTGGTATGATGGAGCGAGCTATGGACTTATTGGAAATCATACATACCGATGTGTGTGGCCCAATGAGTGTAGCATCGCGCGGTGGTTATCGTTATGTTCTTACCTTCACGGATGACTTGAGTAGATATGGGTATATCTATTTCATGAAACATAAGTCCGAAACTTTTGAGAAGTTTAAGGAATTTCAAAGTGAGGTAGAGAATAAACGTAACAAGAAGATTAAATTTCTACGTTCTGATCGTGGAGGTGAATATCTAAGTTACGAGTTTGGCGAGCATTTGAAGAAATCTGGAATACTTTCACAATTGACACTGACGGGAACACCATAGCATAATGGTGTGTCCGAACGTCGTAATCGAACTCTCTTAGATATGGTTAGTTCTATGATGTCACCTACAGATTTACCGCTATCATTTTGGGGTTATGCATTAGAAACAGCCGCATTCACTTTAAATAGGGCACCATCTAAATTCGTTGAAACGACACCGTATGAATTATGGTTTGGGAAGAAACCTAAATTGTCGTTCCTTAAAGTTTGGGGTTGTGAAGCTTATGTAAAGAAATTACAGCCGGACAAGCTTGAACCCAAAGCGGAAAAATGCATCTTCATAGGATACCCGAAAGAAACTATTGGGTATACCTTCTATCATAGATCCGAGGGCAAGATCTTTGTTGCCAAGAATGGATCCTTTCTAGAGAAGGAGTTTCTCTCGAAAGAAGTGACTGGAAGGAAAGTAGAACTCGACGAGGTTGTTGAACCTTCTCTTGAACTTGCGAGTAGCTCAGCACCGGAAGTAATTCTTGTGGCACCTGCACCAATAAGATAGGAAGCTAATGATGTTGATCATGAAACTTCGATTGAAGTTACTACGGAACCTCGCAGATCAACGAGAACTCGTACCACTCCTGATTGGTATGATCCCGTTATGAGTGTCATGTTGGTGGACAACACCGATGACCCTGCCACATATGAGGAAGCGATGATGAGCCCAGATTCCAATAAATGGCAAGAAGCCATGAAATCCGATATTGGATCCATGTACGAAAACCAAGTATGGACTTTGGTGGACTTACCGGATGGCCGGAAGGCTGTCGAGAACAAATGGATTTTCAAGAACAAAACATATGCTGATGGTAATGTTACTGTCTATAAAGCTCGACTTGTCGCAAAAGGGTTTCGACAAATTCAAGGAGTTGACTACGATGAGACTTTCTCACCAGTAGCGAAGCTAAAGTGTGTGTGGATTATGTTAGCAATCCCTTCATATTATGATTATGAGATATGGCATATGGATGTCAAAACGACATTCCTCAATGGATACATTGATGAAGAGTTGTATATGATGCAAACCAAAGGTTTTGTCGATCCTAAAGATGCTAACAAGGTATGCAAACTTCAACGGTCCATATATGGATTGAAGCAAGCATCCCGAAGTTGGAATCAACATTTTGATAAGGTAATCAAAAGTTTTTGTTTTATACAAACTTATGGAGAAGCATGTATTTATAAGAAAGTGAGTGGGAGCTCTGTAGCGTTCTTAATACTTTATGTAGATGACATATTGTTGATTGGGAATGATGTAGACCTTCTTAATAGTGTCAAGGATTATTTGAATAATAGTTTTTCAATGAAAGATCTTGGCGAAGCAGCTTACATATTAGGCATAAAGATTTATAGAGATAGATCAAGACGCCTAATATCATTGTCACAGAGTACATATTTGGACAAAGTTCTAAAGAGGTTTGGAATGGAAGATAGCAAGAAAGGGTTCTTGCCCATGTTGCCCAATACGACCTTGAGTAAAACTCAAAGTCCTGCAACGCCAGAAGATAGAGAAAGGATGAGTAAGACTCCCTATGCCCTAGCCATAGGATCTCTAATGTATGCCATGCTATGTACTAGACCCGACATTGCATATGCTGTTAGTTTGACTAGCAGATATCAAAATGATCCAGGAGTGGATCATGGGACAGCGGTCAAAAACATCCTTAAGTACTTAAGAAGAACTAACGATATGGTTCTTTCTTATGGAGGTGATGAACAACTCGTTGTTAATGGTTACACTGATGATAGTTGGAATACCGATCCGGATGATTCTAAATCTCAATCTGGATACGTATTTACTTTGAATGGTGCAGTAGTTAGCTGGAGGAGTGCAAAGCAAAGCGTTGTGGCGAGATCTTCAACTGAATCGGAATACATAGCTGCTTCGGAGGCTTCACAAGAGGCGATATGTATGAAGGAGTTCATTACAGAGCTCGGTGTGGTTCCAAGTGCACTGGACCCAATGTCTATCTACTGTGATAACATGGGCACCATAGCCAATGCGCAAGAACCAAGGTCACACAAGAAGCTGAAGCACATCAAGCTATGTTTTCACGCTATTCGAGAGCATGTCCAAGATGGCGACATAAAGATTTGCAAAGTACACACAGATCTGAATGTGGCGGATCCGTTGACTAAACCTCTCCCGAGGGCAAAACATGACCAGCACTAAACCGCCATGGGTGTTCAGTATATTACCATGTAATCTAGATTAGTTGACTCTAGTGCAAGTGGGAGACTATTGGAGATATGCCCTAGAGGCAATAATAAAAGTGGTTATTATTATATCTTTGTGTTTATGATAAATGTTTACATTCATGCTATAATAGTATTAACAGGAAAAATTAATACTTGTGTGATTTGTAAACTAAATAAGAGTCCCTAGTAAAGCCTCTTTGTAATACTAGCTTGTTGGTTAATAGATGATCGTGGTTTTCCGATCATGAACATTGAGATGTTGTTAACAAACAAGATCATATCATTAGGAGAATGGTATGATGGACATACTCATATAGATAAGCGTAGCATAAAGATCAAGTCATTTTAATAGTTTGTTTGCTATAAGATTTCTGATACATAGTAACCTAATTCCTTCGACCATGAGATCATGCTAATCACCATCACCGGAAGGATGCTTTGATGACATCAAAAACCACACCGTAACTGGGTGGTTATAAAGGTGGCGTTGAGTGTTCATAAAGTATGGGTTGAGGCACATGGATCAAGAGTGGGATTTGTCCATCCATATGACGGATAGATATACTCTAGGCTCTCTCGGTGGAATGTCATCCAATTAGCTTGCAAGCATGTGACTGGCTCACAAGGGATCACATATCACGGGAACGAGAAAAGAGTACTTATCAGTAACGAGGTTGAACTAGGCATGCAGAGATACCGACGATCAAAACCTCGGATAAGTAAATTATCGTGAGACAAAGGGAAATTGGTATCGTATGTAAGTGGTTCATTCGATCGCAAAGTAATCGTAGAAATATGTGGGAACCATATGAATTTCCAGATTCCTCTATTGGTTATGTATGTCATGTCCGCATAATTCACGAACCATAGGGAGACACACTTAAGGATTCGATGTTGTTGTGTAGTTATGGAATGATGAGTAAGAGACTGAATGTTGTTCGGTGTCTCGGATGGGATCCTTGATATCACGAGGAGATCCGGAATGGTCCGGAGAATAAGATTCATATAAGGAAAGTCCTATTTCGGAGTTCAGAAATGATTTCGGTGTTTTCACCAGGAATGTTCTAGAAGGGTCTGGAAGGTCCGGCACTCCGGAAGGGGAAGGGTACATGGATGTGTCATGAGAATGTGTAATGGTTGCATCATGTACTAGGTCACTTGGCTGGGCAATATGAAGAGATAAATCAAATCCAAGTTTGAAAGTCAAACGCCAATTTGAAAAGTCAAATCCGAACATTGCTTGGTGGAGGCAGAGTAGGAAACCTACCTAGGGTAGGAGTCCCACTCCCTCCACCCGCCGGCCAAGGAGGAAGAGTTGGGGGAGGACTCCCTCCTCCCAAACCGCCTCCCCCCACCTATATAAGGAGGGGTAGGGCGCACCCCTACCCCTCACACCCAAAACCCTAGCTCTAGGCGCCACCACCCCAAGTGTTGCCGCCGCCTAGGCCTCCTCTAAGTCGCCAACTTGGGGCTTCCCCAAGCCCTAGCCGCCGGCCAAGCCACCCCCTTTGGTGCCTCTAATCCGTAGATCGCCAAGGCCCTCTCTTACTCCACCATACTCGCTCCGGCTTAGGCGAAGCCCTGCGGGATATTCCCTCTACTTCCGACACCACGCCGTCGTGCTGCCGGAATCACGAGGAGAGTGCTACAACCTCCGCTGCCTGCTGGAACAAGGGAGAGGAAGGTATTCATCGAGTACCGAACGTGTGACCGACTGCAGAAGCGCTGCCGGAACGCATCGCCGGAAGGATCATCTACGCGATCTTGAGATCGACAAGTGTACGACTACATCACCCACGAGAATCTGCTCTCGTTAACCGCTTTGGAATCTTCGAGGGTGAGTTCTTCTATCGACTCGTTGCTACAATCTAGTAGATAGATCTTGGCTTGTTTGTGTGCATGTGGTAGAATTTATTTGTTTTCCATGCTACAAACCCCTACAAATACAACTCATGTTAGACTAGGTTAGGACTTCTACATGTAGTTTATCACCCTCCCTTGATCTCAACAGGTGAAAGGTTGAGATTGCGGAGACAGGCCTGAAACAATGGCAACGGTAGAGGCTTTGTGAATATATTAGTCAATTGATCCTTCAAGGAGATAAACCGTATCTGGAGCAACTTCTGTGTAACTCTTTCATGAACAAAGTGAAAATCAACCTTAATGTGATTGGTAAGAGCGTGAAATGATTAGATGAAAGAAATCTTGCTCCAATATTATCACACCATAAAATATGTGGACTATGCTAAGGGACTTTAACTTCTCCAAGAAGAGTGTGAGTCCATATAATTTCTGCAGTAGCATTAGCAAAGGACTTGTATTCAGATTTTGTACTTGATCATGAAACTATAGCCTATATGCGAGCGCTTCAAGAAACCAGGTTACCACCATAGAAGATAGCATAGTCCCCCGTGGACCGCCGGTCATCAGCACTATTAGCCTAGTACGTGTCAAAATAAGCAGAAAGAAGTGTATGAGACATGGTAGGACGACACAAAATAAGCCTATGGGTCAACGTACCTTTAAAATATTGAAGGATACGCTTGACAACAAACCAGTGAGTGCAACATGGGGCATGTAAATACTGACAGACCTTATTAACAGCAAAAGATGAATACGACCGTGTCAAAGTGAGGTACTGAAGACCACCAACAATGATTCGATAACGAGTGACCTCCTGAGTAGATAGTAAAGTGCCATCAGTAGCAGTCAACTCATCTGTAGATGCCATAGGCATGGTGGTAGGTGTAGATTTAAGAATACCGACAAGCTCAGAAGCATACTTGCGCTGACAAAGGTGTAGTGGTCCTGTTGACTGTTGAACCTCAATACCCATGAAGTAATGCAACGAGCCCAAATCCTTGAGAGCAAAAGAAGCACGAAGCTGATGAATCAGGCGATCCGTCGCAGAAGATGATGAACTCACTACAATGATATCATCCACATAAACCAACAGGTATAGAGTCACATCAAGACGGTGTAGAATGAATAGAGATGTATCAGTTGTAGACGCCGAAAAACCAAGAGCAACAAGTACTAACCTCAGACGAGAATGCCATGCTCTCGGTGCTTGTTTCAGTCCATACAATGCCTTGTCAAGATGACACGGATGTCCAGACTGACTAGGGTCCTCAAATCCAGGAGGCGGGCGCAAGAATACTTCTTCCCCAAGAACACCATGAAGAAAGGTATTTTGAATATCAAGTTGTCGTAGGTGCCAACCTTGAGTAACAGCCATCGACGGTAATAAATGAATAGTATTGGGTTTAACAAATGGACTAAAGGTATCTTCATAATCGATTCCATCCCGTTGTTTGAACCCTTTAGCCATCAGACGTGCTTTATACCGCTCAATAGTACCATCAGACTTGTGCTTGATTTAAAAAACCCATTTGCTATCAATAAAATTCGCCAAGTTTGATTGGCATGTAGTGCAGAAAATTTTGCTTCCATCACAACTCGCCAATGAGGACATGACAAGGCCTCGCGATGATTTTGAGGTTCAGTGTGCCGAAGATCAGCAATATGTGCAATTCGAACAGCTTCCCAAGCAACAGTACCATCCATGCGTTGCTTTGGATTTGGATTCCTCATTGAAGACGTGTTGTAACACGTGGAATAGGAGCTGGTGACGGAGGAGCTGGCGATGGAGAAGCGATCAACGCTGAGTTCGAAGCAGTCTCGACGCTAGATGAGGTCGGCCCAGTTGTAGACGAGGCGGAACCAGGAGTGTGCTGGGCTGGCATGGTAGATGGGCTGACCCGAGAGGGAGTAGAAGTGGGATCATCCACGGCCCAATCTGCATGAGGCACTGAACCGACATGCAGACACAAGCGATCGACGTCCTCGGTCGAGCGAGCTGCACCCTCGACATCTGTGGTAGTAGGAGCAATCACTGTTTCATCCAGGAGTTCCAAGCGAGTGTCGCGGCCGGTACCTGCACCGTGGTTAGCCAAAAGCAAGAGGGTATGTGCAGCAACATCAAATTGGTCTGGGTGTAAGCTGCAACAACGCCTATGAAGCAGGGGTGGGTTGGTCTAGAGGAAGAAGCTAGAGTTTCGCCTGCTATCTCCCATGGCAACACGCCTATGAAGAAGGGATGGGTTGGTGTCCAGGTTTAAGACATCTACATATATCTACATGAAAATCTTCAAAATTTTGAAGGAACTATGCTGCTCACAAAATTATGCATTGCATAACGAGTTTACATCACATATTAGAAAAACTATTGTTGGATAATACTTAGTTTGTCTTAATAAATCATAATAATATGGATATAATTGGGCCAGCCTATAAGCCTACGGTGTATAGTCCTATACCCCATCCAGCACATGACATCAATGAGAGAAAGCCCACATCAAGAGCTCCACCGACTTAACCCGTCATACTACACGAAGAGTTCTACCACAACTCACTAAACCAGGTGACTAAGGAAGCTTACGAGACCAGCTTAACGTACATGATATTCAAGACCTAGCGTATGCTAGAGAGGCTCCTATCGACGATGCTTATATATATACCTGAAGATCATTTTGCAAGTTAACTTTCACGTCCATTTCCAAGTTCCTAGCATCATTAGTCTTCGTGGGTTTAAACCCTAGCTACATCTAATTTCGTTGTATGTATCTATAAACCAGACAAGGTCCATCTTGTAATAGTCTTGTACAATCATGTGATCACACTATGAATAAAGTCTGAGAAAACTGTATCATCATCTTGGTCCTTATATGTTGGCTTGAGCCCCTATCAAACAAATAAACACATTTTCGATGTGTGATGACCCACAAGTATAGGGGGTGTATTGTAGTACTTCCGATAAATAGGAGTGTCGATCCCAACAAGGAGCAGAAGGTGTTGACTAGTGGTATGGAGCAGGAAATCTCTGTAAATACTTAGCAAATGGATTTTTAGGGGTTTTCTGATAAAGCAAGGAAATAAAGTGCAAATAAATAAAACAGAAAACAATTGCAGCAAGTGGCCCAATCCTTTCTTATCAAAGGACAATCCGGTGGAAATACTAATGAGGACCAAACGTTCTCAAGGACACATGGGAATTCTGTCAAGTGCTTTCGCTTCAAATAGCTGAGTAGTCTTCTTTTGTTCTATAAGTGTTGTGTGGGTGAACCTGTGCTAATGTACCGACCTTACTTGGACTAATACATACTTGTGATTAAACCCCTTGCAAGCATCCGCAACTACAAGAAAGCAATTAAGATATAAACCTAACCACGTCCTTAAACTCTGAGATCCTACACTCCCTTGTGCAATGGTTTCCTAATGGGGGTTCAGGTTTCTGTCACTTCGGCAACCCCACAATTAGTAGCCAAATACACAATGCATTCCCCTAGGCCCACAAATGGTGAAGTATCATGTAGTCGACGTTCACATGAGACCACTAGAAGAATAACACCACAACTTAAATACTAAACCATTAAATAATATCTCAACACAAATCCACTACTAACAACATGACTTCTCCCATGTCCTCAAGAACTAAACGAACTACTCACGAGACATCATATAGATCAAGATCAAATATGATAGGGTGATGAATAACAATCTGAACATAAAAAATAATCCAATGGTTCCACTCACAAGCATCAAATAAATAGTAATCAACACCGGGAAAGTTTCCCCTAAGAACTATCCAAGTATTCAACACAATTGTTACAGCAGGATGGAGTGGTGATGATGGTGCTGGTGGAGATGATGGTGTGGATGATGATGATGATCCTGATGAAGTCTAGCTTGATGATCGTGTTGATGGCGACGATCTTCCCTCTCTGGAAAGGAATTTCCTCGACAGAAATCTGTCTTCCAAAGAGCTCTTTCTCTCTCGGTGTTTTCCGCCCCGCAGAGGCGACGAAATCTTTCTGTGGTCGCTCCCCGTGTATTAGGGTTTCGAGATGAAGATATAGGCGAGAGGGCGGAGCCAGAGGTGGGCCACACCCTATAGGCGCGGCCTAGGGGTGGCCCGCGCCTGGGGGTGGGGGGGGTGGGCCTCCTGTGGCCCATCTCCGCCTCCCCTTCTGGCATTCTTCGTCTTCTGGGAAAATAGGATTTTCCGTAGTTTTTCTGGTATTTTTCTGATCTTCGTGAAATTGCATTAAAACACCTCTTTTTCCATCAGAATCTTGACTCGGGTAGTTCATCCTCCAAGAATCATCCAACATGCAAAAACAGATGAAAAGGCATAAATATCACCTCTTAATAAGAAATATATCAATGAATAGAGGCAAATTATGATATAGAATGGTGATGCAAATTGGACATATCAACTCCCCCCAAGCTTAGACCTTCGCTTGTCCCCAAGCGAAAACTAAGCTCAGTAAACATTTCCACAGGTTTATGGAGAAGTGTCGATAAAAGAATACGGACAAGAAGCATCACACTTACCATTACACAACTCATAGAAGAAAGAAACTCACCATTATATAACTTAGCTTGCAACAAGTATAGGAGTCACAATAGAGATGCAGAAAGATAAATCATAATTGCGATTGGCAAACTTTGTTCTTGGTAAGAGAACAAATGGTAAACAGTTTCACAAATAAAGCTTTTGTAGAAGTTTTACAACAAGAGTTCTCTTTGCTCAAACATAAAAGGTTTTTCACAATGATGGCTTTCAAAGTAATACTCATTAGTTAAGAGTCTTGTGCAAACAAGGAAGAAAAAGGACATGATTGAATAAATCATCATATGAATGCTTGAAACACAACAACTCAAATGCTTGCTGGAGATAGAGAGGAATAGGTTTACTGACTCAACTTAGAAGTAGGAGAAAAGGTCCCTTCATAGAGGGAAGCAGGGATTTTAAGTTCATAAAGAGCTTCCAAAATATTATGGTACTTACTAGCTTTGATCTCTCATTGCCCCTATCATAAGCATCTTGAGGTGATTAAGGTTAAAGTGAACAAATATGGAGTAAATGCTTGACGAAATATAAGTTGGCAATCTCATGTCCCTTGAGTACGAGGGCCACTCCTCATGCTACTCAACTTTAGTTACCGGTAATCTCTTGTCATAGTAAGTACATGTGTATCATAAAGAACCGCCAACGGGTACCCCTTGCACATGACACAGGAGCTATCCCATAATCAAAATTACAAGGCAAGCAGACAGTGAGCATCTCAGCTATCTTTTTATTTTCTATTTGCATAGGTTTTTATTGAGGATGCTTCACAGATTGCTCACTATGGTTATGATGCAAGTTTACACCATGATTAGGCATGGCTTAGGCTAGCGGCCCAGGAGTTTCTCTAACACACTTACATAACTCCATGGACTTACAAGCTCCCCTTTTATTTCACACCGACGACATCCACAAACAAAAGATCATGATATCAACTGTGTACAATGTACATGTGCAATGTTGAAAGCGTTCCCTATGACAACACGATTCTTCTAATTCCAACGTATAGGTGTAAGCCTATACAACTTCGGTGACACAATGGTTCAAGTTTATTAGGGGCAAGAAATATAAAGTGTGCCATCAAATTCGTGAGAGCTTTACTAACTAGTTTGCACATAACAAAATAATATTTAATTCGGAAGATAGATTAAGCTTGAGAATTTACTTGGGATAGCAATAATGCTAATAGGTAGATATGATGGACACAAATGGCACGGGTTTTGGTTTAAGGGATTGGAATGCATGAGAAGTATGCCTTCTCAAAACAGGTTTTTGGCTAGCAAGGTGTAACACCCTCAGAATCGGCCCTATGCAAGTTTTAGCGAAACCCGCCAAACCCGCATAGAAACGATTCGAAGGTGCCCACCAGGCACTTTCGTGCGGGTGGAAAACGAAGTAATAACATTACACAACAGTCCTCGATGGGACCCACAGAACAGATATATATATACAACAGCGACTCAATGAGTCAAGAATACAGATATACAGTACAAAGATCCAAATCACCTTGAAAACGATAGAGCGTCCGACTACGGACAAGATGCAAATGGGGCTAAGAGCCCTGAAGAATAACCAATGGCGTCCATAACCCTGCCCAGGCCAAGCCGGAAGGGTAACCCTGCTAACGACGTCGATCTCAAAACCTGCTTAAACAAAAAGGGGTGCCGACAAAGGGCAAAGGAAAAAGAGAGAGCGTCAGTACTGAGGCCAGTACACGGCGAGACTAGAATTCGGCGGTCCTCGCCTACATAGGTATGGTGGACTGAGCGGCAGCGGCAGCATGCACTACACAACCTATAGAGACTCGATACAGCTGGCGGTTATCAGAGAGGGATAAGAATGACCTATCCGGTTCCAACCTAAAGCTAACTCCAAACAAACCCATCCTGGTGTTTCCCCCTCGAGACCAAACGAGGAAGTCAACCGAGGAACTCACACCGTGGGCAGTTTTATTTATTCAGTTATCGTTGCAGCAATTACTAGTCAGGTATAGATATTCGTCCTGATAAATTAAATAGTGGGCAGTTTTATTTAACCATTCCGTTGTAGTTGCGACACTTACTAGTCAGATACAATTAGCATGAGATATTCCCAAAAACCCAGCAGTGGTTGGTACTTTTATTTAGCCATTCCGTTGTAGTTGCAATACTTACTAGTCAGATACAATGGTCGCTGGCGACGACCCAAGCAAGCAATTGTGGGCAGTTTTATTTAACCATTCCATTATAGTGAAGCTGATTACTAGTCATTATAAAGTCAAATTTATAACACTACTTTAGTTATAGTTGTCTATGATCGAGATACTATGCTCCAAGTCGTCCATAACCGCGGACACGGCTTCCAGAAAGTTTTAACCCGGCCGGGGTGCACAAATAGCAACACACACACGATCAACCTCGGAAAAATCAAATCAAAACCCAACGAGGCTTTCACGACAAAGCAATCACAGGATTCAGAAATATTTCAGGGGGCCACCCCATTGAGTAGACCCGCAACGAATTAAGCTAGCTCCGAGACGGACTCAAGGTTTGCGTCAATGGCTGTAAACGACTGGGAACCCAAAACTGGGATTGTCGATACCGCGAAAACATTCCGCTTACCTAAACAGTACAGTGTGCTCCTCGCACAATCGTAAATAAAGCAGTAGAGCATGGCATAAGTACAGGATCGTAAATAAAACCTCAAACTAGTTTGTGGCCCCAAGAAATAAGACTGAATCAAGCTCTGGCTAAGGGGGGCCCATAATTCCCCGTATGTGGATAGCGCGATAAATCAAGGAACAGGTATCAAGTACTCGGGGTCCTACGGGACACAAGTGGGCGGTCGGAAACCAAATATTATCTATCACCCACCGATGCCTCTGCTTACTTACTTCAATTTTAGTTGTTAAACAGGAATTAAAGTGAACGATAGGTAAAGCCATGATCATCTCCAACATCAACATGCGGCAATACTCCAACAACTGTGGTACTTGACGACACGCAACAGCATTTGAGCAAGCGACTACGACGCGCAAGTCCAACTATCTACCAAACAACAGGTAATAGGATGTGTCCAAGGCAATATATGGCGGCAAAGGATATCACGGGTACGAAAACTAGAGCGACGCAACACAGATAGCAATAGATCAACAGGAGGGAATAAATACTATAAAAGTAAGATGGGTAGAAAGGGGGGAGATGCTCGCCTGAAAACATTGACGAAGGTTCAACCGAAGATCGGGTCGACACTCGCATCAACTCAACGGCCTTATCCGCGAAGAAGCAAAACACTAGAATAATCACCGGATGCAATATTTAATACTACGGCAAAAGATCGGGCATGATGCATGTATGATGTATGACATGGCAAAGGTGCGATGCAATTAGGTCATGTTAAGCGGAACCGGGGTCCCGACAATTAATTAGATGGCTCATGTTATTTATCTACCCCGCAAATTAAATGTTGTCTTAACATGGCAAGATATGGTACCGGTTCGATGCACAAATTTAAATGAGGCCAATATGAGTCTAGATTTGCCCGCATATGGGCCCCATATTTAATTATAAGGTGAATCGGCATAAGGCCCCCAAACCACATGATGTGCATGCGAGATGAATGATTAATATGCAACAGGTTGTATTATATTATAAAATAGGGTTTCGGGAAGGGGTTCACACATTGAGGGTTCTCGACGGTCTTGGGGTTCCGGGGTTCGGGGTCGGTCTCAGGGTTCAGGGTTCGACGGATCGGTCTCGGATATCTGAGGTAGATCTTGTCGCATCCGGGAAGCAGGACTTGGGTCGGTGTTGCTCTTGTCGGGCCCGCGTATCAGGCCGGTCTTGACGTTCGGGGACGAAGACCTTGATGTTCTGCGTCGGTGTCCTTACCGTCCGTGTTCTCGAGCAACGCATCCGGGAAGGAGAGCTTGTCGTTCAGGGTCTAGGTGTCCGGGGCGAAGTACTCGGCGTCCTCGAGGTGTACTTGTCGTATCCAGGGAGATCTTGATTCAGCTTCGGTCGAAGTGTTCGGAAGCCGATCTTGGTGTAGGGACGGTCCTTGTCGGCGATTCTTCGGGTTCGGGGTCCGGGAGCGGCGAGATCGGCCTTCGGGGTCTCGGACGCCGGGATCGGTCTTCGCGGGTTACGGCGAACTGGGCGCGTCGAGGTCGGTTTTGTCGGGCCCGGGGTCGTGGTTTCCCTGGTACATCGAATCCTTCAGCAACCTTCCTTCACAGACTATCCTGGAGCAGCAGTACCCCATTGGCGTTCATGTAACTCCAGAGGCCACGCACGGAGGGGACAGGTGCCCAGGGTCCATGCTGCAGGTCATGCGCGGCCGGGCGACGCGTCGAGGACGGCGGCGGCCATGCCCTGCTCGGGGTCAACGGAGGGCGGCGACTGGGCGAGCGACGGGCTCCGGGCGGGGACGCGAGCTGCAGGAGGCGGAGAAGGGAGGGGGGCCGGCGAGCTTGCAGGCGGCACGCGGCCGGGCGAGGCGAGGGGACCGGCCGGAGAAGCAGAGCGGCGGCGCGGGGCGGAGGACGGACGGCGGGCACGGAGGAGCTCGAGGGGGGCGGTCCGGCGAGGGGAGCGGAGGAGGCGGGGCGACGCGGCTCGGGGTCGGCGAGGACGCGCCGGCGGAGGGCGGCTCCGGCGAGGCAGGGGGCGGCTCGGGCCAGAGGAGGGCCGGGGGGGCGGAGAGGCGAGCTCTGGCCGGCGGGGTCGCGGGAGGGGCGGGCTTGGCGAGGCGGACGCGGCGGCGCGCCGGAGGGGACGCAGATGAGGAGAGGAGGGGCGAGGTCGGAGCCGGCGGGGAGCACCGCGGTGGGCGGAGGTGGGGGTTGGTGGCCGCCGTGCTGCGGAGCTCGAAGGGAGGCGAGGTGGGGGGGGTCGTGGGGAAGGAGGCTCGGGCGAGGCGGATGGAGGCGGTGCCGTCGGGCGGGCGGCGCCGGCGAGGGTGGCCGGAGGACGGGGTGGGGGAAGAGGCGCCGGTGAGAGGGAGGGAGAGGCGATGGCCGGCGAGGTCGGTGGGGCGAGCGGACGAGAGGGGGGGTCGCGGGGAAGGGAGAAGGTGGGCAGCGGCGAGCCGAGGGGAGGCGACGGGGTGGTCCGGCACCGGAGAGGGGAGAGGCGGGTGTGGGGACGCCGGTGGAGCGGGGAGGTTGGGGAGAGGACGGGGTGGGGGAGCGTGAGGGAGGTGGGGAACGCGGATGGGACGCGGGCGGCAGGGTGGGGCCGCGGGCCAGGGGGTGGGGCCGGCCTGGGGTGGTCGGTTTGGGAGGGAGTGGGGCTGCAGCGCGCGGGTGGGGGGTTGAGTGGGGGTGGACCCGGGTGTAAGTGGGAGAGGGGCTGTGTGGGGACGGGCCAGAGAGAGAGAGGGAAGGGAGAGAGGCTGTGTGGGGTTGAGATGGCAGCATGTGAGTGGTGGAGGGAGGGAGAGAGGTGAGGTGGCGAGAGACGATTGGAGGGAGTGAGGTGGAGGGGGTGTGGGTAGATAGGACTGGGGTAAGAAAGAATATAGGTGGACCGATTGTTTGTACTGGGGGTGGTCGTTCGGGTCGAATCGGCCCGTTCGACTGCCCCCACTAAAATAAATAAATATTTTCTTTATCTTAAACAAGGCTTTTGCAAACCGATAGCAGACAAAACAAAATAATCCGAAGACCCGGGTTTTGCGTTTGAATAAAGACGGGCCGTTTGGAAAACAAATTAGGTTTTTCTGCAAATAGTTTTATGCAAGCAATTGCAAGATGATGACGATGCTTAAATGCAATGCGGCATGATGACATGAGCATGCGGTCATGATGATGCAATGCACAAAAACAACGCGATTTTCTAGTAGTGGTTTTTGCGGGATGCCACACAAGGCTGAGTAGCAAGTAAAAGAGTTGAAGGAAATAAGCAAATTTACAAGTGATAAAGCCAAACATGCAATCTTCCTTGAAGACACAAAAGATCTTAAATAAAGAATACTAAGCTTATGAGCCAATCAATAAATAAAGTAAATGATACAAAATACATGTAAGCTTTTTCTCTTTTCCTTTCAAACCTCAAAAAGTGTTGCTACTGACCAGATCCACTTTATGCTCCCAAAGTGATACCAATACTGATCAACAAGATCAATCATATAATAAAGATTGCAAACTAAAATAAGAAGTGCAAAAAGTAAAAGATGAGACTTCTCATTAATATTCCATAAAGGCACTTACACCAAGGGATACATAGATAACCAACTAAAGGAGAGATACTTCCACAATGCAAACCAACCTATAAGATAACTTCTCTACCCAAGATATGAAACTACTAAAAGGTAAAAGATAAAAGATAATGATGTGATACCGATACACTCCCCCAAGCTTGGAACAGGGGATGCCAAACTTGATGATGAATTACTCCTTTGGGGGTGGTAGTCCCTTGTTTAGGATCAGAAAACCCTCTAGCATCTTATGAAGCCTGTTATTCTCCTCTTAAAGTATATCCACCTTCATCCTTAGAGCACGGTAATTATCACAAAACTCATCAGTGGTTCGAAGGGCTTCCACCGCCTCAGGGCAGGATCTGAAGTTTGGAACGACGGTCATCATCCCCTGCATATTACGAGAAAAAGCACGTATAGTGTTAATTTCACCTACAAAAGTAGGTTTCCTTGCCCTTGATCCTGTGGCAGTTTATCCCTTCATGCCTGCCGACATGTCCTTTACTTTCTCCTCGAAGCTCCAACCAATGTCTTCGTGCCTAGCAGCGATCCTTTCTTTTTCCACGGGATCTTTGCCTTTGCCGTTGGCGGAGACCATCGTGCTCTAAACATCAGAAGATTTCCTGACAGAAACAGATTGAAACGAAAACACAACGAGAACATGATATACGAACCTCGCGGGATCCGGGGGGTTATATATTACGAAGTTTCAATGCATAAGGAAGGTATTATGCGAAAACGAGGCGGGGAAGGACTCCAGGGGGCTCTGATACGTCGGAAACATATCTATAATTTTTGATGTTCCATTCTTGTTTAGTATCTACTTTGATTTGCTTTATCTACACTTTGAGGTGTTTTTATATGTTTTCTGGTACTAAACTATTAGCAAGATGCCACAGTGCCAGTTGCCTGTTTTCTTCTGTTTTTGGTTCCAGAAAGGCAGAAAATCAATATTCTCGGAATTGTACGGGACAAAAGCCAAAGTAAATATTTTACCGTGGGGAACACGGAGCCAGAAGACAAGACGGAGGAGGGCATCGAGGGGTCCACACCCCCTGGCTACGTGGGTGGGACCACCTTGCGCCTGGGAGGGTGCAGCCACCTCGGGCACCCCCTCGGCCTCCCTCTTCGCCTATAAGAAGCCCCCGATGCGTAAACCCTAAGTACCCGATGAATATTCCACGAAACCGTCTGTATCCGCCGCCATCATCGTCCCTAAATCGGGGGGATCTGAAGCTCTTCCCGGCACCCTGTCGGAGGGGAGATCATCCCGGAGGCCTTCTTCTTTACCATGCCAGCCTCCGGTATGAAGCGTGAGTAGTTCACCTGGGACAACAGGTCCATGTAGTAGCTAGATGGTTGTATCTCCTCCTTTGTGCTTTCATGTCTAGATCTTGTGAGCTCCGTTCATGATCAAGATCTCATCTATTTGTAATCATGCATGTTGTGTTTGCGGGGATCAGATGGATATTGAGATTACTATGTCAGATTGATTAATGGTTTTGTCTTGTTGATTCTATCATGTCTATGTTTTTTGTGATCTTGCATGCTCTCCGTTGTTAGTAGCTATCTTGGCCAAGTAGTTGCTAGTGACTCCAAGAAGGGGTATTTATGCTCGATAGTGGGTTCATGCCTCTAGTTAATCTAAGGGAAGTGACAGAAATCTCTAAGGTTATAGATGTGTTGTTGCCACTAGGGAGAAAACAACGGTCTCTTGTTCATGGAACAAGTGGATTGTTTACCTTACACACTTTGCTTAAAGTAGTTGTCTGTTGCTTGCAACTTAATACTAGAGGGGGTTCGGATGATAACCCAAAGGTGGACTTCTAGTCATAGATGCAGTTCGATGGCAGTCTATGTATCTTGTTGTATTGCCCAATCGAATCTCATCGGATCATGAATGTCTAGTATTGCATTGTTATGCCTTGATCAGTCCTGTCAATTGCCCTGCTGTAATTTGTTTACCTAGCTTGTCGTGTTTGTTTATCTAAGGAGAACACCTCTAGTGAACTATGGACCTCGGTCCAATCTTTACCATTGATACATCTTCCACCATTTACTCTCTACTTGTTGCAAACCACCATTACCTTCCACACCATACAGTTAATCCTTTGTTACAGCAAACTGGTGAGATTGACAACCTCACTGTTCATTGGGGAAAGTCTTGATTTTGTGTTGTGCAGGTCTCCAAATTGATAGAAACACCTTTGAGTCGTTTCCTTCCTCCTACTAGTTCTATAACCTTGGTTTCTTACTGAGGGAAAACTTGTTGCTATGCTCATCATATCTTCCTCTTGGGATCTCCCAACGAAGTGTTCACGCACTCATCAAGCCTTTTTCTGGCGCCCTTGCCAGGGAGGCTAAGGACGTCTTCACAAGGGGAGTCCTTCACAACCTTTATCTTTACTTTGTTTTTGTTTTTATTAGTTTCTTTTGCTTGGTTTTATTTGCCTCTTTTTATCAAAAACTCCAAAAAAAAATAGTTTAGTTTGGTTTGCTTTATCTTATAAAAAACACACAAAAATTAGTTCCTGCTCTAGTTGCTGGTATGTTATTGCCTTACTTTTTCATGTTTTGTATCAATGGATGGTTTCTTTGAAAATAGTTCTTATTGGCAAGGTGGGTTCACAGAAGAAGAAAAGTATTATTATAAGTAACACCATTTGTCACAAAAAGGGAAACACTTATGGGAACAAATTGATAAATTGAATACTATTGATAGAGAGGTGTGCTCTACTTATAATGTTACTTATTGTTTTGATAAATCTTGTTGCTATAGGAGGTATAAACACCTACCTTTTGAATGTGAGTATAATGATAATGTTACCATATCGTCTTATGTTAAAGGAAATTATGACTTTTATTACGTAGAACAAATTGAAGAATTTATTGCCTTCAAGGATGCATTTGAACTTGCCAGTTTGCTTGAAAATACTGATGATGCACCTTATGAATATGAGGTTTATGATATACTTAAATTTTTCTTTGATAATTACAAGGAAGAAAATGGCTATATTCTTGAATATTTTAATAGGTGCTTTCCACAAACGAAAGAGACTAATGCCTTGTAGGAGCCTATGGAAGACGAAATTGCTGAACCTGAAATCTCATTACATGAAAAAGAGGAGGAGAGTGATGGTCAAGAGTGTAACATCCCAAAAATATTGATCAAGGTTATCAATTCCAATCACCAAATTTAGGGTTAACAAAAACTTTTGTTAATTAAAATCATATGAATGCATGTGTGTATGTGATGATTGTATGAATGCATGAATGGACTTGTGTGATTGTTATGAATGGCAAGGAATGGTTTAAAGATGAAAACAACATCATGTAAATCAAATCCAAGCAGAAACAAATCAAGAGAAATTCAAAAACAAACAAAACAAGCAAATGGTCATTTTTGCCAATCTTGCTCACTAGACCACTTTGAGTGTTTCTAGTCCAAGATTTCAAACAGAAACAAATTCATTTCTTTTCACCCCTTGCTAGACCAAGTGAAAGTCAAATTCTCGGAAATATACGTCGATGGCGACTCTCTCACCCACCCACCCACCCACCCATGGCGACTCCTTGGCGATCTAGGGTTTTCTCTCCCTCTCCACGGCAATGGAAACTCTACTCCACTGGGATTTCTCTCCTGGCCAGGCATTGGCTAATCAGGTGCGTCGACGCTTTGGATCTACGGTGCATTTTCTCCCTTCCTCGGCTGCCAATGAGTTCTTCTTGGTGGTGTCCTTATCCTTGGCCTCTTTTCCTCTGAATGTTGAATATGTGAGTCTTGCTCTTCAATGCTGCATTGGTGGAGTTGCGGCTAGATTCAGGGTTTTTCAATTAAGTGATCGAAGATTTCGTTTCTCTGTTGCTTCAAATAAAGTGGGGCACTTCATCTATAGTTTGAGAGATAGAGTCTGGCCTGATTTTGTGTGCCATTTCAGTTTGTTTCGAGGTTATCATCCTCAGATCTCTGGCTTCACAAATGATCACTTGTGCTCTGATTTGCCCTTTGTTATTCCTGAGTGGAATTCTCCATCTAATCATGTTCGTTTTAAGCCAAGTTTGGACTTCCTAAAGGAAAGTGCTACACTAGATCTTCATTCGGATTCATCACATGAATTGGCAAAATTTGGGTTTCATCAACAAGGATCTCCTGGGTTTTCTTCGGATGGATCTGATCTGGCTAGACATCTTTTTTTTGGAAGTTTCCCTGATCCTATTTTGGTGGATCATGAATGTGATCATCAGGAAGTTTTTACTGGTTGAACGTTTGTACGTCAATATTGCATGCAACTGCCTTCTGTCACGTTAGAGAAGATTGAAGATATGAGGCAAGCTCTATATTCTGTTCAGGACATCATGCATGCTTTGGACTTAAAATTTGTCCCTACCAAAGCTATGGTTTTTGAAATTCTGGGACGCTGTTCAAATTGTGGAGATCATGATCATCTTGTGGATTCTTGCCAGAAAGGTTGTAAATGTTTTTTCTCTCTGGGTCACAAATGTTTGAAATGCCTCTCTATGCGTAGCCAATGGTGTGTCAAATGTTTAATTTCTGGGCACCTGGCGAGTAAATGTGTCTTGGGCTGGTGGTGTCGGAGTTGTCATTTATTGGGCCATTGGGCCAGGAGATGCCCAAAGAAGATACGAAGAGTTTGGCAAAAAAATAAAACTGCATTAAACAATCAGGCCGATATTCCTGGTCGGAATATCTGGGTAGTTAAGAAGCAGACAGTTTTTTCACCTGGAGTTTCACCCCTCTCTCTCCTGCCGCTTCATCTCCTTCTCCGCCGACCGCTGAAGTTTCTCTCTCCACCTCGACAATGGCCAACTTTCCTGTGAATCCACTAGCTTTTCTTCCCAATGGTTTGACTATTGATCCAGGGCCAGCTGATCGTTTGGTGAGGTCTCACATGGTGGTTCCTGCTGAGGCTCCTCTGCAGCATGATAGAAAGGTAATTGCTGAGACCAACAGATTTATTCCGATTCAGCTTAGAGAAGACTATAGGATTCAGGTGATGAATCTCCTCAATGAGTCACAGTTGTTTGTCAGTCGCTTTGCTGATCATCCATTAGGACTTGCCATTTTTACTATGACAGAAACCCTGATTGCGGATGCTACAGTTGGAACTACCTTTGAGATTGATGAGATTACCACTGTTACTTTTGTGAAACACAATGAAGCCAGGAACATGCGGCTTACTGCCTTTGGAAGGGAAACTTGGATACATTTTTTAGCTTTTCCCCTTGACTATCAGACTAGCCATTATATCCATAGTGTTGTTCAAGAGTTTGGGCTGTTATCCATGTGGCATAACCCAAGAGGGGATGATAAATCTGTGTTGGTCAAGGTGTGGATTGTTCATCCTAAGTTTGTGCCCAAAAGTTTGGTTATTCATCAGCTTGGGGGGGCTAGGCACTCCTGGACTGTCCCTGTTATCTTGCTCAGGTGTGCTGACTGGAATGCTCATCTTCCTGAAATTCTGCCACCTCCTGAAGACCCTGAACCTGATGATGGAAATCCTCATCCCATGCATGGTGAAGGTTTTTCTGCTGAACAGCTTTACCAACAGCAGCTTAACAATTGGAATTTACAGAATAAAATGCCTGGAGGGGGAAATGCTCAAGGAGGAAATGCTGGAGGAATTAACCATGATGTTCTGTTTCAGCAACCTGGACATTTTGTCCCTGCTCAAGTTATTGCTGCACTTTTTGATAATAATGTTGCACAAGTTGAAAATATTGTTGCACCTGTTGTGGAGGATGCTATAGTTGCTCCCAACCCTCCATTGATCAATTTTCAGCAGATCCTAGCTGCACAGGGGGTCTCTTTTCAGGATGGTGTGCCACCCCCCTCCACCAATGTCCAGGATAGTCCCATGCAAGCTTGGCATGAGAGTATTTCTGATGCTTCTGATGGAAATTCCTCTGGCTCAGATTTGATGCAGGTTGACACCACTTTATCTATCAACTTTGCTCTGGTTGATGACCATCTTTTGGATGTCAGTTCTGAAATGTGGATGACAAGGAACTTTTCTAATTCTGCTTTTAAGGAGTTTTGCTTCCCTAACTTTGCTCTGGATAATGCCAAGCTCCTTTCTTTCACTCTTCCTATGCCAAAGTTTCTGCAGTTTGAGTTGGTGGATGAATGGGAGTCATTGCTTCATTCAAGGAAGAAGCAGGAGATGATCTATAACAGAACTTTGGGGTCTCCTGATTTTACTCAAGCTGGTGTTAAAAGGAAGATTCCTGAGTTGGATGATGCTGATGTGGTTTACTTTGGGACACCTATCTCTACTAATCAAGTTAGAAGAAGCTCAAGGTCTACTAGATACAGGGGATTTAAGCCTAAAATTATCTGTGACTCCAAGACCACTAAATCTAAAGTGAAGCAAAGGAAGATTCCTGAGGCTAAGGCTGTTGAAGTCACTGATGAACTTGCTCAGATAAATCCTGGTCAGGGTGGCATGATCTTTGATAAGACTCTCCTTGCAACACCAATCCCAGTACTACAGTCTATTGGAATATCCCTTTGTGGGGTACCTCAGGAAGATCTTACTCCTCTGAAGCTTATGGAAGGCTGGCAGGAGAAGGAAAATACTGACAGTGCCTAGTGCCTGTCTATTTTTTACTTTGGTCTCTTTACTTTTGAGTTGTAATAATGTCACTACCTAAACAATGGATTATTTTGTGCTGGAATATCAGAGGGCTTAATGCTAGAGAAAAACAATTAGCCTTAATGAATGCTATTAAAGTTAGTGGATGTTCAGTTATTTGCCTGCAAGAAACAAAGAAGGAGGATTTTGATCTGCAGTTTATTAAATCTTGTTGCCCAGCAAATTTTGATGAGTTTGTCTTTGTGCCTTCCATGGGGGCTTCTGGTGGCCTCATTATTATATGGAATAGTACAATTTTCTCTGGAATGGTCATGCATTGTGAAAAGTTTGCTCTCTCTGTTCATTTCACTTCCTCACATTCTGGCCAGTCTTGGACATTAATTAACATTTATGGCCCTTGTAATGGTGAATTGAGGGAAAAATTTATTGAGTGGATGTTTGAGGTGCACATTCCTGATGATGAAGATTGGATCCTAATGGGGGACTTTAATTTTATTAGGTCTCCTGCAAATAGGAATAAACTTGGGGGGAATGTTAATGACATGCTCATCTTTAATGATTTCATTAGAGAGCAACATCTCACTGAATTGCCAATTAAAGGAAGAAAATATACTTGGAGTAACATGCAACAAGACCCTTTATTAGAGCAACTTGATTGGTTTTTCACCTCCATTCACTGGACAACTAGTTTCCCTAACACAGTTGTTTCCACACGAGGCAAACCAACTTCTGATCACACTCCATGTGTTGTTTCTATTCAGACTAAGATCCCTGGTAGTAGGATTTTTAGATTTGAAAACTTTTGGGTTGCTCATCCTGGATTTCTGGAAGTGGTTGCAAAATGCTGGAGTAAGCCAACTCACAAATCCAACAGTGCTGCAAACATTAATGCAAAGCTAAAAAAGCTGAGATATGACTTGAAATTTTGGAGCAAATCAATCTCAAAGTTGTCCACTTGTATTGCAAATACCAATAAAGTCCTCTCTGAACTTGATAATCTGGAGGACAAAAGGCCTTTATTCTGTCAGGAAGCAAATTTCAGGAGAATTTTAAAAGCTCACCTTGTAAGACTTTTACAATATCAGAATGCCTATTGGAAGAAAAGATGCACAGTTAGATGGACAAAGTTTGGAGATGAGAACACAAAATTCTTTCATAATTTTGCTACTGAAAGATATAGAAAGAATAATATTGCATCACTCAAACTCTCAGATGGTTCTTTTGTTACTGAGCATGCTGATAAAGAAAATGCTATTTATCAAGCCTATAAAGAAAGACTGGGCACATCTACACAGCCTGACATGCTTTTTAATCTTCATCATCTGATTACTCCTACTGAGGGCCTTGAGGTTTTATCCTTACCATTTACTAGAGAGGAAATTGATAAGGTGGTGAAGGATATGCCAAGTGATAAAGCCCCAGGTCCAGATGGTTTTAATGGTCTCTTCCTCAAAACATGTTGGCACATCATCAAGGAAGATATCTATTCTTTATGTTTTCAATTCTATGAAGGAGATCTGAATCTAGAAAGTATAAATATGGGTCATATTACACTCATTCCAAAGATAGGATCACCTGAATCTATCAATGATTTTAGGCCAATAACCCTGCTTAATTGTGTTCTGAAGCTTATAACAAAGATCTTGGCTAATAGGCTACAAAAGGTTATATTGAAGATTATTCATAGAAATCAATATGGTTTTTTAAAAGGCAGAAATATCCAGGATTGCCTTGCTTGGGCATTTGAATTTTTATATCAATGTGAAGCTTCTAAGAAAGAGATTATTTTACTCAAATTGGACTTTGCCAAAGCTTTTGATACCATTGATCATATGGCTATGATGAAAATTATGAAACCGATGGGTTTTGATGATAAGTGGTTGAAATGGATTGAAATTATTTTTGGTACTGGAATGTCTGCTGTTTTGCTCAATGGAGTACCTGGGAGGCAATTTCATTGCAAAAGAGGAGTTAGACAAGGGGACCCTCTGTCCCCCCTTATTTTTGTGCTTGCTGCTGATTTACTACAATCTGCCATCAATAAGGCATTCAGAGACAACATACTCAGGGCCCCTTTCTCCCCTGATTTTGGACAGGATTTTCCTGTGGTTCAATATGCAGATGACACTTTGATTATAATGCAAGCAGACAAAGATCAAATACAGATAATGAAAGGGATTCTTCAGAATTATGCTATTTCTACTGGTTTACAAATTAATTTTCATAAGTCACACCTAATTCCAATAAATCTGGCTGATAACTTATCTCAGGAAATTGCAGATATATTGGGATGTGCAATTGCCAAAATGCCTTTCACTTATTTGGGGCTTCCTCTTGGCACCACTAAACCCACTGTTTATGATCTTATGCCACTGATTGACAGAGTTGAAAGAAAGGTCTCTGCCTCATTCATGATGATGTCTTATAGTGGGAGAGTTACTGTGATTAATTCTTTACTGGCCTCAATTGCAACTTTCACAATGTGTGCAATCAAACTGCCAGAGAAGATTGTGGGGCATATAGAAAAAATTCAGAGACACTGTTTATGGAACAAGAAAACTGAAGTGGGGGAAAAATGTAATTCTTTAGCTGCTTGGGATATGATTTGTAGGCCCAAATGTAGAGGAGGTGTTGGCATTCTAAACCTTAAAATTCAGAATGAAGGTCTGTTGCTTAAATTCCTGCATAAGTTCTATAATAAGACTGACACACCTTGGGTATCCCTAGTATGGAATGCATATTACAACAACATTGTTCCTCATGCTTCTGGACCCTGTGGCTCTTTCTGGTGGAGAGATGTTTCTAGGCTTTCACATTTATTCAGAGGAATAGCTAAAAGCTCTATTGGTAATGGGGCTACCACACTGTTTTGGAAGGATCAATGGACTGTAACCATCCTAGAAGAGAGTCACCCAACCATTTACTCTTATGCTAGGAAGGAAGATATCTCTGTACAGGAGTTTCTTACAGCTGATAGTTTAACACAACTCTTCTATCTCCCTTTATCACCTGAAGCATTAGCTGAATTGAGGGACATTCAGAATAGTTGTAGAGAAATTGAACTAAGAGAACATTCACAAGACACTTGGAGCTATGTTTGGGGAGACAAAGAATTCACTTCCAGCAAATATTATCAATTCAATTTCAGAAATATAAATCCACACATATCCTTCAAATGGCTGTGGAAATCCAAGTGCACTGCAAAAGTGAAGTTCTTTGGGTGGTTAATTCTGTTTGACAGATTGAATACAAGAAACATGTTAAGAAGAAGACATTATACATTGGGGACTGGATATGACTGTCTTATGTGTAATCACAATACTGAGGAAACAATTGAACACTTGTTTTTTCATTGCCCATTTAGCCAAGATTGCTGGAGTTCAATTAACATCTCTTGGACTATGAATAACTCTAGACTCCAGATCATTGAGCAAGGAAAAAAGAGCTGGAATAAAAAGCTGTTTATGGAAATCACCTTGCTGGGCTCTTGGAACATCTGGAAAGAGAGAAACAATCTTTGGTTTAATAACATACAACCCTCAGTTTAGGCTTGGAAGTCAAGATTTGCTGCTGATCTGTCATTGTTGAATCATAGGACTAAAGAGGAGCTACATCCACTTATCAAGAGCATTATTCATAGTTTGTAAACCTTCTTGTACTCCTAGATTTATCTTTTCTGACTTTTTAGAGTCTCTCCCCCATCCTCTGTCTCTGTGTACATATGTAACCATACAGATTCTGACCCTTTATTAATGAAAATGAGGCAGTAGGAGTCTTTCCTACTGTTAATACCCTCAAAAAAAGGACCAAGTGAAAGTGAACCCAAGACCACCTTGCAAACCCACAGAAACATTTGGCAACCTTATTCAAATGACAATT
Organism: Avena sativa; assembly: GCA_916181665.1. Taxonomy (NCBI): domain Eukaryota; kingdom Viridiplantae; phylum Streptophyta; class Magnoliopsida; order Poales; family Poaceae; genus Avena; species Avena sativa. The sequence continues at coordinate 14,624,519 of OV702280.1, read as the reverse complement.
CAAAATTGAATCTATATCATATGTGAAGATCACCATTTCTCAAAACCCAACAAAACCAGTGCACCTTGGAAAATCCAAGCAACCATAGACTACCTAGTATGTGACTAGTACACCCACCAAGTTTCATTCAAAAATTTAAATTCAAATCTCTTGCGGCCATTTCATCAAGCACCTTCTAAACACAAATCAAATTAAACATCAAACAATATAGTGAGCAGTGTTTGTGCCTAACTTGTTCCCTCTCTAGCTCACACTACATTCTCAGTAGATCATCTAACTTGTTTAAGCAGCCCTATCTCACTATGAACTCGACCATGCCATCAATGGTGACCATGGCCGAGCCCAAATTGCCACCCCCAATGTCCACAACAGGCTAGGAGACTAACTAGCCTTGCCAACCTTGTCTAGCAGGCATTCCACCGTCCACGATCACCCCCTGTCAAGGCCTCAAGCCCTGCCAGCCACTGGACCACTCAGAACGCGTGCGGCCATTTTCTCTGTGACCATGCCGAGAGTGCGCCAGAGCATCGCGCTCGACACGCTCGCACAGACCTTCGGCCATGCTGCTAGCTCGCTGTGCAGCCGACCCCGACGAGCTCAGCCCGCCCCATTCGGTTTCCACGTTCGCCTATAAAAGGAAGCCTCCCTAGCACGAATTATCCACACCATCTCACTTCCCACCTCTCACTGGTCGTACCCACTCATTCCCGGAGCAAAGCAAGCACAAGGTGGCAGGAATTTCGCCGGAGCTTGCCGCTGCTGGAGGAGAAGGGCGCTATTGATTGGAGCCGCCCCAGTAGGAGCCACCGGTACCAGGAGGATTGCCGTCGTCTACTTCGTCGTTCGCCCCTATCGCCAGAGCCCCGGTGAGCCACCACTGACCCCCACTGGCCGTGCTAGGATTCGACCTCGCCGTGTTCTATTGAGACGTGGACGATGAACCTCAGTTCTCGATCTTACTTCTAATCCTACGACCCTAATCACCCCGTACCCCTTCGCCACTCTCTGTCTCACTGACAAGTGGGGACAACCACTTAAACCGCTCCGTGCGTGTTGTGCGCAGTGGGCTGGCCCAGTTAAAGTTCCCGCGTGACCAAGTAGTTTAAATTTAGATTTTTCATTTTAGTTTCAAACCTAGTTTCGTCTATAGATTCAAAATTCAATCCAGAGAGTTTCACTGAACCAAATTGCATGAAACTAATTTTGCTAGAAAGGTACTGAAATTCTTAATCCAAGCCCGTTGGATTTAAACCATTTGGATTTATTGATCACCTATAGTAAAACTAACAAGGCAGAGACTTTTCTGCATTCAAACATTTTTCAAAATTCAACCATAAATACTTTTGAGTTGATTCCAACTCTCAAAAATAATATTTAACAGGACCTTTCTGAATATATAAAAATATCTAGGTTTACTTGCAGTAATAATGGACAAACAATAAAAGAATGCACCATAGGCATTTCTAGTCACCTTATTTAATTAAAATTAAAATGGATAAACCTTATTGAATTGTGACACCACTTTAAATCACATTCTCAAGTACTGAAATATGTGGTGATGACATGTGTCAACATGATCCCATGTTTTAGTTGGAGAATACTAAATCTTAAGTAGTTTTTTGATGATTAGAAATTACTTTTCTAAAATAAAATAAATGAAACTAGTGCCTTAATATTTGTGATGTTTGTGATGATGCTAGGATCATATAGTGTAAACTCTGGTGTGATAAATAGAAGTAGTTAAGTATTGTTTGGTGATTGTGTACCTCGTATTTATTTATAGACGCTAGTACCGACCAAGGATACGAAGAGGAAGGAGATTACTATGAGGAAGAAGCCGAGGAGAACTTCAACCACTACTCTGCACAAGGAAATATACCACTTGCATGTTACCTATGCAAGCTCATACTTGCATCTATGAAAGCTAGATACCCTATGCAATGCATTAGGCATGCACTAGTTATACTACTTGATGATACCAAATCCCAGTTTTACTTGCAAGCTTAGTTATTTTATTTCTTTATCAAAGCTCCTTAGTTATGTTTACATAGTGACTTGTAAATTTTGGGAAAGATATTAGAGGTAGCATAAAGAGCATAAAATTTGGCCTAAGTTAGATAAATCTTGATGTCATCCTGAGGCATGAGACTGAATTTAGATAAGTCACACTTGATTATCACCCCTTATTAGTGTTTACCCCCAATTTTAGTGGCTAGTGCTAAGCATAAAACTTGATCACTTTAGATGGGAATACTTGGTGAAAATGATTATAAAAACCTTAGAATGATGAGTCATTGTAATGAAATGTTTTGACATGTGTTATTGAACACTAGCTGATTTTGATGATGAAATTGTTGAGGCATGAGCCTTAGCCCTTTATAAAACTGATGGTTGTCTGGATGCGATACCATTCCAATTTTACCGTACAACCACAATACCCAAAATTTGGGTAGGGCTTGGCTGGAAGTTTATATACCTTAGTATGGGTTGCCTTGCGGCCAAGGTTTGAGCTGAGGCTACCTTGTGAATATTGTCCACCTGTGCAGTTTCCAAGATGACAGTTGGTCATGGTTGGGAGGCCAAACTCATAGGAGAGGTGCCTATACTAGGGCATGTAATTGAAAGGTTAGGATTGATTATCCGCATACTGAGTATGGTGAATTCAGGATTGTTCCTGACGGATGTATCGAATATTGTGGTGAAAGTGTACCACCTCTACAGAGTGTCAAACTATTCCAATAGCCGCGTCCGTGGTTATGGACAGTTGGAGTGGCCATACTGTTCCGTTGTCAGATGTTTTCAAAATGACTTGTGAAATGAATCATGACTTTGACTTGACCACCACAGGGTTGGGAATATGAAAACTCAAGTTCCCACTTAGGTGTTATAAAATATTAAACTAGATTTCTTTGCTTCTGAACTCAGTTAAGGTAAATCTGGCTTTTTGCAAAACAACCTAGAGCTTAGTATTCCTACTCAAACCACTTTACCTATTAGTGATAGTTTGCGAGTACTTAAAGAGTACTCATGGCTTTGTCCCTGGCTATTCCCGTGGCCAAACAATGAAGAAGATTATTAGGAGGATGGACCGTAGGAAGGTTATGACAACTAGGATCATCTCCCATCGTCAGCATTGCCTGTGACCATGAAGATGGAGCTTCGCCCATGCTACCGTTATTATATTATTCTGCTGCTTGATTGTATTAAGACTGGATCATGAGATCCTTTATTTGTTGTAAGACCTTATGTATGGTTTGTAATGGATGATGTACTGTGATATCCAATCTATTATGTCTCGCAAAAATGGTAATCCTGGGATTGCGATGTATGGCATAACAGGCATCTGGGATTAAAAATCTGGGTGTTGAGAAGTTGGTATTAGAGCCATGCTTACCATAGGAGACCCTAGTTTAGAATGGACGTTTGAATCAAAAACTTAGTTTCAAAACAAAGGAAGTGAGTATTTATGAAAATTCTCATTCTTACCACTTAGATTCTTTCATGAAAATTCATGTTCCTCAAAAATTCTTGCAAACTGACCTAAAAATTTGACACACTTGATCACTCTACTAACTTACTCATCCTACATTGTTATAGATGGACGTGAAGTATGACAAGTTCTATCAGTTGGGGAATGGAGGAGATCTCATCTTTGAGCGTGACTTGGACCAGCTTTCGGAACTTCTGGAGCGCCCGCACCCCGAATTCTTTGGAGCCCAGCTCAACGATCAGGAAGGAGGAGAATTGCAATGGCTGATTGTTGCAAGTCTCCGAGGAAAGATTGAAGCCCCCACCTTAGAGGGAGTACAGTTCACCTTAAGGGATAACAACTGGCTCGATGGACTTGCCAGGGCCATGCAGGAAGCGCTTGCACATCTGTGTGGGAAGAGTATCAATCAGATCAAGGGCACACACTTTGAGTTCTATCCAAGGCGTGATGTGATGGGACAGCCACTAGAGGTGCCACGTCAACCAGATCTGAAGCATCAAGTGGACCATCTCAGCTTCATGATGTATGACTGGCAGAAGGAGTTGGACAATGCCCGTTCCTACGCCAACCACAACTACGCCCTCACCGACAAGAAGGACCAGACCATCGCCACGCTAGTGAAGGATCACAAGTACCGTTGTCGCCAACTTGACAATAAGGAGCGCATCATTGCCCGCCTTCGTCACAGGATCACAGACTTGGAGGAGACCATCCACGAGAGGGACATGCAGCTTGAGGAGAGGGAGAATGCAAGGCAGGATATCCATGGAGACCCCTACTCTTATCTCAGTGATGATGATGACTTTATGGAGGATCAAGCCATGGACTTCTTCACCGATGAGGATGACTTCGCCTTCATTGATGATGATTACGATGATGATGAAGCCACCGATTCCGAGGAGTAGTAGCACTTGAGCACTAGCATTAGTGAAGTTGTATTCGGTCCCATTGTATCGTAGTTCCATAGAATGGTTCTTAAAGCCATCTGTTTCCTTGTTGTGGTGTGTGTTTGTACTGTGTGCTATGAATGAATGAAAAGCAAGTTGCTAGAAAAATCTGAGTCAAACTTCAAAAACTTTTCCAAAACAAAACCCTGAATCTTAGAAATTTCCCTCTTTTATCATGATCTATCTCAATCTTCAGATGCCTCGTGGAGGAAGCACTTCATTCCCGGACCCGATGCTGCAAATCTTGCAAATGTTGGCTTCTAACCGCGAAGCTGAAAGAGTCGAACGTCAAGCCAACCTAGCCACCCTTCAACACATAGCTCAGATGGCCAACAACAATCAAGGCCATGGAAACCAGGACAACCATGGATCCAAGCTCAAGAACTTTCAGAACAACAATGCACATACCTTTAGTAAGTCTAAAGAGCCCTTAGATGTAGACGATTAGCTGCAGACCATGGAGAACAACTTAGAAGTTGCAGGAGTGGAAGCCAATGAGAAGGTGCTGTTTGCCACCCACTATCTGGCAGGAGATGCAAGAGCTTGGTGGAACAGCGTTCCTACCATGACTGGAGGTCAAATGATGACTTGGGATGAATTCAAGCTTAAGTTCAGCAAAACCCATGTGCCACCGGGTTTGATCAAGAGTATGATAGATGAATTCAGATAATTGAAGCAAGGGAGGATGACAGTAGTTGAGTACCATGACAAATTTCTGTCATTAGCTAGGTATGCACCAGATGAGATTGGCACTAGGGCTAAGAAGAAGGAGAGATTCCTGAACGGTCTGCATGATGAGATGCAGACGGTGTTAGTCAATATCCCGTTTGTGGACATTGAAGCCTTAGTGGATTCTGCCATTCAGATGGAAGGAAAGATCAACCAAGCCAATGAGAACCGCAAGAGTCGAATGATGCATTAACCAGGAACCCACCATACCCCAAAGTATTGCCCCAACCCGTCTTCAGGATTTGCCCCAAGAAACAATAGACCCCCGATGAACCGTCCGACCTATCCCAACCGAGGAAACCCAAGTCCCGGAGGAAATCACAACGGTAACCCCAACAATTTCAATCGTACATCGCCCAAGTTCAACAACAACAATGTCGCCAACAACACCAATACTGCCCCAAGGACTAGAAGCAATGTTGTGCCTGTTGCAGCAAAAGACAAGTCTCAGGTGACTTGTTATGAATGTGGAACCAAGGGTCACTACTCCAATAAGTGCCCCAAGAAGATTGCAGCAGGCCCCAATGTGAATGCCCCAGCTCAGCAGCAGCGTCGTGTGCAACCTGGAAGAAGATTTGCCCCAGGGAATTTGCTCAACCGCAACAGCCGTCTGTTTCTCATGAATGCTGAAGAAGCCCAAGAAGCGCCAGATGTCGTGCTGGGTATGTTTTCTATTAACTCAGTACTTGCAAGAGTGTTGTTTGATTCTGGAGCATCGCACTCATTTGTTACAGAAGAATTTGCATGCACTAGTAAGATTCAACCAACAAAATTGAAGCATGTTATGATAGTTCAAATACCTGGTTCAACCACCAAAGCTAGACAAATTTGCAAGGCCATACCTATCCGAATCCATGGCATAGATTTCTATGATAATATAATAGTACTTGGAACTAAAGGTTTGGAAGTAGCACTAGGAATGGATTGGATGTCAAAGCATAAAGGATTAATCGACTGTGTCAAGAAAGCCATAACCATGACCATTACAGCCGGAATATCAGTAGAGCATGTATTTGAAACCTTGCCCCGTAAATTCAAGTGCAACAAGAGTCTAGCCCAACCAACCCTTGACCAAGTCAGAGTAGTTTGTGAATACCCCGATGTCTTTCCAGATGTTTGCCTGGTAAGCCCCCAGATCGGGATATGGAGTTTATCATTGAACTAATCCCTGGAACCGGACCCATAGCCTAGAGACCATATAGTATGAACCCATCTGAATTAGTGGAGCTTAAGAAGAAACTAGATGCTATGTTGGAGATAGGATTGATCCAACCAAGTGCGTCGCCATGGAGATCACCTGTTTTGTTTGTGGATAAAAAGATGGAGGTAACCGTTTGTGTACGGATTATCGGAAGCTGAATGATGTCACCATCAAGAACAAGTACCCACTACAGAAGATAGAAGATCTGTTTGACCAGTTAACTGGTGCCAAAGTGTTTTCTAAGATTGATCTTAGAACTGGTTATCATCAACTCAAGATTCACGCAGAGGATATTCCAAAGACCGCATTTACCACCAGATATGGACTGTATGAGTACACTGTCATGTCTTTTGGATTAACCAATGCCCCCGCTTACTTCATGAACCTCATGGATAAGATTTTTATGGGCTTCCTGGATAAGTTTGTCGTTTTTTCCATTGATGACATTCTGATCTATTCCAAACCAGAAGAAGAACATGAGCTACACCTAAGGACCATCCTTGGAACCCTTAGAGAGCATCAGTTGTATGCCAAGTTTAGCAAATGTGAATTCTGGTTATAGGAGGCCAGATTCCTCAGACATATTGTATCAGCCGGAGGAATTGTCGTTGACCCCGCCAAGGTTAAGGATGTGGAAGAATGGCCAGCCCCAACCACTCAAACCCAAGTTCGTGCAATTATTGGATTAGCGGGATATTACCGCAAGTTCGTAGAAGGATTCTTGACCATCGCACGACCCATGACCCAATTGTTGAAGAAGGATAAGAAGTTCGAATGGACAGACAAATGTGAAGTGAGTTTTCAAGAACTCAAGAAGAGATTGATATCAGCCCCAATCTTGATCATGCCAGATATCACGAAGCCTTTTGATGTGTATTGTGACGCATCCAAGATCGGTCTCGGATGTGTGCTAATGCAAGAGGGCAAAGTCATATCTTGTCTATCCCGACAACTGAAGCAACATGAACAAAATTATCCTACCCATGACCTAGAACTAGCAGCCATAGTTTTAGCCTTAAAGACATGGCGGCATTACCTCATGGGTAACCGTTGTGAAATTTATTCGGATCACAAGAGCCTGAAGTATATTTTCACTCAGAAGGAGCTGAATATGAGGCAAAGGAGATGGATACAGTTAATCAAGGACTATGATCCGGACATCCACTATCACCCCGGTAAAGCCAATGTGGTAGCAGGCGCCCTTAGTAGATTGCCGCGTCGATTAAACTCTATGATTCTGAAGGAGCAACCAAGTTTGCACAAAGAGATGGAATATTTTAGAATGGAATTAGTAAGTGAAGGATTTTTGTCTAGCATAGAACTTCAACCCACTTTGATCAGTCAAATCAAGGAGGCGCAGAAAGGAAATGCTAGTATCGACGGAATCAAACATCGCAACGGTATAGGCAATGTACCCGGATTCACCGATGATGAAGAAGGAGTTTTTTGGTACAAAGGACGTATCTGTGTGCCAGCAGATTCAGAATTGAAGCAAGCTATTTTGAAATAAGCCCATGATACTCTTTATTCTATCCACCCTGGAGGAACGAAGATGTATTAGGATTTGAAGGAGCAATTTCGGTGGCATAAGATGAAGAGAGAAATCAGAAGCTACATAGCCAAGTGTGATATTTGTCAGAGAGTCAAGGCGGGACATCAGAGACCCGCAGGACTGTTGCAACCATTGCAGATTCCGGAATGGAAATGGGATTCAGTTGGAATGGATTTTATCACCGGTTTGCCTACATCAAGTAGGGGAAATGACTCTATTTGGGTCATAGTAGATAGACAGTCCAAAGTCGCCCATTTCTTACCAGTCAAGACCACCTACCAGAGTTCGAAGCTAGCACAGTTGTACATTGCTAGAATCGTAAGTTTGCATAGATTCCCTAAGAAAATTGTATCGGATCGAGGAACTCAGTTTACCTCGAGATTTTGGAAGAAAGTCCAAGAAGGATTAGGAACCCGACTAGATTTTAGCAAAACTTATCACCCTCAGACAGATGGACAAACGAGCGAGTAAATCAAATACTTGAAGATATGTTAAGAGCGTGTGTGTTAGAATATGGTTCAAAATGGGAAGACTGTCTGCCTTTTGCAGAATTTTCTTACAACAACAGTTATCAAGCTAGTTTGCAAATGGCCCCATTTGAATTCATGTATGGAAGGAAGTGTCGTACCCCTTTGAATTGGTCGGAAGTAGGAGAGAGTCAGATTTGCGGACCTGACATCCTACGAGAAGCAGAAGAAAAAGTTCACAAGATTCGTGAGCACCTCAAAACCGCTCAATCCAGACAGAAAAGTTATGCCGACAAGAGACGTCGAGACCTAGCCTTCAATATCGGAGATTTTGCATATCTCAAAGTGTCACCTTTGAAAGGAATGCAACGTTTCTAGCTCAAAGGAAAGTTAGCCCCCAGATGTATCGGACCTTTCAAGATTTTGAATCGTCGAGGAGAAGTATCGTATCAACTGGAACTGTCAAAGGAGATGTCAGCCGTACATAATGTGTTCCATATATCGTTACTTCGCAAGTTCCTATGTAACACCCCACCTTTAGTTAAACTTATATTAGGGTTTGTTTTGCATCATAAGCATCATACCTTAAAAAAATTCATGCATTAAGAATTAAGGTAAAACCCTAAACCCTACTCTTCCCCTCTATTTGAAAAGCAATTCAAAATGGGTTTGAATTTCTAAAATCACAAAACAATTGGAGCCCAAATGGAATAAGAGGGCCCCAAAATATTTTACTAAGTTTTACAAACCCTCTAGTATTTTGAATTACTCAAAACAGATTCAAATTTGAAATTACAAGAGAAAATACAAAACAAAATTAGAAAAAGGATTTCAGTAGAAAATCAGAAGCCAGAGCACTCCCTGGGCTGCAGCCTAGCAGCCCAGCTTACCTCTCCCCTCTACCTGCTACACACCCGCATCACCTGCGGCCCAGCAGCGGCCCCGTAGGCCCGTACCCTTTCGCCGTTTTTCCCCTTTCTTCTTCCTCCCGCCGACGCAAGAAGCTCGGTGGTGTGTCTGCCGCCGTCCGCCGCTTGGTCGCCACGATTCTTGCACCGCTGAGGCTCCTGCGAGGATAAGAAGGTCGTCGAGCATGCCTCTCTCCCTCTCCCTGGCCTTATCCTCTCCCCGCTTGCCCTCTCTCCCTCGTTTCCTCTGGAGCCCGAAACCTAGTTCGTCGGACCCCGACCGTCGTTGCTGTCTCCGACCTCCCCTCACCCAACTGAGCACACCACCGGAACCGCCGCACCCTCCTCTGCCGTTTGCCCCAAAGCGCGCAAGCCGGCGAGCCTTCAACCGCCGCAATCGGTACCCCCTTCTCCATCACCGGCCATAGCCCTCACCATCGACTCATGCCGCCTCCGAACTCACCGACCGCTCCCTGAGCTTCGTGGTGAGCTGTTGAACATCTCGGTGCCCTCCATCCTCTTCCTCCCGCTCTGTAGCCGTCCCTCGCCATTGATCGGCAAGTCCCGCCGTCGCGCGCCGCCGTGCTCGCTGCTCCGGCAACCAAACGCGAGAGGCGCCGCCATTTTATTGCTCCCCGTGACGCTCCGCTTCGAGCCGTAGCAACCACGCAGCCCCACTCGCCTCGAATCGCCACCACCGCCATTGATCTGGGAGCTCCCCACCGAATGACGTCACGTCGACGTCATCATGACATCAGCCAACGCGGGTCAGTCCCCAGTCAAACCTGGTGGGTTCCACCCTGTCCACGTGGAGGCTGAGGTGGCCTGGGCCCCTCTGTCAGCCACTGTGGGTAAGCTATGCCCCAGTAAGGAATGTTCCCAGCCCTTATGACGTCATGCTGATGCAATAAACCTCTTTTAAATAATTTCAGAAATAGTTATAAACTTGTAAATTCAATATCTTTTTATTTATAAGTCAGAAAAATACAAATAATATATCAAAATGTTCAGAAAAATGAGAACTACCTCTTTAAGCTATAATCATGCATTGTTAATCAACTTAAATTACAAGTTTAATTAGAGGAAAAAAATTAACCCCTCTCATATGTTCCGAAGTTTCTCCGAGTTAGGGTTTTCACCCCTCGGAACCTCGATTAAGTTGTCAAGCATGCTTTAGGGTTTCAATTCAATACAATTTAACTTGTCATATCATCATCCTTGCTTGAGCATTGCATCGATGCCATTGTTTATTGTTTCCCTCTCTTTTCGATATTTGGTTCTTCTCGGTAGAATACGAGATCGAGATCGAAGCCCGAGGACAACACCATCGAAGATCAAAGATCGACGAACAATACTTGACCAACTCTAATCAAGTCAAGTACAAGGATCCCAAAGATCCGCTTATCCGTTCTCAACAGGCAAAGGCAAGCATAGCCCCACCATGATATAATCCTATGATTTTGAAAGCATTTCAATTCCTTCCATGATGCATACGATTCTACTGTGGTCTTTTATCGATAGATAGAGTATCCTATCTATTGCATACTCTCTTTGAGCTTATATTACCTGATCCACTGCTCCTAGCATAACTAGGTTTGGCTTGTGTGCAATGCTAGAGCATTTATCTGTGTCTTGCTTAGCCATGCTTAGCTGTTGAGTCTGGTCCATCCAGATGATGTATCAGATGCAGAGAATCTAGTATGACAGGAGAACATGATGAGATGAGATCAGTGATATGAGATTGAACATGCTAAGGCTTGTATGGGAGGCCACAGTGGGATGTGGTTTTTCTAGTCCCATGCTCGCCACCCTTAGGACCCTAGGTTCTTGCCTCTTGAACCAAGACGAGTGTACAACCACACGGGGTAAATGGGGACCCCATGATTGACTAACTTGCCTAGTAGATTCCATGAGTCACATAGTTCGGACGTTCCATTCGACATATGCATAGAAAACCTTTTGAAAGATTTGCCGGGTGCAGGTGCATTCATAACAGGTAGGTAAGCGTGGCCGAGGTTGCTTGGGGTAGATGGCGCCTCTGGTAAACCAACCTCGCCTCACATCTTTAAGTACCGACTTCGGGATTTGACCCGTTATGGCGGAACAATACTTATTACATGACTCATGGTCTCGGCGAAAGCAAGGTAAAGTTTGTGTCCAACCACACCCTCTGTCAGCACACCAAGGAAGTGTGTCAAGTGGCAATAAGAGTCGGTTGGTACGTGTGGGTAAAGTTGTACACCCCTGCAGGGTAATAATCTTTCGGAAAGCCGTGTCCACGGTTATGGACGACTTGGGAACGGATGGGAGATCATAGAGAACATGAACCTAATCGTAAAACTTGGCAACTAATGTTTGTTAAGGATGCTTCCTCATGGGTACGAGGGGGTGATCCTAGTTGGTAGATGATGATGATTCGATGGATATCAAAATATGATGATCAATATTTCAGAGATGTCGCTCTCTTATCCCCTTTTAAAATACTCTGATGAGACGAGATTCTTCTCCCTCTCTTGTTTTATAAAGAAAGATGGATTTTCGCAAAACAACTCCACTAGCCAGAAGTCTTGCGGAGTACACCCTATACTTACCCTTGCTTTGTTGATACTTTTGGTAGAGTAAGTGTTCACCCGAAGACGAGTTCCGTACTACATCGACATCGATGAGTAGCTTGGGGTTCCCGGCCGGGAGCCTGGAATCTATGGGCTCGGACGTCATTGTTATGCTTCAGGCCTCTTAGGCCATTTGTTAAGTTTGCTATACTTAATAGCATAATTTTCCTTCCGTTGTTTGATATTTGTGGTCAGTGACCTCTGCTTGTAATGATTTGGTTCTCTGCTCAGTTATGAGCTTGCTGTAATAAATTTTTGTGTCGTAGGGTCACTGTCGTGTTACCGATTCTTCACTGGATATTCTCGAGCTCTAGGTTAAGCTTATTTCAGACGGAGGTCTGGGATTTGCTTAGCCCTGATCCCGGGAGTGTCACAGACTAGAAGTCCCAAAGAAGACTGAAGTGTTAAAGAATATTGATCACCGAACCATCGAGATCAGCAATAACCTGACGTATCCCGAAGTACCCATCCATATTTTGGAGGAAGCATTCAGAACCACCAGGATCCGAAGCATCAAGTTTCTCAAAATTCAGTGGAGTAACCACACTGAAGAAGAAGCTACCTAGAGAGAGAAGACTACATTAGGACGGAGTTTCCCGATATCTTTAAATCCTAGTTTTCTTTTTTCTCAAATCTCGGGACGATATTTTGTTTAAGGAGGGAAGGTTTGTAACATCCCAAAAATATTGATCAAGGTTATCAATTCCAATCACCAAATTTAGGGTTAACAAAAACTTTTGTTAATTAAAATCATATGAATGCATGTGTGTATGTGATGATTGTATGAATGCATGAATGGACTTGTAAGATCCCTCCCTTTATAAAGTTAATGATCCCTGTGATTTCAATGCTAGTCCCTGGATCAATGCTAGCATCCACAGTTTAAGATGAAGTACACGGAAACAAAGGTCATTATTACATATCATTCCAGAGACAAACATAGTCTTTACAAACGCCATGGCCACAGGCCTAATACAAGAGTTCAAATATATAATAAGATAAATAAGTCTTCATCTTCATGTGCCACAGGCAAACATGTTGAGTGTAGACTCATAACCCCTAATCACCATCAGAATAACCTGGAACATCACAAGTTACAGCCACAGTGGGTCAATACATTGGAATAGTATTGGCAAGTGATACCTTAGTATAATATTAGCATCTAGATACTATATGCATTTGGCTAAGTGTAGCTTAGGCTTGCTTTGCTCAAAATAGGTTTTGCCTATTAGTTGAAAACACTAAGTTTTTCTTTGACAAAACTTTCCCAAGGAACTACCAATAGAAATTGGTGAACCTTTACCCTTGTTCAACCACAAGTTTTAACTTAGAAATTGGGATGAAGAGATTCTTGATAGCTTCCATGTCTTGATGCTCAAGTTGTCCAATACCAGGGACATGGCTAAGTACTTATATTCTTCCATCTGCAGAGGTTGTGCACTTTCCCCACAAGACTTGATTTTCACCAAGACAGGACCTTTCAGAAGCCTTCCCTTAGACCAAATGGACGCGTTCCAACCTATCATACCACTACCACCAACTGTCCAAATGGCTAAGTTATTGCACCCTATGTGATCCAGGTAGAGCCCATATTGCCATGTGGCTGCACTAGAAGCTTCTTAACATTTGGCATCTCAAATCCCTTTATTCCTGGGTGGATTTCCACAAGTGAGATACACAAGGTAAACCATAGAAATGGGCCTTGTGTAACCACTCAACACAAACCATTCTTTCCCTTCCACCCATGTGTTTCATTTACTTAGTTGTTTTATTAAGCAAAAACTCAAGTCCAAAGACTTAGAAATATTTTCTCATAGCATGAATATATAACCACCCTTGGTTTCTACTAGCTAGGCTAAGCATGGCATTGATAAGCATCTTAACTTAGATATTTCTAGCAATTCTACAACTACTAGGATTTCCCAAGCATAGCATATAGATCAAAATATTCATGCAAGTCTAGCAAAATATTTCTAGTGCATAGTTGAAAAACATAGGAATAAAGTCATGAAGCACCACTTGCCTTGGTAGTTTGGGGAGTAGCAACAATCCTCACAATCACAATCACTATTTGCACCAAAATCTACACATAAAATAATGGCACCAAAATCACATACCAAATATATACAAACAAAAAATATATGAATGCATGCAAATGCCATGTGATGATTTCCTACACCAAACAAGACAAGTATACAGTAATGAATCGTAAACAAGTTCAAAACATGCCAAATAAACTTTATTTGAACAACAAAACATTTTTCAAATAATTACTATACACAAAATATGCCTACAAATGTTTCTGTAAAATCAACCATTTTTACAGAGGCAAAACATTAAACACATTGCATAAACAGAAATGATTTTCTCTCCTAATTCCAATGATATAAAATTTGTAAAATTTGGACGTGTGGTTTGAAAGTTATGAATTTTGCAAGTTTACAAATCTAATAGATCAAATTCTGTTTTTAAAACCAGAGTCTGGCCACGTGGCGTGTTTCTATTCGCCCATACCGTTTCGCATGGATCGACTAGCGTGGACCGTCAGATCTAAATTAAATCGCTCAGCCAGATCTGTTCCGTACCCCTTCGATTAAGTCATCTATCTAACACGTTGGATCTAGATCCAACGGTGGCCGATCAAGCGACCAAAGTCTGGCGGCGCGCGGCGACGGTGAGCGGCGGCGCGCGGCGACGGTGAGCGGCGGCGCGCTCAGTCTACGACGTCGCGGTGGCTATAGAGGGGGTTGGGGTCGTCGGAGAGGCTTACCAGACTCGCAGAGGCGTGCTGGAGCTCAACACGGCAGTGGCTTGTCAAGGGGCGCACGGACACGGTGGGAATTCCTCGTCGGAGTGGAGGCAGACTTCAGGTACGGCTGTTCGTCGTCGTGGCCGGAGATGTAGACCATGCCAGAGTGAAACAAGTGCTGGGTTAGGTGCGCACGAGTCTGGCGAAAACGTGAGCATCAATAAGAGGGACGGGGGCGGTCGGAATTTACCAGGAGGCGTCACCGGAGTTGAGACAGACGGCGGCGTTCACTTGTCGTTGAAGTTGCCGACGAATGGGAGCGCGCGCGGACGAATGGGTGATGCTGGCAGGTGCAGAGGGAGATGGGGAACTTGCTCGTGGTGTCTGGAAGGCAAGGGGCGACAGTGGCTGGCCGCAATTTACACTCGGAGTTTGACTGTGCAGCGGCGGAGTGAGAGCAAATACGGGCAGCCTGGTGGCGCTTCTGGCTAGCTCTGTTGGGGGAAATGGCCGCGAGAGGGAGGGGTTTAAGTAGCCGGAGCGGGGGCGAGAGTTACTCGATGAATCAACGGAATTAAACCAGCGAATTCATCGGCAGTGACTGGGGAGGAAACGGCCGGAGTTGATTGCGCGGGTTGAAGAGACGACTGACAAGTGGGGCGCGGTTGCCAGCGAAAGAGCGAGAGGGGGAGTGGGTCCAGGCAGTCAGCGACTGGGGGAGTGGATTTCTGGGTGCGAAACGTTTTCCTCGCGGGAGAGAACTGCTGGGCTAGATGGGCTAAGTGGCTGGGTTGGGCCAGATTAGTTGGTCTGCTCTATTTTTTTTCTCCTTTACTCCTTTTTTGTTTTTCTGATTTGATTTATGTTTTGAATTTGAAAGCTCAAATCAAATATGATTTAAATAAAACTTTCTCCAAACAAAAGTTTGTTGATTCTTGTCTCCTAGGAGGTGTAACACAACTGTTCATACTTGTAAGAAAACAAAAAGGGTTTGGAAAAGAATTTGAACAAGCTTTAATTAAATATTTATAAATAGTGAAGAAATGGTTTTTAAAATCATAGTTTGTTTCTGAAACCTTGACCAAACCTTAGAAGCATCACTCAAGCTCAAGCTCAACATTACTGATCAAAAATAGTATTTTTCTTATTAGAAGGTGGCAATATGATCATAGCTTGCTTACATAAAATAATGAGCATCAGATGCTCCTGTTTTTGAAATGGCTTTGAAAAGGAACCCTAACTGATCATGGATGCATGGATGATATGTAGAGTTTTGAAACGTGATTTTAGGGATGTTACAAATCTAACCCCCTTAAGGTGAATCTCGCCCTCGAGATTTGGGTTGGCTAGCAAATAGGTGAGGGTGGTCTTTCCGAAGATCATCTTCTCTTTCCCATGTTGCTTCTTCTTCGGAATGATGATTCCATTGAACTTTGCAGAATTTGATAGTCTTAGTCCGAGTAACTCTTTCTGCAGTCTCAAGAATCTTGATGGGTTTTTCCTCATAAGTGAGATCACTTTCCAATTGAACCTCTTCCAAAGGTATAGTATCCTTCAAAGAAGTCTCTTCCATTTCCGGATGGCATTTCTTTAGCTGACTCACATGAAACACATTGTGAACAGCAGACAATGATTCTAGCAATTCAATCTCATAAGCTACTTCTCCCTTTCGACTCAAGATCTTGAATGGTCCAACATATCTTGGGGCCAATTTACCTTTGACACCAAATCTCTTCACTCCACGAAGTGGTGACACTCTAAGATAAGCTCTATCACCCACTTCATAGGTGACTTCTCTACGCTTAGGATCTGCGTAGCTCTTCTGTCGAGACTGTGCTATCTTCAATCTGTCCTTAACTAGCTTGACTTTCTCTTCAGCCTCTTTGATCAGTTCTGGTCCGAACAAACTTGTTTCTCCCACACCATTCCATAGCAATGGGGTGGTACACTTTCTCCCATAGAGAAACTCAAATGGTGCCATCTCAATACTGGCTTGATAGCTGTTATTGTAAGAGAATTCTGCGTAAGACAGACTTTCATCCCAACTAGCTCCATAATCTAGAGCACATGCTCTCAACATATCTTCAAGTATCTGGTTGGTCCTTTCTGTTTGTCCATCAGTCTGAGGATGAAAAGCAGTGCTGAACTCCAATCTCGTTCCCAATGACTCATGTAGTTGCCTCCAAAAATGAGAAGTGAATTGAGTTCCCCTATCAGACACAATACTCTTGGGTACTCCATGCAAACATACAATTCTACTCTTATAGATCTTGGATAACTTAGCACTTGTGTAGGTTGTCTTCACGGGTATAAAATGAGCCACTTTAGTTAAGCGATCCATTACTACCCAAATAGAATCATATCCTGACCTGGTCCTTGGCAATCCGGTGATGAAATCCATGCCAATCTTGTCCCACTTCCAATCAGGAATAGGTAGTGGTTGTAACAATCCTGCTGGTTTCTGATGTTCCGCTTTCACTCTACTACATACATCACACAAAGCAATATGTTTGGCGATGTCCTTCTTGAGATTATTCCACCAAAATCTTTCTTTCATATCCATGTACATTTTGGTGTTACCCGGATGAATGGAATACGGTGAGTTGTGTGCTTCTTGTAAAATCAGTTTCCAAAGTTCCGGATCTTGTGGAACACAGATACGTTTTCCATACCATAAAGTACCATGTTCATCTTCATGGAATCCTTTGGCTTTTCCCTTGCCAATCTTTTCCTTAATCTCTTCAATTTCCTTATCTGTCTTTTGGGCTTCTCTGATTTTGTCCAACAAAGTGGGTTGAACATCCAATGACATGAGATGTCCTTCAGGCACAATCTCCAATCTGAGATCTCTAAATTGGGCACACAGATCCTCTGGCAATTCTCCCTTAGTAAGGCCATTCACAAAAACCTTACGGCTTAGAGCATCCGCTACAACATTTGCTTTACCGGGGTGGTATTGCAAACTCAAGTCATAGTCCTTGATGAGTTCTAGCCATCTCCTTTGTCTCATGTTAATTTCCTTCTCGGTGAAGATATACTTCAAACTTTTGTGGTCTGTGAACACTTTGCATCGCTTTCCCAAAAGGTAGTGTCTCCATGTTTTGAGTGCATGGACAACAGAGGCTAACTCTAAATCATGAGTTGGGTAGTTTACCTCATGAGTTTTGAGTTGTCTCGAGGCATAAGACACAACTTTCCCTTCTTGCATAAGTACTGCACCTAATCCATGATGTGATGCATCACAATACACTTGGAAATCTTTCTCCAAATCTGGCAGGCATAAGACTGGTGCTATCACTAGTCTCTTCTTCAATTCTTGAAAACTGAGTTCACATCCCTCAGACCAAGCAAATTTATTGTCTTTCTTTAGTAACTCTGTCATTGGCTTAGCTATCTTGGAGAAATTCTCAATGAACCTTCTGTATTATCCTGCCAAGCCAAGGAAACTTCGAACCTCTTTCACTGACTTAGGAGATTCCCATTCAGTTACAGCTGAGACTTTATCAGGATCAACTGCTACACCATCTCCTAACACAACGTGTCCAAGAAATCCAACTTTATTCAACCAAAACTCACACTTGCTGAATTTGGCATACAACTTATGCTCTCTAAGCTTCACAAGTATCAAACACAAATGTCCTTCATGCTCTTCTTTGCTCTTGGAGTAGATCAAAATGTCATCGATGAAAACGACAACAAACTTGTCAAGGAACTCCATGAACACCTTGTTCATCATATTCATGAAGTAAGCTGGTGCATTGGTCAAACCAAATGGCATCACGGTATACTCATATAATCCATACCTAGTGGTGAAAGCTGTCTTAGGTATGTCTTGTTCTCTTATCTTAAGCTAAAAGTAACCTGATCGGAGATCAATCTTGGAGAACACACATGATCCTTCTAACTGATCAAACAAGTCATTGATTCTAGGCAAATGGTATTTGTTCTTGATAGTCACCTCATTGAGTGAGCGGTAATCTATGCATAACCTTTAACTTATATCCTTCTTTTCCACAAACAAAACTGGTGCTCCCCAAGATGAAGAACTTGGTTGAATAAATCCTTTCTACAACTGTTCCTCAATTTGTTTCTTGAGTTATTTCAACTCATCAACTGACATCTTGTACGGTCTCTTTGCTATTGGTCCAGATCCTGGTGGCAAGTCAATAAGAAATTCCACATCTCTATCTGGTGGCATTGCCGGCAATTCTTCCGGAAACACATCTGGATATTCACTCACAATAGGCACACTGTCTATGCTAACCCCCTTAAGAGAATTTAGCTTACTCCCTTTTGATTCAAAGTTGGTATTAAATCTGATCCTTTTGTTTTCTGGAGTTGTGAGTGAGACAGTATGGTTTCGCACAATCTAGCACTCCCTTGTGCTTAGTCATCCAGTCCATTCCCAAAATGACATCCAATCCTTGGGAGTTTAGGATTATCAGATTAACGGGAAACTTATACTTCCCAAACTCTATGACTAGATCATGACATCCTGAGTTCACTATCATTTCTCCGCCAGTTTCTACCGGTAGTTAATTTCTTTCAACAAATGCTCTTGATATGAATGAATGAGATGCACCAGTATCAAAGAGAACAAATGCTGGAACAGAATTGAGTTTGAACTTACCAGCAACAGCATCAGGTTCCTCATAGATTTCTTCCACATTGATGTGGTTCACCAGTCCCTTTTGGAAAGGGCTGGGCTTGTTGGGTCCTTCAACTTTCTTTTCTGGGCATTCATTTGCATAATGCCCCATCTTATTGCACTTGAAACATTCAACCTGACTAAGATCCTTCTTGACAGGCTGGCTTCCACTACCACTTCCACTTCCATTGTGGTGGTTCTTATACCCACTCTTGTGATTCTGGTACTTGTCATTGTCATGACTACGGTAATGCTTGTTGTCATGATGACGATTGTGGTTGTGGTTGTGGTGTTTGTTGTACTTTCCATGCTTGTGGGATCCAGAATTCCCACTATCATCATAATGGGAACGCTTGTGAGACAATCCCGAGCTGTGCTTGTCAGAGTGTTTCCTCTTCCTGCTTTCAAACTGTTTCATCTTGCTCTCCAAGATGGCAGCCTTGTCACAAAGAGACTGATATGTGGGGACATAGGCCACAGCTAACTGCAGGTTCAATTAATCATTCAATCCTTCAAGGAACTTTTCTTTCCTCTTAGCATCAGTGTCAACTTCATCCAGTGCATAACGCGCCAGATTGTTGAACTCCTCAATATATTCAGCCACACTGCGGTGGCGCTGCTTCAAGTTATGAAATTCATTCTTCTTCAAACCCATCACTCCGGATGAGATGTGAGCAGTACGGAAACCATCCTCAAAGATAGCCCATGTCACATCCGCAATGGGAGTGGTGATCTGGAAGTTATCCCACCAAGTGGTTGCTGGTCCTTCCAACAAGTGTGCTGCAAATCTGACCTTCTCTTCATCAGTACAGCCAACAGTTACCAAGTCCTTGTTCACAGAGCGTAGCCAATCATTGCCCACCATAGGATCAGTAGTTCCTGAGAACTTTGCTGGCCTCAGTCTTAAGAATCTGGTAAGCATGTCAAAACCCGGTGGGTTGTTCTGATTGTTGTTGTTATTATTGTTGTTGTTGTTCTGATTCTGTATGAACGTGGTCATCATTTGCATCAGCTGCGTCTGAGCTGTCATCATCTGTTGCATCTCGGGAGTGATATTGTTGTTGCTAGGGTTGGGATTGGCATGTCGGGGAGGCAGCTGTGGTTTTCAATAGAGATAAGAATTAGATACCCATAGATGCTAACATGCACAATACATCACATAAAGAATCACCGAACATGCATCATAATAGTAAAAGTTCAACAACAAAGACAACAAGTTCTGAAAAGTAAACACACCAATAGCAAGCCATCCACATGTTGGATGGTCATTGCGACTCAAAAATCAGAAGTATGGTAAATAAAGGTAAATGAGTAGTCATCACTACTCCTCTGCATCAACCTCCTCATCAACAAGTGTAAGACCCGCATTCTCCATAGCGGTCTTGTATTCCTCGACATTGGTGGTCAAGGTCTCCACTTTGGCTTTGAGAGCCCTCTTCTGTGAACGAAGTCTCTCAATCACCACCCTCGGGACGATATTTTGTTTAAGGAGGGAAGGTTTGTAACATCCCAAAAATATTGATCAAGGTTATCAATTCCAATCACCAAATTTAGGGTTAACAAAAACTTTTGTTAATTAAAATCATATGCATGCATGTGTGTATGTGATGATTGTATGAATGCATGAATGGACTTGTAAGATCCCTCCCTTTATAAAGGTAATGATCCCTGTGATTGCAATGCTAGTCCCTGGATCAATGCTAGCATCCACAGTTTAAGATGAAGTACACAGAAACAAAGGTCATTATTACATATCATTCTAGAGACAAGCATAGTCTTTACAAACTCCATGGCCACATGCCTAATACAAGAGTTCAAATATATAATAAGATAAATAAGTCTTCATCTTCATGTGCCATAGGCAAACATGTTGAGTGTAGACTCATAACCCCTAATCACCATCAGAATAACCTGGAACATCACAAGTTACAGCCACAATGGGTCAATACATTAGAATAGTATTGGCAAGTGATACCTTAGTATAATGTTAGCATCTAGATACTATATGCATTTGGCTAAGTGTAGCTTAGCCTTGCTTTGCTCAAAATAGGTTTTGCCTATTAGTTGAAAACACTAAGTTTTTCTTTGACAAAACTTTCCCAAGGAACTACCAATAGAAATTGGTAAACCTTTACCCTTGTTCAACCACAAGTTTTAACTTAGAAATTGGGATGAGGAGATTCTTGATAGCTTCCATGTCTTGATGCTCAAGTTGTCCAATACCAGGGACATGGCTAAGTACTTAGATTCTTCCATCTATAGAGGTTGTGCACTTTCCCCACAAGACTTGATTTTCAGCAAGACAGGACCTTTCAGAAGCCTTCCCTTAGACCAAATGGACGCGTTCCAACCTATCATCCCACTACCACCAACTGTCCAAATGGCTAAGTTATTGCAACCTATGTGATCCAGGTAGAGCCCATATTGCCATGTGGCTGCACTAGAAACTTCTTAACATTTGGCATCTCAAATCCCTTTGTTCCTGGGTGGCTTTCCACAAGTGAGATACACAAGGTAAACCATAGAAATGGGCCTTGTGTAACCACTCAACACAAACCATTCTTTCCCTTCCACCCATATGTTTCATTTACTTAGTTGTTTTATTAAGCAAAAACTCAAGTCCAAACACTTAGAAATATTTTCTCATAGCATGAATATATAACCACCCTTGGTTGCTACTAGCTAGGCTAAGCATGGCATTAATAAGCATCTTAACTTAGAAATTTCTAGCAATTCTACAACTACTAGGATTTCCCAAGCATAGCATATAGATCAAAATATTCATGCAAGTCTAGCAAAATATTTCTAGTGCATAGTTGAAAAACATAGGAATAAAGTCATGAAGCACCACTTGCCTTGGTAGTTTGGGGAGTAGCAACAATCCTCACAATCACAATCACTATTTGCACCAAAATCTACACATAAAATAATGGCACCAAAATCACATACCAAATATATACAAACAAAAAAATATATGAATGCATGCAAATGCCATGTGATGATTTCCTACACCAAACAAGACAAGTATACAGTAATGAATCATAAACAAGTTCAAAACATGCCAAATAAACTTTATTTGAACAACAAAACATTTTTCAAATAATTACTATACACAAATTATGCCTACAAATGTTTCTATAAAATCAACCATTTTTACAGAGTCAAAACATTAAACACATTGCATAAACAGAAATGATTTTCTCTCCTGATTCCAATGATATAAAATTTGTAAAATTTGGACGTGTGGTTTGAAAGTTATGAATTTTGCAAGTTTACAAATCTAATAGATCAAATTCTGTTTTTAAAACCAAAGTCTGGCCACGTGGCGTGTTTCTATTCGCCATACCGTTTCGCATGGATCGACTAGCGTGGACCGTCAGATCTAAATTAAATCGCTCAGCCAGATCTGTTCCGTACCCCTTCGATTAAGTCATCTATCTAACACGTTGGATCTAGATCCAACGGTGGCCGATCAAGCGACCAAAGTCTGGCGGCGCGCAGCGACGGTGAGCGGAGGTGCGCTCAGTCTACGGTGTCGCGGTGGCTACATAGGGGGCTGGGGTCATCGGAGAGTCTTACCAGACTCGCAGAGGCGTGCTGGAGCTCAACGCGGCAGTGTCTTGTCAAGGGGCGCACGGACACGGTGGGAATTCCTCGTCGGAGTGGAGGCAGACTTTGGGTACGGCTGTTCGTCGTCGTGGCCGGAGTTGTAGACCATGCCAGAGTGAAACAAGCACTGGGTTAGGTGCGCACGAGTCTGGCAAAAACATGAGCGTCAATAAGAGGGACGGGGGCGGTCGGAATTTACCAGGAGGCGTCGCCGGAGTTGAGACAGACGACGGCGTTCACTTGTCGTTGAAGTTGCCGACGAATGGGAGCGCGCGCGGATAAGTGGGTGATGCTGTCAGGTGCAGAGGGAGATGGGGAACTTGCTCGTGGTGTCTGGAAGGCAAGGGGCGACGTTGGCTGGCCGGAATTTACTGCCGGAGTTTGACTGTGCAGCGGCGGAGTGAGAGCAAATACGAGGAGCCTGGTGGCGCTTCTGGCTAGCTCTGTTGGGGGAAATGGCCGCGAGAGGGAGGGGTTTAAGTAGCCGGAGCGGGGGCGAGAGTTACTCGACGAATCAACGGAATTAAACCAGCGAATTCATCGGAAATGACTAGGGAGGAAACGGCCGGAGTTGATTGCGCGAGTTGAAGAGACGACTGACAAGTGGGGCACGGTTGCCGGCGAAAGAGAGAGAGGGGGAGTGGGTCCAGGCAGTCAGCGACTGGGGGAGTGGGTTTCTGGGTGCGAAATGTTTTCCTCGCGGGAGAGAACTGCTGGGCTAGATGGGCTAAGTGGCTGGGTTGGGCCAAATTAGTTGGTATGCTCTATTTTTTTCTCCTTTACTCCTTTTTATTTTTCTGATTTGATTTCTGTTTTGAATTTGAAAGCTCAAATCCAATCTGATTTAAATAAAACTTTCTCCAAACAAAAGTTTGTTGATTCTTGTCTCCTAGGAGGTGTAACACAACTGTTCATACTTGTAAGAAAACAAAAAGGGTTTGGAAAAGAATTTGAACAAGCCTTAATTAAATATTTATAAATAGTGAAGAAATGGTTTTTAAAATCATAGTTTGTTTTTGAAACCTTGACCAAACCTTAGAAGCATCACTCAAGCTCAAGCTCAACATTACTGATCAAAAATATTATTTTTCTTATTAGAAGGTGGCAATATGATCATAGCTTGCTTACATAAAATAATGAGCATCATATGCTCCTGTTTTTGAAATGGCTTTGAAAAGGAACCCTAACTGATCATGGATGCATGGATGATATGTAGAGTTTTGAAACATGATTTTAGGGATGTTACAGGACTTGTGTGATTGTTATGAATGGCAAGGAATGGTTTAAAGATGAAAACAACAACATCTAAATCAAATCCAAGCAGAAACAAATCAAGAGAAATTCAAAAACAAACAAAACAAGAAAATGGTCATTTTTGCCAATCTTGCTCACTAGACCACTTTGAGTGTTTCTAGTCCAAGATTTCAAACAGAAACAAATTCATTTCTTTTCACCCCTTGCTATACCAAGTGAAAGTGAACCCAAGCCCATCTTACAAACCCATAGAAACATTTGGCAACCTTATTCAAATGACAATTAAAAATTGAATCTATATCATATGTGAAGATCACCATTTCTCAAAACCCAACCAAACCAGTGCACCTTGGCAAATCCAAGCAACAAGAGACTACCTAGTATGTGACTAGTACACCCACCAATTTTCATTCAAAAATTTAAATTCAAATATCTTGCGGCCATTTTATCAAACACCTTTTGAACACAAATCAAATTAAACATCAAACACTATAGTGAGCAGTGTTTGTGCCTAACTTGTTCTCTCTCTAGATCACACTACACTCTCAGTAGATCATCTAACTTGTTTAAGCAGCCCTAGCTCACTATGAACTTGACCATGCCATCAATGGTGGCCGAGCCCAAATTGCCACCCCAATGTTGACAGCATGCTAGGAGCCTAACTAGCCTCGCCAACCTTGTATAGCAGGCACTCCACCGTCCACGGCCACCCCCTGTCTAGGCCTCGAGCCCTGCCAGCCACTGGACCACTCAGAATGCGTGCGACCATTTTCTCGACACGCTCGCACAGACCGTGCCCTATCTTTGTCGCCCGCGTACGTGATCACCACCGCCCCAGGAACCACCTAGACATGCCCGTTCGCCGCCGCGCAACCCATAGCCCCTGTGTGCCATTAAAATTTCCGTCGGTGCCGCCCAGAGCATCGAAGTGTTCCGACCGAACCGCACCGCCCCACGCCTCGCCATTACGCCGTTGAGCTTCGCCAGGAGGTAGCGCATCGTCCCCTACCTTCGGCCATGCCGCTAGCTCACTGTGCAACCGACCCCGACGAGCTTAGCTTGCCTCCTTCCGTTCTCTCACTCGCCTATAAAAGGAGGCCTCCCCAACAAGAATTCTCCACACCATCTCACTCCCCACCTCTCATTGATTGTACCCACTCATTCCCGGAGCAAAGTAAGCACAAGGTGGCCAGAATTTCGCCGGAGCTTGCCGCTGCTGGAGGAGAAGGGCGCCGTTGATTGGAGCCGACCAGGAGGAGCCACCGGTACAAGGAGGATCGCCGTCGTCGACTTTGTCATTCGCCCCCATCGCCAACCATCGCCTGAGCCCCGATGAGCCGCCACTGACCCCCACTGGTTGTGCTAGGGTTCGACCTTGCCGCATTCTGTTCAGACGTGGACGATGAACCTCCGTCGTCGATCCTACTTCTAATCCTACGGCCCTAATCACCCCGTACCCCTTCACCACTCTCTGTCTCACTTTCGAGTGGGGACAACCACTTAAACCACCCCCACGCATGCTGTGCGCAGTGGGTCGACCTAGTTAAAGTTCCCGCGTGACCCAGTAGTTTAAATTTAGATTTTTCATTTTAGTTTCAAACCTAGTTCTGTCTATAGATTCAAAATTCAATCCAGAGAGTTTCACTAAACCAAATTGCATGAAACTAATTTTGCTAGAAAGGTACTGAAAATATTAATCCAATCCCGTTGGATTCAAACTATTTGAAATTATAGATCACCTATAGTAAAAATAACAAGGCAGAGACTTTTCTGCATTCAAACATTTTTCAAAATTCAACCATAAATGCGTTTAAGTTGATTCCAACTCTCAAAAATCACATTTGACAAGAACTTTCTGAATATATAAAAATATCTAGGTTTACTTGCAGTAATAATGGACAAGCAATAAAAAAATGCCCCATAGGCATTTCTAGTCACCTTATTTAATTAAAATAAAAGGGTTAAACCTTATTAAATTGTGACACCACTTTAAATCACATTCCCAAGTACTGAAATATGTGATGATGACATGTGTCAACATGATCCCATGTTTTAGTTGGAGAATATTAAATCTTAAGTAGTTTTTCAATGAGTAGAAATTACTGTTCTAAAATAAAATAAATGAAACTAGTGCCTTAATATTTGTGATGTTTGTGATGATGCTAGGATCATCTAGTGTAAACCCTGGTGTGATAAATAGAAGTAGTTAAGTATTGTTTGGTGACTGTGTACCTCGTATTTATTTATAGACGCTAGTACCGACCAGGGATACGAAGAGGAAGGAGAATACTACGAGGAAGAAGCCGAGGAGAACTTCAACCACTGCTCTGCACAAGGCAAGCTACCACTTCCATGTTACCTATGCAAGCTAACACTTGCATCTATGAAAGCAAGATACCCTATGCAATGCATTAGGCATGCACTAGTTATACTACTTGATGATACCAAATCCCAGTTTTACTTGCAAGCTTAGTTATTTTATTTCTTTATAAAAGCTCCTTAGTTATGTTTACTTAGTGACTTTTAAACTTTGGAAAAGATATTAGAGGTAGCATAAAGAGCATACAATTTGGCCTAAGTTAGATACATCTTGATGTCATCCTGAGGCATGAGATTGAATTTAGATAAGTCACACTTGATTATCACACATCATTAGTGTTTACCACCAATTTTAGTGGCTTGTGCTAAGCATAAAAATTGATCACGTTAGATGGGAATACTTGGTGAAAATCATTATGAAAACCGTAGAATGATGAGTCATTCTAATGAAATGTTTTGACATGTGTTCTTGAACACCAGCTGATTTTGATGATGAAACTATTGAGGCATGAGCCTTAGCCATTTATAAAACTGATGGTTGTTTGGATGCAATACCATTCCAATTTTACCGTACAACCACAATACCCGAAATTTGGGTAGGGCTTGACTGGAAATTTATATACCTTAGTATGGGTTCCCTTGCGGCCAAGGTTTGAGCTGAGGCTACCTTGTGAAGATTGTCCACCTATGCAGTTCCCAAGATGACAGTTGGTCATGGTTG
Source organism: Avena sativa (assembly GCA_916181665.1). Classification (NCBI taxonomy): domain Eukaryota; kingdom Viridiplantae; phylum Streptophyta; class Magnoliopsida; order Poales; family Poaceae; genus Avena; species Avena sativa. The sequence goes on along the minus strand of OV702280.1, from coordinate 14,597,313 downwards.
GGAGGCCAAACTCATAGGAGAGGTGCCTATACTAGGGCGTGTAATTGAAAGGTTAGGATTGATTATCCGCATACTGAGTATGGTGAATTCAGGATTGTTCCTGACGGATGTATCAAATATTGTGGTGAAAGTGTACCACCTCTGCAGAGTGTCAAACTATTCGAATAGCCGCGTCCGCGGTTATGGACAGTTGGAGTGGCCATACTGTTCCGTTGTCATATGTTTTCAAAATGACTTGTGAAATGAATCATGACTTTGACTTGACCACCACAGGGTTGGGAATATGAAAACTCAAGTTCCCACATAGGTGTTATAAAATATTAAACTAGCTTTCTTTGCTTCTGAACTCAGTTAAGGTAAATCTGGATTTTTGCAAAACAACCTAGAGCTTAGTATTCCTACTCAAACCACTTTATCTATTAGTGATAGTTTGCGAGTACTTAAAGAGTACTCATGGATTTGTCCCTGGCTATTCCCATGGCCAGACTATAAACAGGATTATCAGGAGGATGGACCGCAGGAAGGTTACGACAACTAGGATCATCCCCCATCATCAGCATTGCCTGTGACCATGAAGATGGAGCTTCACCCATGCTACCGTTATTATATTATTCCGCTGCTTGATTGTATTAAGACTGGATCATGAGATCCTTTATTTGTTGTAAGACCTTATGTATTTTTTGTAATGGTCATATCCAATCTGTTATGTCTCGCAAAAATGGTAATCCTGGGATTGCGATGTATGGCATAACATGCATCTGGGATTAAAAATCTGGGTGTTGACAAAGAGGAGGAAGAATGGATCTACCCATGCCTACCTTCTAATGAGAGAAACTCTTTACGTCTTATATTATTTGATTGTCCCCCATTCTTACCAAAGGAGGATGAATGTTATGTTCTTGTGGATTCTTTTGAAATATCTGTTATGGGTAAAACTTGTGACAATAGTTATGCTCCTGTTATCTATGATAATCCTATATTTGTACCTAACTCCGAAATGCATGGTACTAAAGAGTTTTGCTTAGAAAATGTTTATGATAAAGCTCTAGATGATGGTCCTATATTGAATGATCAGTCATCTTGTTATAAAATTGTTAAAAGTGGGTTTGAAGGTTTTAATCTCTCTATTTTTGAGCTTGATAGAAATTATGTGTTTGTAGATCATGAAAAGCATACTTTATGTGATAGATATATTGTTGAGTGTTTTCATGAGTCTATTGAAAATTATTATGAGAGAGGAAAAGATGGTTGTAGAAGTTTTCATGGTTCTGAAACACCTCTCTATGTGTTGAAAGTTTTGAAGTTGCTCTTGTTTTATCTACCCATGCTTGTCACTTTGTTCTTTGTGAATTTATTTGTGTACAAGATTCCTATGCATAGGAAGTGGGTTAGACTTAAATGTGTTTTGAATTTGCTTCTTGATGCTTTCTTTTACTTCAATTCATATTTCTTATGTGAGCATCTTTTCGAACTATCATGCCTAACTTAAAGGTGTTAAATAAAAGTACTTGTCGGGAGATAACCCAAGAGTTTTCTTGAGTCTTGGAAGTTATTACCTCAGTAATGACCTCTCCTTATCCTTTTTGTTTGCTTTTTGTGCCAAGAATGACCTCTAATGAGAGGGAAGTAAGATTTGGGGAGTTGCTGTCCCGAAATAGATTTTTGTACTCCACTATAAAAATTCGTGAGGAATCTCTGTAAGTCGTATTTATCTGATATTTTACTAATAAATACCCCAGTATGTTAGCTAACTTTCGTTAGTTCAACACTTTTTGATTTGAGCAACAGAAGGTGTTCGACAAAGTTGGTTTCTACCCGCTGGTCTGTTTTGATAGATTTCTGCCATTATTTGCATTTGCTTCTTATTGATTCCTCTTTGGGTTCTTTTTGGGAAATTGAACTTTTTGAGGGAACTGCTATAGTATCTAGTGTTTTTAGTGAAAGTTTTTCTGTTCTAAAGCTAAACCCAAGGGTCTATTAACTTTTGAATACACTAATGTTGCTAATGAAGATTGTGTGAAGTTTTGTATGAAGGAAAAATTTGCAGGTGTAGAGAGAGAATGATGTATTGAGATGAAGAATGGACAAAAGGTCAAGCTTGGGGATGCCACCCCATGTCACCCCAAGAAATATTCAAGAGGTACAAGCGTCAAAGCTTGGGGATGCCCAAGGTATCCCCTTCTTTATCAATAAAAAGCGCAGGTCTTTCTAGACACTTCATTTTTATTGTTTCATGCACTGTTGTGTTGTTCTTGGAGCATCTTAGTTTTTGTTTTATTTGCTTAGTTTGCTTGAATAAAGTAGTTTGGACCCCCATTCTCGCTGTGTTGTTTCAAATAAGTTGATTGGTGTTGGAAAGGAGTAGAAAGTTCTTGCTTGAAATAGTGCAAGAGGAGCTTGCTTTGACTGTGACTTAGACTTTAGCATGTCAGGCTAGGTGTTTTTTTGACCTTAAGCTTAGTTATTATTGTTGTAGTATGACTTGTTCCAAAAAATTGGGATTGCTTAGTGTGCCTTGAAAAAATCATGCGTTGTTTTAGCATGCAAAAGCATAGTATTGTGGTATTCTCCTTTGATGCTTTGTTTGGGTTGACTTGGCACATGCTCACACCATGTTATGACTATGAACAAGTCACCATAGCCCCTATGATCATTTAGCCTTGACTTGTAGTACCATTCTATGCTTTGATTAGTAATGTTTTGTCTCTCTACATGATTATGGCCATTATTGCTCTCTTAGTCGGTTGCTCCCAGTCTTTTGCTAGCCTCCACTTGTATGAGTAAGCTCTACTCATGCTTCCAACTCCCAAGAAACCAAGTTATTCCAAAGTGTCCACTATAAATTCTTGTGCATGGTGTGTTACACCATCCCAAGTATTTTGTTATGTGAAAACTTAGTGGTTAAAGCTCTCACGAACTTGATGGCACACTTTATATTTCTTGCCCCTAATAAACTTGAACCATTGTGTCATCTATGTTGTATATGCTTGCACTTATATATTGGAGTTAGCAGAACCGTGCTGTCACGGGGAACGCTTTCAACATTGCACTTGTACATTGTACACAGTTGATATCATGCTCTTTTGTCTATGCATGTCGTCGGTGTGAAATAAAAGGGGATCTTGTAAGTCCATGGAGTTATGTATGTGTGTTGAGAAACGCCTGGGCCGCTAGCCTAAGCCATGCCTAATCATGGTGGAAACTTGCAGCATCACCATAATGACATCTATGAAGCTTTCTTCTTATAAAAAAAGAGACATATTGAGAAAAGAGACAAAAACACCATATTCCCATGGTAAATAATAAGATTTCTGAGATGCTCATTGTCTACTTGCCTTGTCATTTTGGTTATGGGATAGCTCTTGTACCATGTGCAAGGGGTACCCCATTGGCGGTTCTCTATGATACACATGTACTTAGTATGACAAGAACTTACAGGTGACTAAAGTTGAGTAGCATGAGGAGCGGCCCTCGTATTCAAGGGACATGAGATTGCCAACTTATACTTTGTCAAGCATATACTCCATAGTTTGTTCACTTTAACCTTAATCACTTCAAGATGCTTATGATAGGGGCAATGAGAGCTGAAAGCTAACAAGTAACATAATTTTTGGAAGTTATTTTTGAAACTTTAAATCCCTTCTTCCCTATATGAAGGGCCTTTATTCCACCATTATATTGAGTCTCCACCTTCTACCTTTAGGCACCAGTTAAGAGAGCATAGTTGCCATTCTTAGTTCTATGTGGATTGTCCCAAAACTTATTGATTGATGCATATTGTTGATATTGCTTGCTCATGAACTATTTGTATCTAGTCACTCTTATGAACTTTGAAGGTGTCGTATGCATCTATTTGCTACTCTATGAGGGACAAGATGATTTCCACTATGCCATGTTTTCTGTATGTGAAACACACAAACGTTTTTCAATGCATGTTATTCATGATATTTGTTTGTAGCCTTTCATGTTGCATGCATAGTTACTTTGTCTTACTGTTAGAACTCCATATTTCATTCTCATGTTTAGAGTTCTTTGATCCCAGCTTTAAATGCTTGCAAATGGTTTGATCTTGATTTTGATGGTGCATGTCACCTCAAAAATTATTATTTTTATCACTTACCTACTCGAGGACGAGCAGGAGTTAAGCTTGGGGATGCTTGATACGTCGGAAACGTATCTATAATTTTTTTATGTTCCATGCTTGTTTAGTATCTACTTTGCTTTGCTTTGTCTACACTTTGAGGTGTTTTTATATGTTTTGTGGTACTAACCTATTAACAAGATCCTACAGTGCCAGTTGCCTGTTTTCTTCTATTTTTGGTTCCAGAAAGACAGAAAAACAATATTCTTGGAATTGGATGGGACAAAAGCCAAAATCGAGGGGGCCACACCCATTGGCCGCGCGGGTGGGCCCACCCCGCGCCTGGGGGTGCAGCCTCCTAGGGCACCCCATCGGCCTCCCTCTTCGTCTATAAGAAGCCCCCGATACCTAAACCCTAAGTACCCGATCAATATTCCACAAAACCGTCTGTAGCCGCCGCCACCATCATCCCTAGATCGGGGGGATCTAAAGCTCTTCCCGACACCCTGCCGGAGGGGAGATCATCCCGGAGGCCTTTTTCTTCATCATGCCAGCGTCCGGTATGAAGCGTGAGTAGTTACACCTTGGACTACGAGTCCATGTAGTAGCTAGATGGTTGTATCTCCTCCTTTGTGCTTTCATGTCTACATCTTGTGAGCTTCGTTCATGATCAAGATCTCATCTATTTGTAATCATGCATGTTGTGTTTCCGATGGATATTGAGATTACTATGTCAGATTGATTAATGGTTTTGTCTTGTTGATTCTATCATGTCTGTGTTGTTTGTGATCTTGCATGCTCTACGTTGTTAGTATCTATCTTGGCCAAGTAGTTGCTAGTGTCTCCAATAGGGGGTATTTATGCTCGAGAGTGACTTCATGCCTCTATTTAATCTAAGGGAAGTGACAGAAATCTCTAAGGTTGTAGATGTGATGTTGCCACTAGGGAGAAAACAACGGTCTCTTGTTCATGGAACAAGTGGATTGTTTACCTTACACACTTTGCTTCAAGCAGTTGTCTGTTGCTTGCAACTTAATACTGGAGGGGGTTCGGATCATAACCCAAAGGTAGACTTCTAGTCATAGATGCAGTTGGATGGCGGTATATGTATCTTGTTGTATTGCCCAATCGAATATCATAGGATCATGAATGTCTAGTATTGCATTGTTATGCCTTGCTCAGTCCTGTTAATTGCCCTGCTGTAATTTTTTTACCTAGCTTGCCATGTTTGTTTATCTAAGGAGAACACCTCTAGTGAACTATGGACCCTAGTCCAATCTTTACCATTTATACATCTTCCACTGTTTACTGTTTACTTGTTGCAAACCACCATTACCTTCCACACCATACAGTTAATCCTTTGTTACAACAAACCGGTGAGATTGATAACCTCACTGTTTGTTGAGGAAAAGCTTGAGTTTGTGTTGTGTAGGTCTCTAAGTTGCTAGCAACACCTTTGAGTCGTTTCCTTCCTCCTACTAGTTCGATAACCTTGGTTTCTTACTGAGGAAAAACTTGTTGTTGTGCTCATCATACCTTCCTCTTGGGGTCTCCCAACGAAGTGTTCACGCACTCATCAGGCTCACACCCCCTCCAGGCGCGGCCAGCTGGGACCCATGCGTAGGGTGGGTGTGGCCCCTCTGGCCTCTGTTTCCTCCTCTATTTCGTATCGTATCCTTTTGTATGTAATAAAAACATCAGAAATATAAAAAGATAGGGTTTTCACGAACCTTCAGTTTGTAGCACTTTTACCTAATCAAAGACAAACTCTGCAGATTCCTTTTCTCCAACTCCTGAAAATTCATTTCATACAAGGCCTTACACAAACCTTAATGGCAACATTAGTGTATGCAAAAACAATAAACCTTTAGGTTCAAACTTCAACTTAAATTCATCAAAACAAAAGCTACTATAGCAACTACTTTCCAAAATCCCAAAAAGAATCTGAAAGGGAATCAATATAAGAGGCAAATACAAATGATGGCAGAAATCTGTCAAAACAGACTAGCAGGTAAATATTGATTTTTTCGAAAAACTTCTGTTGCTCAAATCAAAAAGTGCAAAACTAATGAAAGTTGTATAACAACTTGGAGAACAATCACAGGAAAATACATCTCTATCCGTTGTACTGAGCTCCTTCACGAATTTTTACAATGCATCACAAAAATCTGTCCCAGGATAGCCACTTTTCACAACTCCTCCACTTCTCAAAAGTAGTTGATCTTGACACAAAAACCAAAACAAAAAGGATAAGGAGCGGTTATTACGAAGGTAATAACTTCCCAGACTCAACAAAACTATTGGGTTATCTCCCAAGAAGTACTTCTTTTTATTGCCTTTAAGTTAGGCCTGGTAATTTCAAAGATGCTCACATAGGAGATATATATTTGAAGTGAAAGAGAGCATCAAGAAGCAAATATCCAACACATTTGAGTCTAACCCACTTACTATGAAAGTGGGTCTCATGAGAAAACAAAATATTGAAACAATAGGCCACTAGCATAGGAAGACAAAACAAATGCAACTTCAAAGCTTTCAGCATAAGACGGAGAAACTTAATATTATTGAGATGCATAAAACCATGTTTACCTCTCTCATAATAACTTTCAGTAGCACTTTGAATAAAGTTGAAAACATAACTGTCACAGGAAAAAACTTTATCATCAGAATAAGCATACTTACAATCATCAAAAAGAGGTCCAAGGTCATAAACTGGGTCAATAGAAGCAAGTTGTTCAACCCTGAAATCTTTTTTAGGAAATTCATTTTCATAAGGAGCTTTAGCAAATTTGGAAAAGTTAAACTCATAAGAATCTCCATCAAACTTAGTTAAAACTTTCACCTTTTTACAATCTATAATAGTTCCACAGGTGTTCAGAAAGGGTCTACCAAAAATGATAGGACAAGTTTTATTAGCTGCTGAACTGAGCACTAGAAAATCAGCAGGATACTTAATCTTACCATAAAGAACCTCCACATCTCTTACAATGCCAATTGGAAAGATTGTCTCTCTATTAGCAAGGTGAATAACCACATCAATATCCTCAAGCTCATAAGGACCAATTTCATGCATAATTTCCCTGTAAAGCTCAAAAGGAATAGAACTAGAACTAGCACCAATATCACATAAACCATAATAGCAGTAATCACCAATTCTAACAGAAAGCACATGGACACTATCTTTTCTAGCTTTTCTAGGATGAGAGACAATATTAGAAGCGTCTTCGCAGAAGACAATGTGCTCATCCTTTATATTTTTAGTAACAAGATCTTTCACAATAGCTACCACAGATTCACTGTTTATTTGCTCATCGGGTTCCACAGTTTTCTTTGCACTTTTTCTAACCACATTAGCTATGATAGAATGTTCCTTTACCTTAGCAGGAAAAGGGATTTTCTCAACATAAGGTTCAGTCAAGATAGGATCAACAATACAAACTTCAATGCTAGCAGGAACATGGGAAACAATATATTTATAAGGAGTGTGGTACCTTTTCCACTCCTTTTTGGGAATTTCAATATAAGAGGCAAAGGCCTTAAAACATTTTGCAAGAACTTGAGAATCAAGACCATACTCAGTACTAATATCACGGAAGTCATCAGTTCCCATAAAGGATTTAATGCATTCATAATCATAGTTTATACATGACTTTCTTCCTTTGTCATTCTCCCATGCTTCAGTGTTCTCTTGAATACGGTCTAGGAGATCCCATTTAGCTTCTTCCTTCATACGTGTGAATGATCCAGCACAAGAAGCATCTAGTAAATCTTTACCATGAAGAGAAAGCCTTGCATAAAAGTTATTGATAATAATATTGTTAGAGAGTTCATGAATAGGACATTTAAGCATTAGTAACTTCAATCTCCCCCAAGCTTGAGATGTACTCTCTCCATCATGAGGCCAAAAGTTATATATTAGATTCCTATCCTTATGAATCTCACTGAGAGGATAGAATTTAGAGTAAAAGAGAGGTACTATTTCCTCCCATTCCATGGATTGTCCATTCTTCAGCAGCTTATATCATTCTTCAGCTCTTCCTTTCAATGATATAGAGAGTAACTTCTTCTTCACCTGTTCAGTTGTGATACCTGCACACTTAAGTAACCCGCATAATTCATGGATAAAAAGCAAGTGATCACCAGGGTGGATAGTTCCATCCCCTAAATAATAATTATCCATAACACGATCAACAATACTTGTAGGTATATTAAAAGGATCTATCTCAACAGGTGGTGGTTCATATACTACCCTAACAGTGGTAGTAGTTTTCCCAAATAGAAAACCAAGTGGGTTATCCATATTGGAAACAAAGTAACAAATAGAAATAAAAAAGCAATACTCACAGTAGAAGTTTCCTTTACCAGTTCCACTCTTCAATAGCGCTTCACTCCCCAACAACGGCAACAGAAAATAGTCTTGATGACCCACAAGTATAGGGGGTGTATCGTAGTTCTTTCGATAAATAGGAGTGTCGATCCCAACGAGGAGCACAAGGTGTTGATTAGTGGTATGGAGCAGGAAATCTCTGTAAATACTTAGCAAACGGATTTTTATGGGTTTTCTGATAAAGCAAGGAAATAAAGTGCGAGTAAATAAAACAGCAAGCAATTACATCAAGTGGCCCAATATTTTCTTAGCAAAGGACAAGCCGGTGGAAATACTAATGAGGACCAAACGTTCTCGACGACACATGGGAATTCTGTCAAGTGCTTTCGTTTCAAATAGCCGAGTAGTCTTCTTTGATTTTGTAAGTGTTGTGTGGGTGAACCTGTGCTAATGTACCGACCTTACTTGGACTAATACATACTTGTGTTTAAACAACTTGCAAGCATCCACAACTACAAGAAAGCAATTAAGATATAAACCTAACAACAGCCTTAAACTCTGAGATCCTACACTCCCTTGTGCAATGGTTTCCTAATGGGGGTTCAGGTTTTTGTCACTCCGGCAACCCCACAATTAGTAGCCAAATATACAATGAATTCCACTAGGCCCATAAATGGTGAAGTATCATGTAGTCGATGTTCACATGACACCACTAGAAGAATAGCACCACAACTTAAATACTAAACCATTGAATAATATCTCAACACAAATCCAGTACTAACAACATGACTTCTCTCATGTCCTCAAGAACTAAACGAACTACTCACGAGACATCATATAGATCAAGATCAAAGATGACATGGTGATGAATAACAATCTGAACATAAACAATAATCCAATGGTTCCACTCACAAGCATCAACTACAATAGTAATCAACACCGGGAAAGTTTCCCCTAAGAACTATGCAAGTATTCAACACGATTGTTACAGCGGATGGAGTGATGATGATGGTGCTGGTAGAGATGATGGTGTGGATGATGATGATGATGATCCCGATGAAGTCTAGCTTGATGATGGTGTTGATGGCGAAGATCTCCTCCGGGAAGGAATTTCCCCGGCAGAAATCTATCTGTCGGAGAGCTCTTTCTCTCTCGGTGTTTTCCGCCCCGCAAAGGCGGCGGAATCTTTCTGTGGTCGCTCCCCGTGTGTTAGGGTTTCGAGGAGAAGATATAGGCGAGAGGGCGGCGCCAGAGGTGGGCCAGGTGGGCCACACCCCCTATAGGCGCGGCCCGCATCTAGGGGTGTGGGCCCCCTGTGGCCCATCTTCGCCTCCCCTTCTGGCATTCTTCGTCTTCTGGGAAAATATGATTTTTCGTAGTTTTTCTGGTATTTTTCTGATCTTCGCGAAATTGCATCAAAACACCTCTTTTTCCATCAGAATCCTGACTCCGGCAGTTCATCCTCCAAGAATCATCCGACATACAAAAACAGTTAAAAAGGCATAACTATCACCTCTTAATAAAAAATATATCAATGAATAGAGGCAAATTATGATATAGAATGGTGATGCAATTGGACGTATCAATGTGTTAGGATTGTGATTTTCATGAGATCATGTAAACAATCCTTCGTTAATACACTCATGCATCATTGAGAGTTTGACAAAGCTTGAGTAATAGTGTACAGTGTACCACTTATCGACAAAAGAAATATTCTTTGAATTTTTGCTAGGAAACGAACAAAGGAGCAATAATACACATCGAGATAATATCATATTTTCCACTCGAGTACGGAATCCTTGAACTTTGCAATGCTAAGCTTGGATTTCAACTTCTTAGGGACTCTTTGAATTGCACGACTGTTAAGGTGTACTCCCTCCGTTTGGAAATATAAGACGTTTTAGGTTTGTGAAGAAGATGTATCTAGACATCTTTTAGTGTATAGGTTCAAATGAATCTAGACACTAAAAGGTGTCTAGATACATCTCCTTCACAAACCTAAAACGTCTTATATTTTCGAACGGAGGGAGTAGGAGTCAGTAGGAAACAATAGTCCACACGACAAAGACCAGTAGAATATCGTAGCATTACAATGCCAACTATAACCAGTGTCTAAACATTAACAAGTGTTGGAAGGTGCTAATGTGCTATGGCACTATATCTTACTGACATACTACTACTATGCATGCGCCTGTATATACGCTGAACCTTTTCCATCTTTCTAGCAGGTCTTGTGTAAATTAACAAGTCATAATCATGGCAGGTGCTGTGGCACTACGTATGTATTGGCTGAACTACAAGTCAAATGCCCAGCCCCCGTGTCATGGATTTCTAACATGGGCCCCTATTACATAACCTTTCTTCAACGAGATAGAGAAAAAACAAAACGGCATGATCATGAGCTTCTGGAATGTCAAAAGAGGGGACCTTGGAAATGTGCTAACAAGTTGATTATGTTGTCAAAAAGTGGACTAAATTTCTGACACAACTTTCAAGAGCATAATCATTCCGGCTATGATAAACCATGTGCAGAAGTTGCAAGCCACACAATCTGGAGTACCCAGTTTTCAGCCAGGCATGAATGACAAAGATCTGAACATGGATCCTGCTCTGTTGCATTCAAGACGGCAACGTACACTCACTTTCTAAACCAGACCGGCAGGTGAACGGCCGGACAAAACTTGCGGAGGCCGGTCCACACCCCTTTCGGACAATATGTTCAGGGATTCTTGACGTAGTCACCGCTGGTCAGACCACCACTTGATCTCTAGCCCGTTGGAGTTTTGATTGGACGGTTCAACACTAAGTGCAGTCGTGCTTCAGTTAGCAATCTCTTTCAAGTAGTACTCCATCGGTCGTGAAAATGATATTGCAGATTTGTGTAAATTTAAATTTATCTACACATATTTTTATATATAGATATATGTAAATTTAAACAAATTTAAACAATAATCTTTTTAAGATGGAGGGACTAGTACTAATATTGAACTGTGCACACCTTATACTATACTCCCACTTGCTTGAGAGTTCAAGACCTGCATGTTCTGCATGCCTCTTGTTACTCGTTTTAGGGGCGTGTGTTGATCTCCCTTTCCCACTTCTCCTTTTCTTTTTCTTTGTAAGGGAATGTCTGTTTGCCAGAGGGTGATGCAGAAAACCAGGAGATGATGCTGATGCCATGAAGATCAGGAGAGTTTGTCAACCGCAACACATGTGCAGGCACCAATCAATCATGTCCCTCAGCATGGCACGCACCCTGCCCCAGCTATCCTGTATAGCATCCCGTGTGGTCACCCAAAATGCCGTAGTTGATACGTCGCTGATGGTGATAGACTGTTAGGGTTACTGTATGCCTACATTGGTCGTCCAATTCTTATCCGTCGCTATGTTATATACTGTGTATACGAAATTTCCAACTGCCGAAGAACAATAAACCGGTACTATCGGTTTGTCAACACGGATAGGTACATGTGGTATAAACGGGTTAGCTCTGGACCTCTTGTATTATTATTACTGCTTAAAAAGTAGTTAGCGAGTACTGCGTCTGAAAGAACTCCAGACGGTGGAGACGTGGAGTAGTTCAAGGCCACCAACCTAGTTCTTTTAGAATAACATCAACCTAGCTAGTAGCTAGGTTCGATTCTGTATTTTAAAGGCCCAGTTGTCTCGCCAGGAGTTATCATTTCGTCTTGCAAATAATAGAATAACCACAACTTGTTGCTAAAATTTGAACACTTTCCACCGAAATAAGAGACACGAATGTGCAGAAGAAGTATAAAAAAAGGAGGATGACACACAATAATGTATATACTAATTATTCTACAATGTGAAACAAAGCCAGAAATCGATGCCGAAAAGATCTTTCAAACAATGAACACAAATCTGAAACAGCGGCAATATCTCCAAAATTCTATCACAAATCTTAATGACAAATGAGTGAACAAGGAATGTGCATGCCTTCTAGAAAAAAACTTTAAGACGTGCGTCAATGACTAAGGCCCAGTTCTTTTGGCGGCTTCTTCGAGAAGCCGCCCTACCCCCAGCTTCCTGGGGAAGCCGGTTCCAAAATTCTGTGAGGCTTCCAAGTTAGTTTAGCCTTAACCACTTTGAAAGCTTTGTAAATTTTTTGCGACGTTGTGCTCCATGTGTCGTTGGTTTGCGGTTGTAGTAGGTTGTATGTGGTTGTTGGTTCTTGAGGTTGTGTTATCTAGATGTTGCTTTGTTGTGGGTTGGTGTCGGTTGTAACGTTTTTCGTCTGGTTTTCTGTTAATTAACTAGACAATTCTCTTCTTCTTAATTAATAGATCGATGCAAATTTTTTGCCTCCGTTTCAAAAAAAAAATTCTTGTGAGTTGCGCACTGTTTCAGACAGCAGTTTTAAGCGAGAAATTGTGTTGATTTGGCACAAGGACTGAGTTTTATGGAGGTTCCTAGACGGCAACCAAGAATTAGCAAAACCCGGGTTTTTTTTTCTATTTCACCGGTTGCTTAATTATTCATCAGCAGGAAAGGGACTGGACCAAAATAGTGTGTCGAAATGTCTATCGGAGCGGCGCCGGACACGGGACACATCCACGCGCAGAGACGTTAACGCATGCATCGGCACTGCAGCAGGATACGGAATATACACATCTGCGCGCCTAGTACCGTTCTGGTCTGCACGTTGTCGAGCGTAGGGCGAGCAGTACAGTGCAAGCAAGCCTTTCCGATTGATTATGGTGTCGCGGCTAGTAATAATATAATTAATCCCACGTTTTATGACTAATCAATGGAGACGAGAGGTACGGCCGGTATCCATCCTCTCCAGACCTTTTCCTTGGGCGTTTGATATGTTCAATGATTGCATCATCGCTCCTACTAGTAGTACTAGTGTGCAGGCAGCGGCAGAATGGACAAAAATAACCCAAATTCGAAAGGATTTCACGAAATGACCCATCTGGAAAACTATTTCACTGGACTAACCCTTTTTGTAGCGCCTAACAGCAAGGCGCTACACTGTAGAGTGTAGCGCCTTTCAGCTAGGCGCTATGCCCCCTGCCAGCGTGGTACCGCCTGGCCCCTCCCTGGCCCCACCTCGCCGTGTGACGCCCAGGCGCTATGCCTGGGGCGACTAACGCCCAGGCGCTATGCCCAGGGTGTAGCGCCTTTCTGCTAGGCGCTACACTTTTAATGTGTAGCGCCTAGCAGAAAGGCGCTACACCCTGGGACTTAGCCTGTCGCGCGGCAGCCCCCTCCCCACCCCTCCCCATTCACTCCCAGCTCGACCCAAGGAAGGAGAACAGCAAGGAGGCGCCCCCTTCTCCCCCCCCCTCAAATCTCTCACATTGGAAGCTTTATTTGGTGGATTTGTGCCTCTCCCCAGCTGCTAGAGGTACCCTCCCTCATTCCCCTTCGTTTTGACCTTTCGAAATCTTTCATTTTGGTTGGACTTGGCTTGAAACCCTAGAAATTTGATTTGGAGAGAAATGTTTGGAAATTTGTTAGATTCATTGGCCAATGTTGGTTATAAAGATGTGTATGAAGCATTTAGTTAGGTTTAGGGTTGTTGAAATGACATTGTTTGGTTTATTGGAATGTTATGGCTAGGGTTAGGGTTAGGGTTAGGGTTTGCTTATGTAAGAGAGGGTGTCCTTGTTAGCTTTATGGTTTGGTAATGTGTTTAGTATAGTTTTGTTTATCTTGTCATGGTTAGTTAATGAACATATTCTCCTATGTGTTAGGGATGGCAAGAATTGTTCATGTTCATCATGTGGACAAGGATGCCTTTTTGAAAGGCAACATAGAACCGGACCCGGATGAGCTAGATATTGTGTTTGAGCGTAGTCCCACCTATGCCGAGGTCTTGGAGCAAGTGAGGATTGAATTGAAATGGATGGACCCATGTGATATTGTTGAGTTGGAGGGAAGACATAATGTGGGTTTTGGAATGCATATCCGTTGGAAGACCATGCGTATCTTCTCCGAGGCTCGTTGGCTTGCATACAAGGAGGTGGTGGCCGAATCACTAGACAAGGCTCTTGAGCTATTTGCCACCAAGAAGGTTGATAGTTCATTGCCTTTGGACTTGAACCGCCGTGCTTCCCCATTGGATAGTAGGAGTCCTCCACCCGTGGAGCAAGAGCTATGGATTGAACCTCCTTTGAGCCAAACATTGAGCCCGATTTCAAGACACCAAGACGAAGTGTTGGAAGAGGACAATGATGATTGTGAGGGTGAAGATGGTGATGATGTTGAACTCCATGACAACAATGTTGGTGATTTGGAGAAATATATCACTCAACATGACATGGACCTTGAACTCCCGTATTCTCGAGGCTATGCTTCGGACTCGGATGATGATGGTCCCGAAGAAGAAGTTGACGAGGAGGGGTTCACGGCTAGAGAGGCCGAAATCCACCATACCGTATTGGGGCGGGACCATCGGGTGCCTTTGTTTCGTGATCTTAGTCTCACGGATGAAGCCACGGTTGATGGTGGCAAAGGCATAGTGCTTGGACCAAGGACAAGTTCTTACCGGGATGGCAATGAAGTGAATAATGGCTTTTGCAAAGGATCAAGGTTTAAGACCTTGTTGGAATTTAAGCAATGGATAAAGGACTTCTCGGTGAAGCATCATCGTCCTTACACGGTCGTGCACTCGGATATCAAGAAGCGTTACACGGTGAAGTGCGAGGCGGAAGGATGTCCTTGGATTGTGCGTGCTAGACCATTCAAGGGAGGTCCCGATTGGCACATATCTAGTTGCGTATCAACTCACATGTGCCGAGGCCCGATGGTGGATGGAAAGGATGCAAAGCATGAGCACCGACAACTCACCTCCGAGTTCCTCGCTTATAGGCTTTCCAATGACATCGCGTCGTTTCCAATAATGAGCATCAAGCAGGTCATGGAGTTTGTGAAAGCCCTCTTTAACTATGAGGTGAAGTACGGGAAAGCATGGAAGGCTAAGCAAGCCGCATTCAAGATGTTGTACGGTGATTGGGAGGAATCTTATAACCGAATCCCAAGGTTGTTGGGAGCGATGGCCGATGCTAACCCGGGCATGGTTCATGTGGTTGAACCTTTGGGGAACAAGACAAGGATTGTAAACGGAAGAACCGTTCGAGTTTTTGGCCGTGCATTTTGGGCTTTCGAGCAATGTGTTCAGGCATTTGAACATTGTAGGCCGGTCATCTCCGTTGATGGCACCTTTTTGACCGGTCAATTCAAGGGCACTATCTTGATTGCAATAGCCAATGATGCCAACAACCGGTTGATTCCTTTGGCCTTTGCTTTGGTAGAGGTGGAAAACAATGATAATTGGGAGTGGTTCTTCCATCTTTTAAGAACCAAAATATTAACCCCTCATAGGAGCATTGGAGAAAGAACAAAGTGGGCACGGGCATTCGATGACGGTGGCCGGAGGTACGGTCAAATGACAAGCAACATGGCAGAGGCCTTCAACAAGTTGCTCAAAGGTGTCCGTGCATTGCCCATCACGGCAATAGTCCGTTATACATTCGACATGATGAATGGGTATTTTCTTAAATACTCAGAGGAAACGGACCGGCAGATTGCGGGGGACTACAAGAACAAGCACAAATACAAGTACCCACCTAAGGTTGATGATTGGATGCAATTTCAGACAAAGAAAGCGGATGCCCAAGTTGTCACGGAGTATGACAACGACGAGCTAATTTACCAAGTTACGGAGCCTGGAGGTACAACGGCTGATGGTGTCCAACACGGAGGCCGAGCTTTCAAGGTCTCACTCAAGACTTGTGAGTGCACATGCGGAAGGCCATCATTGCTTCATCTTGCCTGCTCGCACTTGCTCGTCGCGTCTCGCCGGCGACATTTGGATTACAATAATCCGCTCACGGTGAGAGAGGCTGAGTTCTCCATTGAGACTACTAAGAAGACATGGGCTCCTAGATTTCATCCATATTTGGACCAATCAAAATGGCCGGAGTACCATGGGATTCAACTATGGCCCGATCCGAAATGGAAAGTGATTAAACGTGGAAGACGCAAGACAAAACGCTTTAGGAGCGACATGGATGGATGGGGCCGTGGTGGTGCTCGAGAAACGGGCAATGACCAATTCCAAGAGCCTCGTGAGAGAGCCCGGTGTGGAACATGCAATGGTGAAGGGCACAATACAAGAAAGTGTTCTCAAAGGAAAAGAGCAAAAGGAAATGAAGCAAGCACTAGCCAACCAAGTGGTAGCCAACAAGCTCCAAGCCAACCAAGAACTAGCCAACAAGCTCCAAGCCAACCAAGAACTAGCCAACAAGCTCCAAGACAACAAGCTCCTAGACAACAAGCTCCTAGACAACAAAGAGGTCGATCACTTGGGCTTAGAAGAGGAAGAGGGCGTGGCGGTTTTAACCCGTCTAGTATGTTAGGTTACTTGGCAGGACCAAATCCTTATGTTAATAGGTACGGATGGAATATTCATACTTGCACCCTTATGTTACTACCTACTATGCTTATTTCATTGAATCAATTATTGTTCACATTCATTGCATCCTTTACTAACTTGTAGCTTTTGTTCTTATAATAGGTATGGCGACTCGTCCCAACAAGGGCAATGATGGGGACGGTGTGAACTACTCGGCTATCT
This sequence comes from Avena sativa, assembly GCA_916181665.1. Classification (NCBI taxonomy): domain Eukaryota; kingdom Viridiplantae; phylum Streptophyta; class Magnoliopsida; order Poales; family Poaceae; genus Avena; species Avena sativa. The sequence goes on along the minus strand of OV702280.1, from coordinate 14,580,300 downwards.
GGGTGAATGCTATGAAGGTGGTGGAAGAGAGGAAGAGGAAGGAGAAAGAAGAAGAGAAGAAGAGGAAGGAGGAAGAAGAAGAGAAGAAGAGGAAGGCATTTGAAGAGGTAGTTCAACTTGCTCGAGACTTGGCGAAGAAGAAGGACGAAGAGGACGAGAGAAAGAAGAAAAAGGAAGAGGAAGAGAGGAAGAAGAAAAGGGAGAAGGAAGAGGAAGAGAGGAAGAGGCAAAAGGAGAAGGAAGAGGAAGAGATGAAGAGGCAAAAGGAGAAGGAAGAGGAAGAGAGGAAGATGAGGGCCAATGCTAGGCCACCTTGCGCTGACCAAGAGGAAAGGCCACGGAAGGCGTTTCGTACTTCTGAGGCCCATGGGAAGGAGGTTCCTATTTGTTGGTGTGGAACCGATTGCACTGTTAAGGAATCCCAAGACTACTTATCCGATAGTTGGGGAAAGAAGTTCTTCATGTGTGCCAACTACAACCGCTCTCCCGAGCGTAGCCGCAACCCATACGACAAGCCACGGGTATGCTCAAAGCTTTTTAGTTCTTCATGTGTCCCAAACTATTCCATAGCATATCCTCTAACATGCACTATTTTTTGTAGTCTCCCCCTCCGGTATGCAGGTACTACACTTGGATAGACCTTGAGCAACCTCAATCCAACAAGGCTATCCAAGAGATCGATTTTGCCATAAGAAGAAGTCGCTTCCAAGAACGGCTACGTGATGAGGACATGGCGAGGAAGCGCAAGGAACGTAATGACGAGATCCGCAGGAAAGAGGAGGAAGAGGAGCGCAAAGCTAAGGAGGCTCGTGCTGCGGAGAGGGAAAGGCTTCGTCAAGAGGCGTGGCGTTCCATGGAGGAAGAGGAAGAGAAGAAGAGGAAGGGCAAAGGACCTATGCTTTAGAACACCATGTTTGATGTTGTTTGAGATGCTTAAGGGCAAGAACTATTAGTGTGATGTCGAACTATTAGTATGTAAAGCCCCTTAAGGGCAAGAACACCATGTTTGAGATGCTTCTATTTGAGTATGTCATGAACTGCTATTCCTCGTCTTTTATTTGCCTTGTGTAATGTTTGTCATGTTAAAGTCTCAGAACAGGGAAATGTTTGGTCTGAACACAGTTTCAAGGCATAGCGCCTAGCAGAACGGCGCTACACTAGCATAGCGCCTGTCTGCTAGGCGCTATGCTAGCAGATTTTGTCTGCCCCCCAAACTAACAGAGAGCAAACCGAGAGTTTGCTCAGGGAAAAGTCTAAGTCAGGGTGTAGCGCCTGTCTGATAGGCGCTATGCTCTGAGGTGTAGCGCCTATCAGACAGGCGCTACACCCTGACTTAGATGTTTCCCCGAGAGCCAACTCGAGTTTGCTCTCTATATGCTCCTGGTAATTCTGGAGCAGACGAAATCTGCTTGCATAGCGCCTAGCAGAACGGCGCTATGCTTGTGTAGCGCCTGTCTGCTAGGCTATGCTTGTGTACTCGGTGTACCGCTCGTCGTACGGCATGTCATTCGAAGACGCGCCATGAGACCGAATCTTGAGGGGACGAAGCCTCTGCATACATACAAGATCGAACATTATGCTTTTTCCAACACAATTGAATCAATAGAAAAATAAAATCAAAGAAGTTCAACCATGGTTTTATTACCATATGCTTCTCCGCCATCAAGTATGCCCGGTGTTGATGATCATAGTAATCTTCAAGTAGCCACACCATCCTACATATATATTCCAAACATCAATAAAATGTGTGTGGTATGTGGCCATTGTCTGAATTTATACAATAAACTACAAAGAATATGATAGCATATTATTCAAACATCCATACAAATCCATATACAACCATCATATACAATGCAAATCAACAACACACTTTCATTCCTCATCAAATACAACTAATTTATAACTACCAAGTAACTAAAAACATGCACAAATAGTCCATATTATGAATCCAACTACATCTAGGGTTTGAGGCTAATGTGCAAGATTTATTGGATGAAAGAGAGGGGAAAGGAGGGGAATACCTTGAGGGAGGAATGGGGAAGCAAATCCACGGTGAAATCTATCAGATCTGATGGATTTGAGGAGTGGATTTGAGAGAGAGAGGAGGAGGAACCGCCGGCGCCCTGTGTTCTATCTTCTTCCTGGGAGTGAATGGGGAGGGGTGGGGAGGGGGCTGCCGCGCGACAGGCTAAGTCCCAGGGTGTAGCGCCTAGTGTAGCGCCTAGCAGAAAGGCGCTACACCCTGGGCATAGCGCCTGGGCGTTAGTCGCCCCAGGCATAGCGCCTGGGCGTCACACGGCGGGGTGGGGCCAGGGAGGGGCTAGGCGGTGCCACGCTGGCAGGGGGCATAGCGCCTAGCTGAAAGGCGCTACACTGTAGAGTGTAGCGCCTTGCTGTTAGGCGCTACAAAAAGGGTTAGTCCAGTGAAATAGTTTTCCAGATGGGTCATTTCGTGAAATCCTTTTGAATTTGGGTTATTTTTGTCCATTCTGCCGCAGGCAGCAGGCCTCTGCAAGCTTCTGAGAAAAGACGACGGACGGGGCGGGCTGGCCGGGTCGGCAGTCGCTAGTCGTCACCCACCCGGACGTGCGGCGCACCAATAATTCGTGCGTGCGTGTGCGCGCCCGTCAGTCCCTAACGGTAACAACGGCAACCAGTCATGCTTTTCCAGATGTTCGTCATGCTTACCTGGATCATGCGTTTCAACGCAGCAAATTGCCGCAGAAATACTAGTACTTGCTTCTGATTCCTGAGCAGCATCGATCTTGGTTACATGAATCTCGACGACCAGGCATGCATGACGCGGCGCAATGTAGCCCGAGCACGACAGCGGAGACTCGACTCCAGGGAAGGCAGAGCTCAACCCAGCTTTGGAGTTCAATCAGACTGATATTACGATTTATTATTAATTTCTCCTAGCATAAAACGGCCATTATTCAGCTGGTTTAAAGAAAACAGTGAACGCTGCCATGGAAGATGGGGGAGGGTTATTGATTGGGTCGGCCACGGCCAGCTTTCCGAAACCAATGCAAGTGTGAAATATTCTTCGTTTTCGCGTAACGGAAACAGTACCATCGAAACTGTTGATTTTAACGCCCCAACCACCTCTGTCTCTCCCTTTCCCCTCCCTCCCTCCCTCCTCCTGATGTCATGCAGCGCAGCGCCTTTCTTTCTCTCTCTCTTTCCCTCTCTCTCGTGTGTGTATATAAAGCCGGCCAGGCTGTCTCTCTCTTCGCAAAGCTATTCCTTCCTCATTCATTCATACAAGCACACAACTTGCTGTAGTTCATCCTTTTCTTCTTCTTCACCCTGTACACACCATGGATGGTCTGGTTAGCAGCTCATCTTTCAACAGCGTCCTCAGCTGCAGCGAAGCGGAGGCTCAACCGGAGGAGAGTTCTTGGACGGGCTACTTCGTGGATTTCATGATGTCCGAGGAGGAGAAGAAGAGGCAAGAAGCTTCCTACTGCACCTATGATCAGGATGAAGACGAGGAGGAGGGCTCTATGATCTCCGACGCCGCCTCCCTCGCTCCCGCGGCGTTGCCCGACAGGTACAGGGGGCTCAAGAAGCTCAAGAAGAAAGTCTTCAAGGCCCTGGATCATGATGATTCCTTGGAGGACACTGCGAGCTCTCCCGTGAATAGCCCTAAGGTATGAATAATTGCCTTCGCTTCTCTTGTTGAGATTTGAGAAGGTGATCTTAATTTCGCCTGTTTTGATTTCTTTTTTTTTTCAAGGTCAGTGCTTTGTCACAGCTGGAATTCAGCCCTAAAAGAAGGTGCAATGTTAGTGACCTCGCCAACAAGGTAACTCGGTTCAAAATTCCTCAATTGATTGGCTTCTTCTTCTAATAATGGTCTATAAGTTATATACACTTGATTTTATATTTTCTAGAATCTTTTACTTGCCTAATAGTACTAGTAAGTAATTTATATTTGATCCTTTTTCCCCTTATACTTTTCCTACATGAAGGGGGTTGGGATTGGCTATGATCACGGAAGAGAGGGAATGGATTCTGAAGATTCAGATGGAATGATGGAAGGAGTGAGATTTCTTGATCACAACCACAAGGGTATAACCCCATGTGCAGAGCTCAAGGACAAGGGCCTTTGTTTGGTTCCGTTGTCCATGTTGCTCAACTACCAGGGCTAACCAATTCGAGACTTAAGCCCTGTGTTTGGAACGCAATATTTTTTCCGGATCTTGTCGGAAGAAATGGAATATTGCTTCCTGAAATTCCTTCAAAATTCTGCGAAATTCTGTGTTCCAAGCATGTAGTTGAGCTTGAGTGTGGTTTACACTGTACAAACATGCATCGTCTGTGGGGATAATTGTCCAACAACATACAGTGTGGTGATCGATACTGTGGATATTTTATTACATAATATATATGAATATTATCACTGTTCTGCTGTTGCCGCCCTCCTAGTTTCTTTGTCGTCATTGTTTTGTTTCAGCTACCAGCTTGCAAATTGTCATAGGAAATATGGATCAATTGAGCTTGGTAAAATTGACTCGCTTTATGTCCTAGTAAAAACGAAATAATTAGATATATCTCAAACAGATAAAAAGAATCTAGCTAAAGGATGGGATTCTAATTGATATCAATGCGGCCCCTAACTGATGCATACGCTGCATACCAAAGAGGCCATGCAATGCCAAATACTGTACCAACCTAGTTTAATTACACGATGAGTCCAGGGATCTGGATGAAGTTTAATGAGTTGTACAAAAATCTTCCGTTCCATAATAAGTCCTTAATTCGTGGTGAGGCCACCCATGCATTTTGAATACGTATGACATTGCCCTCGCTTTAGTGTCACTTGTGTTCGATAATATAAAGTGTTTTTTGTTTCCATACCGGTTGGTGCACTAGCTTATCGGCATGATCAAATGGGCTATCTACCTAGTACCTACTCACCTGTGTTCATCATATATAGCTGCCTTGCCATCCATGGGTGGCTCAATTTACCAAACTTTCCCTCCCTTAATCTATACACCCATGACTTTGCATGTCAAAGCATATATGGAAGAAAAAAATTGAGTTTTTCCTTTACGGCGAAGAATTATTTTCAGAGTTATCTTTCTGCAAAAATACATTAAGGGTTTATAGGAGTAGGCAAGCTCCATTTTGGAATAGATACAAGTGGATAAATATGAATAATGCAATTGCCATGCATGAGCTCATGCATTCATGAACAAGGCAGTTAGGAAGTAGCTTTCAGGAAGCAAGTAGTTAGGGACTTGACTGTTGCAAAGGATTGAAAAGGCTAAGAGACTTGCTAACAAACCAATTAAATTGAAGGCTTCAGGCCTCCCTGATTGACAGCTTCAGCTTATCTTCATGCTAGTAGAGCATTACTTTCAAGCACCATATGTTTTGTACCTTATCGGATCTTAGGCAATGGGTTTCAAACATGAAGTCATATATATATATATATATATATATATATATATATATATATATATATATATATATATATATATATTTGTAGCCTTTTGTTATACTTTCTTGCATGTTTTGTTCATCTCATTACCGTCTAAACACATGTTGGGTACAAATCATGACTTTTTAATTATGCTCCGAAGAGTAGCTTGGCATTTTTAATAACTGGCATTTTCTCTTCGAGGCCTATTTATAGTTTTTTTTTCTCATTTGCACCTAAGTGTGGGCAAAATATCGATTTGACCTTTAATGGTATCTTGTGCTAATGCTAAAAAAAATACACTTTGAAGTAAGTGTTTTGTAGTGTATGTGCATTGGTAGTACGTTTCCACTAAAAGGCTTGCTGCTAGCACTACAACTTTGTCTACGCATATCTAATGATACCAGTCTTGAAAGCAAACCCATTAAAGGTTACGCACAAAAATGGAAAAAATGGTTATAAAAGGCAAACGAACTACTCGGTAAAACAGTAAAAAAATCTATATATTGAGAAATAAAAGCAGTTCTTACAAATAATGTGCCTATATTTATTTTACTTTTTGCAACAAAGTTTTTCGTTTCTCAAAGTTTAAATATCAAGTTCATGTTCCAAGACATGATATTTTTTTTATCAATGTTGGAAAATCCCAAAACTTTTTCTGACAATTTTCTCTAGTTTCTTTTGATTGGTATTATTCTCATTCCATCATTCAAGACATATTTAATTATTATTACTAGACACTACTCATAAAAGTTGAAGGGTAAGAACTATATAGATAGGAGGATGTCTTTGTGTGGCAATACAAAGCCCTTCTTAAGTTCAAGCTTTTTGCGAGGAAAGCGGCATGGGATCACTACTGGACTGGAGATCGTCGGCTTAGGCATGGCTTGAGCAATGACAACTTGTGCCATATGTGACTCCAAGAGACTGAATGTATCTCCCAATTTCTTATAACCTTCTCTTTGCCCGAGAAATTTGGTTTTAGGTCTTGTGAAGCTTGGGCCAGCTGCAACTTACCCCTACCCTTCGGTATCGTTGGCATCATGGTGGATCGATACCACACGTGGATGGTCGATGAAGGAATCCCCCAAAGTTCATTCCCTTCTTCTATTGGCGATGAGATCGATCTGGTTGGAGATAAACAACCATGTGTTCAACAACTGATAAAAGGCTGAACTTTAATAAAAGGTGGATCTGATTTGAATGTTGACCTTTAATAAAATGCGGTGTACATAAAGCTATGCAGAGGCTGGGGTATTACTCCCCTTTTCGAAAAAATGTGTTCAACAACCGTTAGAAACCAGTTTAACTTATACTTGACTATCTAGTGTAGGAAGCGAAAAGATGGAGAAGTGTGGGTTTTTTGGTGGGGTGTGAACCTTTAGTATTCTTCCTAGGGGGTTCGTGTTGTGGAGTTTGTATATTTGGATTTGGTTCTTCTTGTATCTATAAGAAAGGCTTGCATTCTCGCATGTTCCTGAAAAAAGAAATGTATAGATGGGAGCATTACATAAAGGTTCATTGCATATGGATACCCCCATTGTAGATGTTTTCCTCATGTTCTATGCACTGAGTCTATAACTAATAAACCCATGGCATCTAAATCTTCCTAGAGCCATATGTGGTAACCACAAAATACCGGGATGTGGGATATCTCAGATAGTTACTAACAAGAACCATGTCCAATATACACTTGTCACAAAGGTAGGAAGATAAGAACCAATTAATATATCCCCTAATGTAAATGTATATATTAGATAGAAACATTTAGGATATCCACCTATTAGAATTGGTTTTTCTCTCTAATCGTCTATATATATGATGTAGCGTGCATATTTATTTCTTATCTGTTGGTTAGAAACATGAAATTAAAGCAAGCAATATTCACATTAGATTTGTATTCTTCATAGAGGTTTGTGTAGTGATTGTAGCTCAACTAGTTTCTTCAGGTTGTACCTTGCTCTTGGTTTAGATGTAAGCGTAACTTTATGAAACATGTAAACGATTTTTAGTAGTTCCTTATCACATCATGCAAATCAAGAAAATAAATTATTATATAAAAAATTCCTATCCTCATTTTCCTATTCATCGATCATTCTAATGAATCAGGAAAACGTATGGAAGATAAGAACCAATTAATATATCTTAATAGATGAATAGAAAAATGAGGATAATAAATGTATATATTAGATAGAAACATTTAGGATATCCACCCACCACAATTGGTTCTTCTCTCTAATCATCTAAGATGTAGCATATGTATTATTTTCATGTTAGTTGGTTAGAAACATCACATCAAAGCAAGAAATATTCAAATTAGAATTTCATTCTTCGTAGTTGTTTGTGTAGTGATGGTAGATCAACTACATGCCTCGGATTATACCTTGCCCTTGATTTTAATGTAAGCGTAACTTTATGAAACATGTCAACGATTTTTAGTAGTTCCTTAAGACATCAGGCAAATCAAGAAAATTAATCATTATATTAAAATTTCCTATCCTCATTTTCCTATTCATCTATCATCCTAATGAACCAGGAAAAGTATGCATGCATACTCATCATCATTAAAATCAGCACCATAATTTTACAAAATATAGAAATTGTTCAAGACATACATTCATATATGATGATGATTTTAGACACCATTATTTTTTTGAGGGAAATTAGACACCATTGATTTTAGACACCATTATAGGAAGGTCTATTGCAGAATTTTATTCTACAATACACTTAGGTCAAGAGCAAGGCACAACCATTAGAAAATAATGGTTGTGCCTTGCTCTTGAGAGTGTAAGCCTGGTTTAAGTAATTGGTTAAGGACCGGTGATCAGTTCATTCTCATTCAACCAACCAAGTCATCACATCATTATAAATAAATTACCTATTGTCATTTGCATGATCATCAATCATTCTAATGAATCATAACAAAAATTACATAACCATCTAAAATTGAAACAAGCATCACAAATTTGTGACCTAGCTTGATCAAAAAATCTATGACACGTGATAAGGAAAGTTCAATACATGTTGAGAACCACTACTAGTTCAATCATAGATATTTTACAGACCATCGAGTTAGATGTATACATGATTGTACATAAAATTGTGATCATATTTTCCATTCCATATCACATACGCAATATGTAAGTTTTGTATCATCATTGGTCTAGTGATGTCTTCTACCTTTTTTCCCATTATGGACTAATGTGGGACCTTCAAGTTCAGATGGATGTAGAACAACAAGTTTCCATAAGAGGGTGGCCTAAGGTTTATCAAACCGTGAGATCCGTGCGATGGAAATATTCTCAACTTAAGAAAAATTGCAGTTAAGATAAACATTGATTGTTGCGTCCCCAACACATCTATCATAATGGTCAATTTAGTAGGTGCACTAGTCCGATGTCGGAATTGATTAAATTTGCAATTTGAAGTTTCTTAGTTTTGGATAAAATAAAATAAAATTACAATAGAACATAAAAGAGGGAAACAAGTTCTACCAATTGAAACAAGATCTTGGGGTACATACCACTAGTAGCACTTATAACATTTTAGAAAATGTAACCTACTATGTGAATTTCATAAATAAACCCCACTACCATGTGATACTGATTTTAGCAAAGCATAACTCTTTGTAATCTAATCTGCCATATGTGTAGCATTTAAATGAAAATGCATGAGAACATGGCATTATTGGAGGGTTCTGGCGGTTGCTAGGGTCCCGGTGACATTTCTATCTCCAAAAATGGTGATGGTAGGCCCCTCGAGCAGTGAGGTCGGTGGCTTTTGGTCATGGTGCCTTCTACTTCTTCCTGGTGGCGGAGGAGGAGGTGTTAGCCACCACATTCACGACCTGGCGACCACCTCCTATCTAAGACCATGGAGGTGTGGCATGACCATCACCTCCTCCCTTTCAGTGCAACATCAAGAAATAAGATACAATGTAGTGGTGAAGTGTGTGTCAACATCGAAAAAGATGAGGAAAATGAGGAGGCCTAGAGGTCCACCTCTAGACGTTGTCAAATCAAGGCTTGAGAGAGAGGGCATCGATGATGAAACTACCATCGATCATACCATATGAGAGAGAGTTATGCAAAAAAATTGAGAAGTGTGGGGTAGGTGTTTGAGGAGACCACATAGTGGTTTTACCTAGGTTTGGACCCTTAGATGAGAAATTGCCCTAGACCATATTGCAAATGGATTATCTGGATGTTGTTTACAAAGGTACAAGAACTAGACCAAATATACATATATAGGTCTTGGCGATGGCGTCCTTGTGTTCTCTTCTGAGACAAGATGGGCTTAATATTTGTTGGAGGTCTTCACTCCCCTTATATAGAGGTGAATCCTTCGGCTCCAAGTATTAATCTCCTGGTATAATTTGATTTGATATGATCCTAACCGAGCAAGTGAATTTATCTCCTGATCCTCATCAGATCTTAGATTTAACATGATCTTCCTTATCTCTTAGGAGTGCTCGATCGGGTTTGGAACTTAGAAGCCCCCTAACACTCGAGGGCATACTCAGGTTGTGCACGTCTATATGGTATGTTCCTCCGATAGCTTCATAACTACTTATGGATAGCGGGGGATCTAGGCCCTAAGCCAGCTGGGCCATGGCCCCGGGCACTATAGCAGCACGGTTTCACACAATTCATATGAACGTGGCCCGGATGGTCGCCCAGTGATAAAGGGCGGAAATGTGGACAAGCCCGTTGACGAAGAAGGGAGTGCAAGGGTTAGGATCACTTGACCCTCACAAAAGAGTGATCAAGTGGATCTAGCCTGGTTTTGATTAGAAGTGCAGATTTCTGTAATTGGTTTGGTAACCGCATACGGACCTCAACAAGAACCGTCTATGATCTATGATGAGTTGGTAATCACAGACAGCTCGAGAAATGTTTTGTGTGTATCAATCTTTGGGGCTCTAAATAGGAGCCATGTGCGAATGCTTTTATAAGACACGGTTTTGACTAACCTGTCTTGGAGGAACATGTGTCTAGATGTGAGATACTCTGTATGATCTTAACTTCGCTTTTATATCGCACAAACACAAGCATGTTACCATGATCTTAACCTAGGAACAGCACGCGTACGTTTGGAATATATATATAGACGTTGGCATGCATGCATGCATGTTACTGAAGCTTCCAACCAAAAGGTGGCACTGCGTTTCTTAATCCACAATCATAATTAGGTTGCTAATCACTCTACTGAACCAGTGCCTTTTCCTTCTTAAAATCCTTCAGACTTAAACACATTGATCTGAGTCGTCAATTGGGGAGCAAAATATATATATATATATATATCAGAAAATACCCTCTTGCAGGTTGCAGGCCACACACAGAAGTAGTATATGAATATCAAACTGAAAAGAGAGTCATGTCCATGTGCACAGCACCGAGGTTGGTAGCACCCACGAAATACCGTATCGAATCCACGTCTTGGCCGCCCGCCATGAGTGATAGAAAACTCCCATGTTCTTTCGCCCGTGTATACATATCCGTGGTTTGATTCGTTTCAAACAAAAAATCAATTAAATCGGTGTTTGTAGAATATTCGTCAGCCGTCCTGATTAAAAGCGGAAGCAAGTTGGAAATCTTTAACGGAATAATAGAGATCAGAGATCAATGGATTAACTTACAAGTCAATGCTCTCTCTGGAGTTTTGATTCAGGAACTGTAAGTCCAGTCCAGCAAGTCGGAAAAAAGACATGTATTGGATGTTCTTGCCGCCAGTGCCATCGAAATTAACAACTGAAGCCTACCTTGATACAGTTACTCCAGGTACCAAAACCAGTCTGGAGGGTTGCCGGTCGAGTTCCCAAACCTGAAGGAACAACGAAAAAAACCTGGAGGGTTGCCGGTTGAGGTAGGTTCGCCTGTACAGTTATTGGTTCCGATTTTTTACTGGACAAATTTGCCCCTGGCAGGTGTGGGTATTTACATCACGTGCCACCGCCAGGTTGATCTGTTGAGTCAACGACGAAGAAAAAAATATCATCCCTAAACCCGGACAAGGAAATCTTCTCCTTCCCGAGCCGACCGCCTCGCGCCGTGCGGCCCTTCGCCGCTCCGCCACTGCCGTCATCGCATCCTCGCCGCTAAGGGCGCCCCTCCTCCCTCCAGTACGCCTCTGGCCGCCCTTCGGTCCCCTCCAACCTGCTCGACCTCGCGGGCCTTCTCCTCTACCACCACGGCGTCACGCGCCGTCAGCGGCAGCTGCTCTGCCAGCGTAGTGCCGCCGATGAGGGCCAGTGGTCATAGGAGCCCCCAATGGCGGGCAGCAGCGGGGCACGTTTTGGGAGGACCACAGCGATACGCCGTGGTGGCTGGTACTGTGCGACAGAGTTTCCTCTCTGATTTGGGGATTTTTTTAAAGCTTGTCGTGTCGCTGAAAGGCGAAGATAAGCCCACAGGTCGCGGAAACTAGCAACCCCCAACTCCCGTCGCTCGTCTCCTCAGGCGGCGCCGGTAAACCCACTTCCCTTCCCAGATCTCAGCCGGCGATCGGACTGATTCCCTCTCCCTCCACTTGCCGCTCCAGCGGATGGAGGGAGGGGGAACCTTGTTCCTTCGTCTAGTAGTTAGGGTTAGGGTATTTTTGTCATGGTGCGTCGTTGGGGTGGTGGGAGCGGCGCCCAGACGAATAAATCTGCCTCATCTCTACTCCCACACCGGTGCTGATCATCATGGTTGCACCTCGGAGGTGATGGCAACGTTTGCTGTTTGGTCTTTCAGATCGGCAGTTTGGTCTTCTTGTCGTTCTTTAGATATGGCGAGATCCGTCGTTATCCGTGATGGCACTGGCAGCCGGGACGAGGTAGTTTTTCTGGAGCAAGGATGTTGGTCCGGAGGTGGTGGATCTGCCTTTCTCCTTCGACTTCGTCGACGGGAGGTGATGGATCTTGGTCCAAGACAGCACGGGGACGTCCCCCGGTCGACATGCCACAGCAACATGTGCCTCGCTGCGTGCAGCAGGCTTGTTCATCGACTCACAAAGCCTTGTCGGCGATGATGCTTTTTTGGATCTTGCAATGGTGGAGGCTCGACGTCTCTTTCGGCGTCCGTCTCAGCGGCACTGGAGTTTGGCGGAGGCCGCTAGATTCGGTGGTTGCAGTAAAACCTAGGGATCGTTTTTGTATTTCTCGATCACTTAATCTTTTATCTACAGTGTTTTTAGAATAATCATTTTATTCTATGTGGTTGCTCTAAAAAAAATGGCGAAGATAACGGAGAACCTTACATGGCTCTGCTCGTCGCCATCAGCTTACATCTCCAGATCATGGTGCAGTGGAAGAGGAAGCAACGGATGTCGAGATCCATGGGGTTGGAGGATCTCTTGTCGATTTGAACCGACGGAAATAGGAGCAGAGGACGAGACCATGAGATCCATGGAGGATTAGATGTGGACATGTGACAACATGAAAGAGGGGATTCTTCCAGAGGAGACCGGCGTACTGACGTTTTCTTAGCGTGGTGATGCACAGAAGAAAAGGCAGAATTTTTTATTCATTCTGACACTGTTGGTTCTCACGTAGTCAAAATTTGGAACCTGGTAGTCCGGAGACAATGACAATTTGGCGTTTATGCCAAAAGTCAGTGACATGGCAAATTTAGCGTTTAGAATGATATAGCTGCTGTAATTTACCAATCGGGTAACGTCACTTCACTTTTCAGAAAAAAACAAATAATGATTAAGCTTGTCAATATGTTTTATTATTGGTCTAATTTGTTATGCTAAGTTTCATCTGCCTAAAAAGATTAGTAAAAGAGGTGTGCTTCGGTCCTCTACCCCTAAACTTAAGCTATATGGGCCGTCTTATTTTTTTGATCGGTCGAAACCCATATCGAGATCACGTCTATCTCTGTATATGTGTACTCGGTCGAACTGGGTGTAATCCACGTTCCGACCGGCTGATCCCACCTCCTATTATCGTGATCTACGTCTTTGTATGTCATATTTTAAATTTTTTGTTGTTGTTATATAACTTCTGATTTTCGCCTTCCGTGGGCACATGCGCATACGTATATGGTGAGTATACGTTTAAGAGGACCATACGGAGTTCGGGTGGATTCGTACGATCTTCTAAACAATCGGAATCGAGTTTTTGTTTGTCAAAATTTCAAAGAGGGAGAAGGAGAGGGTGGGGGACCGAAGCAAAAGTGTTAGTAAAAATCAATCAATATGTTTTATTCTTCAATCGATGCCATGTGATTTTTCACTTAAAAATAGTGTAATGTCATTTTCATTGGTACAAATTTAAAATTGTACTATTCCATGGTACAAAGGATAGGTCAAGAACTCCATGCCATATGAATTCGATTGACTTGAGGAAATATCACATAACATCATATGATGGTGCTCATTTTGCACAGAACCACATGAAGGCTTTGTTTTTGCAGAAAACACCATAATTTGCTACTACAAGGCGGAGGCGGCCGACCAGAGTTGAGTAATTGGAAACACCAAAACAACATGGTGGCGTCCCCAGACGCGGGGAAGACACGAGTTGGCACCCTGTGGTGGTTGAGTTTGTCGACCGTCGTCGCGGCCATCCTTCGGAGCCTCACGTGCACATTCGATAGCGTCAGATTGGACAAGGGTCGCGCGACTAGCATGACAGCAGCGGCTCTGGCAGAGACCATTGGTGGTGCACCGCCAGGGTTGCAAGTGGAGGCTGCATCGCGAGAAGAGAAAGTGCTGAGCTACGGCGACTGAGGAACATGAAGCTTCCGCCCTCCATTTCCAGCGCGAGCTGCAGCAGACGGCCCGACGCGACGACCAACGAGGCTGCAACCAGGCGTGCTCTGCTTGCTTGGTGACTGGTGCCACCGTTCGCTCCGACGTGACGCGACTGCCGACGAGACACACGGCCAACCGTGTAAGCTCATCATTTGCCTCAAGATCAAGGCCAAGACGGGACCCTGTCTCTGCCGCCACCGTTTGCTCCGAGGTTGTTGCGAGAGCCGCCCTAGTCTCCCGTGATCCGTCGGCAGTGCTACACGGGCTCCACGCCACGTTCCCCCTGATGGTTGCATGTGCCGCAGCTCGCTGGTAGGTCGACGAAGACCAAGTGCGCCACGACGACATTGATTTGGTAGGGAGCGTTGCCCGAGCGACAAGCGGATGGAGCCGAACGTGAGAAAAGAGCGGTGGGCAGGGTGATACGTCCTGGGTGGAAGGAGGAGCTGGCACGTAGCTGGGTGAGCGGCGGCGCGAGTCTCCTTCGTTGACCCGTCTAAATTGCTACTATCAAGGATGCTAATGACTATTTATGTGTTATGTGCAAAAAATATAGAGAAATATGTTGTCTTGTGCAAAATAAAGGGCAACATGTGGTTCTGCGCAAAAAAATCATGAACACGTGGTGTTATGTGCTATTTGTTCGATTGACTTATGAATTTCAACACGTCATATGTTGTTTATTTAATTTAATCCGGCTCCGTGGCAATGCACGGACATTTAACTAGTTTTTATAAAATTTCTATCGTAAAGTTACTATAATTATGTCATCATCAACATATATTCCAATTTCCAACAAACAAAAAGCGTCGAGATAGAGTGATATGGAGGACTTTTTTTTTCTTCTGAAAACCAGTTTTAATTTGTCCTGGTATCTTTGACAAGATTGCAAATCCAATAATTGAAGAACTGATGACTTGTTAAATCCAGCGCACTCTGATTGGAATCCCACTACGAAATCCAAGAGTAGATTATGGTTACGTTGGATTTGGACTGGGTCTGGAATGAAGTTGCAGGTTATCCATGTGTTATTAGCATCTCTCAGTCTGCCGTACTATCATCAGTCGCTACAGGCATGACTAGTGCAGCCTAACTGCTAATCAGGCCTAATCCTACAAGAGCCCGTGAATAGAATATTGTTCGGAATAATACTGGGGATCGATAGTCTATACCTGGTTTTGATGTGACTGTACCCTTGAAACTCTTCTACCATTTTTAGGGAGAAATTCTTGTACTCCCTCACGTCCGGAAATGTGAACTAAATCACTTATTTCCGGATAAAGGGAGTATCGAAGTTGCATTTATTTTAGAAATTGACGTATTTATTAATATAGAATGTTTAATGTTTACATCCGGTCTCTGTATTACTAAGATGCACACGCCACACGAACGACAGAACTAGGGAATAAAAAGAAGATATGCATTACAATAAATCACTATGAAAAAGTGTCTCCAATCTAAGATAGATCAATCCTTAAATCACGCGGTCATCCATGTCGGGAGAAAATATCCCTCGCCGTGTTCTCCAATCGCGTACATCCCTCCAAAAATAAGTCGTGAAACTCCATGCGTTAGAGAATAGTCCATGATCAGAGGATAGTCGTGGCTCGATAGATAACCTGCAGAGAAGAAGACACAATATTATTAAAAAACTTGTCATTTCTACAAAGCCATAGCGACCATATAATGACAAGCGCTCCCACCCTAAATAAATTTCTATACTTATCAACAATTCCATACAACCAATTACCAAAAACATTGGTTACTGAACATGGAGGAGATAAACCAGAAGCTATTTGGATGAATGACCATATAAAGCGAGCAAATTTGCAATGAAAGAATAAATGACTAATTGTCTCATCATGATAACAAAAACGCATTGTGTACTTCCATGACAATTCCTCTTTGCAAGATATCTTTTGTTAGAATTACATCCTTACGTAGATACCATGCAAATATTTTCGTCTTAAGGGGTATTTTGAATTTACAAATTTTACTATTATCATTGACGGGATATCAGGTTGGACCAAAGCTTTATATAGTGACCCAACAGAAAATTTACCACTTTCTAGTAATTTTCATTTGAACATGTCAACACCGTCCGACAATTGTATAGTGGATAATCGTAATTATAGATTATTCCAAGATACCAATCGAGGACCAATAAGACTTCTTCTGAAAGACACATTAAGAGGGTTGTCTTCCATCACTGTGGAAATTGTATCCCCTTTGTGTCTAACAATCGAATATAGAGCTGAATATTGTTCGCGAAGATTAGTTTGGCCAAGCCACTTATCTTCCCAAAACCTAACCTATGATCCATCCTTAATCTCGAAAGCACCAAAATAAAAGAAATGTTTTTTGGTGCCCATAAGGCCCGCCCAAAAGTGTGAATCACCGGATTTCCAAACCACTTGAGACACAGCTTTGGACCTATATATTTCCTCCATAACAAGGTTTGCCACACACCATCTTCTGTAAGTAGTTTAAAAAGCCATTTGTCCAGAAGCGCGATGTTTTTGACTTGCAAATCATGTATGCCTAGTCCACCATACTCCTTTGGGCGGCAAACCACATTCCATCTAGCCAATCGATACTTATTTTTCTCACTTTCCCCTTGCCAAAAGAATCTTGAGCGGAAATAATCCACTTTGTTCAAGACACTTTTTGGTATTTGGAAAAACGAGATCATATAAAGTACCATGTTAGTAAGTACTGAATTTATGAGTAGTAGTCTTCCACCAAGGGATAACAATTTTCCTTTCCAACTATTAAGACGTTTTTGTAGCCTTTCCTCAACGAGTTTCCATTCAGCTATTGTGAGACGCCGATAATGAATCGATATTCCTAAATAGTTGATTGGAAACTGCCCCTGACCACAACCAAAAAGTTCGGCATATAGGTGGGCCTCGTTTTGGGCCTCTCCAAAACAATACAAATCACTCTTATGGAAGATAATTTTAAGTCCTGATAACTGCTCGAATGCTGATAAAATTAATTTCAGATTCTTAGCCTTCTCTAGATCATGTTCCATAAGAAGGATTGTATCGTTGGTGTATTGAAGAATAGAGAGTCCACCATCATTAAGATGTGGAACTAATCCTTCAATTTGACCATTAGCCTTTTCTCTTTTAATAAGGATAGCCAACATATCATCCACTATATTAAATAGTAAAGGCGATAATAGATATCCTTGTCTCAGTCCTTTCTTTGTATGGAAGTATTTTCCAGTATCTTCATTTACATTAATGGCAACACTACCCCCAGACACAAACGACTGAATAAGAGCGTGCCACTCCTCAGAAAAACCTTTCATGCAGAGTGTTTTCTGAAGGAAAGACCAATTAACTTTGTCGTATGCCTTCTCAAAATCAATCTTGAACAGTACACCATTTAATATTTTTAAGTGTAGTTTATGGATTGTTTCATGCAGAATTATAACGCCATATAGGATATTTTTTCCTTGCATGAACGCAGTTTGAGACGGACTAACAGCATGGTCAGCAATAGAGTTAAGTCTAATCATGGCAACTTTAGTAAAAATCTTAAAGCTAACGTTAAGCAAGCAGATTGGGCGATACTGTTGTATATGTTCTAAATTGTTAACCTTAGGCAGTAAAATTATATTGCCCAAGTTTAGTCTAAAGAGATCCAACTGACTGACTTGTAAAAATCTAAACAAATTCCTCAGTTCCTCCTTGATAACGTCCCAGAATCTCCGGTAGAATTCCGCTGGGAAGCCATCATGCCCTGATGCTTTGTTATGTTCCATTTGGAGAACAACTTTCTTAACCTCTTCCTCAGTGTATGAGGCAGTTAGAAAGTTGTTTTCTTCATTAGAAACCTGAGGAATATTGTCCGTTTGAGACTCGTCCAATGAGAATAAATTTTCCATTGGAGCCCCAAACAAGGATTTATAATAAGCTACAATATATGACTTTAGTTGCTCCTGTCTCTCAATCATACCTTCATCCTGGATGAGAGAGTGAATAAGTTTCTTCTTATGCTTGCCATTGGCAACAGCATGGAAGTACCTAGTATTCACATCTTCTTCCAGAATGAATTTTGCTTTAGAGCGTTGGTACCATTTGAGTTCCTCTTCGCGCAAGAGTCGGGGTATCTCTGCATTCGATTGGCTTTTAAGCTCAATTTCTTGTACAGTTAATGGACTGACCTCCGCGGAAGCCTATAAGTCACCAATAATAGATGTTAGGCGTATTTTTTCGTTTTTAGGATCCCAGCTGTGTGCCTGGCCCAGCCACGAAGGAACATGCGTAAAGCACGCATTTTGTTATTCCATCGTAAGATAGGCGTTTGGCCATCAACCGGTTTATCCCAAATAGCCTTAACCATCTCGTAGAAACCATCCCAGATCATCCATCAGAGTTCAAATTTAAACTCATTCATAGACTTCCGTGGCGGTGATCCAAAAGATAAAATCAAAGGAGCATATGGTCCGACAAAGCCTCAATACGCTCTAGAGCGCGAACAATTACCATAGGGAACTTATGTTCCCAATCTGTATCCATAAGCACTCTATCTAGGTTTTCATATGTTGGCTCCAGAAGACTATTAGCCCAGGTAAATTGCCTTTCTAACATTGTTACCTCTCTTAAGTCCAGACTGTCTATAACAGCATTGAAAAAAAGGCCAATGTTCATCGAACCGACCCCGACTTTTCTCGTGAGGGAATCTAAGCAAATTAAGATCCCCTCCTATAAGAATACGGTATGGATTGTCCTTTGCTATATTCACTAAATCACGTAAAAAGTCAGCTTTATAAACATCCTGGGTGGCTCCATAAACAGCGACTAAAGACCATGTGAAATTGTCAGCCTTGTTACGGATATGGAGTTTTATAAAAAAATCTCCCACCAAACTAGCTAAAACTTCCATTGTCTCATCTCAAATGCCTAACAGGATACCCCAGATCGACCATACGACGGACGTGATATCCACGTAAAGTCCACTCCATCAGAAAGGCGATTGAGTAGGGCTTATGAAAAATCACGTCTACCAGTCTCAGAGATACCCAGAAAATCCAACTTATGGTCTCTCACACAATCAGCAAAGAATAAATGTTTAGCCAAGTCCCGAAGACCTCTGCTATTTGAAAACATTCCATTCATTGAGAAACTATAGGATATTTGGATACACGAGATCTCTTGCATGACCGCTGGCTCTTTGATTTCTGACCAGAATCTTTTAGCTCATACATAGAGGCAATCCCAGTCTCATCAAAGTCCACTTCCGACACTTCACCAACTAAGTGAGAAAGGAGTTGACCATCTATTATAGCATGCAACTCCTCCTCCTCGGTTAGTGAAGCATCAGGAACAAAATCGACCTTAGGAGTAACCGTTAGATGGTCAACCTCCATGTGTTGCAAAACATTAGAAGAAAAATGAACATCCCATACAGAGCTACCCAAACTAATGCCAACATTGGTTAGTTTAGCAAAAATAACAGGAGTAGAATATGAAAAAAAGATTTTGAAGAACTCATTATACCTGGCGAATCTAAGTTCTTCTCAGCCTTACGACGCATGGTCTTGACCATAGAATCCTCATCAGTATCCGACGCCCCAGAGGCATCGACTCCATGGCGAGTGCTCCGCCTGAAGGGAATATCACTCCCCTACACAACAACTTGTGTAGCAATACCAGGATAAGAAAACCGCAATGGGGACAAAGGTGACCGATGACCCACAAGTATAGGGGATCACAACAGTCTTCATGGGTAGTATTACCCAATTTATTGATTCGACACAAGGGGAGACAAAGAATACTTGCAAGCCTTAACAACTGAGTTGTCAATTCAGCTGCACCTGGAAATAGTTCTTGCTCACAGAAGTTTATCAGTAGCAACAGTTTGTAGTAGCAACAGCATCAACAACAGTGAAACATGAGCAATAGTAACAGTAACAGTAACAGTAACAGTAGGATTCGAGTGCGGTAGGCATAGGGATGGATGGACGGGCGTTGCATGGACGAGTCTAAACATGTAACTTCAAAGAATTAGGGCATTGCAGATAAATAATAACAAGCATCAAAGTACTAAACAATCCTAGGCATGTGCTCCAAATATAGTCATACGTGCTCGCAATGAGAACTTGCACAACATCTTTTGTCCAGCCAGCCCGTGGCAGTGGGGCCTCTAGGAAACTACTGGCAATTAAGGTGATCCTTTTAATAGAACATCGTAGCAAAGCATTAACACTCCGTGAACACATGTGATCCTCACACCACAGCCACCCCCTCTGGTTGTCCCAATTATTGTCACTTTGGGGCGTTTAGATCCGGACAATGATATGTGTACACAACTTGTAGATAAGATCACAAACAATACTATCATAATGATTCAATAATAAGTTCAGATCTGAGATCATGGCACTCGGGCCCTAGTGACAAATATTAAGCACAACAAGTTGCAACAAAGTCAAATAGCACTAATAGAGATACTAGGCACTATGCCCCTAACAGATCTTATTCGATTACATGATAGAACTCATCCAATCCCTACCATCCCCAAGCCTACATCGGGGGATTACTCACTCATGGATGAGGGAAACATCGGTGGTTGATGGAGATGCGTTGGTGATGACGATGGTGATGATCTTCTCCAAATTCCTCGTCCCGGCAGGGTGCCAGAATGGAGTTTCTGGATCCGGATCTTGGTTTCTGGTGGCGGCGGCTGAGCGGAACTCTTTCTGAAAACTATCAAACCCCCCTTTGTTTTTAGGTCAGAAGGCAACTTATAGGCGCGGGGGGAGGCCGAGGAGTTGCCTGGGGTGGCCAGACCTGCCCCAGGCGCGGGGTCAGTGGGGCCGCGCCTGGGGTGGGTCTGGCCCCCCCAGGCCTCCCCTCTATGTCCCCTTCTGGCTCCGTGGATCTTCTAGTGAGAAATAGTTTTTGGCATATTTTCCGAGATTTTTCCTAATAGTTCATTTTCTGCACAAAAACAAGACACCATGGTAATTCTGCTAAAAATAGCGCCAGTCCGTGTTAGTTATATCCAAATCACACAAGTATAGAGGAAAAATAATAGAAAAGTGTTCGAGAAAGTAGATACGTTTTAGACGTATCAACTCCCCCCAATCTTAGCTTATTGCTTGTCCTCAAGCAATTCAGTTGAAAACTGAGTGCGATAAAAGAACTTTCACGAACACTTTGCTTCATATGATGTAAATATTCTCAGCACATGAGTAGATGCTTAGACAATTCATAATAAGAAGTATGCAACTAAGTCTACTCAAAAATCATTGCAAGCTATGAAGAGAAAACCAACTAAATAATAATAAGTAGCATGAAACATAAACATAAGCAACATTGCAATGCTCATAATAAGGTATGATAGAGTGGTATCTCGCTTTCCTTTGTTTGAAGAGCACAATATAAATGCCAAGGCACCTCTGAAGTTCACATGAATACTAGAAGTAAAGATATTAGAGATACAAGCATCAAAGTCATGACATAATTAACCAAGTTTTGGAACAAACACAAGAATGACAACTATGCTCTCAAGAAGGTGCTCATAGAATAAGTGGTGACTCAAAAAAATTGTGAAAACGGTTCTGTGAAGGTTTGAAAGGCTTCCCAATGCTGAAAGGAAGGTACTTATTAGCTTTGATCTCTCATTGCCCCTATCATAGGCATCTTCATGTGGTTAAGGTTAAAGTGAGGTCCACTCTGAATCATATGCTTGACAGACCATAGACTGGAAATCCCAAGTCCCTTGAGTACGAGGGTCACTCCGCATGCTACTCAACTGTGGTCACGTGAAAGTTCTTGTCATTGTAAATACATGCATATCATCGAGAACCGCCAACGGGGTACCCCTTGCACATGGTACATGAGCTTTCCCATAACCAAAATGACAAGGAAAGCAGACAATGAGCATCCCAGCAATCTTTTTATTTACCATATGCGTAGCTTTTTATTGAGGACGCTTCATAGATGCTCATTATAGTGTTGCTGCAAGTTTCCACCATGATTAAGCATGGCTTAGGCTAGCGGCCCAGGCGTTTCTCTAACACAATGTATAAACTCCATGAACTAACAACTTCCCCTTTTCTTTCACATCGTTGACATCCATAAACAAAAGAGCAAGGAATCAACTGTATGATATATCCAACAGGTGTTAAAAGCGTTCCCCGTGACAACACGGTTCTGCCGACTCCTAGTATATAATAAGCAAGCATATAACTTTCATGGACTAGTCACAATGGTTCAAGATTATTAAGCGCAAGGAATAAAGTGTGTCATCAAGTTCGTGAGAGCTTTACTAACTAACTTTCTCAAAACAGACAAACATTTTATTTTGGAAGAAAACACGACATATATAAAATATGCACTGAAATAGCAAATGGTGCTAATGGGTAGGTATGGTGGACAAAGCTGGCAATATTGGTTTTGGGGAGTTGGAAGCACAGGTAGAGCACATACTCAGTGCAAGTGAAGGCTAGTAATAGAGAGGGAGCGACAAACGAGAGAGAAATAACTGTCATAATCATGCTTGCAACAAAACATGACTAACTATGGCATGAAAGTGATACAAGAACTCTGACGCAAAATAAATCATCGAGGCTTACTGACTATTGATTAGTCATATGCATGCGTGAGCATGTGCCAAGTCGATTCACATGAACAGTCAGAGGAGGATACCACAATATCATACCAAAGTATGAATAAAACAATGCAAGCAAACATTCATATGACATGCTACAAACTATTAGCAAGCTGGAGCTAGTCATAGACAAGCAAGAACTACTAAGCATCCATAATGACATACACCTTACACAAACAGGCTAAGCATGCTCACAATGAAGAGTATATGTACAAGAATGAAACAAATAGAGTTCGTTACCAGCCTCTTACCACACCTCGAATTGTCTTAATCTTCATTATTGCCCTTCACTTGTGTGACTTGAATAATTAACATGAAACCAAAATCCACTAAGGACGGCTGAACCCTGCAAAGAACTCACAAAACTAAAGAAGAACAACAAATATTTTTGGTGTTTTCGATTTTTTTAGAAGGCAACCAACGCAAAACCAAACGAACCAAAATAAAACCAAAAAAAACTAAGACGCTCCAAGAACAACACAACTGTGCATGAAACATTAAAAACGAAGTGTCTAGAAAGACCTGGGATTTTTATTGATGAAGAAGGGGATGCCTTGGGAACCCCCAAGCTTTGACGCTTGTACCTCTTGAGTAATTCTTGGGGTGACACGGAGTGGCTCCCCCCAAGTTTGAGCTTTTGTCCATTCTTCATCTCATTACATCATCCTCTCTCTACACCTGAAATTTTTCTTTCATACAAAACTTCACACAATCTTCATTAGCAACATTAGTTTATTCAAAAGATATTAGACCTCTGGCAAAGCTTTGGAACAACAAGACTTTTCATTAAAAACACAAGATACTGTAGCAACTCCTTCAAAAAGCTCAATTTCCCAAAAAGAACCCGAAAAGGAATCAATAAGAAGCAAATGGAAATAATGGCAGAAATCTGTCAAAACAGACCAGCAGGTAAAAACCAATTTTTCCGAAGACCTTCTGTTGCTCCAATAAAAAATTGTTGAACTAACGAAAGTTATCTAACATACTAGGGGATTTATTCGTAAATTTTCAGCTCAATCCTACTTACAGAGACTCCTCACGAATTTTTATTATGGCGGATAGAAATCTGTTTCGGGACAACAACTCCCCAAATCTTACTTCCCTCTCATTAGAGGTCATTCTTGGCACAAAAAACAAACAAAAGGATAAGGAGAGGTCATTACTGAAGTAATAACTTCCAAGACTCAAGGAAACTCTTGGGTTATCTCCCAACAAGTACTTTTCTTTAAAGCCTTTAAGTTAGGCACGGCGAAGAGCAAAGATCAGAAAGGAGAAAAATAAAAGTGAGCAAGTATAACCACTGTGAAAACATTATTTTGTTTATTAAAATCCTTTTGTTAACAAGGTTGATCAAGTCTTGTTACCAAAACAATATTATATGAAACAAAACTTTGCATTCCACAAGGTGATTATGTTACCTCATACTTGATAGTAATGGTCCCAATCATAATAGTTTCAAAATTTTCTTATGGAATGGGACAATATATTTCTCCAACCTTGATGCTCTCAATATTTTCAATGGAATTCAGGCAATAGCTTTTAATAACCTTCTTGGGGAAATAGATAGTGTGATCTTTGTCATTAATATTGAATGTTAATTTTCCTTGATTGCAATTGATGACAGCACCTGCAGTATTAAGAAAAGGTCTCCCAAGAATAATAGAGATATTATCAACTTCAGGCATTTCAAGCACAACAAAATCAGTTAAGACCATGCAATTATGAGCAACCTGAACAGGAACATCCTCACATATACCAACAGGAATAGTAGTTGACTTATCAGCCATTTTCAAAGAAATAACAGTTGGTATCAACTTTTCTAGCTGGAGTCTCTTGTAGATAGAAAAAGGCATAACACTAACTCCAGCTCCCAAATCATATAAAGCAGTTCTAGCATAATTATTCTTAATAGAGCAAGGAATAGTTGGTATACCTGGATCACCAAGTTTCTTTGGAACCATACCATCGAAGGAATAATTAGCAAGTAGAGTAGAAATCTCCTCATTAGGAATCTTCCTTTTATTAGAGACAATATCCTTCATATACTTTAAATAAGGAGGCAATTTAATAGCATCAGTCAAAGGAATTTGCAAGAATAAAGGTTTCATCCACTCACAAAACTTGTTGTAGTGTTCTTCCCCCTTTAACTTGTGTTTCTTACCTGGAAAAGGCATAGGTTTCTGCACCCAAGGTTCTCTTTCTTTACCATGTTTATTAGCAATAAAATATTCCTTTGTGTACCTAGTGTTCTTAGTGTGCTTCTTAGGTTCTTCCTCACCTTCCTCATTAGGAGACTCATTATTATTACCACTCTCAGTTTCAGCATCAGAGACAGATATACTATTAGGATCTACAGCAGGTTCAAGTGGTTCCTCAACTACTTTATGTTTCTTCTTCTCTCTTACGAAGACTACCACTATCCTCACCTTGTTGGGAATCCTGCTCTATTCTTTTAGGGTGTCCTTCAGGATATAAAGGATCTTGAGTAGCTGCACCACTCCTAGTTCTAATTCCCTAAGCATGTTTATTTCTTGAAGCATTAACTAGCATATCCTTTTGTACCTTAGCAAGTTGATCAAGTTGAGTTTGAACCATTTGAAAGTGTTTACAAAGCATTTTAATATCATTAGAAGTTCTTTCCACAATATCTTTCAACTCATGGATAGCTCTAGAGTTTTCCAATAAATGATTCTAAACTTGTTTATTAAAATTACCTTATTTAACAATAAATGTGTCAAGTTCCTCTAAGCATTGATCGGGAGGCTTACCATAAGGAATATCACCTTTATTAAATTGGAGAGAGTGTACCTCAATAGTAGATGAGTGGG
Source organism: Avena sativa (assembly GCA_916181665.1). Lineage (NCBI taxonomy): Eukaryota > Viridiplantae > Streptophyta > Magnoliopsida > Poales > Poaceae > Avena > Avena sativa. The sequence continues at coordinate 14,554,677 of OV702280.1, read as the reverse complement.
GAATTGGCTTACATAATTCTTCTATAGGAGGTAGATTCTTTACATCTCCAGCTCTAATACCTTTCTCCTTTAGACACTTCTTAGCTTCCTTCATCACTTCATCATTTAATGCAATAACTCCCCTCTTGTTTGTTGTTGGTGTTGGAACTGGTTCAGGAACAACTAGTTCAAGAGTAATAGGCTCAGGTGTATTCAGCTCAGTTGAAGTCCAATCATCATAATTCTTGCTTATCTTGGTCATTAATTCTTCAGCATCTATAGGAGTCCTTTTCCTGAAAACACAATCAGCAAAGCTATCTAGGTAGGTCCTAGAATCATCAGTTAGTCCATTATAATAAATATCAAGAAGCTCATTTTTAGGTAATGGACATCCAGGATGTGCATGAATCAAGGAACATAATCTTTTCCATGACTCAGGCAATTTCTCTTCTTCTCCCTGTTTAAAATAAAAAAGTCTCTACAAAGCAGCATGTCTAGCACTGGGAGGAAAATATTTATGGAAGAAAGAAGCAATCAAGCAATCAGGGCTATCAATGGAACCAGGAGGTAATCTATTAAACCAAGCCCTAGCTTCTCCTTTTAGTGAAAAAAGGAAAGATCTTAGCAACAAAGTACTTGCGCATCTTAAAATCATCAGAGAACAAAGCACTCATAGTAGAAAGCTCATTCATATGAGCCACAACACTCTCTTTTTCAGTCCCACAAAAAGTTTCTTTCTCAACAATATCTAAATAAGACAAATCAAGAGAGAAATCATAATCATTATATTTAATATCTATGGGAGAAGTGGCAAACTTAGGATCATAGGACAACTTAGGAATAATAGTACGTATAGCAAGGAGACTCTTCATAGCACTAGTACCATGTGTGTTTCGGCACTCTTCAACAAATTCATTAGTGAGCTCAATGTAACCATCATTAATATCATAACTCTCACTAGACTCAGGTGAGCTAACAGGTGTAATAGTGTCTTCACTAGGAGTTTCGGTATTTCCTAGACTAGCCATAGTAGCATCTAGAAAAGTACCTAGTGAACCACTCGCGTCAAGCACAGTAGAAGTTGTTGGGCCACGCAGAGATAAAACAAAACTTTTTCCACTAACGTGGTGATCCCAAGATCTAGTCGAGGTAGAAGGCCACGAGGTTTACCACTAGACGCGCAGTGGCGGATTACTGATGAAGCGCGTCAGTTGATGAAGTGCAGTCCTTTGCGATCCGATCGTCCTGGTGCTGATCGTACATCACCCCTGCTGGTATCCACATGCACAAGGAGGAGTACCGGCGGCGAACTGCTAGGTTCGATACGACGGCATGACTGCTCTGGAGCTAGGGTTTCCAACACATGGAATGACCTAACCGATCAGCGATTAACCCTTCTAGGTTACAGTGCTCCACTATATATAGGGAGTGAACGTGGGCTCTGCTCACGGCCGCCCATTCACTAAAGCCCATATAATATTAGTCCCCGTGAGTCCGACTCACTGACTTAGTCCAAATCAGGCTCGGGTCCAACCCAACCAGATTTCCAGTTCAGATCCAATCCAAACTTGCTCCCGCTCTTAAGTGTGTGACCCCGCAGGCTCATGGCTACTTGGACACGATTAGAGTCCGAATCTCAATCGATCAGTCGGTAGAGGCTCCTAGTAGAACGTGCCGACTCCCAAGTATCAAATAGTCATCACGACTTGCCTTTCCAATGCGACTTACGTCCGAGTCCCTTTTGCCTCACTATATACCTTGTCAGACTATAGGCGAATATTTGTCATCCTTTAAATAGTCCGACTCTCTTCTCGATCCGAGATAAGTGATTCACCCGACTAACTCTTAGTCGATCGCCTCGGTTAACACTTAACCGAGTCATGCATGGCCATGCTTTCTGAATCATATCTCACGAGAGGTCCCAGGGAATATCTCTCCGAGTGGAGGGGAAAAATCCCATCTTGGTTATTCACATCAGGTAGCTTGATTATCAGTCGACCCGAACTCTACCTTTATAACGGCCCAGTTACGGATCAGCGTTTGACATAACCTAAGTCGGTGATCCTCAACTCGGACTATGCAATAACCTCAGGTCTAAGGATTACATTGATTGAGATATACAAATGACAACTTGTTCATTGTACCTCAATATGGGTCAATCCGACTCGCTAAACTCTTTAGACGAATCTATGTAAGTTGGAATAGCATCTCCATGCCCATGACAAGTGGAACCGAGTCATCAAGCCAACTTTCACATTGGTCTAAGTTGTGTGTCCAGCAAAACCTCGATGACCAAGGTTATTTAGTACAGACAACATGAATGTATAGTTCCACAACCAAATCACATATTCAATGATACACATCAGATGTTTATACAAGGACTACTTAATATCTTTATGAATACAATGGGACATCTCATCATACATGATTGCCACTAGGGCATATTCCCAACAGTCTTCCACTTGCACTAGAGTCAATCTTCCGACATCACATGTCTAAGCATCTAATGCTCATGGCTCTTAGGTGCGCCTCATGATTTGGTTGTGGTAATGGCTTTGTCAACGGATCCTCAATATTTGCAACCGTGTGTACCTTGCATAACTTGGTATCACCCTGATCCACGAACTGGCGAATCAGGTGGTACCGCATGAGTATGTGCTTGTTCTTCTGGTGTTGTCTAGGTTCCTTGGCTTGTGCAATAGCACCATTGTTGTCACAATACACGTCTAACGGATTGGACGAGCCCTGAACCACACCAAGATCCATGAGGAAATTCCTCATCCAAACAGCTTCCTTTGCTGCCTCCGAGGCGGCAATATACTCAGCCTCTGTTGTAGATGCAGACACAGTCTCTTGCTTGGAACTCTTCCAGCTCACATCACCTCCGTTTATAATAAACACGTATCCGGATTGCGAACGAGAATCATCAGAGTCGGTAAGATAACTCACATCCGTGTAACCCTTTACAATGATTTCATCTTCACCACCATAAACCAAAAACATATCCTTAGTCCTTCTCAAGTACTTTAGGATATTTTTAGCCGCTATCCAGTGGATTTCTCCAGGATCAGCCTAGTATCTGCGCACAACACTTAGAGCATATGAAAAATCCGGCCTAGTACAAATCATGGCATACATGATGGATCCGACTGCAGAAGCATACAGAATCGCACTCATCCGACTTCGCTCATCAGTTGTCTAAGGACACCGAGTCTTGCTAAGTTTTACACCATGTGACATCGGTAAGAACCCCTTCTTAGACGATTCCATGTTGAACTTCTTGAACACTTTGTCCAAATAAGTACTCTGACTCAATCCAATGAGCCTTCTTGATCTATCTCTATATATACGAATTCCGAGGATATATGTTGCCTCACCCAAGTCTTTCATTGAGAAACTCCTTTCCAATGATTCCTTGGTTTCTTGCAACATCTGGACATCATTTCCAATCAATAATATGTCATCTTGATTAGAAAGTTTACTTTGCTCCCACTAAACTTCTTGTATAAACAAGAATCATGATCACTCTTGATGAAGCCAAACGTTTTGACTACCTCATCAAAGCGAATATTCCAACTCCGAGATGCTTGCTTCAACCCATAAATGGATTTCTGAAGTTTGCATACTTTGTCAGCATTAGCCGGATCGACAAAACCCTCGGGCTGTATCATATACATGTCCTCGGTTAAATTTCCGTTAAGGAAAGCCGTTTTGACATCCATCTGCCATATCTCATAGTCGAAATAGGCTGCTATAGCTAACATGATCCGAACTGATTTAAGAATTGCTACGGGCGAGAAATTCTCGTCGTAATCAACTCCTTGAACTTGTCGGAACCCCTTCGCAACAAGGCGTTCTTTATAGACGGAAACATTTCCATCCATATCAGTTTTCTTCTTAAAGACCCATTTGCACTCGACGGTTCTTGCACCGTCTGGCAGATCCACCAAGTTCCAAACTTGATTTTCATCCATGGATTTCAACTCGGATCTCATGGCTCCAAGCCATGACTCAGAATCAGAGCCCACCATCGCTTCCGAATAATTTGCCGGCTCATCACTGTCTAACAGTAATACATCACGAACACTTCGTCCCACTTACTCCCTGACTGAGAAACACTTTCTCAAGGAAGACACCATTCTGAGCGACAAACACTTTGCCCTCTTCTCAGTTGTAGAAGTAGTAACCCAAGTTTTCCCTCAGATACCCTACGAAAATACACTTATTCGACTTGGCCGTAAGCTTGTCTGACTGAAGTCGCTTGACAAATGCTTCACAACCCGAAATCTTAAGAAAAGACAAACTCGTCTTTTTGCGTGTCCACATCTCATGCGGTGTCTTCTCTACTGACTTTGATGGTACTCTGTTTAGTGTGAACGCCGCTGTTTCTAGACAATAACCCCAAAATGATAAAGGCACATTTGTCCGACTCATCATTGATCATACCATGTCTAACAAGGTCCGATTCCTCCTTTCCAAAACACCGTTCCTTTGCGGCATTCCTGGCGGAGTAAGTTGAGGAACTATTCCACAACTTTTCAGATGGTCATCAAACTCATGGCTCATGTACTCGCCTCCTCGGTCCGACCGAAGAAACTTTATTTTCTTGCCGAGTTGATTCTGTGCTTCATTTTGGAATTCTTTGAACTTTTCAAAGGCTTCCGACTTATGTTTCATCAAGTAGATATATCCATACCTACTCAAATCATTAGTGAAGGTAATGAAGTACTCATAACCACCTCTGGCTGTCATGCTCATTGGTCCACATACATCACTATGTACTAGTCCCAACAAGTCGGACGCCCTTTCACAACTCTTTGCAAAAGGTGTCTTGGTCATTTTGCCGAGTAGGTAAGATTCGCATGTCTCGAACGACTCCAAGTTGAACGAAGTTAGGAGTCCATCATCACGGAGCTTCTTCATGCGTCTCCAACTTATATGACCAAGCCGACAGTGCCAAAAGTAAGTCATATTCAGATCATTTGGTTTCAACCTTTTAACATTTATGTTATAAACCGACTCACCATCAAGATTCAAAATAAATAACCCGTCCTAGACGGGTGCAAAGCCGTGAAACATATCATTCAAATACAAAGAACAACCATTATTTTTGATATTCGACTCATAGCCTTACCTCATCAAACATGAAGCAGAAATAATGTTTTGACTGAGCACTGGAACATAATAACAATTATTCAGTTCCATAATGAATCTGGAAGGTAAATGAAGTTGCATTGTGCCGACTTCCAACGCAGCAACTCTTGCTTTGTTGCCGACTCGAATATTAACCTCGCCTCTTTCTACGCTCCTAGTTCTTACCAGTCCCTGCAACGAGTTGCAGATGTGAATAACTGATCCGGTATCATATACCCATGAACTATTAGGTGCATCAGCAAGATATATGTCTATAACATTGCAAAGAAGTGTACTTGAGTCGGAAGTCATACCTCCACTCTTGGCTTTGTCGGCCAAGTACTTGCTGCAGTTCCTCTTCCAGTGGCCATCCGCCTTGCAGTAGAAGCAAGTGGATCCGGCTGAAGGAGATGGCTTAGTCCCTAAGGAAGAGCTTGGGACCGGGTGAGCCTGCTTTCCTCCAGACTTAGCCTTCTTCTTAGTCCAAGAACTCTTCTTGAACTTAGCCTTATTCTGCACCATCAACACTTGACCGGCGCCCTTCTTGAGATCCGCCTCTGCCTGCTTGAGCATCCCATGCAATTCAGTGAGCTTCTTATCCATACCATGCATGTGGTAGTTCGAAATGAACTGCCCATATGCACTAGGAAGATATTTCAGAATTATATCCGTAGCGAACTCTTCGCTAATGGGGTAGCCAAGCCTCTCTAGAGACTGCACATAACCAACCATTTTGATCACATGCAGACTCAGTGGATCACCATCCTTAAGCTTGCAAATCAGCAAAGCCTGAGAGACTTGATACCTCTCAGTCTTCGCCTGAGCCTGGAACATACTTTTGAGGCTTTCGATCATATCGTAGGCCTCAACATGCTCGAACTGCTTTTGCAAGTCCGGTTCCATGTGAGCAAGCATAAGACAGCTAATATCCATGGACTCATCCTTAGCCCGATTGTTGGCATTGGTGGTAGCGACAGTCGCATTCTCATTCGGCTCATCTGGAAGTGGGTTATCTAGGAGATGGTCCTTATTTTCTTGTTTGAGAACAATTCTCAAATTTCGATACCAGTTGGTAAAATTAGTGTCATTTAGTTTATCTTTCTCAAGGATAGTTCTCAACGCAAAACCGGATATCTGAGAGTGACTGCTACTTGGTGCCATGATCTACAACAGAAAATATGCAAAATACTTAGGACATATATTCATAAAAGAGAAAGCATATTAAACATTTTAATATTTTAAGCTCCCACTAGAACCAACACCCCTCGGATGATTGCTTAGTGATTCAGGACCCTAAATAAGCAAGTCGTCTAGTGAGATTTAGCATCACCACTAGCCGCCAAGTGATATAGGTAGACAACTCCTTGTCAATCGCATCTCAACGACTCCTGTTGCACGGGTGGCATCACATGCCTCAACTCCCATCCGACTTTTCCCCGAGCCCCACAACCGTTGTGATAGACCCGTCTAGCTTACCGAGTGTTTCCGCAGTAAGAGTCTGACTCGAACCCACCTAGTCAAAAAGAATTGACAGCACCTCAATTTTATGAGCCTACTACCAAAAATGTCCGACTTGTGATGGTGCAAACACTGGCGGGGAAAACCGACTAGACCTTCTTTGAGGGATTAAATTTTACCCACTATCTAACAGAGACATAACAATAACACAAAATAAAGCAATTATAATATGAAATGGTATGGCTCCCTTCATGGCGATCTCCATCTCCACAAAGCCTATAATCTAAGTCGTGCCAACTTTTGTCACTTGCCGTCTTACTCCATGTCGCCGACATGTACATCACCTTGCATGTCATCCGGATTCTCCAAACAGCTACACTAGCTTAGTAAAGTAAATTACATAGAGAATTCGACACGTAGGTCGTTATACAATAAAATGACAGCACCTAGGCTCCAACCGGCTGACAAAAACCGTGATTCACAGATCACGTATGGAGTACACACATACATCACATGCACATGAACCATACCATTCACAACTTCCTGCAAAAACAAGTTATGCATAGATAGAATATCTACTGGAGTTGTGAAACTCGCAACGACATGTAAGGCGCTACGATAGGGCGAAGCTGGTGGTCCCAGTTACGTGTCATCTACAATCCGGACATGGATTCTGACCATTGTTCCGATTCGATCAAACTTTTTGATCTTCGATCACCGCCTCTGGATTTACGTGTCACAGTTTACCCCGATGGCGGAAGCCGACCGGTAGGGGTAAGTCATTCCACGACTTCAGCAGTATGATCACGGAAATCAGATCTATCATTCCCGAGTACAGTTGATCCAATCAACCTCGTACAAAACCGATCTATCTCATAGATCTACCACCAAAACAATACATAGATCTCATCTACAACCAACCACATATCACATATGCGAGATCTCGAGCCTGAAACCAAAAGCTATGGCTCTGATACCACTGTTGGGCCACGCAGAGATAAAACAAAACTTTTTCCTCTAACGTGGTGATCCCAAGATCTAGCCGAGGTAGAAGGCCATGAGGTTTACCACTAGACGCGCAGTTGCGGATTACTGATGAAGCGCGTCAGTTGATGCATTGCAGTCCTTTGCGATCCGATCGTCCTGGTGCTGATCGTACATCACCTCTGCTGGTATCCACACGTACAAGGAGGAGCATCGGCGGCGAACTGCTAGGTTCGATACGACGGTAGGACTGCTGTGGAGCTAGGGTTTCCAACATATGGAATGACCTAACCGATCAGCGATTAACCCTTCTGGGTTACGGTGCTCCACTATATATAGGGAGTGAACATGGGCTCTGCTCACGCGGCCCATTCACTAAAGCCCATATAATATTAGTCCCTGTGAGTCCGACTCCCTGACTTAGTCCAAATCAGGCTCGGGTCCAACCCAACCAGATTTCCAGTTCAGATCCAATCCAAACTTGCTCCCGCTCTTAAGTGTGTGACCCCGCAGGCTCATGGCTACTTGGACACGATTAGAGTCCGACTCTCAATCAATCAGTCGGTAGTGGCTCCTAGCAGAACGTGCCGACTCCCAAGTACCAAAGAGTCATGACGACTTGCCTTTCCAATGCGACTTACGTCCGAGTCCCATTTGCCTCATGATATACGTTGTCAGACTATAGGCGAATATTTGTCATCCCTTAAATAGTCCGACTCTCTTCTCGATCCGAGATAAGTGATTCACCCGACTAACTCTTAGTCGATCGCTTCGGTTAACACTTAACCGAGTCGTGCATGGCCATGCTTTCCGAATCATATCTCACGAGAGGGCGCAAAGAATATCTCTCTAAGTGGAGGGGAAAAATCCCATCTTGGTTATTCACATCATGCAGCTTGATTCTCAGTCAACCCGAACTCTGCCTTTATAACTGCTCAGTTACGGATCAGCGATTGACAGAAGCTAAGTCGTTGATCCTCAACTCGGACTATGCAATAATCTCAGGTCTAAGGATTACATTGATTGGGAGATAAAAATGACAACTTGTTCGCTGTACCTCAATATGGGTCAATCCGACTCGCTAAACTCTTTAGACGAATCTGTGTAAGTTGGAATAGCATCTCCATGCCCATGACAAGTGGAACCGAGTCATCAAGTCGACTTTCACATTGGTCTAAGTTGTGTGTCCAGCACAACCTCGATGACCAAGGATATTTAGTACAAACAACATGAATGTATAGTTCAACAACCGAATCACATATTCAATGATACACATCAGATGTTTATACAAGGACTACTTAATATCTTTATGAATACAATGGGAAATATCATCATACATGATTGCCTCTAGGGCATATTCCCAACATAAGTAACATCATGAGTATCAAAAGCAGTTTCAGATTCAGCAGAAGTAGCAGTGTGTGTAGCATGTGTATGTGGTGTTGGTGTGACAAGCTTACTTATAACAGACGGTGAATCAAGAGCAACAGAGGTGTTTAGGACTGTACCTCTTCTTGTAGTAGATGGTCAAATAGGAAACTTTCCATCACGAGACTTCCCCATGATGAAAGGAGTAGTAGTGAACAATAATAGATCCAAGTGAACTTACAAATAAAGCTATGCTCCCCGGCAACGACGCCAGAAAATAGTCTTGATGACCCACAAGTATAGGGGATCGCAACAGTCTTAGCGGATAGTATTACCCAATTTATTGATTCGACACAAGGGGAGCCAAAGAATACTTGCAAGCTTTAACAACTGAGTTATCAGTTCAGCTGCACCTGGAAATAGTTCTTGCTCACAGAAGTTTATCAGTAGCAACAGCAAAGCAACAACAGCAGCAACAGTGAGACAGGAGCAATAGTAACAGTAATAGTAACAGTAGGATTCGAGTGCAGTAGGCATAGGGATCGATGGACGGGCGTTTCATGGATGAGTCTAAACATGTAACTTCAAAGAACTAGGGCATTGCATATAAATAATAACAAGCATACAAGTACTAAAAAATCCTAGGCATGTGCTCCAAATATAGTCATACGTGCTCGCAATGAGAACTTGCACAACATCTTTTGTCCAGCCAGCCCGTGGCAGCGGGGCCTCTAGGGAACTACTGGCAATTAAGGTGCTCCTTTTAATAGAGCACCAGAGCAAAGCATTAACACTCCATGAACACATGTGATCCTCACACCATATCCATCCCCTCCGGTTGTCCCAATTATTGTCACTTTGGGGCCTTTGGATCCGGACAATGATATGTGTACATAAATTGTAGAAAAGAGCAGAAACAATACTATCATAATGATTCAATAATAAGTTCAGATCTGAGATCATGGCACTCGGGCCCTAGTGACAAGCATTAAGCACAACAAGTTGCAACAAAGTAAAATAGCACTAATAGAGATACTAGGCACTATGCCCCTAACAGATCTTATTCGTTACATGATAGAAATCATCCAATCCCTACCATCCCCAAGCCTACAGCGGGGGATTACTCACTCATGGATGAGGGAAACATCAGTGGTTGATGGAGATGCGTTCGTGATTACGATGGTGATGATCCTCTCCAAATTCCTCGTCCCGACAGGGTGCCAGAACGGAGTTTCTGGATCCGAATCTTGGTTTCTGGTGGCGGCGGCGGAGCGGAACTCTTTCTGGAAAACTATCAAACCCCCCTCTGTTTTTAGGTCAGAAGGCAACTTATAGGCATGGAGGGAGGCCGAGGAGCTGCCTGGGGTGGCCAGACCTCCCCCAGGAGCAGGGTCAGTGGGCCCGCGTCTAGGGTGGCTCTGGTCCCCCTAGGCCTCCCCTCTGTCTCCCCTTCTGGCTCCGTGGATCTTCTGGTGGGAAATAGTTTTTGGCATATTTTCCGGGATTTTTCCTGATAGTTCATTTTCTACACAAAAACAATACACCAAGGTAATTCTGCGGAAAACAGCGTTAGTCCGTGTTTGTTGTATCCAAATCACACAAGTATAGAGTAAAAACAATAGCAACGTGTTCGAGAAAGTAGATACGTTTTGGACGTATCAGTGACCCTGACCCCTCCTGGGTCCGGCCACCCCCATCGACCACCGAGATCACATGGCCCTTCAAGGGAGGCCACCCATCCTGATGTAGCTCTAGGTACTCCCTGACCAAAGCCACATGGTCCTCCCTAACCAAAGCCACACGGTCATCCACCACGTCGCAGTCGGCCAACCCCTCCTGGGTCATTCCCACAAGAAAATCGTCCTAAACCTGATCACGAACGGCGAGGTCAGCCAACCCCTACTGGGTCAGCTTCCGCGAGCACTCCAAAGGAATGGCCTCCTCAAGGACCGGCCGAGAACCAACAACAGGAATGGATCTACCCATAATATGCGTCCTGAACCTCGCCGGCGAAGCTGAGTAAGACCGTTGAACAACCACTAAAGAAGAACAAATATCCTCCTGTATCTGAGCTAGAGAAACACGAGTCGCCGAAGAAGACCCCTTTCCACGAAGTGGGGAATCCACAGGTAGTGCATCCATAAGTTCACGTCCCCGAGGAGTAACCGGATTAGCATTAAAAGGAGTGACAACAATCACCCTCTACATCCCCTGACTAGAAGATGAAGGCGCCAAGGTATCCTGCACATGCACGACCGAGGAAGAACTAGAACCCGCCACCTGAGTGGCAGTAGCTAAACCAGAAATATCCATAACATCCTTGACGTGGCTCAATAGTAGAGCTTCGTTGGAAGACCCCAAGAGGAAGGTATGATGAGCACGATAGCATGTTTTCCCTTAGTTATGAAACCAAGGTTATCGAACCAGTAGGATCAACGAAACAACTCCAAGGCATTGATAACAACTTGGAATCCCGCACAACACAAACTCAAGTCTTTGCCCCAACTTACAGTGAGGTTGTCAATATCACTGGTTTGCTAAAAACAAAGGATTAAACATATAGTGTGGAAGGTAATGGTTGCTTGTAGAAAGTAAATGGTAACAGTAGATGATGTAACAATGGTAAAGATTGGACCGGGGTCCACAGTTCACTAGAGATATTCTCCTTAAGATAAATACATAACATGCTAGGTGAACAAATTACAGCGGGGCAATTGACAGGACTGAGCAAGGCATAACAATGCAAATACTAGACATCATGATTCCTATGAGATTTGATTGGGCATTACAACAATATACATAGACCGCCATCCAACTGCATCTATGACTAGTAATCTACCTTCAGGTTATCATCCGAACCCCCTCTAGTATTAAGTTGCAAGCAACGGATAACTGCATTAAGCAATGTGTGTAAAGCAAACAATACAATTGTTCCATGAACGAAATATTATTGTTTTCTCCCTAGTAGCAACAGCACATCTATAACCTTAGAGATTCCTGTCACTTCCCCAGATTTAATAGAGGCATGAACCCACTATCAAGCATAAATACTCCCTCTTGGAGTCACTAGCATCTACTTGGCCAGGATAGCTACTAGAAACGAAGAGCATGCAAGATCACAAACAACACAGACATGATAGAATCAATAATCAATCTGACATAGCAATATCAATATCCATCGGATTCCCGCAAACACAACATGTATGATTACAAATAGATGATCTTGATCATGCACAGAGCTCACAAGATATAAACATGACACTGTTGGGAATATGCCCTAGAGGCAATCATGTATGATGATATTTCCCATTGTATTCATAAAGATATTAAGTTGTCCTTGCATAAACATATGATGTGTATCATTGAATATATTCGGTTGTGGAACTATACATTCATGTTGTTTGTACTAAATATCCTTGGTCATCGAGGTTGTGCTGGACACACAACTTAGACCAATGTGAAAGTCGTCTTGATGACTCGGTTCCACTTGTCATGGGCATGGAGATGCCATTCCGACTTACACAGATTCAGCTAAAGAGTTTAGCGAGTCGGATTGACCCATATTGAGGTACAATGAACAAGTTGTCATTTATATAATGTAATCCCTAGACCTGAGATTGTTGCACAGTCCGAGTTGAGGATCACCGACTTAGGTTCTATCAAACGCTGATTCGTAACTGGGCAGTTATAAAGGCAGAGTTCGGGCCGACTGAGAATCAAGCTGCGTAATGTGAATAACTAAGATGTGATTTTTCCCCTCCACTTGGAGATATATTCTTTGGGCCCTCTCGGATGATATGATTCGGAAAGCATGGCCATGCACGACTCGGTTAAGTGTTAACCGAGGCAATCGACTAAGAGTTAGTCGGATGAATCACTTATCTCAGATAGAGAAGAGAGTCGGACTATTAAAGGGATGACAGTTATTCGCCTATAGTCTGACAAGGTATATCGTGAGGCAAAAGGGACTGAGACGTAAGTCGCATTGGAAAGGCAAGTCGTCATGACTCTTTGGTTCTTGGGAGTCGGCATGTTCTGCTAGGAACAGCTATCGACTGATTGATTGAGAGTCGGACTCCAATCTTGTCCAAGTAGCCATGAGCCTGTGGGGTCACACACTTAAGAGCGGGAGAAAGTTCGGATTGGATCTGAACCGGAGATCTGGTTGGGTTGGACCCAATCCGGATTTGGACTGAGTCAGTGAGTCAGACTCACATGGACTAATAATGGGCTTTAGTGAATGGGCCATGAGAGTGGAGACCATGTTCACTCCCTATATATAGTGGAGCACAGTAACCCAGAAGGGTTAATCGTTGATCGGTTAGGTCATTCCATGAGTTGGAAACCCTAGCTCCATAGCAGTCCTGCCGTCGTTACGAACCTAGTAGTTCGCCACCAATGCTCCTCCTTGTACGTGTGGATACCAGCAAAGGTGTTGTACGATCAGCACCAGGACGATCGGATCGTAAGAACTGCACTGCATCAACAGGCGTGCTTCATTAGTAATCCGCAACTGCACGTCTAGTGGTAAACCTTGTGGCCTTCTACCTCAGCTAGATCTTGGGATCACCACGTTAGAGGGAAAAGTTTTGTTTTATCTCTTCGTGGCCCAACAGTGTTATCAGAGCGATAACTTCTTGTTTTAGGCTCGAGATCTCGCATATGTGATATGCGGTTGGCTATAGATGAGATCTATGTGTTGTTTTGGTGGTCAATCTATGAGATAGATTGGTTTTGTACGAGGTTGGTTGGAACAACTGTACTCGGAGAATGGTAGATCCGATTTCTGTGATCATGCTGCTGAGGTTGTGGAATGACATACCCCTACCAGTCGGTTTCCGCCATCGGGGTAGACTGTGACACGTAAATCCAGATGCGGTGATCGAAGATCAAAGAGTTTGATTGAATCGGAACAATGGTCGGAATCCATGTCTGGATCGTAGATGAGATCCATGTCTGGATCAAATCGGAACAATGGTTGGGGACCACCGGCTTCACCCTGTCTTAGCGCCTTAGATGTCGTTGCAAGTTTCACAATGCCGGTAGATAGCGTATCTATGCATAACTTGTTTTGCAGGAAGTTGTGAATGGGATGGTTCATCAGCATGTGATGTATGTGTGTAATCCATACGTGATCTGCGAATCACGGTTTTTTTAGCCGGCTGGAGCCTCGGTGCTGTCATTTTATTGTATAATGACCTACGTGTCAGATTCTCCATGTAATTTACTTTACTAAGCTAGTGTAGCTGTGTGGAGAACCCGGAAGGCATGCAAGGCGATGTACATGTCGGCGGCATGGTGTAAGACGGCAAGTGATAAGAGTTGGTACGAGTCGGATTACGGGCTTTGTGGAGATGGAGATCGCCATGAAGAGAGCCATACCATTTCACATTATAATTGCTTTATTTTGTGTTATTGATATGACTCTGGTTTACCTCTATTAGATAGTCGGTAAAATTTAATACCTCAAAGAAGGTCTAGTCGGTTTTCCCGCCAGTGTTTGTACCATCACAAGTCGGACATTTTTGGTAGTGGGATCATAAAATTGAGGTGCTGCCAATTCTTTCCGACTAGGTGGGTTCGAGTCGGACTCTTACTGCAGAAACACTCGGTAAGCTAGACGGGTCTATCACCACGGTTGTGGGACTCGGGGAAAAGTCGGACGGGAGCCGGGGCATGTGATGCCACCCGACCAATGATACGTTGGAAACATATCTATAATTTTTGATGCTCCATGCTTGTTTAGTATCTACTTTGCTTTACTTGTCTACACATTGAGGTACTTTTTACATGTTTTCTGGTACTAACCTATTAACAAGTTCCAACAGTGTCAGATGCCTGTTTTCTGCTGTTTTTGGTTTCAGAAAAGTTAGTAAAGAAATATTCTCAGAATTGGACGAGACAAACGCCAAATTCAATTACTTTCTGTGGGGAACAAGAAGTCCAGAGGAGAGCCGGAGGGGCTAGCCAGGGGGGCCAGACCCATCCCAGGCACGGGGTTAGGTGGACCTGCGCCTGGGTAGGGTTTGGAGACCCTAGTCGCCTCCCAGACTCGCCCCTTCGCCTATAAGAAGCCCCCGATGCAGAAACTCTTGGTACCCGATCAAAAATCTACGAAACCGTCTATAGCCGCCGCCACCATCGTCCCTAGATCGGGGGAGGGGGACTGAAGTTCTTCCCGGCACCCCGCCGGAGGGGAGATCATCCTGGAGGCCTTCTCTCCGGTATGATTCGTGAGTAGTTCCACCTTGGACTATGGGTCCATGTAGTAGCTAGATGGTTGTATCTCCTCCTTGTGCTTTCATGTATAGATCTTGTGAGCTCCGTTCATGATCAAGATCTAATCGATTTGTAATCATGCATGTTGTGTTTGCGGGGATCCGATGGATATTGAGATTATTATGTTGGTTTGATTAATGATTCTATCTTTATGATTCTATCATGTCTGTGGTGTTTGTGATCTTGCATGCTCTCTGTTGCTAGTGGTTATCTTGGCCAAGTAGTTGCTAGTGACTCCAAGAGGGAGTATTTATGCTCGATAGTGGTTTCATGCCTCTAGTTTCCAAGAGAAGTGACAGAAATCTCTTCGGTTGTACATGTGCTGTTGCTACTAGGGAGAAAACAACGGTCTCTTATTCATGGAACATGTGGACTATTTACCTTACACACTTTTCTTAAAGAAGTTGTCTGTTGCTTGCAACTTAATACTGGAGGGGGTTCGGATGATAACCTGAAGGTGGACTTCTAGTCATAGATGCAGTTGGATTACGGTCTATGTATATTGTTGTATTGCCCAATAAACTTCATAAGATCGTTCTAGCTAGTAATTGCATTGTTATGCCTTGCTCAGTTCCTGTCAATTGCCCTGCTGTAATTCGTTTACCCTTCATGCCATGTTGTTTATCTAAGGAGAGCACCTCTAGTGAACTATGGACCCCGGTCCAATCTTTACCATTGATACATCTTCCACTGTTACCTGTTTACTTTCTACAAACCATTACCTTCCACACCATACGTTTAATCCTTTATTATAGGAAACCGGTGAGCTTGACAACCTCACTGATTGTTTTGGGCAAAGTCTTGAGTTTGTGTTGTGCAGGTCTTCGCGTTTCTTGCAACACCTGTGTGACGTTTCCTTCCTCCTACTGGTTCGATAACCTCGGTCTCAACTGAGGGAAGACTTGTTGTTGTACTCTTCACACCTTGCTCTTGGGGTTCCCAACAAGATTCCACATCAAGCACCAAGTTTTCTGGCGCCATCAAGGAGTCATCAACAAGTTTTCTGGCGCCGTTGCTGGGGAGGCTAAGGACGTATTCATGAGGGGAGTCCTTCACTTCCTTTCTCTTTACTTTGTTTTTAGTTTTCTTAGTTTCTTTTTCTTGGTTTTGTTTGCCTCATTTCAAAAACCCAAAAACAATTAGTCTAGTTTGGTTTGCTTGCCTTATTCAAAAACACACAAAAAATTAGTTCCTGCTCTAGCTACTGCTGCTATTTTTGGCTTTCCCACCTTTGCCAAAATGAACTCTGCTGAGAACACCAAGTTGTGTGACTTCACTAGCACCAACAACAATGATTTCCTAAGTACACCTATTGCTCCACCTGCTCCTGATGCTGACTTTTATGAAATTAAGCCTGCTTTGTTGAATCTTGTGATGAGAGAGCAATTTTCTGGTGCTGGTTCTGATGATCCTGCTGCCCATCTTAATAGCTTTGTTGAACTTTGTGAGATGCAAAAGTGTAAGGATGTAGATGGAGATATTATTAAGCTCAGCCTTTTTCCTTTCTCTTTGAGGGAAAAGCTAAAGAATGGTTGCTATATTTGCCTAAAAATAGTTTTGATTCTTGGACTAAGTGCAAAGATGCTTTTATTGGAAAGTACTACCCTCCTGCTAAGATTATTGCTATGAGAAGTGATATTATGAAATTTAAACAGCTTGAAAGTGAACATGTTGCTCCTTCTTGGGAAAGAATGAAATCTTTGGTTAAAAATTGCCCTACTCATGGAGTCACTACTTGGATGATTATCCAAACTTTTTATGCAGGTTTGAACTTCTCCTCAAGAAACTTGCTGGATTCTGCTGCTAGAGGTACTTTTATGGGACTCACCTTGGGTGCTGCAACAAGGCTCCTTGATAATATGATGGTTAACTACTCTGAATGGCACATTGAGAGAGCTCCACATGGTAAGAAGGTAAATTCTGTTGAGGAAACTTCCTCTTTGAGTGAAAAGATTATTGTTATTATGGCTATGATTGTTAATGGGAAAGCTCCTCTAGATCCTAATAGTGTTCCCTTAGCCTCTTTGGTTGCTCAAGAAGAGCAAGTTGATGTGAACTTCATTAGAAACAACAATTTCAACAACAATGCCTATAGGAATAATTTTCGTAGCAACAACAATTATAGGCCTTATCCTCCTAATAATGGCAATTCCTATGGAAGTTCTTACAATAATGCTAGAAGTCCCCCCTCTGAACTTGAAGTCATGCTTAAGGACTTTATTAGTAAACAAAACACTTTCAATAAGACTATAGAGGAAAAGCTTTCTACTGTTGAGAAAAATATATCCTCTTTGTCTGAAGCTCAAATTTCCTTGGTTAATAAAATGGCTGCTAAACCTGAAACTATGGAAAATACCTTTGCTACTGCTCATGCCATACAAGTTACTATAGATGAATACGTTAGGCTGTTAGCTCAACTTCATGTGTCACATCCCAAGGTTTTGAAAATTGGGACTAGAATTTTTTTTGCATTTGCATGACATTCATGGGCATTGCATTGCATATTTGCATCAAGAAAAAAATCCTAAACAGAAATAAAGGACTAAAACCCTAAATAGTATATGCCACTTTGTTCCTAAAAGGAATTAAATTGGGTTTATAAAACCCACTGTTGCTAAGACAGTGATTATTTATAAATTATAGCCTAAAATGATCCAATGAATATTACAAATTTTAGAAACAAAATTGAGCTCATTTGGAGTTATTATGAAAAAGTTATGGAATAAATACAAACAAATAAATGTAAATAAAATGAAATATACAAAGATTTATAATTTCCCTACTTGAAAACTAGTAAAATATTATAAATATGATCCTATAATAATCTATTCCATTTAAAAAAAATTAGAAAAAAGAATCATATCATTTAGAGTTTGTATGCAAAAGATATAGAAGAAATACCAAAATAGAAAAAAAGAAAAAAAAGAAAAAAAATCTAAACGGGCCGGCCCACCAAACCGAACCAGCCATGACGCACACGCTGGAGGAAGGTATCGATCCCATGGTTGCTTTAATTTCCGTGCAAATCGATTTTCTTTAAACCTAACTCTATTCAAACTCTTATTACTTTTAATCTACAACTCCAAATCAACTTTCGTTTGTTTTTACTTGTTCCCTACCCCAAGATCTATCTCTCCACCGTCCTAAACCTCCATATAAACCCATGGAGGCACAGCTGTATGAGTTTCCCTTCTTGAAATCCCGAATCTACACATATCCGAATTTTATTTCGTTTATTCACCCATCTAGACTTCGTCGTTTGCCTTCGGCTAAAATACGAAAGTTGTAGATCTCGTAAAAATATTTCAATCCCGACAAACCTTACCTCTTTTCATCCACAACAGCCGGTGAATTTTGCACGGCATTATTTCAGATATGACGGTGTAAATCCAAGATGTACTCGCGCTCGTTTCTTCAAATCCAAATTTTTTTGGTGAAAAGGAAGCACTAATGATTCTATACAACTTTCATGTTGTAAGTTTTTCAATTTGATCTACGGATTTGTCTCTCTAACACAGATCTCTTTCTTATCTATTATGAGCCAAAATCGAGCCGATCTTCTTTTCTAGCCACTGGATCTCATCCCGACAGTCAAGATTAGAGATTATCAATAAAGGGGTACGAGCCAACCAGATCTCGCCACGTGTCAAGCCAGGTCAGCCCCGCGTCCCAGTCAGCATAGAATATTCCCAGGAAATATTCCCTGTAGATTTGAATTGAATTTAATTTGCAGAAAATTGTGTAAACTTGCAAAAATCATATAAAAAATTCCTAGATCCAAAAATAGCAAATAATAAATCAATGGATTCAGAACAATATGTAGAATATTAATATGGCATTATATCCAACCTTTACATTATTCATTTACTGTAGTAATTTAATTAGTTCTAATGGTCTTTTAGGTTAATAAATTCATAGGAAATTATCTGTAACTCCAAAAAATATGAACAATATATCAAATTGAAGCTGCTATAATGTAGATTAATAATATCTGGTTGGATCCAGGTTTTGCGGATTATTTACCCCATAGCAATTTAATTAGTATTAATGGCTTTAGAAATCATTAAATTCATAGTAAATTATTTGCATATCAAAAAAATATAAATAATATACCGATGCAAAGCTGGTTCCAAGTAGATCACTAATAAGCAATTAGTTCAGGCTTGGAATGTAAGGTTTGCCGTGAAGATTTAAATGGTTTAGTGTCATATTTAGAGTAATAAATTCATAATAAAATAAACGACATTCACAAAATTACAAATAATATGTCCCTGCAATAACAATCCTGTGGAGATTATAGATCTTATTTTAGTTTGATTTTTAGGCAACAAAAAATATATAAATGATTTAAAACTCATTAAAGACTATTTAAATCATATAAAAAGATCTATAACTTGGATTAAGGTAAATCCAACGCCTACTGGTTCGTATTAACGTCCTCTATCCAGTAAACCTAAGAAACAAATTTAATTCGATAGTTAGAACAGGCGTTATAATAGAACTATTAAAAACCCTATATTGGCAAGTAATTATTAATAACAAGTACTCCATTGCATTAATTGGTCTCTTGCATGCATCATATACTTAAGTATTGTTTAGAGAACTAAAATAACAACCATTGTGACTTATTATATTGTCATGCATGAATTTGTTGCATTTGTTTGATCTCTATGTGTTGTTGTTTATGTTGTATGCAATTATTTGCTCGATAGATTGCGAGGAGTGCAACTACTATGATTGTAACTACTATGATTGCAAGTATTGTGGTTATGATGAGTGCAACCATTAAATCTATGAGGATTGTGAGGATTATCTAATCGACTACATCTACGACAAAGACAAGTGGTGCTATCTTGGTCATAACTGTCCTACTGTTTTCCTATGCATTATAGATGTTTTCGTAGAATTTCATATGTAGGAATTGATGTGTACATGCTATGCTATCTCCTATATTATTTCCTAGAATTCCTTGTTTATGAGCCATCGTATTGGTAGATTGTTTAGCTAAGCTATTTAGACGAGGAAGGGAATCACACCGTGAAAAGTTATGTGTTTTGAAAGGATTATATTTTTCTAAATGACAAACCAACATGATTTTAGTGAACCACCTGGGCGGAATGGCATTGATTGGGTCATCGAGTGTGGATTATGGTGGGGAATGCCGCTCAGGACACTGATAAAGGATTGGGTTCTTTGTTTGGTAGCTTTAGGTTGTGGCGACCCGAACCCTATGTATCTAGAGATGTAGAATAGTGTAGGTTGGTACGGTGCATGGATGGGTTTGGAAATCTCTTCCCGAATTGTCTCGTCTTGGACTTCTCCCTATCATCACACAATATGAGTGTGGTGGTCCGAGCTAGGTTGGCCAAGTCACATGGGTAAAGTGTACAAACCCCTGCAGGGTGTCTAAACTAAGCACTTATCCATGTCCCCGGTTATGGACAATTTGAGCGACCTAATATTGATGCTATGACATATTTCCCACTCATCCTTATTTCTTAATTACTTAAAACTTGTCGGGTGAACATAACTGGGTAGGAGCACCTGGGAGTGAACCAGAGTGTCCTATTTATCGTATTGGAAAACTACTTTGTTACGAATGTTATGGAAAAACTATTGCTTTACGCAAATGAGCCTTAACTCCAAGGCAAATAAGCATGTAGTTGATAGATCTATTGTTAACCACTTTATCCTACTTGCCATACATTCCATGTATTGACCCTTCGGGGCTGCTACGTTTTATGTTGCAGGTTATATCGTATATGAGTGATCGTTCATAGGTCGCGAGACTCCACTCAACAATTGTTCGCCTGTGGCACATTTGAAGAATGGAGATCTACCTTGTTATTGTTTCCGCTATGTACTTGTGTAATATAATGTAAATTCTGGATCATATTCATTGTATTTATGATTTACAATTATATTTGGTATCATTTTGTACTGTGTGTGCCAGTGAACCGATCCAGGGATTGGCATTATACACATGAACTCAGCCTTATCAGGCGAGGGTGTTAAAAGATGGTATCAGAGCTGTGTGTTGACTGTAGGATCGTGACCTTAGAAATTGATTAGCAATAAGAGACCTCTATTAGGAGAACTATCATATTTCCTACTTATTAGATGTTATTATATTCCTTGTCTATCTTTTCTATAACCTCTTCTTGTTCAAAATTTGTAGTTGTCCATTCTTATGATACCTATATGAGAGTTAGCATATAAGTAAAACAATAAATAAGATGACATAAATTAACATCTCACCAAGTTTGGGTAGGTCTGGACCACCATATTTTATCTCTTTAGGAGATCATCGCTATCGTGTTAGCATATTGTTCTTACCAACTGTGGTATGATAATATAGGTTGCTTGATTATTTGTACTGTACCATATTGTGTGATGCCTTGTTTAGGATCTATTGTTTTGAAACTCTAAAGTTGCTGGAGTTGTCGTGTGGTTTTAAAATCATTTTAGTGGTGTAATTTGATTGAAATTCGGAGATTACTGCTGCAGTTTCTGCCTGACCTGTTGTACCGCGTGATTTTTCATATTTGTTTGGTAACTCATAAAAATACGAAAAATAGGATCTGGAGCATAATTACCTGTAGTACATGCACAAAAATTAGCTAAAATTCCTGACGAGTTTAAGTCGGTCAGAAAAAATCGTGAAGTCTACTGTACCGTTTTGACAGATTTTGTTTATTGCTTATATGTTGCTCTATTTTACTCTACTATTGTTTCCAATGCTTTCAAACTATTTTGTGGTCATATACTACTAAGTTTACACACCTGTAATGATATTATACAAGTTTTTTCTTGTTTGTTGATTATTTATGATTGTTTGCTTGTTTGTGACATTGATTGCTTCATATATTTATGGGTAGGGTTATTTTCTATAGAATCTATTCTTCCCTATCTTGAACCCTTGGAGATATAATGATGTATTAAGTGGAAAGTTTTATAACCTAATGCATCGACAAAGGAGAATAGTTCATCTAATGTAACAGAAGGATGTGGAAGTATGAAGTGTTGCAAAGAATATTATGTAGTAGATTACGGAACCTGAAAGTTAAAGTATCGATAGTTTAGTTTTTGTTGTACCTTGTAGATTGGATACATTGGAGTCTACATCAAGCATTAGTTCGTGCCCATGGAAACCTTCTTCAAGGCAAGTGAGGATGCCCGAGTGATAGAAAAACGTGATTAACCTATCCTCATACAGGGTAATGATTTGGATGTAGGATGGATTGATCACCATTCCTACTACTCTTATTATTCGCTCTTGTACTGTTGGCCTTGCGAATCTTGAGTGCCTTTCAAACATAGCAGAGAGCCGGCATTGAACCTAGACCATAGAATGGCATGATTTTAAATCCTTACAGGAGCATCCATTGCTAAGCTTAGGAATGTACGGTAAGAATGAATCTCAACCATTATTAATGGGCATCATGAAGCAAATGTTCCCTATTTGTCCACCATGAGATTTTTGCTAGTTCAAGTAGTGATTTTTGAAAAACTATCAATCATGTAGGTTAGAATGTGCAAGAGACATTGTGCCAATAAAAGTCTAAAGGAGAACCAATCTAAGCCAACCTAGCCAGTTTGTTTTAAGGGTGGTAGCGCCCTAGTGAATCCTTAGCCCATTTTTCTTGCTAGCCATTCCGAATCTCGGGACGAGATTCATCTTAAGGGGGTTAGTCTGTCACATCCCAAGGTTTTGAAAATTGGGACTAGATTTTTTTTTGCATTTGCATCACATTCATGGCCATTGCATTGCATATTTGCATCAAGAAAAATTCCTAAATAGAAATAAAGGACTAAAACCCTAAACAGTATATGCCACTTTGTTCCTAAAAGGAATTAAATTGGATTTATAGAACCCACTATTGCCAAGGCAGCGATTATTGCTAAATTATAGCCTAAAATGATCCAATGAATATTACGAAATTTTAGAAACATAATTGAGCTCATTTGGAGTTATTATGAAAAAGTTATAGAATAAATACAAACAAATAAATGTAAATAAAATGAAATATACAAAGATTTATAATTTTACTACTTGAAAACTAGTAAAATATTACAAATATGATCCTATAATAATCTATTCGATTTTAGAAAATTTTAGAAACAAGAATCATATCATTTAGAGTTTGTATGCAAAAGATATAGAAGAAATATCAAAATAGAAAAAAGAAAAAAAGGAAAAAAAATCTAAACCACCAGACCGAACCAGCCATGACGCACACGCTAGAGGAAGGTATCGATCCCATGGTTGCTTTAATTTCCGTGCAAATCGATTTTCTTCAAACCTATCTCTATTCAAACTCTTATAACTTTTAATCTACAATTCTAAATCAACTTCCGTTTATTTCTACTTGTTCCCTACTCCAAGACCTATCTCTCCACCGTCCTAAACATCCATATAAACCCATGGAGGTATAGCTGTATGAGTTTCCCTTCTTGAAATCTCGAATCTACACATATCCGAATTTTATGTCGTTTATTCACCCATCTAGACTTCATTGTTTCCCTTCGGCCAAAACACGAAAGTTGTAGATCTCATCGAAATCTTTCAATCCCGATAAACCTCACCTCTTTTTCATCCACCACAGCCGGAGAATTTTGCACCGCAATATTTCAGATATGACAGTGTAAATCCAAGATGTACTCGCGCTCGCTTCTTCAAATCCAAATTCCTTTGGTGAAAAGGTAGCACTAATACTTCTCTACAACTTTCATGTTGTAAGTTTTTCAATTTGATCTACGAATTTATCTCTCTAATACAGATCTCTTTCTTATCTATTATGAGCCAAAATCGAGCTCATCTTCTTTTCTAGCCACTGGATATCATCCCGACGGTCAAGATTAGAGTTTATCAACAAAGGGGTACGAGCCAACCAGATCTTGCCACGTGTCAAGCTAGGTCAGCCCCGCGTCCCAGTCAGCATAGAATATTCCCAGGGAATATTCCCTGTAGATTTGAAATTGAATTTAATTTGTAAAAAATTGTGTAAACTTGCAAAAATCATATAAAAAGATTCATAGATCCAAAAATTGTTGGAGATATGCCCAAGAGGCAATAATAAAGTGGTTATTATCATATCTTCACACTTATGATAAATGTTTACATACCATGCTATAATTGTATTAACCGGAAACATTAATACTTGTGTGATTTGTAAACTAAAATAAGAGTCCCTAGTAAAGCCTTTTGTTAAACTAGCTTGTTGGTTAATATATGATCATGGTTTCCTGATCATGAACATAGAGATGTTATTAACAACGGGATCATATCATTAGGAGAATGATGTGATGGACATACTCCTATAGATAAGCGTAGCATAAAGATCAAGTCATTTCAATAGTTCAATTGCTATATGCTTTCTGATACATAGTAACCTAATTCCTTCGACCATGAGATCATGCATATCACCTTTTCCGGATGGATGCTTTGATGTCATCAAACACCACACCGTAACAGGGTGGCTATAAAGGTGGCATTGAGTGTTCAGAAAGTATTGGTTGAAACACATGGATCAAGAGTGGGATTTGTCCATCCATATGACGGATAGATATACGCTGGGCCCTCTCGGTGAAATGTCATCCAATTAGCTTGCAAGCATGTGACTGGCTCACAAGGGATCACATATCATGGGAACGAGAAAAGAGTACTTATCGGTAACGAGGTTGAACTAGGTATGCAGAGATACCGACGATCATAACCTCGGATAAGTAAACTATCGTGAGACAAAGGGAAATTGGTATCGTATGTAAGTGGTTCATTCGATCGCAAAGTAATCGTAGAAATATGTGGGAGCCATATGAATTTCCAGATTCCTCTATTGGTTATTGTTCGGAGAAGTGTCTCGATCATGTCCGCATATTTCACGAACCGTAGGGAGACACACTTAAGGATTCGACGTTGTTTTGAGTAGTTATGGTATTATGAGAAAGAGACCGAATGTTGTTCGGAGTCTCGGATGGGATCCGGGATATCACGAGGTGATCCGGAATGGTCCGGAGAATAAGATTCATATAAGGAAAGTCCCATTTCGGAGTTCGGGAATGATTCCGGTGTTTTCATCGGGAATGTTCTAGAAGGTTCCGGATTGTCCGGCACTCCGGGGGGGGGGGAGGGTACATGAATGTGTCATTGCATATTGGAATGATTGCATCATGTACTAAGTGTTCTTGCTGTTCCAAAACTTGAAAGTCAAACTGCCAGTTTGAAAGTCAAACGGCTAAAACAGGAAACTGTGGGAAACAGGAAACTGTGGGAAACAAGCAAGAGGAGGTTGAAACCAACTTGGAGGAGGAGTTCCTCTCCTCCAAGCCGGCGGCCAGCCCTAGGCCGAGTTGGGGAGGGACTCCCCTCCCTCCCTGGCGCGCCTAGCCCCTCCACCTATAAAAGGAGGGGCAGGGCCTCCTCCTTGAGACACACAAGTTTCTACCTCTAATCTCCGGTTTAGAGCCGTTTTGGTTTAGAGCTTCTAATTGCTTTAGCCTGCGGTTTAGAGCCTTCTAATTGGTGTGTCTAATCTCTAGACCACTAATAGCCCTCTCTCATAATCCACCATACTCGCTCCGGCTTAAGGCGAAGCCCTGCGGGATCTCCCCTCTACTTCCGGTACCACGCCGTTGTGCTGCCGGAATCGCGAGGAGAGTGCTACAACCTCCGCTGCCTGCTGGAACAAGGGAGAGGAAGGTCTTCGTCGAGTACCGAACGTGTGACCGACTGCGGGAGCGCTGCCGGAACGTGGCGCCGGAAGGATCGTCTACGCGATCTTGAGATCGGAAAGAGTACGACTACATCACCCACGAGAATCTGCTCTCGTTAACCGCTTTGGAATCTTCGAGGGTAAGTTATTCCATCGACTCGTTGCTATAATCTAGTAGATAGATCTTGGCTTGTTTGTTTGTGTGCGATATAAATTTTTTGTTTTCCATGCTACGAACCCCAACAGTGGTATCAGAGCCGTGTCTATATGTAGATCTGTTGCACGAGTAGAACACAATGGTCATTGTGGGCGTTGATACTTTTATTGCTGATTGCTTCTTGTGTACTTTGCATCTTGCGGTATGTTGGGATGAAGCGGCCCGGGCTAACCTTACATGACATCGTTCATGAGACTTTCTCCACGCTTGACATGCAACTTGTATTGCATAAGTGGCTTTGCGGGTGCCTGTTTCTCCTAGCATAGTTAAGATCCAATTTACAACGGGTGATTAACAATACTAGTATCAATGTTGTGGTTCTTGTTCGTAAGTTAGAACGACACTTATTGAAAGCCCCAAACCACGTAAAACATGCAAAGAAAGTAGAGGCGTCTAACTTTGTTTTGCAGGGGTGTGCTGTGATGTGATATGGCCATGATTGTGATTATATATGATGTATGCAATGTTCCTTATTGTAAGTTGGCAACCGGCAGGAGCCATATGGTTGTCTTTAATTTATGTTAAGACCCGCGTGTCTATTCAAAGTAGTTGTAATAGTTGAAGCCGGTGGACGACAACCATGGAGAGGCGTCATTGACCTTGATGCAATGCCGGTGATGATGAAGATCATGTTCGTGCTGGAAGATGGAGATCGGAAGCACAAAGAAGAAAGGCCATATCATATCACAAATTATGAATTGCATGTGATGTTAATCCTTTATGCATCTTGTATTGCTTAGTAGACGACGGTAGCATTATAAGATGATCCCTCATGCACATGAATTTCAAGTCATAAAGTGTTCACCCTTAGTTAGCACCGTTGCTAAAGCTTGTTGTTTCGAAGCACCACGTGATGATCGGGTGTGTTAGATTCTGCAAGTGTATACAACGTGAGCAAGCCAGATTTGCTCATGCGGAAACTAAGGTTTGATCTTGACGAGCCTAGCATGTACAAACATGGCCTCAGGAACACGGATTACCGAAAGGTAGAGCATGAGTCATATAGTAGATATGATGAACATGTTGATTGTTCGCCATTGAAGCTATATCAACTCTCGTGATGATCGGTTTTGATGTGGTGGATTTGGTTCATGTGATCACTAAAACAATGTGAGGGATATTGTTTTGAGTGGGAGTTCACCTAGATTAATTTAATTATTAATTAGAACTCAATTTATCATAAACTAAATCAAAGTGAATTTGCATAGTTGTTGTAGTCATTGGCATCCGTTTACCACCTTGCGCTTAGTTATAATTGAGATGATAGAACTATAGAATTCTGGTTAGTTACTTTACGAACTGGTATCGTATTGTTTTGAAGTGTTAATCTAAAGTTTAAAAGTCCTATTGCAAACTTTCAGTAAGTTCCGGTTACTCCATGAAGTTTAATGATTAGTATTAAATCAAGAGTAACAATTCCAAGTGTTAGTATATAAGTATCATGTTTGTCTCCATGATTCTTGATATTCAAAGGATTCTCTTAATATCAAGGTTATCTAGGATCTGAAAGAGTTGTTTCAGAAACCATGATGTGTTGAAGATATTGTGATATCTGAAACAAAGTATTGGTTACAACATGATAGAGTATAATATGGCAAAAGTCATGTTCTCATATTTGATGAGAAATTGCAAAAGGTTGGAGACACTAGTTGTCCTAATCCTCCAAAAGGTTTTGGAGAGCAACATTATACTCGCGTTTCACCGTTACAAGCTAAAAGTAGCTTGATCATGGATTAATCCATGATAAGGGTGAATATTTGATGTAGGTAAAATGTTTACTATACCAAGAGATTACTAAAGAAAGGAATTTGAAAGAACACCAAACATTTGATGATGGTGATCTACTTCAAAGTGCAAGTCCAAAGACATTGGTATTTAACTATACACGCTTTGGACTATATGTCATATGTTTGACTCCACTATTGATGTTGATAGATTCTTTCAAACAGAAAAGGAAATATTGAAAGAGAATCTCATAAATATATGGCAGAAAAGAAAAGACTAGAATTGTTCAGTTTAAGTATATAGATGATATACATGTTATGGCTATATTCTTTGCTTATTAAACAATGTGGTTATTAAGTATTTGATACTGAATTTGTTGGTGTGAATCGTCATACGAAACAACAGAATTCATGAACTACAATGGCCTAAGTAACTAGCAAAAGAATATGTGATGATGTTCATCGAGAACAAATAAAGGGTTATTGTGTTGCTCGTTAAAACATCAAAGCTTGCCTTCAAAGATTTGTTTTATCAGGTATTATGAGAACAAAAGGGTTGTTCAAATAATTGCCGTAATCCATAAAAGATGGATTCGCAAATCTCGTTGGAGACATCACATCCATAAAACTAGTGCTAAAGATGTCAAAAGACAAATTGATTGAAAGATCACTTAGGAAGTGACATCGCCATTTAAATTATACTGGAAAGAAAACATGAAGAAACTCCATGTGGATGGAATTTTGGAGTCTTTTGATTTTTGATCAAATGACACTTGTGAAACTTTCCTAGAGATAATTGAAACTTCGTTCATAGGCCAAAAGGGAACGAATGACTAGCTTATTTGAACTTGTACATATTGTTGTACGAAGTCCATTATGTGTAGTCAAGAGCGATGAATTTCAACTTCATTTGCTTTCTCCGAAAATTTGAGTGAATATATGAATATTTACTTAATAAGGATGAAGTATGAAACATTTGAAAAGTTCAAAGACTTTCAAGATGAAGTGCAAAATCATTGTAACAAGAATATAAACAGTTTATGATAAAGATCATAAAGGAAGATATTTGAGTTACAGAGTTTAGCATAATACCTAACATTTAAGGAATTGTTCCGTGGATTTGCATTTCCCAAAACACCATAAGGGTATGGAGCGTTCGAGGTATGTAATTAAACCTTGTTTGACATGGTAAGATCAAAGGTATAATTCATAAAACTGCCATTATATTTTAGAGATTAAAAGCTTTAGAGATTACCGTTTTTCCACTGAAAAGAGCTTCATCATAATCCGTTGAAATGACACCATATAAGGTTATGGTTTGGGATAAAACCCAAGTAGTCCTTTCTTAAAACATTTGGTATGCTGTGCATAAGAAAGATGTGTGCAACCAAAGTAGGATGAACCTGTCTTTGTATAACTGTTAAGTATTCCTCCATAAACACCGGAGACAAAAGTGTTTGTTGCTTAGAACGTCAAGTTTCTTTGAGAAGGAATTTTTTCGTGAAAAGTTAAGTGGGAGGACAATAGAACTTTGATAAGGTTAAAAGAACCTTAGCTATATGTGCAGAGTTGCGCAGCGCCGAAAAGTGTTCCGGAGGCAGCAACAATGCTCATGGCTCACGTACCTCAAAGGTTGTGGTCACGGAGATCCAAGTTCCTATTGAAACAAGTAGGTCGGATGAACAATCAAATACCAAGATTTGAGGGTTGAATCATTATTTGAGAATAATGAACCGACTACATGCAAAGAAGCGATGATGGGCCCTGACTCCGTAAAATGGCTTGAAGCCATAAAATTCGTGATAGTTCCATACACGAGAAATCAAGTTTTGAACTTGAAGGACCCTCGAGAAAGGTGTAAGACCTTACAGTTGTGTCTGGATCTATAAAGAAATAGACATGGATGTTTTACATCTATGAAATAGTCGACATGTTGGGAAAGAGTTCACAAAATGTTCAAAGGTTGACTATGACAAGATTTGATCTTTCATAGCGATATTTAGTCTAGACGGATTAATGTAGCAACCACTACATATAATTTTGTTATATGGTAGTTGAATAAACAAAACAAGTTCTTCTAATAGAATTGTTACCTAGGACGTGTGCATGACACCGTCCATAGGGTTTTGTTAATTCAAAGGATGCTAAAAGCATATGCAAACTTAAATGGTTAAAGTGAGCATCGCGGAGTTGGAATCTTCACTGTGATGAAACTGTTAAAGGAGTTTAAAAGTTCATTAGAGACGATGAAGATGCTTGCATTTGCAAGAAATTAAGTGGGAGCGCTAAGACATGTTTCTAATACATTATGTGGAAGACATATTGTTGATTGGAAATAATGTATCTTTTATTAACACATATTAAGAATTTCATCCCGATGAAAGACTTAGGCAAAACCCAAATATTTGGCATCAATAGACGCTAATATGGTTGTGCCAGAAGTACATAGACAAGATATTGAATGAGTTCAATATAGAAACTACAAGAGAGGTTCTTGTCGCACATAAAGGATTGAATGAGTTCAATGTTGATGATATATTCAATTGTATTGACATTTGGTAAAGTGAAACAAATAATCAAGTATAGATTGATACTTGATGTATGAAATCACAAAGAGTATTTATATCAATCATACTGTGATATGTACAAATCCAGATATGTCCTATGCTCTAAATGTTGTGAGCATATACCAGAATGATTCGTAAGATGATCATTGGACAATAGTAAGGATATTCTTATGATCTTTTGGAAGAACTAAGAGTATAATATTTGTAGAAGTGACAAATAGATGGTTAGTTCATTGTAAAAGTACTACATTGATACTAGCTTTGTCACAAAGTACAAATTAAGTTTATCTCAATCTAAACTAAAGGTGGCACAATATAATGGAAAGTGAGTTCCATAATGGATTTGGATGAGTTCCAAAGTTAAAGACATTGTGACAGATACTACAACAAAAGGCTAAGTATATGACTGCTATTTTAGCAGCAAAAGAGGGCATTTGTGTCAAGTAGTTTGTTATCAAACTAGGTGTAGTTCACAGTGGGATAATACTATGAAGATATATTGTGCGACAATATTATCAACATGTTTTAACCCCAAAGAACTAAAGGTCACACCAAAAGACCAAATTTATACAAAGCCATCTCATTAGAGAATGAGTGATGCGTAGAGACGCAAAGACATGCAATTACACACGGACCTAGAAGTGTCAGATCCGGAGATCAGTTGACCACTAGCAATCGTGTACATACAACACCGGAAAGCCATAGGTGTTGAATACACAAAGGTTTGAAACTAGATTATTGACTCTAGTGCAAGTGGGAGACTGTTGGAGATATGCCCAAGAGGCAATAATAAAGTGGTTATTATCATATCTTCACACTTATGATAAATGTTTACATACCATGCTATAATTGTATTAACCGGAAACATTAATACTTGTGTGATTTGTAAACTAAAATAAGAGTCCCTAGTAAAGCCTCTTGTTAAACTAGCTTGTTGGTTAATATATGATCATGGTTTCCTGATCATGAACATAGAGATGTTATTAACAACGGGATCATATCATTAGGATAATGATGTGATGGACATACTCCTATAGATAAGCATAGCATAAAGATCAAGTCATTTCAATAGTTCAATTGCTATATGCTTTCTGATACATAGTAACCTAATTCCTTCGACCATGAGATCATGCATATCACCTTTTCCGGATGGTTGCTTTGATGTCATCAAACACCACACCGTAACAGGGTGGCTATAAAGGTGGCATTGAGTGTTCAGAAAGTATTGGTTGAAACACATGGATCAAGAGTGGGATTTGTCCATCCATATGACGGATAGATATACTCTGGGCCCTCTCGGTGAAATGTCATCCAATTAGCTTGCAAGCATGTGACTGGCTCACAAGGGATCACATATCACGGGAACGAGAAAAGAGTACTTATCGGTAACGAGGTTGAACTAGGTATGCAGAGATACCGACGATCATAACCTCGGATAAGTAAACTATCGTGAGACAAAGGGAAATTGGTATCGTATGTAAGTGGTTCATTCGATCGCAAAGTAATCGTAGAAATATGTGGGAGCCATATGAATTTCCAGATTCCTCTATTGGTTATTGTTCGGAGAAGTGTCTCGATCATGTCCGCATATTTCACGAACCGTAGGGAGACACACTTAAGGATTCGACGTTGTTTTGAGTAGTTATGGTATTACGAGAAAGAGACCGAATGTTGTTCGGAGTCTCGGATGGGATCCGGGATATCACGAGGTGATCCGGAATGGTCCGGAGAATAAGATTCATATAAGGAAAGTCCCGTTTCGGAGTTCGGGAATGATTCCGGTGTTTTCATCGGGAATGTTCTAGAAGGTTCCGGATTGTCCGACACTCCGGGGGGGGGGGGGGGGGGAGGGTACATGAATGTGTCATTGCATATTGGAATGATTGCATCATGTACTAAGTGTTCTTGCTGTTCCAAAACTTGAAAGTCAAACTGCCAGTTTGAAAGTCAAACGGCTAAAACAGGAAACTGTGGGAAACAGGAAACTGTGGGAAACAAGCAAGAGGAGGTTGAAACCAACTTGGAGGAGGAGTTCCTCTCCTCCAAGCCGGCGGCCAGCCCTAGGCCGAGTTGGGGAGGGACTCCCCTCCCTCCCTGGCGCGCCTAGCCCCTCCACCTATAAAAGGAGGGGCAGGGCCTCCTCCTTGAGACACACAAGTTTCTACCTCTAATCTCCGGTTTAGAGCCGTTTTGGTTTAGAGCTTCTAATTGCTTTAGCCTGCGGTTTAGAGCCTTCTAATTGGTGTGTCTAATCTCTAGACCACTAATAGCCCTCTCTCATAATCCACCATACTCGCTCCGGCTTAAGGCGAAGCCCTGCGGGATCTCCCCTCTACTTCCGGTACCACGCCGTTGTGCTGCCGGAATCGCGAGGAGAGTGCTACAACCTCCGCTGCCTGCTGGAACAAGGGAGAGGAAGGTCTTCGTCGAGTACCGAACGTGTGACCGACTGCGGGAGCGCTGCCGAAACGTGGCGCCGGAAGGATCGTCTACGCGATCTTGAGATCGGAAAGAGTACGACTACATCACCCACGAGAATCTGCTCTCGTTAACCGCTTTGGAATCTTCGAGGGTAAGTTATTCCATCGACTCGTTGCTACAATCTAGTAGATAGATCTTGGCTTGTTTGTTTGTATGCGATAGAATTTTTTTGTTTTCCATGCTACGAACCCCAACAAAAATAGCAAATAATATATCAATGGATTCATAAAAACGTGTAGAATATTAATATGGCATTATATCCAACCTTTACAGTATTCCTTTACTGTAGTAGTTTAATTAGTTTTAATGGTATTTTAGGTTAATAAATTCATAGGAAATTATCTGTAACTCCGAAAAATATGAACAATATATCAAATTGAAATGATACAATGTAGATTAATAATATCTGGTTGGATATAGATTTTGTGGATTATTTACCGTGTAGAAATTTAATTAGTATTAATGGCTTTAGAAACCATTAAATTCGTAGTAAATTATTTGCATATCACAAAAATATAAATAATATACCGATGGAAAGCTGGTTCCAAGTAGATCACCAATATGAAATTAGTTTAGGCTTTGACTGTAAGGTTTTGCGGTGAAGATTTAAATGGTTTAGTGTCATATTTAGAGTAATAAATTCATAATAAAATAAATAACGTTCAAAAAATTACAAATAATATGTCCCTGGAATAACAATCCTGTGTTGATTACAGATCGTATTTTAGTTTGATTTTTAGACAAAAGAAACTATATAAATGATTTAAAACTCATTAAAGACTATTTAAATCATACAAAAAGATCTATAACTCGGATTAGGGTTAATCTAACGCCTACTAGTTCGTATTAACGTCCTCTATCTAGTAAACCCAAGAAACAAATTTAATTCGACAGTTAGAACATGCGTTATAACAGAACTATTAAAAATCCTATATTGGGAAGTAATTATTAATAACAAGTACTCCATTGCATTAATTGGTCTCTTGCATGCATCATATACTTTAGTATTATTTATAGAACTAAAATAACAACCATTGTGACTTATTAAGTTGTCATGCATGCATTTGTTGCATTTGTTTGATCTCTATGTGCTGTTGTTTATGTTGTATGCAATTATTTGCTCGATAGATTGAGAGGAGTGCAACTACTATGGTTGCAACTACTATGATTGCAAGTATTGTGGTTATGATGAGTGAAACCATTAAATCTATGAGGATTGTGAGGATTATCTAATCGACTACATTTACAACAAAGGCAAGTGGTGCTATCTTGGTCATAAATGTCCTACTATTTTCCTATGCATTATAGATGTTTTTGTATAATTGCATATGTAGGAATTGATGTGTACATGCTATGCTATGTCCTATATTATTCCCTACAATTCCTTGTTTATGAGCCATCGTATTGGTAGATTGCTTAGCTAAGCTATTTAGACGAGGAAGGGAATCACACCGTGAAAAGTTATGTGTTTTGAAAGGATTATATTTTTCTAAATGACAAACCAACATGATTTTAATGAACCACCTGGGCGGAATGACATTGATTGGGTCATCGAGTGCAGATTATGATGGGGAATGCCGCCCAGGACACCGAGAAATGATTGGTTTCTTTGTTTGATAGCTTTCGTGTGCAACCATGTGCCAATAATGAAATAGGCGGTTGGCTGGACTTAGTAGGTTGTGCCGACCCGAACCCTACGTAGCGAGAGATGTAGAATAGTGTAGGTTGGTACGGTGCGTGGATGGGTTTGAAAAGCTCTTCCCGAATTGTCTCGTCTTGGACTTCTCCCTATCATCACACAATATGAGTGTGGTGGTCCGAGATGGGTTGGCCAAGTCACATGGGTAAAGCGTACAAACTTCTGCAGGGTGTCTAAACTAAGTACTTAGCCGTGTCCCCGGTTATGGATAATTTGAGCGACCTAATACTGATGCTATGACATATTTCTCACTCATCCTTATTTCTTAATTACTTAAAACTTGTTGGGTGAATATAAAATGGGTAGGAGTACCTGGGAGTGAACCAGAGTGTCCTATTTATCGTATTGGAAAACTACTTTGTTACAATTGTTAGGGAAAAACTATTTCTTTACGCAAATGAGCCTTAACTCCACTAGCCAAATAAGCATGTAGTTGATAGATCTGTTGTTAACCACTTTAGCCTACTTGCCATACATTCCATGTATTGACCCTTCGGGCTGCTACGTTTTATGTTGCAGGTTATATCGTATATGAGTGATCGTTCATAGGTCGCGAGACTCCACTCAAAAATTGTTCGCCTGTGGCACATTTGAAGAATGGAGATCTACCTTGTTATTGTTTCCGCTGTGTACTTGTGTAATATAATTTAAATTCTGGATCATATTCGTTGTATTTATGATGCATAGTTATATTTGGTATCATGTTGTACTGTGTGTGCCAGTGAACTGATCCATGGATTGGCATTATACACATAAAATCAGCCTTATCAGGCTAGGTGGGAAAGGGAAGCTGAAATTGACAGAAACAATAGTGTGTGCACTATCACCACTAAACCACAAGTAGCCCCTATTCCTCCTACTATGCCTAAGCCTATTGATCCTACTACTAGTGATGCTATGTTTGATTTTGATATTGATGGTTGCAATATTTCTGAAGTGATTATGTTCTTGCAAAATCTTGCTAGAAGTCCTGATGCTAGTGATATGCATGTTGCCTTCACTAAACATATTACAGATGCTCTTGTTAAGATTAAGGAAGAAAAGCTAAAACACAAAGCTTCTATTTCTAGGAAAGTAGAATATAGTTGGGAACCCATTATTAATACGCAAGTGAATGACTTTGACCTCAAAGCTTCATGTGATCTTGGTTCTAGTGTCTCTATTATGCCTAGGAAGATTTATGAAATGTTTGATTTGCCACCATTAGAAGATTGTTATTTGAATGTCCCACTCAATGATAATCTAAGAAGAAACTCATGGGGAGTATTAATAATTTTCTCATTATGGTTAACAATGCTTATTCCCTGTTGATTTCTGTGTTTTGGATGTTGAATACAATGCTTCTTGTCCTATTACTTTGGGAAGACCTTTTCTTAGAACAATTGGTGCCATCATTGATATGAAAGAAGGCACCATTAAATATCATTTTCCATTGAATAAAGGTATTGGACACTTCCCTATGAGAAGAGAGAGGTTGATTTTTGCTCCTCCTTTGAAAGCAAGGTTTGATGTTAATGCTTCCTCATTTGAAAACACTTGATTCTTCTCGCTTCTTGTGCCTAACTTAAAGGCGTTAAAGAAAATTACTTGTTGGGAGATAACCCAAGAGTTTACTTGAGTCTTGGAAGTTATTACTACTGTAATGACCTCTCCTTATCCTTTTTGTTTGCTTTTTGTGCCAAGAATGACCTCTAATGAGAGGGAACTAATATTTGGGGAGTTTCTGTGTCGAAACAGATTTATGTCCTCCACCAAAAAAATTCGTGAGGAGGCTCTGTAACTCGGATTGAGCTCAAAATTTACTAATAAATCCCCCAGTATGTTGGATAACTTTCGTTAGTTCAACACTTTTTGATTTGAGAAACAGAAGATGTTCGAAAAAATTCGTTTCTACCTGCTTGTCGTTTTTGACAGATTTCTGCCATTATTTGCATTTGCTTCTTATTGATTCCTTTTTGAGATCTCTTCAGGTAAATTGAGTTTCTTTGAAGGAGTTACTTCAGTTGCTTGTGTTCTTAGTGAAAAGCCTTGCTGTTCCAAATCTTTGCCGGTGGTCTAATATCTTTTGAATAAGCTAATGTTGCTAATGAAAATTGTGTGAAGTTTTGTATGAAGGAAAAATTTCAGGTGTAGAGAGAGAGAGTGTGATGCAATAAGATGAATAATGGACAAAAGCTAAAGCTTGGGGATGCCACCATGGTGTCACCCCAAGAAATATCAAAGAGGTACAAGCGTCAATGCTTGGGGATGCCCAAGGCATCCCCTTCTTCATCAATAAAAAGCTTAGGTCTGTCTAGACACTTCACTTTTATTTCTCATGCACAGTTGTGTTGTTTTTGGAGCGTCTTAGTTTTCGTTTGCTTTGCTTAGTTTTTTTAGTTTGCTTTAGTAGTTTTTACCCCCATTTTTGCTGTGTTGCTTTTTAAATAAGTTTGCTCGGTGTTTGGAAAGGAGAAGTAAGTTCTTGCTTGAAGTGCAAGAGGAGCTTGCATTGACTGTGACTAAGACTTTAGCATGACATGCTAGGTGTTGTTTTTTTCATTATTCTTAGTGATTATTGCTGTAGCATGTCTTGTTCCAAACAATTGGGATTGCTTAGTGTGCCTTGAAGAAATTATGCGTTGTTTTAGCATGCAAAAGCATAGTATTGTGGTATTCTCCTTTGATGTTTTGCTTGGGTTGACTTGGCACATGCTTACACCATGTTATGACTATGACAAGTCACCATTAGCCTCTATGATCATTTAGTCCTTGACTTGTAGTACCACTCTTTGCTTTGATTAGTTTGCTTTGTTGCATTGCATAATTATGGCCATTATTGCTCTCTTAGTTGGTTGCTCCCAGTATTTTCTAGCCTCCACTTGTATGAGTAAGTTCAACTCATGCTTCCAACTCCAAAGAAACCAAGTTATTCCAAAGTGTCCACTATAAACTCCTATGCATGGTGTGTTACACCATTCCAAGTATATTCTTGTTTTCAGCTATCTTCCAACTAAAAACTATTTTGTTATGTGAAAACTTAGTGATTAAAGCCCTCATGAACTTGATGGCACACTTTATTCTTTGCCCCTAATAAACTTGAACCATTGAGGCAACTTTGTTGTATATGCTTGCACTTATAAGTTGGGATTAGCAGAACCGTGCTGTCACGAGGAACGTTTTCAACATTGCACTTTTACTTTTTGTACTTTGTTGATATCATGCTCTTTTGTCTATGGATGTTACCGGTGTGAAATGAAGTGGGAACTTGTAAGTCCATGGAGTTTGTATTCTGTGTTAGAGAAACACCTGGGCCGCTAGCCTAAGCCATGCCTAATCATGGTGGAAACTTGCAGCATCACCATAGTGAGATATCTATGAAGCATCCTCAATAAAAAGCTATGCATATGGTAAATAAAAAGATTGATGAGATGCTCATTGTCAGCTTGCCTTGTCATTTTGGTTATGGGAAAGCTCCTGTACCATGTGCAAGGGGTACACCCGTTGGCGGTTCTCAATGATATGCAAATACTTAAAGTGGCAAGAACTTACCTGGGCCCTAAGTTGAGTATCCATGAGTGTAGTGTCACATCCCAAAATTTTCCAAATTTTGAAATGTGAAAAATAAAAAAATAAAATAAATAATTGTTGAAATTTAGGGTGAAAAGAAACTTTTTGATTGCAAATGGAAACATCAAAACCCATCTTGAACAAACTTTGAATGAAAAGGGAACCAAACAAGATTTCAATCAAGTGAAATGCATTCATCAATGAATGTATCTTGAAATTTAAACACTTGCAAAAGTTAAACCAAAACCCTAAAACCCGAATGGAAGAAAATAGTTCCCAAATCTCTCTAAAGACCATGGATTTGATCCCTATAAAAATTCAGCAACAATCATTTTAAAATGATCAAAAATGATAAACAAAAATATTATAAAACCATAGCAATTGGTTTCACTCAATTTGGAACCATGGATAAAAACTTATGAATATAATAAGATAAAAGGAAATAATTTCCAAAGATAATAAAGCTCCTATCTAAAATCCATACCAAATTGTGAGCAAAATAATCCTAAAGAGATTTAAAAGGATAAACAAATATTAAATAAAATTATACAAATTGGAATCACCAAATTTGGATCTATAAATAAAAAGATATGGATTTTATAAGGCAAGGAAATAATTAAATAAACAAGGAATTCCAAGGAAATAATTTATAAACAAGGAAATAATTTTATTTAAAAAAAAGAAAAAATTCCTAAAAAAATAATGAATTCCAAGAAAATTATTTAGAAGACAATCTAAACCTTGAATTAAATCCATAAGCAAATGAGATAAAGATAATCCAAATAAAATAAAGGGATAAAGATTATTCAAAATAAAATTATATGGCATTAACCAAATTCAAATCTATTTGAATAAAGACAAAATCCCTAATATAAAGGATTAATTAAATCAGGGGATAGTATTTGAAATTGCGAAATGGACTAAAAATTATCTAATTAACTTAAAAAGAATAAAAGAATAATTAAATAAAATTATATGGTTTGGAACCATATTTAAATTCATTTAAATAAAGACAAGTGTCTATTTAAATAAATAATAAACCATAAAGGAATAAGAGAAATTATTCTAAAATGGACTTTAAAACACATTTATAAACAGTATAAAACCTACTGAAAAGTTTTGAAAAGATTTGAGGAATAAATCTGATTTCAAATGAGAGTTTGAATTCAAAAAAGAAAAATAGAAATAGAAAAAGAAAAAGATCGAGAGAAGAAAAAAATAGAAAAGAAACAACCCAACTAATCTAACCCATCCCAGCTAGCCCAACAGGGCCAACAACGTAGCCCACCTCTTCTTCCCCCCGAATCGTTTTCTTACCCTTGTGTCTACCCCTCACCTCGCTGACGCTTGAACCCCACCATAACCCCTCTCACTCGCTGATAGCGCAACCCCACCGAACACGCCATCATCGTCTTCAACCCCGCTGACCACGCCCTCTCTCTCTACCGTTTCTGCATTGATTTATTTCGTGTTAATTGGCGTTTATGCCGCCATTAATTCCTCCCTGCAACCGTGCTATCTTAACCGCAACCCTCTCCTATCCATTTCCCCTCAACCTCCCACCCTCGAGCGCCCCTAGACTACGAGAATTTTTGCCCGCACCGTCGCTGCCCCCGACGCGCTCACCGACGAATTCCGGCGAGCCCAGACCGCGCCCCTTGCCATAGATCACACAGACTTGTTCGCCAACCTCGTGCGCATCTACCAGCACCTTCCCCTTTCCCGCGCGCGCCCTAGAGGCTCGACACCAAGGACGCCTTCTCGCCACCATCGACTGATTCAACTTTGGCGAGAGGTTACCGACGATTCATCGCACCCCTTGCCCTCTGGTAGGTCCCCTCGCAACCTCTGCAACCGTGCGCATCTCCCTGACTTGTTGCCTTGCCTTCTTACGCCCCAGGAACTCGCCCTCGATAATGACAGTACGTGCCCGATGCCGACGCTAGCTCCAGCGAGGAATCACCATCTATTTCGTGCGCCCCTGTCCCTCCTGCGGCCACCTCGAGCATCACCGTGACCCTGCGAACCCGGTGAGACCTCCCACTCCTCCTCTCGCTTCCTAGAGTCGCCGTAACATCACCACCCAAACGCGCTGCCACCGCTCACCGTCGCTAGCGCCACACATCCTTGGTCAGCTACTCTGGATCGTTGGATGTAGATCTGGCGGATAGGATAAAAGAGTAGCGAAGCGGTATCGTGCGTCCTGTGCCGCGCGATGCAACTTAGATCTAACAGCCAGTATTGATTAATCCACACGAAACGGTATCATCCAGTTAGAATCAACCACGTGGCCCTGTCTATTGTTTTAAAAACAGAAACTTATCTATTAGATGTTAAGATTTGAAAAATGAAACCTTTGCAACCGTGCCCTTACTTTAGTATTTTGCTTCTGTAAAATTGGTTGTTTTTGCACAAACATTACTAGGCCTATTTTGATTATAAAAGTTATTCTAAAAATGTTTTTAGGGTAAAATCTTTTGTAAATGGATTGTTTTGAACCTACTGACCATAAAAACCAACTTATGGATTTAAAGTATATTTTGTGACACTAAGGAATTATTCCTTGGATAAAAGCATTTCTAGTAGAATAAAATTATTGATTATGTTTTAAAAATAGTTTTTGAGTAAAACCTTTTGCAAATGGGTTGAATTAAACTCTCTGATCCTAAACACTAAGTTTTGGATTTAAAAAAATGTATTTTATTAAACCCTAGAAAATTATTACTTTGATTAAAGGCATTTCTAGAAAAATAAAATGTTGCTTTGATTTAAAAATAATTTTGGGTGAAAACTTTTGTAAATAGATTTGTTTTAAAAAACTTTAACCATAAACATTAATACTGGTGTTTAAAAACATTTTGGCTAACATTAGAAATTATTCCTTTGATTAAAATCATTGCTAGCATAACAAAAATGATTTAAATGGCCATTTTCACTAACTTGTTTTCAAATGACCTTGCCACTTTTATAAATGACCAATAGGTGTTTTAAAATGTTTATAGACTATTAAAAACCACCTTTCCAAATAAAACAATCTTTTGCATGCTTGCATGCATTGTTTTGTTTTCTTTATTTTATGTGGTGAATTGTTTGAATGCTAGATTGAATTTGTGCCTTGATTGAATTGTAGTGAAATTTGAAGAGTGTGACTATTGCAAGATCAAGGAGTGAACTTATATTATCTACCAAAAAGGCAAGTGGTGCTTCATACTTTTGTCCCATTATTTTCACTATGCATTAGTGATATTTCTAAGTAGGACTTGCATGAAATTTTCTATGTGTTAACTATGCAATGGGAAATCCTAGTAGATGATGCCTTAGTAGAATTTTCCCTAAGTTAAGATTCCTACTAATATCATGCTTAGCCTAGCTAGTATAAAACAAGGGTGGATTATATTCATGCTATGAAATATTTCTAAGTCAATGACTTGTGTTTTGTTTAATAAAACAACTATGTGAATGAATTACCTGGGTGGAATGGTGTGAATGGGTTATGTTGAGTGGTTACACAGGGCCCCATATTTATGGACTAACCTAGTGTATCTCACTTGTGGAAATCCATGCAGGAACAAAGAGATTTGAGATGCCATATGTTAAGCAGCTTCTAGTGCAGCCACATGTCAATATGGGATCTGCCTGGATCATATAGGTTGCAATAACTTAGCCAGATGGACAGTTGGTGGTAGGGGTTGATAGGTTTGGAGCGCGTCCATTTTGGTCTAAGGGAAGGCTTTTTAAAGATCTTGTCTCGATGCATGTCGAGTCTTGTGGGGAAAGTGCACCACCTATCGAGAGAGTAAAATCTAAGTACTTAGCCGTGTCCCCAGCAATGGACAATTTGAGCATCAAGACATGGAAGCTATCAAGGATCTCCTCATCCCAATTTCTAAGTTAAAAGCTTGTGGTTGAACAAGGGTGAAGGATCCCCAATGTCTATTGGTAGTTCCTTGGGTGATTTTGACAAATAAAAACTTAGTGTTTTCAACTTATAAGGAAAACCTTATTTTGAGCAAAGCAAGCCTAAGCTCCACTTAGCCAAATGCATATAGATGATAGATACCACTATTCTACCATAGTATCACTTGCCAATACAATTCAAATGTATTGACCCTTGTGGCTGTAACTTATTATGTTGTAGGTTTGTTTGATTGTTAGTGAAGTGTGTTGAATAGGATTACAAGTCTACAACCAACATAATTGCTTGTGGCACTTTGAAGATGAAGGACTCCATGCTATAGTTATTTCTGTTGCATTGTAATGAGATAGCCAAATGAGCTATGTAAGATGTAATGAATTATTTTATTCCTGGTTATTTTCACATCCCAAAATTTTCCAAATTTTGAAATGTGAAAATTTTTTTATTGAAATTTAGGGTGAAAAGAAACTTTTGTTTTAAAGTGGAAACATCAAAACCCATCTTGAACAAGCTTTGAATAAAATTTGAATCCAACTAAATTCAAATCAAGTGAAATGCATTCTTCATAAATGCATCTTGACATTTAAACACTTGGAAAATAAACCAAAACTCTAAACCCTAAAGGAAGACAAAACATTTCCAAGATACCTCAAAGACTATGGATTTGATCCATATAAGAATTTGTCAAAAAAATTTATAAATGATCAAGGTTGATAAATAAAAGTATTATAAAACCATAGAAATTGGTTTCACTTAATTTGGAGCCATGGATAAAACCTATGAATTTAATAAGTTGAAAGGAAATAATTTCCAAAGCTAATAAAGCTCCTATCTAAAATTCATACCAATTTGTGAGAAAAATAATCCTAAATAGATATAAAAGGATAAACAAATATTAAATAAGATTTTATAAAGAGATATGGATTTTATAAGATAAAGAAAGAAAATAATAAATAAGGAATATTCAAAAGCCAAAATAAAACTTGGCCTAATCCATAAGCAAATGGAATAAATATAATCCAAATCCAAATAAAATAAAGGGATAAAGATATTCCAATAAAAAGTATATGGCATTAAACCATATTCTAAATTATATAGGGACAAAGATAAAATTGCTAATAGAAATGATCAATTAAATCATGAGAAAGTAATAAATGGAAATTTATCAAAGTGGGTTAAAAAGTTATCAAATTAACTTAAAAGAATTATTTGAATAAAAATTTATATGGTATTAAAACCATAATCAAATTTTATTTAACTGAAGACAAATACTCATTTTAAATGATTAATAAATCATACTAAAAATATTTCAAATAATTCAAAGTGAATTATTTAACACCCTATTAAATAAATAAAACCTAATGAAAAGGTTTAGTGAAAATTAGAATTCAAATAAAGAGTTTGAAAATATAATTAAATCTTGTTTGAATTAAAACAATGGCCTATTCAAATGAATCATAAAGCCCAAGAAAATAAAAAGAAATATTCTGAATTTGGACTTTAAAATACTTTATTAAACAATATTAAAGCATACTGAAAGTATGGAAAATGTTTGACAAAAACCTGAATTCAAATTAGGTTTAAATCATTTGAATCAAATAAAAATAGAAAAGAAAAAGGAAAAAGAAAAAGAGAACAAAAAAAAATCAAAAAGGGTCAGCCCATCTAACCTACCCAGCCCAGGAGGCCCAGCTAGCCCACCTCTCTCCTCCCCGAGTCGTTTTCTTTCTCACTCAGACCCGCACCCACGCCCTCACTGACGATTAGGCCCCACCGTAACCCTTCTCCCTTGCTGACAACGTTGTCCCACTACTGTCACATCCCAAATTTTAGATTTGGTTCTGCATATCATTCATATCA
Source organism: Avena sativa (assembly GCA_916181665.1). NCBI lineage: Eukaryota > Viridiplantae > Streptophyta > Magnoliopsida > Poales > Poaceae > Avena > Avena sativa. The sequence goes on along the minus strand of OV702280.1, from coordinate 14,510,751 downwards.
TTGCATCATACTCTTCCATGCAAAACCATCGATTGAAAAGTTTGGCAAAACACTATTTTCTAAACCCTACTCTATTTTACTACGAGGCTCCTGAGGGAGGATTTAGTAGGACTTGTGTTGTCCACCCTTGTAGCCTAGTGGTTTCTCTCATCCCTTGACCCTAGGTTGTTCCCCTCGATTTTACAAAAATTTAGGAACAAGAATCGCCCAATTCGGAGCTCGTACGGAAAAGTTACGGAGGTTTTACTAATTGCAAAACAGGGGAAAAAGGAAGGATAAAAAAAAAGGGGCGCCAGCCCAGCCGGCCAGCACCGCGCCGCCCGCGCGGCGGATTGTATCCGCCGCCGCCGACCGTGTCCGGGTAGGACCCACGTGGGGGCCCCACAAAAGGCCGCGGGCCCCGCCACCTCCCTCTCCCCCACGCGCCCGGACCCCATGCGCCTCGATCCCAGCGCCCGCCGCCACCACGGGACCCGCACCCGCTGCCGCCGCCAGGTGAGCCGCCGCCCCGCCGCCATCGTGCCACTACCCGCTCGCCACCGGCCGCACTCGCGCATGCCCGCGCAGCGCCGCCGCGCGCCACCCGCGCGGCGCCGCCATGCGTCGCCGCCGCCGCCGAGTCGCCGCGCCCGCGCGCCACCTGCCCGCGCCGCACCGCCGCCTCGCACGCCGCGCCGCTGCTCGCCGCCGCACGCGCCGCCGCCGCATTGACCGCCGCCGTCCCGCGCTGACCGTCTCCCCCTCTCCGTGCAGGACCCGCTGAACCGCCGCCGTTCCGAGCCGCCGGAGCACCACCGCCGGTAAGCCGCCGCCGTCGCCTTTCCTCGGCCGCCGGATCTAAAATCTGTGGCCCAGATCGACCGGAGACCGCGCGGTTGACTAGTCAACGGCCAGTCAACCCGCTCTGAGTCAGCGCTGAGTCAGCAGGGAATATTCCCAGAATATTCCCTTTTGATTTAAATCGTTTTAGAAATAGCAGATTTTCGTAGAGACTTGTAAATTGCGTAGAAATTAAACCGCTAGGCCAAAAATTGTAAATAAAATATGTGTAGGTTCAGTGAGTCATGTAGAATCTTGCTGTACCATTGTTCCACACTTTTGGAGCAAGATTTAGTACAGTTTAATCAAATGAGTTAATGGCCTTTTTGGAGTAATTAATTCGTAGAAAAAGATCTGTAACTCCAAAAATTTCGTGTAATATGTCCCTGGATTCAGTAGAACGAGGGGAATCTCATCGTGAATTAAAAGGATAGGCTTACTGTAACAAATTCTGTAGAAACTGTCTAGTGGCTTTCTGCAGTGTTTTAATTATTCAGGGAGTTTCATAATTCCTTTTTGAGTAATTCCAATTGGTACTGTTTCTAAATAGCAATACCTATACTGTAGAATTTTCCCAAGATTTTACAAACAATATACTACCGGTAGAGAATTAATTGGGTTCTAGTTCTAGTTTTGAGTATTATATTTTGCATATTAGCTTTCCTTGCGCTAAAACTATCTTCCATGCATGCAATCAGTACCTCTACTGATTTCTATTATGTGGTGCAGCTATAGCATAAATCCACTTGTCATGCATGCATTCATACATCATCCTTGTTGCATATGATTGTGGATTGTTTGTTTATGAATGCAATTGTATCGTGTAGATTGTGACGAGTGCAACGCTTGCTCGTGCGTGGATTGTTCTTCCGACCGCTACAACCAAGGCAAGTAGATGCTAATTTGTTCATGATATTGTCCTACTATTTTCTATGCATTGTAGTGTATGTAGACGCATGTGTAGGATGATATTATCGCTATGCTATGTCCTATTATGTGGTAGGGCCTCCCTTGTAGATGAACCACCGTTGGTAGATGTGCTTAGCCATGCTATGATGTACAAGGGCTGGGTTACATCATTGATACTTGTTTCTAAAAGTATTGGTTTGTGAAAACTAAAACAACTTAATCAATGAATCTCCTGGGTGTGATGGTATTGATAATTTTTGGTGGTTTCATTGCGGAAAGGCGCCCAGGTTTCGAGAGAAATTGATTGGCTCCTTTATTTGGTAGCTTACGTGTACAACCATGTGCCAATAATGAAATGGGCGGTTGGTTGGACTTAGTAGGTTGTGGTAACTCGAACCCGCGTATCCAGAGATGTAGAATTTTGGTAGGTTGGACTGGTGCGCGTCGGGATTGGGGAGCTACTTCCCGAACAGTCTCTTCTTGGACTTCTCCCTACCACCACCCAAAATGAGAGTGATGGTACGAGCTGGGCTGGCCAAGTCACATGGGTAAAGTGTACTAACCCCTGCAGGGTGTATAATCTAATCGATTAGCCGTGTCCCCGGTTATGGACAACTGAGTTGCTTGATATTGATTCCATGACATGTTTCTCGCTCATTCTAATTTCATAATTGTTTAATATTGTTGGGTTAACTTAATTGGGATCTTTTTAAAGAAAATCAAAAACTATTTATGAAAGTAGGACAAAGGTATTTGCAAATGCAAGCCAGACACAGCTCCACTTGCCAAATATGCATGTAGATGTTAGCACTATTGTCTCCTTTACTAGCTCTACTTGCCATACATTCCATGTATTGACCCTTCGGGTCTGCTATGTTTCATGTTGCAGGTTATTCCGATTCTGAGTAATCGATATAGGCCACGGTACTCCACTCGACACTTGTTCACTTGTGGGCAATTTGAAGAATGGAGGATTTACTTTATTTATGTTGCTACCTGAATAATTTGAGCTAGCCTTGGGCTAAGCTTTTATTGTAATAATGGTACTCTGGATCTTCGTTATTTATGATACACGGATATTTTGCTATGTTATTCATCTCATTCTATTGTGGGCCAATGAACCGATCCAGAGATTGGCATGTCACATAGAAGCCTCGGTCTTTTCAGAACCGCGGTGTTACAAGATGGTATCAGAGCCCGTGTGTCGACTGTAGGATCGTGACCTAGGATTGGATTAGGAAGCCATATATTTATTAAAACCTATATTAACTCTGTCTTTCATCTTATGCCTTTCAATCTAGTAAATTCTTATCATATGCTATTCTCACACTTTCCTCTTTAATTGATAGATGGGATAAGTCAGGACTGAGTATGCCACCATGGAGTCACCAAGGCCCTTTGCAAGACAGTTAGCACAGCTCTCGCAGACATTGGGATTGCCACTGCCCATGTTCAAGGGAAGAAGGCTGTACACCTATGGATATGGAGAGGATGAATGGGAGATCACCACCTTCATATTCAGGGATGCCGCCTTGCCAAATCCAGTGCATCTGATCTACACCAAGACATACTGCAACTGGGGACTTGGAATTAACTTGGCCATACACGAAGCCCTGTCTCGCCAGTTCCATCATGTCCGACACCTACTGCCAGCAGATTCACCCTACCGTGACTATGGGAGGCGTGATGAAGATGGGCACATTGTGGTTACCCCGGGCGACAGGAACAACATGCAGCCCTGTCGGAGGCACATAGAGGACATGGAAAGGGAGAATGGAGCTCTAGCTGAGAAAGTGATGATGATAAAGGAGATCGCAGATTTTGCTAGCAATGTTATGGTGGTCCAAGGACAGGAGATTGACACCTTGCATGAAGCTGTGGGAGTTCTGGAGAATGCCCTGATAGCCAGAGATGCAACCATAGCTCATCTTCATGGTACTGTGCAGGAGAACACCCAGAACATACAACAGTTGCAAGGGACCGTCCAGGAAAGGGATCAAACTATTGAAGCTATGACAAGCCAGATTGCCGCTCTCCAAGCACAGCTGAATCCACCCTCTGATGATGACAATGGAGATGATGGCAAAAATGGGGATGATGATGACAGTGGAAACGATGATGATGATGAGGACGAGGATGATGATGATGGAGACGATGATGGTGGAGGAGATGAAGCTGTTACAGTTGCAGCTGAGAGTGAAGAAGAAGAGGAGGATCCAGAAGAGGTGGAGTTTGAAATCTCAAGTGATGATTCAGGAGAAGTGTATACCCCGCCGCCATGGTTAAACCGTGGACCGAAGCGCCAACGCATGAGTGCAAGGACCTACCGCAACCTCTTCAAGAAGTAGATAGAAGTCCACCAGTTAGTCCTCGTTAGGTAAATTCGTTAGGATTAGTCTCGATCGATGTGAAACTTAATTACGGTTAGTTTAAGAGTGATTAGTTGCTTATTTGTGTACTCCAATATCCAAGGAATTATTTGTGCGAATTTTATGAAAGAGTTATGGCAAGTTTGGTTAATATCTGTGTTATTTTCGCTGCAGTTTTCTGCTGATACAGCAGTACTGTACGATTTTTCATATTTTTCTGGAAAAATCTGAAATAAATTGGGCTGATGCGAAACTCTCTTTACTGTATGTGAAAAAATCATCTAAATTTTCTGACTAGTCTAAATCAGGTAGAAAAATTCGTGAACGCTGCTGGACTGTTCTGGCAGATTGCTGTTTTGCTGTTTAGTTGATCAACTGTTTAGTTAACCATTGACAACTCTTGTAAAACTATTTCAGTAGGTATATACTGCTAGGATAACCTCTGGGATGTTGCTGGATCACTTGTTTGTTGATGTGTTGCTTTCTTGTGATTGTCTGCTATTGTTTGTTGTTGTTTGATCATATGCATGGGTAGAATCCTATTATCGTAGTTGAGTCTTTCTAAGCTTACCTGTACTGAACCGCAGATGCCTTCCCGCCGTCAACCCACTGAGTTGGAGCAGCTCATGGCAGCTCAGGCAGTGGCGGACCTAGAAATTTATCGAAGCCTGGGCAAACCGCAAGGCAATGTATATTTTTCTCGAACAAATATAAGCTTCACATATAGCAAATATTGTTTTCACAATAATGTCTGTATGCACTAATATTCGATGTGTTAACAATTAGCAAGAATTCCTAAAAGACCAATGGAACTCCAACTTTTGACGACAAAAGTTCAAATGTCCAAATGCACCCACAAAGAAACTCTAGAAGATAAAAAACAAAAATTAATTGGTAAATCATATGACTATGCCTTCAAAATATATTCAACATGATTCATGAGGTAAACAATTTTTTGTGAGGGGTCAATGGCGGGCTTATCGCCGGCCTTAACCATTTCCATTTAAAAGGTGGCAAAAAGTGTACACAGAAAAAAAAACTGTGGGTAACCAATGAAGGTGAAAGAAAAAGAGAAAGGGAGGGGTTAAAAAAGAGAGCTCGGCAAAGGAAAAGCATAGAGCATGTGCTGTACAAAAAAATAAGTATAGAAAGAGTCTAAGGGTTGTAGTCTAAATGGGCAACTGTGTGCTAACTAGCCTTGCCTACGAGGTAAATGTCTCCTCTTTTTCTTGGATTGAATCCGCTATGAAATAACAACAACATCATGTTTTTTTTTGCGGGTAACAACATCATCATGTTGTACAAATAGCTCCCGTTCGGCTAACATATCATCAACTCTCTCCGACCAGGTGTTTTTTCTTGGACTTGACCCTCGCAGCAAACAATCGGGAGACCAAATGCTTTGGGGTTTTAACCATCTTTCTAGCCAAACTTTGAAAATTTATGCAGTTTAGATACACGTGGTTTAGAAAAAATACTAAAACATCTTATATTTTGGAACAGTGAAAGTATTTTTAAGATTACACTCTTTTTTAATATTCTCTCCGACCCATATTAGTTTAAATACGGATGTATCTAGCACTAAAACTTGTTTAGATACATTTATATCTAGATGAATCTAAATCAACTAATATGAGTCGTAAGGAGTATTATTTTCCATGTTGCTTAGGTGCTTTTTCAGATTGTGTTCTTCACTGTTTATTCACGTGCTTGTGAAAAAATTGCATTTTGACTAACAAGTAGGACGTGCTGTCCATTTTATGATTTTAGAATAAAAGAAAAACCAGTTTGTGCATTTTGACTAACAAGTAGGCTGAGAATCAATTAGCCGAACACGGAATGACTGTTCTTTCGGGGTGACAGCACACGCAGGGCTTTGTGCAAGGCACAACTCATGGCTCACGTACTGACTAGTCCAGCATGCCGTGGACAGACGGACGAGTTTGCCGATTGAAAAAAAAATGCTGTTTGATTTTGCCCCAAACGAATCCCTGTTTGTCAGCTGAATATGGTCTTGCGCCTCACGCGCGGGGGGACGAAGCCCGGGCAAGCGCCGGGTGGTAGGGGCGCTGCGTCCGCCCGTGAGCTCAGGCACAGCTGACCCAAGTTATGACCCAGTTCATGGAAGCTCAAACAACAACAATGGAAACAACCAGCCTTAGGGAGATGCTCTCACCAGATTTCTGAGGCTAAGGCCGAATAAGTTCTCTACTACAACGGAACCAATGGTTGCTATCGACTGGTTGCATTCAGTCAACAAGGATCTGATAACTGTTGGATGCACTGATGCTGAGAAGGTGAGGTTTGCCGCTCACCTACTAGAGGGACCAACCGCTTCTTGGTGGGACACATTTCAGATCACCCACCCGCTGGACACTGTGACTTGGGAAATGTTTGAGGAAGGTTTCAGGACCAACCAAGTGTCTTCAGGAGTTCTGAGCCTGAAGAGGAAGGAGTTCCGCAACTTGCGCCAAACCAACCGCACTGTGGCTGAGTACATTGAGGAGTTCAACAACCTGTCCCGTTATGCACCTAAGGATGTTGACACTGATGCAAAAAGGAGGGAGAGATTCCTGGATGGCCTTAGTGATGAGCTTTCGGTACAGTTACTGGTGGTTTATTGCCCCACTTTCCAGGAGCTTATGGACAAGGCCAGGATCTTGGAAGGGAAGCACAAACAGGTGGAGAACCGCAAGAGAAAGAGCAATAATCACCACTCTGGTTCACATCACAAGTCTCGCACTTCATATGATGGATACTCCAAGCATGGAGGAAGTGACCATGGGAGCCATGACCGCCACCACCATGGAGGCGATGGGCATCGTCATGACAACCATAGGAACACCCACCACAGCCACAAGGGAGGACACTCTCACCACTCTGGAGGACACGGTGGACATGACCGCAACCGTGATCGCAACTTTGTGAAGAAGGATCTGAGTGAGGTGACATGCTTGAAGTGTAAACAGAAGGGACACTATGCTGACAACTGTCCGGAGAGGAAAGGACTGAAGCCAACCAACAACGAGAAGTCCACAGTGAACCACATGAATGTGGAGGAGATTCCAGATGAGCCTGACCTTGTGATTGGTAAGTTCCCAATCAACACTCACCCAACTTTCATACTTTTCGATACTGAAAGTGCATCTCATTCATTCATATCAAGGGCATTTGTGGATAAGTATAAGTTACCTACTGAGTCTATGAAAGGGTCTATTAGAGTGAGTTCACCTGGAGGAGATATGATAGCTAGCGCGGGATGCCGCGACTTGACTGTGAGTATTGGAACACACAACTTCATTGCACATCTAGTAGTGTTGGAATCACAGGGGTTGGATGTTATTCTGGGTATGGATTGGATGTCTATGCATGGGGGACACATAGATTGTGCACAGCGAGCTGTTTCACGCAAAACCCCGGATGGTAAGAGAATTAGATTCAAGTCGGCTGCGCGACCGGGAAGGTGTAAGTTGAATTCTCTTAAGGGGTTAGCATGGATACCATGCCAGTGATTAGGGATTACCCCGACGTGTTTCCGGAAGAGCTGCCAGGGATGCCACTTGACATGGAAGTAGAGTTTCTTATCGACCTGATGCCTGGAACATGACCTATAGCAAAGAGACCATATAAGATGGATGTGGATGAGCTGAAGGAATTGAAGAAGCAGCTAAAAGAGCAGTTGGACAAGGGATTCATTCAGCCTAGTTCGTCATCATGGGGAGCACCTGTTCTGTTTGTGGAGAAGAAAGACAGCAGCAAGAGATTAGTGGTGGACTATCGCTCGCTGAACGAGGTGACTATCAAGAACAAGTACCCTCTGCCGAACATAAATGATTTGTTTGATCAACTGGAAGGAGCAAAGGTGTTTAGTAAGATTGATCTGCGATCGGGCTACTTCCAATTGAAGATCCGGGAGGAGGACATACCAAAAACCGCCTTCATCACTAGGTATGGATTATATGAGTATACGGTTATGTCTTTTGGACTAACGAATGCCCCGGCATATTTCATGACCATGATGAACAAGGTATTTATGGAGTACTTGGACAAGTTCGTGGTGGTGTTTATTGATGACATACTGATATATTCCAAGGATGATGCTGAGCATGAGAAACATCTGCGACTGATTATGGAGAAGCTAAGGGAACACAAGCTGTACGCCAAATTCAGCAAGTGTGAATTCTGGCTTAACACTGTTGGATTTCTTGGACACGTAGTGTCAGGAGAAGGAGTCGCTGTGGATCCAAGCAAAGTGACTGCAGTGACAGAATGGGAAGCGCCCAAGAATGCAGGAGAAATACGAAGCTTTTTGGGACTTGCTGGATATTACAGGAGGTTCATTGAAAACTTTTCCAAGATTGCTAAGCCGATGACTGAACTTCTGAAGAAGGAGAGGAAGTTTGAATGGTCAGACGTATGTGAAGCCAGCTTTCAGGAACTGAAGCGTCGACTAGTGACCGCGCCTGTTCTGTGCTTACCAGACCTTCAGAAGGATTTCCAAGTGTACTGTGATGCTTCTCGACAGGGGCTTGGAAGTGTGCTGATGCAAGATGGGAGAGTAGTGTCATATGCCTCGCGACAACTCAAGCACCATGAGCGGAATTACCCCACACACGACTTGGAGTTAGTGTCAGTGGTTCATGCGCTCAAGGTATGGAGGCATTACTTAATGGGAAAACACTGTGATGTGTACACCGACCACAAGAGCCTGAAGTACATATTTACACATAAGGAACTGAATATGAGACAAAGGAGATGGTTGGAACTTATCAAGGACTATGATATGAATCTACAATACCACCCGGGGAAGGCCAATGTAGTAGCAGATGCTCTGAGCCGAAAGGTTTATGCCAATGGACTGACAGTTGGGAAATTGCTTGAGGATTTGTGCAAGCAATTCAAGGACCTTAGACTGGAGGTAGTGTCTGAAGGATACTTGGCAGCAATGGAAGTCCAACCAACGCTACAGGACAGAATCAGGAAGGCTCAAGTGGGAGACAAAGAGATAGATGAAGTAAAGGAAAAGATGAAGGAGGATCGAGCAAGGGAATTCCGCGAGGATGAGCAAGGAACCTTGTGGTATGGAGATCGTTTGTGCGTCCCCAACGATCCGCATATAAGGAAGTTGATTCTGCAGGAAGCCCATGACTCGCTGTATTCCATACATCCGGGCAATACGAAGATGTATATGGACCTAAAGGACAGATTCTGGTGGAACAACATGAAGGGAGACATCGCGGAGCATATTGCCCTATGCGATGTATGTAGCCGAGTGAAAGCGGAACACCAGAAGCCGACAGGATTGCTACAGCCATTGCCCGTGCCGGAATGGAAGTGGGATAGAGTGGGGATGGACTTTATCACAGGATTGCCCAGGACCAGGTCAGGATATGATTCCATTTAGGTAGTGGTCGACCATTTGACCAAGGTAGCCCACTTTATACCGGTAAAGACAACCTATACGAGTGCAAAGTTGGCCAAGATTTACATGGACAGGATTGTGTGCCTACATGGAGTTCCCAAGAGTATCGTATCTGATAGAGGCACCCAATTTACCTCACACTTCTGGTGCCAGCTGCACGAGTCACTTGGTACTAGGTTGGAGTTTAGCACAGCGTTTCACCCACAGACTGATGGACAGACCGAGAGGGTGAATCAGATTTTGGAGGACATGCTGAGAGCTTGCGCTTTGGCTCATGGTTCTAGTTGGGATGAGAATTTGCCATATGCTGAGTTTTCCTACAACAACAGCTATCAAACCAGCATCAAGACGTCACCGTTTGATGTACTGTATGGAAAACGGTGCCGTACACCATTGCTATGGGATGGAGTAGGAGAACGTCAATTGTTTGGACCTGATTTGATCAAGGACGCTGAGGAGAAGGTCACCTTGATTAGGGACAGGCTGAAGGTAGCACAATCAAGGCAGAAGAGCTACGCCGACGCCAAGCGCAAGGAAGTGGTGTATGAGATAGGCGATAGAGTGTACCTCAGAGTGTCGCCACTTCGTGGAATCAAGAGATTTGGGATTAAGGGTAAGCTGGCACCTCGGTTTATTGGACCATATCGAGTCTTAGCACGCAAGGGAGAGGTTGCTTATCAGTTGGAGTTGCCAGAGGCTCTGCCCGCTGTTCACAATGTGTTCCACGTATCCCAGCTGAAGAAGTGCCATCCAGAGATGGTGGGTACACCATTGAGAGACACCGTGCCACTAGAGGAGGTTCAGCTTGAGAATGACTTGACCTATGAGGAGAAGCCGGTCAAGATTCTGGAGACAGCGGAGAGGAGTACCCGTACCAAGACGATCAGGTTTTGCAAGGTACAGTGGAGCCACCACACCGAAGAGGAAGCCACTTGGGAGCGTGAGGATGACATCCGAGAGGACTACCCACACCTATTTGCTACCCGTGTCGAATCTCGGGAACGAGATTCATCTTAAGGGGGTTAGTCTTGTCACATCCCAAATTTTAGATTTGGTTCTGCATATCATTCATCTAATTGCATCATACTCTTTCATGCAAAACCATCGATTGAAAAGTTTGGCAAAACACTATTTTCTAAACCCTACTCTATTTTATTACGAGGCTCCTGCGGGAGGCTTTAGTAGGACTTGTGTTGTCCACCCTTTTAGCCTAGTGGTTTCTCTCATCCCTTGACCCTAGGTTGTTCCCCTCGATTTTACAAAAATTTAGGAACAAGAATCGCCCAACTCGGAGCTCGTACGGAAAAGTTACGGAGGTTTTACTAATTGCAAAAAAGGGAAAAAAGGAAGGATAAAAAAAAGGTGCGCCAGCCTGCTGGGCCGCGTCGGCCCAGCCGGCCAGCACCGCGCCGCCCGCGCGGCGGATTGTATCCGCCGTCGCCGCTGACCGTGTCCGGGTAGGACCCACGTGGGGGCCCCACAAAAGGCCGCGGGCCCTGCCACCTCCCTCTCCCCCACGCGCCCGGACCCCACGCGCCTCGATCCCAGCGCCCGCCGCCACCACGGGACCCACACCCGCCACCGCCGCCAGGTGAGCCGCCGCCCCTCCGCCGTCGCGCCGCCACCCGCTCGCCGCCGGCCGCACTCGCGCACGCCCGTGCAGCGCCGCCGCGCGCCACCGCTGCCTCGCGCGCCGCCCGCGCAGCGCCACCGCCGCCGCCTCGCGCGCCGCCCACTCCGCGCCGCCGCCGCATCGCCGCGCCCGCGCGCCACCTACCCGCGCCGCGCCGCCGCTCGCCACCGCATGCGCCGCCGCCGTCCCGCGCTGACCGTCTCCCCGCTCCGTGCAGGACCCGCTGAACCGCCGTCGTTCCGCCGCCAACCGCCGCCGTTCCGAGCCGCCGAAGCACCACCGCCGGTAAGCCGCCGCCGCCGCCTTTCCTCGGCCGTCGGATGTAAGATCTGCGGCCCAGATCGACCGGAGACCGCACGGTTGACTAGTCAACGGCCAGTCAACCCGCGCTGAGTCAGCGCTGAGTCAGCAGGGAATATTCCCAGAATATTCCCTTTTGATTTAAATCGTTTTAGAAATAGCAGATTTTCGTAGAAACTTGTAAATTGCGTAGAAATTAAACCGCTGGGCCAAAAATTGCAAATAAAATATATGTAGGTTCAGTGAGTCGTGTAGAATCTTGCTGTACCATTGTTTCACACTTTTGCAGCAAGATTTAGTACAGTTTAATCAAATGATTTAATAGCCTTTTGGAGTAATTAATTCGTAGAAAAAGATCTGTAACTCCAAAAATTGCGTGTAATATGTCCCTGGATTCAGTAGAACGAGGGGAATCTCATCGTGAATTAAAAGGATAGGCTTACAGTAAAAACTTCTGCAGAAACTGTCTAGTGGCTTTCTGCAGTGTTTTAATTATTCAGGGAGTTTCATAATTCCTTTTTGAGTAACTCCAATTGGTACTGTTTCTAAATAGCAATGCCTATACTGTAGAATTTTCCCAAGATTTTACAAACAGTATACTACCGGTAGCGAATTAATTGGGTTCTAGTTCTAGTTTTGAGTATTATATTTTGCATATTAGTTTTCCTTGCGCTAAAACTATCTTCCATGCATGCAATCAGTACCTCTACTGATTTCTATTATGTGGTGCAGCTGTAGCACCAATCCACTTGTCATGCATGCATTCATACATCATCCTTGTTGCATATGATTGTGGATTGTTTGTTTATGAATGCAATTGTATCGTGTAGATTGTGACGAGTGCAACGCTTGCTCGTGTGTGGATTGTTCTTCCGACCGCTACAACCAAGGCAAGTAGATGCTAATTTGTTCATGATATTGTCCTACTATTTTCTATGCATTGTCGTGTATTTTGTAGACGCATGTGTAGGATGATACTATCGCTATGCTATGTCCTATTATGTGGTAGGGCCTCCCTTGTAGATGAACCACCGTTGGTAGATGTGCTTAGCCATGCTATGATGTATGAGCGCTGGGTTACATCATTGAGACTTGTTTCTAAAAGTATTGGTTTGTGAAAACTAAACCAACTTAATCAATGAATCTCCTGGGTGTGATGGTATTGATAATTTTTGGTGGTTTCATTGCGGAAAGGCACCCAGGTATCGAGAGAAATTGATTGGCTTCTTTATTTGGTAGCTTACGTGTACAACCATGTGCCAATAATGAAATGGGCGGTTGGTTGGACTTAGTAGGTTGTGGTAACTCGAACCCGCGTATCCAGAGATGTAGAATTTTGGTAGGTTGGACCGGTGCGCGTCGGGATTGGGGAGCTACTTTCCGAACAGTCTCTTCTTGGACTTCTCCCTACCACCACCCAAAATGAGAGTGATGGTACGAGCTGGGCTGGCCAAGTCACATGGTTAAAGTGTACTAACTCCTGCAGAGTGTATAATCTAATCGATTAGCCGTGTCCCCGGTTATGGACAACTGAGTTGCTTGATATTGATTCCATGACATTTTTCTCGCTCATTCTAATTTCATAATTGTTTAATATTGTTGGGTTAATTAATTGGGATCTTTTCAAAGAAAATCAAAAACTGTTTATGAAAGTAGGACAAAGGTATTTGCAAATGCAAGCCAGACACAGCTCCACTTGCCAAATATGCATGTAGATGTTAGCACTATTGTCTCCTTTACTAGCTCTACTGGCCATACATTCCATGTATTGACCCTTCGGGGCTGCTACGTTTCATGTTGCAGGTTATTCCGATTCTGAGTAATCAATATAGGCCACGGTACTCCACTCGGCACTTGTTCACTTGTGGGCAATTCGAAGAATGGAGGATTTACTTTATTTATGTTGCTACCTGAATAATTTGAGCTAGCCTTGGGCTAAGCTTTTATTGTAATAATGGTACTCTGGATCTTCGTTATTTATGATACACGGATATTTTGCTATGTTATTCATCTCATTCTATTGTGGGGCAATGAACCGATCCAGGGATTGGCATGTCACATAGAAGCCTCGGTCTTTTCAGAACCGCGGTGTTACAACTACGCCACCTCATCATCGTCTACCCCGCGACGACCATGCCCTTCCCCGACCGTTTCTGCCGCTGAGTCCACCGCGTAAATTCCTGAATTATGGCTGATCAATTCTCGCCAACGTCTGCGCCATCTTAAACGCCATCGCCCACTCTATCTTTCCCCTCTGTCCTTGTTTCATCGGTGCCACCAGGCTGCCTCGATTCCTCGCGTGAACCCCACTGCCCCGACGACCTCCCCTGGTCGATTCCGGCGAACACGACCCACCCCACTGTCCCTGCTTCACACTATCTTGCTCCCCAGAACCTCACGCACCTTCCCGTATCATATTCTCGGCCGCGCTTGCCCCAGAGGCTCAGCCACGTCTTCGACAGAGTGCCGCCGTCGACTACATCAATTCCGGCGACCCTCCCCGTAAGCCCCGTCTTCCCCTCTTTCTCTGGAGGATACCACTGCACTCTACGTTCCTTCGCACATCTAATGCCGCCTGCTTCATGTCCTAGCGCGCCCTGTAAGTTTGTCCTCAACAACACCAGAGCACGCCCATCGCCAGAAGGAACTCCGGCGAGAAATTGTCACCATCCTCGTGCGCCCCCTGCTCTCCAAAGACCACCTTGAGCTTCGCCACACCCCTGCGATCACTGTGAGCTACTCCTCTCTCTCACTCGCTTCCTGTATCGCCGGCAACTCCACCGTCTGACCGCGCCGCCGCCACTCGCCGCCGCTAGCATCGCCCATCTTAGGTCATCGTACTAAGAGCCGTTGGATCTTGATCTGAGGGATACGAAAGAATCACTTAAGCGAAGGGGTACGCTAGATCAGAGCCACACGATTCCCTTTTAATCCAACGCACCACAGAAGCCGATCCGCACGAACCGTTTTTGGCCAATAAGACCAAGACACGTGGCCTGGAGTTTGTTTTAAAACCAGAAACTTTTCTAATAGATGTGTGAATTTGTAAATTGCATAACTTTTGATCTACATGTCCACATTTTACAAATTTTATATCAACGGAATTAGAAAAACAAGTACTTTCCAACCATGCACTTTGTTTAATAAATTGCTTCTGTAAACTTAGTTGTTTTTTTTAGAAACTTGTGTAGGCATAATTTGAACATAAAAATTATTCTAGAAATATTTTTAAGGTAAAATCTTTGGTAAATGGTTTGATTTGAACCTACTGACCATAGAAACCAACTTGTGGATTAAAAAGTGTATTTTGTGAACTTAAAGAATAAATCTTTGAATAAAAGCATTTCTAGCTAAATAAAAATGTTGAATATGTTTTAAAAATGCTTTTTGAGTAAAACCTTTGGAAAATGATTTGATTTAAACTCTCTGACCCTAAAAACCAAGTTTTGGGATTTAAAAATATATTTTATGAACACTAGAAAATTATTACTTTGCTAAAAGGCATTTCTAACAAAATAAAATATTACTTTGGTATAAAAATGGTTTATAGGTGAAACCTTTTGAAAATGGTTTTAGTAATAAACACTTTGACCATAAAACACTAACATTTGTGTTTAAAAATGTATTTGTCAAACACTAGAAATTATTACTTTAATTTAAACCATTTCTAGCAAAACAAAAATGACTTAAAGTGGCCATTTTCACTAACTTAATATCAAATGGTTTTGCGACTTTTATAAATAACCAATAGGTGTTTTCAAATGTTTATAACCTATTAGAAACCACTTTTCCAAATAAAACAATCTTTGGCATGCTTGCATGCATTGTTGTTATTATTCTATGTGATGAATTGCTTGAATGGTAGATTGAATTTGTACCTTGATTGAATTGTAGTGAAATTTGAAGAAGTGTGACTATTGCAAGATCAAGGAGTGAACTTATATTCTCTACCAAAAAGGCAAGTGGTGCTTAATACTTTTGTCCCATTAATTTTCACTATGCATTAGTGTTATTTCTAAGTAGGACTTGCATGGAATTTTGCTAAGTATAAACTATGCTATGGGAAATCCAAGTAGATGGAAACTTAGTAGAATTTTCCTAAGTTAATATTCCTACTACCATCATGCTTAGCCTAGCTAGTAGAAACCAATGGTGGATTATATACACATGCTATGGAAAATATTTCTAAGTCTTTGACTTATGTTTTGCTTAATAAAACAACTAAGTGAATGAAACACCTGGGTGGAATGGTGGATTGGTTTGTGTTGAGTGGTTACACAAGGCCCATTTCTATGGTTTACCTTGTGTATCACACTTGTGGAATGCCACCTAGGAACAAAGAGATTTGAGATGTAAAATGTTGAGAAGCTTCAAGTGCAGCCACTTGGCATTATGGGCTCTGCCTGGATCATATAGGTTGCAATAACTTAGCCAAATGGATAGTTGGTGGTAGGGAATGATAGGTTTGGAGCGCGTCCATTCTGGTCTAAGGGAAGGCTTCTGAAAGATCTTGTCTCGATGCATGTCGAGTCTTGTGGGGGAAAGTACACCACCTCTGCAGAGTGTAAAATCTAAGTACTTAGCCGTGTCCCCGGCGATGGACAATTTGAGCATAAAGACATGGAAGCTATCAAGAATCTCCTCATCCCAATTTCTAAGTTAAAAACTTGTGGTTGAACAAGGGTTAAAGGATCACCAATTTCTATTGGGAGATGCCTTGGGTGATTTTGACAAACAAAAACTTAGTGTTTTCAAATGATAAGGAAAATCTATTTTGAGCAAAGAAATCCTAAGCTCCACTTAGCCAAATGCATATAGATGATAGTTACCACTATACTACCATAGTATCACTTGCCAATACAATTCAAATGTATTAACCCTTGTGTCTATAACTTATTATGTTGCAAGTTTGTTTGATGTTAGTGAAGTGTGTTGATTAGGATTACAAGTCTACAACCAACATGATTTCCTATGGAACTTTGAAGATGGACTCCATGCTATAGTTATATTTTCCGCATTGTAATGAGATAGCCAAATGAGCTATGTAAGATGTAATGAATTATTTTTTCTTGGTTATAAAGTTGTAATATGACCTTTGTTTCTTGATATTACATCTTAACTATGGATGCTAGCTATTGATCCAGGGACTAGCATTGTAAACACATGGATCTCTACCTTATTAAAGGTTGGGACCTCTACAGATGGTATCAGAGCACTATGTTGCCTGTAGGATTGTAACCCTAGGATTGGCCAAAACCCCTTAGAAAAATAGGAGTTGTATTTGTTCCAAAACTATTTACAAACAATCTTGTAAACTCTTTCCCCAACATTTTTTGGTTTGATTCTACATCTCTTCTATTTCAACTTGATGGACTAAACCTCAACATGAGCAGAGGACTTAACCAACTCAAAGGACTTCAACTTCACCAACTGAAATGACTTCAACTTTAGTTTCACCAAGGACTTCAACTTGGACATCACCAAGGACTACAAGTGAGACAAGAATATTACTCAAGACTTGAAGACTAAAGAAACACAACTTAGAAGAAATCATCATCACCTATGAAGTTTTGTGACCAAGATACAAGAATTTCTCCAAGGATACAATGATCTTGTTCATGAAGAATCAACTAAGAAGGATGGAATGATCTCAAGTGAACCATATAGTTGGACCACCATATTTAGTTTAGATCAAACCCACCAACTTATGTGGTGTAGCAAAAAATATTTTTGTTGCCTAAAAATGTGCTTGAAACTTGTTGTTTGAGTGGAATGTTTGTTTGTGGTTGCTTGCACATTGCTTGTGTGATTTGTGATGTGTGTGATTAGAATGTTTCCTCTAGAAATATTTTGCCTATTCTAATCCTAGTCCAACCCAAACAGATGACTTCCCCAAGAAACTCCAACATCAAGAATGGTGACAACAACAACCAAGAGATGCACATGAAGAACCCATAGTAACCCAAACCTAGTTGAACCAAGTAACAACTCAGTTTCTAGCCAACAACAATGAGTTAGACCCAACCATGCAAAGGTTTTTGGAAACCCAAACCCAATTGTTTCAAAGGATGACAAATCAAATGATCAACATGGGAGACAACCTTTCCCAAGGATTTTGTGGCAACAATGATGTCAAGGATGATATTATAGAAGGAACTCAAGCTTGCAGTATTTGTGGAGACATGGATCACACTTCCAAAGAGCATGAAGATCAATGCCCCAATTGTGAAGAGAAACATCCAACTAATCAATGCCCTACATCTCAAGTGACTTGTTTCCTATGTGAAGGAAATAATCATGTCCCTATCCAATTCCCCATCTATTCTATAGTTCAACAAAGGAAACAAGGTGGAGTGCATCAAAAGTTTGGAAACCCCCATGAGGAAACAACTTCTACCAAGAAGGATGAAGACAAAGGAAAATCTCAGCTTGAACCTCCATGTATTATGACCCACCTTGATGGACCAAAGAGGAAACGTATGTATTATCCAAGGAAACAAGGAGACTTTCCCACCTTTGAGTTGAGATATGAAGAGCACGAACTAGAAGAACTCATAGCTTTGGAGAAACCCAAGAAAAAGAAGAATAAGGAAATTAGCCAAGTGTGGTGCAACAACTGCAAAGAGCTAGGCCATTATATATCAACTTGTCCATAGAAGATACGTGAAGAAATCAACCTTGTCACATGTTACAATTGTGGTGACCAAGGACATTATGCAAGCAATTGTCCAGAAAAGATGTGATACAAGACAAGCAAACCTATGAGAGATCTCAGCCTTGTCACATGCTTCAAGTGTGGAAACAAAGGACACTATGCAGATGTCTGCCCAAAGAACTTTCATCAAGATCCCAAGCAAGCCAAGATGTAATCTAGTGGAAATTTTTTAAGGGTGGTAGTACCCTATTTGCTTTGAAGTCAACTTGTAACCTCTATCCTTCCCAAATCTCGGGACAAGATTTCTTTTAAGGGTGGTAGCCTGTCACATCCCAAAATTTTCCAAATTTTGAAATGTGAAAAAAATAAACAAAATAAATAATTATTGAAATTTAGGGTGAAAAGAAACTTTTGTTTTAAAGTGGAAACATCAAAACCCATATTGAACAAACTTTGAATAAAATTTGAATCCAACTAAATTCAAATCAAGTTAAATGCATTCTTCATAAATGCATCTTGAAATTGAAACACTTGGAAAATAAACCAAAACTCTAAACCCTAAAGGAAGAAAAAAAACATTTCCAAGATACCTCAAAGACTATGGATTTGATCCATATAAGAATTTGTCAACAAACATTTATAAATGATCAAGGTTGATAAATAAAAGTATTATAAAACCATAGAAATTGGTTTCACTTAATTTGGAGCCATGGATAAAAACCAATGAATTTAATAAGTTGAAAGTAAATAATTTCCAAAGCTAATAAAGCTCCTATCTAAAATCCATACCAATTTGTGAGCAAAATAATCCTAAAGAGATATAAAAGGATAAAAAATATTAAATAAGATTTTACAAATTGGAATCACCAAGTTTGGATCTTTAAATAAAGAGATATGGATTTTATAAGATAAAGAAAGAAAATAATAAATAAGGAATATTCAAAAGCCAAAATAAAACTTGGCCTAATCCATAATCAAATGGAATATATATAATCCAAATCCAAATAAAATAAAGGGATAAAGATATTCCAATAAAAATTATATGGAATTAAACCATATTCTAAATTATATATGGATAAAGATAAAATTCCTAATAGAAATGATTAATTAAAGCATGAGAAAGTAATAAATGGAAATTTATCAAAGTGGGTTAAAAAGTTATCAAATTAACTTAAAAGAATTATTTGAATAAAAATTTATATGGTATTAAAACCATAATAAAATTTTATTTAATTGAAGACAAATACTCATTTTAAATGATTAATAAATCATACTAAAAATATTTCAAATAATTCAAAGTGAATTATTTAACACCCTATTAAATAAATAAAACCTACTGAAAAGGTTTAGTGAAAATTAGAATTCAAATAAAGAGTTTGAAAATATAATTAAATCTTGTTTGAATTAAAACAATGGCCTATTCAAATGAATCATAAAGCCCAAGAAAATACAAAGAAATATTCTGAATTTGGACTTTAAAATACTTTATTAAACAATATTAAAGTATACTGAAAGTATGGAAAAGGTTTGACAAACACCTGAATTCAAATTAGGTGTAAATCATTTGAATCAAATCAAAACAGAAAAGAAAAAGGAAAAAGAAACAAAGTAGAAAAAAATCGAAAAGGGTCAGCCCATCTAACCTACCCAGCCCAGGAGGCCCCACCAGCCCACCTCTCTCCTGCCCTAGTCGTTTTCTTTCTCACTCAAACCCGCACCCACGCCCTCACTGACGATTAGGCCCCACTGTAACCCTTCTCCCTCGCTGACAACACTATCCCACTACGCCACCTCATCATCGTCTACCCCGCGACGACCACGCCCTTCCTCGGCCGTTTCTGCCGCTGAGTCCTCCGCGTAAATTCCAGAATTATGGCTGACAAATTCTCGCCAATGTCCGCGCCATCTTAAACGCCATCACCCACTCTATCTTTCCCCTATGTCCTTGTTTCCTCGGTGCCACCAGGCTGCCTCGATTCCTCGCATGAACCCCACTGCCCCGACGACCTACCCTGGTCAATTCCGGCAAACACGACCCACCCCTATGTCCCTGCTTCACACTATCTTGCTCCCCAGAACCTCACGCACCTGCCCGTATCATCTGCTTGACCGCGCTTGCCCCAGAGGCTCGGCCACGTCTTCGACAGAGCGCCGCCGTTGACTACATCAACTCCGGCGACCCTCCCCAAAAACACTGTCTTCCCCTCTTTCTTTGGAGGATACCACTGCACTCTACGTTCCTTAGCGCATCTAATGCCGCCTGTTTCGTGTCCTAATGAGCCCTGTAGGTTCGTCCTCAACAACACCAGAGCACGCCCGTCGCCAGAAGGAACTCCGACGAGAAATTATCACCATCCTCGTGCGCCTCCTACTCTCCAAAGATCACCTTGAGCTTCGCCACACCCCTACGATCACTGTGAGCTACTCCTCTCTCTCACTCGCTTCCTTTATCGCCGGAAACTCCACCGTCTAACCGCACCGCCGCCACTTGCCGCTGCCAGCGCCGCCCATCTTAAGTCATCATACTAAGAGCCATTGGATCTTGATCTGAGGGATACGAAAGAATCACTTAAGTGAAGGGGTACGCTAGATCAGAGCCACACGATACCCTTTTAAATCCAACGCACCACAGAAGCCGATCCGCACGAACCGTTTTTGGCCAATAAGACCAAGACACGTGGCCTGGAGTTTGTTTTAAATCCAGAAACTTTTCTAATAGATGTGTGAATTTGTAAATTGCATAACTTTTGATCTACATGTCCAAATTTTACAAATTTTAAATCAATGGAATCAGAAAAACAAGTACTTTCCAATCATTCACTTTGTTTAATAAATTGCTTCGGTAAACTTAGTTGTTTTTGCAGAAACTTGTGTAGGCAGAATTTGAACATAAAAAATATTCTAGAAATATTTTTAAGGTAAAATCTTTGGAAAATGGTTTGATTTGAACCTACTGACCATAGAAACCAACTTGTGGATTTAAAAGTGTCTTTTGGGAAGTTAAAGAATAAATCTTTGAATAAAAGCATTTCTAGCTAAATAAAAATGTTGAATATGTTTTAAAAATGAGTTTTGAGTAAAACCTTTGGAAAATGATTTGATTTAAACTCTCTGACCCTAAAAACCAAGTTTTGGGATTTAAAAATATATTTGATGAACACTAGAAAATTATTACTTTGCTAAAAGGCATTTCCAACAAAATAAAATATTGCTTTGGTATAAAAATGGTTTATAGGTGAAACCTTTTGAAAATGCTTTTAATAATAAACACTTGACCATAAAACACTAACATTTTTGTTTAAAAATGTATTTGTCAAACACTAGAAATTATTACTTTAATTTAAACCATTTCTAGCAAAACAAAAATGCCTTAAAGTGGCCATTTCACTAACTTAATATAAAATGGTTTTGCCACTTTTGTAAATGACCAATAGGTGTTTTAAAATGTTTATAAACTATTAGAAACCACTTTTCCAAATAAAACAATCTTTGGCATGCTTGCATGCATTGTTTTGTTTTTATTATTCTATGTGATGAATTGCTTGAATGGTAGATTGAATTTGTACCTTGATTTAATTGTAGTGAAATTTGAAGAAGTGTGACTATTGCAAGATCAAGGAGTGAACTTATATTCTCTACCAAAAAGGCAAGTGGTCCTTCATACTTTTGTCCCATTAATTTTCACTATGCATTAGTGTTATTTCTAAGTAGGACTTGCATGGAATTTTGCTAAGTATAAACTATGCCATGGGAAATCCTAGTAGATGAAACCTTAGTAGAATTTTCCTAAGTTAAAATTCCTACTACCATCATGCTTAGCCTAGCTAGTAGCAACCAAGGGTGGATTATATACACATGCTATGGAAAATATTTCTAAGTCTTTGACTTATGTTTTTCTTAATAAAACAACTAAGTGAATGAAACACCTGGGTGGAATGGTGGATTGGTTTGTGTTGAGTGGTTACACAAGGCCCATTTATATGGTTTACCTTGTGTATCACACTTGTGGAATGCCACCCAGGAACAAAGAGATTTGAGATGTCAAATGTTGAGAAGCTTCAAGTGCAGCCACTTGGCATTATGGGCTCTGCCTGGATCATATAGGTTGCAATAACTTAGCCAAATGGACAGTTGGTGGTAGGTTATGTTAGGTTTGGAGCGCATCCATTCTGGTCTAAGGGAAGGATTCTGAAAGATCTTGTCTCGATGCATGTCGAGTCTTGTGGGGAAAGTGCACCACCTCTGTAGAGTGTAAAATCTAAGTACTTAGCCGTGTCCCCGGTGATGGAAAATTTGAGCATCAAGACATGGAAGCTATCAAGAATCTCCTCATCCCAATTTCTAAATTAAAAACTTGTGGTTGAACAAGGGTTAAAGGATCGCCAATTTCTATTGGGAGATGCCTTGGGTGATTTTGACAAACAAAAACTTAGTGTTTTCAAATGATAAGGAAAATCTATTTTGAGCAAAGCAAGCCGAAGATCCACTTAGCCAAATGCATTTAGATGATAGTTACCACTAAACTACCATAGTATCACTTGCCAATACAATTCAAATGTATTGACCCTTGTGGCTGTAACTTATTATGTTGCAGGTTTGTTTGATGTTAGTGAAGTGTGTTGATTAGGATTACAAGTCTACAACCAACATGATTTCCTGTGGCACTTTGAAGATGAAGGACTCCATGCTATAGTTATTTTTGCCGCATTGTAATGAGATAGCCAAATGAGCTATGTAAGATGTAATGAATTATTTTATTCCTAGTTATAAAGTTGTAATATGACCTTAGTTTCTTGATATTACATCTTAACTATGGATGCTAGCTATTGATCCAGGGACTAGCATTGTAAACACAGGGATCTCTACCTTATTAAAGGTTGGGACCTCTACAGTTATAAAGTTGTATTATGACCTTTGTTTCTTGATATTAAATCTTAAACCGTGGATGATAGCTATTGATCCAGGGACTAGAATTGTAAACACAGGGATCTCTACCTTATCTGGTTGGGACCTCTACAGATGGTATCGGAGCACTGTGTTGCCTGTAGGATTGTAACCCTAGGATTGGAGAAAACCCCTTAGAAAAATAGGAGTTGTATTTGTTCCAAAACTATTTACAAACAATCTTGTAAACTCTTTCCCCAACATTTTTTGTTTTGATTCTACATCTCTCCCTATTCAAACTTGTTGGACAAAGACATCAAGTTGAGCAAAAGACTTCACCATCACCAATGACTTCAACATTAACAATGAATTCAACATTACCAATGACTTCAACTTTAGTTTCACCAAGGACTTCAACTTAGACATCACCAAGGACCACAAATGAGACAAGGATAATACACAAGACTTGGAAGACTAAGGAAACACAACTTAGGAAGAACCATCATCACCTTTGAGCTTTGTGACCAAGAGGCATGAAATTTTTCCAAGGGAACCATGATCTTGTTCATGAAGAAGCAACTAAGAAGAATGAAATGATCTCAAGAAAATCCTATAGTTGGACCACCATACTAATGTTTAGTATAGATCAATCACACCAACTTATATGGTGTAGGAAAAATATTTTGTTGCCTAAAAATGTGCTTGAATCTTGTTGTTTGAGTGGAATGTTTGATTGTGATTGCTTGCACATAGTTTGTGTGAATTGTTGTGTGTGATTAGACTTCTTTCCCTAGAAATCTTTTACCTATTCTAATCCCAATCCAACCCAAACAGATGATTTCTCCAAGAGACTCCAACATCAAGAATGGTGACAACAGCAACCAAGAGATGCACATGAGAGAACAAATTCTAGCAACCCAAGCCTAGTTGAATCAAGTGACAACTCAGTTTTTAGCCAACAACAATGAGTTAAACCCAACCATGCAAAAGTTTTTGGAAACCCAATCCCGATTGTTGCAAAGGATGACAAATCAAATGATCAACATGAGAAACAACCTTTACCAAGGAGATTGTGACAACAAGGATATCAAGGATGATATTATGGAAGGAACTCAAGCTTGCAATATTTGTGGAGACATAGAACACACTTATAAAGAGCATGTGGACCAATGCCCTAATTGTGAAGAGAAACATCCAACTAAACAATGCCCCACATCTCAAGTTACTTGTTTCCTATGTGAAGGAAATGATCATGTACCTATCCAATGCCCCATCTATCCTATAGTTCAACAAATGAAACAAGATTGAATGCATCAAATGTTTGGAAAACTCCATAATGGAACAACTTCTACCAAGAACTATGAAAGCAAAGTCAGAACCATGCCTCATAAGGCCACATCCAAGGTGACCACAAAGTGTTGCTACTCATGTGGACAAGAAGGTCATATCTCTAGTGACTGCCCCAAGAAGAGAGAAAGATTTCCCACATTTGTGGTGAAATATGAAGAACATGAACTAGAAGAACTCCTAGCTTTGGAGAGACCCAAAAAGAAGAAGAAGGACAAAATCCAAGTGCAATGTTACAATTGCAATGAAATGGGATACTATGCCAGTGAATGTCCAGAAAAGAAGAAGAACTAAGGAAACAAACAAGAAGTAATGATACCAAATAAGAAGAAGTATATTAGCCAATTGATGTGTTTCAAATGCAAAGATCTAGGCCATTATGCAAGCAACTGTGCAGAGAAGATACATCAAGATCCCAAGTAAGCCAAGATGTAATCTAGTTGAAAACCTTTTTAAGGGTGGTAGTACCCTAGTTGGCTTGAATCCAACTTGTAACCTTTAGCCTTCCCAAATCTCGGGACGAGATTTCTTTTAAGGTTGGTAGCCTGTCACATCCCAAAATTTTCCAAATTTTGAAATGTGAAAAATAAATAAACAAAATAAATAATTGTTGAAATTTAGGGTGAAAAGAAACTTTTTGATTGCAAATGGAAACATCAAAACCCATCTTGAACAAACTTTGAATGAAAAGGGAATCAAACAAGATTTCAATCAAGTGAAATGCATTCATCAATGAATGTATCTTGAAATTTAAACACTTGGAAAAGTTAAACCAAAACCGTAAAACCCTAATGGAAGAAAATAATTTCCAAATCTCTCTAAAGACCATGGATTTGATCCCTATAAAAATTCAGCAACAATCATTTTATAATGATAAAAAATGATAAACAAAAATATTATAAAACCCTAGAAATTGGTTTCACTCAATTTGGAACCATGGATAAACACTTATGAATATAATAAGATAAAAGGAAATAATTTCCAAAGCTAATAAAGCTCCTATCTAAAATCCATACCAAATTGTGAGCAAAATAATCCTAAAGAGATTTAAAAAGATAAAGAAATATTAAATAAAATTATACAAATTGGAATCACCAAATTTGGAGCTATAAATAAAAAGATATGGATTTTATAAGGCAAGGAAAGAATTAAATAAATAAGGAATATTTAAAAGCAAAAATTAAATATTGGCCAAATCCATAAACAAATAAAAGTTATTGAATAATAAATAAGGGTAAAAGAATATATAAATAAAATCATAAGGATTGAACAATATCCAATTTTATTTAAATAAAGACAAATTGCCTAAACTAAATAATGAATTCCAAGAAAATTATTTAGAAGACAATATAAACCTTGAATTAAATCCATAAGCAAATGAGATAAAAGTAATCCAAATAAAATAAAGGGATAAAGATTATTCAAATTCAAAATAAAATTATATGGCATTAACCAAATTCAATTCTATTTCAATAAATACAAAATCCCTAATATAAATGATTAATTAAATCATGGGAAAGTATTTGAAATTCCAAATGGACTAAAAATTATCTAATTAACTTAAAAAGAATAAAAGAATAATTAAATAAAATTATATGGTTTGGAACCATATTTAAATTCATTTAAATAAAGACAAGTGTATATTTAAATAAATAATAAACCATAAAGGAATAACAGAAATTATTCTAAAGTGGAATTTAAAACACATTTATAAACAGTATAAAACCTACTGAAAAGTTTTGAAAAGATTTGAGGAATACATCTGATTTCAAATGAGAGTTTGAATTTAAAATAGAAAAAGATACAAAGAAGAAAAAAATAGAAAAGAAACAACCCAACTAATCTAACCCAGCCCAGCCAGCCCAACAGGCCCAACAGCACAGCCCACCTCTTCTTCCCCCCGAATTGTTTTCTTACCCGCGTGTCTACCTCTCACCTCGCTGACGCTTGTACCCCACCATAAACCCTCTCACTCGCTGGCAGCGCAACCCCACCGAACACGTCATCATCGTCTTCAACCCCGCTGACCACAGCCTCTCTCTATCGTTTCTGCACTGATTCATTTCGTGTTAATTGGCGTTGATACCGCCAGTAATTCCTCCCCTCAACTATGCTATCTTAACCGCAACCCTCTCCTCTCCATTTCCCCTCAACCTCCCACCCCCGAGCGCCCCTAGGCCGTGAGAATTTTTGCCCGCAGCATCGCTGCCTCCGACGAGCTCACTGACGAATTCCGGCGAGCCCAGACCACGCCCCTTGCCCTAGATCACACAGACTTGTTCGCCAACCTCATGCGCATCTTCCAGCACCTTCCCCTTGCCCGCGCACACCCAGAGGCTCGACAACAACGACACCTTCTTGCCACCGTCGACTGATTCAACTCCGGCAAGAGGTTGTCGATGATTCATCGCGCCCCTTGCCCTCTGGTAGGTCCCGTCGCAACCTCTTCAACCGTGCGCATCTCCCTGACTTGTTGCCTTGCCTTCTTACGCCCCAAGAACTCGCCCCCGACAACGACAGTACATGCCCGACGCCGATGCTAGCTCCGAAGAGGAATCGCCATCAGTTTCGTGCGCCCATGTCCCTCCTACAGCCACCTCAAGCATCACCGTGACCCTGCGAACTCGGTGAGACCTCCCACTCCTCCTCTTGCTTCCTAGAGTCGCCGTAACATCACCGCCCGAACGCGTTGCCACCACTCACCGTCGCTAGCGCCACCCATCCTTGGTCAGCTACTCTGGATCGTTGGATGTAGATCTGGCGGATAGGATAGAACGAGTAGCAAAGCGGTATCGTGCGTCCTGTGCTATGCGATGCAACTTAGATCTAACGTCCAGTATTTATTGATCCACGTGAAATGGTATCGTCCAGTTAGAATCAGCCACGTGGCCCTTTCTTTTGTTTTAATAACAGAAACTTATCTATTAGATGTTTAGATTTGAAAAATTCATGACTTTTAATCTACACGTCCAAAATTTAAAATTTTTATATCACTGGATTCAAAAAAATGAAACCTTTGCAACCATGCCCTTACTTTAGTATTTTGCTTCTGTAAAATTGGTTGTTTTGCAGAAACATTATTAGGCCTATTTTGATTATAAAAGTTATTCTAAAAATGTTTTAGGGTAAAATATTTTGTAAATGGATTGTTTTGAACCTACTGGCCATAAAAACCAACTTATGGATTTAGAATTATATTTTGTGACACTAAGGAATTATTCGTTAGATAAAAGCATTTCTAGTAGAATAAAATTATTGATTATGTTTTAAAAATAGTTTTGAGTAAAACCTTTTGCAAATGGGTTGAATTAAACTCTCTGACACTAAACACTAAGTTTTGGATTTAAAAAATGTATTTGATTAAACCCTAGAAAATTATTACTTTGATTAAAGGCATTTCTAGAAAAATAAAATGTTGCTTTGATTTAAAAATGATTTTGGGTGAAACCTTTTGTAAATAGATTTGTTTTAAAACACTTTGACGATAAACATTAATACTAGTGTTTAAAAACCTTTTGGCTAACATTAGAAATTATTCCTTTGATTAAAATCATTGCTAGCAAAACAAAAATGATTTAAATGTCCATTTTCACTAACTTGTTTTCAAATGACCTTGTCACTTTTATAAATTACGAATAGGTGTTTTAAAATGTTTATAGCCTATTAAAAACCACCTTTCCAAGTAAAACAATATTTTCCATGCTTGCATGCATTGTTTTGTTTTCTTTATTTTATGTGGTGAATTGTTTGAATGCTAGATTGAATTTGTGCCGTGATTGAATTGTAGTGAAATTTGAAGAGTGTGACTATTGCAAGATCAAGGAGTGAACTTATATTCTCTACCGAAAAGGCAAGTGGTGCTTCATACTTTTGTCCCATTATTTTCACTATGCATTAGTGATATTTCTAAGTAGGACTTTTCTATGTGTTAACTATGCCATGGGAAATCCTAGTAGATTATGCCTTAGTAGAATTTTCCTTAAGTTAAGATTCCTACAACTATCATGCTTAGCCTAGCTAGTATAAAACAAGGGTGGATTATATTCATGCTATGAAATATTTCTAAGTCAATGACTTATGTTTTGTTTAATAAAACAACTATGTGAATGAATCACCTGGGTGGAATGGTGTGAATGGGTTATGTTGAGTGGTTACACAGGGCCCCATATTTATGGACTAACCTAGTGTATCTCACTTGTGGAAAGCCATGCAGGAACAAAGAGATTTGAGATGCCATATGTTAAGAAGCTTCTAGTGCAGCCACATGGCAATATGGGCTCTGCCTGGATCATATAGGTAGCAATAACTTAGCCAGATGGACAGTTGGTGGTAGGGGGTGATAGGTTTGGAGCGCGTCCATTTTGGTCTAAGGGAAGGCTTTTGAAAGCTCTTGTCTCGATGCATGTCGAGTCTTGTGGGGAAAGTGCACCACCTCTCGAGAGAGTAAAATCTAAGTACTTAGCCATGTCCCCGGCAATGGACAATTTGAGCATCAAGACATGGAAGCTATCAAGGATCTCCTCATCCCAATTTCTAAGTTAAAAGCTTGTGGTTGAACAAGGGTGAAGGATCACCAATGTCTATTGGTAGTTCCTTTGGTGATTTTGACAAATAAAAACTTAGTGTTTTCAACTTATAAGGAAAACCTTATTTTGAGCAAAGCAAGCCTAAGCTCCACTTAGCCAAATGCATATAGATGATAGATACCACTATTCTACCATAGTATCACTTGCCAATACAATTCAAATGTATTGACCCTTGTGGCTGTAACTTATTATGTTGCAGGTTTGTTTGATGTTAGTGAAGTGTGTTGAATAGGATTACAAGTCTACGACCAACATGATTGCTTGTGGCACTTTGAATATGAAGGACTCCATGCTATAGTTATTTCTGCTGCGTTGTAATGAGATAGCCAAATGAGCTATGTAAGATGTAATGAATTATTTTATTCCTGGTTATAAAGTTGTATTATGACCTTTGTTTCTTGATATTACATCTTAAACTATGGATGCTAGCTATTGATCTAGGGACTAGCATTGTGAACACAGGGATCTCTACCTTATCAGGTTGGGACCTCTATATGTAGCCCTCATAGTCAAGGGACTTGAGATTGCCAACTTATACTTTGTCAAGCATATACTCCAACTTTTCCACTTTAACTTTAACCACTTCAAGATTCTTATGATAGGGGCAATGAGGGCCGAAAGCTAACAAGTACCATAATTTTTGGAAGATCTTTTTGAAACTTGTAATCCATGCTTCCTTTACAAAAAGGCCTTTCTTCCACCATTATTTGAGTCTCCACCTTCTAACTTTAGGCACCATTAAGAGAGCATAGTTGTCATTCTGTGTGCAATGTTCCAAAGCTTACTAATTGATGCATATTGTGTTATTACTTGTTCATGTGCTAATTGTTTCTAGTCACCCTTGTGAACTTTGCAGGTGTCCTATGCATTATAGTGCTACTCTATGAGGGACAAGCTGATTGCCACTATGCTATGTTTTCTGCATGTGAAACAAACAAACATTTTTCAATGCATATTATTCATGATCTTTGTTTGTAGCTTGCCATGTTGCATGCATAATTACTATGTCTTATTGTTAGAACTCCATCTTTCATGCACATGTTTAGAGTTCTTTGATCCCAGCTTTCAATGCTTGCAAATGGTTGGATCTTTATTGTGAGGGTGCATGTCACCTCAAAAATTATTCTTTTATCACTTACCTACTCGAGGACGAGCAGGAGCTAAGCTTGGGGATGCTGATACGTTAGAAACATATCTATAATTTTTGATGCTCAATGGTTGTTTAGTATCTACTTTGCTTTACTTGTCTACACTTTGAGGTGCTTTTTACATGTTTTCTGGTACTAACCTATTAACAAGTTGCAACAGTGCCAGATGCCTGTTTTCTGCTGTTTTTGGTTTCAGAAAAGTTAGTCAAGAAATATTATCGGAATTGGACGGGACAAATGCCAAAGTCAATTACTTTCCATGGGGAACAAGAAGTCCAGAGGAGAGCCGGAGGGGCTGTCCAGGGGGGCCAGACCCACCCCAGGCGCGGGGTCAGGTGGACCCAAGCCTGGGTAGGGTTTGGTGACCCTGGTGGCCTCCCGGACTCGCCCCTTCTCATATAAGAAGCCCCCGATGCAGAAACTCTCGGTACTTGATCAGAAATCCACGAAACCATCTGTAGACGCCACCACCATTGTCCCTAGATCGGGGAGGACCTAAAGTTCTTCCCGGCACCCTGCCGGATGGGAGATCATCCCGAGGGCCTTTTCTCCGGTATGATTCGTGAGTAGTTCCACCTTGGACTATGGGTCCATGTAGTAGCTAGATGGTTGTATCTCCTCCTTGAGCTTTCATGTATAGATCTTGTGAGCTCCGTTCATGATCAAGATCTAATCTATTTGTAATCATGCATGTTGTGTTTGCGGGGATCCGATGGATATTGAGATTATTATGTTGGTTTAATTAATGGTTCTATCTTTATGATTCTATCATGTCTGTGTTGTTTGTGATCTTGCATGCTCTCCGTTGCTAGTGGTTATCTTGGCCAAGTAGTTGCTAGTGACTCCAAGAGGGAGTATTTATGCTCAATAGTGGGTTCATGCCTCTAGTTTCCAAGGGAAGTGACAGAAATCTCTTCGGTTGTAGATGTGCTATTGCTACTAGGGAGAAAACAACGGTCTCTTGTTAATGGAACATGTGGACTATTTACCTTACACACTTTGCCTAAAGCAGTTGTATGTTGCTTGCAACTTAATACATAAGGTCTTACACAAATAAGGATCTCATGATCTAGTTTTTAATACAACTCAAGCAGCGGAATAACGTAAAGATAACGATAGCGTAGGCGAAGCTCCATCTTCGGGGTCATAGGCAATGATGACGATGGGAGATGATCCTAGTTGTCGTAACCTTCCTGTGGTCCGTCATCCAGATACTCCTCTTCATAGTCCGGCCACGGGAATATCCAGGGACAAAGCCATGAGTACTCTTTAAGTACTCGCAAACTAATACTAACAAGTTAAGGGATTTTTTGTAGTAGGATACTAAGCTCTAGGGTTGTTTTGCAAAAAGCCAGATTTACCTCTACTAAGTTCAAAAGCAAAGAAATCTAGTTTAAAGTTTTATAACACCTAAGTGGGAACTTGCATTTCATATAACAACTTGTTGTGGTCAAGTCAAAGGCCTACCCAATTTTCGGGTATTGTGGTAGTACGGTAAAATTGGAATGGTATCGCATCCAGACAACCATCAGTTTTATAAAGGGCTAAGGCTCATGCCTCAACATTTTCATCATCAAAATCATCTGGTGTTCAAGAACACATGTCAAAACATTTTAGTAGAATGACTCATCATTCTAAGGTTTTCATAACCATTTTCACCAAGTATTCCCATCTAGAGTTGATCAGGTTTTATGCTTAGCACTAGCATCTATAAGTGGGGGTAGATACTAATGAGGGGTAATAAATAAGTGGGGATTAGCTAAGTTTAATCTCATGCCCGAGGATGACATCAAGATTATCTAACTTAGGCCAAATTTTATGCTCTTTATGCTACCTTCAATTATCTTTCTAGAATCTACAAGTCACTAAGTAAACTCTAAGAGAAAGCTTTGATAAAGAAAAGAAAATATTAAGCTTGCAAGTAAAACTAGGATTGGGTATCAAGTGGTGTAAGCATGCAAGTAAAACTTGCATAGTTTAGCTTGCTAAGATAATAGTATGAGCTTGCTAAGTTGCAAGTGTTAGCTTGATCAGTTAATAGCTTGCCTTGTGCAGAGCAGTGGTTGAAGTTCTCCTAGGCTTCTTCCTCGTAGTATCCTCCTTCCTCCTCGTATCCTTGGTCGGTACTAGCGTCTATAAATAAATACGAGGTACACAATCACCAAACAATACTTAATTATTTCTAAACATCACACAAAGGTTCACACTAGATGATCTATCCTCATCACTTATCATTACAAGATTAAAGCACTTGTCTTATTTATTTTATTTTGAGAAAAGTAATTTCTACTCATTGAAAAACTACATAAGATTTAATATTCTCCAACTCAAACATGGGATCATGTTGACACATGTCATCACCACATATTTCCGTACATGGGAATGTGATTTAAAGTGGTGTCACAATTTAATAAGGTTTAACTTTTTCTATTTTATTTAAATAAAGTGACTAGAAATGCCTATGTGGCATTCTTTTATTACTTGAACATTATTTCTGCAAGTAAACCCATATGTTTTTATATATTCAGAAAGGTATGATCAAATGTGATTTTTGAGAGTTGGAATCAACTCAAAAGCTCTTATGGTTGAATTTTGAAAAATGTTTGAATGAAGAAAAGCTTCTGCCTTGTTATTTTTACCATGGTTGATTTGTAAATCCAAATGGTTTAAATCCAACGGGCTTGGATTAATCATTTCAGTACCTTTCTAACAAAATTAGTTTCATGCATTTTGGTTCAGTGAATCAAGCTGGGTTGATTTTTGAATCTATGTAGAGAACTGTGTTTGAAATTAAATGAATAAAACTAAATTTGAATTGTTGGGTCGGGCGGGATGTTTAACTGGGCCGGCCCACTACGCACAGCGCACGCGCGGGCTGGTTAAGTGGCTGTCCCCACGCGTTAGTGAGACGGGGAGGGGCGAAGCGGTACGGGGCAATGTGGATCGTGGGATCTAGTTCTAATCGAACGGCTCTGGTTCATCGTACACATCGGGCAACGCTGGCGAGACATGACACTAGTGCGGCAGGTGGGGGTCGTGGGAGGCTCACCGGGGCTCAGGAGAGGGTCGGCGAAGGGGGAGAATGACGAAGTCGATGATGACGGTTCTCTTGGTATCGACAACTTTTCCTAGGGCGGGTCCAATCGACGGCTCCCTTCTCCTCCAGTTGCGGCGGGCTCCGGCCAAATTCCGACGATGCGCTGCTCGCCTTGCTCCGGGAGTGAGGTGGGGTGGTTCTGAGGTAGAGAGGAGTGAACTGGTGTGAAGAAAACGAGCGGTGGAGGCCTCTATTTATAGTGGCTGAAGTGGACCGACGGGCGCAGGCTAAGCTCGTCGTGGTCAACGGCACAGAGTGGTACTGGCATGGGCGATGGTAGGGGCAGTGCTGTGCTCCCTGGCGAAGCTCAACAGGGTGGTGACGAGGCGTGGGGCGGTGCTGATCGGTCGGAATGCGTCGATGCCCTGGGCGTGTCCGACGGCGATTTTAATGGCGCACAACATGCATGGTCCGCGTGGCGGCGAACATGCATGTTTGCGGGGTTGCTGGGGCGGTAGTGATCACGCACACACGTGGCGAGGGCGGCGCGCGGTCTATGGGTGCTGGTCGAAGGTGGCGCACTGGCGCGCTCTCGGTTCGCATGCAGAGAGGTTTGGCATGGTCTTGTCGTGTGGTCCAGGGGCTGGCAGTGCTCGGGGCTGGGACAGGGAGTGGCGGTGGATGGTGGAGTGCCTGCTAGACATGCTTGCTAGGCTTGGTGCTGCTCCTAGCTTGCTGTCGACAATGGGGTGGCAAGGTGAGGCTCGACATGCTTGCCATTAATGGCATGGTCTGGTTTACAGAGAGCTAGAGGGGTTAAACAAGTTAGATGATCTACTGAGGGTGTAGAGTGAGCTAGATAGGGAATAAGTTAGGCCAAAATTACTGCACACTATAGTGTTTGATGTTTGTTTAATTTGTATCTGCAAGGTGTTTGATAAAATGGCCACAAGAACTTTGAATTTGAATTTTGGATTCAAACTTGGTGGGTTTGCTATGCACATACTAGGGAGTGTCTAGTTAGTTGGATTAGTAAAAGGGCACTGGTTTGGTTGGGTTTTGAAAATGGGTGATCTTCACGTATGATAAAGATTCAATTTTGAATTGTGATTTGAATGAGGTTGCCAAATGTTTCCGTAAGTTTGAAAGGTGGGATTTTATTCACTTTTACTTGTTCTAGCAAGGGGTGAAAAAAATTGGGAAAGTTTCTGTTTGAAATCTTGGACTAGAAACACTCAAAGTGAGCTAGTGAGCAAGATTGGCAAAAATGAGTATTTGCTTTATTTAATTTGTTTTTGATTTTATCTTGATTTGTTTCTGCATGGAAATGTTTTATATGATGTTATTTTCATCTTTAAACCATTTATTGCTATTTAGGTTAATCACACAAGTTCAGTCATGCATTTATTAAATCATCTCATTCATGCATGCATTCATATGATTTTAATTAATCAAAGTTTTTGTTAACCGTAATTTTAGTGATTAGAGTTTGATGATCATTGTTTTATATTTTTGGGATGTTACAAACCTTCCCCCCTTAAAAAAATCTCGTCCCGAGATTTGAAAAAGGAAGAAAAAAGATTACCTAGGATTTAAAGAGATCGGGAAACTCCGTCCTGATGTGATCTTCTCGCTCCCAGGTAGATTCTTCTTCCGTGTGGTTGCTCCACTGAATCTTGAGAAACTTGATGCTTCGGGTCCTGGTGGTTCTGAAAGCTTCTTCCAAAATACGGATGGGTACTTCAGGATAGGTCAGGTCATCGTTGATCTCTATGGTCCGGTGATCAATGTTCTTGAAAACTTCGGTCTTCTTCGGAACTTCAAGGCATTTGCGAAGTAACGATATATGGAACACATTGCGCACTACTGACATTTCCTCGGGTAGTTACAATTGATATGATACTTCTCCTCGACGATTCAGAATCTTGAAGGGTCCGATATATCTGGGGGCTAACTTTCCTTTGAGCTAGAAACGCTGCATTCCCTTCAAAGGCGACACTTTGAGATACACGAAATCTCTGATATTGAAAGCGAGGTCTTTACGTCTCTTGTCGGCATAACTCTTTTGTCTTGACTGGGTGGTCTTGAGGTGCTCATGAATCTTGTGAACTTTCTCTTCTGCTTCTCGTAGGATGTCGGGTCCGAAAATACGACTCTCTCCTACTTCCAACCAATTCAAAGGGGTGCGACACTTCCGTCCATACATCAATTCAAATGGGGCCATTTGCAAACTAGATTGGTAACTGTTATTGTATGAAAATTCTGCGAAAGGCAGACAGTCTTCCCATTTAGATCCATACTCTAGCACACATGCTCTCAACATATCTTCGAGTATTTGATTTACTCGCTCCGTTTGTCCATCGGTCTGAGGGTGATACGCGGTGCTGAAACCTAGTCGGGTTCCTAAACCTTCTTGGACTTTCTTCAAGAATCTTGAGGTAAACTGGGTTTCTCGATCTGATACGATGTTCTTGGGAACTCCGTGCAAACTGACGATTGTAGCGATGTATAACTCCGCTAGCTTCGAAATATGGTATGTGGTCTTGACTGGTAAGAAATGGGCGATTTTGGACAATCTGTCAACTATGACCCAGATAGAGTCATTTCCCCTACTAGAAGTAGGCAATCCAGTGATAAAGTCCATTCCAACGAAATCCCATTTCCATTCCGGAATCTGTAGCGGTTGCAACAGTCCTACGGGTCTCTGATGTCCCGCCTTGACTCTCTGACACATATCACACTTGGCGATATAGCTTCCGATTTCTCTCTTCATCTTATGCCACCAAAATTGTTCCTTCAAATCCTGATACATCTTCGTTCCTCCGGGGTGGATAGAATAAAGAGTATCATGGGCCTCTTTCAAAATCACTTCTTTCAATTCCGAATCTGCTGGTACACAAAGGCGTCCTTTGTTCCACAGAACTCCTTCTTCGTCTTCTGTGAATCCGGGTACTTTGCATGTACCGATGCACCATTTGATTCCGTTGATACTAGCATTTCCTTTCTGCGCCTCTTTGATCTGGCTCATCAAGGTGGGTTGAAGTTCTATGCTAGCCAAAAACCCTTCACTCACTAATTCCATTCGAAAATCATCCATCTCTTTGTGCAAACTTGGTTGCTCCTTCAAAATCATGGAGTTCAAGCGGCACAGAAATCTTCTAAGGGCATCTACTACCAGACTGGCTTTACCGGGGTGATAGTGAATGCCCAGATCATCATCCTTGATTAGCTCAATCCATCTTCTCTGTCTCATATTCAGCTCCTTCTGAGTGAATATATACTTCAAGCTCTTGTAGTCCGAATAAATCTCACAACGGTTTCCCATCAGGTAATGCCTCCATGTCTTCAGGGCTAGAATTACGGCTGCTATTTCAAGGTCTTGGGTTGGATAATTATGTTCATGCTGTTTCAGTTGTCGGGATAGATAAGATATAACTTTGCCTTCTTGCATTAGCACACATCCGATACCGATCTTGGATGCTTCACAATACACATCAAAGGGCTTCGTGATATCCGCCATGATCAAGATTGGGGCTGAAATCAATCTTCTCTTGAGTTCTTGAAAACTCGCTTAACATTTGTCCGTCCACTCAAACTTCTTGTCCTTCTTTAGCATTTGGGTGATGGGTCTGGCAATACTCGAGAATCCTTCTACAAACTTGCGGTAGTATCCCGCTAATCCGAGAAATTCACGAACTTGGGTTTGAGTGGTTGGGGCTTGCCAATCTTCGACATCCTTCACCTTCGCAGGGTCAACGGCAATTCCTCCGGCTGATACGATATGTCTGAGGAATCCTACCTCCTGTAACCAGAATTCACATTTGCTAAACTTTGCATATAGCTGATGCTCTCTAAGGGTTCCAAGAATGGTCCTTAGGTGTAGCTCATGTTCTTCTTCTGACTTGGAATAAATTAGAATGTCATCGATGAAAACAATGACAAACTTATCCAGGAAGTTCATAAAAATCTTATTCATGAGGTTCATGAAATAAGCGGGGGCATTGGTTAATCCAAAAGACATGACCGTATTCTCATATAATCCATATCTGGTGGTGAAGGCAGTCTTTGGAATATCCTCTATGCGAATCTTGAGTTGATGATAGCCAGTTCTAAGATCAATCTTAGAAAACACTTTGGAACCAGTCAAGTGGTCAAACAAATCTTCTATTTTTTGCAATGGGTACTTGTTCTTGATAGTTACATCATTCAACTTCCGATAATCCGTACACAAATGGTTACCTCCATCGTTCTTGTCTACAAACAAAACAGGTGATCTCCATGGTGACGCACTTGGTTGAATCAATCAAATTTTCAGCATGGCATCCAGTTGCTTCTTCAGTTCTGCTAGTTTAGATGGGTTCATACTATATGGTCTTTGGGCTATGGGTCCGGTTCCAGGTATTAGTTCAATGATAAACTCTATATCCCGATCTGGGGGCATACCGGGCAAAACATCTGGAAATACATCGGGGTATTCACATACTATTCGAACTTGGTCAATGGTAGGCTAGGCTATACTCTTGTTACACTTGAATTGACGAGGCAAGGTTTCAGATATATGCTCGACTGATACTCCGGCTGTACTGGTCATGGTTATGGCTTTCTTGGCGCAGTCAATTAATCCTTTGTGTTTGGACATCCAATCCATTCCTAGTACTACTTCCAAACCTTTAGTTCAGAGTACTATTAGATTAGCATAAAAATCTATGCCATGGATTCGGATAGGGACGGCTTTGCAAATTTTCCTAGCTTTGGTGGTTGAACCGAGTATTTGAACAATCATAACATGCTTCAATTTGGTTGGTTGAATCTTACTAGTGCATGCATATTCTTTAGTAACAAATGAGTGCGATGCTCCAGAATAAAACAACACTCTTGCAAGTACTGAGTTAACAGAAAACATACCCAGCACGACATCTCGCGCTTCTTGGGCTTCTTCAGCATGCATGAGAAAAAGACGGCCATTGCGGTTGCGCGAGTTCCCTGGAGCAAACCTTCTTCCGGGCTGAACACGACGCTGCTGCTGAGCTGGAGCATTTGCATTGGGGGCTGCGGAAATCTTCTTGGGGCACTCATTGGAATAGTGACCCTTCGTTCCACATTCATAACAAGTCACTTGCTACTTGTCCTTCGCTGCAACAGGCACAGCATTGCTTCCAGTCCTTGGAGCAGTGTTGGTGTTGGTGGCGGCATTGTTGTTGTTGACATTGGGTGGTGCACGGGTGAAATTGCTGGAGTTTCCGGGGTTGTTGTGGTTTCCTCCGGGCCTTGGGTTTCCACGGTTGGTATAGGTTAGACGGTTCATCGGGGGTCTGTTGCTTATCGGGGCAAATCCTGGAGATGGGTTGGGGCGGTACTTTGGTGTATGGTGGGTTCCTGTTTGATGCATCATGCGGCGCTTGCGGTTCTCATTGGCTTGGTTGATCTTTCCTACCATCTGAATGGTAGAGTCAACTAAGGCTTCAATATCAGCAAAGGGGATATTGACTAACACTGTCTGCATCTCATCATGCAGACCATTTGGGAATATCTCTTTCTTCTTGGCTTCAATGTCGATATCATCCGGGGCATACCTAGCTAATGACAAGAATTTGTCACGGTATTCCACTACGGTCATCCTTCCTTGCTTCAGTTCTCTGAATTCATCCCTCATCCTCTTGATTAAACCCGGTGGCACATGGGTTCTGCTGAACTTGATCTTGAATTCATCCGAAGTCATCATCTGACCTCCGGTCATTGCACGAATGCTTTTCCATCATGCTCTTGCATCTCCGTCCAGATAGTGAGTGGCGAACAGAACTTTCTCGTTAGCTTCCACTCCTGCAACTTCCAGATTGTTCTCCATGGTTTGTAGCCAATCATCTGCATCTAGGGGCTCTTCTGACTTAGTGAAAACAGGTGGATTGGTGTTCTAGAAATTCTTGAGCTTAGATCCATGGTTGTCCTGATTTCCATGGCCTTGATTGTTTTTGGCCATCTGGGCGATGTGTTGAAGGGTGGCTAAGTTGGCTTGACGTTCGGCTCTTTCAGCTTCGCGGTCAAAAACCAACATTTGCAAGATTTGCAACATCGGGTCCGGGGATGAACCGCTTCCTCCACGAGGCATCTGAAGATTGAGATGGATCATGATAAAATAGGGAAATTTCTAAGGTTTAGAGGTTGTTGAAAAGTTTTTGAAGTTTGACTCAGATTTTTCTAGCAACTTGCTTTTCATTCATTCATAGCACACAGTACAAACACACACCACAACAGGGAAACACATATGGTTTTAAGAATCATTCTGGAAACTACGATACAGTGGGACTGAATATAACTCACTAACACTAGTGCTCAAGTGCTACTACTCCTCGGAGTCAGTGTCCTCATCATCCTCCTCCTCCTCATCATCATCGATGAAAGCGAAGTCATCCTCATCGGTGAAGAGGTCCATGGCTTGATCCTCCAGAAAGTCATCATCATCGCTAAGATAGGAGTAGGGGTCTCCACGAAGGTATTCCCCGACATTCTCCCTCTCCTCCAACTGCATGTCTCTCTCGTGGATGGTCTCCTCCAAATCCGTGATCCGGTGGCGAAGACAGGCAATGATGCACTCCTTCTTGTCGAGCTGACGGCGACGAGACTTGCGATCCTTTATTAGCATGGCGAGGGTCTGATCCTTCTTCTTGGCGATGGCGTACTTGTGGTTGGCATAGGAAGGGGCATTGTCCAACTCCTTCTGACGGTCGTACATCATGAAGCTGAGATGGTCCAATTGACTCTTCGGCTCGGGGTGATATGGGGCCTCCAGTGGCTGTCCCATAACATCAAGCCTTGGGTAGAACTCAAAACGGGTACCCTTGATCTGATTGATACTCTGCCCACACATACGGGCAAGAGCTTCCTGCATTTCCCTGGCCAGTCCATCGAGCCAGTTGTTCTCTCTTAAGGTGAACTGAATTCCCTCTTTAGTGGGAGGTTCAATCTTTCCTCGGAGACTTGCAACAACTAGCCACTGCAGATCTTCTCCTTCCTGATCATTGAGCTGAGCTCCAAAGAACTCGGGGTGCAGACGATCCAGCATCTCCGACAGCTGGTCCAAGTCACGCTCAAAGATGAGGTCTCCTCCATTCCCCAACTGATAAAACTTGATGTACTTCATGTCCATCTATAAGAATATAGGATGAGTAAGTTAGTAGAGTGATCAAGTGTGTCAAATTTTATGTATTTGTAAGAATTTTTGAGGAACATGAATTTTCATGAAAGAATCCAAGTGATAAGAATGGGAATAAGTTTTTTTTAAATACTCACTTCCTTTGGTTTTGAAACTAAGTTTTTGATTCAAACGTCCATTCTAACTAGGGTCTCCTATGGTCAACCTGGCTCTGATACCAACTTGTCAACACCCGGATTTTTAATCCCAAATGCGTGTTATGCCATATATCACAATCCCAAGGTTACCATTTTTGCGAGACATAACAGATTTGGATATCACAGTACATCATCCATTACAAACCATACATAAGGTCTTACACAAATAAGGATGTCATGATCGAGTTCTTAATACAACTCAAGCATCGGAACAACGTAAAGATAACGATAGCATAGGCGAAGCTCCATCTTTGGGGTCACGGGCAAAGCTGACGATGGGAGATGATCCTACTTGTCGTAACCTTCCCGCGGTTCGTCATCCTGATACTCCTCTTCATAGTATGGCTACAGGAATAGCCAGGGACAAATCCATGAGTACTCTTTAAGTACTCGTAAACTAATACTAACAAGTTAAGGGGGTTTTTGTAGTACTATACTAAGCTCTAGGGTTGTTTTGCAAAAAGCCAGATTTACCTCTACTAAGTTCAAAAGCAAAGAAAGCTAGGTGAAAGTTTTATAACACCTAAGTGGGAACTTTCATTTCATATAACAACTCTATTGTGGTCAAGTCAAAGTCCTATCCAATTTTCGGGTCTTGTGGTTGTACGGTAAAATTGGAATGGTATCGTATCTAGACAACCATCAGTTTTATAAAGGGCTAAGGCTCATGCCTCAACATTTTCATCATCAAAATCATCTGGTGTTCAAGAACACATGTCAAAACATTTCAGTAGAATGACTCATCATTCTAAGGTTTTCATAACCATTTTCACCAAGTATTCCCATCTAGAGTTGATCAGGTTTTATGCTTAGCACTAGCATCTATAAGTGGGGATAGATACTAATGAGGGGTAATAAATAAGTGGGGATTAGCTAAGTTCAATCTCATGCCCTAGGATGACATCAATATTATCTAACTTAGGCCAAATT
The DNA here is from genome assembly GCA_916181665.1 of Avena sativa. Lineage (NCBI taxonomy): Eukaryota > Viridiplantae > Streptophyta > Magnoliopsida > Poales > Poaceae > Avena > Avena sativa. The sequence goes on along the minus strand of OV702280.1, from coordinate 14,469,365 downwards.
GTATGCTCTTTATGCTACCTTCAATTATCTTTCTAGAATTTACAAGTCACTAAGTAAACTCTAAGAGAAAGCTTTGATAAAGAAAATAAAATACTAAGCTTGCAAGTAAAACTAGGATTGGGTATCAAGTGGTGTAATCTTGCAAGTAAAACTTGCATGGTTTAGCTTGCTAAGATAATAGTATGAGCTTGCTAAGTTGCAAGTGTTAGCTTGCTCAGTTAATAGCTTGCCTTGTGCAGAGCGGTGGTTGAAGTTCTCCTCGGCTTCTTCCTCATAGTATCCTCCTTCCTCCTCGTATCCTTGGTCGGTACTAGCGTCTATAAATAAATACGAGGTACACAATCACCAAACAATACATAATTATTTCTAAACCTTAGACAAAGGTTCACACTAGATGATCTATCCTCATCACTTATCATTACAAGATTAAAGCATTTGTCTTACTTATTTTATTTTAAGAAAAGTAATTTCTACTCATTGAAAAATACTTAAGATTTAATATTCTCCAACTCAAACATGGGATCATGTTCACACATGTCATCACCACATATTTCAGTACATGGTAATGTGATTTAAAGTGGTGTCACAATTTAATAAGGTTTAACTTTTTTATTTTAATTAAATAAAGTGACTAGAAATGCCTATGTGGCATTCTTTTATTACTTTGGACATTATTTCTGCAAGTAAACCCATATGTTTTTATATATTCTGAAAGGTATGATCAAATGTGATTTTTGAGAGTTGGAAACAACTCAAAAGCTCTTATGGTTGAATTTTGAAAAATGTTTGAATGTATAAAATCTTCTGCCTTGTTATTTTTACCATGGTTGATCTGTAAATCCAAATGGTTTAAATCCAATGGGCTTGGATTAAGCATTTCAGTACCTTTCTAACAAAATTAGTTTCATGCATTTTGGTTCAGTGAATCAAGCTAGGTTGATTTTTGAATCTATGTATAGAACTATGTTTGAAATTAAATGAAGAAAACTAAATTTGAATTGTTGGGTCGTGCGGGATGTTTAACTGGGACGGCCCACTACGCACAGCGCACGCGCGGGCTGGTTAAGTGGTTGTCCCCACGCGTCAGTGAGACGGGGAGGGGCGAAGCGGTACGGGGCAATGTGGACCGTGGGATCTAGTTCTAATCGAACGACTCTGGTTCATCGTCCACGTCGGCCAGCGCCAGCGAGACAGAACCCTAGCGCGGCATGTGGGGGTCGTGGGAGGCTCAACAGGGATCAGGCGAGGGTCGGCGACAGGGGCGAATGACGAAGTTGATGACGACGGTTCTCCTGGTACCGACAGCTTCTCCTGGGGCGGGCTCCGGCCAAATTCTGATGATGAGCTGCTCGCCTTGCTCCGGGAGTGAGGTGGTGTGGTTCTGAGGTAGAGAGGAGTGAACTGGTGTGAAGAAAAAGAGCAGTGGAGGCCTCTATTTATAGTGGCTGAAGGGGACCGACAGGCGCGGGCTGAGCTCGTCGTCGTCGACGGCACAGAGTGCTACTAGCATGGGCGGCGGTAGGGGGCGGTGCTGTGCTCCCTAGCGAACCTCAATGGCATGGTGGCGAGGTGCGGGGCGGTACTGATCGGTCGAAACGCGTCGATGCTCTGGGCGGGTCCGACGGCGATTTTAATGGCGCACAGCGTGCATGGTTCGCGTGGCGGCGAACAGGCATGTCTGCGGGGTTGATGGGGCGGTGGTGATCACGCACGCACGCACGCTGCAAGGTCAGCGCGCGGTCTGTGGGTGCTGGTCGAAGGTGGCGCACTGGCGCGCTCTCGGCCTGCTAAACATGCTTGCTAGGCTTGGTGCTGCTCCTAGCTTAGTGTCGACAATGGGGTGGCAAGGTGAGGCTCGGCATGCTTGCCATTAATGGCATGGTCTGGTTTACAGTGAGCTAGAGGGGTTAAACAAGTTAGATGATCTACTGAGGGTGTAGAGTGAGATAGATAGGGAACAAGTTAGGCCAAAATTACTATACACTATAGTGGTTGATGTTTGTTTTATTTTTATCTGCAAGGTGTTTGATAAAATGGCTGCAAGAACTTTGAATTTGAATTTTGGATTCAAACTTGGTGGGTTTGCTAGGAACATACTAGGGAGTGTCTGGTTAGTTGGATTAGTCGAGGGGCACTGGTTTGGTTGGGTTTTGAAAATGGGTGATCTTCACAGATGATAAAGATTAAATTTTGAATTGTGATTTGAATGAGGTTGCCAAATGTTTCTGTAAGTTTGAAAGGTGGGCTTTGATTCAATTTTACTTGTTATAGCAGGGGGTGAAAAGAATTGGGAAAGTTTTTGTTTGAAATCTTGGACTAGAAACACTCAAAGTGACCTAGTGAGCAAGATTGGCAAAAATGACCATTTTCTTTATTTGATTTGTTTTTGATTTTCTCTTGATTTGGTTCTGCATGGAAATGTTTTATATGATGTTATTTTCCTCTTTAAACCATTTCTTGCTATTTAGGTTAATCACACAAGTTCATTCATGCATTTATTAAATCATCTCATTCACACATGCATTCATAAGATTTTAATTAATCAAAGTTTTTGTTAACCCTAATTTTATTGATTAGAATTTGATGATAATTGTTTTATATTTTTGGGATGCTACATTTCCCAATCAACTTCATAGGATATTTCTAGCTAGTAGTTGCATTGTTATGCCTTTTTTAGTTCATGTCAATTGCCCCGCTGTAATTTGTTTACCCTTCATGCCATGTTGTTTATCTAAGGAGAGCACCTCTAGTTGTGGTTCTATTCTTCTAGTGGTGTCATGTGAACGTCGACTACATGATACTTCAGCATTTATGGTCCTAGGGGAATGCATTGTGTATTTGGCTACTAATCGTGGGGTTGCCGGAGTGACAGAAGCCTAAACCCCCATTAGGACACCATTGCATAAGGGAGTGTAGGATCTCAGAGTTTAAGGCCGTGGTTAGGTTTATATCTTAATTGCTTTCCTGTAGTTGTGGATGCTTGCAGGGGGTTTAATCAAAAGTATGTATTAGTCCAAGTAAGGTCGGTACATTAGCACAGGTTCACCCACACAACACTTACAACAAAAAAGAGTACTCAGCTATTTGAAGCGAAAGCACTTGACAGAATTCCCATGTGTCCTCGAGAACGTTTGGTCCTTATAAGTATTTCACCAGACTTTTCCTTTGCTCAGAAAGGATTGGGCCACTTGCTGCAGTTGTTCGTTGTCTTTATTACTTGCACTTTGTTTTGTTACTTTATCATAAAACCCCCTAAAAATCAGTTTGCTAAGTATTTACAGAGATTTCCTGCTCCATACCACTAGTCAACACCTTCTGCTCCTCGTTGGAATCGACACTCCTATTTATCGAAAGTAATACGATGCACCCCCTATACTTGTGGGTCATTAAGACCCTTTTCTGGCACCGTTGCCGGGGAGTGAAGCGCTATTGAAGAGTGGAACTGGTAAAGGAAACTTCTACTGTGAGTATTGTTTTTTATTTTTGTTTGTTACTTTGTTTCCAATATGGATAACCCACTTGGTTTTCTGTTTGGGAAAACTACTACCACTGTGTAACACCCAAGTTTTGATTAACCTTAGATTAGGTTTTGTTTGTGCATCATGAGCATCATCCTCTAAAAATGCAACCAAGAAAATAAAATGCAAACCCTAAACCCTACTCTTTCCCTCTACTTCAAAAGCAATTCAAAATGGGTTTGAATTTCTAAAATCACAAAACAATTGGAGCCCAAATGGACTAAGAGGGCCCCAAAATATTTCACTAAGTTTTACAAAACCCTCTAGTATTTTTGAATTACCCAAAACAGATTTGAAATGAGTTTGCAAAAGAAAGAAATAACTAAACTAAAAAGAAAATGTTTTCTGCTAAAAAAACAGAGCAGCCAGCCCAACTCGACCCATCCGCAGCCCACCGTACCCCTTCGTTCCTTTTTGTTTTCTTCTTCCTCAAGACAGAAGGACAGTGAGAGAAGCCGCTCGGTGGACTGCGCACCGTCGTCCGATGCCACCGCCGCGTTGCCAAGCGCCAGGATGAACGCCGCCGCCCTCCGTCGTCTACAAGTAGCCCAAGATGCCGCCACGGACGAACCCTAGTACCAATCTTGCCCGAATTTATTCTCTGGCCCTAACCCTAGCTTTCATACCTCACCGGCATGCCGCTGCTCTCGACCACCCCTCGGCCGTATAAAAGCACTGGAGTGACCGCCACCGTCTTCTAGACCTTCTCGTACAAACGCCTGAGCCTGAGAAGCCCCCAGCCACATCAATTGAACCCTCTGCCCCGACGCCGGCCATCGTCGATTCCATCGTCTCCGACTTCCTCCAGCTCCTCCGGCACACGCATAGCATTCCCGGTGAGCCTTCCGTGCCCCAGCACCTCCCCTTTCTTCCCCTCACTCTCTGTATCACCGCCGCGCCATGCACCTGCAAGCTCCACCGCTGGCGCCGTCAAGGCTCCTGTTCCAGCGACCAAGAAGTGGCTGCGCCACCACTATCTTGCTCGCCGTGGACTCCTGCGTCGAACAAGACCAACCACCAAGCCCCGCACGCAAGGAATCGGGATATCCTTGCTTGATCTGCGAGTTTGGCCTCTGCTGACGTCAGGATGACGCCAGCATTGCGTCATAATCCCTTTTATTTTTATTAATGTTATTGTTTTTGTTTTTTGAAAAATATATGACCCTGTGGGCCCTTCCTATCAATGACTGAGGCTAGGTTAGGTGCAGTAACAAAAGTACCTGGCCGTGTTAATGATGTCAGCATGACACAATAAACCTTTTTAAATGGTTTAATAATTTCAGAAAAGGTTTGAAATTTGTAAATTCAATAACTAATTAATTATAAGTCAGAAAAATACAAATAATATACCAAAATGTTTAGAAAAATGATAACTATCTAATTAGGTTATAATCATGAATTGTTCAACAACTTAAATGACAAGTTTAATTAGAAGATCTTAGCAACCCCTCTCATGTGTTTCCGGAGTTTCCCCGAGTTAGGGTTTTCACCCCTCGGAACCCTGATTAAGTTGTCGAGCATGCTTTAGGGTTTCAATTCAATACAATTTAACTTGTCATATCATCATACTTGCTTGAGTATTGCATCCATGCTATGTGTTGATTGTTTCCCTCTCTTTCCGGTGTTTGGTTCTTTCCGGTAGAATACGATATCAAGATCAAGATCGAAGACAGAGATCAAGACCGTCAAAGATCGAAGACCGACGAACAATACTTGACCAATTGTAACCAAGTCAAGTACAAGGCTCTCCAAGATCTGCTTATCTGTTATCAAATGGCAAAGGCAAGCATAGCCCCACCATGATATAATCCTATGATTTCGAATGTATTTCAATTCGTGCCATGTTGCATACGATTCTACTGTGGTCTTTTATCGATAGATAGAGTATCCTATCTATTGCATACTCCCTTTGAGCTTATATTACTTGATCCACTGCTCCTAGCATAACTAGGTTTGGCTTGTGTGCACTGCTAGAGCTTTTATCTGTGTCTTGCTTAGCCATGCTTAGCTGTTGAGTCTGGTTCATCCAGATGATGTATCAGATGCAGAGAATCTAGTATGACAGGAGAACGTGATAAGATGAGATCAGTAAGATGAGATTAAACATGCTAAGGCTTGTATGGGAGGCCACGGTGGGATGTGGTTTTTCTAGTCCCATGCTCGCCACCCTTAGGACCCTAGGTTCTTGCGTCTTGAACCAAGACGAGCGTACAACCACACAGGGTAAATGGGGATCCCATGATTGACTAACTTGCCTAGTAGATTCCATGAGTCACATAGTTTGGGCGTTCCATTTGACATACGCATTGAAAATGTTTTCAAAAGAGGAGGTGAAGGAGGTGCATTCATAACCGGTAGGGAAGCATGGACCGGGTTGCTTGGGGTTGATGGCGCCCCTGGTAAACCAACCTCGCCTAACATCTTTAAGTACCGACTTTAGGATTTGACCCGTTATGGCGGAATAATACTTATTGCGTGACTCATGGTCTCGGCGAAAGAAAGGTAAAGGTCGTGTCCAACCAGACCCTCTGTCAGCACACCAAGGAACTGTGTCAAGTGGCAACAAGAGTCGGTTGGTATGTGTGGGTAAAGTTGTGCACCCCTGCAGGGTAATAATATTTCGGAAAGCCGTGTCCACGGTTATGGACGACTTGGGAACGGATGGGAGATCATAGAGAACATGAACCTAATCGTAAAACTTGGCAACTAATGTTTGTTAAGGATGCTTCCTCATGGGTACGAGGAGGTGATCCTAGTTGGTAGATGATGATGATTGGTGGATATCAAAAGATGATGATCAATACTTTGGAGATGTCGCTCTCTTATCCCCTTTTAAAATATTCCAAATAGACGAGCTTCTTCTCTCTCCCTTGTTTTATAAACAAAGATGGCTTTATGCAAAACAACTCCACTAGCCATAAGTCTTGCGGAGTACACCCTATAATCAGCCTTGCTTTGTTGATACTTTTGGCAGAGTAAGTGTTCCTTGAAGACGCGTTCCGTACTACAACGACATCGACGAGTAGCTTGGGGTTCCCGGCCGGCAGCCTGGAATCTATGGGCTAGAACGTCATCGTTATGCTTCAGGCCTCTTAGGCCATTAGTTAAGTTTGCTATACTTAATAGCATAATTTGCCTTCCGTTGTTTGATGTTTGTAGTCAGTGACCTCTGCTTGTAATATTTTGGTTCTCTGATCAGTTATGAGCTTGTTGTAATAATTTTTGTGTCGTAGGGTCCTTTCGCCTTGTCCGCCTCCTTTTTATTTGTTTGGGTACTTCAGAAGTCTTATCTTCTCTTGGAAGCTACCTCGTGATTACTACCTTGTAGTGTACACTATGTCACTCAAGTAGTAGTTACTCCTTTCTATGGGTTTTAACCCTTGGACTTGAACTTAAGATCCCTGATTGTGCTGGATTATGGTGTTGTGAATCTTGTACATGAAGCTGACCTTTAACCCAAGATCCATTCTTTTGACCCCTGTTGTTAATGTTCACACATTACCTCAGGATGGCTGGTACTACAATTCTAGCCTTCAAGCTTGTGGTCTTTGTCATGATTGAATTGTGACAATGAAGGACTTCCCCTACCACTAGCTATGGCAGATGTTCTTTAATGGAACCAAATAGATCACGACAATAGTACTCCTGGAGAGTCTCTCATCTATATTCGTGACTCTGTCACACCTTTCCCCTTCTTGCATTGGTTTTCGGAAGATTGAAAATCTATGCATCCACATCTCGGGATTCCATCCTTAGCATGTTCCTTCTCCCTTGTTGCTTTCCGGCCTTTGTATACCAATTGGTAGCCAAGTAGTAAAAGTGCACTGGTGTCTTCCGATGCAAGATACTCTTGTGGTCCGTCAAGACAACCCATTTCGGGATGTCTAGGAGAAACAAAATCCAGTACCTCATCATTTCTAGGACCAGGTCAAAGTGTTGTAATCCGCAGATCAAGAGGCATTAATTCTCTTCCATCTGTTCTACCTTAAAGTATCACACTCTTTTATACTAAGAGGCTGTGCTAATTTTCATGACCCCTTACTGAAGTGATACTCTCACACATCTTTACCACCCTTCCTCCGAACTTTCTTGTTTGTGAGGGATGCGTGTGTGTAATAATGTGGCCACTCGAGATTCTTAACAATTATTATTGTTTTAATCTCCAAGGACATTTGTGTCATTCTAGCGTGATGGTTAACCCTATCACTAAGCGAAGTTTGACCGTGCTACCAGGTATGTATTCTGGTACATTCTCTTCGGTCAAAGAGTTAGGCTCATGCCGAAGCTCTAAGACTATGTATTCTTGCCTTACCAAGCAAGTTTCCTCTGGAACTAAGTGACATATCGGTGGTTTGTGATATTCTAGATGTCTACTATAAGTACCTCCATGTTTCCACATGACCGTGTTGTCAAGTTCTTGAGCAAGCAAGTTCTCTGAACTGCTCCTTTCTCCAAGGATCCATACTGGATACCCCTGAACTAGTTGGTTGAGCTTAAACAACAACTTGGAGAGTTGTAAGACAAAGTTCTATCCAACTCCGTTCCTTTGTAAAGGGATGTTTAGTTTTGTTCGCGCTGAAGAATGATAATATTTCCTTCGTGGATATGTTATATTTCTCCATCTTTGATTTGATTTGGGTTATCGTCAAATCAAACTCAGTTCCAAGGACTATCTTGATGATGTTTCTACTTTTGATGTTTCACTTCAGTACATCTTCATGTCCTTTGGTCTGACTAATACATTTGCTTTGTTCATATAACATACGAGTTCATCTTCTTGGAGTGTCTCGATAAGTTTGTTGTTGAGCCCATCAATGACATCCTTATCTTCTCCATGTTAGATTGAATACATATGGAACATTGGGCATTAATGTTGGAAACATTTGAGAACCATCTTTGAGTCATTTCGATGTATGAGTTCTGGATGCTAGAAGTAACCTTCTTTGGTTCACGTGCAATTGTTGAAAGATGTCCCCGTGGATTCGAGTAGTGTTAACTTCGTTCCTTAAGGACACATGTGTGTTTTATTGCTAGTACTTTATACGTATGCAGTTGTCTCTCGACAAGTTGCTAATACATGGTTCTAGCAATCTAGCTCATTCTTTCAGATCTTGACACTGTAGTCCATATCTTGAGAATCTAGTAACATTACCTTTGTGGTAAATGTTGAAAATTTTCTATTCGGACATGCTGAGTCCGAAATATCATCTCGCCTAACCAAAGTTGAATCTCAAGCAGCCATGATGGTTGGTGTTCCTCAAGGTTTTGACATAGGTCTCCTTGTAAATCTGGCAAGATTGATGTAATGGTTGACACACTTAGCCGGAAAGACCTTTTGTTATATTCTTGTGATTCAGCAATATCAACCACTCTTCATGAGGCTTATTCTATAATTCATTATAGGAGTTGTGCTTATGGTTTCCTTGGTCTCCGAAGTCTGACTTTTACTTGGTGTCTGATTTCTCGAACATCAAGGAGAACATTTAAAGTAGTGTTGCTAAATGTCTCTCGGTCAATCCTCCAGACCCTTTATGTTGGCAAGCGTCTTGTTGTGCCAAGTAATTGAAGTCTGAGAATGAAGTTTCTTTCTTCTCGTGTCATCAGGAATCTTCTTAACTATTCATCCTAGTGGTGTAAAGTAATATCATAATCTTGGCAAAGATTTTGATAAATCTAGATGAATAAAGAGTTTCCTTTGTTTTCTCAACCATGTTTTAAGAGTGACTATGATTTTGATAATCAATAGTTTCTATTGATAAATGTTCCTTGTGACTCATACGAGTCCTCTCCACTAAAACACCTTTCTGTCTTAAGCCTTCTGTTGGATGAAAGAGTGACCCTTCTGTGTTAAAAGTAGTTCAAAGGCTTGGTTTTGTTGATCCATATCTTTGCAACCAGAAATCTCTACTTAAGTCATTTATTAGAGGTTCCCTATCGAAGTCTTTTGTTATGTTCTTTCTGTTGGAAGCCTTCTGTCTTAGAAGCTTCAAAACTCTTCTGTAAGTTCCATGGTCTCAATTCTTATGAAGACCATCTATCTAACAACTTGAAACCTTCTCCTCTTGTTTCCTCTGTTACCTTGTTGTGTTTCATGGTTGTTATCTCAGAGTTGTTCCGAACACTCCATCCATCAGTTAACCATGAGATACTCTGTGTGTTGTTTAGTGTGTTCCCTCTTATCTTTAGAGTGACCCTGCTCCTTTCTCTCTCTATCTCTTTTCCTACCTTTGGAATCTCGGGTCGAGATTCTCGTAAGGGGGATACAGCTGTAACACCCCAGTTTTGATTAACCTTAGATTAGGTTTTGTTTGTGCATCATGAGCATCATCCTCTAAAAATGCAACCAAGAAAATAAAATGCAAACCCTAAACCCTACTCTTTCCCTCTACTTGAAAAGAAATTCAAAATGGGTTTGAATTTCTAAAATCACAAAACAGTTGGAGCCCAAATGGACTAAGAGGGCCCCAAAATATTTTACTAATTTTACAAAACCCTCTAGTATTTTTGAATTACCCAAAACATATTTGAAATGAGTTTGCAAAAGAAAGAAATAACAAAACTAAAAAGAAAATGTTTTCTGCTAAAAAAACAGAGCAGCCAGGCCAGCCCAATCCTTCTCCCTCTCTCCCTGCCGCCCATGCGCGCTTGCAGCCGGCCCAGCTCGGCCCATCTGCAGCCCACCGTACCCCTTCATTCCTTTTTGTTTTCTTCTTCCTCGAGACAGAAGGACAGCGAGAGAAGCAGCTCGGTGGACTTCGCGCCGTCGTCCGATGCCACCGCCGCGTCGCCAAGCGCCAGGATGAATGCCACCACCCTCCATCGTCTACAAGTAGCCCAAGACGCATCCACGGACGAACCTAGTACCAATCTTGCCCGAATTTCTTCTCTGGCCCTAACCCTAGCTTTCATACCTCACCAGCGTGCCGCTGCTCTTGACCACCCCTCAGACGTATAAAAGCACTGGAGTGACCACCACCGTCTTCTAGGCCTTCTCGTACAAACACCTAAGCCTGAGAAGCCCCCAGTCACATCAATTGAGCCCTCTGCCCCGACGCCGGCCACCATCGATTCCATCGTCTCCGGCTTCCTCCAGCTCCTTCATCACCCGCATAGCGTTCCCGGTGAGCCTGCCATTCCCTAGCACCTCCCCTTTCTTCCCCTCACTCTCTGTATCGCCGCCGCGCCATGCACCTATAAGCTCCGCCGCTGGCCGCCGTCACGGCTCCTGTTCCGGCGACCAAGAAGTGGCGGCACCACCACTATCTTGCTCGTCGTGGACTCATGCGTCGAACAAGACCAACCACCAAGCCCCGCACGCAAGGAATCGGGAGATCCTTGCTTGATCTGCGAGTTTGGCCTCTACCAACGTCAGGATGACGCCAGCATTGCGTCATAATCCCTTTTCTTTTTATTAATGTTTTTGTTTTTTGAAAAATATATGACCCTGTGGGCCCTTCCTATCAGTGACTGAGGCTAGGTTAGGTGCAGTAACAAAAGTACCTGGCCATGTTAATGATGTCAACATGTCACAATAAACCTTTTTAAATGGTTTAATAATTTTAGAAAAGGTTTTAAATTTGTAAATTCAATAACTAATTAATTATAAGTCAGAAAAATACAAATAATATACCAAAATGTTCAGAAAAATGATAACTATCTAATTAGGTTATAATCATGCATTGTTCAACAACTTAATGACTGGTTTAATTAGAAGAGCTTAGCAACCCCTCTCATGTGTTTCTAGAGTGTCCCCGACTTAGGGTTTTCACCCCTCGGAACCCCCGATTAAGTTGTCGAGCATGCCTTAGGGTTTCAATTAAATACAATTTAACTTGTCATATCATCATACTTGCTTGAGCATTGCATCGATGACATGTGTTGATTGTTTCCCTCTCTTTCTGGTGTTTGGTTCTTTCCGGTAGAATACGATATCAAGATCAAGATCGAAGACCGAGATCAAGACCGTCAAAGATCGAAGACCGATGAACAATACTTGACCAATTGTAACCAAGTCAAGTACAAGGCTCTCGAAGATCTGCTTATCTATTATCAAATGGCAAAGGAAAGCATAGCCCCACCATGATATAATCCTATGATTTCGAAAGTATTTCAATTACTGCCATGTTGCATACGATTCTACTATGGTCTTTTATCGATAGATAGAGTATCCTATTTGTTGCATACTCCCTTTGAGCTTATATTACTTGATCCACTACTCCTAGCATAACTAGGTTTGGATTGTGTGCACTGCTAGAGCTTTTATCTGTGTCTTGCTTAACCATGCTTAGCTGTTGAGTCTAGTTCATCCAGATGATGTATCAGATGCAGAGAATCTAGTACGACAGGAGAACATGATAAGATGATATCAGTAAGATGAGATTAAACATGCTAAGGCTTGTATGGGAGGCCACGGTGGGATGTGGTTTTTCTAGTCCCATGCTCGCCACCCTTAGGACCCTAGGTTCTTGCCTCTTGAACCAAGACGAGCGTACAACCACACGGGGTAAATGGGGACCCCATGATTGACTAACTTGCCTAGTAGATTCCATGAGTCACATAGTTCGGGCGTTCCATTCGACATACGCATTGAAAATGTTTTCGAAAGAGGAGGTGAAGGAGGTGCATTCATAACAGGTAGGGAAGCGTGGACCAGTTTGCTTGGGGTTGATGGCGCCCCTGGTAAACCAACCTTGCCTCACATCTTTAAGTACCGACTTCGGGATTTGACCCGTTATAGCGGAACAATACTTATTGCGTGACTCATGGTCTCGGCGAAAGCAAGGTAAAGGTCATGTCCAACCACACCCTCTGTCAGCACACCAAGGAAGTGTGTCAAGTGGCAATAAGAGTCGGTTGGTACGTGTGGGTAAAGTTGTACACCCCTACAGGGTAATAATCTTTCGGAAAGCCGTGTCCACGGTTATGGACGACTTGGGAACGGATAGGAGATCATAGAGAACATGAACCTAATCGTAAAACTTGGCAACTAATGTTTGTTAAGGATGCTTCCTCATGGGTACGAGGGGGTGATCCTAGTTGGTAGATGATGATGATTGGTGGATATCAAAAGATGATGATCAATACGTTGGAGATGTCGCTCTCTTATCCCCTTATAAAATATTCTGAATAGACGAGCTTCTTCTCTCTCCTTTGTTTTATAAACAAAGATGTCTTTATGCAAAACAACTCCACCAGCCATAAGTCTTGCGGAGTACACCCTGTACTCACCCTTGCTTTGTTGATACTTTTGGCAGAGTAAGTGTTCCTTGAAGACGAGTTCCGTACTACAACCACATCGACGAGTAGCTTGGGGTTCCCGGCTGGCAGCTAGGAATCTATGGGCTAGGACGTCGTCGTTATGCTTCAGCCCTCTTAGGCCATTTGTTAAGTTTGCTATGCTTAATAGCATAATTTACCTTCCGTTGTTTGATGTTTGTGGTCAGTGACCCCTGCTTGTAATATTTTGGTTCTCTGCTCGGTTATGAGCTTGCTGTAATAATTTTGGTATCGTAGGGTCACTGCTGTGTTACCGATTCTTCACTGGATATTCCCGAGCTCAAGGTTAAGCTTATTTTAGACAGAGGTCTGGGATTTGTTTAGCCCTGATCCCAGGGGTGTCACACACTGTTAGGGTAGTAGATGAACCACCACCTGTTGAGATAGATCCTTTTAAGATACCTACAAGTATTGTTGATCGTGTTATGGATAATTATTATTTTGGGGATGGAACTGTCCACCCTGGTGATCACATGCTTTTTATCCATGAATTATGCGGGTTGTTTAAGTGTGCAGGTATCACAACTGAACAGGTGAAGACGAAGTTACTCTATATATCCTTGAAAGGGAGAGCTGAAGAATGGTATAAGCTACTGAAGAATGGACAATCCATGGAATGGGAGGAAATAGTACCTCTCTTTTATTCTAAATTCCATCCTCCCAGTGAGATTCATAAGGATAGAAATCTGATATATAACTTTTGGCCTCGTGATGGAGAGAGTAAAACTCAAGCTTGGGGGAGATTGAAGTTACTAATGCTTAAATGTCCTATTCATGAACTCCCTAACAATATTATTATCAATAAATTGTATGCTAGGCTTTCTCTTCATGATAAAGATTTACTAGACGCTTCTTGTGCTGGATCATTCACACGTATGAAGGAAGAATCTAAATGGGATCTCCTCGTCCGTAGTCAAGAAAACACTGAAGCTTGGGATAATGACAAAGGGAGAAAGTCAGGTATAAATTATGATTATGAATGCATAAAATCTTTTATGGGAACTGATGACTTCCGTGATATTAGTAATGAGTTTGGTCTTGACTCCCAAAGTATTGCAAATTGTTTTAAGGCTTTTGCCTCTTACATATAAATTCCTAAAAATAAGTGGAATAAGTACCACACACCATATAAATATGTTGTTAGTCATGTTCCTATTAGAAGCACCGAAGTTTGTACTACTGATCATATTGTGCCTGAAACTTATGTTGAGAAAACACCTTTACTAACTAAGGTAAAGGAGTACTCTATGATAATTAATGCGAATAATAAAGGTACACAAAAAACTGTGGAACCTGATGAGCAAATAAATAATGAACCTGTGGTAGTGAAAGATCTTGTCACTAGAAATATAGAGGATTAGCACATTGTCTTCTGTGAAGACGCTTCTAATATTATTTCTCATCCTAGTAAGGCTAGAAAATCTAGTGTCCCTGTGCTATCTGTTAGAATTGGTGATCATTGCTATTATGGTTTATGTGATATTGATGCTAGTTCTATTGCTATTCCTTATGAGCTCTATAGGGAAATTATGCATGAAATTGGCCATTGTGAGCTCGAGGACATTGATGTGGTTATTCACCTTGCTAATAAGGAAACCATTTGCCCTATTGGTATTGTAAGATATGTGGAGGTTCTTTGTGGTAATATTAAATACCCTGCTGATTTTCTAGTGCTTAATTCAGCAGCTAGCAAAACTTGCCCTATCATTTTTGGTAGACCCTTCTTGAAAACTTGTGGAGTTATTATAGATTGTAAAATGGAAAAAGTTTTAACTTAGTTTTATGGAGATTCATATGAGTTTAACTTTTCCAAATTTGCTAAAGCTCCTTGTGAAAATAGTTTGCCTAATAAAGATTTCAGGATGGAACATCTTGCTTCTATTGATCCAGTTTATGACCTTGGACCTCTTTTTGATGACTGTAAGTATGCTCATTCTGATGATAAAGTTGTTGCCAGTGACAGTTATATTGTCAACTTTATGCAAAGTGCTACTGAAAGTTATTATGAGAGAGGGAAACATGGTTTTATGCACCTCAATAATGTTAAGTTTCCCCATTTTATGTTGAAAGCTTTGAAGTTGCATTTGTTTTGTCTTCCTATATTAGTGGTTTTTTGTTTCAACAATTTGTTTTATCATGATACCCCCGTGCATAGGAAGTGGGTTAGACTCAAATGTGTTGGTTATTTGCTTCTTGATGCTCTCTTTCACTCCAGATATATATCTCCTATGTGAGCATCTTTGAAACTATCAAGCCTAACTTAAAGGCATTAAAGTAAAGTACTTTTTGGGAGATAACCCAATAGTTTTGTCGAGTCTTGGAAGTTATTACCTCAGTAATAACCACTCCTTATCTTTTTTGTTTTGGTTTTTGTGTCAAGATCAACTACTTTTGAGAAGTACAGGAGTTGTGAATAGTGGCTGTCCTGGGATAGATTTTTGTGCTGCATTGGAAAAATTCATGAGGGAGATCAGTACTTCGGATGGAGCTGTATTTTTCTGTGCTTGTTCTCCAAGTTGTTACCCAACTTTCATTAGTTTTGCACTTTTTAATTTGAGCAACAGAAGGTTTTCTAAAAAATCAATCTTTACCTGCTGGTCTGTTTTGACAGATTTCTGCCATCATTTGCATTTGCCTCTCATGTTGATTCCCTTCCAGATTCTTCTGGGTTTTTGGAAAGGAGTTGCTACAGTAGATTTTGTTTTTATGAATTTCAGTTGAAGTGTGTACCTAAAGGTTTATTGTTTTTGCTTACACTAATGTTGCCATTGAGGTTTGTGTAATGCCTTGCATGGAAGAGATTTCCATGAGAAGGAGAATAGGAATCTGCAGAGTTTGTCTTTGAATAGGTAAAAGTGGTGAAAACAGAAGGTTCGTGAAAGACTAATCTTTTTATATTTTTGATGTTTTTATTACATACGGAAGGCTACGAACAAAACATAGGAGGAAACGGAGGTCGGGGTGGCCACACCCACCCTAGGCACGGGCCCCAGCTGGTCGCGCCTGGAGGGGGTGTGCGCCTCCCAAGCTCCATCTCCACCTCATTTTCGTACCAATACCTTCCTTATTATTTGAAACTTTGTAATATATAACCCCCCGGATCCCCTGAGGTTCGTGTATCGTGTTCTCGTCATGCTTTCGTTTCGATCTGTTTCTGTCAGGAAATCTTCTCAAGTTTAGAGCACCATGGTCTCCACCAACGACAAAGGCAAGAAGCCCGAGGAGGATGATCCTCAAAACCCCAAGGAAGAGGCGATTTTGGTAGGGGATGAGGAAGACATGGAGGAGGACGAGCATCCGGACACCCGCGCTACCGTCGCAAGCATTGGAGTGCTGGTAAAACCTACCAAGCTTAGAAGGACAACACGGATGTCTATAGGAGGGAGAACTCCGCGTCATATCCTTGCTCCACGGTCACCTCCTCCACGTACCAAGAATCCCTTCCATACTATTATACATGAGCATCAATACCAACAAGTTCCCAAAGGGAACTTGCCCTCGGTTTGGGATCTGCATCGTTCTAACTATGCAGGGAAGGAATATACTAAGAAGGAAGAGTGGGGAAAGAATAGCAAGGACTCAGACTCTCGGCCCAATATGATCATGAATCGCATTGAGCAAAATTCAGAGTTGATTGAGGATTTAAGGACACTGATTGAGGAGCTTATCAAGAGAACACCACCGCCACCGAAGGAGTAATTCGTCATCAGGTTTGGCATCCCCTTGGTTTGTTCCAAGCCTGGGGGAGTGCCACGTTATAACATCATTATCTTTTACCTTTTTAGTGGATTCGTATCGTTGGTAGAGAATTTATCTTATAGGTTGGTTTGTATTGCGGAAGTATCTCTCCTTTAGTTGATTATCTATGTATCCCTTGGTGTGAGTGCCTTTATGGAATATTAATGAGAAGTTTCATCTTTCACATTTTGCACTTCTTATTTTGGTTTGCAATTTCTATTATATGATTGATCTTGTTGATCAGTATTGGCATCACTTTGGGAGCATCAAGTAGATCTAAATTGGTTTTTGAAAACTGAGCTCTGGTCAGTAGCAACACTTTTTGAGGTTTGAAAGGAAAAGATAAAAAGCTTACAGGTATTTTGTATCATTTATTTTCTTTCTTGATTGGCTCATAAGCTTAGTATTCTTTATTTAAGATCTTTTGTGTATTCAAGGAAGATTGCATGTTTGGATTTATCACTTGTAGGTTTGTTTGTTTCCTTCAACTCTTTTGCTTGCTACCAAGCCTTGCTAGCCAAAAACTTATTTTGAGAAGGCATACTTCTCATGCATCCAATCCATTTGAACCAAAACATGTGCCATTTGTGTCCACCAAATCTACCTATTAGCATTATTGCTATTCCAAGCAAATTCTCAAGCTCCATCTATCTTTCAAATTAAAAAGTATTTTTTTATGTGAAAACTAGTTAGTAAAGCTCTCAAGAACTTGATGGCACACCTTATTTTCTTGCCCTTAATAAACTTGAACCATTGTTTCATCGAATTTTTATATGCTTGCATCTATACATTGGGATTAGGAAAAACATGCTGTCACGGGGAACGCTTTAAACACTTATGGATAGATATCCAGTTGATATCATGCTCTTTTGTTTGCGGATGTCGTTGGTGTGAAATAAAAGGGGAGCTTGTAAGTCCATGGAGTTATGTATGTGTGTTAGAGAAACGCCTGGGCCGCTAGCCTAAGCCATGCCTAATCATGGTGGAAACTTGCAGCATAACCATAGTGAGTGATCTGTGAAGCATCCTCAATAAAAACCTATGCAAATAGCAAATAAAAAGATCGCTGAGATGCTCACTGTCTGCTTGCCTTGTCATTTTGATTATGGGATAGCTCCTGTATCATGTGAAAGGGGTACTCCGTTGGTGGTTCTTTATGATACACATGTACTTACAATGACAAGAACTTACCGATAACTAAAGTTGAGTAGCATGAGGAGCGGCCCTCGTACTCAAGGGACATGAGATTGCCAACTTATATTTCGTCAAGCATATACTCCATCCTTGTTCACTTTAACCATAATCATCTCAAGATTCTTATGATAGGGGCAATGAGGGATCAAAGCTAGTAAGTACCATAATCTTTTGAAAGCTCTTTTTGACGAGGTTTCTACTCGTCAATGCCCATTGTTATGGACTTGGGTTTTGGAGAAGATGGGGATGCTGGAGATCGCGCAACGGGTAGAAAACAAGAAACGCGGGGACACGGTGTTTACCCAGGTTGAGGCCCCCAGAGGGAAAATCCTACTCCTGCTTGCCTGCTCTTGATTACGGCGGGACCGAAGGTTACAGGGGTGCGCAGATGCAATCTGGCGTGAGGTGCGTATGAGGTGAGTTGATGCCCTCCTCGCCGTGCCCTCCTAGCCTTTATATAGATAGGCAGGTCCCGGGCATAGGTCGAGTCGGTGAAAGATTAGGGTTCGCCCCTTTGAAATTCTATCTACTCTAGTCTTGTTCTCCAAGGATCCGAAGGCGTCATGGCCTTGTCCACCCGAAATCTCCGCAGGCGGCGTATCTTGTCGTGGGCCTTCCTTGGGCTGGACTAGGTATGCCAATGCTGTGTACCTGTGGGGTATAACCATGTCAGTAGCCCCCAAGTGTTCAGTCGAATCGCAGATTCGGCTGAGGACTCTTCAATCTTTCGGGTGCAGTTTGGGCCTGTTTGTAAGAGAAAATAATTTAGTTCGTAGGTATTATTGATGCGTGTGAATGACTCGAGGCCCTACACTCGAATTCAGAACAGATGCTGGCGTAATTCGACTCAGGCTGTTGAGGTCTTATAGGAGCTGAATCCCAATGGTTTTCAAGTGATGTACCTAACGCATCAGTCAGGATTTTTCATCGTGTCTATTGACACAGTATTTTACTGGTAGAGCGCAGTCAGGTGCGTTACCAGGCCATCAGATGATATCTGTAGGTCTTATCATTGCATCGTAGACGCAACATCCGAAATGTTATCACCGCGGAGGTGTTTCGGGTGGCCAAGGAGAATGTTTCTCACTTAGCGTTTGTTTGGGCAAAGTTGTTAGAAAAAGCTTGTATTTTTATCCAGAGAATCACAGTCGAATAATTCATAGGGTGCACGGCCAGCACTCCCTATGGGAGTAGCCCCCGAGTGTCTATTCGAGTCATAGACTCGAGCAGAGACATTAGTTCAGTTGTTTTCATCTTAGGTCCGAAGGACACATTTTTTCGGAAGCTTGACCAATCCTCCCTACGGGAGTAGCCCCCGAGTCCTTAGTGGAGTCGTAGACTCGACGTGGGACTCGAAGATTGTTGAGAAGTGTAGTACCTTAATCATGTCTTAGGTGAACGGCCAACGCTCCTGATAGGAGTAGCCCCCGAGTAGTTGTTTGAATCATAGATTCGAGTAAGTACTTGATTTGTTAGACAAAGATTTCTAGCCGTTGCTAGATTGGTATTGATGACATCAGTGCTGACGATCGGTGATCTCAACCGTCTGCGGCGCCAGAGATGAAGCGACAGGACGAACGTGGGTCCCACTTCCTGACTTGGAGTTCACTAGTCATGCGCGACGTGGCGAGAATTACCGCGTCTCCTCGATTTCTGTGCGTAGTGGACGACGTGCTGGCGATGGTTCGTTGTTGTGCTGACACGTGTTGGGTTAGATTTTTCTTGCGCTTTAGGGCTTCTGGATTGACGGTTCTTGTTTATCATCCTTGTCTTTTATAACCGTTCGAAAATAGTGATTCTGTTTCACCCCTTTCCATTTGCTTTTGCCATTGCCTCCATTTTCACGCACTGCCTCTCTTGTGCGCACTGGAAGTTCTCCGGTTGTTTCCTTCTTCATTTCTCCGCGCTCACCACCGCACTCGCCGCCGCGCGATGGGCAAGTCCAGGAAGGTCTCCACCGGTGCTGGCTCGAGCGCCGCCGCCAGCGGAAAGAAGGTTGCCACTGCTGCTCGCATCACCGATGGTGGATGGAGGCGCACGGAGGACTGCGATACTGATCTGCGCGAAGTGGGGCTGATCCTGCAGAACAAGGAGGACATGAAGCTTCCTGGTGATGAGGTAATCCCTCGTCCACCCGCAGGATTTCGGGTGATGTTCGTTGCCTTCGTTATTCGTGGGCTTTCGCTTCCTGTCCACGATTTTCTTTGTGGACTTCTTTTCTTTTACGGGATCCAGCTCCATCATCTCTCTCCCAATTCTCTCCTCCACATTGCTTGTTTTATCACTATCTGTGAGTGCTGGCTCGGTATCAAGCCGCACTTTGGCCTCTTCCGGAAGCTCTATTCCGTGAAGAGGCAGTCTGACACCGACGGGGTCTATCCGCTCGATAGCTGCGTCATCTCCATCCGATCTTCGGTTCTTTTCTTTTACTTGTCCATGTGCGAGTCCGTCCAGTACTGGCGGAAGAAGTGGTTTTATATCCGTGACGCCAAGGTGGACGGACAAGATTTTGGCCTCGCTCCCTTTGAATCCTCCTAGGAAATTGTTCCGAAGAGATCCTGGAAGAATCACATTCTGGAGGGCGAAGTAGCGGAGGTGGAGGAGCTCTACCGTCATGTGGAGGCCCTCTAGATGGTTGCCAAGAAAGAGGTTAATGGTTTGGACATCATCCGCACCTTCCTCAAACGTCGGGTGCAGCAGCTCCAAGCGAGGGCGCATCCGATGTTTCTTTATACTGGCCGCAATGACCCTATGAGGGTCGCGACCGAGGAGCTGTCCAAGGGCGACCTCGATAGATCCCTTCGGCCTCTGCTAAAGTTCAAGGCCGATGAGGACCTTTTGGGGAAGTCCTTGACCGCCCCCTTGAGCGTCGCGAATGCAGTCCCTCAGGTGTAGAATTGCGTCATGCGCGTTGCACCTTTTTTCGAGTGTTGTCTTACTTATGACTATTGTGACTAATCACAATCTTTTGACTTCTTTGGTTTGCAGGACCGCAAGGTAGCTGGGATGATGCCCCCGCTGCATGAAAAATTTCCGATTGCGCCGGACAATGAGGTTGTGGAATCTGAGTCTAAACTTCCTCCGGCGCAATCTCTGACTCAGGAATCCCCCGAGCCGAGCGAGGGGCAGACCAGAAATCGCTCTCGGAGTGAGTCTTCGGATGACTCCGCCAACTCCCCGAGGCCCTTCCTTCCTGGAGCAGCATGGTGAGGATGAGGGTGCTTCTTCTACACATTTCCCTGTTGTGCCTCTTCGGGCGATGGCGCCGCAGCCTCCAACCAAGAAGAAGAAGAAGGAGAAGACGGTGCATGTCTTTAACTTGTCGGATATTGACTCGTAAGTTGCTTCTTCTGTGCTATGTACTATCACTTTGTATGTGTATTGTAGTTTGTTGTCTTGATCAGTCTTTTCTGGCAGCCACTCCTCGGAGGATTCTCTTAGTGAGGGCACTCAAGAGGCCGTAGGGGAGTCGAAGCCGGCAGCTCCTCTCTCTCAGGTGGTGGCCAACTCTGAGGACGATGAGCCGAATCTCTCCAAGCGAGAGGCTCGGGTAATTGTGACTCAGAAGACCGCACGTGGAACTTCGGAGTCTCCGCCTGAGCACGTAAGTAGTTTACACCTTTATCTTGTAGGGGGAGCCCCGGGCCCTTTTTTGGATGACCTGTGGGTCGGTTTTTCTTTTGCGGGGCATAGCCCCCGAGCCCTTTCTGATGCTTTCTTGATTGTTTGCTTCTGTTTTTTCTTGCAGCCCTTTGTGCATAGCGCTAACCTTCTTATCCAGCAGCATCTGGCGCTGGAGGCCAGCATGCAGCAGCTTCGAGGTACACACTTTTCTCGTTCTTGTTCTGTCGCATGGTTGACGTTTGTGTTGCTCATATGTTTCTTGGTGTTTGTAGATGAAAACAATGCGGCTCTTCGTCGGCTGGATGCTCTCGAAAATAGCCTTGGTCAAGCGGAGAAGAAGGCTGCCGATGCTGCGGAGGCGAAGCAGAGCCTGCAGAAGAGGTTGTTGATGCTGCCGAGCCCAGGGAGCGCCTACAGAAGGAGGCTTACGATCGCGAGGAGCAGCTTTCCGCTGCGGCGGTCACTCGCGAGAAGGAGATGCGGAGAGGCTGATGGCTGCATCCAAAGCCTTCTCTGGTGAGTTTCTTTTACTTGCCTGGGTCTTGTACGTTTTCTACTGCTGCTTGACTTGTTCTTATATGGGTCTTTTTCTTCTTTGTCTCAGATGCTTCAGGCACCGCGTTTGATTGCGGTGCGCTGGAGCATGGAGATGCTCTGGATGATGGCACCGCAGCGGTCGAAGATCGCTGTGGTACTACTGTTGGCTCCTTGGCGAAGGCCAAGGAAGTGCTCCGATGCTTCTATAGGGAGGTCGTTCCCAAGGGCGCTGCTCTTGAGGATGTCGACGCTTTGGCGGATGCTCTATCGGAGGACACTCCGGCTGCGTACAAGCACAAGCAGAAGGGCATCAGCGCCTCCATGGGGTTGGCGATGGAGATGGCATTTGGAGTGGAGCTGGACCTGCCGCACATTATCTCCCAGATGCCGACGGCTACAGACGGCTTAGAGGTAGACTTCTCCCTCTTTGCCTCTCGCTGTAAGCATTACAGGCTGAAACTTATTGATCTGCTGGCGGAGTATGCTGCGAAGCAGTAGGAGGAGGCCAAGAGCAGGCAGTCTGGCTCTGAGGCCACTCCGGATGTTGGTGCCTAGGCTCTAATGTTGTAGTTAGGATAGTTTATCCTCTTCCTTTTGTAATGTAAGCTTTTGTTGATGAACAATCTCTCCATATGCCACGCGGTGGCCTTTGAGGTATATAAATTATGTTTCGAGCTATCGCCAGAGATGTCTGTGATGCTCATATCCTTACTTGTTTGTATTTAGGGTCCTTCAGGTGAGATTCCTGTGGATACTTCGACTGTCCCTAAGCCACGACCATCTCTGGATGATGCGTCGCAGCTTATTTTTCTTCGCGACCGCGTCCATAGCTTGGAGAAGGATATCCTTGGCGTTCGAGGCCACATGGACGTGTGGAAGTCGAAAGCTGAGTGAGCTACCACCAGGGAGGAGTTTTTGATGGGGGAGTTGTGTCAGATGAGCGAGCAACTGCAATGTGATTCGGCACG
The DNA here is from genome assembly GCA_916181665.1 of Avena sativa. Lineage (NCBI taxonomy): Eukaryota > Viridiplantae > Streptophyta > Magnoliopsida > Poales > Poaceae > Avena > Avena sativa. The sequence goes on along the minus strand of OV702280.1, from coordinate 14,446,510 downwards.
AACTGTTGTTCTTTTCGGATACACTTTTCCTGTGTGTCATCTTGTTCTTGTGTTTGGTGCAGGTGTTAATCTCGTTACTAGGGAAGAGAAGGAGCGTGTTGCAGTTCGGATGAATTGCCTGACCCAACAGGACTTAGAGGCTGGCGACTTCTTCTGGATGGACCATGATCGGGCCATCATCCTTGCGACGTGCAAGATCGCGTGCACTAGGTTTCTCTGGTGCTGAGGCAGGCGAGGATTTCCCTGGTGTCCACATGGGCCGTCATGTTTCCCCTGGATGAGGTACCTTCCAATCTTTGGGGTCTGCTGGCAAAGTTTCGGGATATGGGCCACATCAAGGAGTTGATGCGGCGTCAGCTAGTCGCTGGGGTGAAGGCCGCTCTTTCACTTGTTCGGCTGCATCGCCGTGATGTCGATCTCGCGGTGGTGGAGACTGGGCCACCCCTTTGACCAGATTGTAGTCTTTGGGATATGCGCCCGCATTATGCGGCTGTGATGCAGTATGCCGAAGATATCGTTGATCTGTTCGAGCAACGAGTGAGTGTGATACTCCAGAATAGGTAGGTCCTATAAAAAACAAATTGATGTAAAATTTGTATGTATTCAAGTGGGCTTGTTGTGCCCTTTGTAAAGTTTATTTGTATTAGCACGTTTGCTTTGTTATGTGCATGTCCTTTTCGTTAGCCTGACGTGGTCAGCTACTCAGGTTGTATGCATTGTTCTCAGTCGACGAAGTCGTGAGGTGAGGCATAGCCCCCGAGCATGTTATAGCGAAAAGTAATGTAGGAGAAAAGAAATTTTGGCCGAGGAACTTAGCTTTTATTCATATCATAACGAGGAGGTACATTGTTCGGCTGAGTAGCCTTATTGAAAGTAAAGAGGTAACTAGGGGTAGAAGTGTCGCATTTGTGCGACGTTCCATGGGTTGGGGTATTCGACTCCTGGCTTGACCTCCATGAGGCGGTAGGCTCCACCTAGGATGACTTCGGTGATGATGTAGGGTCCTTCCTAGAGTGACTCGAGCTTCTTCGGCCGCTCTTGCTTGAGTTGTAGGACGAGGTCTCCTTCAACGAAGGACCTTGGGCGCAGCCGACGGCTGTGGTATTTGCGAAGGCTCTGCTGGTAGACCGCTAAGCGAGCTGTAGCGATGTTGCATGCTTCGTCGAGTGTGTTGACGGCGTCTTCGAGTGCGGCCGTTGACTCGACTTCGCTGTAGGCGACGACCCGTGGGGCTTTGTGGCGTACCTCTGCAGGCAGCACGGCTTTGGCTCCGTGCACCATAAAGAAGGGTGTGTAGCCGGTTGAATTGTTCAGCATTGTACGCAGGCTCCAGAGTACGGAAGGTAGCTCCTCCACCCAGGCTCCCGCGTGCCTTTTGAGTGGGCATAGCAGGCGTTTCTTTATACCGCTCCCTATGAGGCTGTTGGCCTCTTCGACCTATCCGTTGGTCTGCTAGTGCACCATGGAGGCGTATGATATGTTGATGCCAAGGCCCTAACAGAAGTCCTGGAATTCTTTCGAGATGAAGTTCGATCCGTTGTCCGTGATGATGCTATGTGGCATGCCGAATCTATACACTATGGACTCGAAGAATTTTACGGCAGTTTTGCCGCTTTGGTTGGTGACGGGCATGTCCTCGATCCACTTGGTGAATTTGACGACTGCGACTAGGAGGTAGACATGGCTTCCTTTCGATGATTTGGACTATTTGCAGATCATGTCGAGTTCCCATTTGGAGAAGGGCCAGACCAGTGGTATGGGCCTTAGATCTGATCCTGGTGCGTGCGGCTTGTCAGCGTACCTCTGGTAGGCGTTGCATCTTCGAACGATGTCCTTGGCATCATTCATGGCCGTTGGCCAATAGAATCCAGCTCGCAGATCTTTGGCGACTAGGGCGAGACTGCCCACATGATGGCCGGAAATGCCCTTGCCGCAGATCTTGGCCATCCTCATGTCGTGGATGAGGGCCTCGCATTCGGCCTCGTTGTTGGAGGCGCGAAATTTCATCCGAAGGACGTATTTCATCTTATCGCCTTGAGGGGACGTCAGTATAACGCCGGCTCCTGCTCCGCCCCCGCGCTTGGAGCCGTCGAAGTGCATCGTCCACGATTGCGTCATGTCTAGAGTGTCCAGCAGCTGGAGTTCCATCCAGTGGATGAGGAAATCAGGGAGGACATGCGATTTGATGGCCTTGCGCCGCTCATAGACTATGTCTAGAGGGGATAGCTCGATGCCCCCACAGGGCTACGCGTCCCGTTGCTTCGGGGTTGTTCAGGATGTTGGACAATGGCGCCTCGTTAGCGACCATTATCTGGTGCTCCTGGAAGTAGTGGCTCAGCCGACGAGCCGTCATGAATACGCCGTAGGAGAGCTTCTGATAGTGAGGGTACCTCTCCTTTGTTAGTGTTAGGACCTCGGTAAGGTAGTAGATTGGGCGTTGGACCCCATGGGTCTTGCCATCTTCAGGTCATTCGACCACGAGTACGGTGCTTACCACCTGGTGCGTAGCTGCAATGTATAGCAGCAGAGGCTCTCGCTCCTTTGGCGTCACCAAAATGGGCGAGGTGGAGAGCAACCGCTTGAGGTCCTCGAATGCATCATCTGCTTCGGGTGTCCACTCGAACTTGTCAGCTTTGCGTAGCAGCTGGTAGAAAGGCAGGACCTTCTCACCCATGTGACTGATGAACCTGCTCAGCGCCGCGATTCGCCCAGCCAGCTGCTGGACACCTTTGAGGTTCTTCGGCTTCTCCATGGACAGTATGGCCCTGATTGTCTTCGGATTCGCCTCAATCCCCCGCTGGGAGATGGAGTAGCCGAGTAGTTGGCCAGATGGGACGCCGAAGGCGCACTTTTCTGGGTTGAGCTTGATCTTGTAGTGATCAAGGTTATCAAACGTCTCGCGGAGATCGTCGATCAGTGTCCTGGCTTTCCTGGTCTTGATGACTATGTCATCGACATAGACTTCGATGTTGCGACCGATCTGGTTTTTTAGACACGCCTGCATGCACCTCTGGTATGTGGCGCTTGCGTTCCTCAGCCCGAATGGCATGGGGTTGTAGCAGAACACGCCTAACGGCATGATGAACGCCGTTTTCTCCTGATCTTCGACCTTCAGCCGAATCTGGTTGTAGCCTGAGTAGGCATCGATGAAGGAGAGTTTCTTGCATCCTGCAGTCGAATTGATGATCTGATCGATCCTCGGTAGAGGGAAGTGGTCCTTGGGACAGTACTTGTTGAGAGATGTGAGGTCCACACACATCCCCATGATGTCCGTGTCCTTTTTGGGGACTAGCACGGTGCTGGCCAGCCACTAACTCTCATTTATTTTTCGGATGAAGTTGGCATCGAGCAGTCTGTGGACTTTGATTCCAACAACTTTAGCTCTTGGTTCGGACAGTCGTCAGATCGACTGCTTGACTGGCTTTGCATCGGGGAACACATTGAGTGCATGCTCGGTGAATTCCCTGGGAACTCCTCGCATGGCCGCAGGACACCAGGCAAAGATTTCCCAGCGCTCACGGAGTAATTCGATGAGCATGCTTTCCTATGCGAGGGCTGAGGTCGTTGGTGATCAGCGCCATCTTGGAGGCATCCGTTGGGTGGACTTGCACCTTTTTTGTGATGTCTGTGGAGTCGAACGACATGTCAAGTGAGTTTTTCATGGATACTGGGGGTGCCCCGTTTTCTGTCACCTCTCGGAACCTCGTGAGTTCCTCCTGCATGCCGAACGACTAGGAGATTCTTTTGAAGTCTCTGTCATAGTGATCAGACCAGGTGAAGCTTCCGTGGACGGTAATGATTCCCTGGGTCCTGGCATCTTGAGTAGTAGGTACACGTAGTGCGGTACTGCCAAGAATCTTGCGAATGCCACGCGCCGGAGGATGGCGTGGTACCGTGATGGCCAGTCCACCACTTCGAACTCCAGCCGCTCGCGCCTGAAGTTTTCGGGCTGGTCGAAGATGACGTCGAGCCATATCTTTCCCAGGGATATATGCCCTTCCCTGGGACTATGCTGTGGAACATCGTGTCAGATTTTTCCAGGCCGCACAGCGGGATCCGCATCGCTGCGAGAGTGCTGGCGAACATCAGGTTGATGCCGCTGCCACCATCCATGAAGACGCGGCTCATCTCTTATCCTCTGATCTGCGCCTCGAGCACCAGGGCAGCATGAACTGGGCGAGGGATCTGGTGGGGGTGATCCGAACGATCGAACGTGATGCAGGACTCCGAGCCGCTGAGGTACACAGGGATGGTAGGTGGAGCGTTCACCGCCGGCTGACCTGTCGGGTGATCTTCGTTTGCACCCTGTTGGTAGGACGTCCCTTCTAGATCATCAGGGACCCTTTTGGCGGTGGATATCCTCCTGTGCCATTGTTTGGCGCAGGTGCGATCGCTAGATTCGACGGTCCCACGGGTGGTGGTGGTGGAGGAGCTCCGTGGGCGATGTCACCTGGTGCAGGTGCGGACCTGAACCCGGGGTTCACGATCTGACGTCGCATTTGGGTGAGACCCTCACTGAGTTTCTGGAACTCGTGACAGTCCTTTAGCAAGTGGTTGGCCTTCTTTTTGCCATCTTGCTTGTCGATGTAGAAGTGGATGGTGCAAGGAACGGACAACTTGTCGTATGCCGAGGGCTCGTCGTCATGGCTGCGATGCTGCCATGTTTGTCTAGGGCACCCTCCCTCGCGGAACTTGCCTCCGTGGTATCCGGTGATGTGGTTGTTGTCGTTGCGTCGGTCCGCGTAGCTAGCCACAACCATGTGGACTCCATCGCGATCGTCGTAGATGCGCGATCTTTGCTTACTGCGGCGTTCACGCCAGCCGCCGTAGTCGTCCTTTTCATCCGAGGTGGGGGGAATCCTCGCCATCTGCCCACCTATTGACGATGTCCATGAGGTGGTCGAGTTTTTTATGCTTGACGTGCCCAAGTTCTTCCTTGAAGTCCGGGCGCTTGACACCGTCTTTGAAGGCATCGATCGTCCTTTGCTCTGAGATGTGCGCGGTGGAGTTCTTGATGAGGGACCAGCATAGGATGTACGAGCGAATGGATTCGCCAGTACGTTGGGTACAGGCCCACAGTTCCTCGATCGAGGCTGGCCTCTTGCTGGTGCCTTTGAAGTTGCGGATGAAGCTGTACGCTAGCTCCTCCCATCTTTAGATGGATCCTGAGGACAGGCTACTGAGCCAGATCCAAGTTGCGCCTGTTAGTTGCAGCTAAAGGAATTGCAGGGCGGTGTTTCTGTTACCACCATGGAGTTTGACGGATGAGAGGTGATCGCTGAGCCAGGCCTTCGGGTCCTTTGTACCATCGAACTTCGGAGTATCTGAAGGGAGCTTGAAATTTTTCAGCATCCGTGTGCGCCGAACGGATCTGCTGAAGCATCGGGCTCCGCATAGCTCTCCGTCGTCATCTTCGTCGGATTCGGTTGAACACGGGCGTTTGGCGCGTGCCTTGTCGACCTTGCGTTGGGTGAGGTCGTTTCATGCGTCATAGTCGCGGCTGCGGTGCCGTGGGCTCTTGCGACGTCATGGCAGGTCGTGTTCATCCTCGTCAGATGAGGGTGTAGGGCTGCGGGTGAACTTGACCGCATCTTTTTTATTTGGCTCCGCAGGAGCTTTGTCGTGGAGCACAACTTCGACGAGTCTGAGTCCGGCTAGCGTGGACTTGTGCATGGCACTCTTCGGGTCACCCACCGGAGGTGGATGGGACGCGAGGTACATGGTGGCTGCCATGATCGCAGCCTGCGGCGTCTTCAGTATGACGTTGTCGTTCATGTCCATTAACATGAAGGACGTGTTGAGGGTCCTCGTGATGTCACGGCGTGCGACGGGGTCCATTTGATCCATGCGGGAGCGATGCTTGTTGGCGGTGTTGCCGTGCGAGATGGAGCCACCAGCGGCGAAGAGCGCAGCTCGCCGCGCGCTAGACTCTGAGGCTGCTTTCTTGCGTTTGTCGAGATCCGTCATCAGCTTCACCTGCTGGTTATGCTCGCCGATGAGGAGGAGGTGGTATGCCATCAGCAGATCCCGTGAAGCATTCACATGTAGGATGATGTTGCCCGCCACGGCCTCGCATGCCTGGCTCCATCCTTCCTCATTGTGGTTGATCATCTGGTAGGCGTTAGCATCGCCTTCATTGGGCTGGAGGGGTGGATCTCCCCCGTTTCCTCCGTTCCCAGCTTGCGGGTTGAGGGGCGGGTTGGGTGGAGGATTTGGTGCACTTGAACCTGGTGGCGATTCTACTTCGCTTTGGATGACCACGACACATTGGTAGCGTGCACGGGTTGGATTGCTGCTGCCGCAGCTTTTGGATCTGGAATCGTAGGTTCCTTCATCTGAGGTGTGGTGACCCAGCATACCACTGCATGTTGTAGTATACTATAGTCGTGGACATAACACTCACGGAGTACCATTACGCAAATATTACATCCTCATAGTGGTACAACAGAAACAAAGCGGGTCCACAACATACATTGTCATTATTACAATCAGAAATTTACATGACGATTTGAGATCCTCCTAGGTCCATAAAGTTATCCCGATGACTCAAGGCTAAACTATAATAACTCGGAGAACTGAATTAAGAAGCAACTAAGGTTCATATGAGATTTAATATAGATAGAGGATAGAGATCTATGCTACTGGACTAGATCACTATATATACTACATATATACTTCAGATACGTCGGTCTCCATTCCATAGATGTTTTCGTAATTGTTCCCTTCGACGCTTCCAGATACTTCTGGTTCTTCATAGCGGAATTCTTCTTGGTCTTCAATTGGATATAGTATTTCCTGTTCCTGACCGTTAATGTCTTCATAATCTAGCAAGGGTTAAGAAGATACGTTGAGTACGAGCATACTCAGCAAGTTCACTAAAAAGGAGTGTTTGATGCACTATATCTACAACCACAGACCATAGGTCGTAGGCAATGCAAGTTTTTGTAAACATTTCTTCAAAGGTTGCTTTTATTCTGAAAAGCTATGTCCGTCAGCCTTCACGGGTTTACCAGAACCTTCATGGAGTTCCTTTCCTGCCGTGTTCACAGCTCCTTCCCGGAACAGGGAGTAACAAGTTACAGTTCTTACACTCTGCAGAGGTGTGTTACTTTACCCATGAGAGATCTTAGCTTTGTTGCACATCCGGGCCCACATTCCCGTTCACACTTCCTTGGTATGAGGCCCAAACTAAGATCCAAGCCAATCACTGTCCTTCCCCGCGACCCCGCATACACCACAATTGTTGTATGCCCAAACTCAAGGTAGACTCTTCCCCGTATAAAACGGCTATACCTTAGTTGGATACACACAACAACCATTAACACTAGGGACGTGTTTGGTTCAGTTATGTAAACGTAAACAGCACCGGAATCAATTCACGGACGGTAATGGTAAAGGAATGGGAAATTTCCAAATTTGTTTGGTTCATACTTGGGTAACGGAAAAAAGGATAGGATACAGCACAATCTTTTCTTCCTCCACCATATCTTCAGTTCACGAACACATAAAATCCCAAGAAAAAAACCTGATCTAAAAAAAATCCGGAGAGAGGGGCTCCAAAACAGCCAGAGAGATGAGGTGAAGGGATCAAGAGAAGTAGCAAGACGTAGATCAACGTTGGGGATCCATGGACGCAGCTTCTCCTCATGGTGCTGCCGGTCCACCAGTGCCCTCACGTGCCGCCTCTGCTGGAGATCGAGGGAGGGGTCGCGGCCTGCACCGTTCCCGGCGGCGGCCCGGACTCTAGCGGCGGGACTTGGCGGAGTACTCGCTGGAGACGGGACTTGGTGGAGGGAGGACTCGGGAACGGATCTATTAACGGAGTGGTCTGAGCGGTATCACTTTTGTAAAGAGGTGGGACTTGTTTACAGGGAATTTGATTACGGGGAAGTCGAACCAAACATGTTTTAAAGGTATCTGTTGCCTCCGGAATTAAGTTACGTTACAAAATGGTGAACCAAACACGTCCTAGATACATGTGTTTTGTAAGCCCAGATCCACGGTAGACTTTTCCCCGTATAAAACGGCTATACCCACGATCTGCAACTTACAAATGCCCAGAATAGTGTCCAATGCATGCGAAAGGGAGCCGATTCAGCTGACTTCTTCGTCCCATTCCAAACCTCATGGTTAACGCGTAATATACGGCGCAAGAATCACTGGCGACATTGGTGGTTAAGTCCTAGATAATATGTTCCTTTACCACCAGAACATTTCATAGAAGGTTATTACCTCATGGTAAATAACCTATAATCATATTATTATGAAAATAGGGTTTTCGGACATTTTCGAAATGCAGGTGATGACAACACTGGATTTGTAAAATACTTTACATAAAATAATCAAAGGACATGAGCAAGTGTGAACTTGCCTTGATATAGCGAAGTATTGTAGTCGAATGTCTCGACATGACCCTGGACCTCGGGTTCTACAAAAGTACCATCATTGCCCGGTAAGGACAATGTTTAAAGAAGCAATATGTTTTTTTATGCATAAGTAATGCTATGCATTTTGTAAAACCTTAAGTAATTCCTCAACATTACATGTGAGTTGGATTTAGATGATTTTTTTAGGATGTGAATTATGTTTTAAGTTTACTTTATAAAGGAGTGTAGTTGTAAGGGTCTTTTGGATAATATAAAAGATAGGAAAGTAAGGTACAATTGTAATACAATTCTAAGATTGGGTGATACCATGTAATCATTACAAGGTTTATGTTTTAATTTTGTTATGCTTTAAAAGAAATGGTATAGTGTTTCTTTTGAAAGTGGCAAAAAGAATAACATTTGAAGAAAATATTATTTATGTTAATTTAATCAACTCCGAAGATTAATAAGATTAAAGTTATGGTTTAGGATAAGGTTTGAATGATTTTGAGTCATTATATATCTAGCTTATGATATGTCAGACCAAGGTTAACTATAAAGATATAATTTGGACTTGGGATATATTATTTATGGCATTAACAATAATTAGGGTTTTTCCAAAGTATAATGAAACTTAGTCTTAAAGACTTAAAAAAAATAGTATCCTAAATTATAATTATATGTTAGACTATTTTAGAGTTAAAAGATTGTGTTTTGAACATGATTATTTCTTACTTAGGAAATAATGTTAAATATTTAATAAAACAACTATCTCATTTTAATAATTGAAGATATATGTTCTAAGAATTTTAAATTGTTTTTGAAATAATATATTTATTATTATCCTAGTAAGTATTCTCACTTAAAATCTAAAAATTGAATTTTATTTATCTTTAGATATTTTTTAATAAATTTCTCAATTATTGAATGTCTTTAAATATTTGGTTTAAGTTTTATTTGTAAATTTTTTGAGTTAGTATTTTTATTAGATAAGATATTTATTTTTATGTATGAAAGTGATTTTTATTTATTTTTAGGAATTTTTCTGAATTTACTAAATTTCATTTAATTATTTAAGTGTGTTAATGTTTATCTGCATTTTATTAAGTTTAAATAAATATGATTATATTTTTCTTAGGTGGAGATTATTTTGTTAAGCATTTAGATGTATTAAATATATTTTTAGGATTTTTCTACACTTTTCTAGAAATAAAATAGTGTACAGGGGTATTTTTGGTTATTTAATATTTAACTTAACTTTATTTTTTTCTTTTACCACCCAGGCTTGGTTATTGGGCCAGCCAACCTAATTATAAGCCCAGACAATCACCCACTTGGGCTACACCCCTGGACCCGGTCGACCAAGTTTGGTCAAACCTGATCCAGTCGATCCCCTCTCCTCTCTCTCTCGGGGCCTCCTTCTTCTCCACGACGGGGAGACTCCGTCGCCTTTGCTGTTCGATTCCGGTGAGCTCCGACGTTCCCCGCCGACGGTGCTGCGGTTTCCGACGACGAAACGTCAACTGGTCCAATTCGATTCACCGCTCGAGCCCTCCCCTGGTCATACACTCTTCTCCGAGGTGGCTAGGGTTTATGGCTCCCTGGCGGTGTTGTGCTTCGGTGCTTCCCTGGTTGCTCTGCTGGCGCTTTGGCGGTGTGGTGTTGTCCAGCACCGCCGTGTTTCTCCTCTGGCATCCCTGGTGGTGTCCTAGGCGCGGGTTGCAGCGCCTCTAGGTGCTCCTCGTGCCGCTGCCCTGGCTCCCGTCACCTCTATGTCCCACCGTCTACTTCCTCTTCATGCTGTGCGAGGCCAATCGGGTAAGTTTTCTTTCTCTAACCCACTCTCTATGAGTATGAACCCAAGTTTGGGTTCCTCATTTTGGTTCATGATACACTATAGTGTCTTTGCTATATAGTTTTCTCATTGATTTTGGCTTGTAAATTTATCTATTAGTACTGGATTGCCACTGCTGCTTAGAATAGCTTCTGTAATATGACTATGCCTTTGGTTCAGGTGATTGTATCTGGTCTAAGTAGATTATACATCTACTATACTTGTCCTCTTCCTTAGCAGTTTGCTACTTGATTTGAATGGTCGTATACTATCTGATCATAGGCTTATAATATCTTGGATAGATTTGTGTTGTCAAGTGCAAAGTGTGCTTGTTTTTCATTTAAAAATCTGTAGGTGTTATGCTTAAAGGATACACTTCTCTTTGTTTTGGAATATGTGGTGTATGTGCTGTACAGTAGTGCTTCTCTTCTCACTACATATTACTGTCCTATTTTTTTGTATGGTTAGGGTATGAGCTCCTGGTTACACCAGGGATCACCAGCTCAACTGATTGATCAAGCTCCCATCTCTTCTTGACTTTATTTCTCCCCTATCTATAAAGTGATAAGAACATGTATTATGCTTGATTTCTTGGCTTGGCCTATGATGCAAAGTCTGATGCTCCAGTTTTAAGAATAAGAACATATTCTATTATTATTATTGGTATCTGCTGCCCTTGCTGCTGCTGTGGTGCCTCCATACTTGGAGTGTGCATATCAGTGGCTAGGTAGCAGAATTGGTTTCTTTAAGATTTTGTCCAAGCCAAGGATGCAACAGACTGAGGCCAAATCTTTCTAAGATAAGAACAAATACTTTGTTGGCCTTTAAAAGCTCTGGGATGAACTAGTGTAGCACTTCTACACTATACTGAGAGCTCCCTCTCACCCAAAACCATCTTGGGAAAAAAGTAGGAGAGGAATTGATCTTAAATACTCAGGCTGGCTTAGAGATGAATAGCAACCTGATGTTGAGCAGTATATGTTGATGCTTGGTATGTAATGAGTTGATCTTGAGTAGCTCTTCCTAGTACTTTGGTTTTGATCTAGTTGACCTTCTCCTCCCTGATCTTCTACTGCCTCCTTCTTGATTAGGTAACCATAGTTGCTCTGGTATATGTGTGGTTTGCTGGTGACTATAATCAAGCAGTGCTCTGTACATGTGTGGAAATGGATAATATGGTGGTGTTCTTATGTGACCTTGAGAGAGATCTGATGTTGGTTCTGTGAATTGTGACTAAATTCTGATGGGTTTCTGGAATAGAGAACGAAATAAGCAAGCAGGTGCTTTGCTACGGCTGCTCCCTATTCTTATCTACTTTCCAGTGCTCCTGGTGTGTTGACAACACACATGTCTGCATGTGTTGAGTAAGATACTTACTTGTGGGTCCTATAGGTTCAAGTTTCAAGGTTGTGGAAATATCTGTTATGGATGAGCTCAAGTTGAGAAGTGAATTTCCTGCTTCTTTTACTATGCCTCTCTCTTTGTAGTTGGATCTCTAAATGGTGAAACTTGCCCCTGATTGCCTATGATGTTGAACTGAGGCCAGTACTATACTGATAAGAACAGATATTATTTTTGGTGAAACTTGCCCCTATTTAAATATGCTCAATGATGTGAATAGCAATGCATTTCATTGCCATACTAAGAGCAAAACTTATTCGACACTAACTCTGTTTCTTTTTTTATATTCTATTTGGTTTACTTTGTGCTTTTTCAGGAACAAGATCAGAAATTGAGAAGATGTGAAATGAAGATTAGTTTTAGAATTTTCTTATTATTTCATTTGTAATTTGTAATATTCATAATTGTTGTAACATATTAACATATTTTCTTGTACATATTAGTTCTTATTGTAATACTCTCATCTGTTTGAGTAAATATAAGGACATTGTAATATTTTTTTATTACTATAATAAAGCACTCCTTTATTATAAAGTAACATTGTTACATATATTATTGTAATAAATAATTATTTTTATTTATTTCCTTCTTGTAATTTATTTTCCTTTTCTTTATTCACTTATTTGTTTCATTTTAATTTTCCTTCATTCTTTTATTTATAAAAGAATATTGTAATGTTGGTCTTAAATAATCTTTATACTTTTATTATCATACTTGTATTAGTATTATTATGAATAATTATTCATAAGTCAAATTTCTCCCCTCATAACCCAACAAAACAATAGAGGTCATGTCAAAATTCATCTCACTCCCCTTCTGATAACACTAAACCTAATTCATCAGAGTGAGAATTCTAATCACTCTAGTCTTTTCATTTGGCGAAAAATTTACCCGGATTTTCAGATGCATGCATGCAGATGCAAAAAATCCTAAATTTACCCTTCGTTTAATCCTAAATGCTGGGATGTTACAGACTTCCACCTTAAAGTAAACTTCATCCCGAAGTTTGTGGTTTTTTTTTCTCATGATAGTTTCCAGTAGCCTCGTCTTGAGTTTTCTTCTTTCCTCCCAGTTTCATGTCTTTCCAAAGTAATGTTTTTAATAAACTCATCACTCTTTGAGTTTACTTTCCACCTTGATTCGATTATTGTTAATACCTAATGTTAATTTATACTTCCTCCCGAAGCTTCATGAGATTACTTTTAACCCTGAACAACTTTATTGACGAAGGACTACTGATACTAAACATACCTGTCGTAGCCTCGTCAATGTGGTTCCATCCAAAGTTTCCACCCCTTGATGGTGGTTTTACTCCTTGAGTAACCTACTTGTTGGGACATTCAGATCTCCTATGTCCGTCCAGACCACACCTATAGCACACCTTTCCGGTCTTCCAACAATCTCTCCTTATATGACCTGATGCTCCACACTTATTGCGTCTGATTTGTTTCTTTCGTTTTGATGCCTCATGTTTTGATATATCATTTGCGGATATGAATCTAGGCATAAAACTTAAGTTTGATGTTGATTGTGGAGATTGCATCTTCTTTGGTTCTTTTATAGCTCGTTTCTTGGCTAATTTCTTCCTCTCTTCCAATAGCATCTTGTAATCATCCTTGAAAGTAATTGCCACATCAACTAGCTCTTGGAAACGTCGTGTTGAAGCCCCTCGTATTTTCATCTTCATATAAGGGTTTAGTCCTTCCAAGAACCTTCTCTTGCGCTTCTCCTCCATATTTACCTCATCAACTGCATAATGAGATAATTGACTAAACTTGCTAATGTATTTTATCACATTTTCATCGTTTTGTCGTAAACCCTTGAATTCTCTCCTCTTAAATTCCATAATGCTCTCTGGAACATGATAGTCACGAAACTTCTGCTTGAATTCTTCCCAAGTGAATATCTCTTCTGGTGTGTTCAGGGCTAATTGATTTTCCCACCAATTTGCGGCAGGTCCGAATAGAAGAAATGTTGCATATCGTAACTTCTCCTCATCATTGCATCCAACTGTTTTAGGCTTCCTTTCTGTATCCACCAGCCAATCCTCCGCATCCATAGGTTCTGGTGCAGACACAAATGGAATTGGTTTGGCATTTTGGAAATCAGAAAGACTTACTCTGATATCTTTGTTCCCCTCTCCGGGTCCAATTCGTTTGAGTATCTCTTGCATGAACTTATTCTGGTACTCTTGCATCATTTGCATGTATTGCATGAAATTCTCCTCTGTCAACGGACGATTTGATGGTCTAGTTGTGGGTATATCCTCATTACTTTCCCTCTGCTTAGCTTCTTGCTCCATACGCTGTCCTTCAGAACCAACATTATACTCTCGTATCCATACCCTCTCTAGTCCTATTACATAAAGCGAATACTCATACTTACATCATGCATATGTTTTCTGAGCTCAACTCTATGCACAGTGCTAGTCACTCAAGGAAATCAAGAACCAATCCAAATAACAACCAAACCTATATCATGTATTATGCATGGTTTTTTTATAGGCTATTACAAACAATCCTCATAACTACGGTTTGCCTCTCACTTGGTACATTACTTGTATGTTTTAAGGACTTGCTTGCTCGTATGAGCATGCTCTCATTTCTTAGGCCATGCCTCTCAAACACTACAATACACATTACTGGATATGTTCATTATTTAAGCCCTCTACTTCTGTGGATTATCTCATCTTACTTTTCTTCCTCTTCTTAGTACTTCCTGGAATTCCATATATGATGATGTGAAGTCTGACGACTACCTTCTGGAGTATATAAACATCCAGAGGATGCGTGCTTTTGATTAGAAGTACTTAGATTGAGGTTAGCCATTGAGAAATGACTAGAAAATGCGTGATCTTCCGTGGAATTCTCATGTCCACCTTCAAACGCACTTTCAAAGTAAGATGTATTCTCTCCTTTTCCATGATTCAGCTATACATATAAATGTAATAACCGTCAGTGCCTTCTTCCAGGTCAATAGGATTGGTACTACCCCCATATAGATCATAGGTTCCATGCTAATCTTGCTGGTTTCTACTCCTTTATTAGGATCACAGGGTATAAGATTCTCCCTGGTTCCAGTCTAAGATTCTACTCCCCATCCATCGTAATTCCAAACTGGAATACTTGGATTGGTTGTTTCTTGAGTTTCTTGTTTTGTTTTATACTCGTCCATGGTATACGTGTTTATAAAACCTATTCTGATAATTAGGCATAGGTTTTGGACTATGGTCCCTCAAATTCATTCTCTTCATACACCACTCTTGAAAAGACTATTCTAAGATGCCTAGCTTCTCTATCTGACTCCCTTTTTGCATTCTATTGCTTTAGTAGGATCAACATAATCCTCAAGGTTGTATCCAACTCCTGGACTAGAACCTTAATGTGCGTCATGATAGGTACTGAATAATGTCCTATTATGATCTATGTATTCGGAAGCTAAGGTAGATTTAATCTGCACAAGTGCAACATGATCCAACTTAAGTTCTGAATTTATGGAATCTTGAGGTATAGTAGCATGAGTACTACCTACCAATCCTCTTGGATTCCTGTTTTCAAAGCCTGGTTCTTGCCTCTAAAACTGCAATTCGATACGCCGCTGCCATAAATCTCATCTTCCCTGATGGCATTTCTTCACTTATCCCTACCTTTTTAGTGTGATAAGCACTACACGATACTTGACTAACACTTCCTTGAAATGGAAACTATAAACCTTGACAAAAAGTCGAGATTTACAACTCCATTTTCCATAAGAGTTATCTCAAAAGTTTTTTTCCAATCACCAACATGGTAATCTAAAGTCCCATACATCACTTGAACATCCTGGTTTGAATACCGAGATACCATTCCCTACTGTAGGTAAGAGATTATAATTAGTCCTACTAGTTTATAACTTAGTATTATTACCCAAATTGCATCATAATAAAGAATTATCGCACTAGAAACATGACAATGTAATTCTCAAGTGAATTCTCATCATATTTCTAGAGAAATCTTTACCGTTGCTAGCATACTTCCTACAAGTTCTCCCCATTTAATAGGTTTCCAACCTAAGGTCAAAGCTTTTGCTCTGATACCAGCTGTGGTGACCCAGCATACCACTGCATGTTGTAGTATACTATAGTCGTGGACATAACACTCACGGAGTACCATTCTGCAAATATTACATCCTCAGAGTGGTACAACAGAAACAAAGCGGGTCCACAACATACATTTTCATTATTACAATCTGAAATTTACATGACGACTTTGAGATCCTCCTAGGTCCATAAAGGTATCCCGATGACTCAGGGCTAAACTATAATAACTCAGAGAACAGAATTAAGAAGCAACTAAGGTTCATACGAGATTTAATATAGATAGAGGATAGAGATCTATGCTACTAGACTAGATCACTATATATACTACATCTATACTTCAGATACGTCGGTCTCCATTCCATAGATGTTTTTGTAATTGCTCCCTTCGACGCTTCCGGATACTTCTGGTTCTTCATAGCGGAATTCTTCTTGGTCTTCAATTGGATATAGTATTTCCTCTTCCTGACCGTTAATGTCTTCATAATCTAGCAAGGGTTAAGAAGATACGTTGAGTACGAGCGTACTCAGCAAGTTCACTAAAAAGGAGTGTTTGATGCACTATATCTACAACCATAGACCATAGGTCGTAGGCAATGCATGTTTTTGTAAACATTTCTTCAAAGGTTGGTTTTGTTCTGAAAAGCTATGTCCGTCAGCCTTCATGGGTTTACCAGAACTTTCATGGAGTTCCTTTCCCGCCGCGTTCGCAGCTCCTTCCCGGAACAGGGAGTAACAAGTTATAGTTCTTACACTCTGCAGAGGTGCGTTACTTTACCCATGAGAGATCTTAGCTTTGTTTCACATCCGGGCACGCATTCCCGTTCACACTTCCTTGGTATGAGTCCCAGACTAAGATCCAAGCCAATCACTGTCCTTCTCCCCGATCCCGCATACACCACAATTGTTGTATGCCCAAACTCAAGGTAGAATTTCCCCCGTATAAAACGGCTATACCTTAGTTGGATACACACAACAACCATTAACACTAGATATCTGTCTTTTGTAAGCCCAGATCCATGGTAGACTTTTCCCTGTATAAAACGGCTATACCCATGATCTGCAACTTAAAAATGCCCAGAACAGTGTCCAATGCATGCGAAAGGGAGCCGATCCAGCTGACTTCTTCGTCCCATTCCAAATCTCATGGTTAACGCGTAATATACGGTGCAAGAATCACTGGCGACATTGGTGGTTAAGTCCTAGGTAATATGTTCCTTTACCACCGGAACATTTCATAGAAGGTTATTACCTCATGGTAAATAACCTATAATCATATTATTATGAAAATAGTGTTTTCGAACCTTTTCAAAATGCAGGTGATGACAACACTGGATTTGTAAAATACTTTACAGAAAATAATCAAAGGACATGAGCAAGTGTGAACTTGCCTTGATATAGCGAAGTATTGTATTCGAATTTCTCGACTTGACCCTAGACCTCGGGTTCTACAAAAGTACCATCATTGCCCGGTAAGGACAATGTTTAAAGAAGCAATATGTTTTTTATGCATAAGTAATGCTATGCATTTTGTAAAACCTTAAGTAATTCCTCAACATTACATGTGAGTTGGATTTAGATGATTTGTTTAGGATGTGAATTATCTTTAAGTTTACTTTATAAAGGACTGTAGTTGTAAGGGTCTTTTGGATAACATATAAGATATGAAAGTAAGGTACAGTTGTAATACAATTCTAAGATTGGGTGATACCATGTAATCATTACAAGGTTTATGTTTTAATTTTGTTATGGTTTAAAAGAAATGGTATAGTGTTTCTTTTGAAAGTGGCAAAAAGAATAACATTTGAAGAAAATATTATTTATGTTAAGTTAATCAACTCCGAAGATTAATAAGATTAAATTTATGGTTTAGGATAAGGTTTGAATGATTTTGAGTCATTATATATCTAGCTTATGATATGTCAGACCAAGGTTAACTATAAAGATATAATTTGGACTTGGGATATAATATTTATGGCATCAACAATAATTAGGGTTTTTCCTAAGTATAATGAAACTTAGTCTTAAACACTTAAAAAATAGTATCCTAAATTATAATTATATGTTAGACTATTTTAGAGTTAAAAGATTGTGTTTTGAACATGATTATTTCTTACTTAGGAAATAATGTTAAATATTTAATAAAACAACTATCTCATTTTAATAATTGAAGATATATGATCTAAGAATTTTAAAATGTTTTTGGAATAATATATTTAGTATTATCCTAGTAAGTATTCTCACTTAAAATCTTAAAATTGAATTTTATTTATCTTTATATATTTTTTATTAAATTTCTCAATTATTGAATTCTTTAAATATTTGTTTTAAGTTTTATTGTAAATTTTTTGAGTTAGTATTTTTTTTAGATAAGAGATTTATTTTTATGTATGAAAGTGATTTTTATTTAGTTTTAGGATTTTTCTGAATTTATTAAATTTCATTTAATTATTTAAGGGTGTTAATGTTTATCTTCATTTTATTATACTTAAATAAATATGATTATATTTTTCTTAGGTGGAGATTATTTTGATAAGCATTTAGATGTATTAAATATATTTTAGGATTTTTCTACATTTTTCTAGAAATAAAATAGTGTACAGGGGTATTTTTGGTTATTTAATATTTAGCTTAACTTTATTTTTTTATTTTACAACCCAGGCTTGGTTCTTGGGCCGGCCCAACCTAATTCTAAGCCCAGCCCATCACCCACTTGGGCTACACCCCTGGACGCGGGCGACCAAGTTTGGTCAAACCTGATCCAGTCGATCCCCTCTCCTCTCTCTCGGGGCCTCCTTATTCTCCACGATGGGGAGACTCCACCGCCTTTGCTGTACGATTCCGGTGAGCTCTAGCGTTCCCAGCCGACGGTGCTGAGGTTGCCGACACAGTCAACAACGCAACGTCGACTGGTCCAATTCGATTCACCGCACGAGCCCTCCCCTGGTCAAACTCTCTTCTCCGAGGTGGCTAGGGTTTGTGGCTCCCGGGCGGTGCTGTGCTTCGGTGCTTCCCTGGTTGCTCTACTGGCGCTTTCACGGTGTGGTGTTGTCCTGCACCGACGTGTTTATCCTCTGGCAGCCCTGGTGGTGGCCTAGGCGCGGGTTGCAACGCCTCTAGGTGCTCCTCGTGCCGCTGCCCTGGCTCGCGTCACCTCTATGTCCCACCGTCTACTTCCTCTTCTTGTTGTGCGAGGCCAATCGGGTAAGTTTTCTTTCTCTAACCCACTCCCTCTGAGTATGAACCCAAGTATGATACAATACAGTGGCTTTGCTATATAGTTTGCTCATTGATTTTGGCTTGTCAATTTATCTATTAGTACTGGATTGCCACTGTTGCTTAGAATAGCTTCTGTAATATGGCTATGCCTTTGGTTCAGGTGATTGTATCTGGTCTAAGTAGATTATACATCTACTATACTTGTCCTCTTTCTTAGTAGTTTGCTACTTGATTTGAATGGTCATAGACTATCTTATCATAGGCTTAATATCTTGGATAGATTTGTGTTGTCAAGTGCAAAGTGTGCTTGTTTTCCATTTAAAAATATGTAGGTGTTATGCTTAAAGGATACACTTCTCTTTGTTTTCGAATATGTGGTATATGTGTTGTATAGTAGTGCTGCTCTTCTCACTACATCTTACTGTCCTATTTTTTGTATGGTTTGGGTATGAGCTCCTGGTTACACCAGGGATCACCAGCTCAACTGATTGATCAAGCTCCCCTCTCTTCTTGACTTTCTTTCTCCCCTCTCTATAAACTGATAAGAACATGTATTATGCTTGATTTCTTGGCTTGGCCTATGATGCAAAGTCTGATGCTCCAGTTTTAAGAATAAGAACAAATTCTATTATTATTATTATTGGTATATGCTGCCCTTGATGCTGCTATGGTGCCTCCATACCTGGAGTGTGCATATAAGTGGCTAGGTAGCAGAATTGGTTTCTTTAAGATTTTGTCCAAGCCAAGGATGCAACAGACTGAGGCCAAATCTTTCTAAGATAAGAACAGATACTTTGTTGGCCTTTAAAAGCTCTGGGATGAACTAGTGTAGCACTTCTACACTATAGTGAGAGCTCCCTCTCACCCAAAACCATCTTGGGAAAAAAGTAGAAGAAGAATTGATATTAAATACTCAGGCTGGCTTAGAGATGAATAGCAACCTGATGTTGAGAAGTATATGATGATGCTTGGTGTGTATTGAGTTGATCTTGAGTAGCTCTTCTTGGTACTTTGGTTTTGATCTAGTTGACCTTCTCCTCCCTGATCTTCTACTGCCTCCTTCTTGATTAGATAACCATAGTTTCTCTGGTATATGTGTGGTTTGCTGGTGACTGTAATCAAGCAGTGCTCTATACATGTGTGGAAATGATAATATGGTGGTGTTCTTATGTGATCTTGAGAGAGATCTGATGCTGGTTCTGTGAATTGTGACTAAATTCTGATGGGTTTCTGGAATAGAGAAAGAAATAAGCAAGCAGGTGCTTTGCTATGGCTGCTCCCTATTCTTATCTACTTTCCAGTGCTCCTGGTGTGTTGACAACACACATGTCTGCATGTGTTGAGTAAGCTACTTACTTATGGGTCCTATATATTCAAGTTTCAAGGTTGTGGAAATATCTGTTATGGATGAGCTCAAGTTTAGAAGTGAATTTCCTGCTTCTTTTACTATGCCTCTCTCTTTGTAGTTGGATCTCTAAATGGTGAAACTTGCCCCTGATTGCCTATGATGTTGAACTAAGGCCAGTACTATACTGATAAGAACAGATATCATTTTTGGTGAAACTTGCCCCTATTTACATATGCTCAATGATGTGAATAGCAATGCATTTCATAGCCATACTGAGAGAAAAACTTATTCAACACTAACTCTGTTTCTTTTTTTTGTATTCTATTTGGTTTACTTTGTGCTTTTTCAGGAACAAGATCAGAAATTGAGAAGATGTGAAATGAAGATTAGTTTTAGGATTTTATTATTATTTCATTTCTAATTTGTAATATTCATAATTTTTGTAACATATTCCTTGGAACATATTTACTTGCACCTATTAGTTCTTATTGTAATACTCTCATCTGTTTGAGTAAATATAAGGACATTGTAATATTTTTTTATTACTGTAATAAATCATTCCTTTATTATAAAGGAACATTGTTACATATATTATTGTAATAAAGAATTATTTTTATTTATTTCATTCTTTTAATTTATTTTCCTTTTCTTTATTCACTTATTTGTTTCATTTTAATTTTCCTTCATTCTTTTATTTATAAAAGAATACTGTAATGTTGGTCTTAAATAATCTTTATACTTTTATTATCATACTTGTATTAGTATTATTATGAATAATTATTCATAAGTCAAATTTCTCCCCTCATAACCCAACAAAACAATAGAGGTCATGTCAAAATTCATCTCACTCCCCTTCTGATAACACTAAACCTAATTCATCAGAGTAAGAATTCTGATCACTCTAGTCTTTTCATTTGGCAAAAAATTTACCCGAATTTTCAGATGCATGCATGCAGATGCACAAAATCCTAAATCTACCCTTCGTTTAATCCTAAATGCTGGGATGTTACATGAGGGAGGGCCGCACAGATCTGAGTTGCAGCTGCCGCTGTCATATGACTCGTCTGTCAGCGTCGACGTGCGTAACACGCTGATGGGTGGAACCCACGAAGCGGGCCTGATGGAAGGTAGTGGCACCCACTCTGGGAGGTGGAGAGTGTCGGTCTGCCCCACCTGGAAGCAGAAGCTCCCGAACAGAATCTCGAACCCGTCTTCTACGGGCTCGAAATCCTTCATGGTGGCTGGCGAGTGGGCGCTGAAGTCGAAGGTGCCGAAGAGGAGGTGACTCTCCGTTGCCGATGAGTTGTAGATCGCTTCGGATGGGACCGTCACGATCTCACAATCAGCGCCCCCAGTTCCCACAGACGGCACCAATTAACGAGGTTTCAACTCGTCAATTCCCATTGTTATGGACTTGGGATTTGGAGAAGATGGGGATGCTGTAGATCACGGAAAAGTTAGAAAACAATCAACACGGGGACATGGTGTTTACCCAGGTTCAGGCCCCCGGAGGGAAAATCCTACTCCTGCTTGTCTGGTCTTGATTACGGTAGGACCGAAGGTTACAAGGGTGCACAGATGTAATATGGCGTGAGGTGCATATGAGGTGAGTTGATGCCCTCCTCAATGTGCCCTCCTAGCCTTTATATAGATAGGCAGGTCCCGGGCGTAGGTCGATTCGGTTATAGCTTAGGGTTCGCCCCTTTGAAATTCTATCTACTCTAGTCTTGTTCTCCAAGGATCCGAAGGTGTCATGGGCTTGGGCCACCCAAAATCTCCGGAGGCCGCGTATCTTGTCGTCGGCCTTCCTTGGGCTGGAATAGGTATGCCAATGTTGTGTACCCGTGGGGTATAACCGTTCCACTTTTTGACTTGAAATCCCTGTTTCCCTCTATGAAGGGACCTTTCTTCTATTTCTAAGTTGAGTTATCTTACCGACTCTGATGATTCTCATTCGCAATCCGGATACATGTTTATTATAAACAGAGGTGCTGTGAGCTGGAATAGTACCAAGCAAGAGACTATGTTTGCATCTACAACAGAGACTGAGTATATTGCCACCTCGAAGGTAGCAAAGGAAGCTGTTTGGATGAGGAATTTCCTCATGGATCTTGGTGTGGTTCAGGGCTCATCCAATCCGTTAGACGTGTATTGTGACAACAATGGTGCTATTGCACAAGGCAAGGAACCTAGACAACACCAGATGAACAAGCACATACTCATGCGGTACCACCTGATTCTCCAGTTCGTGGATCAGGGTGATATCAAGTTATGCAAGGTACACACGGATGCAAATATTGCGGATCCATTGACAAAGCCGTTACCACAGCCGAATCATGAGGCGCACCTGAGAGCCATGGGCATTAGATGCTTAGACATGTGATGTCGGAAGATTGACTCTAGCGCAAGTGGCAGACTGTTGGGAATATGCCCTAGAGGCAATCATGTTTGATGATATTTCTCATTGTATTCATAAAGATATTAAGTTGTCCTTGTATAAACATCTGATGTGTATCATTGAATATGTGATTCGGTTGTGGAACTATACATTCATGTTGTTTGTACTAAATATCCTTGGTCATCGAGGTTGTGATGGACACACAACTTAGACCAATGTGAAAGTCGGCTTGATGACTCGGTTCCACTTGTCATGGGCATGGAGATGCCATTCCGAATTACACAGATTCGGCTAAAGAGTTTAGCGAGTCGGATTGACCCATATTGAGGTACAACGAACAAGTTGTCATGTGTATATATCAATCAATGTAACCCTAAGACCTGAGGTTGTTGCATAGTCCGAGTTGATGATCACCGACTTAGGTTTTGTCAAATGCTGATCCGTAACTAGGCAATTATAAATTTTGAGTTCGGGTCGACTGAGAATCAAGCTGCGTGATGTGAATAACTAGGATGGGATTTTGCCCCTCTACTTGGAGAGATATTCTCTAGGCCCTCTCGGATGATATGATTCGGAAAGCATGGCCATATGCGACTCGGTTAAGTGTTAACCGAGGCGATCGACTAAGAGTTAGTCGGATGAATCCCTTATCTCGGATCGGGAATAGAGTCGGACTATTAAAGGGATGACAGTTATTCGCCTATAGTCTGACAAGGTATATCGTGAGGAAAAAGGGACTCGGATGTAAGTCGCATTGGAAAGGCAAGTCGTCATGACTCTTTGGTGCTTGGGAGTCGGCATGTTCTGCAAGGAGCCGCTACCGACTGATCGATTGGAGTCTCCAATCGTGTCCGAGTAGCCATTAGCCTACGGGGTCACACACTTAATAGAGGGAGCAAGTTTGGATTGGATTTGAACCAAAAATCTGGTTGGGTTGGACCCGAGCCGGATTTGGACTGAGTCAGTGAGTCGGACTCACATGGACTAATAATGGGCTTTTGTGAATGGGCCACGAGAGTGGATCTCACGTTCACTCCCTATATATAGTGGAGCACAGTAACCCAGAAGGGTTAATCGTTGATCAGTTAGGTCATTCCATGAGTTGGAAACCCTAGCTCCACAGTAGTCTTGCCGTAGTTACGAACCTAGCAGTTCGCCGCCGGTGCTCCTCCTTGTACATGTGGATACTAGCAGAGGTGTTGTACGATCAGCACCAGGACGATCGGATCGTAAGGACTCCACTGCATCAATAGACGTGCTTCATCAGTAATCCGCAACTGCGCGTCTAGTGGTAAACCTCGTGGCCTTCTACCTCAGCTAGATCATGGGATCACCATGTTAGAGGGAAAAGTTTTGTTTTATCTCTTCGTGGCCAAACAGATAGCACAAAGGAGGAGAAACAACCATCTAGATACTGTATGGACCCATAGTCCAAGGGTGAACTACTCACACATCATACCAGAGGCTGGCATGGTGATGAAGAAGGCCTCCGGGATGATCTCTCCCCTCCGGCAGGGTTCCAGGAAGAGCTTCAGATCCCCCGATCTAGGGACGATGGTGGCGGAGGCTACGGACTCTTTCGTGGAGATATAATCGGGTACTTAGGGTTTTGGCATCGGGGGAATTTGATAGGCAAAGAGGCAAGCCAGGGGCACCCGAGGCGCCCACACCAGGTGGAGGCACGCCCTAGGGCCCGCGCCACCCTAGGGTGTGGCGGCCTCGTGGCCCTCCTTCGGTTGCCCTTCAGTCTCTGTGTTCGTCTCGGTGAAATATTGACTTTAGATTTTGTCCCGTCCAATTCCGAGAATATTTCCTTACTAGATTTTCTGAAACCAAAAACAGCAGAAAACAGGCAACTGTCACTGCGGCAGCTTGTTAATAGGTTAGTCCTAGAAAATGTATAAAAATACCTCAAAGTGTAGACAAAGCATAGCAAAGTGGATACTAAATAAGCATGGAAAATAAAAAATTATAGATATGTTTACGACGTATCAAGCATCTCCAAGCTTAACTACTGCTCGTCCTTGACTAGGTAAGTGATAAAAATAATAATTTTTGAGGTGACATGCACCATCACAATCTTGATCAAACCATTTGTAAAGCATTGAAAGCTGGGATCAAAGTACTCTAAACATGATCACAAAATATGAAGTTCTAACAATAAGACATAGCAACTATGTTGCAACATGAAAGGATACAAACAAAGAACATGAATAACAATGCATTGAAAGACGTTTGTTTGTTTTACATATATAAAACATAGCATAGTGGTATTCATCTTGTCTCTCATGGAGTAGCAAAAAATAAATGCATAGGACACCTTCAAAGTTCATAAGTGTGACTAGATACAAATAGTTTAAGAACAAGCAATATCAACATTATGAATCAATCAATAAGTTTTGGGACAATGCACATAAAACTAAGAATGACAACTATGCTCTCTTAATTGGTGCCTAAGGATAGAAGGTGGAGACTCAATATAAAAGTGGGAAGAAAGGCCCTTCACAGGGAAGCAGGGATTTCAAGTTTCATAAAGAGCTTCCAAAAATTATGGTACTTGTTAGCTTTCAGCTCTCATTGCCCCTATCATAAGCATCTTGAAGTGATTAAGGTTAAAGTGAACAAAGTATGGAGTATATGCTTGACAAAATGTAAGTTGGAAATCTCATGTCCCTTGAGTGTGAGGGTCGTTCCTCATACTACTCAACTTTAGTTACCGGTAAGTTCTTGTCATTGTAAGTATATGTGTATCATAGAGAACCGCCAACAAGGTACCCCTTTCCCCATGACACAGGAGCTATCCTATATCAAAATGACAAGGCAACAGAAAGTGAGCATCTCAACAATCATTTTATTTACCATGAGAATGGTGCATATATTTTCTCTCTCTTTTTTCTATATATTTTTTCTAAGGATGCTTCATGAATTGCTCACTATGGTGATGCTTCAAGTTTCCACCATGATTAGGCATGGCTTAGTCTAGCGGACCAGGCGTTTATGTAACACACATACATAACTCCATGGACTTACAAGCTCCCCTTTTATTTCACACCGCTGATATCCATAAAAAAAAGAGCATGATATCAACTGGGTAGATATTTACAGGTGTTGAAAGCGTTCCCCCTGACAGCACGGTTCTGCTAATTCCCAACTTATAAGTGCAAGCATATACAACATAGATGACACAATGGTTCAAGTTTATTAGGGGCAAGAAAAATGAAGTGTTCCATCAAGTTTGTGAGAGCTTTAATAACTAATTTTCACATAACAAGTTTAATTTGGAAGATATTAAAACAAGAATATACTTGGAATGGTGCAACACCCCATGCATAGGAATTTATAGTGGACACTTTGGAATAACTTGGTTTCCTGGGAGTTGGATGCATGAGTAGAGCTTACTCAATACAAGTGGAGGCTAGAAAAAGACTGGGAGCGACCAACTAAGATGGAAATAATGGCCATAATCATGCAGAGCGACAAAACATTATCAACCAAAGCATAAAGTGGTATCACAAGTCAAAAACTAAATTATCATAGAGGCTAAGGTGACTGGTTCATAGTCATAACATGGTGTGAGCATGTGCCAAGTTAACCCAAACAAAGCATCAAAGGAGAATGCCACAATATTATGCTTTTGTATGCTAAAACAACGCATGATTCTTTCAAGGCAAATTAAGAAATCTCAATTGTTTAGAACAAGTCATGATACAAGAATAATCACTAAGCATAAGGTCAAAACAACATCTAGCATGACATGATAAAGTCTAAGTCACAGTCAAAACAAACTCCCTTTTGTACCACTATAAGCATGAAACTGTCTACTCTTTTCCAACACCAATCAACTTATTTGAAATATCACAGCGAAAGAGGGGGTCCAACTACTTTATTCAATAAAACTAAGAAAATGAAAACCAAAAACGAAAACTAATACGCTCCAAGAATAACACAAGAATGCATGAAACAATAAAAATGAAGTGTCTAGAAAGAGACCTGAGATTTTATTAATGAAGAAGGGGATGCCTTGGGCATCCCAAGCTTTGACGCTTGTACCTCTTGAATATTTCTTGGTGTGACACGGGGTGGCATCCCCAAGCTTGAGATTTTGTCCATTCTTCATCTCATCACATCATTCTTCCCCTAGAACTGAAAATTTCCTTCATACAAAACTTCACACAATCTTCATTAGCAACATTAGTGCATTCAAAAGTAAAAAACCTTTGGGGTTTAGTTTCAAAACAGCAAAAATTTCATTAAAAGCACAATATACTATATCAATTCCCTTAAAAATCTCAATTCACCAAAAAAAGAACTCAAAAAGTAATCAATAAGAGGCAAATGCAAATAATGGCAGAAATCTGTCAAAACAGACCAGCTGGTAAAAACCAATTTTTTCGAAGACCTTCTGTTGCTCAAATCGAAAAGTGTTGAACTAACGAAAGTTAGATAACAACCTGGGGGATTTACTTAGAAAATTACAGCTTAATCCGACATACAAAGATTTTCATGAATTTTTACAGTGAAGCACAAAAATCGGTTTCACGACTTCCCCAAATCTTACTTCTCTCTCATTATAGGTTATTCTTGGCACAAAAATCAAACAAAAAGGATAAGGAGAGGTTATTACAGAAGTAATAACTTCCAAGACTCAAGAAAACTATTGGGTTATCTCCCAAGAAGTACTTTTCTTTAACGCCTTTAAGTTAGGCAAAAGAAGCAAGAATCAAGTATTTTCAAAAGAAGAAGCATTGACATCAAATTTTGCTTTAAAAGGAGGAGCAAAAGGTAACTTCTCTCTCCTCATAGGGGAGTGTTCAATACCTTTCTTGAATGGGAATTGATATTTAATGGTGCCTTCTTTCATAACAATAATGGCACCAACTGTTCTAAGAAAAGGTCTTCCCAAAGTAATAGGACAAGAAGCATTGCATTCAACATCCAAAACATAGAAATCAACAGGTACATAGGCATTGTTAACCATAATAAGAACATCATTAACACTCCTCGTAAGTTTGTTCTTAGCATTATCATCAAGTGGGACATCTAAATAGCAATATTCTAAAAGTGGCAAATCAAGCATTTCATAAATCTTTGTAGGCATAATAGAGACACTAGAACCAAGGTCACATGAAGCTTTGAGATCAAAGTCATTCACTTGCATATTAATGATGGGTTCCCAACTATCTTCTACTTTCCTAAGAATAGAAGCTTTGTGTTTCAATTTTTCTTCCTTAATTTTAATGAGAGCATCTACAATGTGTTTGGTGAAATCCATATTCATAGCACAAGAATTAGAGCTTCTAGCAAGCTTTTGCAGGAACATAATCACTTCAGAAATATTACAACCATCAAGATCAAAATCAAACTTAGCATCACAGGTAGTAGACTTATTGGGTTTAGGTATTGTTGTAGGAGGATGTAGAGGTCCCAACCTAATAAGATTGATCCCTCCTGTGTTTTACAATGCTAGTCCCTGGATCAATAGCTAGCATCCACAGTTTAGATGTAATATCAAGAAACAAAGGTCATAATATAAATTTATAACCAGGAATAACATAATTTTATTACATCACACATAGCTCATATGGCTATTACATTACATTGCAGCGGAATAACAATAAGCATGGGGTCCTTCATCTTCAAAGTGCCACAGGCAGATGTTGGTTGTAGACTTTGTAATCCTAATCAATCAATCTTCACTAAAATCAATCAAACCTGCAACATTACAAGTTACAGCCACAAGGGTCAATACATTTGAATTGTATTGGCAAGTGATACTATGGTAGTATAATGGAGTCTAATATCTATATGCATTTGGCTAATTGGAGTTGAGTCTTGCATTGCTCAAAATATATTTTTCCTTAACATTTGAATATACTAAGTTTTTGCTTGACAAAATTATTTTTCTCAATCAAAGATTTCAAGATCCTTGTACCAAGCCATCTCTCCATCAATGATTGAGAAATTCAAACAACCCTTGTTCAAACCACAAGATTTTAATTTAGAAATTTGAATGATGAGATTCTTGATTGCTTCCATGTCTTGATGCTCAAATTGTCCTTTACCAGGGACATGGCTAAGTACTTAGGTTTTACACTCTGCAGAGGTGGTGCACTTTACCCACAAGACTTGGTTTCCCAAGACAAAATCTTTCAGAAGCCTTCCCTTAGACCAAAATGGACGCGTTCCAACCTATCAAACACTACCACCCACTGTCCATTTGGCTAAGTTCTTGCAACCTATATGATCATGGCAGAGCCCATATTGCCAAGTGGTTGCACTTGAAGCTTCTCAACATTTGACATCTCAAATCCCTTTGTTTCCTGGGTGGCATACCACAAGTGAGATACACAATCCAAGTCCATGGCATTGTGAACCACTCAACCATTCTCCACCAAGCTATTCCATTCCACCCAGGTGATTCATTAACTTAGTTGTTTTATTAGACAAAATCACAAGTCCTTAGACATAGAATATTTTTCCATAGTGTGAATATATATTCCACCCATGTTTTCTATTAGCTAGGCTAAGCTTGGTAGCAATAGGGAACTTAACTTAGGAAATCCTACTAAGGATTCATCTACTAGGTTTTCTTATAGCAATATCTATACTTAGCAAAATCCATGCAAGTTTTACTTAGCAAAATCACTAATGCATAGTGAAAAATAATGGGACAAAAGTATGAAGCATAACTTGCCTTTTTGGTAGGGAATGGTGGTTCACTCCTTGATCTTTCTAGTCTCACACTTCACTACAAATCAATCAAGCAAACACAAATTCAATTTACATTCCAAACCAAAGTCAAACAAACAATTCTTCACACACACAAAGTAATGGAATCTAAATCATGCATGGGAGCATGCACAAGATAGTTTTATTTTGCAAAGAGGGCCTCTACTAGGTTTCTAAACTTTGTAAGATCCAAATTGGTCATTTACCAAAGTGGCCAAGTCATTAGCAAGAGGGTTTTGTCCAAAAACTATCTTTAAATCCATTCATCATTTTATGTGGTGAAAAATGTTTTTATTAAGGCAAAACTCTTAGGTTGTTCACCAAATGAGTTGCTAATTTGCAAAACTTGGTGTTTTAGGTCAGTAGGTTTGGTCCAAACCTTTCCTTAAAGTTTTCTTTCCATAAACACATTTTTTATAACAAAAACCATTCTTTTTATTTGGCTAGAAAATGACTAAGTCAAGTAATCCAACCTAAATCTTTCAAAAATCATTTTTAATACCAAGGGTTGGTTCCTAGGGTCAGTAAGGTCACAACAAACCATTTTGCAAAGGTTTTAATTCAAAAATCATTTTTAAACAATTTTTATACCCTAAACAAGTACACAAATGTTTCTGCAAATTCAAACAAGCTAACAGATACTATTTGTCAAACCAAGGCCATGGTTGGCTAGGGTTTGTTCTCCTGAATCCATTGATATAAAATTTGCCAAATTTGGACATGTGGATCAAAAGTTATAAGGTTTTGAAAATCACAAAATATTCTGTTTTCAAATCTGTTTTTAAACAGAACAGTGACACGCGGCACGTCGTCATTCGCTGGTAACGGTTCGACCGGATCACGCTGCAGTGCGTTGGATCAAATCCCATCGTGCGGCACCGATCGCTTGATACCCCTTCGCTTAAGTCGTTCTATCCAAGCCGGTGGATCTGCATCCTACGGTTCCTATCGCTTGGCCAAAAAGCAGCGGCGCTGGCGGCGGCGTCTGGTGGCGGAGCGGTCGTTCGACGACGGAGGCGACGCTACAGGAGGTGAGGGAGAAGGAGGGGTTGCTCACCGGGCTCAGGGGTCACGGCGTTGCTCGAGGAAGTGTTGGTCGGACGAGGGGCGCTCGGGTTCTACGGCAATTCCTCACCGGAGTTCGTGGCTGCGTCGGGAGCTTCTGCCTGACAACGGGGATGGGGCTGCTGTCCACCAGAGGGAAAGAAACCGATGTGGTTAGATGCGCAAGGGCACAGCGAATGTGCGTGCGTGAATGAGAAGGCGCGGGGTGGTCAGATACTACCTGTGGGCTTCGCCAGAGATGAAGCCGACGGTGGCGACGATGGTCGTTGTCGAAGGCGAGGTTACAGGGTACCCGCGATCGAGTTTGATGCACTAGCAGATGCGCCTGAGAGTGGGGAAGCTGTGAGCTTGGTCGGGGAGGAGAGGGGCGGTGAGGGGCTGCCGGAATTGGCTTGGGAAGTCGTCGGAGCGGCGGCGGTATAGAGAGAATTGGAGGCAGCCTAGGGGCGGAGAAGGAGTGGCGATAGAGGGGAATGGAGGAGAGAGCGTGGGCGATTAAGACAGTGTGCTCGCGGCGAGAGATTAATGCTGCAATAAGGCGTAATCAATCGAAGAATCAATGGCAGCAACGGTGGCGAAGGGAGGAAGAACGGGTCGTGGGAGTGGGGAAGGAGAACAGTGGAAAGGGGTCCACTGGTCAGTGGGAAAAGAAACGAGGGGGGAGGTCCACCAGTCATTGGTTCTGTGGGTAAGAAAATTGGTGCCAAATGTTTTCTTCGGGGAAAGAAGCTGGGCTGTTGCTGGGCCTATTGGGCTGCCTGGGTTGGGTCTGTCCTTTTCCATATTTTTTCTGCCTGTTTGTTTTATTCTTTTCTCTTTCTATTTTCTGATTTGATATTCAAACAAATGATTCAATCAACAATGCAAACCATTCAAACAATTCAAACTTGTAATGAGTTTTTGGTTCTGTTTAGTAGCATAAACCAACTTCCAAAACCAAATAATATTTTAAATCTTTTTAGGTTCCATTTATTAATTAAAAAAAATGGACCATGGTTTATTAATAAAATAGGGTTTGGTTCATTTAATAAAATCTTCATTTGAAATCCAAATGCTTTCAAAAACCCAATCAGTAGGTTTTATTTGGAAATAAAGATTATTTGGAAATTTGTTTAAAACAAAATAACCTTTTATTTTAGGGTCCATTAATAATTAAATAAAATGGGCCTTAGTTATTAAATCAAATAGAGTTTGATTTTTATTAACAAAATCTTTATTTGAAACCTAAATATTTTCAAAACCAAATCAGTAGGTTTTATTTGGAAATAATTAATACTTGGATACTTGTTTTTAAAACAAATAACATTTTAT
Organism: Avena sativa; assembly: GCA_916181665.1. Classification (NCBI taxonomy): domain Eukaryota; kingdom Viridiplantae; phylum Streptophyta; class Magnoliopsida; order Poales; family Poaceae; genus Avena; species Avena sativa. The sequence goes on along the minus strand of OV702280.1, from coordinate 14,414,764 downwards.
TTAGAGTTCATTATTTAATTAAATTTAATAGACTTCCATTATTAAATCAAATAGGATTTGTTTTATTAATATATTTATTTTGAACTCTAAAATAAACCAAAACACTTTAGTAGGTTTTATTTGTGAATATCAAACATTTGAAAAAACTTATTTTAAACAATTTAATAAGTCTTTGATGGTTTATTAATAACAAAACTTTTATTTAATAAAACTTGGATATTAAATCCTTATTACTTTATTTAAATAAACCTTTACTATTTTTAATCAAAACAAAAACATTTTATTTTAAGTACTGCGCCAAGGTTTAATTTGGCTCTGTAAAATAATATTTATTTATAAATCCACTTTTTCTTTTGAAAGCCAAAACCTTTTATTTAAAAGATCCAAAATAGTATTTCCAAAATATTTTATTTTCCTTTATTTAAAATGTTTATCTTTTTAAATCCTTTTAGGATTTTATTTAATTCAAATGGGTTTGGAGTTCTAATTGAATTCAAAAAGTTTCTTCTGGCCCTGAAATTCAAACAAAGTTTTATTTTATTCATTTATTTTCACATTACAAGATTTGGAAAATCTTGGGATGTGACAGGCTACCACCCTTAAAATAAATCTCGTCCCGAGATTTGGGAAGGCTAGGGTTACAAGCAAGTTCAAAACAACTAGGGTACTACCACCCTTAAAATTTTCCAAACAAAAATTACATATTGTCCTTCTTGGGATCCTGGGAAATTTCTCTAAGCAAACATTTGCTTTTATGTCCTTAATTTCCGTGATTGACTCATGGACCAAGGTTGAGATCCATCATAGACTTGTTTAACTTGTTCTCCATCCTTTCTGGACAATTGTTTGCATAGTGGCCTAGTTCCCTGCATTTGAAACATGTGACAAGGCTGAGATCTCTCATAGGCTGGTTTATCTTATGCTTCATTTTTTCTGGACAGTAGTTTGCATAATGTCCTAACTCTTTGCAGTATTTGCACATCACTTGGCTAAAATCCTTCCTTATCTTGGGTTTCACTAGCTTTTGTTTGTCTTCTTGTCTCTTCTTCTTTTCTGGGCATTCACTGGCATAGTGTCCCATCTCTTTGCAATTGTAACATTGCACTTGGCTTATGTCCTTTTTCTTCTTTTTGGGTCTCTCCAAAGCTAGGAGTTCTTCTAGTTCATGTTCTTCATAGGTGGGGGATCTTTCTCTCTTCTTGGGACATTGATCTTCATGTTCCTTGGATGCATGATTCTTGTCTCTAAAAATATTGCTAGCTTGGGTTCCTTCTAGAATAATATCTTTGTCATCCTTGTTGTCTTTAGCTCTTTGGAAAAAGTTTTCTCTCATGTTGATCATTTGAGTAACCATTCCTTGCAACAATTGGGATTGAAGTTTCAATATCCTTTGTATGGCTGGGTCTAGTCCATTATTGTTGGCTAAAAGCTGAGTTGTCTCTTGGCTCAACTGGTTTTGGGTTGCTATAAGTTCTCTCATGTTGTCCTCTTGGTTGTTGTTGTTGTTGTCACCATCCTTGATGTTGGAGTTTCTTGGAGAATTCATCTGTTTGGGTTGGGTAGGGATTAGGATAGGCAAGATATTTCTAAGGAATCAATTCTAATCACACACATCACAATTCACACAAACAATGTGCAAGCAATCACAAACAAACATTTCACTCAAACAAGGTTCAAGCACATACTTAGGCAACAAAATATTTTTGTTACACCACATAAGTTGGTGTTTTAGACTTAACTAAAATATGGTGGTCCATCTATATAGTTCACTTGTGATCTTTCCTTCCTTCATGATTCTTCTTGCATGAGGTCATGGTTTCCTTAGGAAAAACTTTTGGTCACAATACTTCAAATGATGTAGGCTCCTTCTTATTTTGCATTCCTTAGTCTCTAAATCTTGAGTAAGATTTCCTTGTCTTACTTGTAGTCCTTAGTGGTATCCAAGTTGGAAGTCCTTGGTGAATATGCTGAAGATGTTGAAGTCATTAGAGTTGAAGAAGTTGAAGAAGTCCTTTGCACATGGTGTAGTCCTTGGGTCATGGGTAGGTTTTTCCATCAAGTTGAAGTAGAAGAGAAGTAGAGTTAAAACCAAAATGGTTGAGGAAAGAGTTTACAAGTGTTTTTGTAAATAAGTTTTTGGAACAAAATACACCTCCTATTTTTCTAAGGGTTTTTGTCCAATCCTAGGTTTACAAATCCTACAGGCAACACAATGCTCTGATACCATCTGTAGAGGTCCCAACCTAATAAGATTGATCCCTCCTGTGTTTTACAATGCTAGTCCCTGGATCAATAGCTAGCATCCACAGTTTAGATGTAATATCAAGAAACAAAGGTCATAATATAAATTTATAACCAGGAATAACATAATTTTATTACATCACACATAGCTCATATGGCTATTACATTACATTGCAGCGGAATAACAATAAGCATGGGGTCCTTCATCTTCAAAGTGCCACAGGCAGATGTTGGTTGTAGACTTTGTAATCCTAATCAATCAATCTTCACTAAAATCAATCAAACCTGCAACATTACAAGTTACAGCCACAAGGGTCAATACATTTGAATTGTATTGGCAAGTGATACTATGGTAGTATAATGGAGTCTAATATCTATATGCATTTGGCTAAGTGGAGTTGAGGCTTGCATTGCTCAAAATAGATTTTTCCTTAACATTTGAAAATACTAAGTTTTTGCTTGACAAAATCATTTTTCTCAATCAAAGATTTCAAGATCCTTGTACCAAGCCATCTCTCCATCAATGATTGAGAAATTCAAACAACCCTTGTTCAAACCACAAGATTTTAATTTAGAAATTTGAATGATGAGATTCTTGATTGCTTCCATGTCTTGATGCTCAAATTGTCCTTTACCAGGGACATGGCTAAGTACTTAGGTTTTACACTCTGCAGAGGTGGTGCACTTTACCCACAAGACTTGGTTTCCCAAGACAAAATCTTTCAGAAGCCTTCCCTTAGACCAAAATGGACGCGTTCCAACCTATCAAACACTACCACCCACTGTCCATTTGGCTAAGTTCTTGCAACCTATATGATCATGGCAGAGCCCATATTGCCAAGTGGTTGCACTTGAAGCTTCTCAACATTTGACATCTCAAATCCCTTTGTTTCCTGGGTGGCATACCACAAGTGAGATACACAATCCAAGTCCATGGCATTGTGAACCACTCAACCATTCTCCACCAAGCTATTCCATTCCACCCAGGTGATTCATTAACTTAGTTGTTTTATTAGACAAAATCACAAGTCCTTAGACTTAGAATATTTTTCCATAGTGTGAATATATATTCCACCCATGTTTTCTATTAGCTAGGCTAAGCTTGGTAGCAATAGGGAACTTAACTTAGGAAATCCTACTAAGGATTCATCTACTAGGTTTTCTTATAGCAATATCTATACTTAGCAAAATCCATGCAAGTTTTACTTAGCAAAATCACTAATGCACAGTGAAAAATAATGGGACAAAAGTATGAAGCATCACTTGCCTTTTTGGTAGGGAATGGTGGTTCACTCCTTGATCTTTCTAGTCTCACACTTCACTACAAATCAATCAAGCAAACACAAATTCAATTTACATTCCAAACCAAAGTCAAACAAACAATTCTTCACACACACAAAGTAATGGAATCTAAATCATGCATGGGAGCATGCACAAGATAGTTTTATTTTGCAAAGAGGGCCTCTACTAGGTTTCTAAACTTTGTAAGATCCAAATTGGTCATTTACCAAAGTGGCCAAGTCATTAGCAAGAGGGTTTTGTCCAAAAACTATCTTTAAATCCATTCATCATTTTATGTGGTGAAAAATGTTTTTATTAAGGCAAAACTCTTAGGTTGTTCACCAAATGAGTTGCTAATTTGCAAAACTTGGTGTTTTAGGTCAGTAGGTTTGGTCCAAACCTTTCCTTAAAGTTTTCTTTCCATAAACACATTTTTTTATAACAAAAACCATTCTTTTTATTTGGCTAGAAAATGACTAAGTCAAGTAATCCAACCTAAATCTTTCAAAAATCATTTTTAATACCAAGGGTTGGTTCCTAGGGTCAGTAAGGTCACAACAAACCATTTTGCAAAGGTTTTAATTCAAAAATAATTTTTAAACAATTTTTATACCCTAAACAAGTACACAAATGTTTCTGCAAATTCAAACAAGCTAACAGATACTATTTGTCAAACCAAGGCCATGGTTGGCTAGTGTTTGTTCTCCTGAATGCATTGATATAAAATTTGCCAAATTTGGACGTGTGGATCAAAAGTTATAAGGTTTTGAAAATCACAAAATATTCTGTTTTCAAATCTGTTTTTAAACAGAACAGTGACACGCGGCACGTCGTCATTCGCTGGTAACGGTTCGACCGGATCACGCTGCGGTGCATTGGATCAAATCCCATCGTGCGGCACAGATCGCTTGATACCCCTTCGCTTAAGTCGTTCTATCCAAGCCGGTGGATCTGCATCCTACGGTTCCTATCGCTTGGCCAAAAAGCAGCGGCGCTGGAGGCGGCGTCTGGTGACGGAGCGGTCGTTCGACGACGGAGGCGACGCTACAGGAGGTGAGGGAGAAGGAGGGGTTGCTCACCGGGCTCAGGGGTCACGGCGTTGCTCGAGGAAGTGTTGGTCGGACGAGGGGCGCTCGGGTTCTACGCCAATTCCTCACCGGAGTTCGTGGCGGCGTCGGGAGCTTCTGCCTGACAACGGGGATGGGGCTGCTGTCCACCAGAGGGCAAGAAACCGATGTGGTTAGATGCGCAAGGGCACAGCGAATGTGCGTGCGTGAATGAGAAGGCACGGGGTGGTCAGATACTACCTGTGGGCTTCGCCGGAGATGAAGCAGACGGTGGCGACGGTGGTCGTTGTCGAAGGCGAGGTTACAGGGTACCCGTGGTCGAGTTTGATGCACTAGCAGATGCGCCTGAGAGTGGGGAAGCTGTGAGCTTGGTCGGGGAGGAGAGGGGCGGTGAGGGGCTGCCGGAATTGGCTTGGGAAGTCGTCGGAGCGGCGGCGGTATAGAGAGAATTGGAGGCAGCCTAGGGGCGGAGAAGGAGTGGCGACAGAGGGGAATGGAGGAGAGAGCATGGGCGATTAAGACAGTGTGCTCGCGGCGAGAGATTAATGCTGCAATAAGGCGTAATCAATCGAAGAATCAATGGCAGCAACGGTGGCGAAGGGAGGAAGAACGGGTCGTGGGAGTGGGGAAGGAGAACAGTGGAAAGGGGTCCACTGGTCAGTGGGAAAAGAAACGAGGGGGGAGGTCCACCAGTCATTGGTTCTGTGGGTAAGAAAATTGGTGCCAAACGTTTTCTTCGGGGAAAGAAGCTGGGCTGTTGCTGGGCCTATTGGGCTGCCTGGGTTGGGTCTGTCCTTTTCCATATTTTTTTCTGCCTGTTTGTTTTATTCTTTTCTCTTTCTATTTTCTGATTTGATATTCAAAAAATGATTCAATCAACAATGCAAACCATTCAAACAATTCAAACTTGTAATGAGTTTTTGGTTCTGTTTAGTAGCATAAACCAACTTCCAAAACCAAATAATATTTTAAATCTTTTTAGGTTCCATTTATTAATTAAAAAAAATGGACCATGGTTTATTAATAAAATAGGGTTTGGTTCATTTAATAAAATCTTCATTTGAAATCCAAATGCTTTCAAAAACCCAATCAGTAGGTTTTATTTGGAAATAAAGATTATTTGGAAATTTGTTTAAAACAAAATAACCTTTTATTTTAGGGTCCATTAATAATTAAATAAAATGGGCCTTAGTTATTAAATCAAATAGAGTTTGATTTTTATTAACAAAATCTTTATTTGAAACCTAAATATTTTCAAAACCAAATCAGTAGGTTTTATTTGGAAGTAATTAATACTTGGATACTTGTTTTTAAAACAAATAACATTTTATTTAGAGTTCATTATTTATTTAAATTTAATAGACTTCCATTATTAAATCAAATAGGATTTGTTTTATTAAGATATTTATTTTGAACTCTAAAATAAACCAAAACACTTTAGTAGGTTTTATTTGTGAATATCAAACATTTGAAAAAACTTATTTTAAACAATTTAATAAGTCTTTGATGGTTTATTAATAACAAAACTTTTATTTAATAAAACTTGGATATTAAATCCTTATTACTTTATTTAAATAAACCTTTACTATTTTTAATCAAAACAAAAACATTTTATTTTAAGTACTGGGCCAAGGTTTAATTTGGCTCTGTAAAATAATCTTTATTTATAAATCCACTTTTTCTTTTGAAAGCCAAAACCTTTTATTTAAAAGATCCAAAATAGTATTTCCAAAATATTTTATTTTCCTTTATTTAAAATGTTTATCTTTTTAAATCCTTTTAGGATTTTATTTAATTCAAATGGGTTTGGAGTTCTAATTGAATTCAAAAAGTTTCTTCTGGCCCTAAAATTCAAACAAAGTTTTATTTTATTCATTTATTTTCACATTACAAGATTTGGAAAATCTTGGGATGTGACAGAGGAATGGGGACTTTTTGTGGTTTGGTAGCATCAACATTGGTGGTAGTAATAGTACAAATACTATTGTTTCTAGCAATTTATTCTTCTCTTTCCCACTTAACATGCAATTTAGCTAACAGTCTAACATTTTCATCAATAGTAACTTATATGGCATGAGTAGCAACAAAGGTACTTTCCGAGGTTTTAGGTTTAGTAGCCATCTTATTAATCAAAGAGGATTGTGCTTCAGACAAAGATGACATATTTTTCTCAACATTCAAAAGCTTTTCCTCCATACCATTATTGAAAGTGGTTTGTTTACTAATAAAGTCTTTAAGCATGACTTCATTTTTCATAGGGAGTACTTCTATTGTTGTTGTAGGAATTTCAATAAGTATTACCATTATTGGGAGGATAAGGCCTATAATTATTATTACCAAATTATTCCTATAGGCATTTTTGTTGAAATTGTTATTTCTAATGAAATTCACATCAACTTGCTCTTCTTGAGAAACCAAATAGGCTAAAGGAACATTATTTGGATCAATATGATCTTTTCCATTAACAAGCATAGCCATGATAACATCAATTTTGTAACACTACGGTTCTGAAAAGACCGCAGCTTCTATGTGACATGCCAATCCCTGGATCGGTTCATTGGCCCACAATAGAATAAGATGAATAACATAGAAAAATATCTGTGTATCACAAATAATGAAGATCCAGAGTATCATTATTACAATAAAAGCTTAGCTCAAGGCTAGCTCAAATTATGCAAGTAGCAACATAAATATAGTAAATCCTCCATTCTTCAAATTGCCCACAAGTGAACAAGTGCCCAGTGGAGTACCGTGGCCTAAATCGATTACTCAGAATCGGAATATCCTGCAACATGAAACGTAGCAGCCCCGAAGGGTCAATACATGGAATGTATGGCAAGTAGAGCTATTAAAGAAGACAATAGAGCTAACATCTACATGCATATATGGCAAGTGGAACTGTGGATAGCTTGCATTTGCAAATACCTTTGTCCTACTTTCATAAATAGTTTTTGATTTTTCTTTTGAAAAGATCCTAATTAAGTTAACCCCTCAACATTAAAGTAATTATGAAATTAGAATGAGCGAGAAACATGTCATGGAATCAATATCAAGCAACTCAGACGTCCATAACCGGGGACACGGCTAATCGATTAGATTATACACTCTGCAGGGGTTAGTACACTTTACCCATGTGACTTGGCCAGCCCAGCTCGTACCACCACTCTCATATTGGGTGATGATAGGGGGAAGTCCAAGAAGGGACCATTCGGGAAGTAGCTCCCCAAACCCGACACGCACCGGTCCAACCTACCAAAATTCTACATCTCTGGATACGTGGGTTTGAGTTACCACAACCTACTGAGTCCAACCAACCGCCCATTCCATTATTGGCACATGGTTGTACACGTAAGCTACAAAATAAAGAAGCCAATCATTCTCTCTTGATACCTGGGTGCCTTTCCGCAATGATACCACCAAAAATTATCAATCCCATCACACCCAGGAGATTCATTGATTAGGTTGTTTTAGTTTTCGCAAACCAACACATTTAGAAACAACTACAGTGATGTAACCCAGCCCTCATTCATCATAGCATGGCTAAGCACATCTACCAACGGTGGCTCATCTACCGGGTAAGCCCTACCACATAATGGGACATAGCATAGCGATAGTAATATCCTACACATGCATCTACAAAATACACGACAATGCATTAAAAATAGTAGGACAACATCATGAACAAAGTAGCATCTACTTGCCTTGGCTGTAGCGGTCGGAAGAACAATCCACACACGAGAAAACGTTGCTCTCGTCACAATCTACGATACAATTGCAATCATAAACAAACCATCCACAATCATATGCAAACAAAGACGATGCAAGATGCATGCATGACAAGTAGAATAATGCTACAGTAGCATCACATAATCTTATTCAGTATAACTTCTGTATGCATGCATGGAAATTATTTTGAGTGGAAAGAAAACAAGGCATGCAATTTATAACGCTCAAATAATAGAGCTAGAAACTAAATAATTAGCCACTGCTAACTTACTGTTTGTAAAATCTTGGAAAATTTCCACTGTGTAGGCAACTCAAAATAGAGTCAGTACCAATTGGAATTTCTCAAAAAGGTTTTGTATAAAGCCTTGGGTAATTAAAACACTACAGTAAGCCATTATAAAGATTCTGCAAATTCCAGTACTATAAGTGTAACTTTTTAATTCACTATAAGATTCCTCTTGTTCTACTGATTCCAGGGATATCTTATTTGCAATTTTTCGAGTTACAGAACTTATTCTATGAATTTATTACTCTAAAAAGAGCATTAATTCTTTTAATTAACCAGGACAAAACCTTGCGGTAAAAGCCTAAAGCAACTGTACAGCAATATTCTACGTGTGACACAGAATCCATACATATTTTATTTGCAATTTTTTGCCCAGTAGATTTGAAGATATGAATTTTACAAGTTTTAGCTATTTTCTGCCAATTTAAATCAAATTAAAAAAATACACAGTCAAAGTTGACTATTGACCGCGCATATGTGGCAGCTGACGTGGCGGTTGACTGGTCAACTGCCAGGGTTGAACTTTCCACGGTCCATCTGGACCGTTGGATCGAGATCAAAGGGCAGGGGAGGGCGGCGGCGTGCTCACCGGTGGCGCTGGCGGCGGGGTGGCTCGGCGGCGGTGCTCGGGCGGGCTTCGGCGGCGGCTGGGGGGCGGACGTCGTCAGTGGCGTGGCAATGGAGCTCCTCATGGCGGCGGCGGTCGGCGAGCGCGGGGCAAACGGCGGCGAGCGGCTGGAGCGCGGGCGGCGGCTTCGGCGGCAACGACGTCGGTCCTGCGGGGGAGGAGAGGGGAGAGGGGGTCAGCGGGCGGCGGTGGCGAGCTCACGGGCTCGCGAGGCGAGGGAGGGGGCGAGGCGCGGCGGCGACGCAAGCTTACCGAGCTCAGAGGCGGCGGCAGCGGTGAACTCCGGCGAGCAATTGCTCGTCGGTGGCGGCGCGGGAGAGAGCGAAATCTGGGGGGTTTCGTATAGGAGGGCTAGGGCTTTAAGACGGTAGGCAAAACTCGCGCGAGGGCGTTCGGATTCGACACAAATTCGCGCAAGAATCGGAGAGGCAGTTCGTGTTGGGGAAAACACGCTGACATGCGGGTCCCACGCGTCAGCGACGCGTGTGGCGGACGGGGGGGACCCGCTCGTCAGCGGGGCTGGCAGGCGGTGGCGCATACTATCCGCCACGCGCGCGCGCTGCTGGCGGGCTGCTGGCGCGGCTGGGCCGTTGGGCCGCGGGCAGGCCGGCTGGCTGCTGCGCTGCTTCTCTTTTTTTATTCCTTTTTCTTTTCTTTTTCTCTGTCGAATTTTTATCTGAATTTTTGACATAACCTGTCTAGAATAAGCCCAAAATTCAGTTCGCCATAACTTCTTCTATGAAACTCCGATTTGGGCGATTCAAAGTGCTACGGGTTCGTGGTGGAACCCTCTATGCACCTGTGCCTTCCATACACCCAAAATATAATGTTTTTCACAGTAGCATGGTAAAACCAAGTGTTCATGTGTAGGTGTCAAAATGCAAATGCAAGTGGTTTGTTTTGCCAAAATCTTTTCAAACTGAAATTTTGCAAGGATGATCATGATGCAATGCCATGAATGTTATGCAGTACCAAATCTAAAATTTGGGATGTGACAAATTTTATCACTCAAGGAGGAGGTTTCTTCAACAAAATTTACCTTATTACCATGTGGAGCTCTTAGTGTGCCATTCAGAATAATTAACCATCATATTGTCAAGGAGATTTGTTGCAACACCCAAAGTAATGGTCATAAAGCTACCTCCAACAGCAGAATCCAATAGATTTCTTGAAGAGAAATTTAACCCTGCAAAAAAAGTCTGGATAATCATCCAAGCGGTCAGTCCATGAGTGGGACAATTCTTTACCAAAGATTTCATTCTTTCCCAAGTTTGAGCAACATGTTCATTATCATGTTGTTTAAATTTCATTATTTCACTTCTCATAGATATAATCTTAGCAGGAGGATAGTATTTTCCAATAAAAGCATCTTTGCATTTAATCAAAGAATCAATACTATTTCTAGGCAATGATAGCAACCATTCTTTAGCTTTTCCTCTCAAGGATAAAGGAAACAATTTGAGCATAATAATATCTCCATCTACATCCTTATATTTTTGCATCTAACAAAGTTCAACAAAGTTATTAAGGTGGGCAGCAACATCATCAGAACTAACACCATAAAATTGCTCTTTCATCACAAGATTCAACAAAGCAGACTTAATTTCATATAAGGTAGCATCAGGAGCAGGTGGAGCAATGGGTGTACTCATGAAATCATTGTTGTTTGTGCTAGTGAAGTCACACAACTTGGTGTTCTCATCAGAATTCATTTTTGCAAAAGTAGAGCAAACCAACAGTAGCAGCAACTAGAGTAGGAACTATTTTTTTGTGTGTTTTTTTATAAGAAAAAGCAAACCAAATGAAACTAATTTTTTTTGTAATTTTTGGTAAAAAGAAGCAAGTAAAATAAACTAAGCGAAACAAAAACAAAGTAAAGAGAATGGTTGTGAATGACTCCCCTTGTGAAGCTGTCCTTAACTCCCCGGCAACGGTGCTAGAAAAATCCTTGACGTGGCTCAATAGTAGAGCTTCGTTGAGAGACCCCAAGAGGAAGGTATGATGAGCACATCAGCAAGTTTTACCTCAGTTATGAAACTAAGGTTATCTAACCAGTAGGAGCAAGGAAACAACTCCAAGGTGTTGCTAACAACTTGGAATCCTGCACAACACAAACTCAAGACTTTGCCCCAACTTACTGTGAGGTTGTCAATCGCACTGGTTTGCTGAAAACAAAGGATTAAACATATAGTGTGTAAGGTAATGGTTGCTTGTAGAAAGTAAACAGTAACAGTAGATGATGTAACAATGGTAAAGATTGGACCGAGGTCCATAGTTCACTAGAGGTGTTCTCCTTAAGATAAATAAATAACATGCTGGGTGAACAAACTACAACGGGACAATTGACAGGACTGAACAAGGCATAACAATGCAAATACTAGACATCATGATTCCTATGAAATTTGATTGGGCATTACAACAATATACATAGATCGTCATCCAACTAAATCTGTGACCAGTAATCCACCTTCAGGTTATCATCTGAACCCCCTCCAGTATTAAGTTGCAAGCAACGGATAACTGCATTAAGCAATGTGTGTAAAGTAAATAATACAATTGTTCCATGAACAAAAGATTGTTGTTTTATCCCTAGTAGAAACAACACATCTATAAACTTAGAGATTCCTGTCATTTCCCTAGATTTAATAGAGGCATGAACCCACTATCGAGCATAAATAGTCCCTGTTGGAGTCACTAGCATCTACTTGGCCAGGATAGCTACTAGCAACAGAGAGCATGCAAGATCACAAACAACAAAGACATGATAGAATCAATAATCATAAGACATGATAGAATCAATAATCAATCTAACATAGCAATCTCAATATCCATCGTATCCCCGCAAACACAACATGTATGATTAAAAATAGGTGATCTTGATCATGAACGGAGCTCACAAGATCTAAACATGATAGAAGAAAGGAGGAGAAACAACCATATAGCTAATGTATGGACCCATAGTCCAAGGGTGAACTACTCACGCATCATACCGGAGGCTGGCATGGTGACGAAGAAGGCCTCTGGGATGATCTCTCCCCTTCGGCTGGGTGCCGGGAAGAGATTCAGATCCCCCGACCTAGCGACGATGATGGTGGCTATAGACTATTTCCTAGAGATATGATCAGGTACTTATGGTTTTGGCATCGGGGGGCTTTTATAGGCGAAGAGGCAAGGCAGGGGGGCACCCGAGGCGCCCACACCAGGTGGCGGCGCGCCCTAGGGGCGCCATGCCACCCTAGGGTGTGGAAGCCTTGTGGCCCTCCTTCGGTTGCCCTTCAGTTTCTTTGTTCGTCTCGGTGAAATATTGACTTTGGCTTTTGTCCCGTCCAATTCTGAGAATATTTCCTTACTAGCTTTTCTGAAACCAAAAACAGCAGAAAACAAGCAACTGGCACTGTGGCATCTTATTAATAGGTTAGTCCTAGAAAATATATAAAAATACCTCAAAGTGTAGACAAAGCATAGCAAAGTGGATACTAAAAAAGCATGGAACATAAAAAATTATAGATACGTTTATGACGTAGCAATCCTCCATAGGCCTCCCATTGGCATCATCATCTACGTCATCATCACCCTTTCTTCACAAGAAAGGAACAAACTCTGGTTCCGGAATATAAACTCAGGTACAATCCGGAAACGAAACTCATATACCTTATGCTTGACCACGACATTAGACACAATAAAGTGACCCATAGAATCATGCTACTTCAGAAAGACCTTCGTATCAAACATCTCCACAAGAATACGAACTACCCCCGCTTCCACAGACTGAACAAATCCACATCTAGAGTGTTCCCCATGAGACCTCCAACAACCCACAAACCCTAGAAATAGCGCAAAATATGAGGTACTCCCTCGACATAAAGCCAAAACTGCTGCATCTCAAACTTATGTGGCAGTTCCTTCGTCCTGTAAATAGAGAAAGTAAGATGAGAGGTACTAAGCGGTACTGACATTTGGATCCCATTGTAGAGGTTCCAATCTTCAATAAGATAGAGCCCCCTGTGTTTACAATGCTAGTCCCTGGATCAATAGCTAGCATCCACAGTTAAGATGTAATATCAAGAAACAAAGGTCATAATATAACTTTATAACCAGGAATAACATAATTTTATTACATCATACATAGCTCATTTGGCTATTACATTACATTGCAGCGGAATAACTATAGTCATGGGTCCTTCATCTTCAAAGTGCCACAGGCAGATGTTGGTTGTAGACTTTGTAATCCTAATCAATCAATCTTCACAAAAATCAATCAAACCCGCAACATTACAAGTTACAGCCACAAGGGTCAATACATTTGAATTGTATTGGCAAGTGATACTATGGTAGTATAGTGGAGTCTATCTTCTATATGCATTTGGCTAAGTGGAGTTGAGGCTTGCATTGCTCAAAATAGATTTTCCTTAACATTTTGAAAATACTAAGTTTTTGTTTTGACAAAATCTTTTCCAAAGCTTCTCTCAATCAAAGATTGAAGATTTCAAACAACCCTTGTTCAAACCACAAAATTTTAACTTAGAAATTTGAATGATGAGATTCTTGATTGCTTCCATGTCTTGATGCTCAAATTGTCCTTTACCAGGGACATGTCTAAGTACTTAGATTTTACACTCTGCAGAGGTGGTGCACTTTCCCCACAAGACTTGGTTTCCCAAGACAAGATCTTTCAGAAGCCTTCCCTTAGACCAAAATGGACGCACTCCAACCTATCAAACACTACCACCCACTGTCCATATGGCTAAGTTCTTGCAACCTATATGATCATGGCAGAGCCCATATTGCCTAGTGGTTGCACTTGAAGCTTCTCAACATTTGACATCTCAAATCTCTTTGTTCCTGGGTGGCCCTCCACAAGTGAGATACACAAGGTAAACCATAAACATGGGCCTTGTGAACCACTCAACCAAAAACCACCAAGCAATTACCATTCCACCCAGGTGATTCATTAACTTAGTTGTTTTATTAAACAAAAACACAAGTCCTCTGACTTAGTATATTTTTCCATAGTGTGAATATATATTCCACCCATGTTTTCTATTAGCTAGGCTAATCTTGATAGTAATAGGATTCTTTAACTTAGGAAAATTTCCACTAAGGTTTCATCTACTAGGTTTTACTAGCAAGGTCTATACTTAGCAAAAATCCATGCAAGTTTTACTTAGCAAAATCACTAATGCATAGTGAAAGTAATGGGACAAAAAGTATGAAGCATCACTTGCCTTTTTGGTAGAGTATGGGTTCACTCCTTGTCCTTGCAACAATCACACTCTTCAAGTCACTACAAATCAATCAAGCAAGGCACAAACTCAATCTACCAATCAAGCAAAACAACACATAAAATGACAAAGTCAAAGTAATGCATGCAAGCATGCAAAAGATGGTTCTAATTGCAAAGGTGGTCTCCACTAGGCTTCTAAACTTTGTAAAGTCAAAAGTGGTCATTTTCCAAAGTGGCAAAGTTATTTGCAAAAGGGTTTTGGTCCATAAACCATTTTTAAATCTAATCATTATTTTATGTGGTGAAAATTATTTTTATCAAAGCAAAACTTTATGTTTTTCACCAAATGAGTTGCTATTGCAAAACTTGGTGTTTTGGGTCAGTAGGTTTGGTGTAAACTATTTTCCCAAAGTTTTTACTCAAAATCATTTTCATAACAAAAACCATTATTTTCATTTGGCTAGAAATGATTAAATCAAGTTTTCCATCCTAAACTTTACCAACTCCATTTTACAAACTATGGGTTGGCTCCTAGGGTCAGTGAGTTTACAACAAACCAATTTGCCAAGGTTTTAATCCAAAAACCATTTTTAAACAATTTTTCTAATCTAAACAAGCACACAAATGAATCTGCAAAAACAAGTAAATTAACAGATACTATTTACTAAACCAAGGGTATGGTTGGCTACGGCTTGCTCTCCTGAATCCAACGACATAAAATTTGTAATTTTTGGACGTGTGGATCCAAAGTTACAAGGGTGTGAAAATCATATCTAAATCAGATTTCAAATCTGTTTTTAAACAGATCAACAGACACGTGTCCTATCCCTATTCGCTGATACCGCTTCGGTTGGATCAAGCACCAAGAGGCGTTGGATCAAGCTGGATCGTGTGGCGTAGGTAGCGTACCTCTTCGGCGTTAAGTGAAACTATCGTATCCGTCAGATCGTCATCTAACGGCCATCGTCGCCCTGACCAAGTTCTGGCGGCGCTCGTCGGCTGCGCGCGGCGGTGGCGCTCTAGCGGCGAGGTTGCCGGTGATACAGGAAGCTAGAGGAGGAGTGGGGTGCCTCACCAGAATCGTCGAAGCTTGCTGATGCTCTCGGGTTGTTGTTGCTGGCGTCGTTTAGGACCGCGCTAAGACAAAATAGAGGCATGGTTAGGTGCGCACGAGGGTCGCGAGTAAGGGAGCATCATCGGGATGGAGAGGGGAGGTCGGGATTTACCTCGGGAGGTCGTCGGAGTAGCAAACAGACGATAGCGACGGCGGTAGTTGTCGTTGCCGAGCCTGCAGGGCACTCGCGGGCAAGCTGAAACTACGAGGGGGTTTTCCAGGATATGGGGAACTTGTCTGCGTGCTTGGGGAGGCAAGGGGCGGCGATACTTGGCCGGAATTTGAGAAGGAAGCTCGTCGGAGCAGTGACGTTGTAGGGCAAAATAAACGCGGCCTGGGGGCAGAGAGAGGGGGAAGCTTGAGGGGAAATGGAGAGGGAGTGTGGGCATTTAAGAGGGCGAGGTCGCTGCGCGGAATCACTGCGGCATTACTGCGAATTAACGCGCGGCATCAACGGCAGAAACGGCCGGCGTGGTCGTCGCGAGGAAGGAGACGGGCTGGAGAAGTGGGGTCCGCTGGTCAGTGGGAAAAATAGTGGGGGAGAGGTCCACCAGTCAGTCTCTTTGCGGGTTTGCTACTGCGTGCGAATCGTTTTAATCGGGGGAAAGAAGCTGGGCTGGTTGGTGGGCTTCCTGGGCCAGGTCTAGTTGGGTCGGCCAGATTCTATTTTTTTCTTCCTGTTGGCTTTTTCTTTTTCCAAATCAAATTCTGTTTTGAATTTCAATCAAATATTCAAACATTCAAACAAATCAAACATTCAACACACTTTTCACTTGAATTTGGTTCTGTTTAACAACATAAACCAAATCCCAAAAATAAAATAATATTTTTTATTCTTTTTAGGATCCATTCAATAATTAAATAAAATGGACCTTTAGTTATTTAATTAAATAGGGTTTGATTTATTTAATAAAATCTTCATTTGATATCCAAATATTTTCAAAACCAAATCAGTAGGTTTTATTTGGAAATGGAAGATACTTTGAAAACTTGTTTAAAACAAAATAACATTTTATTTTAGGGTCCATTAATTATTAAATAAAATGGACCTTAGTTATTAAATCAAATAGGATTTGTTTTATTAAAAATATTTATTTTGAAATCTAAAATAAAGCCAAAACACTCCAGTAGGTTTTATTTCAGAATATAAAATATTTGGAAAACTCATTTAAATAATTTAATAAGTTTTTGATGTTTTAATTAAAATGGTAGAACCTTTTATTTAGATAAAATTGGATATTAAATCCTTATTAATTTATTTAAATAAACCTTTGCTATTTTTATTCAAAACAAAATGTTTTAATTCCAAAGCTTGGCCAAGGTTTAGTTTGGCTTTATAAAATAATCTTTATTTATGAATCCACCTATTCTTTTGAAAACCAAATCTTTTATTTAAAAGATCCAAAATAGTATTTCCAAAATATTTTGTTTTCCTTTATTTAAAATGTTTATCTTTTTAAATCCCTTTAGGATTTTATTTAATTCAAATTGGTTTGAAGTTCCAATTAAATTCAAAAAAAGTTTCTTCTGGCCCTGAAAATCAAACAAAGTTTTATTTTATTCATTTATTTTCACATTACAAGATTTGGAAAATCTTGGGATGTGATAGGCTACCACCCTTAAAATAAATCTCGTCCCGAGATTTGGGAAGGTTAGGGTTACAAGTAGGCTTAAAACAACTAGGGTACTACCACCCTTAAAATTTATCAAACAAAAATTACATATTGGCCTTCTTGGGATCCTGAGAAAACTTCTCTAAGCAAACTTTTGCATTGTGTCCTTGGTTTCCATTCTTGACTCATGGGCCAAGGTTGAGTTTCTCCATAGGCTTGTTCAACTTGTTCTTCATCTTTTCTGGACAGTTGCTTGCATAATGTCCTGGATTCTTGCAGTTGAAACAATGGATGTCCTTGAGTTCTTTACGTGGCTCTTGTGGACAAGTTGCTACATAATGGCCTAGTTCTTTGCAGTTGTTGCACACTACTTGGCTAATCTCTTTATTCTTCGGATTCTTTGGGCATTCACCAGAATAGTGTCCCATTTCCTTACACTGATGACATTGCACATGGCTTTTGTCTATCTTTTGCTTCTTGGGTTTCTTTGATCCTTTGAAATGGGTTGTCTTGTTTGGAGGTATAAGTGGTCCTTTTCCTTTGCCATCAACATTCTTGGCATACTTGGATCCTTCTTGTTTCCTTTGTTCAACAATGGCATAGATGGTGCATTGGATAGGAACATGATTGTTTCCTTCACCCAAATAACAAGTGGCTTGAGAGGTGGGACATTGTCCAACAGGATGTTTCTCTTCATAGTTGGGGCATTGATCTTCATGCTCCTTGGAAGTATGATCCTTGTCTCCACAAGTAATGCAAGCTGGGGCTCCATCTAGAACAATATTTCTGTCATCCTTGTTGTCAAAGACTCTTTTGGGATAGCTTTCTTCCATGTTGATCATTTGATTAGTCTCCTTAAGCATCAGTTGGGTTTGTTCCTCCAAAAACTTTTGCAGTGCTGGATCTTTATCACTAGTGTTGGCTATGAACTGAGATGTCAGTTGGTTTAACTGATTCTGGGTTGCTATGAGCTCTTTCATGCTGTCCTCTTGGTCGGTGCTGATGTCATCAACCTTGGAGTCTTTTGGAGTAGTCATCTGTTTGGGTTGAAGGGAGATTAGAATAGGCAAGATATTTCTAAGGAAATATTTCTACTCACACTCATCACAATTCACACAAACAATGTGCATGCAATCACAAGTCAAACATTTCACTCAAACAACCAAGTTCAAGCACATACTTTGGCAATAAAACATTTTTGTTACACTCCAAATGTTGGTGGTTTTTGTCTTAACTAAAATATGGTGGTCCATCTATATGGTTCACTTGTGATCTTCCTTCTTTCTTGGTTTCTTCCTCTTACTTGGGATCATGGTTTCCTTGAGAAAACTCTTGGTCATATAACTTCAAAGTTGATGATGGCTCCTTCTTATTTTGCATTCCTTAGTCTCTAAATCTTGAGTAAGATTTCCTTGTCTCACTTGTAGTCCTTAGTGGCATCCAAGTTGGAAGTCTTTGGAGAACATGCTGAAGATGTTGAAGTCATTAGAGTTGAAGAAGTTGAAGAAGTCCTTTGCATATGGTGTAGTCTTTGGCCATGGGGTAGGTTTTTCCATGAGTTGAAAATAGAAGAGAATGTAGAGTTGAAACCAAAATGGTTGAGGAAAGAGTTTACAAGTGTAAATAAGTTTTGGAACAAGAACAACTCCTATTTTTCTAAGGGTTTTTGTCCAATCCTAGGGTTTACAAATCCTACAGGCAACACAATGCTCTGATACCATCTGTAGAGGTTCCAATCTTTAATAAGATAGAGCCCCCTGTGTTTACAATGCTAGTCCCTGGATCAATAGCTAGCATCCACAGTTAAGATGTAATATCAAGAAACAAAGGTCATAATATAACTTTATAACCAGGAATAACATAATTTTATTACATCATACATAGCTCATTTGGCTATTACATTACATTGCAGCGGAATAACTATAGTCATGGGTCCTTCATCTTCAAAGTGCCACAGGCAGATGTTGGTTGTAGACTTTGTAATCCTAATCAATCAATCTTCACAAAAATCAATCAAACCTGCAACATTACAAGTTACAGCCACAAGGGTCAATACATTTGAATTGTATTGGCAAGTGATACTATGGTAGTATAGTGGAGTCTATCTTCTATATGCATTTGGCTAAGGGGAGTTGAGGCTTGCATTGCTCAAAATAGATTTTCCTTAACATTTTGAAAATACTAAGTTTTTGTTTTGACAAAATCTTTTCCAAAGCTTCTCTCAATCAAAGATTGAAGATTTCAAACAACCCTTGTTCAAACCACAAAATTTTAACTTAGAAATTTGAATGATGAGATTCTTGATTGCTTCCATGTCTTGATGCTCAAATTGTCCTTTACCAGGGACATGGCTAAGTACTTAGATTTTACACTCTGCAGAGGTGGTGCACTTTCCCCACAAGACTTGGTTTCCCAAGACAAGATCTTTCAGAAGCCTTCCCTTAGACCAAAATGGACGCGCTCCAACCTATCAAACACTACCACCCACTGTCCATATGGCTAAGTTCTTGCAACCTATATGATCATGGCAGAGCCCATATTGCCTAGTGGTTGCACTTGAAGCTTCTCAACATTTGACATCTCAAATATCTTTGTTCCTGGGTGGCCCTCCACAAGTGAGATACACAAGGTAAACCATAAACATGGGCCTTGTGAACCACTCAACCAAAAACCACCAAGCAATTACCATTCCACCCAGGTGATTCATTAACTTAGTTGTTTTATTAAACAAAAACACAAGTCCTCTGACTTAGTATATTTTTCCATAGTGTGAATATATATTCCACCCATGTTTTCTATTAGCTAGGATAATCTTGATAGTAATAGGATTCTTTAACTTAGGAAAATTTCCACTAAGGTTTCATCTACTAGGTTTTACTAGCAAGGTCTATACTTAGCAAAAATCCATGCAAGTTTTACTTAGCAAAATCACTAATGCATAGTGAAAGTAATGGGACAAAAAGTATGAAGCATCACTTGCCTTTTTGGTAGAGTATGGGTTCACTCCTTGTCCTTGCAACAATCACACTCTTCAAGTCACTACAAATCAATCAAGCAAGGCACAAACTCAATCTACCAATCAAGCAAAACAACACATAAAATGACAAAGTCAAAGTAATGCATGCAAGCATGCAAAAGATGGTTCTAATTGCAAAGGTGGTCTCCACTAGGCTTCTAAACTTTGTAAAGTCAAAAGTGGTCATTTTCCAAAGTGGCAAAGTTATTTGCAAAAGGGTTTTGGTCCATAAACCATTTTTAAATCTAATCATTATTTTATGTGGTGAAAATTATTTTTATCAAAGCAAAACTTTATGTTTTTCACCAAATGAGTTGCTATTGCAAAACTTGGTGTTTTGGGTCAGTAGGTTTGGTCTAAACCATTTTCCCAAAGTTTTTACTCAAAATCATTTTCATAACAAAAACCATTATTTTCATTTGGCTAGAAATGACTAAATCAAGTTTTCCATCCTAAACTTTACCAAATACATTTTCCAAACTATGGGTTGGCTCCTAGGGTCAGTGAGTTTACAACAAACCAATTTGCCAAGGTTTTAATCCAAAAACCATTTTTAAACAATTTTTCTAATCTAAACAAGCACACAAATGAATCTGCAAAAACAAGTAAATTAACAGATACTATTTACTAAACCAAGGGTATGGTTGGCTAGGGCTTGCTCTCCTGAATCCAATGACATAAAATTTGTAATTTTTGGACGTGTGGATCCAAAGTTACAAGGGTTTGAAAATCATATCTAAATCAGATTTCAAATCTGTTTTTAAACAGATCAACGGACACGTGTCCTATCCCTATTCGCTGATACCGCTTCGGTTGGATCAAGCACCAAGAGGCGTTGGATCAAGCTGGATCGTGTGGCGTAGGTAGCGTACCTCCTCGGCGTTAAGTGAAACTATCGTATCCATCAGATCGTCATCTAACGGCCATCGTCGCCCTGACCAAGTTCTGGCGGCGCTCGTCGGCTGCGCGCGACGGCGGCGCTCTGGCGGCGAGGTTGCCGGCGATACAGGAAGCTAGAGGAGGAGTGGGGTGGCTCACCAGAATCGTCGAAGCTTGCTGATGCTCAACGTGGTAGTATCTCGTCGAGGGGCGCACGTGGGTGAGGACAATGGCTCACCGGAGTTGCTTCGGGCGGCGGTGCTCTCGGGTTGTTGTTGCTGGCGTCGTTTAGGACCGCACTAAGACAAAATAGAGGCATGGTTAGGTGAGCACGAGGGTCGCGAGTAAGGGAGCATCATCGGGATGGAGAGGGGAGGTCGGGATTTACCTCGGGAGGTCGTCGGAGTAGCAAACAGACGATGGCGACGGCGGTAGTTGTCGTTGCCGAGCCTGCAGGGCACTCGCGGGCAAGCTGAAACTACGAGGGGGTTTGCCAGGATATGGGGAACTTGTCTGCGTGCTTGGAGAGGCAAGGGGCGGCGATACTTGGCCGGAATTTGAGAAGGAAGCTCGTCGGAGCAGTGACGGTGCAGGGCAAAATAAACGCGGCCTGGGGGCAAAGAGAGGGAGAAGCTTGAGGGGAAATGGAGAGGGAGAGTGGGCGTTTAAGAGGGTGAGGTTGCTGCGCGGAATCACTGCGGCATTACTGCGAATTAACGCGCGGCATCAACGGCAGAAACGGCCGGCGTGGTCGTCGCGAGGAAGGAGACGGGCTGGAGAAGTGGGGTCCGCTGGTCAGTGGGAAAAAGAGTGGGGGAGAGGTCCACCAGTCAGTCTCTTTGCGGGTTTGATACTGCGTGCGAATCGTTTTCTTCGGGGGAAAGAAGCTGGGCTGGTTGCTGGGCTTCCTGGGCCAGGTCTAGTTGGGTCGGCCAGATTCTATTTTTTTCTTCCCGTTGGCTTTTTCTTTTTCCAAATCAAATTCTGTTTTGAATTTCAATCAAATATTCAAACATTCAAACAAATCAAACATTCAACACACTTTTCACTTGAATTTGGTTCTGTTTAACAACATAAACCAAATCCCAAAAATAAATTAATATTTTTTATTCTTTTTAGAATCCATTCAATAATTAAATAAAATGGACCTTTAGTTATTTAATTAAATAGGGTTTGATTTATTTAATAAAATCTTCATTTGATATCCAAATATTTTCAAAACCAAATCAGTAGGTTTTATTTGGAAATGGAAGATACTTTGAAAACTTGTTTAAAACAAAATAACATTTTATTTTAGGGTCCATTAATTATTAAATAAAATGGACCTTAGTTATTAAATCAAATAGGATTTGTTTTATTAAAAATATTTATTTTGAAATCTAAAATAAAGCCAAAACACTTCAGTAGGTTTTATTTGAGAATATAAAATATTTGGCAAACTCATTTAAATAATTTAATAAGTTTTTGATGTTTTAATTAAAATGGTAGAACCTTTTATTTAGATAAAATTGGATATTAAATCCTTATTAATTTATTTAAATAAACCTTTGCTATTTTTATTCAAAACAAAATGTTTTAATTCCAAAGCTTGGCCAAGGTTTAGTTTGGCTTTATAAAATAATCTTTATTTATGAATCCACATATTCTTTTGAAAACCAAATCTTTTATTTAAAATATCCAAAATAGTATTTCCAAAATATTTTGTTTTCCTTTATTTAAAATGTTTATCTTTTTAAATCCCTTTAGGATTTTATTTAATTCAAATTGGTTTGAAGTTCCAATTAAATTCAAAAAAAGGTTTCTTCTGGCCCTGAAAATCAAACAAAGTTTTATTTTATTCATTTATTTTCACATTACAAGATTTGGAAAATCTTGGGATGTGACACCCATCCACCCTGTCCAAGTCCTCAAAAGACGGGAAGCTCATTAAGAAAGCAGAATCTCCATATGGCAACGCCTCCCACTTCCACTGAACATGCACCTGACACCTCCTAGCAATCTGCCGCTGAATAACATCCGCAGATACCATCTGACTAGAAACTCGCACCAGAGCTATAGGGGTCTGACTATGCGCCAGATGATCACGAGTCACCACATCCGGGATCTGAGTAAACAGAGTATGCTCACCGCCGATACCAGCCATATACAGAGTCATGCGCGGCTTCTTCAGCACATGACATCTCAAAGTAGGATGGGTTGCGCCATCCAGATGTAACAGTAGTGAACTACCTTACAATCCTTGGTCGCGTGTGTATTAACCACATACTTCCAGCAATGAACAAACTTGCCATTCTTCTTAGCCCCAACAGCTGACGAAACCAGCGGTGCGACAACAGGTGGCTGAGGTGGAGTGACAACAGGCGCGTGAGTACCCTGACCATGTAACTGCTGACCCTACACCTCATACTGGTATTGCAACTGCTGACCCTTAGCCGAATAGGGTGCACCAAAATCCCTAGAGCCTGCAACTGTGGCTAGGCATACTGCACCGACGGCTGCTGCAAGACATGTGCCCCTAGCTAAACCTGAGAAGGAGCATCCCCTGATCTGGCACCTGCGCCTGCTTCTTCTTCTTCCTCTTGGGAGATGCATGTGCAGCGGACGCACCCACTCCGATCACAAACTGATTTTCCGGCTTTGGCCCTCCAGCCACATACTAGAAAGGCATCATCCCCCGACTCCTCCAACTGGCGGACCACGATAAGGTGGCTGGAGCGGACGTTGCTGAGCCGGTGGAAAATAATTGTAGTTTGCAGCAGGAGCATAGCAATACGGGCCCCACATCTGCCCCACTCCAGGTGGTGGCCTCCCTGGTGGGCCAGAGATAAAGGCGGTGGTCCCTGACCCTGCACAAAGAACTGCCCAAACGCGGTGTTCATCGGCCCCGGCAGTGTAGTCACGCCATACTGCCTCTAATGCGGACCAGCAGTAGGAGCTCTCGGGGGCGCAGCAGCGGGAGCAGCAGCCACCCCGGGCACCCTCGCGAGATGGTCGACGACGGGAGACGGCCCTCTCGGGGCGGGAGCAGCAGCAGGACCCCTGGGAACAGGAGCGGCAGCAGGGGCAGGATCCCTAGGGTCCTGTGCCATGTTGTTGAGGACGATCTGGGAAAAGGATTGCTGGAGCCGATCAGCGTTGCCAGGCCCCAACGAAGACACGCGTACATGAGGCAAAGAAGATTGAGGCGGCGGTGAAGAAGAGGGATGCAAACCAGATGGAGGGAGCGGCGTTGTCACACGCGAAACCGAGAGCCAGGTGTGTCTAAGCCTCACTGATACCGCTTCCTAGGAAAAAATGGAGTGGGCCCGTCCACCTTCGCCACGTCAACAGATCGCGGAAAAACCGGATCAACCGGTAACTGAAGCCTCGCCGCGATCACATCACCAAGAACCGGCGGTGCTGACCTCCGCCGCGGCGGCAACTGGCCCCTCCATGGCCTGACCCTAGGCCCTCTAGCCAGCCGCAAACCAGACATGGAAGCAACTGCTCCACAGCCTCCGCAGCACCATCGCGACTCATATGGGACGGCGATCCACAGCGCGCGACAAACTCACACGGCGGAGAAGCGAACTTCCTCTCCCAGAACCTCGAAGACTTGGTGGAGAAGCCAACCTCCTCCCAGAATGCCTGCTTTAGCTCCTTGCCAGTCTTCCGTCGCTGTCGCGACATCGTCGTCCACCCCAGAGCGCCACTGGCATCCTCGAGGGCATCAAGAGCTTCCAGCGTCTCCGCCCCAACCGCTCTGTTAGAATCAGAGTCTGGCCCGAGGCATTGAAACCTCGAGCCAGAGGACGCGCCCGGGGACCTTGTCGGCGGCGGAAGGCCCACTGGTGCCAGAGTCAGGCGCTGCCTATTCCGCATCCTACCTCACCGTCGACTCTCTCTCTCTCTCCAACTAAGCAAGTTTATCTACCTAGAGTTCCATTTTAGCAAGCTGGCAGGTTCTACATGTTGCAAAGTCGAGTTGTGGTAAATATTCTTGTCCCTCTCATCGTCAAGATTCATTCCATGGATGGAATTTTTTTATTCCACATAGGATTAATGTTCCTTTTGTACTTAGGATTTGTTCCATGGTACTTATTTTGTTCCCTAATTTCTATTATTTTGTTCCGCCTGTAGACTTGAGTTTTTTGCCCAAGCTTTTATTTTCCCTATTGTAGTGTGACATTTGTTCTATGTGGAGGTGGTACTTATTTGGAATGCTACAGTTTTGTTCTACATGTGGTCGTTGTTCCACCTGCAATTGGGATTTTGTTCCACGGTCGCTATTTTTTGTTCGTTTTTTGCTTAATTTTATTTCACTCCTTTGGGTTACGATCAATGGTTATGTTCTATTTTATCCTAAATTTTTCACTGAAAGTCGTTATTTTTTGTTCCAAATATTATATTCTATTTTTTGCATACAAATTATTTTATTTTTAGGAAAAGTCTAGGTAGCAATCGGTGGCTGGTTAGTCTAAATCAGCCATCACCCAAAAAGGAAGTATTCCCTAGTACCACTAGCCCTAAAACGGAAAGCACACCCAATCCAGCGCGCACCCCACTCTCCCCGGCATGTTTCTACCTAGACACGGTCTCAGGCACCAACCACCCCTCGTCGAGACCACGTGTTCTCTCTCCCTATCCCTCCCTATCTCTCCCCCTCTCTCTCCATTAGAAAGCCTTCAAATTTCTTCAGATCTGTAACCAGATCAAAGTAAGAAGAAAATGTAACCTTGATTCCTTCTCTCCCCGCACACCCTCACTCTCCATTCCCTTTACTTTCTAGAACGTAAAACATGATCATCCTCTCCCCCATGTTTCTAGAAACTAGAAGCACCTAACTGAGGGGACAATTCAACTTGCAAAAAGTTGATTCTAAACAGTTGGGGCAGTTTTTGGTTCTATAAACCCATCCGTATGAGAAAAACTCAATAGCCAAAACCTAGTAATCCAAAACAGAGCAGCAAATAAAAGTATGTTCTGGAGATAATTTGTTAATTGGGAGAAGCAACTTTCCCCATGATCTGGAACAACTTGGTTGTATGTTAGATACAACTCAACCTAATCAAAGAAAAAAACCTGATACATGGACAATTTGTGTTTTGGATAAGCAGACCCGATGCAAACATATGCTGTTGGTTCTATAACCTCTCCATATGAGGAAAACTCAGCAACCAATCCTGGTATCCAAACAGCACAGCGACCAAAAAAGTGTATTGCTGGAACAACTTGGTTAACCGAGAGAAGCAACTTACCTAGTGATCTGGAACAACTTGGTTGTATGTCAGACATAATCAAGTTAAACAAATCAATCTAATCAAGTTAAACCTGATGCAAGGACAAGTTGTGTTTTGGATAAGCATACCTGATACAACCCTGGTCGAAACAACCTGATGTAACAAAACTCCATGAGACCATGACCATTATTATTTTGAAGAACTAATAGAACCTGCAATAGCTTAGATAGGCTTTCCCTGTTACAAAACTTTTGCATTTTAGACCAATAAAAAAGGACACGGCTAGCAATCACTCGAGGGCACGTTATTCTACTCTAGCCCTCATACCAGAAAGGAAAGACCCCACAACTCCTTACCCCATGCTCGAAAAGGATAGCTCGACAACACGCGGTAATCGAGCCGAGCTATGCTTGCGCGTGTAATAACTAAACATGTCCTCCCTATCCACTAACTACAGATCCAACAGGAATAAACCCATATCTCCAACTTTATTCCTCCTCCATATCTCCATGGATTATATCCATGGATTCCAGTTTCTGAATCATATGGAGTATCCCAGGAAGGAAAACCTCAAACTTCTTCCTACAAGATAATCAAAGGTAATTGCATCTAGGCCAAATAATCAGAAGATTTCCTGTAGATTACATGAAGTATAACAAGTAGATCATATAAACACGTCTATGTATTCTCAAGTGCAACCCGATCTAGCTAAACAAAGTAGAGAAAAACCCAGGTTGAAATTTTTTATAGATATTATGCAGAAGGTAACCACATCAAATTGGGACCCCGGGAAGAACATAGTTCTTTACAACCATGTAGATTCCACAGTTTCGAACAAGCCTAAAAACTAGTTTTACCAGCAATTTAGTTGTACCATAGGTACAACAAAGTGTCATACCCGGGACAACAATAAAATATGAAGTTTGAAACAAGATTCATG
The DNA here is from genome assembly GCA_916181665.1 of Avena sativa. Taxonomy (NCBI): domain Eukaryota; kingdom Viridiplantae; phylum Streptophyta; class Magnoliopsida; order Poales; family Poaceae; genus Avena; species Avena sativa. The sequence goes on along the minus strand of OV702280.1, from coordinate 14,387,530 downwards.
GATGATAGGGATATACAACTGAAAAGCACAACTCCAAGGCAAAACTTATCATGTCATATTGTCAACACCCAGATTTTTAATCCCAGATGCCTGTTATGCCATATATCGCAATCCCAGGATTACTATTTTTGTGATACATAAAAGATTGGATATCACGGTACATCATCCATTAAAAACCATACATAAGGTGTTACAACAAATAAAGGATCTCATGATCCAGTATTAATACAATCAAGCAGCAAAATAATATAATAACGATAGCGTGGGCGAAGCTCCATCTTCATGGTCACAGGCAATGCTGACGATGTGAGATGATCCTAGTTGTCATAACCTTCCTGCGGTCCATCTTCCTGATAGTCCTCTTGATAGTCTGGCCACGGAAATAGCTAGAGATAAAGCCATGAGTACTCTTTAACTACTCGCAAACTATCACTAACAAGTAAAGTGGTTTGAGTAGGAATACTAAGCTCTAGGTTGTTTGGCAAAAAGCGAGGTTTAACTTAACTGAGTTCAGAAGAAAAGAAAGCTAGTTGAAAGCTTTATAACACCTAATGTGGGAACTTGAGTTTTCATTTTCACAACCCTATTGTGGTCAAGTCAAAGTCATGATTCATTTCACAAGTCATTTTGAAAACATCTGAGACGAAACAGTATGGCCACTCCAACTGTCCATAACCACGGACACGGCTATTCGAATAGTTTGACACTCTGCAGAGGTGGTACACTTTCACCACAATATTCCATACATCCACCAGGAACAATCCTGAATTCACCATAATCAGTATGCGGATAATAAATCCTAACCTTTCAATTACACGCCCTAGTATAGGCACCTCTCCTATGAGTTTGGCCTCCCAACCATGACCAACTATCATCTTGGGAACTACATAGGTGGTCAATCTTCACAAGGTAGCCTCAGCTCAAACCTTGGCCACAAGGGAACCCATACTAAGGTATATAAACTTCCAGTCAATACCTACCCAAATTTCGGGAATTGTGGTTGTATGGTAAAATTGGAATGGTATCGCATCCACACAACCATCAGTTTTATAAAGGGGCTACAGCTCATGCCTCAACATTTTCATCATCTGATGTTCAAGAACACATGTCCAAACATTTCAGTAGAATGACTCATCATTCTAAGATTTTCATTAGAATTTTCACGAAGTATTCCCATCTAAAGTGATCAAGTTTTATGCTTAGCACTAGCCACTAAAGTTGGGGGTAAACACTAATGAGGTGAGATAATCAAGTGTGAACTATCTAAGTTCAATCTCATGACTCAGGATGACATCAAGATTTATCTAACTTAGGCCAAATTTTGTGCTCTTTATGCTACCTTTAATGTCCTTCCAAAATCTATAACTCATTAAGTAAAAGTAATAAAAAGCTTTGATAAAGAAAAAAATAATTAAGCTTGCAAGAAAAACTGGGATTTGGTATCATTAAATGGTATAACTAATGCATGTCTAATGCATCTAGTTAGCATAGTTATAATGCAAGGGTTAACTTGCAAAGTTCTATCTTGCTAGGATGGCTTGCCTTGTGCAGAGCAGTGGTTGACGTTCTCCTCGACTTCTTCCTCGTAGTAGTCTCCTTCCTCTTCGTATCCTTGGTCGGTACTAGCGTCTATAAATAAATACGAGGTACACAATCACCAAACAATACTTAACTACTTCTATTTAGCACACAAAGGTTCACACTAGATGATCTAGCATCATCACTATTATCACAAAGATTAAGGCACTAGTTTTATTTCTTTTATTTTAGAAAAGTAATTTCTACTCATTTAAAAACTACTTAAGATTTAATATTCTCCAATTAAAACATGGGATTATGTTGACACATGTCATCACCACATATTTTAGTACTTGGGAATGTGATTTAAAGTGGTGTCAAAATTTAATAAAGTTTAACATTTTTATTTTAACTAAATAAAGTGACTAGAAATGCCTATGGGGCATTCTTTTATTACTTGTCCATTATTTCTGCAAGTAAACCTCTATATTTTTATATATTCAGAGAGGTATTATCAAATGTAATTTTTGAGAGTTGGAATCAACTCAAAAGCTTTTGTGGTTGAATTTTGAAAAATGTTTGAATGCAGAAAGGTCTCTGCCTTGTTATTTTTACTATAGGTGATCTACAATTCCAAATGGTTTGAATCCAACGGGCTTGGATTACGAATTTCAGGATCTTTCTAGAAAAATTAGTTTCATGCAATTTGGTTGAGTAAATCTCTCTGGATTGATTTTTGAATTTAGAGACAGAACTAAGTTTGAAACTAAATTGATAAACCTAAATTTGAATTACTGGGTCGCGCGGGAGTGCTAACTGGGCTGGCCACTTTGCACGACACGCGCGGGCGTGTTAATTGATTGTCCCCACCAGTCAGCGAGATAGGGGTGTGTGGGTACAGGGTGATTATGGCCGTAGGATTAGAAGCTAGATCTACGTCTGAGGTTCATCGTCCACGTTTGAACAAAAAGCGGCGAGGTCGAACCCTAGCGTGGCTAGTGGGGGTCAGTGGAGGCTCACCGGGGCTCCGGCGATGGTCAACGTTGGGGGCGAACGACGAAGTCGACGACGGCGATCCTCCTGGTACCGGTGGCTCCTCCTGGGGCAACTCCAATCAATGACGCCCTTCTCCTCCAGTAGCGGCAAGCTCCGGCGAAATTCCAGCCATATGGTGCTCCCCTTGATCCGGGGATGAGGTGGGGTGGTTCTGAGAGAGAGGGGAGTGAGATGGTGTGCTGAAATAAAAACGGGGAATGCCTATATTTATAGTGCGACGAGGGGACCGAAGGGTGCGGGTGGAGCTCGTCGTGGTTGTCTGGACAACGAGCTAACAGCATGGCTGGGGGTAGGGGATGGTGCGCTACCTCCTGGCGAAGCTCAACGGCATGGTGGTGAGGCGTGGGGCGGTGCGATACGGTCGGAACACTTCGATGCTCTGGGCGGCTTCGACGGGAAATTTAATGGTGCACAGTGTCTACGGTCCACGCGGCAGCGAACGTGCATGTCTGGGCGGTTCCCTAGGCGGTGGTGATCACGTATGCGAGCGGTGAAAGCGGGGCGCGGTATGTTGATATGTCAGAAACGTAACTATAATTTTTGATGCTCCATGCTTGTTTAGTATCTACTTTGCTTTTCTTTGTCTACACTTTGAGGAGTTTTGATATCTTTTCTGGAACTAACCTATTAACAAGTTGCCATAGTGCCAGTTGCCTTTTTTCTTCTGTTTTTGTTCCAGAAAGGCACAAAATCAATATTCTCGGAATTGGACGGGACAAAAGCCAAAGTCAATATTTTACCACGGGCGACACGAAGTCCAGAAGGGAGACGGAGAGGCGAGCCAGGGCCACCACACCCCACTAGGCGCGGCTGGGCCCTACCCCGCGCCTGGGTAGGGTGTGGGCCCTCTGGCCGCCTACCAGCCTCGCCTCCTGCGCCTATAAGAAGATCCCGATGAGAAAATCCTAAATCGTCAATCATACATCCAGAACAAATCCACAAAAACGTCCACAGCACCGCCGCCACCGAAGGGGAGATTCGGGGGACAGAAAGTCTCTGTTCTGGCACCCTGCTGGGACGGGGAAGTGCCCACGGAGCCATCTCCATCGATCTCCATCGCCATCTTCATCACCGTTGCTGCTTTCCATGATGAGGAGGGAGTAGTTCTTCCTCGAGGCTAAGGGCTCTACCGGTAGCTATGTGTTCATCTCTCTCTCTATGCATTATATTGTGGTCATGAGCTTTGTAATCAAGTAGATCTACCTTGCTACTCAAGTGCTTCATTAGATCTCTGCTCTCCCCATGTGTGTGAAAGTGACAGCACGCACGCCATGGTGGCACTTAGGCTTGAGTCTACATAAATACTCTTTGTGCTTTAATAGATCTATGCTTTTCCCCACGTGTGTGAAAGTGACAACGTGCATACCGTGTGTGGCACTTTGGCTAGATTGAATATTTGTTATGAGTTATATTTGGAGTTGGATGTCTCTATGAAATTGTGGTGTTTGTTGGAACCATCTAGCGCTCAAGGTGATAGTGTGGGGTTATCTAGATGGGGAAGGAGGACTTTGAGGAGTGCTGTTATAGCCCTACCGATGATTAGAGTGTCCAACCGGAGAGTAGTTAAGAGTAGTATCATGAAGAGAGGATATTTATATGAGAGAGAGTTCACTAGTGAAAGTATGATCCCTAGGCCTTGTTTCTAAACATTGAAACACCGTTTGCATCTAGATCTGTTGCATGTTTGCTTGCTTTAGTCCTCCACGCCGTCAAGCTATTTTTTGGCACCGTTACCACTTGTATTTCACTATCTCTTCGCCGAACTAGTGCACCTATACACCTGACAAGTGTATTGGGTGTGTTGGGGACACAAGAGACTTCTCGTATCTCGATTGCAGGATTGCTTGAGAGGGAATACCTTTGACCACTTCCTCCCTGAGTTCGATAAACCTTGGGTAATCCACTTAAGGGAAACTTGCTGCTGTTCTACAAACCTCTGCACTTGGAGGCCCAACAACTGTCTACAATAATAGAAGTGCGTAGACATCAAGCTCTTTTCTGGCGCCGTTGCCGGGGAGGAAAGGTAAAAGGCACTCACACACATTACCTCACGGCAACAGCAAGCCAGAAAGCTCTTTTCTGGCGCCGTTGCCGGGGAGGTAAGGTAAAAGGTACTCACATCCTCTTAGTGTGTGAGTGCTCGAAGTTATTTCCTTTATATTTTGCAAATTTGTCTTTTTGTTTCTTGTTTTCACTAGTTAGGCTTAATGGAAAACAACAACAAAATTAGAGAGCTCTATAACATTTATCTTGAGTTAGGACATGAAGTGTTTGAAGCGAAAATTAAAAAACCTATGGAGCTTTATTTGCATGTTAATAGCGGCGCTATTAGTATGAATTCTTTGGGCACCATTATTGCTAATTCTATGGAAAAGTCTAAGCTTGGGGAAGCAAGTTTTGATGAAAATGATCTTTTTAGGCCCCCAGCTTTGGAAGATAGCTATTCTATTGGTTATGATGATACCAAAACTCCAATTTATGATGATTACAATGATGAGTATGATATTTTCAGTCCACCTACTATTGAGGAGAAAATTGATTGTGATTACAATATGCCTCCTATATTTGATGATTATGGTGATGAGAATAATAGTGATACCTATTTTGTTGAATTTGCTCCCACTACAATTGCTAAGAATGACTATGATTATGTGGAGAGTAATAATTATTATATGGATGTGGCTCATGATAAGAATGTTTTATGTGATAGTTATATTGTTAATTTTATTCATGATGTTTTTTTCATACAATCCCCCAAAGAGAGGGATCGGGTTCCATTATCAACAGATAACGGAACAACGGACCACACAAATTTATGTCACACAAATTTTTGATCCACCTAGGGGATGAAAAGCCGATAAGTCTCCATATTACAAAACCACACAAACCTAACTTGTTACTGAAAGTTATTACGAGAGAGGGAAACATGGTTTTATGCATCTCAATAATATTAAGTTTCCCCTCTTTATGTTGAAAGTCTTGAAGTTGCACTTGTTTTGCTTTCCTATGCTTGGTGCTTTGTGATTTCATGACTTGTTTATTTACAAGATTCATATGCATAGGAAGTGGGTTAGACTTAAATGTGTTTTGAATTTGGTTCTTGATGCTCTATTTTGCTTCAATTCATATTTCTTATGTGAGCATCTTCTCAAACTATCAAGCCTAACTTAAAGGCGTTAAAGAAAAGTACTTATTGGGAGATAACCCAAGAGTTTTCTTGAGTCTTGGAAGTTATTACTTCTGTAATGACCTCTCCTTATCCTTGTTGTTTGTTTTTTTGTTCCAAGAATGACCTCTAATGAGAGGGAAGTAAGATTTGGGGAGTTGCTGTCCCGAAACAGATTTCTGTCCTCCACCATAAATTTTCATGAGGAGTCTCTATAACTCAGATTGATCTCAAAATTTACTAATAAATCCCCCAGTATGTTAGCTACCTTTTGTTAGTTCAATACTTATTGATTTGAGCAACAAAAGATGTTCGAAAAAATCAGTTTCTACATGCTGGTCTGTTTTAACAAATTTCTGACATTATTTGCATTTGCTTCTTATTGATTCCTTTTTGAGTTCCCTTTAGGTGAATTGAGATTTTTGAAGGAGTTACTACAGTATCTTGTGTTTTTAGTGAAAAGCCTTGCTGTTTCAAAGCTTTTCCAGAGGTCTAATATCTTTTGAATACACTAATGTTGCTAATGAAGATTGTGTGAAGAAAAAAATTCAGGTGTAGAGAGAGAATGATGCAATGGGATGACGAATGGACAAAAGCTCAATCTTGGGGATGCCACCCCGGTGTCACTCCAAGAAATATTCAAGAGGTACAAGCGTCAAAGCTTGGGGATGCCCAAGGCTTCCGCTTCTTCATCAATAAAAATCTCAGGTCTTTCTAGACACTTCGTTTTTATTGTTTCATGCATTGTTGTGTTGTTCTTGGAGTGTCTTAGTTTTATTTTTTTGGTTTTTGTTTGCTTAGTTTTCTTGAGTAAGTTGGTTGGTTACACCACACTTCTTTTGGAGAGAGACACACTCTGTTTCCATTGCCTAGAACACTCTAGTTTTCACTCTTATTGTTTTCTGAGTGTTCACTTTTGCTAGCACTGCGTTCAGCCTTAGTTTTCTTGTGCTTTCATCTTAGAACTTTTTAGTTCTTCTTTGTGGATTTGTGAGACATGCTCACTGATCTTTATTGATTATTACCTTTGTGAGTTGTTTCAAATAAGTTGTTTGGTGTTGGAAAGAGTAGAAAGCTTCATGCTTAAGTGGTACAAAAGGGAGCTTTTTTTGACTATGGCTTAGACTTTAGCATGACATGCTAGGTGTTGTTTTTACCTTATGCTTAGTTATTATTGATGTAGCATGTCTTGTTCCAAACAATTGGGATTGCTAAGTGTGCCTTGAAGAAATTATGCGTTGTTTTAGCATGCAAAAGCATAGTATTGTGGTATTCTCCTTTGATGCTTTGCTTGGGTTTACTTGGCACATGCTCACACCATGTTATGACTATGACAAGTCACCATTAGCCTCTATGATAATTTAGTCCTTGACTTGTAGTACCACTCTTTGCTTTGATTAGTAATGCTTTGTTGCACTGCATGATTATGGCCATTATTGCTCTCTTAGTTGGTTGCTCCCAGTCTTTTGCTAGCCTCCACTTGTATGAGTAAGTTCTAGTCATGCTTCCAACTCCCAAGAAACCAAGTTATTCCAAAGTGTCCAATATAAACTCCTATGTATGGTGTGTTACACCATTCCAAGTATATTCTTGTTTTCAGCTATCTTCCAATTAAAAACTATTTTGTTATGTGAAAATTTAGTGATTAAATCCCTCACAAACTTGATGGCACACTTTATATTCTTTGCCCCTAATAAACTTGAACCATAGTGTCTTCTATGTTGTATATGCTTGCACTTATATGTTGGAATTAGCAGAACCGTGCTGTCACGGGGAACGTTTTCAATATTGCACTTGTACTTTGTACTTAGTTGATATCATGCTCTTTTCTCTAGGGATGTCACCTGTGTGAAATAAAGAGGGAACTTGTAAGTCCATGGAGTTTGTATCCTGTGTTAGAGAAACACCTGGGTCGCTATCCTAAGCCATGCCTAATCATGGTGGAAACTTGCAGCATCACCATAGTGACATCTATGAAGCATTCTTCTTATAAAAAAAGAGACACATTGAGAAAAGAGGAAAGAGAGAAAAAAGCACCATATTCCCATGGTACATAAGAAGAATGATGAGATGCTCATTGTCTGCTTGCCTTGTCATTTTGGTTATGGGATATCACCTGTACCATGTGCAAGGGTGTTGGGGATATGCTATATGGGTATTCTCATAGCATGTCTCTTATCCGACTAACCCGGGTGGCCCATAGTCGGTAGCACAGCCTATGGCCTGCTGGGCGGCCCAGTTAGGTGGATCCAGAAGGGAGGCCCATGCCGGATAAAGGAAGGCTACGGTGGAGTCACCAGCGTACCCGGAGCCTTGGAGTGCAAGATACACAAGACTAGTGATAGACGGTGTAGGACTCTGTAACCTGTCCGGCTAGGACTTTTCCCTGTAACCCTAGGATCTGGCGACTATATAAGTCGGGCCTATGGGAGCCTTTAGGGCACAACACAATCTCATACGATCATAGATCGATACACACAACCTCGCACAGCGAACCTATCTCTATAACTCGGCGTATTGCCCTTATAGTGATTTATAGAAGGAGTAGGATTCCGCCACCGTCGTGGGATCTGAACCTAGGTAAGCTGTGTTACCTCGTACCCGTCAACCGTCCGCCTTACCCCACGTCTCTAAACACGAACTGTGAGGACCCCTCCATGGCGTACTCGTCGGCAATACCACGACAGTTGGCGCCCACCGTGGGGCAAGAGGCACTTCAGGCTCTTCAGCGGGCGAGGACCAAGATCTTCGGGGGAATCAGCGAAACCGTAGCCATTGGCCGTGTTCTCTTCTCCGGCAACGTTCCAATCGTACCCCTGACGAGTTCTGGATCCCGGCGAAGACGAACCCTACGCGGTGTTCGATCGTTCCTATCGGAGACATCCACCTCTTCATCGGCGAAACCGACTCGGGCACTAGTTCCCTGGGAGTCAGAGGAGCATCAAGACCCGCACGGACCGCCTATGGGCAGGATACGTTCGTGGAAGGATCGATGTAGGATCTCTCTTCAGAGTTTGCCGGCAAAGATCGGAAAGCATCAAGACCCGCACGGACCGCCTACGGGCAGGATACGTTCGCGGAAGGATCGATGTCGGATATCTCCTCGGAGTTTGCTAGCAAAGATCGGAAAAAATCACGACCCACCCAAACCGCCCATGTGTAGGATATAAAGGTGGAAGATCACTACAAATCCGCCGGCTTTATCCGCGCGTATGGACAGCAGAAATCCAAGTTCGTCGGCGTGTTTACCATTTTCGACCTGGCGCGCTGCGTTCAGAGAGAGGGCGAAAACCCCCGCGACTACCTCGCCAGGTGGCTCCGTATACGGGCCGACCTGGCCAATTACCCCGATGATAACGCTTTGTATCACTTCGTGGAAGGACTGGACCGTGGCACGCTTCTCCGACATTCTTTACGTCGGCAGCAAGCAACAGGACGCCTTACCCTCGAAGAGATGGTGAGCACTGTCAACAGCTACGCGGCAGCCCAGATGGAGCTTGCGCTCAGAGACGGAGAACCTCCGGTTCAGCAGCCGCCGCCACCGCCTCCCGCCGTCATCGCAGCAGCACCACCACCTCCAGTCATCGTCGAGGCCGTTGCACCTCCACCGCCCGTCATCGAGGAAGTCCTGGCACCCTCGGACTCTGTCATTGACGCGCTTTATGCTGATTTCAGTGCAGATTCAGAGGAGGTAGACTTCAGTCCAGAAGAGCTAGACTCCGCTATGCAGGAGATGGAGGAGGAGTACTCGCGCGACGAGCAAGCTAACAACACCGTCATGTCTCGAGGAGTGTTCGTCACCATTGGGACAACGATGGATGAAGATCAACCTGGGCAAGCTCCGCCTACGGCGCTGGAAAAGGGGAAGGGGCCACTAATTGCTGCCGACGATGATCGTGCAAAGGTCATGCCTCCTCCGCCTAACCCAGTGCAGCAGCCGCAGGAAGTCGGCACCGGTCCGAGCAACAACAACACCGCAAACTTGCCGCCTCCAGCATCAACGTCGGCAGCAGCCCATGTTACTCCAGCTGATAGAGTGATGTACGACAATCTCCTCGTCGAGCCACTAACCATTGATCATATCCGGAACATAACTCAGCTTGACGAGAAGCGCCAGCAGCTGCTGGAGGAGGCGGAAGCCATCGCGGAGCAAGGCGCTAAGCTAGATCGAGATCTGGTCAACACGGAGAAGTCCATAGAGAAAGCTAGAGCAATGGAGGCCGAATACAAGACTCTGCTGCAGCAGCAGAAGGCTAAGAAGGCTCCGGCTCGCGTCATCAACGATCCTGGTGTACGGCGCAACCTAGGATGGGCTCCCTCGAAGCCGGCACACGCTAAGCCATACATTGATAGTGAAGGCAAGCAGGTGATGCCCACCCTACTCCTTAACCTCACCGTTGCCAAGACCCTTCTGGAGCATGATAGATCGCCTGAGGCAGTAGAACAGGTCTACGACCTAGTGGCCAAGGCGGTAAAGCAGCAGGAAAAGGCCACCTCTCAGAGGCTTGAGTCTGACCCAGCGCTCTGTCGATCTAGCCAGTACAAACCGCCAAGGGACAAATCTCCTCAGGATGTCGGATCATAGATGGGTTCATCAGAACGAAGACGAAGGGATGCGCGCAACAGGAAGAATGCTATCCCCATATCCTCCGACCACGGAGAAAAAGCCCGACCTCGCCGCCCATCGCCACCGCCCCGATCCCCCCGACGTCAGGAAGACTAAAAGGCTCACCATCGCACGGATATGCCCCCTCCAAAGCAGTGTGGCATCGTCATCCGCGACAACGCGGCGCAGACCCGTCATGATGAAGAGCGCCACCAAAGACACAAGAACAGGTCACACCACGACCCTCCGCGTCCGACAAGCAACCGTGACAGGCGCGAGGTGTCGCAGGAGGGTAACAATAAGGAGGCTAACCCACCGCCACCTATGCCTCCGTCGCCGCCAAGCAGTCACCATGGCGGAAGAGGCCCGCGTCATTCACGCGGCCCATCCCCTGTTGACAACAAGAAGAAGAACCCGGAGCCGTACGATGCACGTTCGTGGATCGATAAGATCCACGAGGCCCGGGAAGGACCATACCTGGGACCACGTTGTTTTGGACCTGCAATACGGTCTGCAACTTACCCCAAAGGTTTTCGGATCGACAAGACCATCAAGCCCTATGACGGCACTGCCAAACCTGCCACATGGTTGCAGGACTACGGCAACATGGTGGAGATTGCCGGAGGCAACCCCAACGTCGCCGTTAAGTACCTCCCGTTAATGTTGGCAGGCACGGCCCGTCAATGGATTGACGACTTGCCGGAGAAATCTATCTACAATTGGCTGGATATGCAAGAAGAATTCACCAAGAACTTTGAGGGTACATACAAGCGTCCCTGCACTATGGGCGATCTATAGCGGTGCGTGCAAGAGAAAGATGAGACGTCTCGCGCCTACCTCTCCCGCTGGCTGGATATGAAAAATTCCTGCGCAGGAGTGCATGCTCAGACCGCCATGGCCGCCTTCAGCGATGGGTTGGAAAGGGGTACGTTGCTCCGACATAAGCTAAAGCACTTGCAGGACAATCATCAACTTGACTTGAATCAGATGATTCAGTTAGCTAGTGAGTTCGCAGCTGTCGACGATGATGCTCGTGGCTCTTTGCCGGCAACGGCCGTTCCAACCCAAGCTCGGAGGAACAGCAGTACAAAGCAGAAAACCGCTCCAGAAGAAAAGCAATCTACCGACATGATCGCTATGACTTTTGCAGGACGAGAAAAAGGCGGACAACGTGGCCGAGGAAGGGGAGCGGGCCGCGGGCAGCAGCGAGGAAGTGAAAACACCTCGGCGCCACTCCGCGTTCCCCAAACCTACGAGGAGTACCGCGATATGCCATGCCTCGTACACCTCGACGCCAACGGCAAGGCCACCCATACCAATCGACACTGCAAGTTCGTCAACGACCTCAAGGAAGACCCGGAGTCCGGCTACAAGCAAAGTCGAAAGAAAAGACCGCGAGGCAATGGCAAGGGGAAGAAGAAGGAGGAGGAGTCCAAGGATTCAAGTGACATGGACGAGGACGTGGATCCCAAGCACGCCACCAAGAGCGACGACAAGGGCAATAACCCATTCGCAAAGAAGGCCCCAGTCTACCACACTTTCCTTGGCACCCCCACCGTCCGACAACACAAGACCTCTCTAAGGATCCTGATTGCCACTCTCCCCCCCCCCCAGTTCCCCAATAACTGCGCTGGTCGAAGGTTCCAATAACTTGGGACAGGACGGACCACCCAGACCTTGTGCCCACAGAGAACCAGTACGCCATGGTCATCAACCCATTGATTGACGACGTGGAGTTCACCAAGTGCATGGTGGATAGTGGAAGCAGCATCAACATCATGTATCTGGATACACTGCAGAAGATGAACTTGACGGAGGAAAACCTAAGGCGGACCAACACCGTGTTCCATGGCGTAGTTCCTGGTCGGGAGGCTCGGTCCCTTGGGTGCATTACGCTTCAGGTAGCCTTTGGCGACGTTAATAATTACCGCCAAGAGCGCATGACCTTTGAGGTGGTCCCCTTCAAGAGCGTGTACCACGCCATATTCGGCCGCGACATATTCCACACGTTCATGGCCAAGCCATGCTTCGTCTACAACAAACTCAAGATACCCAGACCAAACGGTGTCATCACCGTATCCGGAAGCTTTACCAAGGCAAGGGACTGCGAGATCAATGAAGCAGCTGTTGCAAAAGCTGTCCTCTACAGCGAAGAATTCAAGGAGATCCAGAGCAAGGTCAATGACTCAGAGATGCCCGCGTCGAAGAAGTAGATCTCCGACTCCGCTCCTGCGTTCAAGGCCGCCATCGAGACCAAGCCGGTGGAACTTGTGGTAGGCGATGCCTCCAAGACCGTCGCCATTGGGACAAACCTGGATCCCGAATAGGAAAGCGCGCTCGTCGAGTTCCTCTGTGAGAATAGGGACATCTTTGCCTGGCAACCTGCCGACATGAAAGGTGTACCCATGGAACTTGCCGAGCACAGCTTAAACATAGATCCAAAATGTAAACCAGTGAAACAACCTCTACGATGCTTCGGAGATGAGAAGAGACGCGCCATTGGCAAAGAGATAGCTAGGTTACTTAAGGCTGGGTTTATACGAAAAGTCCTTCACACCCGATGGGTGGCCAATCCTGTACTTGTCCCCAAAAAGGGAACCAATGAATTAAGAATGTGCGTTGATTACACCGGCTTGAACAAAGCATGTCCCAAAGATCCGTTTGCTTTGCCTCGCATTGACCAAGTCATTGACTCGACGACTGGCTCGGAACTTTTGTGTTTTCTCGATGCATACTCAGGATACCACCAGATCAAGATGAGGAAGTCGGACCAAGTGGCCACTTCATTCACTACCCCATACAACACGTTTTGCTATGTCATGATGCCCTTTGGGCTGAAAAACGCAGGTGCTACCTACCAGCGGACAATGCAACGTTTCCTTCATGACCAAATTGGTCGGAACGTTCACGCCTATGTGGACGATATCGCGATGATGTCTAAAAAGTCAAACAACTTAATCTCCGACTTAAAAGAAACCTTTGATAATCTCCAAAAATACAACATGATGCTCAACCCTAAGAAGTGCGTCTTCGGGGTTCCAGCCGGCAAATTGTTGGGCTTCATCATTTACCAGCGCGGAATCGAGGTCAACCCGGAGAAAATCAAGGCCATCTTAAACATAAACCGTCTGACATGCCTAAAGGACATTCAACGACTAACAAGTTGTGTTGCAGCAGTTAGTCGGTTCGTCAGCCGACTTGGAGAGAAGGCTTTGACGCTGTACAAGTTGCTAAAGAAGGCGGACAAATTCACGTGGACAGACGAGGCAAATGCAGCATTGAAGCAGCTTAAGGAGATTCTTTCCTCAGCGCCCATCCTTGCAGCACCCGAACCTGGAGAGCCCCTGTTAATTTACATGGCGGCAACCAACCGGGTTATCAGCATCATCGTCGTGGTAGAGCGAAAGGAACCAGGCTACTAGCACAGAGTTCAACGACCAGTTTACTATGTGAGCGAGGTCTTGACGGAGTCCAAGCAGCGCTACCCGCACTACCAAAAGATAGCTTATGGAGTATTCCTCGCTTCTCGGAAGCTGAGGCATTACTTTCAGGAGCACCCAATCACAGTAGTGAGCAAGACTCCATTGTCCGACATTATCAATAACAGCGACGCTACAGGAAGGGTCGCAAAGTGGGGCATTGAACTTGCCGCCTTTGAGATCACCTACAAGAGACGTGACGCTATCAAGTCACAAGCTTTGGCGGATTTTATTGCAGATTGGACGGAGATGCCAGATGCTACTCCGCTGCCAGAACCAGAGTACTGGGTGATGCACTTTGACGGATCAAAGTTGCTCAACGGCTCGGGCGCTGGTGTACTGCTACAGTCACCAAAAGGAGACAAGCTGCACTACGTTCTGCAGATCCACTTCGAGGCTACAAACAACATGGCGGAGTATGAAGCACTCATTCACGGACTACGTGTAGCCAAGGATATTGGCATCAAGCGCATAGTTTGCTGTGGAGATTCCGATTTGGTTGCCCAGCAGGTGGCTGGCACCTGGAACGCGCGGAACCCTATGATGGCAGCATATCGCGACGAAGTGGACGAGATAGCCAAGAGCTTCTTGGGCTACGAAGTCAAGTATGTGCCTAGGGAGCAAAACGAGGCGGCTAACCTACTGTCTAAGCTTGGATCAGGGCGCAAGATAATTCCGCCAGGAGTTTTCCTAGAGCATCTACGCGCACCATCCGTGAAGGGCGCCAACATCGACAACCCGGATAGAGCTGACTCTTTCGTCAACATGGTGACAAAGATCCCTCCGGCTTGGACAAAACCGTTCATGGAGTATCTCGAACACGGAACTTTGCCCGACGACGAGGTCGAAAGATGGCAAATAGTATGACGAGCAAAGGGTTATACCATAATCAATGGGCAATTCTATAAAAGGCGCACTACTGGGGTATACTTAAAGTGCGTTTCCCAGCAAGAAGGTATGGAAATCCTGCGCGAGATCCATCTCGGAGATTGCAGGCATCAGGCCGCTCCTCGATCATTGGTCGCGAAAGCCTTCCGACAAGGATTCTACTGGCTGACCGCGAAGGCGAACGCCGACAAGCTGGTTGAGACATGCACGGGATGCCAGTATTATGCCCGAGAACCACATGTTCCTGCTGAAGAATTGCGAACAATACCAATAACTTGGCCGTTTGCAGTCTGGGGGCTAGACATGGTGGGACCGTTACAGACGGCACCGTGTGGATTTACGCATCTGCTTGTAGCAGTTGACAAATTCACCAAATGGATAGAAGCTAAACCCATTAGAATGCTTGATGGGGCAACTTCCCTTCGGTTTGTCCAGGATCTAGTGGTGAGATTTGGTCTCCCACACAACATCATCACCGACAACGGAAGCAACTTGTCACTCGGAGAAGTGGAGGCCTATTGCTGGGACAAAGGCATCCGACTTGACCTTGCATCTGTGGCACACCCACAATCCAATGGTCAGGTTGAGCGAGCCAATGGATTAATTCTACAGGGAATCAATCCACGTCTTGAGGCACCGCTACATAGAGCAGCTGGAGCCTGGGCGGAAGAATTGCCATCTGTGTTGTGGAGTTTACGAACCACACCCAACAGATACACCGGCTACACCCCTTACTTCATGGTATATGGAGCAGAAGCCATCCTACCTTCCGACATCCTCCACGACGCACCAAGAGTTGCCGCCTACGATGAAGATGACGCTGAAGAATCCAGACGCCTAGATGTGGACCTTCTCGCGGAGGAGCGCGTTTTGGCATGCCAAAGATCCGCCATCTACCAGCAGAAGCTAGCAGCTACCATAGTCACCGCATTCGGCATCGCTCGTTTAAAGAGGGGGATTTAGTACTCCGACTTAAGCAGAAGAAGTCACACAAATTATCCCCGCCATGGGAAGGACCGTTCATCATAAGCAAGGCGCTGCTCAATGGGTCTTACTACCTTGTCGACAATCGTGAACTCAAGGATAGACCCAACAAGGATCATAAGTGTAAGCGACGTGACCCGGATGATGACTACCCGGAGCTTGATCGGCCATGGAACATAGCACAGCTACGTCCTTTCTACACTTAGCATCTTTTATCTAATTGTGTAGCTCTTATATGATCAATGAAATAAAGCTCTTTGGTTCACTCATATTGCTGAGTCTTTTACCTCCTTTAGTGTTCATTTTTGGATCATATAAAACCTTTATGCACAAGTCATGCGATTGCACTTGTGAAAATTCCGCCTACGGGCATTAGCTTAAGTTTTCTGGTCTACACATTCTTTGTCGTTTTTATGTGGATTCTGGAGTAGTGACTTTCGGCACTTATCGTCGGCGATTTTGTGCTCAGGTTATTGACGGTGCCATTGGGCATCATCAGATAAGCGCATGGTTCCGACAACGAGTCTTCCGACTCATGAAAAGTGAAGCATAAGAGCCAGAGTAATGGATAAGCCAGCACTTGCTTAAAAAATATATACATACTGGGACTTAATTCTTAAGTAGCAGGATACGACAACCATTGTTTTCCGCCTTAAGATTACATCAACAAGTTTTTCTCGTGCACACACCAAAGGTGAAACAGAAATTACAAAGTGTTTTTCATTCTTTGGGCGCAGGAGACTTGGAGGCCGCATCATCACCAGCCGGAGAATCACCCTCGACATCGGCGCTGTGATGAGACTCGGAGGAATCTTGGTTGACGTTGTCGATGAGGTTCCTTAGCACGAAGACGTCAACGCCCACCAACTCGGCAACCCTGGTGTCATAACCCGCGAGTGATGACAGGATGGCTTCGTGATCAATCTCCTTGCCGTCATCATCCACGTCGGGGATACCAGAGGTCACCGTGTCGATGTCGGCATCTTCATAGTGTGCCTTCACCATAGACAGCACCATCCTTGCGCCAGCCCGTGCGCATGAAGCCTTCCAGTTCTCGACACGCTCGGGGGCTCGGCGCAGGATCTTCGAGTACTTCGTCACGGAGTCCGATGCCTTGATATATATTTGGAGGGGCTTGGCAATCTCCTTGGCTTGGGCGATGGCAGTGTTGATGAAGTTGCCGGCAAGAACCATGCATTCCTTGTCCAAAGGAGGCGAGCGGGTTAAACCCATAGGCGCTAAAAATTCTGACAAGGATCGCATGAGTTCAATAAACTCTAAGTATCCAGACTACAGAAATACAAGGCGGAGGACACTTACTGAAGATGCTGGCCTTAGCCTGCCAGACAGTGTCCGCAAAGGATTCCTTCTCTTGTTGGAATAGCTTACACGCCTCGTTATGGCGATGGTTTTGCTCATCAGCAGCTTGCTTCTGATCTTTTAAGATCGCAAGCTCCTCCTTCAAGCGATTGATCTCAGCGGAGGCGAAATCTTGCAGGGCTTTCATGGAATCCTCGTGCATCTTCAACATCTCCTTCCTCTCCTCCTTCAGGATCTTGTTCTCGCTGTCCAGCTGCTGGATATGCTTGGACTGCTTGACAATGTCCTTGGCCTTGGCGACATGTTCTGCAAGTCGGAGAAAACAACGTACACAGTGAGTACTCGAAGATTATGGGCACAAAAGTAAGACAGAAATGCGCAAAAAGAAAACAGACTCTTGTTTTTGATGATCTGTTCCTTCAAGATGACAGTTTTACCCTTTTTGGCTTCAAGATCTGCGCGCATCTTCTGATACTTGTCGCTGGGCATACCTCTCCGAGCATTCTCATTCTGTGGAAACAAATACAAAGTTAAGTCGTTGTTTGGTCTGCTTGGAGCCCCTAGTCGGAGATTTTCCACCTAGATGCTCGGGGGCTACAGCGAGAGTTTTTAACTTATCAATATGCTTAGCTTTTCTTTCAGCATCTAGTCGGAACTAATTCAGTTACAACTAGAGGCTTGGGGGCTACATCATTGAAAATTATGAACATTGTGTATGCTACTCTTAAAGCATCTAGTCGGAGTAATTCATTCCATCTAAATGCTTGGGAGCTACAGTGAGAGTTCTTTCTAACTTAGTCACTCTTAGAGAATATAGATGCAAAACCTATGGTTTTTTGTCTACATCCTCGGGGGCTACAGTGGGATACTCATATGAAATGCAGAAGGCAAAGTAAAAACTTACAAGTGCAATAATCTTGAGGTTTGAAGCACTCTAGGCCAGCAGCTTGCCAAAGGAAATGCTATTTCCGCGCAAGTATCTGCTTGTTGGAGCAGTTCCTCAATACCGCACGTCGGAGATGACGGCACTCCTCCAGGAACCATAGTTGTGTTACTCGGCAGGAGCGCCGGGTAAACTATCTTTGGGAACTCGAAGGGTTTCTGGGGAGTAGGGCGCCGCCTTCGGCAGAGGTACCAGCTCCCACCACCGCCTTGCCGCTACCGATGGCATCCTTAGCCGGAGCTTCAGCCATTTGAAGAGCAACGCTCTCCTGCGTCGCCTGCTCGCCGACAACAGCGAGTTCGATAGAGGCGCTAGAATCCACTTCCATGGCAGAAGGGCCTGGTGCCTCCTGGACTTGAGAGCTTGTCGGAGAAGAGGAGGGCTTGACGGCAGGAGTAGCAGGGGCGATGGCGGGGGTAGGAGTCGCGATGCAGCATATCTTTGATATTTCTAGAAGCCCCAAGAGTCTTGGAGGACTTCTTGAGGCTGGTTGTGGCTTTCTTCCTGAAACGTGCAAAATGCATAAGTACAGGAATAAGACAGATAAATAAGACAATGTCAGAGAATGAGAGGCTTGCACTAGGGGTGCGCTTTGGCAAAAATCCCGGTGGCTTTTCTCTTTTCCGCCTCCAGGGCGGCAGTACTCTTTTTGGAGGCTCCACGCTCCGTCTTCTTCTTCTTGCCTCCGTCGGCAGCGTCAGAGGTGGAGCTCGTCCGCTTTCGCACCAACGGGACATCGTCGTCGAACACGACCGTGATTTCCTTCATCTTTGGATCGTAGATTTGGGCAGCCAGGTTGTCCTCATCTAGATCGCTAAGCTGTTAAGTGAGAAATCACTGTGTTAGATAAGATGGCACTGGCAAGACGGAGAAACTGGAGCAATGTCATACACGGAAAATAAATACCTACCTTTGGGCACTTGCCGTCTACGTATATGTCGCAGGTGATGGTGAAGCCGCGCTTGTTATCATTCACCTTGACGATGTCCTTCAGACGGAGCTTGACGGAGTCGCTCGAGAAGTTATCCACGGAGATCCGGAGGGTATCCCTTCGATCACTGGTGTACTCGTGCATGAACTTCACGCGGTGCTGCAGAGGTTCGATTCGCCTGATGAACCAGCACATGGATAGGTCCAAGCCGGTCAAACCCGTCTCTACGAACCACTCGATCCGCCTTATTGCACGAGAAGCGTCGAGTTCGGAGGGAAGGGAGGCATGGGATCTCCATGTGGAAACTTCAGCGGCGGCTCCATCCACGAAGTCCGGGTACATCACTTCTCGGCCCGCCAAAGGAATGTCGGGGCCGTAGAAGTACGTCTGCTGCCATTTTTTGCACGACTCGTGGCCGACGATGTCGGGGAACCGCCGGCCAGGTCGAATCTTGAAGCTTATGGTGCCGCAGTTCCTAAGCTCCTCCCTACTATGTCCGGCTTCACGTTTGACGGTGAAGAAGTACACAAACAAGTCTAACCTAGGCCTAATCCCTAGGTAACCCTCACAAAGTGCCGCGAAGTTGCTAAGCACTAAGATACTATTGGGGGAGAGGTTATGGGGTTGAACCTTGAAGTGGTTCAAGACGGACAAAAAGAAGTGGGAGATGGGCAGGGAAACGCCGCGTAGCAGCTGAGCCTTGAGGTACACCTTTTCTCCGGCTTGGGGAGAAGGTGTCACCTTCGGCGACCATCTCTTGGATGTCACGGCCGGTTATGTCCGAGCCGCGCTAGTCGCCCTTGTGCGAGTCTGGCTCTTCTTCCAGAGGCTCTAGCGCCGCCAGATTGTGGTCACCGCCGGTGGTTTCAATAACCACCGACGCGGGGATGACCAGGCCCTCTGGGGGCACGAAGATGGAGCTCGCTGGCTTCGCCGTGGCTTCGCTCGACGCCGCCATCGACGGGGAGGAGCTGCTGCTGGCCATGGAGGACTGGGAGGATGCGACTGATGCAAAGAGAGGCTAGGGTTTCTTCGTGGTTTTCCGTGGAGAGCTCGAGGAGGCGTGCGGCTGGAGGAAGAAGATGATGACGCGAGAGAATGGGGTAAAAAAGTGGCAAGTGTCCCACGGTTACTATTTATCTTACTCTGCGTCAAGATTCATGCAGCTAATCGTACGGTTGCCACGTAGATGACGTGTTCGTGGACGTGCGCGGTAATTTCGCCACGTCTCCAACCACCGCCGCCAACGGTTTGTATCGCTTGCGCGGGAAAATCGGTTATGATTGTGTTTTCTGCATGTGTGAGTTACGAGGTGTCGCTGACCTAAGCCTACGTCATCATAACTGAGATGGTAGATGAGCCGTCGCATCGAAGATTCCGGCATGGAAGGATTTAATCCGACTACGGAAGAGTACGATGGAAGATTCAGCATTTCTCCGAATTACTCATAGAAGACGGAGAAACCTTTGCAGGGTTCTTTGGGAGGACTACAAGATATTGCTTGACGATTTGCCGACATCCATCTAGACAGAGCATTTCACGAGAAGAGGCAAGACGGCGCAAGATCTCGGAGTTCTCCGGGGGCTACTGTTGGGGATATGCTATATGGGTATCCTCATAGCATGTCTCTTATTCGACTAACCTGGGTGGCCCATAGTCGGTAGCACGGCCTGTGGCCTGTTGGGCCGCCCAATTAGGTGGATCCAGAAGGGAGGCCCATGCCGGATAAAGGAAGGCTACGGTGGAGTCACCAGCGTACTCGGAGCCTTGGAATGCAAGATACACAAGACTAGTGATAGACGGTGTAGGACTCTGTAACCTGTCCGGCTAGGACTTTTCCCTATAACCCTAGGATCTGGCGACTATATAAGTCGGGCCTATGGGAGCCTTTAGGGCACAACACAATCTCATACGATCATAGATCGATACACACAACCTCGCACAGCGAACCAATCTCTGTAACTCGGCGTATTGCCCTTATAGTGATTTATAGCAGGAGTAGGATTCTGCCACCGTCGTGGGATCTGAACCTTGGTAAGTTGTGTTACCTCGTACCCGTCAACCATCCGCCTTACCCCACTTCTCTAAACACGCACTGTGAGGACCCCTCCATGGCGTACTCGTCGGCAATACCACGACAAAAGGGTACCTCGTTGGCGGTTCTCAATGATATGCAAATACTTAAAGAGACAAGAACTTACAGTTGACTAAAGTTGAGTAGCATGAGGTGTGGCCCTCGTATTCAAGGGACTTGAGATTGCCAACTTATACTTCGTCAAGCATATACTCCATCTTTGTTCACTTTAACCTTAATCACTTCAAGATGCTTATGATAGGGGCAATGAGGGTTGAAAGCTAAAAAGTACCATAATTTTTGGAAGCTCTTTTTGAAACTTGAAATCCCTACTTCCTTTATGAAAGGCCTTTCTTCCACTATTATTTGAGTCTCCACCTTCTCCCTTTAGGCACCATTAAGAGAGCATAGTTGTCATTCTATGTGAAGTGTCCCAAAACTTATTGATTGATGCATACTGTGATATTACTTGTTCATGTGCTACTTGTTTCTAGTCACCCTTGTGAACTTTGAAGGTGTCCTATGCATCTATTTGCTACTCTATGAGGGACAATTTGAATGCCACTATGCTATGTTTTCTGTATGTGAAACAAACAAACGTTTTTAAATGCATGTTATTCATGATCTTTGTTTGTAGCCTTTCATGTTGCATGCATAGTTACTATGTACTATTGTTAGAACTCCATCTTTCATGCACAAGTTTAGAGTTCTTTGATCCCAGTTTTCAATGCTTGCAAATGGTTTGACCTTGGTTTTGATGGTGCATGTCATCTCAAAAATTATTCTTTTTATCACTTACCTACTCGAAGACGAGCAGGAGTTAAGCTTGTGGATGCTTGATACGTCGGAAACGTATCTATAATTTTTGATGCTCCATGCTTTTTTAGTATCTATTTCGATTTTCTTTGACTACACTTTGAGTTATATTTATATCTTTTCTGGAACTAACCTATTAACAAGTTACCACAATGCAAGTTGCTTGTTTTCTTCTGTTTTTGGTTCCAGAAAGGCAGAAAATCAATATTTCGCGGAATTGGACGAGACAAAAGCCAAAGGCAATATTTTTCTGTGGGCGACACGAAGTCTAGAGGGGAGAGAGAGATGCGAGCCAGGGCCACCACACCCCCTAGGAGCAGGTGGGCCCTACTCCACGCCTGGGTAGGGTGTGGGCCCTTCGGCCGCCTCCCAGTCTCGCCTCCTGCGCCTATAAGAAGCCCCCGATGAGAAAACCCTAAATCGTCAATCATACATCTAGAAGAAATCCACGAAAACCTCCGCAGGGCCACCGCCACCGAAGGGGAGATTCGGGGGAAAGAAAGTCTCTGTTCGGGCACCCTGTCGGGACGAGGAAGTGCCCCGGAGCCATCTCCATCAATCTCCGTCGCCATCATCATCATCGTTGCTGCTTCCCATGATGAGGAGGGAGTAGTTCTTCCTCGAGGCTAAGGGCTCTACCGGTAGCTATGTGTTCATCTCTCTCTCTCTCTATGCATGATCTTGTGGTCATGAGCTTTGTAATCAAGTATATCTACCTTGCTACTCAAGTGCTTCATTAGATCTCTGCTCTCCCCGTGTGTGTGAAAGTGACAGCATGCACGCCATGGTGGCACTTAGGCTTGAGTCTACATAAATACTCTTTGTGCTTTAATAGATCTATGCTTTTTCCCACGTGTGTGAAAGTGACAGCGTGCATACCGTCTGTGGCACTTTGGCTAGATTGAATATTTGTTATGAGTTATATTTGGAGTTGGATGTCTCTATGAAATGGTGGTGTTTGTTGGAACCATCTAGCGCTCAAGGTGATAGTGTAGGGTTATCTAGATGGGGAAGGAGGACTTTGAGGAGTGCTGTTATAGCCCTACCGATGATTAGAGTGTCCAACCGGAGAGTAGTTAAGAGTAGTATCATGAAGAGAGGATATTTATATGAGAGAGAGTTCACTAGTGAAAGTATGATCCCTAGGCCTTGTTTCTAAACATTGAAACACCGTTTGCATCTAGATCTGTTGCATGTTTGCTTGCTTTAGTCCTCCACGCCGTCAAGCTATTTTCTGGCACCGTTACCACTTGTATTTCACTATCTCTTTGCTGAACTAGTGCACCTATACACCTGACAAGTGTATTGGGTGTGTTGGGGACACAAGAGACTTCTCGTATCTTGATTGCAGGATTTCTTGAGAGGGGATACCTTTGACAAATTCCTCCCCGAGTTCGATAAACCTTGGGTAATCCACTTAAGGGAAACTTGCTGCTATTCTACAAACCTCTGCACTAGGAGGCCCAACAACTGTCTACAAGAATAGAAGTGCGTAGGCATCAACCACACTCATCTCTTTGTCGGTCCCTCTTCTAAGACCGAAGCTTCGATGGTGAAGGCGACGGTGAACTAGCTGCTTGGGGTCAAGGCAGACGTAATGCGATCGTGTTGAGCACGGCGCTCTGGCGTGCTCTCTGCATGGTCGCAGAGAGAATGGGCATGCTCATTCTGTGTGGTCCAGGGGCTGGTAGGGCTTGGGCACTAGATAGGGGGTGGCGGTGGATGGTGGAGTGCCTGCTAGACAAGGTTGGCGAGGCTAGTGAGTCTTCTAGCTTGCTGTCGACACTGGGGTGGCCATTAGGGCTCGGGCATGGTCACCATTGATGGCATTGTCAAGTTTATAGTGACCTAGGGCTGGTTAAACAAGTAAGATGATTTACTGAGAGTGTGTTGTGAGCTAGAGAGGGAACACGTTAGGCACAACACTGCTCACTATAGTGTTTGATGTTTTATTTGATTTTTGATCAGAAGGTGTTTGATGAAATGGCCGCAAGAGATTTGAATTTGAATTTTTGGATGAAAATTGGTGGGTGTACTAGTCACATACTAGGTAGTCTAAGGTTGCTTGTATTTGTAAAGGTGCACTGGTTTGGTTGGGTTTTGAGAAATGGTGATCTTGACATATGATATAGATTCAATTTTCAAATGTCATTTGAATAAGGTTGCCAAATGTTTCTGTGGGTTTGCAAGGTGGGCTTGGGTTCACTTTCACTTGGTATAGAAAGGGGTGAAAATAAATGGAATTGTTTATGTTTGAAATCTTGGCCTAGAAACACTCAAAGTGGTCTAGTGGTTAACTTTGGTCAAAATGACCATTAGCTCATATTGTTTATTTTTGAATTTCTCTTGATTTGTTTCTGCTTGGGATTGATTTAGATGATGTTGTTTTCATCTTTAAACCATTACTTGCTGTTCAAAACAATCAAACAAGTCCATTCATGCATTCATACAATCATCACATACACACATGCATTCATATGATTTTTAATTAACCAAAGTTTTTGTTAACCCTAATTTTGGTGATTGGAATTTGATAACCTTGATTAATATTTTTGGATGTTACAAACCTTCCCTCCTTAAAAAAAATCTCATACAAATATTTGAGAAAAAGAAAATTAGGATTTAATGAGATTGGGAAACTTCGTCCCATGTAGCTTCTTATTCAGTGATCTTGAGAAACTTGATACTCCGGGTCCTGGTGGTCCTGAAAGCTTCCTCCAAAATACGGATGGGTACTTCAGGATATGTCATGTCATCATTGATCTCTATGGTTCGGTGATCAATGTTCTTGAAAACTTTGGTCTTCTCCGGGACTTCTAGGCATTTGCGAAGTAACGATATATGGAACACATTATGCACGGATGTCATCTCCTCGGGCAGTTCCAGTTGATACGATACTTCTCGACGATTCAGAATCTTGAAAGGTCCGATATATCTGGGGTCTAACTTTCCATTGAGATGGAAACGTTGCATTTCCTTCAAAGGTGACACTTTGAGATAAAAAATCTTCGATATTGAAGGCGAGGTCTCGATGTCTCTTTTCGGCATAACTCTTCTGTCTGGATTTGGCTGTCTTGAGGTGCTCACGGATCTTGTGAACTTTCTCTTCGGCTTCTCGAAGGATGTCGGGTCCAAAAATCTGACTCTCTCCTACTTCCGACCAATTCAAAGGGGTATGACACTTCCTTCCATACATGAATTCAAATGGGCCATTTGCAAACTGGCTTGATAACTGTTGTTGTATGAAAACTGCGAACGGCAGACAGTCTTCCCATTTAGATCCATATTCTAACACACACGCTCTCACCATGTCTTTGAGTATTTGGTTTACTCGCTCCATTTGGTCATGTGTCTGAGGGTGATAAGCTGTCCTGAAATCTAGTCGGGTTCCTAATCCTTCTTGGACTTTCTTCCAAAATCTCGAGGTAAACCGAGTTCCTCGATCCGATACAATGTTCTTGGGGACTCCATGCAAACTAACGATTCTAGCGATGTACAACTCTGCTAGCTTCGAACTCTGGTAGGTGGTCTTGACTGGTAAGAAATGGGCGACTTTGGACAGTCTATCTACTATGACCCAGATAGAGTCATTTCCCCTACTAGATGTAGGCAAACCGATGATAAAATCCATTCCAACTGAATCCCATTTCCATTCCGGAATCTGTAATGGTTGCAACAGTCCTGCGGGTCTCTGATGTCCCGCCTTGACTCTTTGACAGATATCACACTTGGCTATGTAGCTTCCAATTTCGCTCTTCATCTTATGCCACCAAAATTGCTCCTTCAAATCTTGATACATCTTCGTTCCTCCGGGGTGGATAGAATAAAGATTATCATGGGCCTCTTTCAAAATAGCTTGCTTCAACTCTAAGTCTGCTCGGACACAGATATGTCCTTTGTACCACAAAAATCCTTCTTCATCTTCGGTGAATCCGGGTACTTTGCCTGTACCGATACGCCGTTTGATTCCGTCGATACTAGCATTTCCTTTATGCACCTCCTTGATCTGACTAATCAAAGTGGGTTGAAGTTCTATGCTAGCCAAAGATCTTTCACTTACTAATTCCATTCTAAAATCTTCCATCTCTTTGTGCAAACTTGGTTGCTCCTTCAGAATCATAGAGTTCAAGCGACACGGCAATCTGCTAAGGGCATCTTCTACCACATTGGCTTTATCGGGGTGATAGTGAATGTCCAAATCATAGTCCTTGATTAACTCTATCCATCTCCTTTGCCTCATATTCAGCTCCTTCTGAGTGCAAATATACTTCAAGCTCTTGTGATCCGAATAAATCTCACAATGGTTTCCCATAAGGTAATGTCGCCATGTCTTCAGGGCTAGAACTACAGCTGCTAGTTCAAGGTCATGGGTAGGATAATTCTGCTCATGTTGTTTCAGTTGTCGGGATAGATAAGATATGACCTTGCCTTCTTGCATAAGCACACATCCAAGACCGATCTTGGATGCGCCACAATACACATCAAAGGGCTTCGTAATATCCGGCATGATCAAGATTGGGGCTGAGATCAATCTCTTCTTGAGCTCTTGAAAACTCGCTTCACATTTGTCCATCCATTCAAACTTCTTATCCTTATTCAACAATTGGGTCATGGGTCTTGTGATACTCGAGA
Source organism: Avena sativa (assembly GCA_916181665.1). Lineage (NCBI taxonomy): Eukaryota > Viridiplantae > Streptophyta > Magnoliopsida > Poales > Poaceae > Avena > Avena sativa. The sequence goes on along the minus strand of OV702280.1, from coordinate 14,361,117 downwards.
ATCCTTCTACAAACTTGCGGTAGTATCCCGCTAATCCGAGAAATTCACAAACTTGGGTTTGAGTGGTTCGAGCTTGCCATTCTTCAACATCCTTAACCTTTGCAGCGTCAACGGCATTTCCTCTGGCTGACACAATATGTCCGAGGAATCCTACTTCCTGTAACCAGAATTCACATATGCTCTCTAAGGGTTCCAAGGATGGTCCTTAGGTGTAGCTCATGCTCTTTTTTTGATTTGGAATAGATCAGAATGTCATCGATGAAAACAACGACAAACTTATCCATGAATTCCATAAAAATCTTATTCATGAGGTTCATGAAATAAACGGGGGCATTTGTTAATCCAAAAGACATGACCGTGTAATCATACAATCCATATCTGGTGGTAAAGGCGGTCTTTGGGATATCCTCTACGAATCTTGAGTTGATGATAACCAGTTCTAAGATCAATATTAGAGAACACTTTGGCTCCAGTCAACTAGTCAAACAGTTCTTCTATCTTCGGCAGTGGGTACTTGTTTTTTATGGTGACGTCATTCAGTTTCCGATAATCCGTACACAAACGGTTACCTCCATATTTCTTGTCCACAAACAAGACAGGTGATCTCCATGGCGACACACTTGGTTGGATCAATCCTATCTCAAGCATAGCATCCAGTTGCTTCTTCAGCTCCACTAGTTTCGACGGGTTCATACTATAAGGTCTCTGGGCTATGGGTCCGATTTAGTTCAATGATAAAATCGATAACCCGATATGGGGGAATACTGGGCAAAACATCTGGAAATACATCGGGGTATTCGTTGACTATTATGACTTGGTCAATGCTTGGTTGGGCTAGACTCTTGTTGCACTTGAATTGACGGGGCAAGGTTTCAGATACATGCTCTACCGATACTCCAGGTGTACTGGTCATGGTTATGGCTTTCTTGGCACAGTCGATTAATCCTTTATGTTTCGACATCCAATCCATTCCTAGTACTACTTCCAAACCTTTAGTTCCAAGTACTATTATATTAGCATAAAAATCTATGCCATGGATTCGGATAGGTACGGCCTTGCAAATTTGTCTAGCTTTGGTGGTTGAACTAGGTATTTGAACTATCATAACATGCTTCAATTTCGTTGGTTGAATCTTACTAGTGCATGCCAATTCTTTGGTAACAAATGAGTGCGATGCTCCAGAATCAAACAACACTCTTGCAAGTACTGAGTTAATAGAAAACATACCCAACACGACATCTGGCGCTTCTTGGGCTTCTTCAACATTCATGAGAAACAGACGACCGAGCTGAACACGATGCTCCGGTTGAGTGAGTTCCCTGGGGCAAACCTTCTTCCAGGCTGAACATGATGCTGCTGCTGAGCTGGGGCATTCACATTAGGGGCTGCTGCAATCTTCTTAGGGCACTCATTGGAGTAGTGACCCTTGGTTCCACATTCATAACAAGTCACCTGAGACTTGTCCTTTGCTACAATAGGCACAACATTGCTTCCAGTCCTCGGGGCAGTATTGGTGTTGTTGGCGACATTGTTGTTGTTGAACTTGGGCGGTGCATGGTTGAAATTTCTGGGGTTGCCGGGGTTGTTGTTGTGGTTTCCTCTGGGCCTTGGGTTTCCTCCTCCACGGTTGGGATAGGTTGGACGATTCATCGGGGGTCTATTGGTTCTTGGGGCAAATCCTGGAATAGGGTTAGGGTGATACTTTGGGGTATGGTGGGTTCCTGGTTGATGGATCATTCGACGCTTGCGGTTCTCATTGGCTTGGTTAATCTTGCCTTCCATCTGAATGGCAGAATCCACTAAGGCTTCAATGTCAGCAAATGGAATATTGACTAACACTATCTGCATATGCAGACCATTTAGGAATCTCTCCTTCTTCTTGGCTTCAGTGTCAATCTCATTCGGTGCATACCTAGACAGTGATAAGAATTTGTCACGGTACTCAACTACTATCATCCTCCCTTGCTTCAATTCTCTGAACTCATCTCTCATCCTATTGATCAAACTCGGTGGCACATGGGTTCTGCTAAACTTGAGTTTGAATTCATCCCAAGTCATCATTTGTCCTCCAGTCATGGCGCGAACGCTGTTCCACCAAGCTCTTGCATCTCCTACCAGATAGTGGGTGACAAACAGTACCGTCTTGTTGGCTTCCACTCCTGTAACTTCTAAGTTTTTCTCCATGGTCTGCAGCCAATCATCTGCATCTAAGGGCTCTTCAGACTTAGTAAAGATGGGTGGATTGGTGTTCTGGAAGTTCTTGAGCTTGGATCCATGGTTGTCCTGGTTTCCGTGGACTTGGTTGTTGTTGGCTATCTGAGCTATGTGTTGAAGGGTGGCTAAGTTGGCATGACGTTCGGATCTTTCAGCTTCGCGGTCAGAAACCAACATTTGTAATATATGCAACATTGGGTGCGGGGAAGAAGTGCTTCCTCTGCAAGGCATCTGAAGATTTAGATAGATCGTGAGACAAAGGGGAAATTTCTAAGGTTCAGGGTTTTTGTTTTTCTAAGGTTTTCAAAATTTGACTCAGATTTTCCTAGAAACTTTCTTTTCATTCATTCATAGCACACGATACAAACACACACCACAACAAGGAAAAATAGATGGTTTTAAGAACCATTTTGTGAAACTATGATACAGTGGGACCGGATACAACTCACTAACGCTAGTGCTCAGGTGCTACTACTCTTCGGAATCGGTGGCTTCATCTTCTTCATCATCATCATCATCAATGAAGGTGAAGTCATCCTCGTCGATGTAGAAGTCCATGGCTTGATCCTCCAGAAAGTCATCATCTTCATTGAGGTAAGAGTAGGGTTCTCCACAAATATCCTCCCTGCATTCTCCCTCTCCTCAAGCTACATGTCCCTCTCGCTGATGGTCTCCTCTAAGTCTGTAATCCTGTGACGAAGGCGGGCAATGATGTGCTCCTTCTTTTCAAGCTGACGGCGAAGAGACTTGTGATCCTTCACTAGCATGGTGATGGTCTGGTCCTTCTTGATGGCGAGGGCGTAGTTATGGTTGGCGTAAGAGCGAGCATTGTCCAACTCCTTCTGCCGGTCATACATCATGAAGCTGAGGTGGTCCACTTGATGCTTCAGATCTGGGTGACGTGGCACCTCTAGTGGTTGTCCCATCACATCACACCTTGGGTAGAACTCAAAGTGCGTGCCCTTGATCTGATTGATACTCTGCCCACACAGACGGGCAAGAGCTTCCTGCATGGCCCTGGCAAGTCCATCTAGCCAGTTGTTCTCCCTTAAGGTGAAGTGGACTCCCTCTGAGGTGGGGGCTTCAATCTTCCCTCTGAGACTTCCAACAATCTGCCATTGCAATTCTCCTGCTTCCTGATTGTTGATATGAGCTCCAAAGAACTCGGGGTGCGGGTGCTCCAGAAGTTCCGAAAGCTGGTCCAAGTCATGCTCAAAGATGAGATCTCCTCCATTTCCCAACGGATAGAACTTTTTATACTTCACATCCATCTATAAGAATGTAGGATGAGTAAGTTAGTAGAGTGATCAAGTGTGTCAAATTTTATGTAAGTTTGCAAGAATTTTTTAGGAACATAAATTTTTATGAAAGAACCCAAGTGATAAGAATGAGAATAAGTTTTCATAAATACTCACTTCCTTTGCTTTGAAACTAATTTTTTGATTCAAACGTCCATTCTAACTAGGGTCTCCTATGGTCAGGATGGCTCTGATACCAACTTGTCAACACCCGTATTTTTAATCCCAGATGCACGTTATGCCATACATCGCAATCCCAGGATGACCATTTTTGCGAGACATAACAGATTGGATATCATAGTACATCATCCATTACAAACCATACATAAGGTCTTACAACAAATAAAGGATCTCATGATCCAGTCTTAATACAATCAAGCAGCAGAATAATATAATAACGATAGCATGGGCGAAGCTCCATCTTCATAGTCACATGCAATGCTGACGATGGGAGATGATCCTAGTTGTTGTAACCTTCCTGCGGTCCATCTTCCTGATAGTCCTCTTCATAGTCTGGCCACGGGAATAGCCATAGACAAAGCCATGAGTACTCTTTAAGTACTCACATACTATCACTAGCAAGTAAAGTGGTTTTAGTAGGAATACTAAGATCTAGGTTGTTTTGCAAAAAGCCAGGTTTACCTTAACTGATTTCAGAAGCAAAGAAAGCTAGTTGAAAGTTTTATAACACCTAAGTGGGAACTTGAGTTTTCCCTTTCACAACTCTGTTGTGGTCAAGTCAAAGTCATGATTCATTTCACAAGTCATTTTGAAAACATCTGACGATAGAACAGTATGGCCACTCCAACTGTCCATAACAGCGGACGTGGCTATTCGAATAGTTTGACACTCTACAGAGGTGGCACACTTTGAAAACAATATTCAATACATCTGTCAGGAACAATCCTGAATTCACCATATTCAGTATGCGGATAATCAATCCTAACCTTTCAATTACACGCCCTAGTATAGGCACCTCTCCTATGAGTTTGGCCTACCAACCATGACCAACTATCATCTTGGGAACTACATAGGTGGTCAATCTTCACAAGGTAGCCTCAGCTCAAACCTTGGCTGCAAGGGAACCCATACTAAGGTATATAAACTTCCAGTCAAGCCCTACCCAAATTTCAGGTATTGTGGTTGTACGGTAAAATTAGAATGGTATCGCATCCAGACAACCATCAGTTTTATAAAGTGGCTAAGGATCATTCCTCAACATTTTCATCATCAAAATCATCTGATGTTCAAGAACACCTATCCAAACATTTTAGTAGAATGACTCATCATTTTATGGTTTTCATAACCATTTTCACCAAGTATTCCCATCTAAAGTGATCAAGTTTTACGCTTAGCACTAGCCACTAAAGTTGGGGGTAAACAATAATGAGGGGTGATAATCAAGTGTGAATTATCTAAGTTCAATCTCATGCCTCAAGATGACATCAAGATTTGTCTAACTTAGGCCAAATTTTGTGCTCTTTATGCTACATTTAATGTCTTCCCAAAATCTAAAACTCATTAAGTAAAAGTAATAAAAAGCTTTGATAAAGAAATAAAATAATTAAGCTTTCAAGAAAAACTAGGATTTGTTATCATTAAATGGTATAACTAATGCATGTCTAATGCATCTAGTTGGCATAGTTATAATGCAAGGTTAACTTGCAAAGTTCTAGCTTGCTAGGATGGCTTGCCCTGTGCAGAGCAGTGGTTGAAGTTCTCCTCGGCTTCTTCCTCATAGTAGTCTCCTTCCTCTTCGTATCCTTGGTCGGTACTAGCGTCTATAAATAAATACGAGGTACACAATCACCAAACAATACTTAACTACTTCTATTTAGCACACAAGGGTTCACACTAGATGATCTAGCATCATCACTATTATCACAAAGATTAAGGAACTAGTTTTATTTCTTTTATTTTAGAAAAGTAATTTCTACTCATTGAAAAACTACTTAAGATTTATTCCAACTAAAACATGGGATCATATTGACACATGTCATGACCACATATTTCAGTACTTGGGAATGTGATTTAAAGTGGTGACATAATTTAATAAGGTTTAAAATTTTTATTTTTATTAAATAAAGTTACTAGAAATGCCTATGGGGCATTCTTTTATTATTTGTCCATTATTTCTGCAAGTAAACCTAGATATTTTATATATTCAGAAAGGTCTTATCAAATGTGAGTTTTGAGAGTTGGAATCAACTCAAAAGCTTTTGTGGTTGAATTTTGAAAAATGTTTGAATGCAGAAAGGTCTCTGCCTTTTTATTTTTACTATAGGTGATCTACAATTCCAAATGGTTTGAATCCAACGGGATTGGATTAAGAATTTCAGTACCTTTCTAGCAAACTTAGTTTCATGCAATTTGGTTCAGTAAATCTCTCTGGATTGATTTTTGAATCTAGAGACAGAACTAAGTTTGAAACTAAATTGATAAACCTAAATTTGAATTACTGGGTGGCGCGGGAGTGCTAACTGGGCCGGCCCACTATGCACAGCGCGTGTGCAGGTTGGTTCAGTGATTGTCCCCACCAGTCAGCGAGACAGGGGGTGCGAAGGGGTACGGGGTGATTAGGGTCGTAGGATTAGAAGCTAGATCTACGTCTGAGGTTCATCGTCCACGTATGAGAAGAACGTGGCTAGTGGGGTTCAGTGGTGGATGGTCGGCGATGGGGGCGAACGACGAAGTCGACGACGGTGATCCTCCTGGTACTAGTGGCTCCTCCTGGGGCGCCTCCAATCAACGACGCCCTTCTCCTCCAGCAGCGGCAAGCTCCGGTGAAATTCCGGCCACCTAGTGCTCGCCTTTCTCCGGGGATGAGGTGGGGTGGTTCTGAGAGAGAGGGGAGTGAGATTGTGTGCTGAAATCAAACGGTGAAGGCCTCTATTTATAGTGCGACGAGGGGACCGAAAGGTGCGCGTGGAGCTTGTCGTGGTCGTCTGTACAACGAGCTAACAGCATGGCCGAGGGTAGGGGACGGTGCGCTGCCTCCTGGTGAAGCTCAATGGCATGGTGGCGTGGGGCGGTGCGATACGGTCGGAACACTTCGATGCTCTAGGCGGATCCGACGAGAAATTTAATGGCGCACAGCGTCTACGGTCCATGCAGCGGCGAACGAGCATATCTGTGCTGTTCCCTGGGCGGTGGTGATCACGTATGCGAACGGTAATGGCGGGGCACTGTCTGTGCGAGCGTGTCGAGCACGGCGCTCTGCGAGCTCTCGGCATGGTCACAGAGAGAATGGGTGTGCTCATCTCTGTGTGGTCAATGGGCTGGAGGGCTTGGGCGCTAGACTGGGGGTGGCAGTGGATGGTGGAGTGCCTGCTAGAACAAGGTTGGCGAGGCTAGTGAGGCTTCTATCTTGCTGTCGACACTACGGTGGCCATTGGGGCTCGGGCATGGTCACCATTGATCGCATTGTCAAGTTTACAGTGAGCTAGGGCTAGTTAAACAAGTTAGATGATCTACTGAGAGTGTGTTGTGAGCTAGAGAGGGAAGAAGTTAGGCACAATACCGCTCACTATAGTGTTTGATGTTTTATTTGATTTTTGATCAGAAGGTGTTTGATGAAATGGCCGCAAGAGAATTGAATTTGAATTTTTGGCTGAAAATTGGTGGGTGTACTAGTCACATACTAGGTAGTCTATGGTTGCTTGGATTTGTCAAGGTGCACTGGTTTGGTTGGGTTTTGAGAAATGGTGATCTTCACATATGATATAGATTCAATTTTCAAATGTCATTTGAATAAGGTTGCCAAATGTTTTTGTGGGTTTACAAGGTGGGCTTGGGTTCAATTTCACTTGGTCTAGCTAGGGGTGAAAAGAAATGAAATTGTTTCTTTGAAATCTTGGACTAGAAACACTCAAAGTGGTCTAGTGGTTAACTTTGGTCAAAATGACCATTAGCTCATATTGTTTATTTTTGAATTTCTCTTGATTTGTTTCTGCTTGGGCTTGATTTAGATGATGTTGTTTTCATCTTTAAACCATTACTTGTTGTTCACAACAATCAAACAAGTCCATTCATGCATTCATACAATCATCACATACACACATGCATTCATATGATTTTTAATTAACAAAAGTTTTTGTTAACCCTAATTTTGGTGATTGGAATTTGATAACCTTGATTAATATTTTTGGGATGTTACAAACCTTCCCTCCTTAAACAAAATCTCGTCCCAAGATTTGAGAAAAAGAAAACTAGGATTTAAAGAGATTGGGAAACTCCGTCCTAATATAGTCTTCTCGCTCCCAGGTAGCTTCTTCTTTAGTGTGGTTACTCCACTGGATCTTGAGAAACTTGATACTCCGGGTCCTGGTGGTCCTGAAAGCTTCCTCCAAAATACTGATGGGTACTTCAGGATATGTCATGTCATCATTGATCTCTATGGTTTGGTGACCAATGTTCTTGAAAACTTCGGTCTTCTCCGAGACTTCTAGGCATTTGCGAAGTAACGATATATGGAACACATTATGCACGGCTGACATCTCCTCGGGCAGTTCCAGTTGATATGATACTTCTCCTCGATGATTCAGAATCTTGAAAGGTCCGATATATCTGGGGGCTAACTTTCCTTTGAGCTGGAAATGTTGCATTCCCTTCAAAGGTTATAGTTTGAGATAAACAAAATCTCAGATATTGAATGCGAGGTCTCGATGTCTCTTGTCGGCATAGCTCTTCTGTCTGGATTGGGCCGTCTTGAGGTGCTCACGGATCTTGTGAACTTTCTCTTCGGCTTCTCGTCGGGTCCAAAAATCTCACTCTCTCCTACTTCTGACCAATTCAAAGGTGATGGGGATATGCCTACCAGGGTATACCCAGCAAGACGTTTCCTACTAGCCTAAGACGTCAGCGAGTGGGACTGCAGGACGGCGACTGGATCAAGACTTAGCGTGGACTCAGGAGACTAGAAGCTGGAGGCCCAGAAGCGTAGCTAGGCCCAGTCAGACTAGGTCGTAGAATCTCCGAATCCTTAACTAATTCGGTTATGATCTGTAAACCCTAGCGAGGTGAGCCTATATAAACCTCCCTAGGGTACGCACAAGGGATATGTTCCATCATACACCCAAGCGACTCGCCGCCTAGTCGTCGAGTTTGCCCCATTCTACTCTCACCATAATACAATCTAGCAGGAGTAGGTCTTGACCCTCCGGGGGGCTGAACCTTGGTAAACCCTTGTGTCTCCGCCCTCATCTCGCACCGCAGATGGCTGGCTGCCCCATGTTCTACTACTCGCTGCCGATTGCAGCATCTGCCATGGTCATTCCCACGACAAAAGGGGTATCACACTTCCTTCCATACATGAATTCAAATGGGGCCATTTGCACACTGGCTTGATAACTGTTGTTGTATGAAAACTATGAACGGCAGACAGTCTTCCCATTTAGATCCATATTCTAACACACACGCTCTCACCATGTCTTCGAGTATTTGGTTTACTCGCTCTGTTTGTCCATCTGTCTGAGGGTGATAAGCTGTCCTGAATTCTAGTCGGGTTCCTAATCCTTCTTGGGGCCTGGCCGGTCAGGCCGGTGTTCTGCGGCGAGATCCAATCTGCCCATCAACGAGTCGATCGCCAATGGCCACATGATCACGATCGGCGAGATGCTCCAGATCTTGCTGAGAAGCTACGTCCCGGCGGCGCGACCCGTCACACATAGCGTGATCCTGCCGGTCGGCACGATCAGCCTCTTCGTCGGCCTCACCGACGTCATCGTCTCGGAGGACTCGGCTCGCATCCGCGAGTCGCCGCCACGTGACCGGCTCTCTGAGAGCCAGGTCCGCACGATTCACCGCCTCGCCTCCGAGTATGACTCGGCCCACAGCAACGTGGCCGAAACCACCGCGGCCGCGGACGACGCGGCCCTCAACGACGATGCCGATTTGGCGACTCCGGCGTCACGCGCCGGATCCATCGTCGCCGCATCGCCCACGGGTTCCATCACCCAGGTCTTCAACGTCGGAGACTTCGAGGATCCCTCCATCCTCGGGATCTTCGACTTCGACTCCGGGTTGGAGAACTCCGCCGACCTCCACGACGGAACTGGTCGCCACGCCGCGACCTACATGGCGACTAGCGCCGACCTGCCGGAAGACCCCTTCTCCACGCTGATACAACAATACGCGACGGCAACGGAAGTTGAGGAACTCCGCCTGAAGCTGGCGGAGGCAGTCCGCAAGGAACAAGCCGAGCATGAAAAATTTCGCCTCGAGCAGGTGAGAGCGCAGGAGCTGTCGCGCTACCACCAACTCCGATTCAGGTCGCGCCTGAATCCTACCGTTCAGGGGCGCGCCCTGAACTTCGACGACGAAAACGACCTGGCCCGCGTGGCCGAGTGCGCGATCTGCGAGAACGCGACGCCAGGAGGAAGCACTCGGCCCCCACCAGGGGCAACGGCCAATGGTGCCCCACCACCACCCAACCGCGCACCCCCCAGCGACTAGCCAAGGATCATGGTCTCTTCACGAGAGTGAGACGCGAATGGCCTCCCGCTGTTCTCCACCCCAATGGACAACCTCGTCGCGGGCCGAGCAGCAGTCGACAACATCGAAGCCACCGGGGAAGGCGCCCTGTAGATCCAGTACGCCAGGGCTCTACTCGCCAAAGCGGTCGAGCAACCAAACGCAGGCATCGACTCACAGGGTCGGATGTACTCGCGTTCATCAGGCAGCAGAGCGGCCTCGAGCGGCCGCCCCATGGCGGCGAATAATCTCAACTGCCCGCCACCCGAACCCCTGCAGCTCCAACACCGACCCACGAACGCATTACTCTCCACCAAAGACCCTCGGCCAGTGAACAACTTCGTCGTTGCCAACAGACAACCCATCGACGCTCGCACCCACATCATCATCAACCAGAGTTGGCGCGCACGTCAGCCTGAAGACCTGCAGCACACCCTCACCAACCGCCGCGACGTCGAACCAAGGGGATCGCTAAGCCGAGTGGGGCCCCCGTGCTTCGGACCGATGATCCGAGGCGAAAGATACCCGGTGAACTTCAAAGCGCCGAAGGAAATAGAAAAGTACGATCCCTCGTACGATCCATACGTGTGGCTGGACACCTACCTCATGGAAATGGGGATCGCTGGTCACACCGATCTACTCACCACCCGCTACCTCCCCCTGATGATGGAGGGAGCGTGCAGGCAATTAACACCCTCCTAGTGGATAGCATCGATTCCTGGGAGGAAATGCGCGACGCCTTTGTCAGGCACTTCGAGGGCTCATACACCCGCGCCACCACCATCGAAGACCTGGAGTGATGCGCCCAGGTACCCCGCGAGTCGACCCGCAGTTGGGTCCAACGATGGCAAGATCTGTGGTACAACGTGGCCGGAATCCACCCGGACACCGTGATCCATTGTTTCAAGACCTCGTGCCGCTATGAGCCCTTGGTCGCCAAGATCAAGCGAGTGTACGGAACACTCGACAACATACCGTACCTCCTAGAGATCGCAAAGAAGTACGCGGAGGAGGATCCAAACCAAGAAACCGACGACGAGTCGGGAGGGCATCGCCGCACGAGCGGCAACGACAACGGGAGGCGACCCGAGTTACGCTACAGCAACACTCGCCTCACCGGCAAACGCCGCAGTGACGGGCGAGTCGACTTTGTCGCCAACGCCGGATACGCGCAGCTCGAGCCCAAGAGCTTCCGCCGCGACGGAGGATAGCGCCGCGACGGTGGCAACTACAAGGCAAAGCCGAGGTTCGATCCTGCGGCCCTTCTTAACCAACCCTGTGTGTTTCACAGCAGGGAAGGAAATCCCGCCACGCACACGACCGCCGACTACCACTCTCTCAAGGATATCGAGAAGGCATGGCGCGCGCGGGAAGACCCCGACAACAACCCGCCAAATGGCGGAAAATTCGGCAGCATCGCCGGCTCGCTCCACACCTTCACAGGCTTCAACACGAAGCACGAGAAGAAGGTCATCACCCGCGCCGTCGCCGTCAAAGCGGTGGCCCAGATTGACATCCCCCAGTTCCTCAACTAGTCTGAGCAACCAATCATCTAGAGCCGCGAGGACCACTCGCCACGAATCGAGTATCCGGGCTGAGTCGCCCTAGTGGTCAAGCCCAAGGTGGGAGACTACTGGCTCCCCAAAACACTGATGGACGGCAGTAGCTCCATCAACATCCTGTACCTGGACACCTTCAGGCGACTGCGGCTCCCGCAGTCGATGATCGAGACGACCTACACCACCTTCCACAGCATCGTCCCCGGTCGGAAGGCGTACCCGATCGGCAAGGTGACGCTGCCAGTCACCTTCGGCACACCAGCAAACTTCCACACCGAGCGGATCGTCTTCGAGCTGGTGCCCTTCGACAGCCCCTACCACTGCGTCCTAGGGCGCCAGGCGTTTGCCAAGTTCATGGAAGCACCCCACTACGCGTACAACGCGATGAAGCTACCTGGGCCGTGCGGCATCATCACCATCCACGGCGACCCCGACATGGCCGCAGAATGCGAGGCAAAAGGGGGTGAACTCGCTGACGCCGTCATCGCGGTGGAGGCCAACCACGCCGAGGAGCTCGCCAAGTACGCAAGCGGGGTCAACAGCGACGACCCCACTATACTCAAGAAGCTCAATTCGGAGGGTGGCAACTCCACTGCCTTCGAGGCAACGACACACACCCGCACTGTCGAGCTGGTCCCAGGCGACTCCAGCCAGACGGTGACGATCGGGACGGGCATGAGCCCAGCATAGGAACACGCGCTCATCGAGTTCCTCCGTGAGAACAGGGACATCTTCGCATGGAAACCATCCGACATGCCTGGTGTCCCGAGGGAACTCGCTGAGCACAAACTCAACGCCGACCCCAAAGTGCGACCCATCAAGCAGTCGCTGCGGCCCTTCAATGAAGAGCGCCACCGAGCCATCGCCGAGGAGGTGCAGCGTCTACTCGCTGCAGGCTTCATCCGGCCAATGAAGTACTCCAAGTGGCTGGCAAACCCAGTCCTGGTCGAGAAGAAAAACGGGACCTGGAGAATGTGTATCGATCACACAAAATTAAACAGCGCCTTCCCAAAGGAACAATTCGTCCTCCCGCGGATCGACCAAATCATCGATTCCACCGTGGGCTCGGAGGCGCTATGCTTCCTCGACGCCTACTCTGGGTACAACCAGATCAAAATGGCCGTCGAGGACGAAGAGAAGACGGTGTTCATCGCGCCATTTGGATCCTTCTGCTACACTGCCATGACCTTCGGCCTCAAAAATGCCGGAGCGACCTACCAGCGGTGCATGCAGGAGTTCCTTGCGAGCCAGATTAGCCGCAACATCCACGTCTACATCGACGATGTGGTGGTAAAATCCGCTCTCCAGGGCGATCTAATCGCCGACCTGGCGGAAACATTCGCCAACCTGCGGAAGTACAAGATAAAGCTAAACCCAGGAAAGTGCACCTTCGGTGTGCCAATCGGACAGCTACTAGGGTACGTCGTCTCCAAGCGCGGGATCGAGGCAAACCCCGCCAAGATCAACACGATCGCCCGATTCGGCAAACCCGAGTGCCTGCACGACGTCCAGAAGCTGGCCGGGCGAGTCGCGGCTCTCAGTCGCTTCATCCCCCGGTTAGGCGAGAAGGCGATGCCCCTTTACCGCCTAACGCGCAAGAACCCCACCTTCCAGTGGGACAAGGAGGCAAACGACGCGCTCCACGCTCTCAAGCACGTGCTACTCGCAGCACCGCTACTCGCCGTCCCCGTCGACAAGGAACCCATGCTGGTCTATGTCGCGGCTTCCGAACGCGTTGTCAGCGCCGTCATGGTCGTCAAACGGCCAGAGGAAGGGAAGGAGCACCCGGCGCAGTGACCCGTGTACTACATCAGCGAAGTCCTCACCGAGTCGCGCCAGCGCTACCCGCAATACCAGTAATTGGTATACGCGGTCTTCAGAGCACAGCGGCGACTGCCGCACTACTTCCAGGAGCACCCAATAACGGTCGTCTCCTCAGCACCGTTGCAGGACATCATCCGCAACCGCGAGGCGACCGGGCGAGTCGCCAAATGGGCCAATGAGATCGGCGTCCACAACATCAAGTATGAGCCGCGCAAGGCGATCAAATCGCAGGCTCTCCCAGACTTCCTCGCCGATTGGGAGAAGGCCCAGCAACCAGAGAAGCTGCCATACCTCCACTACTGGAGCCTACACTTCGACGGCTCCAAGAACGTGGACGACGCAGGGGCGGGGATCGTGCTAACATCTTCGAAGGGCGACAAGCTCCGCTACGTCCTCTACCTCGACTTCACCCCCTGCACCAACAACATGGCCGAGTACGAGGCGCTACTCCACGGCATGCGAGCAGCCATGGAGATGAACGTCAATTGCCTGCGGTGCTACGGAGACTCCGACCTCGTCGCCGGGCAAGTCGCCGGCACCTGCGACGCCGTCTCCCCCACCATGGCGGCATACCGCCAAGCAGTGGACCAGCTGGGTGGACACTTTGCAGGCTACTCCGTCGAGTGGATCGATAGGCGGAAGAACGAGGAGGCCGACGCACTCTCTCGCATCGGCTCGGCTTGACTCGCACCACCCGTCGGCGTCTTCCTCGACACCATCACCAAACCTTCCGTCTCTCCCCCAAGGGAGATCGACATCGGAATCTCGCTGCAACCAGAAGCAGCCCTAGTTGCACTAATCGCTGAGCCAAGCGACTGGACCGCGCCATACGTCGCCTACCTGGAGGGAGGCACCCTGCCCGCGGATGAAACAGAGGCCTGGATGATAGCACACCGCTGCAAATCCTTTGTCATCATCAACGGCGAGCTCCACAAGCGCAGCGTGACCGGTGTGTTCCAACGCTGCGTTCAACCTGCTAAACGACGCAAAATCCTCCAAGACATTCACTCCGGCGACTGCGGCCACCACGCCGGCGCCCGCTCTCTGGTCGCAAAGGCTATGCGACACGGCTTCTACTGGCTCACCGCACATGCAGACACTGTCGACATTGTCCAGCGGTGCGTCGGATGCCAGAAATACGCCAACCAGACCCACGTGCCGAGCTCGGCGCTCAAGACAATCCCCATCACCTGGACGTTCGTCGTATGGGGCATGAACATGGTAGGCCCCCTCCGGCTTCACCCACCTCCTAGTCACAGTCGACAAATTCACAAAATGGGTGGAGGCCAAGCCAGTCCGCAAGTACGACGAGAAGACCGCCACCAAGTTCCTACGCGAGCTCATCTATCGCTATGGGTTCCCAAACAGCATCATCACGGACAAGGGCACCAACTTCGCCAAAGGAGCCATGGCCGAGTTCTGCGAGGAACACCACATTCGACTCGACCTCGCCTCAGTCGCTCATCCAGAGTCCAATGGCTAGGCGGAACGCGCCAATCAAATCCATGGCCTGAAGCCACGGCTACAAGTCCCACTCGAGCGCACCGCTGGGTGCTGGGTCGAGGAGCTACCCTCCGTCATCTGGGGCATTCACACCTCCGTCAATAGGTCGACAGGATTCACCCCCTTCTTCATGGTTTACGGCGCCGAGGCAGTCATGCCAACCGACCTCGAGCACGATTCACCAAGGGTGGTCAACTACACGGAAGCCGCAAACGAGCTCGCACACCAAGACGGAGTCGACCAGCTCGACGAAGCACGCGACCTAGCTTGCTCCCGCACCGCCATCTACCAGCAAGGGCTCCGCCGCTACCATAGCCGGTGGGTAAGGACCCACACTTTCCAGGAAGGAGACCTGGTGCTGCGTCTAATTCCAGACAAGAAAGGCATGCACAAGCTCTCACCTCCTTGGGAGGGACCATTCGCCATCGGGCGAGTTCTGGGCAACGACGCCTACTACCTCACCGACGTCCGAGGGGACGGAAAACTCGACATCAAGCGGCCATGGAATGTAAACCTCTTACGGCAGTTCTACTCTTAGAACTCCAGATATGTACCCCCACCCGCTATGATATAAAACAGATTGGTTACCGCAAAATTGTGCCTACTCTCTGTGTCTTGTGCCACTCGCACTCGTAATAATAGCGTTACGCTATTCGCAGAAGTCAACCTTTGGCAAAGCGACCGGAACGGCCAAGTAGTGCGGTACGAGGGCACTGGGAAACCTCAGGCCTTGTAACGTCCACGAAAAACGCTAACCCGGAGCCCCATTGGAGTCGCCTAGATCGGCTAGCTCCCCGAGCCAAGACAACTGTACTCGCTCCCCACAACGACCAAGTCCTCCGCATCCTTGGCGCAGCGACTCGAACGGCCAAGTACCACGCTCGGGGACTGACACTCGGTCAAATACGAGCGACTAGGGAAAAACGCCAAGTATGAGAGCGTGCCCAGGACTCGCCATGCGAATGATCCTCCGGATCAGGTAGGAGAGATGCGCTTACAATGACGCGCTTAGTCCTCTCCTACCTTGGGCTTGCGACTAGAACGACCAAGTACCATGCTCGGGGACTCGGCAACCCGACCTCGTTCGCGCCAAGGAAAACGGTCAAGTAAAGAGCACCCCTGGGAGTCGCCATGCGACTGGCTCTCCGAGCTATGGCGAGTCGACCTTAACTCATTAAAAGTTAACAAACATATAAAAACGAGGTAAACCCCATAAAAAGGGCGGACGAGCTCGGGGACTCGCCCAATCAACATCAAAAATCGCAAAACAAATGACAAAATAACACGAGTTTCCTTTATAGCAGCACTAATTGTTCCACATACAAGGAAAGTTACATAGTTATTCCATACTAATGCCCAAGGGCACAACACTTTTGATCCGCAGGTTTTGATGCAGACGCGCCACCGTCCCTGCGGCTGCGGATGAAGGGCATGTACGGGTTCGACGGGTACGTCGTCAGCTCGCCCGCCATCGCCGCTTGGAACGGCTACTCGATCTTGAAGTCCCGATGCTTCGGTTCAGGATCATTGGGAGCGACAAACATCTCCTGATAGGGGATGAGGTCGCCCATCGTCCAAACGCGATCGGAGTACACCGCGGCCCGGTCCGTCAGCTTCAACACCTTGGCAATCTACACCGAGCCCGTCGACGAGGGGTAGCCGCTCGTGACATCGTCGAGGTCGAAATCCTCCGGGAAGTGGGCAAGCCCAAGGCTGAGCGTCGTCGCCGCCCCGTGCCGGAAGGCCGACCGCGTCATGAACTCGACGACCGACGGAGCCTTCTCCAGGTAGCGCCATACCTCGATAAGGTCGCTGGGGATCACCTCCGTGGGAGATATGTCCTGAAGATATGCACGAAGGCCAGTCGCTGACAACGTGGCTGAGTCGACCAGGGTGGCCACACATTGCCGCGCGTCATATGACCGCGCCTCTTCCGCATCATCAATGATCCGACCTGCGGCACAGAAGCAAGCAGTGAGCAAACCATCGACATCACAATATAATTATTGCAGTCGGAAGGTGGTTGAAGGAAGGTTTACCAATTAGCGGTCGGCAGAGGTCCGTGATGAAGCTTTGAAGAGAAGAAAAGTCATTCTGCAACCCAGCAATGAGCGCATCAGATACTTTCCGCTCTTCAGCGGCAGAAGTAACGACAGCCTTGGCTCATCCTTCCGCTGAGCTCACTTCCTCCTTCGCCTCCTTGAGCTCACGCTCCAGTTCGGCGACTCGCTGCTCGGCCGTCCTTAGAGCGGATTGAGCCGCCGTCAAGTCACCCACCAGGACGAGGCCTTGGCGGGCTTCCTTCACCTCGTCCGCAGCTGCTTGAAGCTCCTTGTTCGCCTCCTGGACGGTAACAAGCTCCTTATTCAAGCAACACTTGGCAGCAAGCCATTCGGCTGACTCGCGCTGCAGGCCCAGCACACAAACTATATTGTCAACAACAAACAACTCCTCAGTGCCCACCCTCTGAAACTCAGTGACTAGGCACTCGGGGACTGGACAATGAAATTCCTAAGTGCCCACTCGCTGAAACTCAGCGACCAGGCACTCGGGTACTGGAAAAAGAAATTCCTCAGTGCCCACCCGCTGAAATTCAGCGACTAGGCACTCGGGGACTGGATAACACAAAAACTTTAAGAATCCGACCACTGAAATTTAGTGGCCAGATCCTCGGGGACTGGACATACCTGGATAGCAGCGCCTAGCATGCCATGAAGCTCCAGCGCATCTACCGATGCAAGCACGACCGGCGTGTGGCCACGACGCTGTTCAACTTCCGTCTCAGAGGCCCCAGGAAGCTGGCTTGCCGGCACCGAGGCACTCGCTGTGGACGCCTTCGCCATGAAGCGGGGGAAGGAAGCTGCAGCGGCCGCTGTGCCACTTGGGGTCGGCTCGGCCACATTGGGTGAGCCCGCAGGCACCACATGCCGCAACTCGACACCCTCCTTGGCTTTTGAAGCCACTTCCGCTGCGGTTGTAGGATCGCTCGGAGCAACCGCCGGATCATCAGAGACCGTGACGACTTCGTCGCCTTTCGCCCTTTTGACACCTTCGGCGGGAGCAGCGACCTCGTCGCCTTTCCTCTTCCGCGAGGAATCTGCTGGCACCTCGGTGGCGACTAGCGGAACCTTGGCCACAGAAGGATGGCCGATCTTTTTAACACCAGTCCTGTGAAACAGTTTATGAATAAGACTGTCCGATTAAAACTCAAAGTAAGCAGATGAGTAAAGGACAGAGCAACACTCACTTGGCGACTGGAAGGAATCGTATACCGGTGCGGATGCTGGCCGGCTTCTCCAGTTCAGGCCCCAACTTCTGAGTGAGGCCTGTCTCAAACAAATCGTGTGCCCAAGACACTGATGGCTTCTTCGAAGATGAAGCCGCGGCAGGAGCCTCCGTGCCAATTGCTACGGGAACCCCCCTTGGTGGCGAGGCCCTGTGGTTGGAGCGGCCCCCAAGCTAACGACTGGGGCGAATGGCGGTGGCAACGACGCCAGCGGCGCCTTGTCCGTGGGGGCGGCAGCGCCTGTTGCCGCGGTCGCCTGTGCCGTTGCGTCCTCAGCCGAGCTGGTGGAGTTGGAGCTGTTCGCAGATCGGGGCGGAGAAATCGGCTTCACTGGCTTCGTCTTCTTCTTTGGCGGAGCTCTCTTCTTCTTCGACGGCGTGGCCTCACGATGTGAGGTGTGCTCAGGAATCTCGTCGTCGTCATCGTCGTGGGGCTCGAAGCTCTTGCTGGCTTCGAGCTCGTGCTTGTACTGCCCGCGAGTTTTGCGAACCGTGGGGGCAACAACTTCCACGGGCTCATCGTCTTCATCGTCGTCGTCGTCGCCTCCGTCGCTCTCGGCGTTTCCTTTGGCGGGCGATGACTCGCTTCCATCCTGGACGAACGAGCTCGAGTTCTCATCGTCTACGGGTGGAAGCCACCCTTCCACCACTTGAAACAACTGCAACAAGAACAAACAATGTTAGCACGGCCACGAATGCACAAACTGCGACTGCGAGTGCTAACGGAGTAACAGCTTACCGTTGGAGCTGAGCGCCTCGCAGTATAAGGGGCGACCCCGGCCTTCGCGTCGAGGTACATGGCCTAGGTAATTTTCTTCAGGGCCTGCGTATAATCGTTGAGTCTCTACTCAACGAGGAAGGACTTCGTCGGGTCGTCTTTACCCGTATACTCGTACATGTAGTGTTCACGGCTGGCCAGGGGCCCGAGCCACCGCCCGAGCCAGAAGTTGTAGAGATTGATGGTCTGGAGGCCTTTCTTCTTCAGGCCGCGGATGGTTTGTAACATTTCGTCAACAACCATCCGCTGGTCCAGCGGGAGTTTGATGACCTGGAGCCGACGCGGCTCGGGCCGGTCGGCGGAGTACCTTGGAAGCGCCACTTCGTCGCTTGGAGTCGACTCGGTGACGTAGAACCAGTACTTCTTCCACTCGTTCGCCGCCTTGGCGGGCAACATCAGATCGAAGAACGATGCCTTCGACTTCAGTTGGAACGTCAGGCCGCCCGCGGCTAGCATCGGGCCGCCTGTCTCTTCGTGGCTGATTCTCCCATGGAACAGGTCTTGCCACAAGGGGAAGTAGGGCCTGCAGCCCAGATAGCCCTCACAGAACGCCACGAAAATGGTGAGCTGCTCGATGCTATGCGGACCTAGATCGGATGGTTGGATTCCGTAGTAGGCACAGAAATGCCGAAAGAAGAGGGAAGTTGGGAAGCCCAGCCCCCTCTCCAGGTGGCTGGTGAAGCAGATGAACTCCCCCTCGCGTGGATCTGGAATCACTTCTCCGGCCACGGGGATGCGCCATCTATCGGTGCGGAGGATCCCTGCCTCCTCGAAAGATGCTAGCAGCGCCTTAGTGCACTTGGATCTGCCCCATGGCTCGGTGGAGGGGGCCATCGGCTGGAAGTTCGTGGAGGTCGGAGCTCTCTAGATTGTTCTGATCACTGCACGAAATGGGGAAACAGAGATATGCGAGATCGGAGGAAGTGGAGGAAGCGTTTTCTGGTTCGCCCTTCGCCCTCCTTATATAGCGGTTCCTGCCCGCCATTTTCGGAAGCCGTTACTGCGCGATAATTACGCCAATATTACCATTGGATTACCCAAGGGCTAGTTTGACCACAATTGACGGTCCAACTTCATCTGCTCGACTCGTTGCTTCCAGCGACTCGACGATTCGCCGACCGATCACTATAACAGTGACTGAGCGCTCGCCGACCCATTCGCCGAGCTGCGACACGATTGGTCACCGTTGATGCGATTAAAAATGACTAGTTCTTTCCTTTGTTCAGGAGTCCGCCGCCGATTCGACTAGGCGTCCGCATTGGACCCGCATACTCCGACTGCCAGCAAACACCTGCGACAAATCAACGACGGCCTCGGGGACTACTGATGGGGATATGCCTATCGGGCTATACCCAGCAGGACGTTTCCTACTGGCCTAAGCCGTCAGCGAGTGGGCCTGCAGGATGGCGACTGGATCAAGACTTAGCGTGGACTCAGGCGACTGGAAGCCGGAGGCCCAGAAGCGTAGCTAGGCCCAGTCGGACTAGGTCGTAGAATCTCTGTATCCTTAACTAATTTGGTTATGATCTGTAAACCCTAGCGAGGTGAGCCTATATAAACCTCCCTAGGGTATGCACAAGGGATACGTTCCATCATTGTGGCATCCCGCAAAACCACTACTAGAAAATCGCGTTGTTTTTGTGCATTGCATCATCATGACCGCATGCTCATGTCATCATGCCACATTGCATTTGAGCATCGTCATCATTTTGCATTTGCTTGAATAAAACTAATTGCGGAAAGACCTCTCTTTATTTCCTAAACGCCCCATCTTTGTTCAAACGCAAAACCCGGGTCACCGGATTATTTTTGTTTTGTTGCTATCAAGTTGCAAAAGCTTTATTTTAACCAACAAAATATTTAATTATTTTTGTGGGGGCAGTCGAACGGGCCGAATCGACCCGGACGACCACCCCCAGAATAAAAATCGGTCCGCCTAAATTCCTAAACCTACCCAACCTAGTCTACCCACCCCTCTCGCCACCTCACCCCGGCCAACCCCGTCTCGCCACCTCACCAACCCTCACCCACTCACCCTATCACCATGCGCCACCTAATCCCTACTCCCTCTCCCTCCCTGGCCGGCAACACACCCCACACGCACACAGCATCGCACGCTCCCCTGGGCCCCATCCCGCAGCGGCCACACACACGCACCCAACGCCACCAACCGCCCCACCTGACCCACCCCGCGGCCTCCTCCCTCACCCCGCTCCTCCCCCTGGCCCGTTCCTTCCCCCGTGGCCCCCACCTGTCGGCCCCCTCCTCCCACGCCTCTCTCCTCCCCCGCGCGCAGCCTCCCCGCTCCTCCCTCTCGCCTCCGCGCTCACCATCGTCCACCACCGCCGCCCCTTACCAAGCGCCACCCCCCTCTGTCAACCGCCAGCGACCGCCGCCCCCGCTCGACCTCACCCCGCCGGCGAGCCGTCCTCTCCTCGCCCGCGCGCCCTCCGCCCAACCCACCAGCGTCGCCGTCGCCTCCTCCGGCTCCGCCCCGACCCCGCGCAGCTCCCCCGTCCGCAGCCTCGGCCTCGCCGCGCCAAGAGCCGACGACCCCGACGCCGTCTGCCCCGAGCTTCCCAGCCGCCTCCGCCTCGTCGGTCTCCACCGCGCCCCCTCTCCTAGCGACGCGAGCGCCGCCGCCCGCGGCCCCTCTCTGGCCGACCCCCTCCCTTCCGCTCTCCGGCCCCGCCTCCCTCCTCTCCAACCTCCTCCCCCGCCGCGCGCTCTCACCTCCCCGCTTGCACCGCCCCCACCCTCTCCCCGGCCGCGCCCCGCCCGCCTCCGTCGAGCCGCGGCGCCCCGCCTCCCCTCTGGCGCCCGCCTCCGGCCGAACCGCGGCGCCGCCTCCTCCGCGACGGTCGCCCGAGCTCCGCGCGGTGGCGGCTCCTCTCCACTCGTCGGCGCCCCCCCCCTTCTCCGCCGCCTCTGGAAGCCCCGGCGACGTCGTCCCCGCGTCCGCCCGAGCCCGAGCTCCTCTGCCTTCCTCGCCTCTCCGCTGTTGCCCTGTATGCCGACGTTGCCACCTCTAGCGCCTCCAGGGACGTCTTCCCGATGGTCGCCCTCTGCCGCCGTCGGCCTCATCTCTGTCGACGCATCCGCCTTCGCGAGCCGGTCATGCGTCTTATCTCCAAGCCGCTGCAGTACACCTTCTGTCGGTGTTTTCCTCTGCCTCTACAGATGGGTGTTGTATGTGTATTCTGACGCTGATAAGATGGTTCTTCGAGGGTGATAAATCGTGAAGCTACGGCCACTCCTTCGGATCAACCTCTCGGCAAGATCTTCAAAGGATAATTGATCCGAGAGCAAGTTCTCCTACAATTGCCGGTTGAAGCCCATGAATCGTGCAAAGGCCGACGCCATTCCGAAGACCCCGACGCCAACGAGTTCTCCCCGATAATGGCACCATGGAACCGAAGGACGTCAAGTTCTTCATCCCGGCACGTCAAGTTCTTCCTCTCGGATCCGAAGACGCCGAGACCCGGGACACCAAGATCTCCGCCGTGAAACGACAAGACCGACGACACGACCCGACGATCGCGGATGCGACAAGATCGTCTCTCGGACGCCAAGTTCTTCGACCCCGGAGACCCATCCATCGGGACGTCAAGACCTCCTTCCGAACCCAAGTTCTCCAACGTGTATCCGAACCTCGCCGATCCCGTCGAAACCTGAGACCGGACCCCGAACCCCCGGAACCCCAAGTTCGTCGAGACCCCCTCATGTGTGAACCCCTTCCCGAAAACCCTATTTTATAATATAATACAACTTGTCGCATATTAATTGATCATGCATGCATACTTGTCTGTGGTTTGGGGGCCTTATGCCGAATCACCATCTAATTAAATATGGGGCCCATATGCGGGCAAATCTAGTCTCATATTGGCCTCATTTAAATTTGTGTAGCGAACCGGTGTCATTGTTTTGCCTTGTTTAAACAACGTTTCAATTGCGGGGTATATAAATAACTAGAACCATATATTTAATTGTCGGGACCCCGGTTCCACTTAATATTGCCTAATTGCATCGCATCTTTGCCATGCCATGCATCATACATGCATCATGCCCGATCTTTTGCTGTAGTATTAAATATTGCATCCGGTGTTTATTCTAGTGTTTTGCTTCTTCGCGGATAAGGCCGTTGAGTTGATGTGAGCTTCGCCCCGATCTTCGGATGAACCTTCGACAATGTTTTCAGGCGAGCATCTCCCCCTTTCTACCTATCTTACTTTTAAAGTATTTTTTCCCTCCTGTTGATCTTTTGCTATCTGTGTTACGATGCTCTAGTTTTCGTACCTGTGACATCCCTTGCAGCCTTATATTGCCTTGGACACCTCCTATTACCTGTTGTTTGGTAGATAGTTGGACTTGCGCGTCGTAGTCGCTTGCTCCAGTGCTATTGCGTGTCGTCAAGTACCACAGTTGTTGGAGAATTGCCGCCCGTTCAATGTTGGAGATGATCATGGCTTTATTTATTGCTCACTTTAATTATTGTTTAACAACTAAAATTGAAGTAGGTAAGCAGAGGCACAGGTGGGCAATAGATGTTATTTGGTTGTTAACCGTCCACTTGTCTCCCGTAGGACCCCGAGTGCTTGATACATGTTCCTTGATTTATCGCGCTATCCACATCCGGGAGGCTTATGGGACCCCCCTTAGCCAGAGCTTGATTCATTCTTATTTCTTGGGGCCACAAACTAGTTTGAGGTTTTATTTACGATCCTGTACTTATGCCATGCTTTACTGCTTTATTACGATTGTGCGAGGAGCACACTGTACTGTTTAGGATCGTGGCACGATTCCGCGGTGTCGACAAGCCCAGTTTTGGGTTCCCAGTCGTTCACAGCCGTCCCCACAACCTTGAGTCCGTCTCGGAGCCGGCCGGCTTCGTTGCGGGTCTACTTTAAGGGGTGGCCCCCTGAAATATTTCTGAATCCTGTGATTGCTTTGTCGTGAAAGCCTCGTTGGGTTTTGATTTGGTTTTTCCGAGGTTGATCAAGTGTGTGTTGCTATTGGTGCACCCCGGCCGGGTAAAACTTTCTGAAAGCCGTGTCCGCGGTTATGGACGACTTGGAGCACAGTATCTCGATCATAGACAACTATAACTAAAGTAGTGCTATAAACTTGACTTTATAATGACTAGTAATCAGCTTCACTATAACGGAATGGCTAAATAAAACTGCCCACAATTGCTTGTTTGGGTTGTCGCTTGCGACCATTGTATCTGACTAGTAAGTATTGCAACTACAACGGAATGGCTAAATAAAAGTACCAACTACTGCTGGGTTTGGGATATCTCATGCTAATTGTACCTGACTAGTAAGTGTTGCAACTACAACGGAATGATTAACTAAAACGGCCCACTGCTTATTTTATCAGGATGATTATCTATACTTGACTAGTAATTGCTGCAACGATAACTGAATAAATAAAACTGCCAACTGTGTGAGTTCCTCGGTTAACTTCCTCGTTTGGTCTCGAGGGGGAAACACCAGGATGGGTTTGTTTGATGGTAGCATCAGGTTGGTTCCGAATAGGTCTTTCTTACCCCCTCTCTGATAGCCGCCAGCTGTATCGAGTCTCTATAGGTTGTTTAGTGCGAGCTGCCGCGGCCCACCATACCTATGTAGGCGAGGACCGCCGAATTCTAGTCTCGCCGTGTACTGGCCTCAGTACTGACGCTCCTCTTTTTCCTTTGCCCTTTGACGGCACCCCTTTTGTTTAAGCAGGTTTTGAGATCGACGTCGTTAGCAGGGTTACCCTTCCGGCTTGGCCTGGGCAGGGTTATGGACGCCATTGGTTAATCTTCAGGGCTCTTAGCCCCATTTGCATCTTGTCCGTAGCTGGACGCTCTATCTTTTCAAGGTGATTTGGATCTTTGTATATTATATCTGTATTCTTGACTCATTGAGTCGCTGTTGTATATATATCTGTTCTATGGGTCCCATCGAGGACTATTGTGTAATGTTATTACTTCGTTTTCCACCCGCACGAAAGTGCCTGGTGGGCACCTTTGAATCGTTTCTATGCGGGTTTGGCGGGTTTCGCTAAAACTTGCATAGGGCCGATTCTGAGGGTGTTACAATCATACACCCAAGCGACTCGCCGCCTAGTCGTCGAGCTCGCCCCATTGTACTCTCACCATAATATAATCTAGCAGGAGTAGGTCTTTAACCTCCGGGGGCCGAACCTGGGTAAACCCTTGTGTCTCCGCCCTCATCTCGCACCGCAGATGGCTGGCCGCCCTTGTCCCATGTTCTACTACTCGCTGCCGATTGCAGTATCTGCCATGGTCATTCCCACGACAAAAGCGGTATGACACTTCCTTCCATACATGAATTCAAATGGGGCCATTTGCAAACTGGCTTGATAACTGTTGTTGTATGAAAACTACGAACGGCAGACAGTCTTCCCATTTAGATCCATATTCTAACACACACGCTCTCACCATGTCTTCGAGTATTTGGTTTACTCGCTCTGTGTGTCCATCTGTCTGAGGGTGATAAGTTGTCCTGAAATCTAGTCGGGTTCCTAATCCTTCTTGGATTTTCTTCCAAAATCTCGAGGTAATCTGAGTTCCTCGATCCGATACAATGTTGTTGTGGACTTCATGCAAACTAACGAACCTAACGATGTACAACTCTACTAGCTTCGAACTCTGGTAGGTGGTCTTGACTGGTAAGAAATGGGCGACTTTGGACAGTCTATCTACTATGACCCAGATAGAGTCATTTCCCCTACTAGATGTAGGAAAACCAGTGATAAAATCCATTCGAACTGAATCCCATTTCCATTCCAGAATCTGCAATGGTTGCAATAGTCCTGCTGGTCTTTGATGTCCCGCCTTGACTTTCTGACAGATATCACACTTGGCTATGTAGCTTCCGATTTCTCTCTTCATCTAGCTTCATTTTCCTTCCTTGATAATGCTTCCACCTAGCACACTGATTGTCTAAAAACATTGCAACCATGTAAAGAAAGCATGGGTTGTGCAGGAAAAATGCATAAGTTACTTTTCACTTAGCTTGCATGACTAGGGATTGCGAGAACAATCAAAAACTAATATTGTTTCTCATGTTCTAGATGGCAGGCCTGGGATAAGTAACTTATGATAAAATAAATTAAATGGGATAATCTATCTGGGACAAAATGGGAAGAAAATTAAGCCAAAGTGGCTAAAAAATTTAATGAAAACGGGCCAGAAACTTTAGTTAAACTAGAAAACAACTTAAGCTAAAGGTGGCAGTCAACTTAATGAAACACGATAAGAAACTTAGAAGAATGTGTAAAATAACTTAAGATAAAGTGGACAATCGACTTAACAAAACAATATAACCAACTTAGGATAGAGAAGAAAGCAACATAAGCTATATTTCCTTCTATGATTTGTCTTCATACTAGTTTTATTTGCAATTAACTTGTTTTAAAAAATACAAGAATATATATTGATTTCTCTCCAAGCAAAAAAGTAATTTGAGTAAGCGAGAAAACCGATCCCATAGAAAATCAATTCCATGGGGATGCAACTTCTATTGCAGACTCAGTAGTCTTATGCCAACTCAAATGAAATACATATCGAGGAAGACCAAAATGTCTCATAATAGGTGCATGGATGATCGCATGTTAAGAAAGGAGAAAAAAAAGAGAAAAAACCCACCTCTTGGACCTTCTTCCGGAAAATGCTAGACTCTTTAAAGAAAAAGTTATAAGATGGCATGATAGGAGAATTCTTAAGAGAGAGTTCCATGTTGGTGAGAAAGTTCTATTGTATAGGTCTTGTCTTTGATTTTTTGCAGGAACATTACTCTCAAAATGGGAAGGACCCTTTATTATTGAAGAGGTGTATCGTTTAGGTGCAATAAAAATTTCTTCATTGAGAGACAACACTACGCAAGTGGTGAATGGTCAAACGCTCAAACATTATATTTCTGGAGATTCTTATAATAAAGATATTGATATTATTCAAGTGGTGACTCCGGAAGAATTTATTAAAGACCAAATTGAAGAATCTGCAGAATCCGTTTTCGAATAGGTACAATTCTGGTAAGAAAAAGTTTGCAAAAACTTTCCAGCTTATATTTTTGTAGTTTTTATTTAAGATGGAAGATAATGAGTCAAAAGATGGATGGAAACGGAGTTCGGGGGCTCACACCACCCGTGGGCATGGGCCCACCTGGCCGCTCCACCAGGTGGTGTGGCCACCTCGGAACTCGTCTCCGACCCGCTTTCTCCTAGTACCTTCCTTTTGTCACTAAACTTTGTGATATATAATCACCCAGATCCCCCAAGGTCCGTATATTGTTTTCTCGTCGTGTTTTTGTCTTGATCTATTTCTGTCAGGGAAGTTCTCAGTTCTGGAGACGCCATGTCTTCCTCTCGACCAACACCGAAGGAGTAATTCGTCATCAGGTTTTAGCCTCCCCTTGGTTTTTTGCAATCTTGGGGGAGTGCCGCGGTATCACATCATTATATTTTAACTTTTTACCTTTTTAGTAGAGTCATATCATTAGTAGAGAAGTTATCATATAGGATGGTTTGCAGTGTGGAAGTATCTCTCCTCTAGTTGTTTATCTATGTATCCCTTGGTGTGAGTGCCGTTATGGAATATTAATAAGAAGTTTTATCATTTACTTTTTGCACATCTTATTTTAGGTTGCAATTTCTGTTAAATGATTGACCTTGTTGTTAGTATTGGTATCACTTTGGGATCATCAAGTAAATTTAGTTGGTTTTGGCAAACTTAACTTTGGTCAGTAGCAACAATATTTTGAGGTTTGAGAAGAAAAGAGAAAAAGTACTTATAGATATATTTCATTATCTTTCTTTCTTGGTTGGCTCATCAGCTTAGTATTCTCAAGTTAATATCGTTTGTGCTTCCAAGGAAGATTGCATGATTGTTTATATCACATGTATGTTTGCTTGTTTTGTTGGGAATATGCCCTAGAGGCAATGATGTATGATGATATTTCCCATTGTATTCATACAGATATAAAGTTGTCCTTGTATAAACATCTGATGTGTATCATTGAATATGTGATTCGGTTGTGGAACTATGCATTCATGTTGTTTGTACTAAATGTCCTTGGTCATTGAGGTTGTGTTGGACACACAACTTAGACCAATGTGAAAGTTGAATTGATGACTCGGTTCCACTTGTCATGGGCATGGAGATGCTATGCCAACTTACACAGATTCGGCTAAAGAGTTTAGCGAGTCGGATTGACCCATATTGAGGTACAACGAACAAGTTTTCATTTGTATATCTCAATCAATGTAATCCTTAGACCTGAGATTATTGCATAGTCCGAGTTGGGGATAACCGACTTAGGTTCTGTCAAACACTGATCCGTAACTGGGCAATTATAAAGGCAGAGTTCAGGTCGACTGAGAATAGCGATGCGTGATGTGAATAACCAAGATGGGATTTTTCCCCTCCACTTGGAGAGATATTATCTGGGCCCTCTCGGATGATATGATTCGGAAAGCATGGCCATGCACGACTCGGTTAAGTGTTAACAAAGGCGATCGACTAAGAGTTAGTCGGGTGAATCACTTATCTTGGATCGAGAAGAGAGTCGGACTATTTAAGGGATGACAATTATTCGCCTATAGTCTGACAAGGTATATCGTGAGGCAAAAGGGACTCGGACACAAGTCGCATTGGAAAGGCAAGTCGTCATAACTCTTTGGTACTTGGGAATCAGCACGTTCTGCTAGGAGCCGCTACCGACTGATCGATTGAGAGTCGGACTCTAATCGTGTCCAAGTAGCCATGAGCATGTGGGGTCACACACTTAAGACCGGGAGCAAGTTCGTATTGAATCTGAACCGAAAATCTGGCCGGGTTGGACCCGAGCCGGATTAGGACTAAGTCAGCGAGTCGTACTCGCGGTGACTAGTGTTATATGGGCGTTAGTGAATGGGCCACGAAGTGGATCCCATGTTCACTCCCTATATATAGTGGAGCACCGTAACCCTGAAAGGTTAATCGTTGTTCGGTTAGGTCATTCCATGTGTTGGAAACCCTAGCTCCACAGCAGTCGTGCCGTCGTATCGAACCTAGCAGTTCGCCGCCGGTGCTCCTCCTTGTACGTGTGGATCCCTGCAGAGGTGTTGTACGATCAGCACCAGGACAATCGGATCGCAAGGGACTACACTGCATCAACTGACGCGCTTCATCAGTAATATGCATCTGCGCGTCTAGTGGTAAACCTCGTGGCCTTCTACCTCAGCTGGATCTTGGGATCACCATGTTAGAGGGAAAAGTTTTTGTTTTATCTCTACGTGGCCTAACAGTGGTATCAGAGCGATAGCTTCTGGTTTTAGGCTCGAGATCTCGCATATGTGATATGCGGTTGGATGTAGATGAGATCTATGTGCTGTTTTGGTGGTCGATCTATGAGATAGATCGGTTTTGTACGAGGTTGATTGGATCAACTGTACTCGGGGAATGGTAGATCTGATTTCCGTGATCATACTGCTGAGGTCGTCTAACGACATACCCCTACCGGTCGGTTTCCGCCATCGGGGTAGACTGTGACACGTAAATCTAGAGGCGGTGATCGAAGATCAAGAAGTTTGATCGAATCGGAACAATGGTCGGAATCCATGTCCGGATCGTAGATGAGATCTACATTTTCGGAAAAATCGTCGGGCGCTGCCCGCTCCCGCGAGGGGCGTTGCCCCTTTGATTCCCGCCTGCTATCCGGCTAGCGAGACCGCCGGCTTCGCCCTATCGTAGCGCCTTAGATGTCGTTGCGAGTTTTACAACGCCGTTAGATATTGTATCTATGCATAACTTGTTTTTGCAGGAAATTGTGAATGGTATGGTTCATGTGCATGTGATGTATGTGTGTAATCCATACGTGATCTGTGAATCACGGTTTTGTCAGCCGGCTGGAGCCTAGGTGCTGTCATATTATTGTATAACGACCTGCGTGTCGAATTCTCCTTGTAATTTACTTTACTAAGCTAGTGTAGCTGTTTGGAGATCCTGGATGGCATGCAAGGCGATTTACATGTCGACGACATGGAGTAAGACGGCAAGTGACAAGAGTTGGCATGAGTCGGATTACAGGCTTTGTGGAGATGGAGATCGCCATGAAGGGAGCCATACCATTTCACATTATAATTGCTTTATTTTGTTTTATTGTTATGTCTCTGTTTTACCTCTATTAGATAGTTGGTATAATCTAATCCCTCAAAGAAGGTCTAGTCGGTTTTCCCGCCAGTGTTTGCACCATCACAAGTCGGACATTTTTGGTAGTGGGCTCATAAAATTGAGGTGCTGCCAATTCTTTCCGACTAGGTGGGTTCGAGTCGGACTCTTACTTCAGAAACACTCGGTAATCTAGACGGGTCTATCACAACGGTTGTGGGGCTCGGGGAAAAGTCGGATGGGAGCCGCGGCATGTGATGCCACCCGTCCAACAGGAGTCATATGAGATGCGATTGACAAGGAGTTGTCTACCTAGATCACTTTGCGGCTATCAGTGATGCTAAAGCTCACTAGCCGACTTGCTTATTTAGGATCCTGAATCACTAAGTAACCATCGGAGGGGTGTTGGTTCTAGTGGGAGCATAAAATGTTAAAGTATTTAATATGCTTGCTCTTTTATGAATACATGTCTTAAGTGTTTTGCATATTTTCTGTTGTAGATCATGGCACCAAGTAGCAGTCACTCTCAGATATCCGGTTTTGCGTTGAAAACTATCCGTGAGAAAGATAAACTGAACGACACTAATTTTACCAACTGGTATCAAAATCTGAGAATTGTTCTCAAACAAGAAAAGAAGGACCATGTCCTAGACAACCCACTTCCAGATGAGCCAAATGAGAATGTGATTGTCGTTGCTACCAATGCCTACCGTCGGGCTAAGGATGAGTCCACGGATATTAGTTGTCTTATGATTTCTCACATGGAACCGGATTTGCAAAAGCAGTTCGAGCATGTTGAGGCCTACGATATGATCGAAAGCCTCAAAAGTATGTTCCAGGCTCAGGCGAAGACTGAGAGGTATCAAGTCTCTCAGGCTTTGCTGAGTTGCAAGCTTAAGGATGGTGATCCACTGAGTCTGCATGTGATCAAAATGGTTGGTTACGTGCAGTCTCTGGAGAGTCCTGGCTACCCCATTAGCGAAGAGTTCGCTACGGATATAATTCTGAACTCTCTTCCTAGTGCATATGGGCAATTCATTTCGAACTACGTACCACATGCATGGTATGGATAAGAAGCTCACTGAATTGCATGGGATGCTCAAGCAGGCAGAGGCGGATCTCAAGAAGGGAGCCAATCAAGTGTTGATGGTGCAGAATAAGGCTAAGTTCAAGAAGTGTTCTTGGACTAAGAAGAAGGCTAAGTCAGGAGGAAATCAGGCTCAGGACCCGGTCCCAAGAGCTTCCTCAGGGACTAAGCCATCTCCTTCAGCCGAATCCACTTGCTTCTACTGCAAGGCGGATGGCCACTGGAAGAGGAACTGCAGCAAGTACTTGGCCGACAAAGCCAAGAGTGGAGGTATGACTTCCGACTCAGGTACACTTGTTTGCAATGTTATAGACATATATCTTGCTGATGCACCTAATAGTTCTTGGGTATATGATACCGGGTCAGTTATTCACATCAGCAACTCGTTGCAGGGACTGGTAAGAACTAGGAGCATAGCAAGAGGCGAGGTTGATATTCGAGTCAGCAACAAAGCAAGAGTTGTTGCGTTGGAAGTCGGCACGATGCAATTTCATTTACCTTCCGGATTCATTATGGAACTGAATAATTGTTATTATGTTCCAGTGCTCAGTCGAAATATTATTTCTGCTTCATGTTTGATGAGGCAAGGCTATGAGTCGAATATCAAGAATAATGGTTGTTCTTTGTATTTGAATGATATGTTTCACGGCTTTGCACCCGTCAGGATGGGTTATTTATTTTGAATCTTGATGGTGAGTCGGTTTATAACATAAATGTTAAAAGTTTGAAACCAAATGATCTGAATATGACTTACTTTTGGCACTGTCGGCTTGGTCATATAAGTTGGAAACGCATGAAGAAGCTCCATGATGATGGACTCCTAACTTCGTTCGACTTGGAGTCGTTCGAGACATGCGAATCTTGCCTACTCGGCAAAATGACCAAGACATCTTTTGCAAAGAGTTGCGAAAGGGCGTCTGACTTGTTGGGACTAGTACATAGTGATGTATGTGGACCAATGAGCACGGCAGCCAGGGGTGGTTATGAGTACTTCATTACCTTCACTGATGATTTGAGTAGGTATGGATATATCTACTTGATGAAACATAAGTCGGCAGCCTTTGAAAAGTTCAAAGAATTCCAGAATGAAGCACATAATCAACTCAGCAAGAAAATAAAGTTTCTTCGGTCGGACCGAGGAGGCAAGTACATGAGCCATGAGTTTGATGACCATCTGAAAAGTTGTGGAATAGTTCCTCAACTTACTCCGCTAGGAACGCCGCAAAGGAACGGTGTTTCGGAAAGGCGGAATCGGACCTTGTTGGACATGGTACGGTCAATGATGAGTCGGACAGATCTACCTTTATCATTTTGGGGTTATTGTCTAGAAATAGCGGCGTTCACACTAAACAGAGTACCATCAAAATCGGTAGAGAAGACACCGCATGAGATGTGGACAGGAAAAAAGGCGAGTTTGTCTTTTCTTAAGATTTGGGGTTGTGAAGCATTTGTCAAGCGACTTTAGTCGGACAAGCTCACGGCCAAGTCGGATAAGTGTATTTTCGTGGGGTATCCGAGGGAAACCTTGGGTTACTACTTCTACAACCGAGAAGAGGGCAAAGTGTTTGTCGCTCGGAACGGTGTCTTCCTTGAGAAAGAGTTTCTCAGTCGGGGAGTAAGTGGGAGCACGGTGCAGCTCGAAGAAATTCGAGAGGAACCGGCTAGTAGCGAGTCGGCAAAATCCTTGGAGGTTGAGCCGGTCGTGGTAGCTGAGCCGACAGAAGCACCTATACTACGAA
This sequence comes from Avena sativa, assembly GCA_916181665.1. Lineage (NCBI taxonomy): Eukaryota > Viridiplantae > Streptophyta > Magnoliopsida > Poales > Poaceae > Avena > Avena sativa. The sequence goes on along the minus strand of OV702280.1, from coordinate 14,328,201 downwards.
TATCGGCGAGATTACGAAGTGTTCGTGATGTGTTACTATTAGACAATGATGAGCCGGCAAATTATTCGGAAGCGATGGTGGGATCTGATTCCGAGTCATGGCTTGGAGCCATGAGATCCGAGTTAAAGTCCATGGATGAAAATCAAGTTTGGAACTTGGTTGATCTGCCAGACGGTGCAAGACCCGTCGAGTGCAAATGGGTCTTTAAGAAGAAAACTGATATGGATGGAAATGTTTCTGTCTATAAAGCACGCCTTGTCGCGAAGGGGTTCCGACGAGTTCAAAGAGTTGATTACGACGAGACTTTCTCGCCCATAGCGATGCTTAAATCAGTTCGGATCAAGTTAGCTATAACAGCCTATTTCGACTATGAGATATGGCAGATGGATGTCAAAACGGCTTTCCTTAATGGAAATTTAACCGAGGACGTGTATATGATACAACCCGAGGGTTTTGTTGATCCGGCTAATGCTGACAAGGTGTGCAAACTTCAGAAATCCATTTATGGGTTGAAGCAAGCATCTCGGAGTTGGAATATTCGCTTTGATGAGGTAGTCAAATCGTTTGGCTTCATCAAGAGTGATCATGATTCTTGTTTATACAAGAAGTTTAGTGGGAGCAAAGTAAACTTTCTAATCTTATATGTGGATGACATATTACTGATTGGAAATGATGTCCAGATGTTGCAAGAAACCAAGGAATCATTGGAAAGGAGTTTCTCAATGAAAGACTTGGGTGAGGCAACATATATCCTCGGAATCCGGATCTATAGAGATAGATCAAGGAGGCTCATTGGATTGAGTCAGAGTACTTATTTGGACAAAATGTTGAAGAAGTTCAACATGGAATTGTCTAAGAAGGGGATCTTACTGATGTCCCATGGTGTAAAACTTAGCAAGACTAAGTGTCCTTCGACAAATGATGAGCAAAGTCAGATGAGTGCGAGTCCATATGCTTATGCAGTCGGATCCATCATGTATTCCATGATTTGTACTAGTCCGGATGTTTCCTATGCTCTAAGTGTTGTGAGCAGATACCAGGCTGATCCTGAAGAAATCCACTGGACAGCGGCGAAAAATATCCTAAAGTACTTGAGAAGGACTAAGGATTTATTTTTGGTTTATGGTGGTGAAGATGAACTCAGTGTAAAGGGTTACACGGATGCGAGTTATATTACCAACTCTGATGATTCTCGTTCGCAATCCGGATATGTGTTTATTATAAACGGAGGTGCTGTGAGCTGGAAGAGTTCCAAGCAAGAGACTGTGTCTGCATCTACAATAGAGGCTGAGTATATTGCCGCCTCGGAGGCAGCAAAGGAAGCTGTTTGGACGAGGAATTTCCTCATGGATCTTGGTGTGGTTCAGGGCTCGTCCAATCCGTTAGACGTGTATTGTGACAACAATGGTGCTATTGCACAAGACAAGGAACCTAGACAACACCAGAAGAACAAGCACATACTCATGAGAAACCATCTGATTCGCCAGTTCATGGATCAGGGTGATATCAAGTTATGCAAGGTACACACGGATACAAATATTGCAGATCCGTTGACAAATCCATTACCCCAGCCGAAGCATGAGGCGCACCTGAGAGCCATGGGCATTAGATGCTTAGACATGTGATGTTGGAAGATTGACTCTAGTGAAAGTGGGAGACTGTTGGGAATATGCCCTAGAGGCAATCATGTATGCTGAGATTTCCCATTGTATTCATAAAGATATAAAGTTGTCCTTGTATAAACATCTGATGTGTATCATTGAATATGTGATTCGGTTGTGGAACAATGCATTCATGTTGTTTGTACTAAATGTCCTGGGTCATTGAGGTTGTGCTGGACACACAACTTAGACCAATGTGAAAGTTGGCTTGATGACTCGGTTCCACTTGTCATGAGCATGGAGATGCTATTCCAACTTACACAGATTCGGCTAAAGAGTTTAGCGAGTCGGATTGACCCATATTGAGGTACAACGAACAAGTTGTCATTTGTATATCTCAATCAATGTAATCCTTAGACCTGAGGTTATTGCATAGTCCGAGTTGAGGATCACCGACTTAGGTTCTGTCAAACACTGATCCGTAACTGGGTAGTTATAAAGGCAGAGTTCGGGCCGACTGCGAATCAAGCTGCGTGATGTGAATAACCAAGATGGGATTTTGCCCCTCCACTTGGAGAGATATTCTCTGGGCCCTCTCGGATGATATGATTCGGAAAGAATGGCCATGCACGACTCGGTTAAGTGTTAACCGAGGCGATCGACTAAGAGTTAGTCAGGTGAATCACTTATCTCGGATCGAGAAGAGATTCGGACTATTTAAGGGGTGACAATTATTCGCCTATGGTCTGACAAGGTATATCGTGAGGCAAAAGGGACTCGGACACAAGTCGCATTGGAAAGGCAAGTCGTCATGACTCTTTGGTAATTGGGAGTCAGCACGTTCTGCTAGGAGCCGCTACCGACTGATCTCGGACTCTAATCGTGTCCAAGTAGCCATGAGGAAATTCCTTAAGAGCGGGAGCAAGTTCGGATTGGATCTGAGCCGGAAATCTGGCCGGATTGGACCCGAGCCGGATTAGGACTGAGTCAGCGAGTCGGACTCGTGGTTACTAGTGTTATATGGGATTTAGTGAATGGGCCACGAAGTGGATCCCACATTCACTCCCTATATATAGTGGAGCATCGTAACCTAGAAAGGTTAATAGTTGTTCGGTTAGGTCATTCCATGTGTTGGAAACCCTAGCTCCACAGCAGTCCTGTCGTCGTATCGAACCTAGCAGTTCGCCGCCGGTGCTCCTCCTTGTACGTGTGGATACCTGCAGAGGTGTTGTACGATCAGCACCAGGACGATCAGATCGCAAGGGACTGCACTATATCAACTAACGCGCTTCATTAGTAATCCGCATCTGCGCGTCTAGTGGTAAACCTCGTGGCCTTCTACCTCAGCTGGATCTTGGGATCACCACGTTAGAGGAAATTTTTTTTGTTTTATCTCTACGTGGCCTAACATGTTTCACTCAACTCTTATGCTTGCTACCCAGCCTTGCTAGCCAAAAACCTGTACTGAGAGGGAATGCTTCCCGTGCATCCATACCTTGAACCAAAACCTATGCCATATGTGTCCACCATATCTACCTACTAGCATCATTGCTATTCCAAGTAAATTCTCGAGTTTTATCTATCCTCCAAATTCAATTTTTGTGACGAGAAAATTAGTTAGTAAAGCTCTCACAAACTTGATGGAACACTTTATTTTCTTGCACTTAATAAATTTGAACCATTCTGCCCATCTATGTTGCTTATATGCTTGCAAATTATAAGTTGGGAGTTAGCAGAACCATGCTATCATGGGGCACCCTTTCGACATTGTAAATATATATTCAGTTGATATCATGTTCTTTTGTTTATGGATGTCGGCGGTGTGAAATAAAAGGGGATCTTGTAAGTCCATGGAGTTTGTATATGTGTTAGAGAAATGCCTGGGCAACTAGCCTAAGCCATGCCTAATCATGGTGAAAACTTGCATCATAACCATAATGATCATTCTATGAAGCATCTTCGATAAAAATAAATAAAAAAGACCATGCTCATGGTAAATAAAAATAACGCTGAGATGCTCATTATCTGTTACCTTTTTATTTTGATATGGGATAGCTCCTATGTCATGGGGCAAAGGGTACCCCGTTGGCGGTTCTCTATGATACACATATACTTACAATGACAAGAACATACCTGTGACTAAAGTTGAGTAGCATGAGGAACGGTACTCATACTCAAGGGGCATGAGATTTTCAACTTGTGATTTGTCAAGCATATAACTCATATTTTCCCTCACATTAACCTTCATCACTTCAAGATGCTTATGATTGGGGCAATGAGAGCTCAAAGCTAATGAGTATCATAATTTTTGGAAGCTTCATAAGACTTGTTAATCCATTCTTCCCTCTGTGAAGGGCCTATCTTTTACTTTTATGTTTAGTCATTCAACCTATTCATCTCTATCTCAAGCAAGCATTTGAGTTGTTGTGATTCAATCAGTTATATGTTGATTTATTCAATCTTGTTTCTTATGTTCCTTGTTTTGCACAATGCTCTTATCCGAATGAATATAACTTTGAAAGCTATCATTGTTGGTGAAGAAACCGTTATGTTTGAGAAAAAGAATCCTACAATATAAGATTCATTATAAAAGCTTTGCTAAAAAATAAGTATGATTTATTAATTGTTCTCTAACCAACAACAATAAATTTCCATCACCAATTATGATTTTATTTGTGCACCTTTTTTGTGACCCCCTTACTCATTGCAAGTTAAGTTACATAAGAGTGAGTTGCTTTCTATTATGACTTGTGTGTTGATAAATGTCATGCTTGTTGTCCGTATTATTTTTATCGACACTTCACTTCATAAATCGTGGTCATGTTTACTGAGTCCAGTTTTCTCTTGGCGACAAGCGAGGTCTAAGCTTGGGGAGAGTTGATACGTCCATTTTGCATCACTATTTTATATCATAATTTACTGTTATTCATTGATATATTTAGTATTTAGAGATGATACTTATGTTATTTCATCTATTTTGCATGTTTGATGATTCTTGGAGAATTAACTGTTGGAGTCAGGATTCTGATAGAAAAAAGCGTTGTCCAGATGCAATATTTCCGAAGATCAGAAAATATCCTATTTTTCCAGAAAACTAAGATAGCCAGAATATGGAGTGAGATGGGCCACATGGGGCCCACACCACCCCTAGGCGCGGGTCCCCCTAGGCCACGCGGCCAGGTGGTGTGGCCACCTTGGTCCACCTCTGGTGTCGCCCTCTCGCGTATATCTACCCCCTAAAACCTAAGACTCGGGTGAGCCATCACAGAAATATTCCGCCGCCTCTATGGGGCGGAATCTACAGAGAGAGAAAGAGCTCTCCGGCAAGTAGAAATCTGCCGGGGAAATTCCTTTCTAGAGAGGAGAGATCATCGCCATCGACACCATCATTGATCTAGGCTTCATCGGGATCATCATCATGATCCTCATCATCATCCCCGCCAGCACCATCACCACCACGCCATCCCACTGTGACAATTGGGTTGAATCTTGCTTAGTTCATAGGGGAAACTTTTCCGGTGTTGATTACTTGTTGTAGTTGATGCTATTGAGTGAAACCATTGGATTATTGTTCATGTTAAGATTGTTACCTATCATTATTTCATATCTGACCTTGATCCATATGATGTCTCGTGAGTAGTTCATTTAGTTCTTGAGGACATGGGAGAAGTCATGTTGTTAGTAGTGGAATTATGTTGAGTAATATTTAATGGTTTGATATTTATGTTGTGGTGCTATTCTTTTAGTGGTGTCATGTGAACGTCGACTACATGATACTTCACCTTTATGGGCCTAGGGGAATGCATTGTGTATTTGGCTACTAATTATGGGGTTGCCGGAGTGACAGAAACCTATACCCCCGTTAGGAAACCATTGCATAAGGGAGTGTAGGATCTTAGAGTTTAATGTTGTGGTTAGGTTTTTATCTTAATTACTTTCTTGTAGTTGCAGATGCTTGCAAGGGGTATAATCACAAGTATGTATTAGTCCAAGTATGGGGTAGTACATTAGCATAGGTTCACCCACATAATAATTATCAAACCAATGAAGATTAATCGACTATATGAAGCGAAAGAACTTGACAATATTCCCATGTGTCCTTGAGAACGTTTGGTCATCTTAAGTAATATAACTGGCTTGTCCTTTGCTAAAGAAAGAATTGGACCACTTTCTGCAATTATTATTATTGTCCTTTATTTACTCACACTTTATTTATCTGCATTATCAAAACCCCCTAAAAATCAGTTTGCTAGTATTTATAGTGAATCCTTGATCCAAACCACTTTTCAACACCTTCTGCTCCCTGTTGGGTTCGACACTCTTATTTATCGAAAGTACTATGATACACCCCCTATACTTGTGGGTCTTTAGAGTGCCATTGTAGGGATGTTGAGCCTGACTACTGACATTAGCATAGCCTGTTTGGTTGAGTGCCATGGTAGGGTCGTTGAACCTAACTACTAACATGAGTTGTAACACCCTCGGATCGGCCCTATGCAAGTTGTAGCAATTCCCGCCAAACCCGCATAGAAACGATTCGGTGCCCACCAGGCACTTTCATGCGGGTAGAAAACAAAGTAATACCATTACACATTAGTCCATGATGGATCCCACAGAACAGATATATACATCAACGACTCAATGAGTCAAAAATAGAGATATACAATATAAAGATCCAAATCACCTTAAAAACTATACACATCTAAGTACGGATAAGATGCAAATTGGGCTAAGAGCCATGAAGAATAACCCAGGGCGTCCATAACCCTTCCTAGACCAAGCTAGAAGGGTAACCCTGCTAACAACGTCGAACTCAAACCTGCTAAACAAAAAGGGTGCCGACAAAGGGAAAAGGAAAAAAGAGCGGTCAGTACTGAGGCTAGTACACGGCGAGTCTTAGAATTCGGTGGCTCTCACCTACATAGGTATGATGGACTGAAGCGGCAGCGAAGCATGCGCTAAACAAGCTATATAGAGTCAATATAGTTGTTGGCTATCAGAGAGAGATGAGAAAGACCTAAACCAACCCGATACTAACACCAATCATACCCATCCTGGTATTTTCCTCTCGAGACCAAACAAGGAAGTCATCCCTAGGAAACTCACATGATTAGCAGTTTTATTCATTCTTTACATGGTGGTTATCCAAATTACTAGTCATATAAGATACAAGTCAAATTTATAACAGTAAACTTTAGTTGTAGTTGTCTATGAACGAGATACTGTACTCCAAGTCGTCCATAACCGCGGACACGACTTTTCGAAAAGATTTAACCCTACAGGGGTGCACAAAAGTTTCCACACGCAGTTCGACCCTTTTTGCCAGATCAGTTAACATACACCCATTGATATGTCGGCGGGGCCTAGGAAACGATGCTTTTCCAGATCAAAAGCAAGTAGAGGCCACCCGAATAAGCTACCCGTCACAAATTCGTCCGAGCTCTGAAGACAGACCCAGAGGTTGCGAGACCGGCTAAGAGATCAGAGGCCATAGGTATAACCCTCAACATAACGACCCACACCCTAAACAGTACAGTAGTAAACGCTCATCGAGCAACAGATAATAAATATGGCATTAAAACCCCAAACTAGTTTGTGGCCCCAGTGTAGTACTTTGAAATCAGGTACTAAGCCGATAGGGGTGCTCATACACCCCACATGTGGTTAGCACGCTCAGTCTTGAAATAGGTGTCAAGAACTCGGGTCCTAGATGGACACAAGTGGGCGGTTAACAACCAAATATCAACTATTACCCACCGGTGCCTCTTCATTAATTATATCCATTTTAATATTTAATTAACCAGCTGTAATTAAAACCATGATCATCTTCACCTTTAGGAATATGCCAACCCCCAACATCAGTGGAACATCAACGACGCGAAGCAGCACCTGAGCAAGCGACTACGACTCACAAGGCCAACTTTCTATACAAACAACATGCAATGGGAGGTGTCCAAGGCAATATAAAGGTTGCAAGGATATATAAAGGGTACGGAATCTAAAGCACCATAACATAGATAACCATAGATCAACATGAGCAAGTAAAGACTATAAATATAAAATAGGTAGAAAGGGGGAGAATGCTCGCCTGGAAAAACTACCGAAGGTTCATCCGAAGATCGAGTCGACACTCGCATCAACTCATCGGCATAATCCGTGAAGAAGCAAAGCACTAAAAGAAACACCGAACGCACTATTTAATACTATGGCAGAAGATCGGACATGATGCATGTTATGATGGATGGTATGGCAAGTTAATGTTGAAACTATGTTGAAGAGATAGTATGAGCATGGCATATGGATGATACAACATTGGTGAGGCGTTTTCAACATTAAACCACTAAAGTATAATTTTATTTGGCATATTTTATTCCCATATACCTTGTTTGTTTTATTAATCCTACATGATGCATGATGCAATTCATGACATGGATAGCATATTTGGAATCGTGTCATTTTTCGGATAGATTTAGATATATTATTTGTCGAATTCCGATAAACAGAATAATAGTTATATTTTATTGCATTTTACATAGAAATGGCAAAATTGTTAAGTTTGGCCGGTTAGGATAATTATTTGATTTACTAAAAACGAATTTGAATTAGTTTTTAAATTTAAAACACTTTTCATTTTGAAACATTTTCCAAATTCCAAACAGATTTGAAATTAGGTTTTGAATTTGAATTGAATGGGATTTTGACTTTAGATGGAAAGATTGACTTGGTCAGGGGCTGGAATGGAAAAGGGAAAAAGGGGGGTTTTCCTGATAAATGGTCAAGAACACGTCGAGTTGAACTGATCGAAGCTGAAACTGAATCGCGAGATTGCAGCTAGCTATAGCGATCTTTGCCTGATGATTACGAGATATTCGGTGCTCCGTTTTGCCAACGGTTTGAAGCTGCGTGTAGAGGGAACAAAGGAGAAGAGATAGACTCGAATAAATTTGACGGAGGTCAACTGTGTATGTAGCTAGCTTGAAGGGAACATAGGCAAAAACAATGACGTTGGCTGATAGAAAACTGACGATCGAAAACAACGAAATGTTGTCCACTTCGCCGGATGATTTTGAGAGATTTAGGTGACCAAATCGCGTGCCGTTTGATCCCACTGGAATATGGTTGATCGCACCTTACAGTAGTGTGCTGGATACCGCCGGAAATAAGCTGTGGTGACCATGAAAACTTATAGGAACAGAGGGTGATGTGGGTCGATGGAATGAAGTAGCCCGCGCACGGAACGGACGGCGGACGGCGCGACGTGGTGTGACAGCTGAGCGTGCCGAGGGAAGCAGCAAAGGTTGAAGCATTACATTGGCGTGGAGGTGGAAGCACACAAGCACCCTGCTGAATCAAGGATAGATGCAAAACGAGCTAGCTCACTTGAATCAAATGGTCGTGCAGTCAGTGTAGCGCGTGCGCGGCGACGACCCTGTGCGAGTGGCTTCAGGCTGGCTGGCGTGCGTGCGACGGACGGCCATAGTCTCCGGTGAAAAACAGCAATTCAGAGCGGCGGGAAGACACTTACGTACAACATACGAAGCAGGAGACCGCTGGAACCACATCATCGTGTGGATCATAAGCAGGGGCGCACCGGATAGAGGACCACAACGGGCTTCGCGTCGCTCACCCGCGGGCGACCAAAGCGACGGCCCTCTCTCCCTCCCGTCTCCCACCACACCCTCTCTACCTCCCGCTATCGCCGGCGTGAGCCGCCAAGCAAAGCCCGTTCGGTGCCGGCGGCGACGGCCTTCCCTTACCCGGGGCGGGGAGATCCAGGGCGGGGCGGCGTGAATCCCGGCGCGCGGTGCTACTAGGCGGGAGTCGGCGAGATCTGGCATGGCAATGGCCAGTGAGCGGTGCCACGAGCGGCTCCCTGCATCTAGAGGCGGCGGCTGGTGGTGGGGCTCTCGGCTGTTGCGGCCGAAAGCGGCAGGGCTCGAGCTTCCACCGGCCAGCAGATCTCTCACGGCGGCGGCGGTTTGAAGCTTCTCAAGGCCCTCCTCGACGAACAGGCGGTGCAGGGACGGATCGGAACGGGCCGGACGGTACCGGGCGGAGCTGGCCAGGGCGGTGGCGCCCTAGCCTCGGCCCAGATCTGGGCCCAGACGGGCATGCTGCCCAATGGTTTCAGGGGCTCCGAGGAGATCTCGGAGCCCACCCCTTGGTCCTGGTGGACTGAGGTGCTGGATCCGGGCCGTTGGACCTAGATCTGGTGACCGCCTGGAAGCTCACCTCGGCTGCAGATTTGACTTGCAGGGTTCGCCATTCTGATTTGTCTATGGCATGTTTGGCTGGACTGTCCTAGTACGCATGTTCTGAGGGAGGTGTCGTGGTGGTCTCTGCCACGTGGTTTGTGTGAGATCTTGGAAGTCGGGACGGTGGCCCCCAAAGGTGGACTACGCGAGCGTCTCGACGGCAGGGCGGCGTTGCGGTGGTGATGGCTCATCTCCTTGGACCATGGGGTGGCGCGGAATGGGTATCGGGAGATCCTGGTGGTGGCAGCGCCCAGATCGTGTTTGGAAGCTCGGCTTGAAGATTGGTGGTGTCTGAGATACCGAATGTGGCGAGAGTTTTTTCAGGCGAAAGCCTAGCCCTTCGGCGCCGACAACGGTGGCACCTATGGGTGTCGTGACCCTCTTGGGGGCGTTATTGTGGCAACTCTCGCCCCATTAGAGCTCCGGGTGAAAACCCTAGACCCTCGTGGTCTCGGCGGCGGCGGCGTGGGCGTCGTTACCTTCTTGGAGGCGTTGTCGTGGAGCTTCGGCCTCCTAGTCCCAGCGTCTTTTGTGGCAAGCTAGATGCTTCCTAGGCTTCATTGTAGATTATCTTTGATCTGCTTGTAAGAGGATCTCCTCATCACTTTGTATCTGTTTGGCCGTGTGGCTTTATTTATAAAGCTGGGCGAAAGCCTATTCGAGAGGACCACAATGGAGGCCGATGGCGGCGCGAACAAGGTGTAGCTCAGGCTCGTTGCTCTGACGATGGAACTCTAAAGACAAGTGGTGCAGGAGGTGTGCCTCGACGAGAGGAAGCATGTAGGCCAATGACGACTGGAACGGCGGCGACGACAAATGCACGACAATTCGCGATAGATGCTCGACAAAAAGCTATCATGATAGAGGAAACGGGGGAGGGGGAGACCATGTCTAATAGTTAAAGGGGCTCACCGTGCCACTCCTGACCTAGCACCTAGCTGGATGGGAGGATGATGGCGGCAAGGTCGCAGAGGACGAAGACGACGCTGGCACGCTGCCGCATGTTCATGAGGAAGATGGAGAGTTTCTGACGCTTCTCCATGTCCCAGCTGCTGCACGGCTTCAAAAACTCCAGTAGGATCTCCCGGGTATGGCCAGCTGGATTGGTGGCAGTGGGTAGTGATGGCTATTCACGTGGTTGAGGTGGAGCCTGTTGGGAACCCCAAGAGCAAGATGTGAAGCAGCACAGCAGCAAGTTTTCCCTCAGTAAGAAACTGAGGTTATCGAACCAGTAGGAGGAAGGAAACGTCACACAGGTGTTGTAAGCAATGTGGAGACCTGAACAACACAAACTCAAGACTTTTCCCCAACGAATCAGTGAGGTTGTCAAGCTCACCGGTTTGCTGTAACAAAGGATTAAATGTATGGTGTGGAAGGTAATGGTTTGCAGCAAGTAAACATGTAATAGTGGAAAATGTATCAATGGTAAAGATTGGACCGGGGTCCATAGTTCACTAGAGGTGCTCTCCTTAGATAAACAACATGGTATGAAGGGTAAACACATTATAGTAGGGCAATTGACAGGAACTGAGCAAGGCATAACAATGCAATATCAGATAAAAAGATCCTATGAGATTCGATTGGGCAATACAACAATATACATATGCGGTGACCCAGCATACCACTGCATGGTGTAGTATACTATAGTCATTAACATAACACCAATGAAACACCGTTCACTAGTATTACATCCCTCAGAATGGCATAACAGAAACAGAGCGGGTCCAATACATGGCTAAAGGTTACAACTCACTCTTTACACAAGGTCCAGAGAACACTCTAGATTAAAGAGAGAGAAAGAACTTCTTACGGAGAAGAATCAAAGATAAATAACGCAAGAACTGTTATACTATTAAAACTAGTATTTTAACTATTGGTTTGGCATTGCTGCTATTGCAATGCACTATAGAATTAGGTTCTTTGGCTAGAGATTATATTCCTATCTAATCAGTAACTTTGTCTTCACTTGAGTTGATGTATATGTTGACTTCCTTGACTTTATTGAAGAGATTTAGCTTTGCATGATAAGTCCTGGGGCATAACATGATGTGGTTGTTGTCTATTCCGGCTTCAGAATCTAGCAATGGTGAAGAAGATACTTTGAGTACGAGCGTACTCAGCAAATTCACTAGAAAAGGAGTGTTTGATGCACTATAATTACAGCCACAGACCATAGGTCGTAGGCAATGCAAATTTTTATAAAAATTTCTTCAAAGGTTGCTTTTATTCTGAAAAGCTATGTCCATTAGCTTTTACGGGTTTAACAGAACTTTCATGGAGTTCCTTTCCCGCCGCGTTCGCAGCTCCTTCCTAGAACAGGGAGTAACAAGTTACAGTACTTACACTCTGCAGAGGTGCGTTACTTTACCCATGAGAGATCAACTCTTTATTGCACAACCGGGAAGCTTATTCCCGTCCACAATTCCCTGATGGGAGGCCCAAAAGATGATCCAAGCCAATCACTACCCCCCTCGCGACCTCGCATGCCTCCTTGGTGTACACAATGCCCACATATTGGATTACAGCAATGGTTTGTACAAACCGTTAGATGCCAGAACTATATTGGGACGATGAGGGTTCCCACCCATATGCTGCATATCCTCTACGAATTACCAATTAATATGCACGCTTTGAGGATAACATCCATGACCTGCACATCCAGCTTCATGCGAGAGGAAGAAGATACAGTAGACTTCTCCGTCCCATTCCAAATCTCATGGTCAACGCGTAATATACGGTGCAAGAATCACTGGCGACATTGGTTGTTATGTCCTAGGTGAGATAGTTCTGAACAGTGGTATTCCAACTATCAGATTTAATAGATTAGCTGATCACCCTGGATCAGTAACCAATAGTTCACATTATGATCGAAAATAGTGTTTTTAGACCTTTGTCAAATGCAGGTGATAACAACATTGGATTTGTAAAATACTTTTACAGAAAATAATCAAAGGACATGAGCAAGTGTGAACTTTCCTTTTGTGATTGCAAGATTATGCACTCACGGTCTTCGAGTCAGTATAAGATCCAAAATCTGAAATCAGCATCATTGGTCCGATAAGGACTAATGTTTAAAGAAGCAATATGCTTTTATGCATAAGTAATGTGATGCACGTTCTAAACACAAATCCTGGGGATAACGTGTGTCCCAGGGTTTGGATTCCGGAAATGGTTACTTTAGAATGTGTTGTCCTTTTAGATAAGTTTCACACTTGTGCTTCTTATTAGGGCTTGTGAGTGTGTGTGAACAACACATATTTATGTAGCAATATACACCTATGAAATGCTCTTCAAGATTGTTTATACTTTAATTTTTTATCTTCAAACTTGACTTTATAAGTATAGTCATTTATAAATAGCTTAAGTGTTATTGCTCCTAGGCATACAAGTGAAGTATGAAGTAAGGTGATTTTGATTATTTGTCATACATTGTCTAAAGTGGCAAAACGAATAACTTTTGAAGAATAAATTCCTTTTCTAAGGTTTAAACAATCTTTGTGGTTATGTATTGGTGGTTGATGTTATTTGTGTTCGCCTGATTATTTTTGGCTTGAGATGCTTATAACTTAACTTGTTCAGATCAAAGTTAACTATAAAACATATAGTAATGTTTATAGTATTATATTTAAATTCTTGGAGACTAAAGTTAACTTTAAAATATAGATAGTTTTGAAAGTATGATACTTATAACATTTGTATCTTGTGTATCTGGAATGTTTCCTTTAGGTTACTTAATATTGGTGATTCTTTTACTTAGTGTAGTGGTTTCTTGATTTTATAATGGAGTAGTATAATTTACCTTTTATAAATGAGTGGTTATAGTTTATAAACCAAAATATAATATTACTTAACTACTTATGGATTTATTATAGTGTGGTGGTAGTTTCTGTAATCTGCTGGTTAAAGTAGATAGGAATGCTCTGATTTATTCACAAGTTGTTCTTTAAGGTTTTTATTATGAATAGGAATCCTTTTAGAATGTAGTCTTCACTTAAGGTTGAAGATAATTCTAAAATAAAAACATTTATAATGTTTTAAACCATCATGGTTTCATATTATTAACATTTAAAATTAATACTATTTATGATACTTAATTTACTCATTTTAGGAATATTAATAAATTTTATTTATCCTTATATGAATTATTAATGAAGTAAATAAGTTTAAATTTGAGTTATTAAAATATTTGAATTTTTTAACTCAAAAGTAGAATATTAGATTTTTAACATGTAGATATTATTTTTGTGATCATTTTGGTATATTACATTTATTTTTGTGATTTATAAATAGTAAGATATGATTTTTATAATTCTTATTACTTTATAATTACTTAATAAATAATGAATATTTAATTAAGTGAAATAATAATGCATAATTATGGTTTCAAATTATAATTTTTATTTTTCTAAGATTTTTGGTATTTTATTTATATTGCTAACATTTAAAATTATTAAAATATGAATTATCAAAGTTTTATTACTTATAAAACCTTTATTAAATAATATTCATTTAAATAATAATCATAATAATTTTTTATAATAATTTTAAGTTGTAGATTTTATATATCTACAAATTTTCATATATTATACACATTTTTCTGAATTATAAATCAAAAGTTATTAATTAAACAAGATTTAAGCATTTATTTGATTTCTGGAATATTATTAATTAAATTTATAACATTTTATTTATTTTTTAAACAGGAAATACTTAGGTTTAGAAAATGTATTTTGTTACTGACCCGTGGGCCATTGTCCACCTCAGCTCTTAGGTTTAGAAAATGTATTTTGTTACTTACCCTCTCTCTACTCCTAGTCGATGACACATGGGCCCAAGGCCATGTCATCAGCCACGCGAGACAAAGACTAGTCAAACTAGCTGACGTGGTTCGAACCTGAGGTGAGCATGACGTCACACGAGTTGATCCTCACTGGTTGAGGATCAATCGATTGATCTGGTGCATGCGTGGGGCTATGGCTAGGTTTGTTGGACAGAGGAGATCGAGGCGAACCTATTGGTGGTGGCGCCGCCCCTATTTGGTCACCGGAGGTCAACCGGCGACGAGCTCATACAGGGGTGCTTGCGGTCGATCACGGTGGCGTGGATTTAGGAAGCAAACGAAAGATTTTCGCATACTAGGAGATTCAGTGACTCACCAGGAACACGATGGTGTGCTTGGTTTGGCGAGGTGCGGTCGGAGACGCCGGCGAGGTCGACGAACAGCTTCGGGAACGAGGGTTCGATTGGGTTGATTCACGCCTTCTCCGCTAGTGCGAGTTGGGGCCAACGGACGAGAAGAGCACGGCGGTCTCCACCGTGGTCTTACATGGCCGAGGCGAGCACGGAATCGCCGGCTCCAACTCACCTCCGAGCTAGGGTTCTCGGGTCAGAAGAAGAAATGGAGAGAGAGAGAGAGAGCTGCAGAGGGGGAAATTGAGGATGAGGACGAGCAAGGACGTCGTGGTGGCCTCCTTATCCCCTCCTGTCGACGGTGGCGTTGATCTTGGTGAAAGGACGATGATGACGTCATCGAGCAGCGGCGAGCTCCTCCAGCGAGCTATCTGTGTGCGTGGGTATGACGACGTGCTGTCTTGGAGATAACCCCTGGCGTTTCTTTCCTCTCAACCCGCAGTCCTCCCCTAGCCCCACTCGTCAGTCATAGATGAGAAAGAATTGGGCTGGCTGTTGGGCTTTTGTGGGCTGCACATGGGCGTCAGATAAGTACAGAGGTGTTGGGCCACGGCCACGTAATGTTTTTTTTGTTTTCTCTTTTATATTTTCTATTTTCATTTTCATATTTGAATTTGATTTATATTTTAAACTTTTCTTTGTAGTATTTATTTGCTAGATAATTGCAATAATACTAAAATATATTTAGTATCATTTGTGAACTTTTATTATATAATCTTTTTGTATTTTTTTATTTACTCAATATGAACCCCTTTTAATAATTTGTAGAAACTTTTCTTATTATTTTTATCTCCTCTTTTAGTTATGGATTTCTTGAATGATGTATTCTTATTTGTTTATAAGACTTAACTCTAATTGGCTCAGAGTTTGAATATAAATTTTTATATGTATAATGATCCTATATCATTATTTGTTGCATGAAATATGAAAGAAATTAATATGGTTCTTACTACTTCCATTAATTTGGAAAATAACAATGTATATATTCTATTATGATAAACAAAGAGGTTTATGATTTTGGATTATGATTATTTACCATAGGGTTTAGGTTTTTTTTAATATACTTAGACTCCTTTATGGATGTGGTTAAAGATTCAATAACTAAGCATATTTTTTCTGTTTGGGATATTTGATGACATCACCTTTAGTACTTGAAAGTTATATCTTGAATGTTTTATGGAAATGAATTGATAAAGATACTCCTAAGCCCATTTAATTATGATGGTTGGAATTGTCAGAGATGTGTTTATGTGATTTGTTGTAGGGAAATGTTCCTATCAAGTCATATAGATATAAGATGAGGAAATCTTAATATGAAATGGATATTATACTTGGTTTTAAGATTTAGAGTTGATTGTTTACCAATAACTACTATCTTCCATAATTCATAATTCTAGACTTCTTATTAAGGAATTCCTTTCCTAGATATACTACCTTTTTCTATCTATCATCATGATTAACATGATGAGTTTTACTTCATAGTACTATTCTCATTCACTGATTAACCTTCTAAACTCATGGATGAATCAAATGAGTTTGATACTAAAGTATTTCATAACTTCCTCATATCCTTGCTTGGTTGTATTTACTACTCTACTGTTGATAGCCTTCCATCCAACAAATAGTTCCCTCAAACTCTACTCATAATCTTCCTTAATCAATCATTACTAATGTATCTCTATTACCTTTTTTCTAAAATTGACTATCCTTTAAGATGAATAACATCACTTCTATAACTCTATGCTATACTAGCTTTAATTGAATAATATCATCCTATATTCACTTTACTCCAACCCTAAATTATATTTATGTGGCTTGCAATGACTACTCTAGGATAACTTATCTCTACTAAGGTTCCAATCATGTTCTACCCACCAGTATTACTTATACTAAATATAAGCATTCAATATTGGTGGCTAAAGCATCACCATTATAATCCTTTAATCATTTATTGCTTAAGTTCTTAGTTGGCTAAGCAAGGCTTTATCAATCCTACTTTTCCATTGCCTTGAAATTATCTTCTTAGTATCTCATATTGGATTAAGGTTATTAATGGACTATACCCTCTTTAAAAGATTTAATTAGATGTTATGATAAGATCAAGAAATAGTAGATAAAGGATTGATAGTTAAAGAATTTGTGAATCAATGGGGAATTACCCAACATTGATGATCAACAGATATTAAGATAAGTTTCCATAAAGATTGCTATAGAAAGAAAGATATTTAGTGGATGATCTTGACTTAGTCTATTTTCAACTCCAACTCATTAAAGAGGTTAAGGTTAGGTATTATTAGGATACTCATAGTAAGAATAGATAAGAATAAGATAGGTCCGCATTAATCATTGCATTTTTATTATTTTAGTGGTAATCTTAACTTAGTATTCATAGGTTGATGTGATGAATAGTATGATATGATCCCTTAAGTATCATATATGAATCATTTAAGCAATGTGTTATGAGTGACATTCTATTATATCTGGTCTACCCTTAGACCAAATTATGTTTTAACCAAATAAGGTTTTATCAAAGGTCATATTGAAACTTATCGCAGTTATCTTGACGATCTACTTCAATTCCATCAAGTTAACAGAAGCTTTAATCAATTTGACATGTTCTGTTTTAAAAGCACGAAAATTATTCAGATTTTCTATGCATGAATGCAATGCACACATATAGGTTCATCTTATTTGTAAGCTCTAATGCTGGGATGTTACAGACTCTCCCCCTTAAAATAAACTTCGTCCTCGAAGTTCGCAAACACTCACGTTTCGGAGTAAGGAATTGACTTGTAGTGGTTGCTACATTCTCCACTCCATGATGACCTTAAATGGAATTAATTGTAGTATTCCATAACCTGATTAGATATTCTAATCCAATTCTTTTTATTTAATCATAAAACTTTATTACTATTTTAACTATAGTTTAGAGGGTATCCTTAAAACAAGTTTTAAGTTTCTATATGCCCGTGTTTGTGGTCAAAATACTATATTTCTATTCCTGTCATAGTATAGTTGATATTGGTACTCCTTCCAATTTTGGATTTGAACTCAATTTGTCCATACCAATTGGATACTTGCCCAATTAGGTATTCTATATTACTTCTTAAGGTTTTTAAATAATCTTTCATTATTACCTATAGTACTTTCTTCAACTTTCATTCGTAATATCTACTCTCCCCCTTAGGTTTTACTAATAGTCTTTAAACTACATACATAGAGACCATTGGTTCTTAAACTAGAATGTTGGTCTCTGTTCGGCTTATATTTTACCGGTTTAGGGTCTGATGAAAGATTATACGGTGTATCCACATAGTTATGGATCTCCGAAGAAAATCTTTCAGCACTATATGTCGTACTTTCTATTGGACATTTTCGCTGGGGTAAGTCTAACTTTGCGAAGCTTCTCAAAAGACGATCGACTTTAAATTTTTATACTTCCTTAGGTCTTACTTAACTTAGGCCAAATTTTATGCTCTTTATGCAACTTTTAAGAAGATCTGGGTAACTATGTTAACCAAAGACCAGTTGTGGTCAAAATACCAACCGTGGATCAGAATACCGACTAGGAATTAAATACCAATGGCAGATCATTCTGGGTGGTAGGTATTACCTTACAGTTTTCGACTTACAACTGGCATTCTCTCCGAATTGTCAGAGCTTGCATATCCTTTTGGTTCCAAGGCATCTTCTTGGTACTTTTTCATGATACCTCCATGAACTTGGTACAACTCTTTCATTAACTTCTTAGCATATTACCTACTTTGAATGGTCTTTCAGTTTATCATATATTGTTGCTCCCTACATCTTCTACACCAGACTTTCTTCCTAAGTTGGCCAAAAATGACCTATGCTCTATCTATCCTCCAAATGGTGTTAATACCCCTTATATCCTACTTCATCCTTCAAGTCAGTCTTCCTTATGATCTTCGAAACTCGTCACTCCCTTACACGAATTCCCGTTTCTATCTAGGTCTATAACATCAAGTAATAACTGGGTGTTACATCATGCATTTGCACACCTAATTAAACTTGATGTACAGATCTAGTCAATCAAGAAGATCCAATAAGATCCAAAAGTCGATAACAACAAAACATATACCATGTATTACACATAGGTTTTAAATAAATTACAAATGTACTAGATGTTCCAACGGTTTGCTCCATACCTATTTACACAACTATCTTACAAGAACTTCTTGTTCTTGTGGATATATCCTGACTTATTTTGGCAAACCCTTCAAACTACAATATGCATTACCCTCTATATACATTATTCAAACCCTCATTCCTTGGGATGTCGTTCCTTTCTTACTTTCATCCTCCTCTAGTGCTTCCTGGAATTCTGTCCATGATGACGTGAAGTCCTACGACTTCCTTCTAGAGCATAAGAGCATCCAGGAGGTGCGTATTCTTGGTTATAAGTACCGAGACTGAGATTAGTCATTTAAAAATGACTAGAGTTGGCATAATCTTCTATAGAATATTCCGGGTTTTTCCGACAACGCTTCCTCATAGTAAGTTGGTTCCTTAGCTTTTTCTTGGATCCAGTCATATATATTGGTGTAGTAGCTATCGGAATACTCTTCTAAGTTGATTGGATTAGTATTACCCCCATATGGTCCATAAGGCTCTCTATGGTTATAGTTGATCTCTTCTTCAATACCTGTATCACAAGGTATAGGATTTCCTATGGTTCTACCTTGAGATTCTATTTCCCATCCATACTTGTTGGGCTCATGGTTATATGAAATAACTCTATTCCATTCCTGTTGTTCAGAGTTGTACTTGGTCCATAGGTCTTCAGGTGGCTTGAAGTCATTTTGGTAATAGGCATAATTTTCCGAGTTTGGGTTATCAAACTCAGTTTCCACATACACTTCTCCTGAAGGTATGTATTTAGGATGCCTAGCTTCTTTATCTAGCTTCTTCCTACGAGCCATTGCTTTATCATGATCAGTAAAATCCTCAATGACCGTATCCAACTCCTGAACTAAGACTTGGTGAGTGTTATGATAAGTGTTTAGCAAAGACCGATAACGATCCATATACTCTACAGCTAGAGTAGGTTCAGCTTGGACTAAGGTAGAGTGATCTAACTCATGTTCTGAGTTTGAGGTTTCATGTGGTATAATGGTGTGAGTACTACCTTCTAGAGCTTGGGACTTTTGTTCTCGGATTATGGTTATGGCTGCTGCTATGGAAATCTGATATGCAGATGCCATGCACCTTGCCTCTCCTGATGGCATTTCTCCCTTAAGTCCTAACTTCTTGGGTAACATGATCATGACACGATATTTAGCTAATACCTGCCCATCATAGTAACTGTAAATCTTGACCAAAAGTCTCAATTCACATTCCAAACTCCATAGAAGTTGTCGGAGATTGTCTGTCCAATCCCCTCCGTAGTCATCCAACGTCCTGTTCATCACTTGAACATTCCGGGGTGGATATCGAGGTGCCATGTGGAACTGTAGATAAGAAATTATCATCAGTCACATAGAGTTAAAACTCTTGGGTAATGATCAGAATTGAAATCATATAAAAGAGTTATCGCACTAGTAACATAACAGGATTATTCTCAAGTGAATATCCCTCATATCACTAGAGAACTCTTTATTATCACTAGGATGTGTTCTACAGGTTCTACCCATTTACTAGGTTTCCAACCTAAGGTCAAAGCATATGCTCTGATACCAACTGCGGTGACCCAGCATACCACTACATGATGTAGTATACTATAGTCGTTGACATAACACCAATGAAACACCGTCACTAGTATTACATCCCTCAGAATGGCACAACAGAAACACAGCGGGTCCAATACATGGCTAAAGGTTACAACTCACTCTTTACACAAGATCTAGAGAACACTCTAGGTTAAAGAGAGAGAAAGAACTTCTTATGGAGAGAATCAAAGATAAATAACGCAAGAACTATTATACTATTAAAACTAGTATTTTAACTAAGGGATTGGCATTGCTGCTATTGCAATGCAATACAGAATTAGGTTCTTTGGCTAGATATTATATTCCTATCTAATCAGTAACTTCCTCTTCACTTGAGTTGATGTATATGTTGACTTCATTGAAGAGCTTTAGCTTTGCATGATAAGTCCTGGAGCATAACTTGATGTGGTTGTTGTCTATTACGGCTTCAGAATCTAGCAAGGGTAAGAAGATACTTTGAGTACGAGTGTCCTCAGCAAATTCACTAGAAAAGGAGTGTTTGATGCACTATAACTACAGCCACGGACCATAGGTCGTAGGAAATGCAAATTTTCATAAACATTTCTTCAAAGGTTGCTTTTATTCTGAAAAGCTATGTCCGTCAGCTTTTATGGGTTTAAAAGAACTTTCATGGAGTTCCTTTCCCGCCGCGTTCGCAGCTCCTTCCTGGAACAGGGAGTAACAAGTTACAGTTCTTACACTCTGCAGAGGTGCTTTACTTTACCCATGAGAGATCAACTCTTTGTTGCACAACCGGGCAGCTTATTCCCGTCCACAATTCCATGATGTGGGACCCAGAAGATGATCCAAGCCAATCACTGCCCCCTTCGCGACCTCGCATGCCTCCTTGGTGTACACCATGCCCACATATTGGATTACGGCAATGGTTTGTGCAAATCGTTAGATGCCAGAACTATCGTGGGACGATGAGGGTTCCCACCCATATGTTGCATATCCTCTACGAATTACCAATTAATATGCACGCTTCAAGGATAACAGCCACGACCTGCACATCCGGCTTCATGAGAGAGGAAGAAGATACAGCTGACTTCTCCGTCCCATTCCAAATCTCATGGTCAACATGTAATATACAGTGCAAGAATCACTAGCGACATTGGTTGTTAAGTCCTAGGTGAGATGGTTCTGAACAGTGGTATTCCAACTGTCAGATTTAAAAGATTAGCTGATCACCCTGGATCAGTCACCAATAGTTCACATTATTATTGAAAATAGTGTTTTTAGACCTTTGTCAAATGCAGGTGATAACAACACTGGATTTGTAAAATACTTTACAGAAAATAATCAGAGGACATGAGAAAGTGTGAACTTGCCTTTTGTGATTACAAGATTATGCAGTCACGGTCTTCGAGTCAGTATAAGATCCAAAATCTGAAATCAGCATCATTGGTCCGATAAGGACAAATGTTTAAATAAGAAATATGCTTTTATGCATAAGTAATGTGATGCACGTTATAAACACAAATCCCGGGGATAACGTTGTCCTAGGGTTTCGATTCTGGAAATGGTTACTTTAGAATGTGTTGTCCTTTTAGATAAGTTTCATAGTTGTGCTTTTGTTATCGCCATATTTTGGCCAAAGGAGGAGATGGGCCGTAATCAAGATGGGCTTGGAAGATACATATATGCAACGTGTTGTTGAATCGGCCTTGTGCGTGGAATTGGGCTAAATTGCCCGTGTATCTTATGTTGTAGTAGGTTACGTTTCGGTGTAAGTAAAGAGATAGGATTGCTAGGTTTATTCCAAAGATAGGAAGTCTCCGGACTATAAATATGTACCTAAGGTTATTGAGAAAAGGAGGACGATCACGTTCACAACAAACACAATCTCGGCGCATCGCCACCCCTTGTTTCTAGGGTTTTCTTTCGGGTAAGTGTCATGCTGCCTAGATCGCATCTTGCGATCTAGGCAGTATCTACTTATGCGTTATTTGGTGTTACTCGTGCTGAAGCCTTGTTGATGGCGAGTAATACTTTTATCATAGATTTGTTTAGGCTAGCATCGGTACTTTCTGCTATGATTGCTTAAGCTATGCCGCCTTTGCTTATCTCGCTGCCTTTACACCTTTTTGGGTATAAGGGTAGCATCTTGCTTGATCTTTATTCAGTCGATTTGATCCGTTATAGTTTTGCCTTGCTTTCCAAGGTTTAGTTTGATATCCACGTAGTCAGGCCTTGCAAACGGGTTGAACGATCTAGTAATACGAAAAGATATGGTTTGCTAATTCGAGAGGAGTTGTTCCGGGAATTGACTTTACGTCGGTTGTTAGGCCTTCTCTAGGGTTAGTTTTCTATCCTCTTTTGTATTTACCAGGCTCAATTACGTGTAGGATGTTCCAATTACGTGGTGAAAACATTAAACTGTCGTAGATCGATTTAGCTTGTATTGATAAAGCAAAACCCCATGTTATCATAGATCTAATGCAGAACCATGGGATAATCGGCTCCAAGAGCCGATTCACAGGGAAACCTGAAAGCCGGTCACGGCTTGAATTTTACGTATGTTTGTTTGCCATGCAGGAAACCAATCGAAGCAATCTTTCACCTTCCTGATCAGGTATAGGTCAGGTGGCACGCCCTGGAACCAGCCAGGACATGTGCCGGAGTTTTGCGGGCCATTGCCCGAGGGACCAGGGCCCACCAGCAGTCCTGGGAGCCTCCCGGCTCTCCGTGTTGCCCGTCGCTGCTCGCCGGTGGGTTTTGGCAGGCAACACATTCTGGCACGCCCGGTGGGACACTTTCAACAACGTCTACATCAACATCCGACGCTGCGATGGAGAACAGACCGGTCACGTACGACGATCTGCCTGAGGAGCACAAGGCGAAGTATGATGATATCAAAGCTCTCTTCAAAGCCGATCTCATCGGCTCTTTTGAGAGGACTCGTAAACATGGTATCAGGTGGAGAGGGTTTTCACCTGAAGGTGCTCTTGATGAGGTGGATCTGTCTGTTCCTTCAGAGGAGCGCACCAGAGCTCTGCGACAGGAAGTCAATTACATGGTGGCTCATTCTCTTCATCGCCATTCTGAGAGCCTAGTGAACGCTTTCGAGCGTGTCGCGGTTCGCGTAGTTCAGGAGATCATGAAACATCAGTACTCTCCGTCGGGGCCTACTCTAGGGACTCACCAGGGAGAAAGGCCACTCCAGACTCGGCCACAGCTGCCATTCACGCTTGCAGCTCCGGAGCCGCCAGGGGCACCGGCGTACGTCGTCTACAAGGTTGGAGGTGACCCTGGCGATTACCAATTCCTGTTTGAACCACCTAAAGAGATCCCACATGGATATGTGTGCACCTACGCGCCGGACTGCAATAACCTGACGCGCACGAACCAGGTGGCAACTGCAGGGATTTCTGGAACAGGAGTTTCTGGAGCAGGGGCTTCGGGAGAAGGTATTTCCGGAGCAGGGATGTCTGGGATGGACGCGGATAAACAGGCATGGCTAGCCAAGTACGCCACCGGAGCGAGTTCTGAGAATTTAGCCCCTGCAGCTCAAACGGTGGAGCAAATTCGTACCATCTTGAGAGACCAGTTCGGCTTCGTGCCGAAGAGAAGGACAATCGGCTATTCTAAGCCGTACCCCAACGAGTTTGATCTGATTCCGCTGCCACCCAAGTATCGACTCCCTGAGTTCTCAAGGTTTAGCGGATCAGAAGGGTCGAGCTCGATCGAGCATGTGAGCCGATACCTGGCACATTTAGGCATGATTTCAGCATCGGATCAGTTACGCGTAAGGTTCTTTGCGCAATCTCTGACAGGACCAGCTTTTGGGTGGTACACCTCGTTGCCACCGGATTCGATCCAGACCTGGAAGCAACTGGAGGAACAGTTCCACATTCAGTATCATTCAGAAGCTACCGAGGCTGGCATTGCAGATCTGGCACAGGTGCGGCAAAAGCGGGGAGAAACGGTAGCTGAGTACATTCAATGTTTCAGGACTATCGAGAACCGATGTTATTCGGCTCGTTTGACTGAGAAAGAAGCGGTCGAGCTGGCAGTGTTGGGTCTCTCAGCACCTATCAAGGATCTGGCTTTCCAAGTAGAGTACAATTCATTGGCGCACATGGCCCAGAAGCTGACAATGTATGAACAGCGCCACCCTGAGTTGTACCAAGACAAGTTCAAACGTCCGATAAGCCTGGTCGATACAGAAGAAGAGGATCCTACACAAGACCAGGAGGTGGCCGTGGCTGAATGGGCTCGGGGGGCAGATCCTGTGTCCTGCAAATGGGTAAAACAGCAAGGGCCTGCAAAAGGGTTCGACTTCGACGTGAGAAAAGCTGAGCAGATATTCGATTTACTGCTGAAAGAAAAGCAGCTGAAGTTACCCGAAGGCCACAAAATCCCTACGGCTCAAGAGATGAACGGGAGACCTTACTGCAAGTGGCATCACTCGTTCACCCACACCACCAATGACTGCAAAGAGCTACGTCGCCAGATCCAAACGGCGATAGAACAGGGCCGTCTGATCCTTGGGCAGTTCGCCATGAAAGTAGACACAAACCCATTTCCCGGCGTCAACATGGTAGAACACAGCCAGTCCACGAGGCGTCAGTTGGATTTCTCGTTCGATGTTAATATGGCAGGACCTGTGTACCACCATGGCACATATAAGGAGGAAGACGGTCGCTCTCGGGGCAGAGAAAGAGAGGAGGCCGGTCCACGTGACCGGCCCCGTTATGATGACAGGCGGTATTTGACCGAGGAGCAAGTGAGAAGCGTGCGATATCAGAAGCCACACTCCACACACCTCCTTAGCAAGTATGAGCGTCAGTATGACCGACGTCGCCGGCACGATAGAGATGATGAAGGATATGAGCACCTCGCTAACAAAAAGTCGAAGGAAAAAGAAGGCGTGGACAAACATTGGGATTGTCCTTTCTTCAAGCATTGCTGGGATGCCGGAATGAGCTGATTGCCTACAATCGACAACTGCCCAGAATGTGGACAGCAGAAGGATGACACAGGTCCAGTCTCAGTGTTTAAGCGCCTAGGGCCTCTCCCCCCTCGAGCAAAAGACCTCGAGGAGCCAATGGGTGGAAAAGAAGAAGACAGATATCACCGGCCAAGGTGGTGCCCCGATGGACTCAGGCACACCCAAAAGCGTCGAGTGCAGCGGCTGCCTAACTTGGAGGAAGCCGAAGCGCAGTACCTCCACGCTTTAAGGAAGGCACGGCCCGATCTGGCCGCGAAAGTACAGCAAACCTTGGAGACGGAGGCTCGTCCGAAAAGAAAAGAATGGCGCCCCAAACCAGTAAAAGCCGATGCGAAGACATCGGCTGGCACAAACATGGTGTTCACACTTCCGTCAGAGTTCTGTGCTCCAAGAGCCAAAGAACTACCAGTAGCACAGCTTGACTGCGGCCCACGGCCGGTTATCTTTGAAAAGCCACAAGAGAAGGGCTACAAACATCTGAAAGCTCTGTACCTGCGAGGTTATATCAATGGGCAGCCTATCCGCAAGATGTTGGTTGACACCGTAGAAGCAGTGAATATAATGCCATACTCCATGCTACGGCGTTTGGGACGCTCCACTGCAGATCTGATCAAAACCAACGTAACGTTAAGCGACTTCAACGGCCAAACTTCAGAGACGCAAGGCGTTCTGAATGTGGATCTGACCGTGGGCAGAAAAACCATCCCTACGTCATTCTTCATCGTTGACAGCAAAAGCACCTATGCTGTCTTACTGGGGAGGGATTGGATTCACGCCAACTGCTGCATTCCATCCACGATGCACCAGTGCTTGATACAGTGGGATGGAGATGAAGTGGAGGTCATTCATGCAGATGATTCGATCGAGATCTCCATAGCTGGCATGAACATCTGGGAGGCAGGAGACCAAGAGCCGATCTCTGGAGTAAGTCTAGACGGCTGTGAGCGCATTGAAGCTACAAAAAACGGGGTGAGGCTGGTCTTATCCACCGGCCTGACAGAGTAGCAAAGTCCACGATCATACGTGGTAAGGCCGATCCCTGCGACCGACCACAAAAAATAAAAAGCAGCAATCTTACGACAAACAGGTCATGCAGTCGTAGCAGGGAGGTTCCCTGCCATTGTAGAGCACAGATAAGTTGTAAACCTTCCTTGACTAATGCAATAAAAAAGGGGGCCGATTCCGGCAATCGGCCCAAACTATCTTTGTTATCCTCACCAGCTGTTTGCCCCGTGTTTAGCATCGATTTAACAGGTGACGGAAAGCTAGGGTATGGATTTACATCCGCTGATGAGCTAGAGGAGATTGACATCGGTCCTGGGGATAAGCCAAGACCAACATTTATCAGCAAGAAGTTAGATCCGAATCTGCGGGGTCCGATGATAGCTTTGTTGAAAGAATATCCAGATTGCTTTGCCTAGGATTATACAGAGATGCCCGGGCTAGACAGGAACATCATTGAGCATCGACTCCCGCTTAAAAAAGGATTTCGGCCATTCCAGCAGCGAGCACGACAGATGAAGGCCGAAATTTTGAAAGAAGTCAAGAAGGAGATCGAGAAAATGTTGACAGCCAAGTTAATCAGGCCATGCAGGTATGCTGAGTGGATTTCTAGTATCGTACCTGTAGAGAAAAAGGATGGCCGCTGGCGTGTTGCCATAGATTTTCGGGATCTCAATAGAGCTACTCCGAAGGATGAGTATCCGATGCCGGTAGCAGAGACATTAATCAACGCAGCCGCTGGTCATAAAATCTTGAGCTTCATAGATGGCAATGCCGGTTACAACCAAATTTTTATGGCTCCGGAAGATATACACAAGACTGCATTCAGAGTCCCAGGTTCGGTGGGGTTGTTTGAATATGTAGTCATGACGTTTGGACTGAAGAATGCCGGCGCCACATACCAAAGAGCCATGAATTACATCTTCCATGATCTGATCGGCAAGCTGGTGGAAATTTATATCGATGACGTGGTGGTCAAGTCAGCTTCAGTACAAGGACACTTGGACGATCTGCGACACATCCTGGACCGAACAAGGAAATTCGGCCTACGGATGAATCCAAAGAAGTGTGCCTTCGGTGTGACGGCCGGTCAGTTCTTGGGTTTCTTGGTCCATGAACGAGGAATTGAGATCGGCCTGAAAAGTCAGGAGGCAGTGCGAACAATGAAGCCACCTACCACAAAGAAAGAACTGCAGTCTCTCATCGGCAAAATCAACTTCGTCAGAAGATTCATCTCCAATCTGTCAGGAAGAATAGAGCCGTTCATGGGACTGGTGAAAATTAAATCTGATGAAGAATTCTGCTGGGGGACAGAGCAACAACGAGCCTTCGACGAAATCAAAGAATATCTAACGAAGCCGCCAGTATTGGTTCCGCCCCAGCCGGATAGGCCGTTCTACATTTACTTATCAGTAGCTGACACGTGCATCGCCTCGGTGGTGGTGCAGGTTTATGATGGTCTGGAGCGAGTTGTGTTTTACATCAGCAGAAGGATGATCGACGCAGAGACAAGGTACCCTGAGATCGATAAGTTGTGCCTCTGCCTGTTTTTCACCTGCACCAAGCTGCGCCACATCTTGCTCTCGGCAGAGATTATCATTATATGCAAATCAGATGTCATAAAGCACATGCTGTCGGCTCCTATGTTGAAAGGCCGACTCGGCAAATGGATGTTTGCATTATCGGAATTTGACATCCGGTACCAACCTGCGAAAGCGGTTAAGGGTCAGGCATTAGCCGACCTTATTGCTGAAAGGATCAACACTGATATAGCAGCACTGTCTATACGAGCGTGGGCTATGTTTTTCGATGGATCGGTTTGTGATGATGGTTGCGGCATTGGCATTCTACTCGTGTCACCCCGGGGGGCAACATATTCCTTCTCCATCAGGCTAGCTACCCCGTGCACCAACAACGTCGCCGAGTATGAGGCGATACGCAAGGGAATGGAGTTGCTCATAGAAGCTGGGGCAGAGGCACTGGAAATTTTTGGAGACTCCAAATTGGTGATTTCCCAGCTCACGGAGGAATACAAGTGTGAGAGCGAGTCGCTCTTCCCATTATGGTTGCAATGCCGTGAGCTCATGGCACAGTTCCGGTACATAAACTTCACCTGGATCCCGCGATCGCAGAATACAGAGGCAAATGATCTCGCACAAATGGCTTCAGGCTACAAGGACGTAGCAGAGGGAACTGATGTTCAAGTTCAGTTCCTGGAGACGGACGACTGGAGAGCCGATATCTTCAATTACTTGAAAGATTCGGCTCGGGGGGCACCTAAACGGATAAGGTACAAGGCCATGAAGTACGTGCTTATCGGGGACGACATGTTCTACAGGACCCTGGAAGGGTTGTTGCTCAAATGTCTAGGGCCAACCGAGGCCAATCGGCTCCTGCACGAGGTACACGAAGGCGCCTGTGGAACTCACCAATCGGCTCACAAGATGAAATGGTTGATCAGGCGATCAGGGTTTTATTGGCCCACCATGCTTGAGGACTGTTTTAAGTACTACAAAGGGTGTCAAGCATGTCAGAAATTTGGAAAAATTTAGATGGTGCCCGCGTCAGCAATGAACCCCATCATCAAACCTTGGCCATTACGAGGTTGGGGCATGGATATGATTGGCAAGATCAATCCTCCATCAAGCAAAGGCCACATGTGGATTTTGGCCATTACGGATTATTTCACTAAATGGGTTGAAGCCGTCCCAATGAAATCAGTGAGCTCAAAGGATGTTATCGATTTTGTGAAAGAACATGTTATTCATAGATTCGGGATCCCCCAAACGATCACGACCGATGGAGGTTCGGTCTTCACTTCTTACGAGTTTAGAGAGTTCTGTGAGGACACGGGAATTAAGCTGATCCGATCATCTCCGTACTATGCTCAAGCAAATGGGCAAGCTGAAGCGTCCAACCAGAGCCTTATCAAGCTGATCAAGAGGAAGATCGATGAGCACCCTAGGCGTTGGCACGAGGTTTTGTCAGAGGCTTTATGGGCTTATCGCATGTCATGTCATGGAGCGATAAAAACCTCGCCATACCATCTAGTCTATGGACAAGAAGCCGTATTGCCCTGGGAAATTACGGCTGGATCGAGGCTGTCACCTTTCAGAACGATCTAACGACTGAAGAATATACGGCCCTGATGAGTGACAGTGTTGAGGATTTAACGGAGCTTAGGCTGTGGTCGCTTGAGAAAATCAAAGAGAACAAGGCCAAGGTAGCTCGTGCATATAATAAGAAGGTGAGACCGAAGGAGTTCCACGTTGGCGATCTGGTATGGGAAGCTGTGTTGCCATTAGGGACTAAGGATGCAACATATGGTAAATGGTCTCCAAATTGGCACGGGCCATACAGGGTCGATCAGGTTTTAAGAGGGAACGCGTACGTGCTTGAGGAGCTGGACGGCGTAAAATTCCCAGTGGCTGTCAACGGCCAACATCTCAAGAAATATTTCCCAAGCATGTGGGATGATGGACAGTGAAATGTGGGGGCCGATACATGAAATCGGCCAAAAAAAAGGGAAATATATAGCCGATGCACAGTCATCGACTCTAGAGGTTCAAACTGTTACAAGCAGATGCCAATTTACATAAAGAAGCTACTGAAGAAATGCCTCGAAGGCGTGGAGGGCGTCAGCACGGACACGATCCACCTCGGCGATCTCGGCTTCGTCATCTTCGT
Source organism: Avena sativa (assembly GCA_916181665.1). NCBI lineage: Eukaryota > Viridiplantae > Streptophyta > Magnoliopsida > Poales > Poaceae > Avena > Avena sativa. Next base: position 14,297,783 of record OV702280.1, on the reverse strand, counting down.
CCTTGCCCGTCACTAGCTGCTTGTTCAAGGCACGTATTTCTGCCAGATCGGTCTTCAGTTGAGCTTTGAGGCTTTCTGCTTCGTCTTGGGAGCGGGCGATGGATTCTTCCTTGTCACGAATGAGCCGTTTAGTCGACCGGACCTTCTCTTCAAGATCTTCCAACTCCCTTTTCAAGGATGCGAGCTCGGCGGTACTGACAGAGGTGTCAGTTTTGGCATCCAGAGACGCCTTTTTCTCGTTGAGCTGCTGACATCTGTCTGCGATATTGGCCTTCAGTGGAAGTTGGGCGTGGCGCAGACTGATCCTCTCACGAGCTAACTTCACCCTTGACCCGAAGAAGGACAGAGTTACAACTGGCCAAAGCTTCACCTGCAATGCTACTGGGAGTTAGTCTTTTATTTCAGCAAGAACGCTCTTCACCTCCTCAGAACCCTCGATCAACTCTTCGATCGGGGAGGACAGCAGGGTTTTAAGACGCTGGAATTGAGGTAGAACAGCCCTGGCTCGTGGTTCATCATCGGCAACAGAGGGAGTTGGTTCGATGGATTCAGGGTCGAACGTCAACAAGCCTGAAATATCACAACCCTGGCAGCCCGAAAAAAAGCGTCAGTACGCGTCCAACATGTAAGGATGAGCCGAAAAAAAAAGCTAACATACCTCTCCTAAGATCGAGGGGATAGCAGATGAGGAGACGATCGGTTTGTGTGTGGTTGCTGGGGGCTTGGCCAAAGTGGTAGCCGTTTCATCTGCACCTTCGGGGATTGCTGGATCCGGCTTGGCTAAAGGCATCGGCACTGCCCCAGCTTTCCCACTAGAAATGTCAGTCGTCTGCATTGAAGGTGTTTAGCCGATGTAAATGATGATGAATCGGCAGATAAAAAGAAGTAAGTGGTAAGAGCATGAAGGGTGATGATTTTCGAAACCTCCTGGCTCGACGAAGAAGCTTGCAGTCCTTTGCGAGCTCTCTTGGGACCCACAGCTGGCCCCGCCTCGACTGGTGCTCGGGGGGCAGTAGGTTCAGGAACCGACCTTTTCCTGGAAGCCGATGGTGGTGAATCTGGCTGGCTCGGTGTGATGGTCCTCTCAGAATCTGTGGGGCCTAGTTCTCCTCGATTGGTCTGAGTGTCCTCGCTAGAGGTGTCTTCGACGGAAGCCTGTAAAAAAAGGAGAACCAGTAAGCACGAGCATGTCTACAAGAATGGAACAATGAGAAGGATCGACCAAGACATGGATCAGCCTACATGCGAGCTTTCTGGAGAAGGGCTCCGGCGCCTCAAGGTCTTCCTGGCAGCTACCTTCCTCACCATCGTTCTTGTCTTAGTTGGAACTCGAGGGGCAGCTGACTTAGGAGTTGCTTGGTTCTTGGAATCCGATTGTGGTATTATCGGCTGGTTTTGCATCATGACCTTTTTCAAAGGTGGCGAGTTTTTGCAGAAAAGAACCACAGGAGCTGGCGGAAAGAACTCGAAGGGGGAGCCATCACTGTGCGTAGGTTCAGGGCCATCTTGTTGCTGCAAAGAGAAAGAGTGGGTTAGTAGAAGAATCATTTGTGAGCTGCATCAAGAAAATTTACAAGTAGTGGTACCTGTTCCACGGGGATGTCATAGTCAGCGTCGAGCTACTTCAGCAACGGTCCTAGAGCTCTCCTGAAGGCATGAGTCTTCCACATCGACCACCAGTCTTCAAAGCCATCAGTTGATGAGGCGAAGGTGAGGTCATTAGGAATAGGGATGGTCAGAACATCAAAGAAGGAATAACACCTTTGGTTGGTGAGAGGATCAGGCAGGTCGGCTCTGCTCTCTGTAAGGTGGTGGAGAAAGAAATGGGGAGGTACTTGTCCAAGGCCAAATTGCCGAGCCACTACGACCGGCTGGTAGAATTCATACCCAGGCTTGATTATTCTGTTGGAGGTACTCATGCCAACTGGAAGGAAACAGGGACGGATCACAGTGGAAAAGAGCTGCCGAGTGCTGGTGTCATCGGCAAAATTGTCTAGCCTGAAGGAGATTGGATTTTCGAAGTGTTCCGATTCTTCCATGTAGGGAAAAAAGATAGGATTGTCCAGGCCTTGAAAGAAAATGCTGAACCATTTAGATGCTTCCTGAGGGTTCAGTTTACTACCTGGCAGTCTATACAAAGCTTGGCCATAGCTGGTGCATCGGATCTGCTTCCCTTTGACATCTGGAAAGGTGCAACTCGCCAAAAGGGGGAAGTTTGGGACGTGGTTTTGAAAATACAGCTGAGCCCATAGCTGAATGAACCACCAAGGACCACCTGTTTTGACTGCTATGCCAGAGAACAGCTTGACAGACATCAACTGGAGATATCGATAGACCTCTCCAAGGAACAGTTTGCCGATGCCAAGTTGAGTGCCTTTGGCCAGTTCGTGGGCTAAGGAGAGATAATTCTTGGTTGGAGCCAGGGAAGGGCCACAGAATATGAAATGTTCCAGCCAGAAGTTGAGAAAGGTTGTGTGTTCTTTCTCTGTGACAGGGCCCTTTGTTTTCATATGGCGTTGGAGGTAGGCACCCCAGTTCGTGCAGTCTGTTTTAGAAGACAGTTTGTAGGGGACTTTGGTCAGTTTAAAAGCAGAGGGGCTGGGTGATGTAACATCCAGACCAGTAATCATCACCACGTCTAACAGGGTTGGTGACATGGGGCCATGACCGAACATGAAGCAGTTCAGAGCGTCAGACCAGAAGTAGCCGATGGTCTTTAGAAGATTCTCATGTTTCTTAAGGGGAGACAATGACAAATGCAAGGCATCGACTATTCCCGTGGTTTCCCATTGGGATTGGTAAGCTCTAGCTACCCTGCTGAACCAAGAGACCCAATGTTCAGGGGGATTAGGCCAGGCTCGCAAGCAGTCGGCCCAAGAGTTTAAATCTAGGTCTTGGCTTACGAAAGGGATTCTGTTTGCTTCGCAAGAGATCAGATGGGCAGGGCTAGATTCTGTGCGAGGGCCAAGACAGAGAGAATTTGGGAGAGAAGGATGCGGCAGCAGGATGTCTGAAACCTAAAAAATTTAATGGTGGAATAAGGCATTAATTCAGGTGATCGCCATTAATTCTAGCATCGCGTTCAGACTGCGAGGAGTAGGCGTACCTTTAGACCGGAGACTTCTGGGTTGGTGTTGGACGATTCCGCCATCTGGTTTGCCGACGGAGATGGATCTATGCAGTTGGGGATCGAGGGTTCTTGTCGCTGTGAGCTCGATCTGGTCGGTGGGCAGTTGGAGATCTGGGTCACCCTTTTTTGAAGAAGGTCGCAGTTTACCGTTTGAAACTGGAAAGTGGCCGCTCAGATTTGTTTAAGTATGCGACCAAGTTTTGACCTTGTCAATGTTTGTGGGGAAAGTCGATGTGTTACCATCGGCTCGTTGGGCTCTGACTTGGTTGATCAAATGAGCGTAGTATGGTGAAAGCCGATACGTTGCTATCGGCTTCTGGAGCATCGACCTATTTTGACTATCGGCGAAATTGGGTCGAAAAAAGCAATCTTCGAGTTGGAAAAGCAATCTTCGTTCATTCAAAAGACGATTATTTACAGTGGAGCTGATTGCTTACAAAAGGAAATTTACTACTACTACTAGTTCCTAATCTAGAGGCCGAGGTCGTCGCCGCTGTCTTCGCCGTCGCCTTGTTCGCTGTCATCAGCGCTGCTGCCGGCGTCGTCTTCGCTGCTGCTGCTGAAGATGCCAGCGGGGGCCTCCTCGTCCTCGTCGTCGTCTTCGGTGTCCTCGCTGGACCCGGCGCGGAAGCGCTTCACCGGTGGATACTCATCGGAGGAGGTGTCCTCCTCCGACTCTTCCTCCTCGTCGGAGGCTTCGACGCCGTCCCAGGACCAGGCGTCGTCGCTGCTCTCCGCCTCCAGTTCGTCGTCGATGAGGAACTGCAGGCCCTCCTCGCCGTCAGTCAGGGACGCGTCATCCTCCGACCAAGCGGCGAAATCCCAATCCCTCTCGTCCCACCATTGTGGGGCGAGAGTCTCGTACGCCGCCGTGGGCGGGTGCTCCGGCGTCGGCTCCCGGTCGCTAATGGTGTTGGAAGACTGGGAGGAAAGGGCGGAAGAAGAGGAGGCCATGGCGGAGGAAGAGGGTTTTTTCGGCGGAGGAAGAGGGTTTTTTGGCTAAGGGAGGAAGATGGGGGCTGCAAACTGCTTAGATGAATTTAAATAAGGGGAATAGTGGAAGACGGTTCAATGCCATAGCAGTTTCCATAATGTGGTGCCAAAACGGTCAAATCATACACTGCGGGGGAGTTGAGAAGACAGGGCATCATGACGAGGGGGTGGCGTGACGATTCTGCTCTGCAACGTGTAACCCGATACAAAAAAAAAGAGGAGAAAAAACATCAGCAGAGTGGTTTTGGAATTATTATTGCCAAAACCAGGGGGGCATGTGTTATCGCCATATTTTGGCCAAAGGAGGAGATGGGCCGTAATCAAGATGGGCTTGGAAGATACATATATGCAACGTGTTGTTGAATCGGCCTTGTGCATGGAATTGGGCTAAATTGCCCGTGTATCTTATGTTGTAGTAGGTTACGTTTCGGTTTAAGTAAAGAGATAGGATTGCTAGGTTTATTCCAAAGATAGGAAGTCTCCGGACTATAAATATGTACCTAAGGTTATTGAGAAAAGGAGGACGATCACGTTCACAACAAACACAATCTCGGCGCATCGCCACCCCTTGTTTCTAGGGTTTTCTTTCGGGTAAGTGTCATGCTGCCTAGATCGCATCTTGCGATCTAGGCAGTATCTACTTATGCGTTATTTGGTGTTACTCGTGCTAAAGCCTTGTTGATGGCGAGTAATACTTTTATCATAGATTTGTTTAGGCTAGCATCGGTACTTTCTGCTATGATTGCTTAAGCTATGCCGCCTTTGCTTATCTCGCTGCCTTTACACCTTTTTGGGTATAAGAGTAGCATCTTGCTTGATCTTTATTCAGTCGATTTGATCCGTTATAGTTTTGCCTTGCTTTCCAAGGTTTAGTTTGATATCCACCTAGTCAGGCCTTGCAAACGGGTTGAACGATCCAGTAATACGAAAAGATATGGTTTGCTAATTCGAGAGGAGTTGTTCCGGGAATTGACTTTACGTCGGTTGTTAGGCCTTCTCTAGGGTTAGTTTTCTATCCTCTTTTGTATTTACCAGGCTCAATTACGTGTAGGATGTTCCAATTACGTGGTGAAAACATTAAACTGTCGTAGATCGATTTAGCTTGTATTGATAAAGCAAAACCCCATGTTATCATAGATCTAATGCAGAACCATGGGATAATCGGCTCCAAGAGCCGATTCACAGGGAAACCTGAAAGCCGGTCACGGCTTGAATTTTACGTATGTTTGTTTGCCATGCAGGAAACCAATCGAAGCAATCTTTCACCTTCCTGATCAGGTATAGGTCAGGTGGCACGGCCTCGAACCAGCCAGGACGTGTGCCGGAGTTTTGCGGGCCGTTGCCCGAGGGACCAGGGCCCACCAGCAGTCCTGGGAGCCTCCCGGCTCTCCGTGTTGCCCGTCGCTGCTCGCCGGTGGGTTTTGGCAGGCAACAGCTTCTTATTAGGGCTTGTGAGTGTGTGTGAACAACACATATTTATGTAGCAATATACACCTATGAAATGCTCTTCAAGATTGTTTATACTTTAATTGTTTATCTTCAAACTTGACTTTATAAGTATAGTCATTTATAAATAGCTTAAGTGTTATTGCTCCTAGGTATACAAGTGAAGTATGAAGTAAGGTGATTTTGATTATTTGTCATACATTGTCTGAAGTGGCAATACGAATAACTTTTGAAGAATAAATTCCTTTTCTAAGGTTTAAACAATCTTTGTGGTCAGGTATTGGTGGTTGATGTTATTTGTGTTTGCCTGATTAGTTTTGGCTTGAGATGCTTATAACTTAACTAGTTCAGATCAAAGTTAACTATAAAACATATAGTAATGTTTATAGTATTATATTTAAATTCTTGGAGACTAAAGTTAACTTTAAAATATAGATAGTTTTGAAAGTACGATACTTATAACATTTGTATCTTGTGTATCTAGAATATTTCCTTTAGGTTACTTAATATTGGTGATTATTTTACTTAGTGTAGTGGTTTCTTGATTTTATAATGGAGTAGTATCATTTACCTTTTATAAATGAGTGATTATAGTTTATAAACCAAAATATAATATTACTTAACTACTTATGGATTTATTATAGTGTGGTGGTAGTTTTTGTAATCTGGTGGTTAAAGTAGATATGAATGATCTGATTTATTCACAACTTGTTCTTTAAGGATTTTATTATGAATAGGACTCCTTTTAGAATGTAGTCTTCACTTAAGGTTGAAGATAATTCTAAAATAAAAACATTTATAATGTTTTAAACCATTATGGCTTCATATTATTAACATTTAAAATTAATACTATTTATGATACTTAATTTACATTTATAATGTTTTAAACCATTATGGCTTCATATTATTTACATTTAAAATTAATACTATTTATGATACGTAATTTACTCATTTTAGGAATATTGATAAATTTTATTTATCCTTATATGAATTATTAATGAAGTAAATAAGTGTAAATTTGAGTTATTAAAATATTTGATTTTTTTAACTCAAAAGTAGAATATTAGATTTTAACATGTAGATATTATTTTTGTGATCATTTTGGTATATTACATTTATTTTTGTGATTTATAAATATTAAGATATGATTTTTATAATTCTTATTACTTTATAATTACCTAATAAATAATGAATATTTAATTAAGTGAAATAATAATACATAATTATGATTTCAAATTATAATTTTTATTTTTCTAAGAATTTTGGTATTTTATTTATATTATTAACATTTACATTAAAATATGAATTATCAAAGTTTTATTACTTATAAAAACTTTATTAAATAACATTCATTTAAATAATAATCATAATAATTTTTTATAATAATTTTAAGTGGTAGATTTTATTTTTCTACAAATTTTCATATATTATACACATTTTTCTGAATTATAAATCAAAAGTTATTAATTAAACAAGATTTAAGCATTTATTTGGTCTCTGGATTATTAATTGAATTTATAACATTATATTTATTTTTCAAACAGGAAATACATTTTACACCACACCTAAGACTAGCCTGAGTCATTGACCCGTGGGCCATTGTCCACCTGAGCTCTTAGGTTTAGAAAATGTATTTTGTTACTGACCCTCTCTCTACTCCTAGTCGATGACACATGGGCCCAAGGCCATGTCATCAGCCACGCGAGACAAAGACCAGTCAAACTAGCTGACGTGGTTTGAACCTGAGGTGAGCATGACGTCACTCAAGTTGATCCTCATTGGTTGAGGATCAATCGATTGATCTGGTGCATGCGCGGGGCTGTGGCTAGGTTTGTTGGACAGAGGAGATCGAGGCGAACCTATTGGTGGTGGCGCCGCCCCTATTTGGTCACCGAAGGTCAACCAACGACGAGCTCATATGGCGGTGCTTGCGGTCGATCATGGTGGCGTGGATTTAGAAGAAAGCGAAAGATTTTCGCATACTAGGAGATTCAGTGACTCACCAGGAACGCGATGGTGTGCTTGGTTTGGCGAGGCGCGGTCGGAGACGCCGGCGAGGTCGACGAATAGCTTCGGGAACGAGGGTTCGATTGGGTTGATTCACGCCTTCTCCGCTAGTGCGAGTTGGGGCCAACAGATGAGAAGAGCACGTCGGTCTCCACCGTGGTCTTACATGGCCAAGGCGAGGACGGAATCACCGGCTCCAGCACACCTCCGAGCTAGGGTTCTCGGGCCAGAAGAAGAAATGAAGAGAGAGAGCGAGCTGCAGAGGGGGGAATTGAGGATGAGGACGAGCAAGGACATCGTGGTGGCCTCCTTATCCTCTCCAGGCAACGATGGCGTTGATCTTGGTGCAAGGACGACGATGACGGCATCGAGCGGCGGCGAGCTCCTCTAGTGAGCTGTCTGTGTGCGTGGGGATGACGACGACATGCTGTTTTGGAGATAACCCCCTGGCGTTCCTTTCCTCTCAACCCGCAGTCCTTCCCTGGCCCCACTCGTCAGTCACAGATGAGAAAGAGTTGGGCTGGTTGTTGGGCTTTTGTGGGCTGCACATGGGCGTCAGATAAGTACAGAGGTGTTGTGCCACGGCCAGGTAATGTTTTTAATTTGTTTTCTCTTTTTCTATTTTCGGTTTTCCTTTTCATATTTTAATTTTATTTATATTTTAAACTTTCTTTGTAGGATTTATTTGCCGGATAATTGCAATAATACTAAAATATATTTAGTATCATTTGTGATCTTGTATTATTTAATCTTTTGTATTTCTTTTATTTACTCAATATGAACCCCTTTTAATAATTTGTAGAAACATTTCTTATTATTTTTATCTCCTCTTTTAGTTATGGATTTCTTGAATGATGTATTCTTATTTGTATATAAGACTTAACTCTAGTTGGCTTAGAGTTTGAATATAAATTTTTATATGTATAATGATCCTATATCATTATTTGTTGCATGAAATATGAAAGAAATTAATATGGTTCTTACTACTTCCATTAATTTGGAAAATAAAAATGTATATATTCTATTATGATAAACAAAGAGGTTTAGGATTTTGGATTATGATTATTTACCCTAGGGTTTAGGTTTTTTAATATACTTAGACTCCTTTATGGATGTGGTTAAAGATTCAATAACTAAGCATATTGTTTTCTGTTTGGGATATTTGATGACATCACCTTTAGTACTTGAAAGTTATATCTTGAATGTTTTATGGAATGGAATTGATAAATATACTCCTAAGCCCATTTAATTATGATGGTTGGAATTTTCAGAGATGTGTTTATGTGCTTTGTTGTAGGGAAATGTTCCTATCAAGTGATATAGATATAAGATGAGGAATTCTTAATATGAAATGGATATTATACTTGGTTTTAAGATTTAGAGTTGATTGTTTACACTACTAGAGAAAAGCTTATGCGAGGCGCACCTAAAAGCTTATGTGAGGCGCATATCATATGCGCCTCTACCTTTGAACCTCGGCTATTTTTTATGCGAGGCGCATATGATATGCGCCTCCTATAATTCACATATGCGAGGCGCATATGCGGCTCGCATATGTGAATTATAGGAGGCGCATATCGATATGCGCCTCGCATATGTGAAGTATAGGAGGCGCATATAATATGCGCCTCGCATATGTTTCACAATGCGCCTCGTATATTTATAGTATATGCGCCTCCTATAGTCTCCTATATGCGCCTCCGGTAATATTTTTGAAATTCAAGTTTTACAGACCACTATAAATAATAATATACAGATATTCAAATATACAATATAGTCCAGAATATAGTATAAAGAGCACAGAATTTTTCAGAAATTTGCAATTTGCCAAAGCATAATAGAACCAACATGAATACAATACATTACACATCAATCATGACATACAAGTTCGTACATCAAGTGTTTGTGCCACAAGTTCACACCTCCGAGTACAAGTTCACAATCACATTACACCTCCGAGTACAAGTTCACAATCACATTACAACTCCAACGACGTAGCTCTATCTAGATGAAGTAGAACACATAACCTACCATGAAGAGCAACAAGGTGGTGATCACGAGGAAGTTCCTCCACTTCTTCCTTCCATGCCTCCTCCAATTCTCTTCCGCCACCTCTCTACTCTCATAGCCTTGGTAGTTGTTGCCTGAGAAGTTGTTCACTTGCTTCTGGCAGTCTTTCCACTCCTCGTACACACCTGGAACCCGACCGATGTACACGACATAACACCTCCTCGCCATCTCCTACACATAATAAAGATGATATTATTTATGTTAGTGGAAAGCAATAGCTAGCAGTTCACAAGATAGAATCATGCATATATATGGGTGCAACAAAATGTAAGAAATCACGTTCTAATCATCGGTATTTCAAAGAAAGACCAAACAAAAGCAAACCAAGAATGACTTGGATTAGTACCTCATACTTAGGTTGGGCACGGAAATAATAATGCTCGTTGTTCGATCTTATGCGTCAAGTAGAATATATATGCCCAAATTACTAGTCTACTTGGCACACCAGATCCGCCATAACATGTTCTAATCATCGACATTTCGAAGAAAGACAAAGAAAGCAAACCACAAGAAGTAGGGAAGCAATGACAAATGAAAAGCAATAAGCACTTAAAATAGTTCATAACACAAATAACTAGCAACAATAATACTTTCATTGACTTGTCTCAAGAAAAGATACTTGTATTGACTTCATTACAATGTAGTTCATGTAGTTTATTTGGCACTACAAATCTGAACAATTAATCTATCTCCTAAATGTTTGGAAATCAAGTAACTGTTCCCAGAAATAAAAGTAAGATTAGCATGAAGAGAAACCGAGTAATATGAGGCTTACCCACTTGACTGTACTTGCCAGAGAGTAACCATTCCATCCAATGCGCTACATCACAAGGAAACATAAGACCGAATTTTTGTGTCTAGAAGAAGTGAAGAATACTTAAGAGATGTCACAGTTATCATATTGGGTTACATAGATGAATAATTAACCAAAGTCCTAAGCAAGTAAGCATAACCATGTAAACAATGGTTTAGCCCTGGTAACACTTCTCCCTAGTCTAAAATACAATTATATCTTTGCTAACATTAGACAACAGTGCCATTGAAGGGTCAGGACTTATTGCTTGTTTGGGATTACCAGCCTGCATCACATAGTAACAATCTAATATCCCTCCCACCTACTCAAGGACGTACCGTTCTCATTCATCATTTTACCAAGTTTGAGGTAACCTGGACCAAATTTGTTACAGATATTCAGTAAACAATTTAGTAGCCCTCCCACCTAGTAACGTACCATTCACGTTTATAATTTTTCGAGACAGAGGTAGTTGTGACCAAATTTTCTACAGAAATCCAGTAAACCGAGGCAGGATTCGACAAAGTTAGCCAGTGCATTTATGATACTAGGAATTTGGTATTTATCACAGCTAGACAAGCGTACCTGGTAACCACGAGCTGGTCGTTCGCGGGGCACAGCTCAAGGCACCTGAGCTTGCGCTTGTGCTGGCTCGCGACCATGTGGTCGCCATAGAACTTGAGCATCATCGGGGACGACGACTTCCTCATGCTCTGGATCAAATTCTGGGGCTCTCTCTGCACTGTAAACCAGGAACACAGAGCCAGACATGTATATGAAGCATACAAATGAATATCGAGTTTTATCAAGGTAAAATATGGTTGATCTAAAATGGGAAGGCTGCTTGCGGGAAGTACCGATCTCTCTCTTGGGCTTCTTATCCGCCTTCTTCGGCCGCTCCTGCAGCGCCGACAACGAAGACGACGAGGCAGCAGTGGACTTCTCCGGTCTGGGCGCTGGTTCCGTGCGTGGCACATGCGCGCATGGGGCTGGCCAGGTGTTGGTCCCTGGGATGACTAGCTGCGGCCTCGTCAGCGGCGCGGGGGCCTTCTGGGTGGGCTGCGACGGCTTGGGGTCCCTCTGGAACGGAGGCGGCGTCCTGCGATCGGGAGGCGGCGGCAGCAGGTTCCGGATGGGCGGGGCGCGATCTCGGTACCGGGACCGCGCCACTGCGAGCTTGTTCTCCGCCGTTTCCAGCTGCGGCGCACCAGGAACATCAATCGTCAGCAATTGCCACAAAAAGGAGGAGTGGGGAGGAGGGTGAAGGGGGTTGAGGCGTACCTGGGACTGGTAGTGGGTGAGCTTGAGCTTGCACTGCTCGACTACGCGCTCGCGGTGTGCGATGAGCGCGCGCACGGCCTCCTCCCCCATGTCGTCGCCCTGCTCATCGGGCGGCGGCGCGTCACTGGCGGAGGAGGTGGAGGCAGAGGAGGGGGGTCTTGGGGCGGAGCCGTTGGCAGGGGAGGGACGGTGCGAGTAGTCTTCCTTCTCCAGCTTAGGGCGCTTGAGCGCCGGCGGGTCGCCTGCCATCGCGCCGGCCACCGGCGGGCGGGCGGGCGGACCAGGGTGGGTTAGATGGGAGAGAGAGGGACGCCCACGCGCGCCGCCTACCTGCCATTTAGGAGATATATTAATTGTTCAGATTTGTAGTGCAGGAGTTACTTGAGGCTCATATGACCATATGCGCCTCGCATATTATCAAATATAGGAGGTGCATATAACCATATGTGCCTCGCATATTCGTGCACCTACCAACACGCGGGCCCACACAGATTATGCGAGGCGCATTCTGCCCATATGCGCCTCGCCTATCTAATATATAGGAGGCGCATATGACTGGAATGCGCCTCGCATAATATGGGGCTGCTAGATTTAGTCCGTAGAGGGATTATAGGAGGCGCATTCTTATCATATGCGCCTCGCCTATTTTTATACTAGAGGCGCATGGAGAAGGAGTGTGCCTCGCCTATTTTATAGGAGGCACATATGGTCTAAATGTGCCTCGCATAAGCATGTCTCCTATAGCCTTTTCTCTAGTAGTGTTAACAAGAACTACTATCTTCCATAATTCATAATTCTAGACTTCTTATTAAGGAATTCCTTTCCTAGATATACTACCTTTTTCTATCTATCATCATGATTAACATGATGAGTTTTACTTCATAGTACTGTTCTCATTCACTGATTAACCTTCTAAACTCATGGATGAATCAAATGAGTTTGATACTAAAGTATTTCATAACTTCCTCATATCCTTGCTTGGTAGTATTTACTACTCTACTGTTGATAGCCTTCCATCCAACAAATAGTTCCCTCAAACTCTACTCATAATCTTCCTTAATCAATCATTACTAATGTATCTCTATTACCTTTTTTCTAAAATTGACTATCCTTTAATATGAATAACACCACTTCTATAACTCTATGCTATACTAGCTTTAATTGAATAATATCATCCTATATTCACTTTACTCCAACCCTAAATTATATTTATGTGGCTTGCAATGACTACTCTAGGATAACTTATCTCTACTAAGGTTCCAATCATGTTCTACCCACCAGTATTACTTATACTAAATATAAGCATTCAATATTGGTGGCTAAAGCATCACCATTATAATACTTTAATCATTTATTGCTTAAGTTCTTAGTTGGCTAAGCAAGGCTTTATCAATCCTACTTTTCCATTGTCTTGAAATTATCTTCTTAGTATCTCATATTGGATTAAGGTTATTAATGGACTATACCCTCTTTAAAAGATTTAATTAGATGTTATGATAAGATCAAGAAATAGTAGATCAAGGATTGATAGTTGAAGAATTTGTGAATCAATGAGGAATTACCCAACATTGATGAACAACAGATATTAAGATAAGTTTCCATATAGATTGCTATAGAAAGAAAGATATTTAGTGGATGATCTTGACTTAGTCTCTTTTCAACTCCAACTTATTAAAGAGGTTAAGGTTAGGTATTACTATGATACTCATAGTAAGAATAGATAAGAATAAGATAGGTCCGCATTAATCATTGCATTTTTATTATTTTAGTGGTAATCTTAACTTAGTAGTCATAGGTTGATGTGATGAATAGTATGATATGATCCCTTAAGGAGCATATATGAATCATTTAAGCAATGTGTTATGAGTGAAATTTTATTATATCTGGTCTATCCTTAGACCAAATCATGTTTTAACCAAATAAGGTTTTAGCAAAGGTCTCGTAGTTAACTTGATGATCTACTTCAATTCCATCAAGTTAAGAGAAGCTTTAATCAATTTGACATGTTCTGTTTTAAAAGCACGAAATTATTCGGATTTTCTATGCATGAATGCAATGCGCACATCTGGGTTCAGCTTATTTCTAAGCTCTAATGCTGGGATGTTACAACATAGACCACCATCCAACTACATCTATGACTAGAAGTCCACCTTCAGGTTATCATCCGAACCCCCTCCAGTATTAATTTGCAAGCAACAGACAACTGCTTTAAGCAAAGTGTGTAAGGTAAACAATCCACTTGTTCCATGAACAAGAGACCGTAGTTTTCTCCCTAGTGGCAACAACACATCTACAACCGAAGAGATTTCTGTCACTTCCCTTGGAAACTAGAGGCATGAACCCACTATCGAGCATAAATACCCCCTCTTGGAGTCACTAGCAACTACTTGGCCAATATAGCTACTAACAACGGAGAGCATGCAAGATCACAAACAACACATACATGATAGAATCATATAGACAAAACCATTAATCAATCTGACATAGTAATCTCAATATCCATCGGATCCCCGCAAACACAACATGCATGATTACAAATAGATTAGATCTTGATCATGAACGATCTCACAAGATCTATACATGAAAGCACAAGGAGGAGATACAACCATCTAGCTACTACATGGACCCATAGTCCAAGGTGGAACTACTCACGTATCATACCGGAGGAGAAGGCCTCCGGGATGATCTCCCCTCCGACAGGGTGCCAGGAAGAACTTTAGATCCCCCCGATCTAGGGACGACGGTGGAGGCGGATACAGAAGGTTTCATGGAGTATTGATCGGGTGCCTAGGGTTTCTGTATCGGGGGCTTATCATAGGCGAAGAGGCGAGGCTGGGAGGCGGCCAGGGGGCCCACACCCTAGCTAGGCGCGAGGTGGACCCACCCGCGCATAGGGGGGTGGCGGCCCTAGTTCGCCTCTCCCTCTCCCCTCTGGACTTCGTGTCGCCCACGGTAAAATATTGACTTTGGATTTTGTCTCGTCCAATTCCGAGAATATTGATTTTGTGCCTTTCTAGAACCACAACAGAAGAAAACATGCAACTGACACTATGGCAACTTGTTAATAGGTTAGTTCTAGAAAAGATATAAAAACACCTCAAAGTGTAGACAAAGCATAGCCAAGTAGATACTAAACAAGCATGGAGCATCAAAAATTATAGATACGTTTCCGAAGTATCAAGCATCCCCAAGCTTAACTCCTGCTCGTCCTCGAGTAGGTAAGTGATAAAAGAATAATATTTGAGGTGACATGCACCATCAAAACCAAGATCAAACCATTTGCAAGCATTGAAAGCTAGGATCAAAGAACTCTAAACATGTGCATGAAAGATGGAGTTCTAACAATAAGACAAAGTAACTATACATGCAACATGAAAGGCTACAAACAAAGATCATGAATAATATACATTGAAAAACGTTTGTTTGTTTCACATATAGAAAACATGGCATAGTGGCAATCAGCTTGTCCCTCATAGAGTAGAAAATAGATGCATAGGACACCTTCAAAGTTCACAAGGGTGACTAGAAACAAGTAGCACGAGAATAAGTAATATCAAAATATGCATCAATCAATAAGTTTTGGGACACTGCACACAGAATGGAAATTATGATCTATTAATGGTGCCTAAAAGTAGAAGGTGGAGACTCAAATAATGGTGGAAGAAAGGCCCTTCATAAAGGGAAGCAGGGATTTCAAGTTTCAAAAAGAGCTTCCAAAAATTATGGTACTTGTTAGCTTTCAGCCCTCATTGCCCGTATCATAAGCATATTGAAGTGGTTAAGGTTAAAGTGAACAAACTATGGAGTATATGCTTGACAAAGTATAAGTTGGCAATCTCAAGTCCCTTGAATACGAGGGCCACACCTCATGCTACTCAACTTCAGTCACTTGTAAGTTCTTTTCATTGTAAGTACATGCGTATCATAGAGAACTGCCATTGGGGTACCCCTTGCACATGGTAGAGGAGCTATCCCATAAGAAAAATGACAATGCAAGCAGACAATGAGCATCTCAGCGATCTTTTTATTTACTATATCCATAGTTTTTGTAGAGGTCCCAATCTTTAATAAGATAGAGCCCTCCTGTGTTTTACAATGCTAGTCCCTGGATCAATAGCTAACATCCACAGTTAAGATGTAATATCAAGAAACAAAGGTCATATTATAACTTTATAACCAGGAATAACATAATTTTATTACATCAAACATAGCTCATTTGGCTATTACATTACATTGCAGCGGAATAATTATAAGCATGGGTCCTTCATCTTCAAAATGCCACAGGCAGATGTTGGTTGTAGACTTTGTAATCCTAATCAATCAATCTTCACTAAAGTCAATCAAACCTGCAACATTACAAGTTACAGCCACAAAGGGTCAATACATTTGAATTGTATTGGCAAGTGATACTATGGTGGTATAGTGGAGTCTATCATCTATATGCATTTGGCTAAGTGGAGTTTGAGGCTTGCATTGCTCAAAATAGATTTTTCCTTAACATTTGAAAATACTAAGTTTTTGCTTTAACAAAATCATTTTTCTCAATCAAAGATTGAAGATCCTTTACAAGGCATCTCTCAATCAAAAATTGAAGATTTCAATCAACCCTTGTTCAAACCACAAGTTTTAAATTAGAAATTTGAATGATGAGATCCTTGATTGCTTCCATGTCTTGATGCTCAAATTGTCCTTTACCAGGGACATGGCTAAGTACTTAGATTTTACACTCTGCAGAGTTGGTGCACTTTCCCCACAAGACTTGGTTTCCCAAGACAAAATCTTTCAGAAGCCTTCCCTTAGACCAAAATGGACGCGCTCCAACCTATCAAACACTACCACCCACTGTCCATATGGCTAAGTTCTTGCAACCTATATGATCATGGCAGAGCCCATATTGCCAAGTGGTTGCACTTGAAGCTTCTCAACATTTGACATCTCAAATCTCTTTGTTCCTGGGTGGCATACCACAAGTGAGATACACAAGGTTCACCAGTTCCCTGGCCTTGTGTAACCACTCAACCAAACACCACCAAGCCATCCCATTCCACCCAGGTGATTCATTAACTTAGTTGTTTTATTAGACAAAATCACAAGTCCTCAGACTTAGAATATTTTTCCATAGTGTGAATATATATTCCACCCATGTTTTCTATTAGCTATGCTAAGCTTGGTAGTAGTAGGAATCTTTAACTTAGGAAAATCCTACTAAGGATTCATCTACTAGGTTTTACTATAGCAAGGTCTATACTTAGCAAAATCCATGCAAGTTTACTTAGCAAAATCACTAATGCATAGAGTAAGTAATGGGACAGAAAGTATGAAGCATCACTTGCCTTTTTGGTTGAGAATGGTGGTTCACTCCTTGATCTTTCTAGTCTCACACTTCACTACAAATCAATCAAGCAAACACAAATTCAATTCACATTCCAAACCAAAGTCAAACAAACAATTTTTTTACACACACAAAGTAATGGAGTCTAAGTCATGCATAAGCATGCAAAGGTTGGTTCTATTGCAAGGAGGGTCTCTACTAGGTTTCTAAACTTTGTAGGGTCCAATTGGTCATTTACCAAAATAGCAAAGTAATTAGTTAGAGGGTTTTGCTCAGAAACCATTTTTAAATCCATTCATCATTTCATGTGGTGAAAAATGTTTTTATCAAGGAAAAACTATTAAGTTGTTCACCAAATGAGTTGCTAATTTGCAAAACTTGGTGTTTTGGGTCAGTGGGTTTGATCAAACCATTTTCTTAAGGTTTTCTTTCCATAAACATTTTTATAACAAAAACCATTCTTTTTATTTGGCTAGAAAATGGCTAAGTCAAGTAATTCAACCTAATTCTTTCCAAAATCATTTTTAACACCAAGGGTTGGTTCCTAGGGTCAGTAAGGTCACATCAAACCATTTTGCAAAATTTTTAACCCTAAAATCAATTTTAAACAATTTTTATACTCTAAACAAGCTCACAAAAGAATCTGCAAAATCAAGCAAACTAACATATACTATTTGCTAAACTAATTCCACAGTTGGCTAGGGCTTGTTCTCCTGAATCCATTGATACCAAATTTGTAATTTTTGGACGTGTGGTTTGAAAGTTATAAGGGTTTGAAATTTGCAAATAAATCTGATTCAAAACTGGTTTTAGATCTAATATAGGCCACGCGTCGCGTCGTGATTGGCCGATACCGGTTCGTCTGGATCGCGTGCTGCGGACCGCAGGATCTAGTTTGATCGCACGGCACAGGGCGCGTACCCTTTCGCTGTTAAGTGAGACTATTGTGAGTGTCAGATCTTGATCGGACGGCTGTGGGGTGCTCGACCATAGACCAGCGGCGCTGCGGCGGCTGCTGGCGGCGGAGCGACCAGACGGTGGCGGCGCCGGTGAAATAGGAAGCGAGGTAGAATAAGGAGATGCTCACCAGAATCGCGGGATCGTGGTGAAGCTCAAGGTACTCGCGAGAAGGCAAGGGGCGCACGGGTGTCGTCGGAATTCCTCGCCGGAGATGCTCTGGTTCTCGGTTGCGGTCAGACGCTGTCAGGGGCGAGGCTATAGGGTTCACCAAAGCAAGGCAGAGGGTGTGTTAGACGCAGACGGAGCTGGAGATGATGTGAGCATCCATGGAAAAGCTAGGGGCAGTCGAGGCTTACCGGGGAAGTTTGACGGAGACGAGACAGACGGCGGCGCTGCAGGTCGTCGTCGAAGTCGAGGTTACAGGGCACCCGCGGTTGAACGGAAGGCACGGGCAGAAGCTCCAGGGGCTGGGGAGTGTGTGTGCTTGGTCAATGAGGCAAGGGGAGGTCTGGTTTCGCCGGAATCGTCACCGGAACATCATCGGACAGTGGGCGGTGTGCGGCGCAATTCGTCCAGCCTGGGGGCAGAGAGAGGGAGTGGTCTGGGGGAAATGGAGGAGAAGGCGCTGGCGCTTAAAACAGCGTGGTTGCAGGAGGGATTAACTGCGGCGTTAACTCGAATTGATCCTCGCGAATTCATCGCAGAAACGGAAGAGAGGAACTGGTCTGCGAGGGAGGGGTGAAGGAGACGATGAACAGGGAAAATGGGCCTACCAGTCAGTGGGAAAAGGAGAGAGGGGGAGGTCCACCAGTCATTGGTGTTGCGGGTCAGGGAGTTGGTGCCAAACGTTTTCTTCGGGGGAAAGAAGTTGGGCTGGTTGGTGGGCTTCCTGGGCTGCTGGGTTGGGTCTGGTTCAAATCCATTTTTTTTATTCTGTATCTTTTTCTTTTTCTATTTCTGATTTCTGTTTCGAATTTCCAAACAAACAAACATGGTTCAAATCCATTCAAACAACACTCAAACTTTGTAATATTGAAATTAGTTCTGTTCAGTAACATGAACCAAAATCCAAAATAAAATAATAATTTTTATTCTTTTTAAGATCCATTCTTTAATTAAATAAAATGTACCTTAGGTTATTTAATTAAATAGGGTTTGATTTAATTAATAAAATCATCATTTTAAATCCAAATATTTTCAAAACAAAATCAGTAGGTTATTTGGAAATAAAGAATATTTGGGAAACTTGTTTAAAACAAAATAACCTTTTATTTTAGGGTCCATTAATAATTAAATAGAATGGGCCTTAGTTATTAAATCAAATAGAGTTTGATTTTATTAATAAAATCTTTATTTGAAACCTAAATATTTTTCAAAATCAAATCAGTAGGTTTTATTTGGGAAATATAGAATACTTGGAAATTTGTTTAAAACAAAATAGCCTTTTATTTTAGAGTCCATTATTAATTAAATATAATAGACTTTCATTATTAAATCAAATAGGAGTTGTTTTATTGAGATATTTATTTTGAAATCTAAAATAAAGCCAAAACACTTCAGTAGGTTTTATGTGAGAATAAAATATTTGGAAGAACTTATTTAAATGATTTAATAAGTTTTTGATATTTAATTAAAATGGTAAAAACCTTTTATTTAAATAAATTTGGATATTAAATTCTTATTAATTTATTTAAATCAAACTTTGCTATTTTTATTCAAAAACAAATATGTTTTAATTTCCAAAGCTTGGCCAAGGTTTAATTTGGCTTAATAAAATAATCTTTATTTATGAATCCACTTTTCTTTTGTAAAACAAATCTTTTATTAAAGATCAAAATAGTAATTCCAAAACATTTTATTTTACTTTTGCTAAATGTTTAACTCTTTAAATCCCTTTAGGATTTTATTTAATTCAAATTGGGTTGAAGTTCCAATTAAATTCAAAAAGTTTCTTCTGGCCCTGAAAATCAACAAAGTTTTATTTTATTCTTTTATTTTTCACATTACAAGATTTGGAAAATCTTGGGATGTGACAGTTTTTTATTGAGGATGCTTCATAGATAGCTCACTATGGTGATGCTGCAAGTTTCCACCATGATTAGGCATGTCTTAGGCTAGCGGCCCAGGCGTTTCTCTAACACAAAATACATACTCCATGGACTTACAAGTTCTCTCTTTATTTCACACCGGTGACATCCATAGACAAAAAAGCATGATATCAACTAAGTACAAAGTACAAGTGTAATGTTGAAAACGTTCCCCATGACATCATGGTTCTGCTAATTCCAACGTATAAGTGCAAGCATATACAACATAGATGACACAATGGTTCAAGTTTATTAGGGGCAAAGAATATAAAGTGTGCCATCAAGTTTGTGAGGGCTTTAATCACTAAGTTTTCACATAACAAAATAATTTTTAATTGGAAGATAGCTGAAATCAAGAATATACTTGGAATGGTGTAACACACCATGCATAGGAATTTATAGTGAACACTTTGGAATAACTTGGTTTCTTGGGAGTTGGAAGCATGACTAGAACTTACTCATGCAAGTGGAGGCTAGCAAAATACTAGGAGCAACCAACTAAGAGAGCAATAATGGCCATAATCATGCAGAGCAACAAAACATTACTAATCAAAGCATAGAGTGGTACTACAAGTCAAGGACTAAATGATCATAGAGGCTATGGTGACTTGTTCATAGTCATAACATGGTGTGAGCATGTGCCAAGTCAACCCAAACAAAGCATCAAAGGAGAATACTACAATACTATGCTTTTGCATGCTAAAACAACGCATAATTTCTTCAAGGCACACTAATAAATCCCAATTGTTCGGAACAAGACATGCTACAGAAAAAATCACTAAGCATAAGGTTAAAACAACACCTAGCATGTCATGCTAAAGTCTAAGTCACAGTCAATGCAAGCTCCTCTTGCACTTTCAAGCAGGAACTTCCTACTCCTTTCCAACACCAAGCAACTTATTTGCAACAACACAGCAAGAACGGGGGTCCAAACTACTTTATTCAAGCAAACTAAGCAAACCAAATGAAAACTAAGACGCTCCAAGAACAACACAACTATGCATGAAACAATAAAAACGGAGTGTCTAGACAGACCTGCGCTTTTTATTGATGAAGAAGGGGATGCCTTGGGCATCCCCAAGATTTGACGCTTGTACCTCTTGGATATTTCTTGAGGTGACACCGGGGTGGCATCCCCAAGCTTGAGATTTTTTCCATTCTTCATCTCATTACATCATTCTCTCTCAACACCTGAATTTTTTTATTCATACAAAACTTCACACAATCTTCATTAGGAACATTAGTGTATTCAAAAGATAATAGACCTTTAGTAAAAGCTTTGGAATAGCAAGACTTTTCACTAAAAACACAAGATACTGTAGCAACTCCTTCAAAAAGCACAATTCCCCAAAAGAGAACTCAAAAAGGAATCAATAAGAAGCAAATGCAAATAATGGCAGAAATCTGTCAAAACAGACCAGCAGGTAGAAACCGATTTTTTTCGAACATCTTCTGTTGCTCAAATAAAAACATGTTGAACTAAAAAAAGTTAGCTAATATACTGGGAGATCTATTAGTAAATTTTGAGCTCAATCCGAGTTACAGAGACTCCTCACGAATATTTTTGGTGGAGGATAGAAATCTGTTTCGGGACAGCAACTCCCCAAATCTTACTTCCCTCTCATTAGAGGTCATTCTCGGCACAAAAAAGCAAACAAAAAGGATAAGGAGAGGTCATTACTGAAGTAATAACTTCCAAGACTCAAGGAAACTCTTGGGTTATCTCCCAACAAGTACTTTTCTTTAATGCCTTTAAGTTAGGCACAAGAAGCAAGAAATCAAGTATTTTCAAATGAAGAATTGAGATCAATACTTGCAAAGTCTTCAACTATGAGAGGTATATCATACAAATGAGTCTTGGAGGATCCTTTCTCATCTCTCTTTGGTTTACTACTTTCATGAAAAGGATTTTTAGTAACAATCCAATCAAAATTATTTTCAAAGGCTTCATGCATTCCAACAAGCTTAAAGGGTATGGGTATATTAAATTCCTCTCTATGCTTAGTTTTATTAGAAGTACCCACAACATATACACATGAGCCTAGCATATTAAAATGCTCAAATACATTTTTGGCTTCCTTAGCAACATCATGGAACTCTTTGAGTAAAGTTTCAAGAATAAATTCTCTCTTTTCAACATTCTTTTCTTTCTTTAGCTTTAGGAACAAAATTTGCATCATGGGGTTAAGGCTAACAAACCTAGCCTCCAACATATGAACTAAAGAAGCTGCAACAATCTCATAATTAGGAGCAAGCTCTGCTATAGATTTATCCTCAATATCCTCATGCTTGCTAACATAATTAAAGAATTCTTCAATATTATCTTTCCCTATTATGGAGCCACTACCTATTGAAAGGTTTTTTAGGGTGAACTTGGGGAGCAACATGGTGTTCTCAGCAGAGTTCATTTTGGAAAAGGTGGGCAAGCCAAAAACAGTAGCAGCTATAGCAGGAACTAATTTTTTTTGAGTTTTTGAAAAGAGGCAAAAAAAACAAGCAAAAGAAACTAAGCAAACCAAAAACAAAGTAAAGAGAAAGGAAGTGGAGGAATCCCCTTGTGAAGACGTCCTTAGCCTCCCCGACAACAGCGCCAGAAAGACTTGATGGATATATGCGTGGTTGACGTGGAGCCTGTTGGGAACCCCAAGAGCAAGGTGTGAAGCAGCACAGCAACAAGTTTTCCCTTAGTAAGAAACTGGGGTTATCGAACCAGTAGGAGGAAGGAAAAGTCACACAGGTGTTGTAAGCAACGCGGAGACCTGCACAACTCAAACTCAAGACTTTCCCCCAACGAATCAGTGAGGTTGTCAAGCTCACCGGTTTGCTGTAACAAAGGATTAAATGTATGGTGTGGAAGGTAATGGTTTGCAGCAAGTAAACAGGTAACAGTGCAAAATGTATCAATGGTAAAGATTGGACTAGGGTCCATAGTTCACTAGAGGTGCTCTCCTTAGATAAACAACATGGCATGAAGGGTAAACAAATTACAGTAGGGAAATTGACAGGAACTGAGCAAGGCATAACAATGCAATACCAGACAAAAAGATCCTATGAGATTTGATTGGGCAATACAACAATATACATAGACCGCCATCCAACTGCATCTATGACTAGAAGTCCACCTTCAGGTTATCAACCGAACCACCTCCAGTATTAAGTAGCAAGCAACAGAAAACTACTTTAAGCAAAGTGTGTAAGGTAAACAATCCACTTGATCCATGAACAAGATACCATTGTTTTCTCCCTAGTGGCAACAACACATCTACAACCGAAGATATTTCTGTCACTTCCCTTGGAAAATAGAGGCATGAACCCAATATTGAGCATAAATACCCCCTCTTGGAGTCACTAGCAACAACTTGGCCAAGATAGCTACTAACAACGGAGAGCATGCAAGATCACAAAAAACACAGACATGATAGAATCATATAGACAAAACTATTAATCAATCTGACATAGTAATCTCAATATCCATCGGATCCCCGCAAACACAACATGCATGATTACAAATAGATTAGATCTTGATAATGAACGGAGCTCACAAGATCTATACATGAAAGCACAAGAAGGAGATACAACCATCTAGCTACTACATGGACAAATAGTCAGAGGTGGAACTACTCATGCATCATACCGGAGGAGAAGGCCTCCGGGATGATCTCCCCTCTGACAGGGTGCCAGGAAGAACTTCAGATCCCCCCGATATAGGGACGATGGTGGCGGAGGCTACCAAAGGTTTTGTGGAGTTTTGAACGGGTGCCTAGGGTTTCTGCATTGGGGGCTTCTTATAGACGAAGAGGCGAGGCTGGCAGGCGGCCAGGGGGGCCACACCCTACCCAAGCGCCAGGTGGGCCCACCCATGCCTAGGGGGGTGTGGCGGCCCTGGTTCGCCTCTCCGTCTCCCTTCTGGACTTCGTGTCGCCCACGGTAAATATTGACTTTGGCTTTTGTCCCGTCCAATTCCGAGAATATTGATTTTGTGCCTTTCTGGAACCAAAAACATAAGAAAACAGGCAACTGGCACTCTGGCAACTTGTTAATAGGTTAGTTCTAGAAAAGATATAAAAACACCTCAAAGTGTAGACAAAGCAAAGCAAAGTAGATACTAAACAAGCATGGAGCATCAAAAATTATAGATACGTTTCTGACGTATCAGTTAGGCGAAGAGAGGAGAGGCAAGCTAGGTTACATATGGGCATGGAGGTTTTGGTTGTGGAAGAAGAAGAGGGGAGGCTGCTTCATCTGATCTCGATCTGGATGAGATGGGAGTTCTTGAGGTGAGCTGGATGGTGGTGGAGCTAGGGGTTTTCTTTATGGGCAAGGACAAGCAGGAGGAAAAGTGAGCACGACAAGAGCATGTGCTCGGTTGGTTTGGTTCATAGTGGTTTGATGTTTGGGTTTTCCTTTTCCCTCTCTCTTGATTGTTGTCTAAGAGCATCCCCACTCGTTGGGCGTTCGCAGGACAAAATCCAGACCTTTTTTGGCTGGACGAAATTCGGTTTCGGCCTGGGAACACCGAGTTTCCCACTCGCGTTCCCACGACGAGTTCCCGGGCGAAGAGAAAATGGTGACGTATTCGAATTTTTATCGTTCCCGTTGGCGAGAGCTCGGACAAAAGGTGTTCGACAGAATTACGCCCAACAAGTCCGGCGACAAATTATTACAGAACAGGGTAAAAAGGCTCGGCCAACTCTCAGTCGTCGATGGGGATGGGATCCTGTGGCATGGTCGATGTGGCGGGGTCGGGCGTCTCGGCCGACTGGTTGGAGGAGGTAGAAGCAGAGCTCGACATAGCAGTGGCGTTCGGTGAAGGGGGGTTCGGCGCAAGAGGGGTCGGGGCAGTGCCAGGCGTGATCTCAGCGATGTCCTCCTGGAGAATGGCATTGCAGCGCGCCCTGTACCAGGCCTTGACCGGCGTAATCATCGTCGACATGTCCTCGCCGCCCATTAGGAACTTGAGATCTGTGTTCCTCTTCTTGGCGGCATAGTTGGCCTTGAGAAGGGCCACCTTTTTCCCTTGGGTCTCGATCAGCTGTGCCCACCTCTCGTCTCTCTTCTTGGCCCTCTTCTCAGCATGCGCCCTCGTGTCGGCGATGCACTTCTCGATTGAAGCCTAGAGACGCTCGGCGGGAGGTTCGGCAGCTTTGAGCATCTTCGCCTTCTTCTGGCCGATCTCCGGCCTTCCTTAGCTGGTAGCAACGGGAGGGGCCTCCGGGTTGCACATGTCGTCCTTGGTCTTGGCGAGGCTCAGGCGAGTGGCCCATCATTTTTCGTAGTGCTCGATCTCGTGGAACACATGGTGGAACTTGAACTCTGCCTTCAGGTCCTCCCGATACAAAGCGAGTGCACGAAGAAGATGCAAAATAGAAGACAAAGTGTGTCAAGATATGCTTGATATTGTTATAACTTCGTCTAGTGTTCGCGAATACCTTGTTGTCCATGTTTTCCCTGCTGGCTTTTGTGCGTTCCAGCTCTTCCACGCAGCTGTGCCACTTGCTACACGCATGCTGAATGAGCCCCCAATGGTTGGTCATGGCCTTCTTCCCTTGCTCCATATGAAATTTTCTATACTTCAGGTCGCAAAGGCTACGCTTGTCGAATGCTAGCTTCACACGCCTCCAATAGTTGTCGGAGTTTTGCTTTGCACCATTTTCCAGGCTTAGGCGAGACAGTGGTCCTCAGGCATCGTCCACTTGATCCGCTCTTCGACCGCCGACGTGCCTGGCTTCTTCTTTCCCTTTGCCAGAAGCACGCCATCATCCTCGGCATCGTTGGCCTGCGTCTCCTCAGCGTCGGGGTCGGCGAAATCATGACACTCGATGTCGTGGTCCGCATTGGCCCAGGACTATTCTTGCGTGAAGGAGGGGTTGCAGGCCGAGCCTTGGGCAATCATGTCCTCCATGTATGTATCGGCCAACATGTCGGCCGGCAGGACGACCGGCATTCTTGCGTGAAGGAGGGGAAGACCATGTTTGGGTTAATGCTGCCGTCGAACTCGGGGGACGAGGAGTACCTCTGCCGAGCGTTCGCCTGGCTCTCCTGGAAGCCGGCCGGCGAGATCAGCGAGAATCCCCCGGCGAGCCGACACTTGCCTGGCTTCCCCGGTGGGGGGATATGGCACTGCCATCATCGCCGCACGCGACGCCGCCACCTGTTTAGCCTGGTTCTCCCTCATCGTCGCCTGCTCTTCCCCCACCGCCACTGCCTCCTTCTCTTGTTCATGCCTGAGCTTCACCCTCTCTTTTTCGTCCTTCCGTTCGTCCGACATGATCTTTCGCCTCTGCGACTTGGCAGTACACTCGGCGCTGGACATGCCCTCCGTCTTTGTCGCCGGCACTCTCGGCTTGCTCGCCTTCTTCTCCCTCGAAACCTCGCTGAGGTTAGATCTGGGTTTGACGAAACTCTTGGGCGGAATGGTGGGCGGGAGCACGGTGAAGTGGCGGGAGTAGGGGGAATGGGGAAGAAAGGCGGGAGCGGATAAAGAAAAGGGCGGGAGTTTGGCCTTCTCTCTCCTACAGAGCTGGCCCACGCCCGTTTTCGCTTCGTCCAGCGATCCCAGGGAGTTCCCAGGATCCTGGGAATGGCCTGGGAAGCACGGACCAAAGTTTGCCCGAATCCGGAAGAAAAGAGGTTCCTGGGAACGTGTCTGGGCCGAATGTCGGCGTCCGGATCGTCTTCCTAGGAATGCTAGTGCAGATAGAAGGAGGGAAGGACTAGAGAGGAGAGGCTGGCTTGTGATTAACCAATGGAGGAAAAAAGGTGATGGTCACATGCGTGTGGTGTGTGTGACACCCCCGGGATTAGGGCTAGACAAATTCCAAACCACTATCTGAACATAAGTCTAACCTAAATCTCGAAAGCATACAGATAGAGAATTTGTAACATCCCTAAAATCATGTTTTCAAAGTTTGCATATCATCCATGCATTCATAATAATTTAGGGATCATTTTCAAAATCATTACATAATAGAAGCATTTGGATGCTTAATTATTTTATGTAAGCAAAGCATTGATCCAATGCTACTCTCTGATGAGAGATTATTTGTTTTAAACCAAGATTGTTTGTTCATGAGTTGGTTTTGTTGTGTTCCAAGGCTTGGACAAAAATTTCAAAACAAAATATGGTTTTAAAATCATTTTCCTATCTTTATTAAATCTTGTGTAAAGGCACTGTTTTGTTTTAAAACTCCAAAGGAACCAAGCAAGTTTAGTGAAACAGCATGGTTTTATACTCAAAAATTTGCAGGTTTCACTTTGTAAAAATCCAGAAAGAATTTGAAATCAAACACATTTGAATTCATTTGAATTGTTTCCTGAAAATCGAAATAGAAAAAGAAAAAGGATAAAGAATCCGAACTGGGCCAGGTGCCACCCATTCGACCCAGTAGACAAAACAGCCCACCCGGAGTTTTTCCTTCTCCCTCTGTTTCTCACCGCAGCAGCGTGCACCCACT
This sequence comes from Avena sativa, assembly GCA_916181665.1. Classification (NCBI taxonomy): domain Eukaryota; kingdom Viridiplantae; phylum Streptophyta; class Magnoliopsida; order Poales; family Poaceae; genus Avena; species Avena sativa. Next base: position 14,270,230 of record OV702280.1, on the reverse strand, counting down.
CGCTGACAACCGACCCCACCTTGCCCCGTCAGCATCGTCCCCAAATCAACGCGCGCTCGACCCGCTCCGCCATTACCTCGCCGCAGTGACGCCGCGGTTTAATTTTGCTTCAGTTCCATTGATTCAGGGAGTAAACCTTGCCCCGCTCCTGGATACTTAAACCCCACCCTGCCACAGCCATTTTCCCCCACACAGCACCCTCTCCTCGCCACCAGGCTGCTCAGATTTCACCAAACTTCGCTGCTGTTCCAACGAGCTCCGACGACTGATTCCGGTGAGCTCCGAGCGCCCCTCGCCTCCTGCTTGACCCTGTCGAGTTCGCCATGCCTCTGTGCTTCTCCTACTGCTTTTGGTTTGCCCGCGCATGACCTAGGTCGCCGTCCCCGACCACCTCAGCAAACGATAGAACCGCCGCCCAACTCTGGTGAACGATTTAGGTAATATCAGACTGCCCCTTGCTTTCTCTCTGACCCTATCTTGATCGCCAGATTGTTGTGCACACCCTGACACCTTTGGTTTGTGTTAGGGCGGTCCACATCATCGGCAACGTCGTCGTCTGCAGGAACCCGACGACGCCCGCAATTCCGACGAGCCCTAGTGACCTCCACAGTGCGCCCCCGTCCACGCCAGCAAGTAGTTGAGCATCAGCGTGACCTTGTGAGTTCGGTAAGCCCCTCTTCTGTCCCCATCCCCCTCCGTAGCGGCCGGAGCGTCACTGACAGAGCACCGCCGCCGCGCCACCGTCGCTAGCGCCGCCCATCCATGGTTGCATGCTTGGCAACCGTAGGATCTAGATCCAGCGCTTAGGATTAGATCTTTAGCGAAGCGGTATGTGTTGATCTGGACCGTGCGTAGTGAGTTAGATCTAACGGCCCGTGAGTGTGATCCGGTGCGAAACGATATCGTCCAATCAGACGCTGCCGCGTGGCATGTTCTTTGTTTTAAAAATTTGAATTAGATCTATTAGTGATTCAAACTTGTAAAATTCATAACTTTTGATCCAAACGTTCAAATTTTACAAATTTTATATCATTGGAATCAGGAGAAAGAATGCTATCTTTTTATGCAATCTTTTTAATGTTTTGCTTCTGTAAAACTGGTTATTTTTGCAGAGAAATTTATAGGCTTATTTTGAGTATAGAAATGATTTGAAAAATGATTTAAAGATCAAATAAAGTTTATTTAGTGTGTCTTGGACTTGTTTATGATTCAGTACTGTATACTTGTCTTGTTTGGTGTAGAAAAATTATCACATAGCATTTGCATGCATTCATATATTTTAGCTTGTATATTTTTGATATGTGAATTTGGTGCCATTATTTTATGTGTAGATTTTGGTGCTAATAGTGATTGTGGTTGTGAAGATTGTTGCTACTCCCCAAACTACCAAGGCAAGTGGTGCTAAATGTTTTATCCCTATATTTTTACCTATGCATTAGAAATATTTTGTATAGGACTTGCATGATTATTTTTCTAAGTATCAATATGTTATGCTTGAGAAATCCTAGTAGTTGTAGCAATGTTAGAATTTCCTCTAAGTTAAGATACTTGCTATTGCCATGCTTAGCCTAGGTAGTAGCAACCAAGGGTGGGTTATATAATCATGCTATGAGAATTATTCTAAGTATTTGACTTGTGTTTTGCTTAATAAAACAACTAAGTGAATGAAACACCTAGGTGGAATGGAAGGATTGGTTTGTGTTGAGTGGTTACACCAGGCCCATTTCTATGGTTTACCTTGTGTATCACACTAGTGGAAATCCATCCAGGAACAAAGGGATTTGAGATGCCAAATGTTAAGAAGCTTCTAGTGCTGCCACATGGCATTATGGGCTCTGCCTGGATCACATAGGTTGAAATAACTTAGCCGTTTGGACAGTTGGTGGTAGTGGGATGATAGGTTTGGAGAGCGTCCATTTGGTCTAGGGGAAGGATTCTGAAAGGTCATGTCTTGGTGAAAATCAAGTCTTGTGGGGAAAGTGCACAACCTCTGCAGATGGAAGAATCTAAGTACTTAGCCATGTCCCTGGTATTGGACAACTTGAGCATCAAGACATGGAAGCTATCAAGAATCTCCTCATCCCATTTTTCTAAGTTAAAACTTGTGGTTGAACAAGGGTGAAGGTTCACCAATTTCTATTGGTGGTTCCTTGGGAAAGTTTTGTCAAAGAAAAACTTAGTGCTTTCAACTAATAGGTAAAACCTATTTTGAGCAAAGCAAGCCTAAGATACACTTAGCGAAATTCATGCAGTAACTAGATGTTAATATTCTACTAAGGTATCACTTGCCAATACTATTGCAAATGTATTGACCCACTGTGGCTGTAACTTGTGATGTTGCAGGTTACTCTGATGGTGATTAGGGGTTATGAGTCTACACTCAACATGCTTGCCTGTGTCACATGAAGATGAAGACTTATCTATATTGTTATGTTTGGACTCTTGTATTAGGCCTATGGCCATGGAGTTGTAAAAGACTATGTTGTCTCTGGAATGACATGTAATAATGACCTTTGTTTCTATGTACTTCATCTTAAACTGTGGATGCTAGCATTGATCCAGGGACTAGCATTGCAATCACATGGATATTTACCTTTATAAAGGTGGGATCTTACAGATGGTATCAGAGCACTGTGTTGCCTGTAGGATTATGACCCTAGGATTGGATTGGAAACCACTAAGGAAATTTTTTCAACAATTTCCACACTTGTCTTTTCTTCTCGTAAACTTTTCTAATCTTCTTTCTCATCTCTATTTGTAGATGAACTCCATCAACGAAGCCGTAAGGAAGGGACCACTCATGACCATGACCTTGGAGTGTGAGACTGAATTTCCAAAAGCCCTCAAGAACCTTATGGTTACCATGGGGATACATGGTGCAGCTGTGTACAAAGGTTTCTCTGTGATGGATGAAGGAGAGGAGTATTGGTGGGTGCAACTTCACTTGTATAAAAACAAGGAAGACAACCACAAGGAATCAGGATTCTGCATGGTCACCAACTCAGTGATGCACACCACATTCTTTGACTCTACAAGGGATGCAGCTTGGAAGGCCATCAAAGAGCTTGGTGATAGACTCAAGTGCAGAATGCTTAACACCCAAAATGACCTTAGGGAAGAAAACAAACATACCCAAGAGTTGGAGACTACCAACCAACAACTAAGGGAAGACATCATTGACTTGATTTGGGAATCTTGTGAACAAGATAGACAGATGGATACTAAGGATGCTTTGATAGCCATTTTGTCTAGTGAGTGAGAGTTGAAACGTACTTCGTTAGTTGGACCACCACATTTATCGTTTTTATTTTCCAAAAATGTTGTCTAAGTTATGTTGAACCTTGGATGCTTGTAATGGATTTATCTATGCCATGACTTGTGTGTTTTATTTTCAATGATATGCATGTGATGCTTTGTCTTGTGATTTTCTCTATTTATGTCGATTCTAACTTTTCTCTATCTTATAAAATAGATGCCTAATGTTACTATCAGCACGGCTGAAGAGTTCAAGGGAACTCGCTTTGGAACTCGTCTTATTGAGCTCACTAGTGTGCTCAATCTTCCACTCCCTAGCATCATGATGCTTCCCCTCACCAAGTTTGAGAGGAAGGACCTTTGGGGCTTCAAGGTTACTCAGCCAGGACGCCAGACTGAGCCAGCCACGGAGGCTATCACCTTCAAGCTTATGCATGACGACAAGGAGAGAGGCCTAGAGGTAGTCATGCAGGATTTACTTGGGCGTTTATTAGGGAGGCACTCTCGAGAGATTAGAGGTACTCACTTTCACGCCTTCGGGAGACGCGGCGAGGATGGTGAGGCTATTGAGTTCGAGGATGCTGCTAGAAAGATGGTAGAGCCGATTCGTCTGTACCTTCAGGACCTAGAGGTTCTACTTAGGAACCTAGATATTGATAGGACCAACGTCATGCTTAGCAATGACGAGCTCCAGGTGCAGCTTCGTGAGAAGGACAAGCTCTTCGCGGAGCAATACGAGATAGTCAAGGAAATGGAGGCTAAGTTTGAGAGTCAGGACAGGAAGTTCAAGAGTCAAGAGAAAAGAGTCCAAGATAGGAACAAGAGGATTCGAGAGATGACTGCAGAACTAGAAGCCAAGGACTTCGAGCTCGAGCATCAGTAGGGTGTGATTGAGAGACTTCGTTCACAGAAGAGGGCTCTCAAGGCCAAGGTAGAGGCCTTGACTACCAATGTCGAGGAGTACAAGACCGCTATGGAGAATGCAGGTCTTACACTTGTCGATGAGGAGGTTGATGCAGAGGAGTAGTGATGACTACTCATTTATTTATCATTACCATGCTTATGATTATTGAGTCGCAATGATCATCCAACATGTGGATGGCTTGCCATTGGTGTGGTTGCTTTTAAAACTTTTGTTATGTCGTTGAACTTTTTGTTATTTTGATGCTTGTTTCGTGATTGTTTATGTGATGTGTTGTGCATGTTAAGCATTTATGGGTATCTTATTCTTATCCTTATTGAAAACCACAGATGCCTCCTCGACGTGCCAACCCCAACCCGAACAACAACAATGTCACCCCCGAGATGCAGCTGCTGATGACAGCACAGGCACAGCTGATGCAGATGATGACCACTTTCATGCAGAATCAGAATAAAAACAACAACAATAACAATGACAACAACAACAATCAGAACAATCCACCAGGTTTTGACATGCTCACCAGATTCCTAAGACTGAGGCCTGCAAAGTTCTCAGGAACTACTGATCCCATGGTGGCCAATGATTGGCTACATTCAGTGAACAAGGATTTGGTAACTGTCGGTTGTACTGATGAGGAGAAAGTCAGGTTTGCAGCACACTTGTTGGAAGGACCAGCAGCTACTTGGTGGGATAACTTCCAGATCACCACTCCCATTGAGGATGTGACATGGTCTATCTTTGAAGATGGTTTTCGTACAGCTCACATCTCATCCGGGGTGATGAGCTTGAAGAAGAAGGAATTCCACAACCTGAAGCAGCGCCACCGCAGCGTGGCTGAATATATTAAGGAGTTCAACAATCTGGCGCGTTATGCACTGGATGAAGTTGATACTGATGCCAAGAGGAAAGAGAAGTTCCTCGAAGGACTGAATGATGAACTAAATCTGCAGTTTTCTGTGGCCTATGTCCCCACCTACCAATCCCTTTGTGACAAGGCTGCCATCTTGGAGAGCAAGATGAAACAGGTTGAAAGCAGAAAGAGGAAACACAACTCTGACAAGTACAGCTCGGGATCGTCTCACAAGCGTTCCCATTATGATGATAGTGGGAGTTTTGGATCCCACAAGCATGGAAAATACAACAGCCACCACAACCACAACCGCCATCCTGACAACAAGCATCACCGTAGTCATGATAATGACAAGTACAAGAACCATAAGGGTGGATACAAGAGCCACCACAATGGAAGTGGAAGCCAGCTTGTCAAGAAGGATCTCAGTCAGGTTGAATGCTTCAAGTGTAAGAAGATGGGGCATTATGCAAATGAATGCCTAGAAAAAGAAAGTTTAAGGACCCAACAAGCCCAACCCTTTTCAGAAGGGACAAGTGAACCACATCAATGTGGAAGAGATTTATGAGGAGTCCGATGCTGTGGCTGGTAAGTTCAAACTCAATTCTATTCCAGCACTTGTTCTTTTTGATACTGGTGCATCACATTCATTCATACAAAAGCATTTGTTGATATAAATGGGTTTCCAACTAAAAAAATTGGGTGTCCAATAAAAGTAAGTTCTCCCGGTGGAGATATGATAGTAAGTCTTGGATGTCGTGATCTAGTGATAGAGTTTGGAAAGCATAAGTTTCCAGTGAGTCTGATAATCCTAGATTCCCAAGGACTGGATGTAATTTTGGGAATGGACTGGATGACCAAGTATGAAGGAGTACTAGATTGTGCCAATCGTACTGTCGCACTCACAACCCCGGAAAAGAAACGGATAAGATTCAAGTCTAACTTTGAATCAAAAGGAAGTAAGCTAAATTATCTTAAGGGGGTTAGCATAGACAGTGTGCCAATTGTGAGTGAATATCCGGATGTATTTTCGGAAGAATTGCCGGGAATGCCACCAGATAGAGATGTGGAATTTCTGATTGACTTGCTGCCAGGATCAGGACCAATAGCAAAGAGACCTTACAAGATGTCAGTTGATGAGTTGAAAGAACTCAAGAAAAAACTTGGAGAACAGTTGCAGAAAGGATTTATTCAACCAAGTTCTTCATCCTGGGGAGCACCAGTCTTGTTTGTAGAAAATAAATATAGAAGTCAAAGGTTATGCATAGATTATCGTTCACTCAATGAGGTGACTATCAAAAATAAATATCCTTTGCCTAGAATCAATGACTTGTTTAATCAGCTAGAAGGAGTCTGTGTGTTCTCAAAGATTGATCTCCAGTCAGGTTATTTTCAACTTAAGATAAGAGAACAAGACATACCTAAGACACCTTTCACCACTAGGTATGGATTGTATGAATACACCGTGATGCCATTTTGTTTGACCAATGCACCAGCTTACTTCATGAATATGATGAACAAGGTGTTCATGGAGTTACTTGATAAGTTTGTTGTCGTTTTCATCGATGACATTTTGATCTACTCCAAGAGCAAAGAAGAGCATGAAGGACATTTAGGTTTGATACTTGAGAAGCTTAGATAACATAAGCTGTATGCCAAATTCAGCAAGTGTGAATTCTGGTTGAATGAAGTTGGATTTCTTGGGCACGTTGTGTTAGGAGATGGTATAGCAGTTGATCCCGCAAAAGTGGTAGCGGTAACTGAGTGGGAATCTCCTAAGTCAGTGAAAGAGGTTCATAGTTTCCTTGGCTTGGCAGGATATTACAGAAGATTCATTGAGAATTTCTCCAAAGTAGCTAAGCCAATGCCGGAGTTACTAAAGAAAGACAATAAATTTGCTTGGTCTAAAGGATGTGAACTCAGTTTCCAAGAGTTAAAGAAGAGACTAGTGACCGCACCAGTCCTATGTCTGCCAGATTTGGAGAAAGATTTCCAAGTGTATTGTGATGCATCTCATCATGGATTAGGTTCAGTTCTAATGCAAGAAGGGAAAGTTGTGGCTTATGCCTCGAGACAACTCAAAACTCATGAGGTAAATTACCCTACTCATGATTTGGAGTTAGCCTCTGTTGTCCATGCACTCAAAACATGGAGACATTATCTTTTGGGAAAACGATGCGAAGTGTTCACAGATCACAAGAGTTTGAAGTATATCTTCACTCAGAAAGAAATCAACATGAGACAAAGAAGATGGCTAGAACTCATCAAGGACTATGACTTGAGTTTGCAATACCACCCCGGTAAAGAAAATGTTGTAGCGGATGCTCTAAGCCGTAAGGTATTTGTGAATGGCCTTACTAAGGGAGAGTTGCCAGATGATCTGTGTGCCCAATTTAGAGACCTTAGATTGGAGATTGTGCCTGAAGGACATCTCATGTCATTGGATGTTCAACCCACATTGTTGGATAAGATCAAAGAAGCCCAAAAGATGGACAAGGAAATAGAAGATATTAAGGAAAAGATTGCCAAGGGAAAAGCCAAAGGATTCCATGAAGACGAATAGGGTACTTTATGGTATGGAAAACGTATCTGCGTACCGCAAGATCCGGAACTTCGGAAACTGATTTTACAGGAAGCACATAACTCACCATATTCCATTCATCCTGGTAAAACCAAAATGTAGATGGATATGAAGGAAATATTTTGGTGGAATAATCTCAAGAAGGACATCGCCGAACATATTGCTTTGTGTGATGTGTGTAGTAGAGTGAAAGCGGAACATTAGAAACCAGCAGGATTGCTACAACCACTACCTATTCCTGATTGGAAGTGGGATAAGATTGGCATGGATTTCATCACCAGATTGCCAAGGACCAGGTCTGGATATGATTCTATTTGGGTAGTAGTGGATCGCCTCACTAAAGTGGCTCATTTCATACCCATGAAGACAACTTATACAGGTGCTAAGTTAGACAAAATTTACATGAGTAGGATTGTATGTCTACATGGAGTACCCAAGAGTATTGTGTCTGATAGGGGAACTCAATTCACTTCTCATTTTTGGAGGCAACTACATGAGTCATTGGGAACAAGATTGGAATTCAGCACTGCTTTTCATCCTCAGACTGATGGACAAACAGAAAGGACCAACTATATTCTAGAAGATAGTTAAGGGCATGTGCCCTAGACTATGGAGCCAGTTGGGATGAAAGTCTGCCTTACGCAGAATTCTCTTACAATAACAGCTATCAAGCCAGTATTGAGATGGCACCATTTAAGTTTCTCTATGGGAGAAAGTGTACCACCCCATTGCTATGGAATGGTGTGGGAGAAAGAAATTTGTTCAGACCAGAACTAATCAAAGAGGCTGAAGAGAAAGTCAAGCTTGTAAAGGACAGATTAAAGATAGCATAGTCCCGACAGAAAAGCTACGCAGATCCTAAGCGTAGAGAAGTCACCTATGAAGTGGGTGATAGGTCTTACCTTAGAGTGTGACCACTTCGTGGAGTGAAGAGATTTGGAGTCAAAGGAAAATTGGCCCCAAGATATGTTGGACCATTCAAGATTCTGAGTCGTAAAGGAGAAGTATCTTATGAGATTGAATTGCCAGAATCATTGTCTGCCGTTCACAATGTGTTTCATGTGAGTCAGCTAAAGAAATGCCATCTAGAGATGGAAGAGACTTCTTTGAAGGATACTATACCTTTGGAGCAGGTTCAATTGGAAAGTGATCTCACTTATGAGGAAAAACCTATCAAGATTCTTGAGACTGCAGAAAGAGTTACTCGGACTAAGACTATCAAATTCTGCAAAGTTCAATGGAACCATCATTCCGAAGAAGAAGCAACATGGGAAAGACAAGATGATCTTCGGAAAGACCACACTCACCTATTTGCTAGCGAATACGAATCTCGAGGGCGAGATTCACCTTAAGGGGGTTAGATTTCTAACATCCCTAAAATCTTGTTTTCAAAGTTTGCATATCATCCATGCATTCATAATCATTTAGGGATCATTTTCAAAATCATTAAAAAATAGAAGCATTTGGATGCTTAATTATTTTATGTAAGCAAAGCATTGATCCAATGCTACTCTCTGATGAGAGAATATTTGTTTTAAACAAAGATTGTTTGTTCATGAGTTGGTTTGGTTGTGTTCCAAGGCTTGGGCAAAAATTTCAAAACAAAATATGGTTTTAAAACCATTTTCCTATCTTTATTTAATCTTGTGTAAAGGCACTATTTTATTTTAAAACTCCAAAGGAACCAAGCAAGTTTAGTGAAACAGCATGGTTTTATACTCAAAAATGTGCAGGTTTCACTTTGTAAAAATCCAGAAAGAATTTGAAATCAAACACATTTGAATTCATTTGAAATTGTTTCCTGAAAATCGAAATCGAAAAAGAAAAAGGATAAAGAATCAGTACTGGGCCAGGCGCCACCCATTCGGCCCAGTAGACAAAACAGCCCACCCGGGGTTTTCCCTTCTCCCTCTGTTTCTCACCACAGCAGCGCGCACCCACTCGCTGACAGCCAACCCCACCTTGCCCCGTCAGCATCGTCCCCAAATCAACGCGCGCTCGACCCGCTCCGCCGTTACCTCTCCGCAGTGACGCCGCGGTTTAATTTCTCTTAAATTCCATTGATTCAGGGAGTAAACCTCGCCCCGCTCCTGGCTACTTAAACCCCACCCTGCGACGGCCATTTTCCCCCACACAACACCCTCTCCTCGCCACCAGGCTGCTCAGATTTCACCAAACTTCGCTGTTGTTCCGACGAGCTCCGACGACTGATTCCGGTGAGCTCCGAGCGCCCCTCGCCTCCTGCTTGCCCCTGTCGAGTTCGCCATGCCTCTGTGCTTCTTCTAATGCTTTTGGTTTTCCCGCGCATGACCCAGGTCGCTGTCCCCGACCACCTCAACAAACGACAGAACCGCCGCCCAACTTCGGTGAACGATTTAGGTAATATCAGACCGCCCCTTGCTTCCTCTCTGACCCTATCTTGATTGCCAGATTGTTGTGCACACCCTGACACCTTTGGTTTGTGTTAGGGCGGTCCACATCGTCAGCAACGTCGTTGTCTGCAGGAACCCGATGCCGCCCGCAACTCCGACAAGCCCCAGCTGTTGGGCCACGCAGAGATAAAACAAAACTTTTTCCTCTAACGTGGTGATCCCAAGATCTAGCTGAGGTAGAAGGCCACGAGGTTTACCACTAGACGCGCGGTTGCGGATTACTGATGAAGCGCGTCGGCTGATGCAGTGCAGTCCTCACGATCCGATCGTCCTGGTGCTGATCGCACAGCACCTCTGCTGGTATCCACACGTACAAGGAGGAGCGCCGGCGGCGAACTGCTAGGTTCGTTACGGCGGCTGGACTGCTGTGGAGCTAGGGTTTCCAACACATGGAATGACCTAACCGAACAACGGTTAACCCTTCTGGGTTACGGTGCTCCACTATATATAGGGAGTGAACGTGGGATCGGCTCACGCGGCCCATTCACTAAAGCCCATATAACACTAGTCACCGTGAGTCCAACTCACTAACTCACTCCTAATCTGGTTTAGGTCCAACCCAACCAGATTACAGATTCGGATCCAATCCGAACTTGCTCCCTCTCTTAAGTGTGTGACCCCGTAGGCTCATGGTTACTTGGACACGATTAGAGTCCGACTCACAATCGATCAATCGGCATCGGCTCCTAGCAGAACTTGCCGATTCCCAAGTACCAAAGAGTCATGACGACTTGCCTTTCCAATGCGACTTACGTCTGATTCCCTTTTGCCTCACGATATACCTTGTCAGACTATAGGCGAATATATGTCATCCCTTAAATAGTCCGACTCTCTTCTCGATCCGAGATAAGTGATTCACCCGACTAACTCTTAGCCGATCGCCTCGGTTAACACTTAACCGAGTCGTGCATGGCCATGCTTTCCGAATCATATCTCACGAGAGGGCCCAGAGAATATCTCTCCGAGTGGAGGGGCAAAATCCCATCTTGGTTATTCACATCACGCAGCTTGATTCTCAGTCGACCCGAACCCTGCCTTTATAACTGCCCAGTTACGGGTCAGCGTTTGACAGAACCTAAGTCGGTGATCCTCAACTCGGACTATGCAACAACCTCAGGTCTAAGGATTACATTGATTGAGATATACAAATGACAACTAGTTCGTTGTACCTCAATATGGGTCAATCTGACTCGCTAAACTCTTTAGCCGAATCTGTGTAAGTTGGAATAGCATCTCCATGCCCATGACAAGTGGAACCGAGTCATCAAGCCAACTTTCACATTGGTCTAAGTTGTGTGTCCAGCACAACCTCAATGACCAAGGATATTTAGTATAAACAACATGAATGCATAGTTCCACAACCGAATCACATATTCAATGATACACATCAGATGTTCATACAAGGACTACTTAATAACTTTATGAATACAATGGGAAATATCATCATACATGATTGCCTCTAGGGCATATTCCCAACAGTCTCCCACTTGCACTAGAGTCAATCTTTCGACATCACATGTCTAAGCATCTAATGCCCATGGCTCTCATGTGCGCCTCATGCTTCGGCTGGGGTAACGGCTTAGTCAACGGATCCGCAATATTTGCATCCGTGTGTACCTTGCATAACTTGATATCACCCTGATCCACGAACTGGCGAATTAGGTGGTACCGCATGAGTATGTGCTTGTTCTTCTGGTGTTGTCTAGGTTCCTTGGCTTGTGCAATAGCACCATTGTTGTCACAATACACGTCCAACGGATTGGACAAGCCCTGAACCACACCAAGATCCATGAGGAAATTCCTCATCCAAACAGCTTCCTTTGCTGCCTCCGAGGCGGCAATATACTCAGCCTCTGTTGTAGACGCAGACACAGTCTCTTGCTTGGAACTTTTCCAGCTCACAGCACCTCCGTTTATAATAAACACGTATCCGGATTGCGAGCGAGAATCATCAGAGTCGGTGAGATAACTCGCATCCGTGTAACCCTTTACACTGAGTTCATCTTCACCACCATAAACCAAGAACATATCCTTAGTCCTTCTCAAGTACTTTAGGATATTTTTAGCCGCTGTCCAGTGGATCTCTCCAGGATCAGCCTGGTATCTGCTCACAACACTTAGAGCATAGGAAACATCCGGTCTAGTACAAATCATGGCGTACATGATGGATCCGACTGCAGAAGCATATGGAATCGCACTCATCCGACTTCGCTCATCAGTTGTCGAAGGACACTGAGTCTTGCTAAGTTTTACACCATGGGACATCGGTAAGAACCCTTTCTTAGACGATTCCATGTTGAACTTCTTCAACACTTTGTCCAAATAAGTACTCTGACTCAATCCAATGAGCCTCCTTGATCTATCTCTATAGATCCGGATTCCGAGGATGTATGTTGCCTCACCCAAGTCTTTCATTGAGAAACTCCTTTCTAATGATTCCTTGGTTTCTTGCAACATCTGGACATCATTTCCAATCAGTAATATGTCATCCACATATAAGATTAGAAAATTTACTTTGTTCCCACTAAACTTCTTGTATAAACAAGAATCATGATCACTCTTGATGAAGCCAAACGATTTGACTACCTCATCAAAGCGAATGTTCCAACTCCGAGATGCTTGCTTCAACCCATAAATGGATTTCTGAAGTTTGCACACCTTGTCAGCATTAGCCGGATCGACAAAACCCTCGGGCTGTATCATATACACGTCCTCGGTTAAATTTCCGTTAAGGAAAGCCGTTTTGACATCCATCTGCCATATCTCATAGTCGAAATAGGCTGCTATAGCTAACATGATCCGAACTGATTTAAGCATCGCTACGGGCGAGAAAGTCTCGTCGTAATCAACTCCTTGAACTTGTCGGAACCCCTTCGCGACAAGGCGTGCTTTATATATTGAAACATTTCCATCCATATCAGTTTTCTTCTTAAAGACCCATTTGCACTCGACGGGTCTTGCACCGTCTGGCAGATCAACCAAGTTCCAAACTTGATTTTCATCCATGGACTTTATCTCGGATCTCATGGCTCCAAGCCATGACTCGGAATCAGATCCCACCATCGCTTCCGAATAATTTGCCGGCTCATCACTATCTAACAGTAACACATCACGAACACTTCGTAATCTTGCCGATCTTCGTAGTACAGGTACGACTATCGGCTCAGCTGCCACGATCGGCTCATCCTCCAAGGTTTTTGCCGACTCGCTACTTGCCGATTCCTCTCGAATTTCTTCGAGTTGTACCGTGCTCCCACTTACTCTCCGACTGAGAAACTCTTTCTCAAGGAAGACACCGTTCCGAGCGACAAACACTTTGCCCTCTTCTCGGTTGTAGAAGTAGTAACCCAAGGTTTCCCTCGGATACCCCACGAAAATACACTTATCCGATTTGGCTGTAAGCTTGTCCGACTGGAGTCGCTTGACAAAAGCTTCACAACCCCAAATCTTAAGAAAAGACAAACTCGGCTTTTTGCCTGTCCACATCTCATGCGGTGTCTTCTCTACCGATTTTGATGGTACTCTGTTTAGTGTGAACGCCGCTGTTTCTAGACAATAACCCCAAAATGATAAAGGCAGATCTGTCCGACTCATCATTGATCGTACCATGTCCAACAAGGTCCGATTCCGCCTTTCCGAAACACCATTCCTTTGTGGCGTTCCTGGCGGAGTAAGTTGAGGAACTATTCCACAACTTTTCAGATGGTCATCAAACTCATGGCTCATGTACTCGCCTCCTCGGTCCGACCGAAGAAACTTTATTTTCTTGCCGAGTTGATTCTGTGCTTCATTCTGGAATTCTTTGAACTTTTCAAAGGCTTCCGACTTATGTTTCATCAAGTAGATATATCCATACCTACTCAAATCATCAGTGAAGGTAATGAAGTACTCATAACCACCCCTGGCTGTCGTGCTCATTGGTCCACATACATCACTATGTACTAGTCCCAACAAGTCGGACGCCCTTTTGCAACTCTTTGCAAAAGGTGTCTTGGTCATTTTGCCGAGTAGGCAAGATTCGCATGTCTCGAACGACTCCAAGTCGAACGAAGTTAGGAGTCCATCATCATGGAGCTTCTTCATGCGTTTCCAACTTATATGACCAAGCCGACAGTGCCAAAAGTAAGTCATATTCAGATCATTTGGTTTCAACCTTTTAACATTTATGTTATAAACCGACTCACCATCAAGATTCAAAATAAATAACCCGTCCTGGACGGGTGCAAAGCCGTGAAACATATCATTCAAATACAAAGAACAACCATTATTCTTGATATTCGACTCATAGCCTTGCCTCATCAAACATGAAGCAGAAATAATGTTTCGACTGAGCACTGGAACATAATAACAATTATTTAGTTCCATAATGAATCCGGAAGGTAAATGAAGTTGCATCGTGCCGACTTCCAACGCAGCAACTCTTGCTTTGTTGCCGACTCGAATATCAACCTCTCCTCTTGCTACGTTCCTAGTTCTTACCAGTCCCTGCAACGAGTTGCAGATGTGAATAACTGATCCGGTATCATATACCCAAGAACTATTAGGTGCATCAGCAAGATATATGTCTATAACATTGCATACAAGTGTACCTGAGTCGGAAGTCATACCTCCACTCTTGGCTTTGTCAGCCAAGTACTTGCTGCAGTTCCTCTTCCAGTGACCATCCGCCTTGCAGTAGAAGCAAGTGGATCCGGCTGAAGGAGATGGTTTAGTCCCTGAGGAAGCGCTTGGGACCGGGTCCTAAGCCTGCTTTCCTCCTGACTTAGCCTTCTTCTTAGTCCAAGAACTCTTCTTGAACTTATCCTTATTCTGCACCATCAACACTTGACTGGTGCCCTTCTTGAGATCCGCCTCTGCCTGCTTGAGCATCCCATGCAATTCAGTGAGCTTCTTATCCATACCATGCATGTGGTAGTTCGAAATGAACTTCCCATATGCACTAGGAAGAGAGTTCAGAATTATATCCGTAGCGAACTCTTCGCTAATGGGTTAGCCAAGCCTCTCCAGAGACTGCACGTAACCAACCATTTTGATCACATCCGGACTCAGTGGATCACCATCCTTAAGCTTGCAACTCAGCAAAGCCTGAGATACTTGATACCTCTCAGTCTTCGCCTGAGCCTGGAACATACTTTTGAGGCTTTCGATCATATCGTAGGCCTCAACATGCTCGAACTGCTTTTGCAAGTCCGGTTCCATGTGAGCAAGCATAAGACAGCTAATATCCGTGGACTCATCCTTAGCCCGACGGTAGGCATTGGTGGTTGCGACAGTCGCATTCTCATTCGGCTCATCTGGAAGTGGGTTGTCTAGGACATGGTCCTTCTTTTCTTGTTTGAGAACAATTCTCAGATTTCGATACCAGTTGGTAAAATTAGTGTCGTTCAGTTTATCTTTCTCAAGAATGGTTCTCAATGCAAAACCGGATATCTGAGAGTGACTGCTACTAGGTGCCATGATCTACAACAGAAAATATGCAAAACACTTAAGACATGTATTCATAAAAGAGCAAGCATATTAAACATTTTAATATTTTATGCTCCCACTAGAACCAACACCCCTCCGATGGTTACTTAGTGATTCAGGATCCTAGATAAGCAAGTCGGCTAGTGAGCTTTAGCATCACCGCTAGCCGTCAAGTGATCTAGGTAGACAACTCCTTGTCAATCGCATCTCATGCGACTCCTGTTGGACGGGTGGCATCACATGCCCCGGCTCCCATCCTCCTTTTCCCCGAGTCCCACAACCGTTGTGATAGACCCGTCTAGCTTACCGAGTGTTTCTGCAGTAAGAGTCCGACTCGAACACACCTAGTCGGAAAGAATTGGGAGCACCTCAATTTTATGATCCCACTACCAAAAATGTCCGACTTGTGATGGTGCAAACACTGGCGGGAAAACCGACTAGACCTTCTTTGAGGGATTAAATTTTACCGACTATCTAATAGAGGTAAAACAGAGACATAACAATAACACAAAATAAAGCAATTATAATGTGAAATGGTATGGCTCTCTTCATGGCGATCTCCATCTCCACAAAGCCTGTAATCCGACTCGTGCCAACTCTTGTCACTTGCCGTCTTACTCCATGTCGCCGACATGTACAACGCCTTGCATGCCTTCCGGGTTCTCCAAACAGCTACACTAGCTTAGTAAAGTAAATTACATGGAGAATCCGACACGCAGGTCGTTATACAATAAAATGACAGCACCTAGGCTCCAGTCGGCTGACAAAAACCGTGATTCGCAGATCACGTATGGATTACACACATACATCACATGCACATGAACCATACCATTCACAACTTCCTGCAAAAACAAGTTATGCATAGATACAATATCTACCGGCGTTGTGAAACTCGCAACGACATCTAAGGCGCTACGACAGGGCGAAGACGGCGGTCCCGCTAGCCGGATAGCGGGCGGGGATCTCATCTACGATCCGAACATGGATTCCGACCATCGTTCCGTTTCGATCAAACTCTTTGATTCTTCGATCACCGCTTCTGGATTTACGTGTCACAGTCTACCCCGATGGCGGAAGCCGACCGGTAGGGGTATGTCGTTCCACGACCTCAGCAGTATGATCACGGAAATCAGATCTACCATTCCCCGAGTACAGTTGATCCAATCAACCTCGTACAAAACCGATCTATCTCATAGATCGACCACCAAACAGCACATAGATCTCATCTACATCCTACCGCATATCACATATGCGAGATCTCGAGCCTAAAACCAGAAGCTATCGCTCTGATACCACTGTTGGGCCACGCAGAGATAAAACAAAACTTTTTCCTCTAACGTGGTGATCCCAAGATCTAGCTGAGGTAGAAGGCCACGAGGTTTACCACTAGACGCGCGGTTGCGGATTACTGATGAAGCGCGTCGGCTGATGCAGTGCAGTCCTCATGATCCGCTCGTCCTGGTGCTGATCGCACAGCACCTCTGCTGGTATCCACACGTACAAGGAGGAGCGCCGGCGGCGAACTGCTAGGTTCGTTACGGCGGCTGGACTGCTGTGGAGCTAGGGTTTCCAACACATGGAATGACCTAACCGAACAATGATTAACCCTTCTGGGTTACGGTGCTCCACTATATATAGGGAGTGAACGTGGGATCGGCTCACACGGCCCATTCACTAAAGCCCATATAACACTAGTCACCGTGAGTCCAACTCACTAACTCAGTCCTAATCTGGTTTAGGTCCAACCCAACCAGATTACAGATTCGGATCCAATCCGAACTTGCTCCCGCTCTTAAGTGTGTGACCCCGCAGGCTCATGGTTACTTGGACACGATTAGAGTCCGACTCACAATCGATCAATCGGCATCGGCTCCTAGCAGAACTTGCCGATTCCCAAGTACCAAAGAGTCATGACGACTTGCCTTTCCAATGCGACTTACGTCTGAGTCCCTTTTGCCTCACGATATACCTTGTCAGACTATAGGCGAATATATGTCATCCCTTAAATAGTCCGACTCTCTTCTCGATCTGAGATAAGTGATTCACCCGACTAACTCTTAGCCGATCGCCTCGGTTAACACTTAACCGAGTCGTGCATGGCCATGCTTTCCGAATCATATCTCACGAGAGGGCCCAGAGAATATCTCTCCGAGTGGAGGGGCAAAATCCCATCTTGGTTATTCACATCACGCAGCTTGATTCTCAGTCGACCCGAACCCTGCCTTTATAACTGCCCAGTTACGGGTCAGCGTTTGACAGAACCTAAGTCGGTGATCCTCAACTCGGACTATGCAACAACCTCAGGTCTAAGGATTACATTGATTGAGATATACAAATGACAACTAGTTCGTTGTACCTCAATATGGGTCAATCCGACTCGCTAAACTCTTTAGCCGAATCTGTGTAAGTTGGAATAGCATCTCCATGCCCATGACAAGTGGAACCGAGTCATCAAGCCAACTTTCACATTGGTCTAAGTTGTGTGTCCAGCACAACCTCAATGACCAAGGATATTTAGTATAAACAACATGAATGCATAGTTCCACAACCGAATCACATATTCAATGATACACATCAGATGTTCATACAAGGACTACTTAATAACTTTATGAATACAATGGGAAATATCATCATACATGATTGCCTCTAGGGCATATTCCCAACACCAGCGACCTCCACAGTGCGCCCCCATCCACGCTAGCAAGTAGTTGAGCATCAGCGCGACCTTGCGAGTTCGGTAAGCCCCTCTGCTGACCCCAGCCCCCTCCGTAGCCGCTGGAGCGTTACTGACAGAGCGCCGCCGCCGCGCCACCGTCGCCAGCGCCGCGCATCCATGGTCGCATGCTTGGCAACCGTAGGATCTAGATCTAGCGCCTGGGATTAGATCTGTAGCGAAGCGGTATGTGTTGATCTGGACCGTGCATAGTGAGTTAGATCTAACGGCCCACGAGTGTGATCCGGTGCGAAACGGTATCTTCCAATCAGACGTTACCGCGTGGCCTGTTCTTTGTTTTAAAATTTTGAATTAGATCTATTAGTGATTAAAACTTGTAAAATTCATAACTTTTGATCCACACGTTCAAATTTTACAAATTTTATATCATTGGAATCAGGAGAAAGAATGCTATCTGTTTATGCAATGTGTTTAATGTTTTGCTACTGTAAAATTGGTTATTTTTGTAGAGGCATTTATAGGCTTATTTTGAGTATAGAAATGATTTGAAAAATGATTTAAAGAACAAATAAAGTTTATTTAGTGTGTCTTGGCCTTGTTTATGATTCAGTATTGTATACTTGTCTTGTTTGGTGTAGAAAAATTATCACATAGAATTTGCATGCATTCATATATTTTTGCTTGTATATTTTTGATATGTGAATTTGGTGCCATTATTTTATGTGTAGATTTTGGTGCTAATAGTGATTGTGGTTGTGAAGATTGTTGCTACTCCCCAAACTACCAAGGCAAGTGGTGCTACATGTTTTTATCCCTATATTTTTACCTATGCATTAGAAATATTCTGTATAGGACTTGCATGATTATTTTGCTAAGTATCAATATGTTATGCTTGGGAAATCCTAGTAGTTGTAGCAATGTTAGAATTTCCTCTAAGTTAAGATACTTGCTATTTCCATGCTTATCCTAGCTAGTAGCAACCAAGGGTGGGTTATATAATCATGCTATGAGAATTATTCTAAGTCTTTGACTTGTGTTTTCTTAATAAAACAACTAAGTGAATGAAACACCTGGGTGGAATGGAAGGATTGGTTTGTGTTGAGTGGTTACACAAGGCCCATTTCTATGGTTTACCTTGTGTATCACACTTGTGGAAAGCCACCCAGGAACAAAGGGATTTGAAATGCCAAATGTTAAGAAGCTTCTAGTGCAGCCACATGGCATTATGGGCTCTGCCTGGATCACATAGGTTGCAATAACTTAGCCATTTGGACAGTTGGTGGTAGTGGGATGATAGGTTTGGAGCGCGTCCATTTGGTCTAAGGGAAGGCTTCTGAAAGGTCATGTCTTGGTGAAAATCAAGTCTTGTGGGGAAAGTGCACAACCTCTGCAGATGGAAGAATCTAAGTACTTAGCCATGTCCCTGGTATTGGACAACTTGAGCATCAACACATGGAAGCTATCAAGAATCTCCTCATCCCATTTTTCTAAGTTAAAACTTGTGGTTGAACAAGGGTGAAGGTTCACCAATTTCGATTGGTGGTTCCTTGGGAAAGTTTTGTCAAAGAAAAACTTAGTGCTTTCAACTAATAGATAAAACCTATTTTGAGCAAAGCAAGGCTAAGCTACACTTAGTCAAATTCATGTAGTAACTAGATGTTAATATTCTACTAAGGTATCACTTGCCAATACTATTCCAAATGTATTGACCCACTGTGGCTGTAACTTGTGATGTTGCAGGTTACTCTGATGGTGATTAGGGGTTATGAGTCTACACTCAACATGCTTGCCTGTGGCACAGGAAGATGAAGACTTATCTATATTGTTATGTTTGGACTCTTGTATTAGGCCTATGGCCATGGAGTTGTAAAATACTATGTTGTCTCTGGAATGACATGTAATAATGACCTTTGTTTCTGTGTACTTCATCTTAAAATGTGGATGCTAGCATTGATCCAGGGACTAGCATTGCAATCACAGGGATCTTTACCTTTGTAAAGGTGGGATCTTACAGAATTGATAACACAACAGTGACCCTAATACACTAAAATTATTATAGCAAGCTCATAACTGATCAAAGAACCAAAACTATTACAAGCAGAGGTCACTGACCACAAAAATCAAACAACGAAAGGAAAATTATGCTATTAAGTATAGAAAACTTAACAAATGGCCTAAGAGGCCTGAAGCATAACGATGACGTCCAATCCATAGATCCCAGACTGCCGACTGGGAACTCCAAACTACTCGTCGATGTCGATGCCGTGAAGAACTCATCTTATATGGTAACACTTACACTGCTGCAAAAGAATCAATGAAGCAAGGGTGAGTACAGGGTGTACTCCGCAAGACTTATGGCTGGTGGAGTTATTTTGCATAAAGCCATCTTTGTTTTGTAAATCAAGAGGGAGAAGAATCTCGACTAATCAGAATATTTTAAAAGGGGATAAGAGAGCAACATCTCTAGCTTTGATCATCTTTTGATATCCACCGAATCATCATCAGCTGAACCTATCTAGGATCACCCCCTTGATCCCCGAGGAAGCATCCTTAAGCACACATTATTTAACTTGCCAAGTTTTACGATTAGGTTCAAGTTCTCTATGATCTTCACGTCCGTTCCCAAGTCTTCCATAACTGTGGTCATGGATTTTCGAAAAGATTAATAACCCTGCAGGGGTGTACAACTTTACCCACACGTACTAACCTTCTCTTAATGCCACTAGATAAGCCCTCTTCCTTGGAAGGCCAACAGAGGGTGGTTAGAAACGATCTTTACCTTGCTTTCGCCGAGACCATGAGTCACGCACTAGGGAGATTCCGCCTTAATGGGTCGAGTCCCAAAGTCGGTCCCTAATGATGTGAACAGGGTTTGAGATTACGGATGCCGGGCATCTCCCATTCCCTGCCATGCTTACCTACCTGTATGAATGCACCTCCTTCACCTCCTTCGAGAAGAGACATAATGCGTATGTCAAATGGAACGCTCGAACTATGTGACTCATGGAATCTACTCGGCAAGTTAGTTGGTCGAGGGGGTTTCCAGGCCCCCGTGTGGTCGTACGCTCGTCTTGGTTCAAGAGGCAATAACATCGGGTCCTAAGGGTGGCAAGTATGGGACTGCAAAAACCACAACCCATGTGGCCTCCCATACAAGCCTTAGCATGTTTATTATCCATCTCTGATCATAACACGTCATCCTGTCATACTAGGTTCATTCGCAGCTCTAATTCATCAACCGGATGGACCAGTGGTAACAGCTAAGTGTGGCTAAGCACAACAGATGTAACAGCTCTAACAACGCTTCACAAGCCAAACCCCAGTTATGCTAGGAGCAGTGGATCAGGGAATATAGGCTACAAAGTGAACATGCATCAGATAGGATTACTATATCTATCAACAAAAGACGTTGGAATCGTATGCACATGGCAAGAATGTAAATACTTTGAAAGCATAGGATTCATAGGTATGTGTGGGTCTTCGCTTGCCTTTGCCAGTTGATATCCAGAAAGCAGAGTTCCAAACACCGGGTACTTGACTTGGTTCCAAACGCTTCGACGGTGTTGATCTCGATCTTCAGTCTTGGACTCGATCTCGATCTTGATACTGTACTCTACCAGGAAGAACCAAACACCGGAAAGGAAGGGAAAAAATCAACACATGGCATCGATGCAATGCTCAAACAAGTATGATGATATGACAAGTTAATTTGCATTGAGATAAACCCTAATACATGCTTGGTCATTTTAATCGGGGTCCCGAGGGGTACAAATCCTAATTCGGAGAAACTTCGGATTCACCTATGGGGGTTCATTTAGTTATCTAATTAAAATTGTCATGAAAGTTGATTAACAATGCATGATTATAGCTTAGATAGATAGAGCTCCTTTTTCTGAACATTTTGGTATATTATTTGTATTTTTCTGATTTAAAATGATAGTTACGAATTTCTCCATTTTGAATTCATTTTAAATCATTTTTGGAATATTATAAAATAATTTACATTTTGGAAATACTTTTAACATTTTTATTAAATAGAAACATTTCTGAAAATGTTTATTTGACTTACAACAGGGGCCCACATGTCATATTTATTATTTATAGAAATTATTTTCAGAAAACATTAAAATAAAAGAAAAAGGAAATATTGCACCATGCTGACGTCAGCAATAGAGATGCCTCAGGTGATGATCGAATCCGGCTCTAGGGGCGATGCGGGGCTGCGGGGATGGGCGCGCTGGAAAGAGGAGAGCAAGGGGAGCCAGAAAGTGGCGGCGCCGCCCAAGAATGGTCGGCGGAGCATCGGCATCGATGACGAACAATGGCGGCGAGTGGTGGTGCTCGTCGGGGAGGAGCTAGAGAGCGCGAGGGAGAGTGTGGAGGGGTTCATTAGAACCGTGAGCTCACCAGGAACACGACGGAGGGGTCGGCGAGGCGAGGCGTGCACAGACGGCACCGGAATCGATGACGGTGACTGCGACGGCCGGCGGGAGTGAGCTATCGATTCGGGGGATTGCAAGCATGCGGAGCTGCGTGACCCAGCTAGAACGAATCAGTGCATCTGGGAGATCTCAGGGGTGGCCTCAGAACGGCGAGAGATGGCCTGAGATGGCGGGGATCGCCGGTGTCTATGAGCTCTAGGATTACGGTTTGCGCACGGGAGAGTGAGGCGGAGGGAAATTGAGGGCTAGGGTTCATCCAGCGGCGGCTCTGAGGATCATATAGATGCTCGGGGGCGTCGGCGTTCATCGCGGCACACGGTGGAGCATCGAGTGGCCGGCGGCGAGCCACCGAGCTGCTTCAGCAGCGGGAGGAAGACGACAGGGCGGGGTGAAGCGGTACCGGGCCGCGCTGGGCCGCGAGTTGGGCCAGGTGGGCTGTACCAAAGCAAGAGTAGAGGCCAGGGTTTGCTGCGCTGGGCGACAGGGAGAAAAGAGAGAGAGGGAGACATTTTTTTCTTTCTGAAACTCTTTTCTATTTCTGATTTGTATTTCCTCTTTTGTATTTTCATTTTCAAATCTGTTTTGAATAGTTTCAAATATATAACTTTTATAAAAATTCCAAAATATTGCAGGGACCCTTTATAACCATTTGGGTTCCAACTTTTTATACTTTTCAAATATATCGAAACCATTTTGAATACATTCCAAATAGAAAGGGAAGCTAAGGTTTAGGGTTTTGTGATTATTTTCTTTCATACGTTTTAGATGATGATGCTCATGAATGCACAAACAAATACTAATTGCATTTATTAAAACTAGGGTGTTACAGTGTGGCAAGATTAAAACAATGATCAAAATAATATCACATGGGCATGATTGAAACACGAGTCGAATAAAATATGATCCCATGTGTACTATGTAGCAGAATTAGAGCAAGAACAAAGGAACCATGTTGAGTGGAAGTTAGTGATGGATTAAACTAACAGGATATGCCCCCAACTCAATTAATTTGGGCATTTGACAAAATTTAAAAACAGCAAGACTCAAAATGCAATATGACATTATGGTTCCAATACATATGGCACCAACTAGATATTAGAAATAGAGAGAGAGAGAGGAAGAAAAAGATCAAATACAA
Source organism: Avena sativa (assembly GCA_916181665.1). Taxonomy (NCBI): domain Eukaryota; kingdom Viridiplantae; phylum Streptophyta; class Magnoliopsida; order Poales; family Poaceae; genus Avena; species Avena sativa. The sequence continues at coordinate 14,246,470 of OV702280.1, read as the reverse complement.
ATATCAAGAACCGAATACAAAGCAATATTTATAAAGCAAAATTTTAATTATGTGTTACATGCAATGTGACATGATGAGCACGAGTATGCGATCATGATGATGCGCAAAATAAAAACAACACGCGATTTTCTAGTAATGGTTTTACCGGAGTGCTACATGAGCATATGTAACATCCTAAAAATATTGAACAATGATTATCAAATCCCAATCACCAAAATTAGGGTTAACAAAAACTTTTGTTAATTAAATCATATGAATGCAAGTGTGTATGTGATGATTGTATGAATGCATGAATGGACTTATGTGATTTTTCTAAATAGCAAGGATTGGTTTAAATATGAAAACAACATCATCTAAATCATTTCTAAGCAGAAACAAATCAAGATAAAATAAAAAATAAACCAAATAAAGCAAATGGTCATTTTTGCCAATCTTGCTCACTAGGCCACTTTGAGTGTTTCTAGTCCAAGATTTCAAACAGAAACAATTCTATTTCTTTTCACCCCTTGCTAGACAAAGTAAAAGTGAACCCAAGGCCACCTTTCAAACTTATAGAAACATTTGGCAACATGATTCAAATGACAATTCAAAATTGAATCTTTAACACTGCTAGGAAAATGGCTATAGGTAATCAGAACATCCGTGGCTCACATGGTTGAAGTGCCCCACGGCTAAAACATACATGACTCACCTGTGGGCAGTGCCCTACTAGTAACTAGAACAACCGTGGCGCACATGGTCATAGTGCGCCACAGATATGTGTGGGCCAGGGCCCTGCTGGCCGCATGCCGCATACCCGTAGAGCACATGGGGGAGGTGCGCTACGGTTGTTACGGTTAACCTTGGCGCACATGTAGGTCGTGCGCTACGCCTAAGTGAAGGCCCCTCTGTTCTGTAAATGGGCAGAAACATCCGTGGCTCACTCTGGCATGTGCGCCACGGATGTGATTTTTCCCTATGGCGCACTAGGGCCATGTGCGCCATGGATGTGTCGACCATGTGCTCCACTTTGTGCACATGTGATCATCCATCACCCCACACTTCACTTTTCCCTTCCTCTTTCTCCTTAGATCTAGTCGGGATCCTTCTCCTTCCCACCTCAATTTCTCCACTCATTCACCATTTTTAGCATGTGGAACTTGCCTTGGATGTTACATACATAATAGAGGAAGCTCTTAGGTCTCTCATCTCCTTCTCCGGTCTCGCGCGCACCTCTCATTTCCATCTTCTCGCAATCTCGGTCTCTCATCTCGGTAAGTTGTCCATGTAAGGATGTGTTCATGTGTATATGGATGATATGCTCATATGTATGTATATGATTGATGCTCATGATGTGTGTATGGAGAGTATCGATGGTCATGTGTGTGTATATATATTGAGAGTATCGATGCTCATATGCATGCATGTATGGAGAGGATAATGATATGTTCATGTGTGTATGGATCGGTCTCTCTCTCTTGTGTCTGTGTGTGAACAAGTTTCCATTTGTTTTGTTAAAATGTTGATTCATTTCCATTTTGGCAAGACTTTGTCATTTCGCAAAGGTCCTAATTTAGTATAGGTCATGCCGAAATTTTCTATCGACCATTGCATGCATGCATTCATTATGTGGTCCTAATAGACTTCTAATTGTACCGTGTACACCATGCAGGCAAAAATGGTGCTCATAATGAGCGAAGGCATTGTGGCTAGATTTTTGAAATGTGCGACGGCCGACATGATACGAAATAACAAGACAGAGATAAGATGTCAGTGCAGAAGATGCAAACTCAACTGGTTCATCGACCCAGATTCCGGGAATCTGCAGGCGCACCTGCTCCGCCATGGTTTCATGGATGGATACACTCGTCGGATAAGCGATGACAAAGACGATGGAGATGGTGAAGGTGGGCAACATGACGATGATCATCACGGCGAGAACGGGCGATATGATGAAGAGTGTCCTGGAGATGGTGAAGGTGCGGAAGCAGACCAGGATAATGATGATCTAGATGCCGGAGGAGCAGACGACGATGGAGCAACGTCAGGCTGGGTGCGGGACCCTTATGTGCAAGAGCTGCTTCTCAAGCAGACGAGTAACGCCAGGGCTCCCGCTAGAGAGAAAGCCAAGCTTGCACAACTTGAGAAAGACGCGGTTAATCCATTGTATGAAGGATGCAGGCCCTATGATACCCGGTTGAATGTAACGCTCAAGGCTATGAAGATGAAGGCAAAACACAAATTGAGCGACGCAAGCTTCGACGATATGATGGCATTCTGGCACGATCGTCTCCCGGAGGGGAACACGTGTCCAACTAGTATCGAGGACGCCAAGAAAATCGTCTGTCCTCTCGATCTACCAGACGTTAGATATCACGTATGCATCAACGATTGCATCATTTATCGGGGCAAGGACGCGGAGAAAACCACATGTCCGGTGTGCAGCGTGAGTCGATACAAGAAAGGGAAGAAAGCACCTTGAAAAGTGGTATGGTACTTTCCTATCACTCCTCGTCTGCAGCGCTATTTCACGGACCCTAAGAAAGCGAAGCTCATGCTATGGCATGCGGAAAGGAAGAAGCCAGGAGATGACGATGACCCCGAAAAGGATGAGCTGCTGACGCACCCTTCAGATGCTAGCCAATGGAAAGCATTGGACCTCAAATTCCCAGAATTCGGTGGAGATTCGAGGAACATCAGGCTTGGTGCGAGCACTGATGGACTCAATCCGTTCGCTAGCCAGAGCAGCACGCACAGAACTTGGCCCGTGTTTGTATGGATGTACAACCTCCCTCCATGGTTGTGCATGAAGAAGAAGTACATACAAATGAGTATGCTAATTCAAGGGCCGAAACAACCTGGCACCAACATCAATCTGTATCTCGGGCTGTTGAAAGAGGAGCTAGCCACGTTATGGGAATATGGAGGCAATACTTACGACTCCGTCGCACAAGATTATTTCACTATGAGAGCCGCGTTGGTCAATACGGTGCAAGACTATCCAGGTTGCGGGTATATCTCGGGGCAGGTTATCCAAGGATTCTGCGCATGCGTTAGGTGCATGGATAACACAAGCTATCTCCAACTCGAGAAAGATCCAGGGTCTTCGAAAACCGTGTTCATGGCGCACCGGAGGTGGATCGGCAAGAATGATCCATGGAGAAAACGTGGAGACCTGTTCGATGGAAAATCCAAGACCCGAGGAATCCTAGAGCGTAGGAGCAGCGAATAAGTGGAAGAGTTGCTGAAAAACTGGAAAGATTGTCCTAAGCCTGGAAAGAAGTGAAAGAGGCAGCAAGACAAGCCGCTGATGAAGGTATGGAAAACAAGGTCTGTTTTATGGGAGTTGCCATACTAGAAGTTTCTCCCCACGCCTCATAGCCTCGAAATCATGCATATCACGAAAAACGTGTGCGAGAGTCTGGTCACCACCATAATCAACATGCCAGATAGGATGAAAGATGTTCCGAAAGGAAGGCACGACCTGATATTCATGGGTATCCGGAAGGAGCTTCACGGAGGATGCACTACTCCTGATGATCAGGAAGATGACGATGATCATGAGTCGGAGACGACATAAGGTCGTCGGAATGGTAAAAAGTTCAAGAAGAACGAATATTACTGCCCTCCTTCTTGCTTCACTCTAAGCCAGGATGAGATCAAACAGTTTTTCAAGTGCCTTCTAGGAGTCAAATTTCCTTACGGCTACGTGGGCAAGATAAGCAGATACCTAGACAAGGCGAAGCAGAGGTTCAGTGGCATGAAGTCTCACGACTGTGCCGTGCTAATGACGCAGGTACTTCCGGTTGCACTAAGAGGGATAATGGACGAGCACGTCCGTGAAACATTATTTGGCCTCTACAAGTTTTTCGACGTCATCTCTAGGAAGTCTATTGGCGTGAATCAGCTAGGGAGGCTACAGGAGGAGATCATGGTGATACTATGCGAGCTTGAGGTCTACTTCCCGCCCGCATTCTTCGACATTATGGTGCATCTGCTGGTCCATGCCGTGGAGGAAATCGTCCAACTCGGGCCGATGTTCCTCGGCAGCATGATGGCGTTCGAAAGGATGAATGGACACATCAAAGGATACGTTCGCAACAGGTCCTGTCCAGATGGAAGCATAGCCAAGGGCTTTCTGGCCGAAGAGTGCATCTCTTTCTGCATGAATTATCTAGACATCGAGAACCCGGTCGGTCTTCCCGTCAATAGGCACCTTGACAAGCTCGACGAATCTGGTCACTGAGAGGTTCGTCGCATACTGCATGCAGACTTCAATTTTCGACGCACAGACTTTGATCGAGCAAACCTCATCACGCTACAGCATTTAGAACTGGTCGACCCTTGGGTACAGAAGCACAAAAGGTTAATCGAGAATAAGTACAGTGACCGGGGCATACAGAGGATGCAGGGAGAAATAATCAAAGAGCATAACTCAGATTTCACGCGTTGGTTTAGGCAGACACTCCTTGATAATCCCCCGCGATCGCATTCTTCGGACACAGAAAAGATCATATTCACCTTGTCGTAGGGAACGATGCAAAACCTGGTGACCTATCAGGCGTATGATATCAACGGCTACACATTCTACACAGAGGAAAAGGACAACAAGTGTGATTATCAGAACTCAGGCGTAACGTCGGAATTCTACACCGACGACAACGTGAAGGAAAGATTCTATGGAAGAATCGAGGAGATCTGGGAGCTCAACTACTGTGGAGAAAAGGTGCCGATGTTCCGTGTCAGATAGGCAAAGAGCATCGAAAGAGAAGACCGGTATTTCACAACCATGGTTATACCCGAAGCAGCGAAATCCAAGGCCGTCGGTGCGAACGTGGCCGCGAAAAATGAACCATGGGTACTGCTACCAAAGTGGACCAATGTTTTTTCATTACCGACCCGACAAATCCTAGTCGTGTTGTCGTGAGGAGAGGAAAAATAAACATCATCGGAATGGATGGAGTCGCCAACGAGCAAGACTTCGACTAGTACGGCGATCCAAAGATTGAAGATGACGACGACTACGATGCAGCAACATACATCACAAGAAGAAAAAGGACAACCCTACCCAAAAAAGGTAGCCCGTTCGAAAGAAGAAACATTAAAATGTCGGGGCTAAATTATTCAACCGCGACAAAGAAGGGAAAAAATATTGTAAAACGCTAGCTCAAAAAATATTGTAAAACGCGAGGTCGAAAAATATTATAATATTCATGGACAAATTATTATGACATATTTGTATCATGGACAAATTATTATGACATATTTGAATCATATTTGTACCACTTTTATGACATATATTATCACCTTTGGGCATTTTTGGAATATTTAAAAGTATTTTAAAAACAAAACAAAACAAAACTTTTATGGCATATATCACCACTTTTGGGCATTTTTTGGAACATTTAAAAATATTTTTAAAATAAAAATAAAAAAGGTGGGCACTAGGATTCGAACCTGGGTGCTCACAGGTTTATAATAGGGCAGTGGGCAGAATCAGCGGGATAAGGCAGTGTTAGTGATAACTATGGGGGTGGCAGCCCTCTTATCTGACTAGTCCTACCCACTTAGGCGTAGCGCACCCTGGCCAAGTGCGCTACGGTTATCCGTAGCGCACTTGACTAGGTTGTGCTATGCCTAAGTGGGTAGGACTAGTCAACCGTCGCCCTTGATCCCCATCCTCAGACATAGGACCATCGTCCCCATCGTCCCCATCCCCATCGTCCCCATCGACGCGCCGCCGCTGCCGGAGGTCAGGAGGAGGAGGCCGCCACGCCAGGAGGAGGAGGAGTTCACCAATCCAGGAGGAGGAGGACGACGCGGCTGCGTGAATCGTTCGGGATAGGGAGCGGCGCGGGCTGGACCACACACGGCTGCGGCGGCTGCTCCTCCTCGCTCGTCTTTCCTCCTACGGCTGGCAAGGTACCTCCCTCCTCTCCCCTCTCTTCTCTAGGCTGCTCCTCCTCGCTCGTCTCTCTGTCTTGGGCGAGGGGTGGGAGGAACGGCGACCTGCGGATCGGAGGCACCTGCGGATTGTTTAGGGGAAATCATGTTAAGAACCTCTGCTTGATCACATTTCGTTTTGAAAGAGAGACTTGATCCATTAGTGCTGTCTTGATAAATTACTGGTCTTGAATTTTATGTTATGGCACTAGACAGGAGTAAGTGAAGATGCATTTTAGCATGCTGTCTTGGTAAATTTTCCTGCTATGTGATCCCACTAGCCATTTTGTCATGTTAGCTGAAGTGAGTATTTCAGTTATTATGCATTAATTCTGTTGTTTTCTCACTATTGATTTACATGAGTTAAGGTTCAACTTTTATGTTCTATTCCTGTGATGTAATGGTATTTTTAGTTAATTATTATCTGATTTTTGTAGACAACAATGAATTTTCACTATTATTCTACCCCTGAAAGGTCTAGTTATGACTTGGGTTAAGCTAAGTTCGTAGGAGTGCCAACTATGTCATTTGGTACTGGAGTGAAAGGGGTTTGGTTGGAGTGACAGTGACTGTTTGGTTTTGGTCCTGGCGAGCCAATTTGTGAACAAGTTCTCATGCAGATGGTTCAACCCCATGGATCTTGTTTCGATAACCTAAACAGTGATAGAGAAGTGCAAAGAAATTTTGACGAACATATTTAGTATCAAGAGAGCTCTGGGGTAATTTTGTTAGATAGACCAAAGGTTAAACTGGTCATGACACTTGTGCTCAAAGTACTAGGTACCTCTGCTTGGATGGGCTAGATTGCAGTGGAGTGTAGATGGTTGTAGGTTTATATGGTAGATACTCAATATCACTTTTACTGTGTAGGGTGTAGGTTTTATGCTTATCTCATCTGATGAGATAAAAATGAAATTCTTATCAGATAAGCATACTCATACATCAACTGATGATGGTTGTAGGTTTTATTGTGGTGGTTGTAGCAAATGAAATGCTTATCAGATAAGCATACTCATCCAGCAACTGATGATGCTTATCAAATACACATATAGTTTTTACTGTGATGGTTGTAGGTTTTACTGTGTAGGATTAATATAGGCATAACCTGATGCTATACTTGATGGAAAACCTGATGCTAGGCATAACCTGATGTAATTAATCAATGAGAATTCCTAGACTTGATGGAAAACCTGATGCTAGGCATAACCTGGAGCTAGACTTGATGGAAAACTATATGTGCTACTGTTTTTGATCATCTAGGCATTGTTGTTCATCTAGGCACTATGTATTTTTTCTAGCAGTATGTGCTGCTACTACTATATGTGCTGCTGGCTGGTTGCTACTACTATATGTGCTGCTGGCTGCGAAAAACTACTGTGCTGCTACTACTATATGTGTTGCTGGATCTGGCCATTTATTTTTATATACCTAGTAATGATCTTGATGTGCTTGTTGTGCTGGTAATGTGCTGGTAATGTACTGGCTGTGCTGGTTGTGCTTGTGCTTGTATGAAGAACTTTATTATGTCGTGTATGCAGGTTCTAGCATGAAATGAGTCCCGATTTTTGCCGCAATGTTGATTAACTTATGTTTCGGCAGAAATCGGGCACTCCTAGTTTAAGAAAATTAGCAAAGGTCATGCCGGATTTTTCCGTGCATTTAAACAATTATTTGTTTTTTATTAGTGCAAAGATGTGTGACAACAACGAGGCTGGATGTTCTAAGCGCATAAGCGCTGAAGGAGAACTTAGACCTCCGAATAAACAATTGACATTCTAGGAGGCGACCCAGCGGCTAGAAGACGGTGAAGAATACCATCCTTCGGAGAGCGAGGATGATGAGATGGAAGATGCGGAGGAAGAATCCGAAGGAACGGCAGGTGATGAAACCACTGATGGCGGCGAGGGCACAGGGAGTGGTAGCAATCCTCCTAAGAAGAAGAAGAAGCCGAAGTAACGGCGCCCGAACATGGTCGGCACCGTCAGGGAGGAAATTACCGAAGTGAGCCCAACAGGGGTTCCTTTGGAACCCGACCTCGTCGTCAGAGGGTACGGTGGGCAAGTGGCGGCGATCACCCGGACAACCATCTCAATCAACACCGAGAATCTCCGGCATAAAGATAATGGCCACTTGCACACACTCCTCTTCGAGAAGCTGCACGCAAGATACAAGTTCCCCGCTGACTCTCGGAACACAAATTATCAAGGGAACGAAGTTAACGAATCCGCCCTCACAAAGATGAGCACCGCCTGGCCAGCTGGAGAACCCGGATAAAGAAGATCTATAAAGAAGGCAAAAGTCTCGAGGAGATCCAGAAGATTGACCCGCAGATCACCGAAGATCAGTTCCGGGAGTTTAAGGAGAGGTGTGAATCCGAAAGAGCCCTGGCCAATAGTAATCGAGGAAAGGTGCTGCAGGCGATGAATATAGGTCATCACCATCTCGGATCTGGTGGATACAGAACCACAGAGGCCAAATGGAATAAGGAGGACGAAGAGTAAAGATCTAAGGGGATAGAAAACACCTTTGCAAAATTCGAACCCGGGCAGGTTCGAAACTTCATCAGGGCCCGTTACCATGCGGACCCAAAAACCAAAAAACTCACCGCGGATCCTGCGGTGAAGGAATTCGAGGAAATTGTGGTAAGTAATCTAATTACCGCGGATCAACTCGATTGCATTCTAATCGATGAAGTCTAGTTTCTAAACGATTCACTATTACTTCTTCTTTGGAGGAGGAAATTGTTGCTAGTCATGGATCCTAGTGTTCCTCATCCCAGGGGTCGACGGCGGCCACCCGGTGGGATAACCCTTTTAACAGGGCGATGAACCGGGCCAAGAAAATAGAGCCGGTTACGAAGAAGCCATCGTCGGCTGGCGTCTGACCGACCTCGGGTGTAAGAATTCGGTGGATCATTTTGGTCCACCACCGAGGATGCGTGTGGCGCCGTCGAGAAGGAGCGAGGAGGAAAACCACGAGGTTCAAGAACTTAAGGAACAAGTGGCACAGATCCCGTAGATCGTCCAAGACAACCTGGCAATCACCCTCACGTCCATCCTGCCTACCTTGGTGGAGTCAATAGCGAACTGGAGTGCGGGTGGTCAAGTAGGGCCATGCCCGATTCCAAGTATGGTCAGCAGCCACTCGAACAACGAGGCGCCGACGAATCAGGCGAACTACGTGTTCGTGACTCCGCCCGCTAGCACCGCGGCGCCGCAAGTGTTGGCGAATCCCCCTGCCATCACCGCGGCGCCAGACATGTTGGTGGCCCCCCTTCCATCGTCGCGGCGGCACCGGAGCTCCAAGCACCCGGTAGGGAGAATACACCGGCGGCCAGCACCGTGCCATCAAGCAGCCCCTCCGTCTCATGCACGCCCGTTGCCGTATGCAGTGCGTCGACATTAGCCGATCTCGACGCCATCACGGCAAACAAATTGCTTTACTGCCTTTCACGCCATCTATTACTCTTATGGAATCTCTGACGACGCCGTACATGTTTTCCGCAGACGGATGTTCCTTGCACTCTCTTATGCTACGTGAACAATGAGCTGAGAGATGTTGCCAAGGGTACCATAGTTCAACCCTTGCAGCGCATGTTCCACTCAAGGCCGATGCCAGATAGCGTGCACAGGGTTAAAATTAGTCGGGTGCTAAGGGGCTGCGACGACCTGGAACCTCCCATTCAACCCCCAGGAGCGGATGAAGAAGAGCCGGCTGTCCTCAGAAGTTGCTTCGGCTTATTCTTGCAATGGCCAAAGAGCATGATCCATTTGGGGACGGTGGGGGCCATCACGCCACAGAAAACAGCACCGCCTGTCGTGCCATCGACAAGCGGTGGCAAGGCCCCCTTAGCGCCCTCGCCGTCACCTCCACGCGGTGGGTCGGATGATCATGTTGATGATATGCACATGGCGCAGGATCCGGCCAAGGCGACGAAGGCTGGAATGATCACTTTTTCAACATTCAGTTTAGCAACGAAGACCTAGCTGGTGGCCCCACAGAGAAACCCACTATCACCAAGCGTCTGTTTGGTTCTCAAGAGACGCCTCCAGCTTGCGCCTTTACAGAGCCAGCTGATACAACCAACCGTCCCTTTATTCTAAGCCCTAACACACTACATAGGGAGGCCGGTGCTTAGATTGTGGTGCTTGCCCGCTCTCCAAAAGGAAAAAAGGGCAGGAAAAGAAAATCTAGCAGCTCGAGCCAGCCGGTGGCATCAACTGCGAATCCGATCAGGTTTCGGGACGGGCCCCCAAGACCTGAGGGTATTATGTGGAGGATTCATGTGGCCGGTGAGCCCATGCTACCTAAGAATTTGCGGAGGCTCGCCAGTTCAGAACTGCAGAGTGTGCATGACGGCGTGCTGACGATAGAGAGATGCCTTCTGGCGGAGAAAGATCCCTCGCACCCGGTATTCGTGGTTAAGGTGCCACCAGGCTTGGGCTTCATCGACAATGCCCCTGCGGATCTGTTCTTCCTGCGTTTCGACGACATCTTCAATATGTTCCACCTATACCCGCTGCACTATACCATGGTCCGCCTGTTTTCTCTCAGCCTGGCCATGCAGATCATTAGAGATAACACACCGGGCATCGCTATAGCGGACCCCTACTACATGCGTGACGGCTGCTTGGGTTCCCCCGCTGAACGACGTATCGTGGCCTCGTACCTAAAAAGAATCTTCGTGGCGAACAAGACAAAGAAATACATTCTCGTTCCTTACTTTCCCGTGTAAGTCGTTATTCACTCGCCGCCGTCGATTGGCTTTATTAGATTATCATCATTCTTTTTCCAACACATTCCATTTGAATTTTTTGTGTAGAGATGAACACTGCACGCTCATATCCTTATTGCTGAAGCATTCCCACGCCACGTATTTCGACTCGGGGAGTCTAGAAAAGAAGAAAACTATGACAAGATCAAGGAAGTTTTGGATGATGCTCTCACTGGCTATGCCTCGACGGAAGGCACCACCTTCGTGCGTACGAAGGTCAAGTTCGGCAGGCACGTATTCAACCACGTAACGGAGTTCCCCTGCGTGAAGCAGCCGGAAAGCAGTAAGAAGGAATCCTACTACGCACTCCATCACATGAGGGCGTTCCTACTAGACCAGCAAAATTCTATGCTGCCAGATCATCTCAAACAGTGGGACGAAGCAAAGGCCAAGATCACTTATTCAGATATTAGACAAGAGATGTATCGCATCCAGCAGCAATTTCGGGCAATCATCTTTCGTGATGTCATGACTTCAGGGGGGATCTTCTACGGAGGAAATATCCCGAATAACCGTGACATAGAAGATCGCCTAGAGATGCAGGGTGACTATAGGAAGTTCATGATGAGACAAGGCGTCCTCCCGTTCCGTAAGCGAGCCAGAAGGCTTGATGTTGGCCTAGTTGTAGTTCCAAACTATAGATGACCTTTGTGTGTGTGTGGACAAGTGTACATGCTATTACTTATCTTATTAGGTTTATGAATAATCGCTTACTTCTTTTTTCCTTACTTTATTAGTCTTTTTTCAAGAATAATGCCGATGATTGAAATGTCGTGGCACACTATATATGTGAATGTGCTACGACGGGAATGTGAGCCTTGTGATATGCACAACTCTAGGTCTTGTGCATCCTACTTGGCTCACCGTTCCGTCGTAGCATATTCCTATGTTCAACGACCTATGTATATATATGAGGCATTCTTTTTTATTTACTTTGGTCTTTTCCAAGAATAATTCCAATGATTGAAATGTTGTGGCACAATTTATATGTGAATGTGTCGTTGGATTAGAGTTTGATCGCATGGTCTAGATCATCCTATACCGCTTCGCACCCCCCTGTCTCGCTGACTGGTGGGGACATTCACTTAAACCCACCCACGCGTGTGTTGTGCACCGTGGGCCAGCCCAGTTAACATTCCGTGCAACCCAGTTAGTTTGAATTTATATTTTCCAATTTAGCTTCAAACCTAGTTCCGTACCTAGATTCAAAAATCAATCCAGGTCGACTCACTAAACCAAATTGCATGAAACCAATTTTGTTAGAAATATACTAGAATCCTTAATCCAAGCCCGTTTTATTCAGGTCATTTTGAATTGTAGATCAGCTATAGTAAAAATAACAAGACAGGAGATTTTCTGCATTAAAACATTTTTCAAAATTCAACCACAAAAGCTTTTGAGTTGATTCCAACTCTCAAAAATCACATTTAACAATACCTTTCTGAATATATAAAAATATATAGGTTTACTTACAGAAATAATGGACAAGTAATAAAAGAATGCCTCATAGGCCATTCTAGTCACTTTAATTAATTAAAATAAAAAGGTTAAACCTTATTAAATTGTGAAACCACTTTAAATCACATTCCCATGTACTGAAATATGTGGTGATGACATGTGTCAACATGATCCCATGTTTTAGTTGGAGAATATTAAATCTTAAGTAGTTTTTCAATGAGTAGAAATTACTTTTCCGAAATAAAATAAATAAAACTATTGCCTTAATGATTGTAATGTTTGTGATCATCTAGTGAAAACCTTGGTGTGATAAGTAAAAGTAGTTAAGTATTGTTTGTTGATTTTGTACCTCGTATTTATTTATAGACGCTAGTACCGACCAAGGATACGAGTTGGAAGGAGAATACTACGAAGAAGAAGCCGAGGAGAACTTCAACCACTGCTCTGCACAAGGAAAGCTATTAACTTAGAAAGCTAATCCTTTCTAACTCATACTACTATCTTAGAAAGCTAAGCTAAACCATGCAAGTGTTACTTGCAAAGCTTACACTACTTGATACCCAATCCTAGTTTAATTTGCAAGCTTAGTTATTTTATTTCTTTATCAAAGCTATCTAGTTAAGGTTACCTAGTAAATTGTAGAACTTAGAAAGTTTATTAAAGGTAGCATAAAGAGCATAAAACTTGGCCTAAGTTAGATAATCTTGATGTCATCCTGAGGCATGAGATTGAACTTAGCTAAGATACACTTGTTTACCACCCCTCATTAGTGTTTACCCTCACTTGTAGTTGCTAGTTCTAAGCATAAAACTTGATCAACTTTAGATGGTAATACTTGGTGAAAATGGATATGAAAACCTTAGAATGATGAGTCATTCTACTAATGTTTTTACATGTGTTCTTGAACACCAGATGATTTTGATGATGAAAATGTTAAGGCATGAGCCTTAGCCCTTTATAAATCTGATGGTTGTCTGGATGCAATACCATTCCAATTTTACCGTACAACCACAATACCCGAAATTTGGGTAGGTCTTGACTGGAAATTTATATACCTTAGTATGGGTTCCCTTGCTGCCAAGGTTGGAGTTGAGGCTACCTTGTGAAGATTGTCCACCTGTGCAATTCCCAAGATGAAAGTTGGTCATCGTTGGGAGGCCAAACTCATAGGAGAGGTGCCTATACTAGGGCGTGTAATGGAAAGGTTAGGATTCATTATCCGCATACTGAGTATGGTGAATTCAGGATTGTTCCTGACAGATGTATCGAATGTTGTGGCGAAAGTGTACCACTTCTGCAGAGTGTCAAACTATTCGAATAGCCGCGTCCGCGGTTATGGACAGTTGGAGTTGCCATACTATTCCGTCATCAGATGTTTTCAAAATGACTTGTGAAATGATTTGTGACTTGACTTGACCACAACAGGTTGTGATATGAAATTCAAGTTCCCACTTAGGTGTTATAAAACTTTCAACTAGCTTTCTTTGCTTCTGAACTCAGTAGAGATAAATCTGGCTTTTTTCAAAACAACCTAGAGCTTAGTATTTCCTACTCAAAAACCAGTTCACTTGTTAGTATTAGTTTGCGAGTACTTAAAGAGTAATCATGGCTTTGTCCCTGTCTATTCCCGTGGCCAGACTACGAAGAGGACTATCAGTAGGACGGACAGCAGGAAGGTTATGACAACTAGGATCATCTCCCATTGTCAGCATTGCCTGTGACCATGAAGATGGAGCCTCGCCTACGTTACCGTTATTATTACGTTATTCTGCTGCTATGATTGTATTAAGACTGGATCATGTGATCCTTTATTTGTTGTAAGACCTTATGTATGGTTTGTAATGGATGATGTACTGTGATATCCAATCTGTTATGTCTCACAAAAATGGTAATCTTGGGATTGCGGTGTATGGCATAACAGGCAACTGGGATTAAAAATCCGGGTGTTGACAAGTTGGTATCAGAGCCATCCTGACCATAGGAGACCCTAGTTTAGAATGGACGTTTGAATCAAAAACTTCATTTCAAAACCAAAGGAAGTGAGTATTTATGAAAACTTACTGTCATTCTTACCACTTAGACTCTTTCATGAAATTCATACTCCTCAACAATTCTTGCAAACTTACTTAAAATTTGACACACTTGATCACTCTACTAACTTACTCATCCTATATTCTTATAGATGGACGTGAAGTATAGCAAGTTTTATCAGTTGGGGAATGGAGGAGACCTCATCTTTGAGCGTGACTTGGACTAGCTGTCGGAGATGCTGGAGCGTCCGCATCCCGAGTTCTTCGGAGATCAGCTCAACAATTAGGAAGGAGAGGAGCTGCAATGGCTAGTTGTTGCAAGTCTCCGAGGAAGTATTGAAGCCCCCACCTCAGAGGGAATTCAGTTCACCTTGAGAGAGAACAACTGGCTCGATGGACTTGCCAGGGCCATGCAGGAAGCTCTTGCCAGTCTGTGTGGGCAGAGGAGCACTCAGATCCAGGGAACCCGCTTTGAGTTCTATCCAAGGCGTGATGTTATGGGACAACCACTGGAGGCCCCGTATCACCATGAGCTGAAGACTCAATTGGACCACCTCAGCTTCATGATGTATGACCGTCAGAAGGAGTTAGACAATGCCCATTCCTACGCCAACCAGAACTACGCCATCGCCGCCAAGAAGGATCAGACCATTGCCATGCTAGTAAAGGATCGCTAGTCTCGTCGCCGTCAGCTCGATAAGAAGGAGTGCATCATTGCCTGTCTCCGTCACAGGATCATAGAGTTGGAGGAGACTGTCCACGAGAGAGATATGCAGCTTGGGAGAGGGAGAATGCAGGAGAAGACCTTCGTGGAGACCCCTACTCCTATCTCAGTGACGATGATGACTTTCTGGAGGATCAGGCCATGGACTTCTTCACCGATGAGGATGACTTCGCCTTCATTGATGATGATGAGGATGATCAAGACACTGACTCCGAGGAGTAGTAGCACTTGAGCACTAGCGTTAGTGAGTTGTATCCGGTCCCACTGTATCGTAGTTTCCCAGAATGGTTCCTAAAACCATCTGTTTTCCTTTTTTGTGGTGTGTGTTTGTATCGTGTGCTATGAATGAATGAAAGCAAGTTGCTAGAAAAATCTGAGTCAAAATTTGAAAACTTCTCCCAAAACCCTGAACCTTAGAAATTTCCCTCTTTTCTCATGATCTATCTCAATCATCAGATGCCTCACGGAGGAAGCACTTCATCCCCGGACCCGATGTTGCAAATCTTGCAAATGTTGGTTTCTGACCGCGAAGCTGAAAGGGCCAAACATCAAGCCAACTTAGCCACCCTTCAATAGATAGGTCAGATGGCCAACAACAATCAAGGCCATGGAAATTAGGAACACCATGGATCCAATCTCAAGAACTTCTAGAACACCAATCCACCCATTTTCACTAAGTCTGAAGAGCCCCTCGATGAAGATGATTGGCTACAGACCATGGAGAACAACTTAGAAGTTACAGGAGTGGAAGCTAACGAGAAGGTACTGTTCGCTACCCACTATCTGGCCAGATATGCAAGAGCATGGTGGAACATCGTTCGTGCCATGAATGGAGGTCAGATGAAGACTTGGGAAGAGTTCAAAATCAAGTTCAGCAGAACCCATATGCCACCGGGTTTGATCAAGAGGATGAGATATGAATTCAGAGAACTGAAGCAAGGCAAGATGACAGTAGTGGAGTACCGTGACAATTTTTTTTCATTGGGTAGGTATGCCCCTGATGAGATAGACACTGAAGCCAAGAAGAAGGGGAGATTCCTGAATGGTCTGCATGATGAGATGCAGACTGTGTTAGTCAATATCCCATTTGCTGATATTTAAGCCCTAGTGGACTCTGCCATTCAGATGGAAGGGAAGATCAACCAAGCTAATGAGAACCGCAAGCGTCGCATGATGCATCAACTAGGAACCCATCATGCACCAAAGTATCGCCCCAACCGATCTCCAGGATTTGCCCCAAGAAACAATAGACCCCCGATGAACCGTCCAACCTATCCCAACCGTGGAAACCCAAGGCCCGAAGGAAATCACAATAACCCCGGCAACCCCAGCAATTTCAACCGTGCACCGCCTAAGTTCAACAACAACAATGCCGCCACCAACACCAATACTGCCCCAAGGACTGGAAGCAATGTTGTGCCTGTTGCAGCAAAGGAAAAATCTCAGGTGACTTGTTATGAATGTGGAACCAAGGGTCACTATTCGAATGAGTTCCCCAAGAAAATTGCCGCATCCCCCAATGCAAATGCCTCAGCTCAGCAGCAACGTTGTGTTCATCCTGGAAGAAGGTTTGCCCCAGGGAACTCCCTCCACCGCAATGGCCGTCTATTTCTCATGCATGCTGAAGAAGCCCAAGAAGCGCCATATTTCATGCTAGGTATGTTTTCTGTTAACTCAGTCCTTGCCAGAGTGTTTTTTGATTCTGGAGCATCACACTCATTTGTTACCGAAGAATTTGCATGCAAAGATTCAACCCACCAAATTGAAGCATGTTATGATAGTTCAAATACCTGGTTCAACCACCAAAGCTAGACAAATTTGCAAGGCCGTGCCTATCCGAATCCATGGCATAGATTTTTATGCTAATCTAATAGTACTCGGAACTAAAGGTTTGGAAGTAGTACTAGGAATGGATTGGATGTCCAAACATAAAGGATTAATCGACTGTTCCAAGAAAGCCATAACCATGACCAGTACAGCCAAAATATTAGTCGAGCATGTATCTGAAACATTGCTCCATCAATTCAAGTGCAACAAGAGTCTAGCCCAACCAACCATTGACAAAGTCAGACTAGTCTGTGAATACCCCGATGTATTTCCAGATGTTTTTCCCGGTATGCCCCCAGATCGGGATATCAAGTGTATCATTGAACTAATCCCTGGAACCGGACCCATAGCCCAGAGACCATATAGTATGAACCTGTCTGAATTAGTGGAGCTGAAGAAGCAACTGGATGCTATGCTGGAGATAGGATTGATCCAACCAAGTGTGTCGCCATGGAGATCACCTGTTTTATTTGTGGACAAGAAAGATGGAGGTAACCATTTGTGTACGGATTATCGGAAGTCGAATGATGTCACCATCAAGAACAAGTACCCACTGCCAAAGATAGAACACCTGTTTGACCAGTTGACTAGTGCCAAAGTGTTTTCTAAGATTTATCTTAGAACTGGTTATCACCAACTCAAGATTCGAGCAGAGGATATTCCAAAGACTGCCTTTACCACCAGATATGGATTATACGAGTACACTGTCATGTCTTTTGGATTAACCAATGCCCTTGCTTATTTCATGAACCTCATGAATAAGATTTTTATGGACTTCCTGGATAAGTTTGTCATTGTTTTGATCGATGACATTCTGATCTATTCCAAATCAGAAGAAGAACATGAGCTACACCTAAGGACCATACTTGGAACCCTTAGGGAGCATCAGTTATATGCCAAGTTTAGCAAATGCGAATTCTGGTTACAAGAGGTAGGATTCCGGAGGCATTGTCGTTGACCCTGCCAAGGTGGAGGATGTTGAAAATTGGCAAGCCCTAACCACTCAAACCCAAGTTTGTGCATTTCTTGGATTGGCGGGATATTACCGCAAGTTCTTAGAAGGATTTTCAAGTATCACAAGACCCATGATCCAATTGCTAAAGAAGGATAAGAAGTTCGAATGGACGGACAAATGTGAAACGAGTTTTCAACTCAAGAGGAGATTGATTTCAGCCCCCATCTTGATCATGCCGGATTTCACGAAGCCGTTTGATGTGTGTTGTGACGCATCCAAGATCGGTCTCGGATGTGTGCTAATTCAAGAAGGCAAAGTTATATCTTATATGTCCTGACAACTAAAGCAGCATGAACAAAATTATCCAACCCATGATCTTGAACTAGGAGCTGTAGTTCTAGCCCTAAAGACATGGCGGCATTACCTTATGGGAAACCGTTGTGAGATTTATTCGGATCACAAGAGCCTGAAGTATATACTCACTCAGAAGGAGCTGAATATGAGACAGAGGAGATGGATAGAGCTAATCAAGGACTATGATCTGGACATTCACTATCACCCTGGTAAAACCAATGTGGTAGCAGATGCCCTTAGCAGATAGTCGTGCCGCTTGAATTCCATGATTCTGAAGGAGCAACCAAGTTTGCACAAGGAGATGGAAGATTTTAGAATGGAATTAGTAAGTGAAGGATTTTTGTCTAGCATAGAACTTCATCCCACTTTGATCAGTCAGATCAAGGAGGCGCAGAAAGGTAATGCTAGTATCGACAGAATCAAATGTCGTATCAGTACAGGGAAAGTACCTGGATTCACAGAAGATGAAGAAGGAGTGTTGTGGTACAAAGGACGTCTCTGTGTAACATCATATTCGGAATTGAAGCAGGATATTTTGAAAGAGGCCCATGATACCCTTTATTCCATCCACCCCGGAGGAACAAAGATGTACCAGGATTTGAAGGAACAATTTTGGTGGCATAAGATGAAGAGATAAATTGGAAGCTACATAGAAAAGTGTGGTATATGTCAGAGAGTCAAGGTGGGACATCAGAGACCCGCATGACTGTTGCAACCCTTACAGATTCCGGAATGGAAGTGGGATTTGGTTGGAATGGACTTTATCACCGGTTTGCCTACCTCTAGTAGGGGAATGACTCTATTTGGGTCATAGTTGATAGACTGTCCAAAGTCACCCATTTCTTACCAGTCAAGACCACCTACCAGAGTTCGAAGCTAGCGGGGTTGTACATCGCTAGGATCGTCAGTTTGCATGGAGTCCCCAAGAACATTGTGTTAGATCGAGGAACTTAGTTTACCTCGAGATTTTGGAAGAAAGTCCAAGAAGGATTAGGAACAAGATTGGATTTTAGCATAGCTTATCACCCTCAAACCGATGGACAAACGGAGCGAGTAAATCAAATACTCGAAGATATGTTGAGAGCATGTGTGCTAGAGTATGGATCTAAATGGGAAGACAGTCTGCCTTTCACAGAATTTTCTTACAACCATAGTTATCAAGCTAGTTTGCAAATGGCCCCATTTGAATTCATGTATGGAAGGAAGTGTCGTACCCCTTTGAATTGGTTGGAAGTAGGAGAGAGACATATTTTTGGACCCGACAACCTAAGAGAAGCAGAAGAGAAAGTGCACAAGATCCATGAGCACCTCAAGACCGCCCAATCAAGACAGAAGAGTTATGCCGACAAAAGATGTCCAGACCACGCTTTCAATATCGGAGATTTTGTGTATCTCAAAGTGTCACCTTTGAAGGGAATGCAATGTTTCTAGCTCAAAGGAAAGTTAGCCCCCATATATATCAGACCTTTCAAGATTCTGAATCATCGAGGAGAAGTATCATATCAACTAGAACTTCCAGAGGAGATGTTAGTAGTGCACAATGTGTTCCATATATCGTTACTTCGCAAATTCCTTGAAGTCCCGGAGAAGACTGAAGTTTTCAAGAACATTGATCACCGCACCATAGAGATCAACGATGACCCGACGTATCCCGAAGTACCCATCCGTATTTTGGAGGAAGCTTTCCGAACCACCAGGACCCGAAGATCAAGTTTCTCAAGATCTAGTGGAGTAACCACACTAAAGAAGAAGCTACCTGGGAGCGAGAAGATCACATCAAGACGGAGTTTCCCGATCTTTTTAAATCCTAGTTTTCTTCTTTCTTCTTTCTCAAATCTCGGGACGAGATTTTTTTTAAGGAGGGAAGGTTTGTAACATCCCAAAAATATTGAACAATGATTATCAAATCCCAATCACCAAAATTAGGGTTAACAAAAACTTTTGTTAATTAAATCATATGAATGCATGTGTGTATGTGATGATTGTATGAATGCATGAATGGACTTGTGTGATTGTTATAAATATCAAGGATTGGTTTAAAGATGAAAACAACATCATCTAAATCATTTCCAACCAGAAACAAATCAAGAGAAAAATCAAAAATAAACCAAATAAAGCAAATGGTCATTTTTGCCAATCTTGATCACTAGGACACTTTGAGTGTTTCTAGTCCAAGATTTCAAACATAAACAATTCTATTTCTTTTCACCCCTTGCTAGACCAAGTAAAAGTACCCAAGCCCACCTTTCAAACTTACAGAAACATTTGGCAACTTGATTCGAATGACAATTCAAAATTGAATCTTTAACATATGTGAAGATCGCCCATTTTCAAAAACCAACCAAACCAGTACCCCTTGACCTTTCCAACTAACCAGAAACTATTGAGTATGTAACTAATACACCCACCAAGTTTGACCCAAAAATTCAAATTTGAATCTCTTTCAGCCATTTCATCAAACACCTTGCAAACACAAAACAAACAAACATCAAACACTATTGGGAGCAGTGATTTGTCCTAACTTGTTCCCTCTCTAGCTCACAGCACATCCTTAGTAGATCATCTAGCTCAATTAACAAGCTCTAGCACCACTGTGAGCTTGCCATGCCATCAATGGTGAGCATGCCGAGCCCAACTTGCCACCCCAATGTCGACAGCAAGCTAGGAGCCTCACTAGACTCGCCAACCTTGTCTAGCAAGCACTCCACAGTCCACCGCCATCCCCTGTCCAGCGCTCGAGCCCTGCCAGCCCCTAGACCACATAGCCCGAGCGTGCCCAGCCTCTCTGCGAGCGTGCCGAGAGCGCGCCAGAGCGCCACAAAGCGACCACGCCCACAGACCACGCGCCGCCCTCGCCACGTGCAAGCATGATCATCACCACCCCAGCAACCCCGCAGACATGCTCATTCGCCGCCGCACGGACCGTAGATGTTGTGCACCATAAAACTTCCCATCGGACCCGCCCAGAGCACTGCGATGTTCCGACCGTCTCGCACTGCCCCACGCCGTGTGACCATGCCGTTGAGCTTCGCTATGGAGTACAGCACCGCCCCTACCGTCTCCCATGCCTTTAGCTTGCTGTGTTGACGACACCGATGAGCTCAGCCCGCGCCCTTCGGTCCCCTCGCTACACTATAAATAGAGGCCACCCACACTCGATTTCTTCACACCATCTCACTCCCCTCTCTCTCAGAAGAACCTCACCTCACTCCCAGAGGAAGGCGAGCAGCACATCGCTGGAATTTGGCCACAGTCTGCCTCGGAGGAGAAAGAAAGGAGCCAGCGATTGGAGCCGCCCCAGGAGAAGCCGCCGGTACCAGGAGGTTCGCCATCGTCGACTACATCATTCGCCCCCGTGATACGTTGGAAACGTATCTATAATTTTTGATGCTCCATGCTTGTTTAGTATCTACTTTGCTTTACTTGTCCACACTTTGAGGTGCTTTTTACATGTTTTCTAGTACTAACCTATTAACAAGTTGCAACAGTGCCAGATGCCTGTTTTCTGCTATTTTTGGTTCTAGAAAAGTTATTAAAGAAACATTATCGGAATTGGACGGTACAAACGTCAATGTCAATTACTTTCCGTGGGGAACAAGAAGTCCAGAGGAGAGCCGGAGGGGCCGGCCAGGGTGACCAGACCCAACCCAGGCGCGGGTGGGCCCCACCCAGCACCTGGCTAGGGTTTGGCACCCCTGGCCGCCGCCTCGGCCTCCCCCTTCGCCTATAAGAATCCCCCATGCAGAAACCGTAAGCACCCGATCAAATCTCCATGAAACCGTCTGTAGCCGCTGCCACCATCGTCCCTAGAGCAGGGGGATCTGAAGTTCTTCCCGGCACCCTGCCGGAGGGGAGATCATCCCGGAGGCCTTCTCTCCGGTATGATGCGTGAGTAGTTCCACCTTGGACTATGGGTCCATGAAGTAGCTAGATGGTTGTATCTCCTCCTTTGTGCTTTCATGTATAGATCTTGTGAGCTCCGTTCATGATCAAGATCTAATCTATTTGTAATCATGCATGTTGTGTTTATGGGGATCCGATGGATATTGAGATTATTATGTTGGTTTGATTAATGGTTTTGTCTTTATGATTCTATCATGTCTGTATTGTTTGTGATCTTGCATGCTCTCTGTTGTTAGTAGCTATCTTGGACAAGTAGTTGCTAGTGACTCCAAGAGGGGGTATTTATGCTCGATAGTGGGTTCATGCCTCTAGTTTCCAAGGGAAGTGACAGAAATCTCTTCGGTTGTAGATGTGTTGTTGCCACTAGGGAGAAAACAACGGTCTCTTGTTCATGGAACATGTGGACTGTTTACCTTACACACTTTTCTTAAAGCAGTTGTCTGTTGCGTGCAACTTAATACTGGAGGGGTTCGGATGATAAGATCAAGGTGGACTTCAAGTCATAGATGCAGTTGGATGGCGTTCTATATATCTTGTTGTATTGCCCAATCGAATCTCATAGGATCTTTCTGACTAGTAATTGCATTGTTATGACTTGCTCAGTTCCTGTCAATTGCCCTGCTATAATTTGTTTACCCTTTCATGCCATGTTGTTTATCTAAGGAGAGCACCTCTAGTGAACTATGGACCCTGGTCCAATCTTTACCATTGATACATCTTCCACTATTACTTGTTTACTTGCTGCAAACCACCATTACCTTCCACACCATACGTTTAATCCTTTGTTACAGAAAACTGGTGAGTTTGACAACCTCACTGATTCGTTGGGGCAAAGTCTTGAGTTTGTGTTGTGCAGGTCTCCGCGTTGCTTGGAACACCTGTGTGACGTTTCCTTCATCCTACTGGTTCGATAACTTCGGTTTCTTACTGAGGGAAAACTTGCTGCTGTGCTGCTTCACACCTTGCTCTTGGGGTTCCCAACGAAGCGCTCCTACATCAACTCAGCACTACATCAAGCTTTTCTGGCGCTGTTGCTGGGGAGGCTAAGGACGTCTTCACAAGGGGAGTCCTTCACTTCCTCTCTCTTTACTTTGTTTTTAGTTTTCTTTGTTTGTTTTCTTGTTTTGTTTGCCCATTTTAAAAAAAACCCAAAAAATTAGTCTAGTTTGGTTTGCTTGCTTTATTCATAACACAAAAAAAATAGTTCCTACTCTAGTTGCTAGTCTGTTATTGCCTTGCTTGGTCATGATTTCTACCAATGGATGGTTTCTTTGGAACTAGTTCTTATTGGCAAGGTGGGTTCATGGAAGAAAAAAATTATTATTATAAGGAACACCGTTTGTCACAAAAAGGGAAACACTTACGGGAGCAAATTTATAAGTTGTATACTATTGCTATAGAGGTGTGCTCCACTTATAATGTTAAGTATTGCTTTGATAAAGCCTGTTGCTGTAGGAGATATAAACACCTCCCTTTTCAATGTGAGTATAATGATAATGTTACCATATCTTCTTATGTAAAAGGAAATTATGACTTTTATGATGTGGAACAAATTGAAGAGTTTATTGCTTTCAAGGGTGCATTTGAACTTGCCAGTTTCCTTGAAAATACTGATGATTCACCTTATGAATCTGAGGTTTATGAGATACTTAAATTTTGCTTTGATAATTACAAGGAAGCAAATGGCTATATTCTTGAATATTTTAATAGATGCTTTCCACACATGGAAGAGTCTAATGCCTTGCAGGAGCCTATGGAAGAAGAAATTGTTGAAACTGGACGCTCATTAGATGAAAAAGAGGAGAGTGATGCACAAAAGGAGATGAATGGATTATCTACCCATGCGTACCTTCTAATGAGAGTAACTCTTTATCCCTTACATTATTTGATTGTTGTAACATCCCAAAAATACTAAACTTGGATCATCAAACTCTAATCATCAAAATTAGGGTTAACAAAAACTTTTCTAAAATAAAAGTATGAAAGCATGCACGGTGTATGCATTTTATATGGAATTCTTTTGAACCACCTTGTTTGTGTGTTCCTTTGCTTGTAAATGGATTCTTAGGTGAAATAAACATCATCTAAACAATTCCCAAACTTTTCTCAAAGACAAAATAAATCAAAACAAAGCTAAATGAGTGAATGGTCATTTTGACCAATTTAACTCCCATGCCTACTTTGGCTGTCCCAAACTTTTAGAACTTAACAGAAACTTTTCTGGATCTTTGCACCCCTTGATTGTACTCATAACAAGGTATCAAGGCCCACTTTGTGATCATCCAGAAACTTTCAAATGCATAGTTTAAATGACAATTCAAAATTGAATCTTTATCATATGAGAAGATCCCACTTTTTCAAAAACCACTCAAACAAGCTCAACTTTCAAAACTCAAGCATCTGCAGACTCACCAGCACCAACCTAGCACACCCACCAAAAATATTTTAAAAATTCAAAACTTGAATTCTTGCGGCCATTTCATCAAACACATTGCAGACACAAATCATCAAAATCTTAAACACTATTGTGAGCAGTGATTGAAGCCTAACTTGTTCCCTCTCTAGCTCACAACCATCTCAGTAGATCATCTAGCAAGTTAAACCAAGCACTAGCCTCACTGTAAGCTAGGCAATGACATCAATGGTGAACAGCCGAAGCTCACCATGCCACCCTAGTGGAGATAACAAGATAGGAGGAGATTTAGCCGTGCCAACCTTGTCTAGGAGGCAGCCCACCGTCCATCGCCACTCCCTGTCCAGCGCTCGAACGTTGCCAGCCACTGGACCACACGCACGAACCGCGCCCAGCTCGCCAGCAACCATGCCAAGCATGCGCCAGAGCGCCACCCTCGACCGAAGCCCACAGACCGCGCGCCGCCCTCGCCGCGTGCATACATGATCGCCACCGACCCAGGAGACCGCCAGACATCCCCGTTCGCCGCCCCATGCCGCACAACCACCGCTCGCCGTCGAAGACGCCGCCTCTGCCGCGCAGAGCATCGCGCGTTCCAGACCAAACCATACCACCCTAGACGAGCGCATTAAAGCCGTAGAGCATCGCCAGGAGACCACCAAGCGATCGCCACCGCCGGCCATGCCTCTAGCAGCCCGTAGCCATGTCGCCACCGTCGCCTACCCATCCCGTTCGGTCTCGTCGTCGCAACTATAAATAGAGGCCACCCCCAGCCGAATTGAGCACACCATCTCACTCTACTAGGAAAACAGCTATAGGTAATCAGCACATCCGTGGCTCACATGGTTGAAGTGCCCCACGGCTAAAACAGGCGTGGCTCACCTGTGGGCAGTGCCCTACTAGTAACTAGAACAACCGTGGCGCACATGACTATAGTGCGCCACAGATGTGTGTGGGCCAGGGCCCTGTTGGCCGCACGCCAAACATCTGTAGCGCACTATAGTCATGTGCGCCACGGTTGTTAGTGTCATCTGTGGCGCACATGGGGGGGTGCGCTACGCCTAAGCGCACGCCCCTCTCTGATGTGAACCATCCGCAAGCATCTGTGGCGCACATGGCATAGTGCGCCACAGAAGTTTGTACTCTCTGTGGCGCACTATGGCATGTGCGCCACAGATGTAGTGGCATGCACCAACTCCACCCCCCCCCCCCCCCGTGGATCGCCTTTTTAGGGTTTGCAAAAAATAAAAGAAAATGATAAACACTTCAAAAAATTAAATCCTTTCATATTTAGGTAGGTAATGTGGTATAGCTTCTAGTAAAATTAACAAAAATGAGTTTCGACTTTATTTGCAAAAAAAAGTTATGCCACGGTAAAAAGGCCGTAACTTTTGCATACGATATCGAAAAAAATCGTATAATATACCAAAATGACGAGAACGAGATTTCGCATCTGCTCGCAACCACCTATGGTCGTTTAGCGATTTTTTAGATTTTCAAAATTCGAAAAGAGTAAAAAGTTACGGTCAAAAAACCGTTTTTTCCTGCAGAAAAAAAAATACAGGGCGACTTATCCGTAGCGCACCTACACCTAGTGCGCCACGGATAAGCTTGGGCGGGATTCAAATTTGAATCCCCACCCCGCCCTCCTCCTCCCTTTCCCCTTTTCCCTATTCCTCTCCCTTTCCCTTTCCACTTTTCCCTTCCCCTTTTCCCTCTTCCTCTCCCTTTCCCTTTCCTTCTTCCTTCTTCCTTCTTCCTTCTTCCTTCTCCCTTCTCCTCCTTCCCCTTCTCCTCTTCTTGCAGTGATGGCACGACGTCGACCTCCTTCTCCTCCTCCTCGCAGTGACAACGGGCGACGGCGGTGCAACGACGGCCTCCTTCTCCTCCTCCTCGCGACGGCGGTGCAACGGCGGCCTCCTTCTCCTCCTCTTCCTCCTCTGCCTCCTGTTCTTCTCCTCCTCTTCCTCCTCTGCCTCCTCTTCTTCTTCTCCTCCTCTTCCTCCTCTTCTCCTCCTCCTCCTCTTCTTCTCCTCCTCTGCCTCATCTTCTTCTTCTTCTCCTCCTCTTCCTCCTCTTCTCCTCCTCCTCCTCTTCTTCTCCTCCTCTGCCTCATCTTCTTCTTCTTCTCCTCATCTTCCTCCCATTCTGCTCTTCCTCCTCCTTGCAGTTCCGACGACGACACCGACGCACGACCGCACTGACGGCGATGGCGACCTGCACCGACGCGCGGCCGCACTGACGACGAGATCCAGATCTGCTTTTTTTTTTTGAATTTTGAAATTAACATCCGTGGCGCACAGCACCTAGTGCGCCACGGTTATCGTTTCATACGCGTGGCGCACCTGCCCAAACTTCTGTGGCGCACTGGCATGTGCGCCACGCCTGTCTCTAAACTTCTGTGGCGCACTAGGCAGTGCGCCACAGAAGTTTAAACTTCTGTAGCGCAAGGCACATGGCGCACTGCTAGTGCGCCACAGATGATGTTTCATGGTGCGCCACTAAAGGCCATTTTCCTAGTAGTGGCTCCCCTCTTCTCCCTGATCGTGCCACCCTGTTCCCGGAGCAAGGCGAGCAGCACTTCGCCGGAATTTCATCGGAGTCTGCCGCTGCTGGAGAAGAAGGGGGGCAGCGATTGGAGCCGCCCCAGGAGAAGTTGTCGGTACCAGGAGGTTCGCCGTCGTCGACTTCGTTGTTCGCCCGCCTCGCCGACCCTCGCCTGAACCCCTGTGAGCCCCCAGCGACTCCCACTGGCCGCGCTAGGTTTCTGTCTCACCGACGTTGCCCAACGTTGACGATGACCCTCAGCCGTTGGATTAGAACCAGATCGAACGCCCCACATCGCCCCATACCGCTTCGCACCCCCTCATCTCACTGACGCGTTGGGACAGCCACTTACGCAGCCCGCGGAAGCGCTGTGCTTAGCAGGCCAGCCCGTTAACCTTTCCCGCGCAGCCCAGTTATTTGAATTAAACTTTTTCCATTTTATTTCAAACACAGTTCTGTACCCAGTTTCAAAAATCAACCCAGATCGATTAAGTGCACCAAATTGAATGAAACTAATTTTGTTAGAAAGGTCTGGGAATGCTGAATCCAAGCCCGTTGGATTCAAGTCATTTGGATCTGTAGATCACCCTTAGCAAAAATAACAAGGCAGAAGCTTTTCTGCATTCAAACATTTTTCAAATTTAAACCATAATAGCTTTTGAGTTGATTCCAACTCTCAAAAATCACATTTAACCATACCTTTCAGAATATATAAAAAATATATAGGTTTACTTATAGAAATAATGTTCAAGTAATAAAAGAATGCCCCATAGGCATTTCTAGCCACTTTAATTAATTAAAATAAAAGGGTAAAACCTTATTTAATTGTGACACCACTTTAAATCACATTCCCATGAACTAAAATATGTGGTGATGACATGTGTCAACATGATCCCATGTTTGGTTTGGCGAATATTAAATCTTAAGTAGTTTTTCAATGAGTACAAATTACTTTTCTAAATTAAAAGGAATTAAACCAAGCTTTAACCTTGTAATGTTAGTGATGATGCTAGATCATCTATAGGACCCTTTTCTGTGATTATTGCAAGTATTTAAGTATTGTTTGGTGATTGTGTACATCGTATTTATTTATAGACGCTAGTACGGACCAAGGGTACGAGGAGGAAGGAGGATACTACGAAGAAGAAGCCGAGGAGAACTTCAACCACTGCTCTGCACAAGGCAAGCTAACACTTGCAATTTAGCAAGCTTATACTGATATTGTGCAAGCCAATACTTGCAAGCCTTACTAATCAAGTTGACCTATGCAAGCTACTACTTGCTCGCTACCATGCCACTATATGCCTTAAAGCATATATGATCATAACCACTTGATAAACCAATCCTAGTTTTATTTGCAAGTTTATTACTTTATTTTTTATCAAAGCTCTTACTTAGAGTTTACTGGAATAAATGGTAGATACTAGAAGGATACTTGAAGGTTGCATAAAGAGCATAAAATTTGGCCTAAGCTAGATAATCTTGTGTCCTCCTAAGGCATGCAATTAAGCTTAGTCACACCCCACTAGTGTACCACCTCTCATTAGTACTCACCCCCACTTGTAGATGCTAGTGCTAAGCATAAAACTTGACCAACTTTAGATGGGAATACTTGGTGAAAATGGTTATGAAAACCTTGGAATGATGCATCATTCTATTGAAATGTTTTGGACATGTGTTTCCGAACACTTGATGATTTTGGTGATGAATATGTTGAGGCATGAGCCTTAGCCCTTTATAAAACTGATGTTTGTCTGGATGCAATACCATTCCAAATTTTATCGTACAACCACAATACCCGAAGATTGGGTAGGGCTTGACTGGAAACTTATGTACCTTAGTATTAGTTCCCTCATGGCCAAGGTCTGAGCTGAGGCTACCTTGTGAAGATTGTCCACCTGTGCAGTACGCAAGATGACAGTTGGTCATGGTTGGGAGGCCAAACTCACAGGAGAGGTTCTTATACTAGGGCTTGTAATTGAAAGGTTAGGATTGATTATCCGCATACTGATTATGGTGAATTTAGGATTTGTTCCTGACGGATGTATCGAATGGTGTGGTGAAAGTTTACAATCTCTGCAGAGTGTCAAACTATTCGAATAGCCGCGTCCGCGGTTATGGACAGTTGGAGTGGCCATACTGTTCCCCCGTCAGATTTTTTCAAAAGACTTGTGAAATGAATTGAGACTTTGACTCGACCACAATAGGGTTGTGATATGAAATACAAGTTCCCACTTAGGTGTTATAAAACCTTAACTAGCATTCATTGTTTCCAAACTTAGTAGAGATAAATCTGGCTTTTGCAAAACAACCCTAGAGCCTAGTGTCATATTATCAAAAACCCCTTTCACTTGTTAGTATTAGTTTGCGAGTACTTAAAGAGTACTCATGGCTTTGTCCCTGGATATTCCCGTGGCCAGACTATGAAGAGGAGTACCTGGAGGATGGACCCCAGGAAGGTTACGACAACTAGGATCATCTCCCATCGTCAGCATTTCCTGTGACCCCGAAGATGGAGCTTTGCCTACGCTACCGTTATTATTACGTATTCCGCTGCTTGAAGTTGTATTAAGAACTGGATCATGAGATCCCTATTTGTGTAAGAACTTATGTACGGTTTGTAATGGATGATGTACTCTGGTATCCAATTCTGTTATGTCTCGCAAAAATGGTAATCCTGGGATTGCGATGTATGGCATAACAGGCATCTGGGATTAAAAATCCGGTTGTTGACAATTGTCCCCCATGCTTACCAAAGGAGGATGAATGTTATGTTCCTGTGGATCCTTTTGAAATATCTACTTTGGGTAAAACCTGTGAAGGTTTTAATCCCACTATTTTTGAGCTTGATAGTAATTATGTGTTTGTAGATCATGAAAAGCATGCTTTATGTGATAGCTAAATTGTTGAGTTTATTCATGAGGGTACTGAAAATTATTATGAGAGAGGGAAACATGGTCTTATGAGATTGTGTGAAGTTTTGTATGAAGGAAAAATTTCAGGTGTAGAGAGAGAATGATGCAATGAGATGAAGAATGGACAAAAGCTCAAGCTTGGGGATTCCACCATGGTGTCACCCCAAGAAATATCTAAGAGGTACAAGCGTCAAAGCTTGGGGATGCCCATGGAATCCCCTTCATCAATAAAAAGCTCACGTCTGTCTAGACACTTCGTTTTTATTGTTTCATGCACAGTTGTGTTGTTCTTGGAGCATCTTAGTTTCCGTTTGCTTTGCTTAGGTTGTCTAGTTTGCTTGAATAAAGTCGTTTGGACCCCCCGTTCTCGCTATGTTGTTTTGCAAATAAGTTGCTTGGTGTTGGAAATGAGTAGTAAGTTCTTGCTTGAAGTGCAAGAGGAGCTTGCATTGACTGTGACTTAGACTTTAGCATGACATGCTAGGTGTTGTTTTGACATCTAGTGATTATTGCTGTAGCATGTCTTGTTCCAAACAATTGGGATTACCTAGTGTGCCTTGAAGAAATTATGCATTGTTTTAGCATGCAAAAGCATAGTATTGTGGTATTCTCCTTTGATGCTTTTCTTGGGTTGACTTGGCACATGCTCACACCATGTTATGACTACGACAAGTCACCATTAGCCTATATGATCATTTAGTCCTTGACTTGTAGTACCACTCTTTGCTTTGATTAGTATGCTTTGTTGCACTGATTATGGCCATTATTGCTCTCTTAGTTGGTTGCTCCCAGTCTTTTGCTAGCCTCCACTTGTATGAGTAAGTTATACTCATGCTTCCAACTCCCAAGAAACCAAGTTTTTCCAAAGTGTCCACTATAAACTCCTATGCATGGTGTGTTACACCATTCCAAGTATATTCTTGTTTTCAACTATCTTCCAATTAAAAACTATTTTGTTATGTGAAAACTTAGTGATTAAAGCCCTCATGAACTTGATGGCACACTTTATATTCTTTGCCCCTAATAAACTAGAACCATTGTGACAACTTTGTTGTATATGCTTGCACTTATAAGTTGGAATTAGCAGAACCGTGCTGTCAAGGGAAACGTTTTCAACATTGCACTTATACTTTGTACTTAGTTGATATCATGTTCTTTTGTCTATGGATGTCACCGGTGTGAAATAAAGAGGGAACTTGTAAGTCCATGGAGTTTGTATCCTGTGTTAGAGAAACGACTGGGCCGCTAGCCTAAGCCATGCCTAATCATGGTGGAAACTTGCAGCATCACCATAATAAGCTATATTTGAAGCATCCTGAATAAAAATCTATGCATATGGTAAATAAAAATATTGCTGAGATGCTCATTGTCTGCTTGCCTTGTCATTTTGGTTATGGGAAAGCTCCTGTAACATGTGCAAGGGGTACCCCGTTGGCGGTTCTCAATGATATGCAAATACTTACAACGACAAGAACTTACCTGGACCCAAAGTTGAGTAAGCATGAGGTGTGGCCCTCATATTCAAGGGACTTGAGATTGCCAACTTATACTTCGTCAAGCATACACTCCACATTTGCCACTTTAACCTTAACCACTTCAAGATTCTTATGATAGGGGCAATGATGGCTGAAAGATAACAAGTACCATAATTTTTGGAAGCTCTTTTTGAAACTTGTAATCCCTGCTTCCTTTACAAAAAGGCCATTCTTCCACCATTATATGAGTCTCCACCTTCTACCTATGAGGGACAAGGTGATTGCCTATGCATCTATTTGCTACTCTATAAGGGACAAGGTGATTGCCACTATGCTATGTTTTCTGTGTGTGAAACAAACAAACGTTTTTCAATGCATGTTATTCATGATCTTTGTTTGTAGCTTGTCATGTTGCATGCATAGTTACTATGTCCTATTGTTAGAACTCCATCTTTCATGCACATGTTTAGAGTTCTTTGATCCCAGCTTTCAATGCTTGCAAATGGTTGGATCTTTATTGTGAGGGTGCATGTCACCTCAAAAATTATTATTTTTATAACTTACCTACTCAAGGACGAGCAAGAGTTAAGCTTGGGGATGTTGATACGTTGGAAACGTATCTATAATTTTTGATGCTCCATGCTTGTTTAGTATATACTTTGCTTTACTTGTCCACACTTTGAGGTGCTTTTTACATGTTTTCTGGTACTAACCTATTAACAAGTTGCAACAGTGCCAGATGCCTATTTTCTACTGTTTTTGGTTTTAGAAAAGTTAGTAAAGAAATATTCTCGGGATTTGACGGGACAAACGTAAAAGTCAATTACTTTCTGTGGGGAACAAGAAGTCCATAGGAGAGCCGGAGGGGCCGGCCAGGGTGGCCAGACCCACCCTAGGCGCGGGTGGGCCCCACCCCACACCTGGCTAGGGTTTGACGCCCCTGGACGCCGCCTCGGCCTCCCCCTTCACCTATAAGAAGCCCCCGATGCAGAAACCCTAAGCACCCGATCAAATCTCCACGAAACCGTCTGTAGCCTCCGCCACCATCGTCCCTAGAACGGGGGGATCTGAAGTTCTTCCCGACACCCTACCGGAGGGGAGATCATCCCGGAGGCCTTCTCTCCAGTATGATGCGTGAGTAGTTCTACCTTGGACTATGGGTCCATGAAGTAGCTAGATGGTTGTATCTCCTCCTTTGTGCTTTCATGTATAGACCTTGTGAGCTCCGTTCATGATCAAGATCTAATCTATTTGTAATCATGCGTTTGCAGAGATCCGATGGATATTGAGATTATTATGTTGGTTTGATTAATGGTTTTGTCTTTATGGTTCTATCATGTCTGTATTGTTTGTGATCTTGCATGCTCTCCGTTGTTAGTAGCTATCTTCGCCAAGTAGTTGCTAGTGACTCCAAGAGGGGTTATTTATGCTCAATAGTGGGTTCATGCCTCTAGTTTCCAAGGGAAGTGACAGAAATATCTTCGGTTGTAGATGTGCTGTTGCCACTAGGGACAAAACAACGGTCTCTTGTTCAAGGAACATGTGGACTTTTTACCTTACACACTTTGCTTAAAGAGTTGTCTGTTGCTTGCAACTTAATACCGGAGGGGGTTCGGATGATAACCTAAAGGTGGACTTCTAGTCATAGATGCAGTTGGATGGCGGTCTATTTATCTTGTTGTATTGCCCAATCGAATCTCATAGGATCTTTCTGACTAGTAATTGCATTGTTATGCCTTTCTCAGTTCCTTTCAATTGCCCTGCTATAATTTGTTTACCCTTCATGCCATGTTGTTTATCTAAGGAGAGCACCTCTAGTGAACTATGGACCCCGGTCCAATCTTTACCATTGAAACATCTTCCACTGTTACTTGTTTACTTGTTGCAAACCACCATTACCTTCCACACCATACGTTTAATCCTCTCTTACAGCAAACCGGTGAGTTTGACAACCTCACTAATTCGTTGGGGCAAAGTCTTGAGTTTGTGTTGTGCAGGTCTCTGTGTTGTGTCGTGGTATTGCAGACGAGTATGCCATGGAGGGGTCCTCACAGTGCGTGTTTAGAGACGTGGGGTAAGGCGGACGGTTGACGAGTACGAGGTAAGACAGCTTACCCAGGTTCAGATCCCATGACGGTGGCGGAATCCTACTCCTTCTATAAATCACTATAATGGCAATACGCCGAGTTACAGAGATAGGTTCCCTGTGCGAGGTTGTCTATGAACGTCTAAGTTATCGTGCCCTAAAGGCTCCCATAGGACCGACTTATATAGTCACCAGGTCCTAGGGTTACAGGGAAAAGTCCTAGCCGGACAGGTCACAGAGTCCTACACCGTCTATTACTAGTCTTGTGTATCTTGCACTCTAAGGCTCCGGGTACGCTGGTGACTCCACCGTAGCCTTCCTTTATCCGGCATGGGCCTCCCTTCTGGATCCACCTAACTGGGCCGCCCAGCAGGCCATAGGACATGCTACCGACTATGGGCCACCCGGGTTAGTCGGATAAGAGACATGCTATAAGGATACCCATATAGCATATCCCCAACAGTAGCCCCCGGAGAACTCCGAGATCTTGCGCCGTGTTGCCTCTTCACATAGAATGCTCCGTCTAGATGGATGTCGGCAAATCGTCAAGCAATATCTTGTAGTCCTCCCACAGAACCCTGCAAGGTTTTCTCCATCTTCGATTTGTAAGCCGGAGAAATGCTGAATGTTCCATCGTACTCTTCCATTGGTCAGATTAAATCCGTCCATGCCAAAATCTTTGATGCGACGGCTCATCTACCTGTGTCAGCTAGGACGACGTAGGCTTAGGTCAGCGACGCCTCGTAACTCACACATGCAGAGAACGCAATCATATCCGATTTTCCCGTGCGAGCGATACGAACCGTTGGCGGCGGTGGTTGGAGACGTGGCGAAATTACCGCACACGTTCACGAACACGTCGTCTACGCGGCAACCGTCCGATTAGCTGCACGAATCTTGACGCAGAGCATGATAAATAGTAACCGTGGAACACTTTCCACTTTTTACCTCATTCCTCTCGCATCATCGTCTTCTTCCTCCAGCCGCACGCCTCCTCGAGCTCTCCGCGAGAAAACTCGAAAACCCTAGCCTCCCTCTGCGTCAGTCACGCCCTTCCAACACTCCATGGCCAGTAGCAGCTCCTCCCCATCTATGGCGGCATCGAGAGAAGCCGCGGTGAAGCCAGCGAGCTCCGTCGTCGTGCCCCCAGAGGGCCTGGTCATCACCGCATCGGTGGTGATTGAAACCACCGGCGGCGACCATAATCTGCCGGCGCTGGAGCCACTGGAAGAAGAGCCAGACTCGCACAAGGGTGACTGGCGCGGCTCAGACATCACCGACCGCGACATCCAAGAGATGGTCGCCGAAGGCTACCTCCCCACGACGGAGGGGCTCGCCTGGTGAGCGGCACCGGCCGGTGAGGTGACACCTTCTCCCCAAGCCGGAGAAAAGGTGTACCTCAAGGCATAGTTGGTACGCGGCGTTTCCCAGCCCATCTCCCATTTGTTCCTCTCTGTCTTGAACCACTACAAGGTACAACCCCATAACCTCTCCCCCAATAGTATCTTAGTGCTTAGCAACTTCGCCGCACTTTGTGAGGGTTACCTAGGGATTAGGCCTAGGTTAGACTTGTTCATGTACTTCTTCATCGTCAAACGTGAAGCCGGACATAGTAGGGAGGAGCTTAGGAACTGCGGCACCATAAGCTTCAAAATTCGACCTGGCCGGCGGTTCCCCGACATCGTCGGCCACGAGTCCTACAAAAACTGGCAGCGGACGTACTTCTACGGCCCCGACATTCCTTTGGCGGGCCGAGAAGTAACATACCCGGACTTCGCGGATGGAGCCGCTGCTGAAGTTTTCACATGGGGATCCCATGCCTCCCTTCCCTCTGACCTCGACGCTTCTCGCGCAATAAGGCGGATCGAATGGTTCGTAGAGACGGGTTTGACCGGCTTGGACCTAGCCATGTGCTGGTTCATCAGGCGAATCCAACCTCTGCAGCACCGCGCGAAGTTCATGCACGAGTATACCAGTGATCGAAGGGATACCCTCCGGATCTCCGTGGATAACTTCTCGAGCGACTACGTCAAGCTCCGCCTAAAGGACATCGTCAAGGTGAAGGATAAGAAGCGTGGCTTCACCATCACCTACGACATGTTCGTAGACGGCAAGTGCCCAAAGGTAGATATTTATTTTCCGTGTATGACATATGCTCCAGTTTCCCCGTCTTGCCAACACCATTTTATCTAACACGGTGATTTCTTACTTAACATCTTAGCGATCTAGATGAGGACAACCTGGCTGCCCAAATCTACGATCCAAAGATGAAGGAAGTCACGGTCGTGTCCAACGACGATGTCCCATTGGCGTGAAAGCGGAAGAGCTCCACCTCTGACGCTGTCGACAGAGGCAAGAAGAAGAAGACGGAGGGTGGAGCCTCCAAAAAGACTACCGCCGCCCTGGAGGCGAAAAAGAGAAAAGCCACCGGGATTTTTGCCAAAGCACCCCCCCTAGTGTAAGCTTCTCATTCTCCGACATTGTCTATCTGTCTGTTTTGTTTCTATACTTATGCACTTTGCACGTTTGAGGAAGAAAGCCACAACCAGCCTCAAGAAGACCTCCAAGACTTTGGGGGCTTCTAGAAATATCAAGGATATGCTACATCGCAACTCCTCCCCCGCCATTGCCCCTGCTACTCCTGCCGTCAAGCCTTCCTTTGCCCCGACAAGTTCTCAAGTCTAGGAGGCACCAGTCCCTTCCGCCATGGAAGTGGATTCTGGCGCTTCTACCGAACTCGCTGTTGTCAACGAACAGGCGATGCAGGAGAGCACTGCTCTACAAATGGCTGAAGCTCCGGCTAAGGATGCCATCGATAGCGGAAAGGCGGTAGTGGGAACTGGTACCTCTGCCGAAGGCGGCGCCCCTGCTCCCCAGAAGCCCTTCGAGTCCCCGAAGATAGTTTACCCGGCGCTCACGCCGAGTAACACAACTCTGGTTCCTGGAGGAGTGCCGTCGTCTCCGACATGCGGTATTGAGGAGCTTCTCCGACAAGCGGATATCTTGCGAGGAAATAGCATTTCCTTTGGCAAGCTGCTGGCCAAAAGCGCTACAAACCTCAAGATTATTGCACTTGTAAGTTTTACTTTACCTTTTGCATTTCATATGAGTATCCCACTGTAGCCCCCGAGGATGTAGACGGAAAATCATGGGTTTTACATCTATATGCTCTAAGAGTGACTAGTTTAGAAAGAACTCTCACTGTAGCCCCCCAAGCATTTAGATGGAAGAATTCCGACTAGATGCTTTAAGAGTAGCATACGCAGTGTTTATAATTTTCAATACTGTAGCCCCCAAGCTTCTAGTTGTAACTGAATTAGTTCCGACTAGATGCTTAAAGAAAAGCCAAGCATTTTCTGAGTTAAAACTTTATACTGTAGCCCCCAAGCTTCTAGTTGTAACTGAATCAGTTCCGACTAGATGCTTAAAGAAAAGCCAAGCATATTGCTAAGTTAAAAACTCTCGCTGTAGCCCCCGAGCGTCTAAGTGGAAAGATTCCGACTAGATTGTCCAAGTAGACTAAACAACGGTTGAACTTTTTTCCTTTGTTCCACAGAACGAGAATGCTCTGAGGGGCATGGAAAAATACAAGTACCAGAAGATGCGCGCAGATCTTGAAGCCGAAAAGGGTAAAACTGCCATCTTGAAGGAACAGATCATCAAAAACAAGAGTCTGTTTTCTTTTTTGCGCATTCCGTCTTGGTTTTATGCCTGCATTCTCCGAGTACTCACTGTGTACTTTGTTTTCTCCGACTTTGTAGAACATGTCGCCAAGGCCAAGGATATTGTTGAGCAGTCCAAGCATATCCAACAACTGGACAGCAAGAACAGAATCCTTAAGAAGGAGACGGAAGAGATGCTGAAGATGCACGAGGATTCCATGAAAGTCCTGCAGGATTCTGCCTCCGCGGAAATCAATCGCTTGAAGGAGGAGCTTGCGATCTTAAAAGATCAGAAGCAAGCTGCTGATGAGCAAAACCAGCGCCACAACGAGGCGTTTAAGCTCCTCCAACAAGAGAAGGAATCTTTGGCGGACACCGTCTGGCAGGCCAAGGCCAGCATCTTCAGTAAGTTTCCTCCGCCTTGTATTTCTGTAGTCTGGAGACTTAGAGTTTATGGAACTCATGCGATCCATGTCGGAACTTTCAGCTCCTATAGGTTTAACCCGCTCGCCTCCTTCGGACAAGGAATGCATGGTTCTTGCCGGCAACTTCATCAACACCGCCATTACTCAAGCCAAGGAGATTGCCAAGCCCCTCCAGATATACATCAAGGCCTCGGACTCCGTGATGAAGTACTCAGAGATTCTACGCCGAGCCCCCGAGCGTGTTACGAGCTGGAAAGCTTCATGTGCACGGGCTGGCGCAAGGATGGCGCTCTCAATGGTGAAGGCACACTATGAAGATGCCGACATCGACACGGTGACCTCTGGTATCCCCGACGTTGATGATGACGGCAAAGAGATTGACCATGAAGCCATCTTGTCATCACTCGCGGGTTATGACACCAGAGTTGCTGAGTTGGTGGACATTGATGTCTTCGTGCCCATGAACACCATCGACAGTGCCTACCAAGATTCTTCTGAGTCTCATCATAGTGCCGACATTGAGGGTGATTCTCCGGCCGGGGATGACGCTGCTTCCAAGTCTCCTGCGCCCAAAGAGTGAAAAACACTATGTAATATTTGTTTTGCCTTTGGTGTATGCGCGAAAAAAACTTGATGATATAACTTAAGGCGGAAAACAATGGTTGTTATTTCCTGCCACTTAAGAACTTAGTTCCCAACATGTATATATTTTTAAGCAAGTGCTGGCTTATCCATTACTTTGGTTCTTATGCTTGACCTTTCGTGAGTCGGAAGACTCGTTGTCGGAACCATGCGCTTAGGTGATGATGCCCAATGGCACCGTCAATAACCTGAGCACAAAATCGCCGATAATAAGTGCCGAAAGTCACTACTCCAGAATCCACATAAAAATGACAAAGAACGTGTAGACCAGAAAACTTAAGCTAACGTCCGTAGACGTAATTTTACATGATACAAAAATGAACACTAAAGGAGGTAAAAGACTCAGAAATATGAGTGAACCAAAGAGCTTTATTTCATTGATCATATAAGAGGTACATAATTAGATAAAAAATGCTAAGTTTAAAAAGGACATAGTTATGCTATGTTCCATGGCCGATCAAGCTCCGGGTAGTCATCATTCAGGTCACGTCGCTTACGCTTATGATCCTCGTTGGGTCTATCCTTTAGTTCACGATTGTCAACAAGGTAGTAAGACCCATTGAGCAGCGCCTTGCTTATGATGAACGGTCCTTTCCATGGCGGGGATAATTTGTGTGACTTCTTCTGCTTAAGTCGGAGCACCAAATCCCCCTCTTTAAACGAGCGATGCCGAACACTGTGACTATGGTAGCTGCGTAGCTTCTGCTGGTAGATGGCGGATCTTTGGCATGCCAAAATGCGCTCCTCCTCGAGAAGGTCCACATCTAGGCGTTTGGATTCTTCAGCGTCATCCTCATCGTAGGCGGCAACTCTTGGTGCATCGTGAAGGATGTCGGAAGGCGGGATGGCTTCTGCTCCATATACCATGAAATAAGGGGTGTAGCCAGTGGATCTGTTGGGTGTAGTTCGTAAACTCCACAGCACAGATGGCAATTCTTCCGCCCAGGCTCTAGCTGCTCTATGTAGCGGTGCCTCAAGACGTGGCTTGATTCCCTGCAGGATTAATCCATTGGCTTGCTCAACCTGACCATTGGATTGTGGGTGTGCCACAGACGCAAGGTCAAGTCAGATGCCTTTCTCCCAGCAATATGCCTCCACTTCTCCGAGTGATAAGTTGCTGCCTTTGT
Source organism: Avena sativa (assembly GCA_916181665.1). NCBI lineage: Eukaryota > Viridiplantae > Streptophyta > Magnoliopsida > Poales > Poaceae > Avena > Avena sativa. The sequence continues at coordinate 14,207,231 of OV702280.1, read as the reverse complement.
CGGTTATAATGCTATGTGGGAGACCAAATCTCACCACTAGATCTCGGACGAACCTGAGGGCAGTTGCCCCATCAAGCTTTCTAATGGGTTTAGCTTCTATCCATTTAGTGAATTTGTCAACTGCTACAAGCAGATGCGTAAACCCACAAGGTGCCGTCTATAACGGTCCCACCATGTCTAGCCCCTAGACTGCAAACGGCCAAGTTATTGGTATTGTTCGCAGTTCTTCAGTAGGAACATGTGGTTGTTGGGCATAATACTGGCATCCCATGCATGTCTCAACCAGCTTGTCGGCGTCCGCCTTTGCGGTCAGCCAGTAGAATCCTTGCCGGAAGGCTTTCGCGACCAACGATCGAGGAGCGGCGTGGTGCCCGCAATCTCCGAGATGGATTTCGCGTAGGATTTCCATACCTTCTATCTGGGAAACACACTTTAGGTATACACCAGTAGTGCTCCTTTTGTAGAGTTGCCCATTGATTATGGTATAACCCTTTGCTAGTCGTACTATTTGCCGTCTTTTGACTTCGTCGTCGGGCAAAATTCCGTGTTCGAGATATTCCATGAACGGTTTTGTCCAAGCTGGAGGGACCTTAGTCACCATATGGATGAAAGAGTCAGCTCTATCCGGGTTGTCGATGTCGGCTCCCTTCACGGATGGTGTGCGCAAGTGCTCTAGGAAAACTCCTGGCGAAATTCGCTTGCACCCTGATCCTACCTTAGACAGCAGATCAGCCGCCTCGTTTTGTTCCCTAGGCACATACTTAACTTCGTAGCCCAAGAAGCTCTTGGTTATCTCGTCCACTTCGTCTCGATATGCCGCCATCATAGGGTTCCGCGCATTCCAGGTGCCAGCCACCTGCTGGGCAACCAAGTCGGAATCTCCACAGCAAACTATGCGCTTGATGCCAATATCCTTGGATACACGTAGTCCGTGAATGAGTACTTCATACTCCGCCATGTTGTTTGTAGCCTCGAAGTGGATCTGCAGAACATAGTGTAGCTTGTACCCTGTTGGTGACTGTAGCAATACACCAGCCCCCGAGTCGTTGAACAGCTTTGATCCGTCAAAGTGCATCACCTAGAACTCTGGTTCTGGCAACGGAGTAGCATCTGGCATCTCCATCCAATCTGCAACAAAATCTGCCAAGGCTTGTGACTTGATAGCGTCGCGTCTCTTGTAGGTGATCTCGAAGGCGGCAAGTGTAGGGTTCGCACCATAGAAAACAAAAAATTTCCTACGATGTGAACTATATACCAAGATCTATCTACTAGATACAAACAACGGGCGGATGTATATCCGTAGAGAACATACCCTTGAAGACCGACAAAGCTTAACGAGTTCAACTCGTGGTTGATGTAGACGATCTCTTGCCGATCTCAAGATCGAGAGGAAGTCCTAGCGCCTCAAATCAGCAGCGCATCCGTGCTCGCACACACGTTCGAGGCACCGAGCAACCTCCGCGTCCTCGCTCCAGCGATGCAGCGGAAGCACAACTCTTTCTTGCCGAATAGCTACCGGGAACATGTATCTCGCTAGTCCGAGACCATGGGGGATAAATTCTAGAGGGGGAGGGAGATCCTTCACGAGGAGGTGTGTGAGACAAGTGAGGAGGGGGGATCCTTTTATAGGAGGAGGGGGGGAACCCCAAGGGGGTGGCCGGCGCATGGGGCTGCCCCTTGCCCTCCCCTCTTCATGTGGGTGGACACTCCACTCACAAATCTCCTTTAAATTCCCTCCACTCAAAAGTCCACTCAAATTCCCATTAAATTTCCACCAAATTTAATGCAAACTCTCATTAAATAAAACTCTTTTATTTTATTCAGAATTTTTTCAATTACTTTAATGACAAACATTCACAAATAACCCCTTGCTAGAATTCTATTTCACATGCATAACCACTTTATGCAATTTCACCCGAAAACCTGTTTCGGTATCTAGTGAAATAAATTCCTGCGCTTGTTCATTCTTTCGGCATGAAACATTTGCTCCAATTGGATGTCGGTGTCTCTTAAGTGTGTCACCCTACGGTTCGTGAATAATGCGGACATGATCGAGACCCCTCTCGGATCAATAATCAGAAGCGGGATCTGGAGACCCATACTGACTCCCACACATTCAACGATGACTTTCTTGTGATCGTCGGAACCTTTTACGCTAGTATCTTAATCCCTTTGTTTCACGATATATTACATGTCCGAGATTCGATCATCGGTATCTCCATACCTAGTTTGATCTCGTTACCGACATGCACTCTTTTCTCGTTCCTGTGATATAACATTCTAGTGATCAAATCACTTGCTTGCAAGCTAATCAATGTGATATCACCGAGAGGGCCCAGAGTATATCTATCCGTCATCGGGATGAACAAATTCCACTCTCGATCCATGAGCCTCAACATAACACTTTATTAGTTCTGAATCCATCTTTATAATCACCCTGTTACGGTGTGACGTTTGATGTTATCAAGAAACTCTTCCGGTGTTAGTGATTGACATGATCTCATGGTCTAAGGATTAGGATCACTTCATAAGTTGTTATAGCAATATAAACTTAATGACTTTGATCGTAATGCTATACTTCGGATGAATGTTCATCACACCATTACACTAATGTTGTGATCCCGTTATTAACAACATCCAATGTCCATGATCAGGAAACCTTGATCATCTTGTTAATCAACGAGCTAGTTTATGAGAGAGGCATAACTAGGAACTTTCCGTTTGTTTATTAAACACACATGTATTAACGTTTCCGTATTAATACAATTATAGCATGCAAAATAAACATCTATCATATACTTGGAATACACATAATAAACACTTTATTATTGCCTCTCAGGGCATATTCCCTTCAGTCTCCCACTTGCACTAGAGACAATAATCTAGTTACATAGTGATAAATCTAACACCCATTGAGTTCTGGTGTTGATCATGTTTTGCTCTAGGGAGAGTTTTAGTCAACGGATCTGCTACATAGAGATCCGTATGTACTTTACAAATCTTTATATCTCCATCCTTGACATGCTCGCGGATGGAGTGAAACCGGCGCTTAATATGCTTGGAATGCTTGTGAGACCTTGGCTCTTTAGCATCGGCAATGGCACCATTGTTGTCACAATAGATCACCATTGGGTCCAACGCGTTTACCACCACTCCTAGTTCGGATATGAACTCCTTCATCCAAACTGCTTCCTGAGCCGCTTCCGAAGCAGCAACATATTCGGCCTCCGTTGTTGATCCCGCTACCACAGGTTGTTTGGAGCTCCTCCAACTAACCGCTCCGCCATTCATGAGAAATACGTATCCGGATTGAGACTTAGAGTCATCCGGATCGGTGTCAAAGCTAGCGTCGACATAACACTTAGCGACGAGCTCTTCTTCACCTCCGTCTACAAGAAACATATCCTTATTTCTTCGTAAGTACTTAAGGATATTCTTGACCGCTATCCAGTGTTCCGAACCTGGATCCGATTGGTACCTACTAGTCAAACTAATAGCATGTGCCACATCCGGTCTTGTACATAGCATGGCGTACATTATAGAGCCTATGGCTGAAGCATAGGGGACTTTGTCCATTATCTCTCTTTCTTCCGCCGAAGCCGGACTTTGAGTCTTACTCAATGCCTTGCCTTGCAACATAGGTAAGAACCCCTTCTTACTTCCGTCCATTTTAAACTTCTTTAAAATCTTATCAAGGTATGTACTTTGCGATAGCCCTATTAGGCGCCTAGATCTATCTCTATAGATCTTTATGCCTAATATGTATGACGCTTCACCTAGGTCCTTCATTGAAAATTTGCTGTTTAGATAACTTTTAACACTGTTTAAAAGATCTATATCATTTCCGATCAATAATATGTCATCCACATATAATATCAGAAATGCCACATTGCTCCCACTCACTTTCTTGTAAATACAAGCTTCTCCATAAGTTTGGACAAATCCAAACTCTTTGATCACCTCATCAAAGCGGAGATTCCAACTTCGTGATGCTTGCTTCAATCCATAGATGGATCGCTGAAGCTTGCACACCTTGTTAGCATCCTTAGGATCGACAAAACCCTTGGTTGTATCATATACAACTCTTCTTCAATATTACCATTGAGAAACGCGGTTTTGACATCCATCTGCCATATCTCATAATCGAAATATGCAGCAATTGCTAACATAATCCTAACTGACTTTAGCATCGCTACGGGAGAGAAAGTATCATCGTAGTCAACTCCTTGAATTTGTCGAAACCCCTTTGCGACAAGTCGAGCTTTATAGACGGTCACATTACCATCAGCATCAGTTTTCCTTTTGAAAATCCATTTGTTCTCCACGGCCTTTCGGTCGTGAGGTAATTCCACCAAGTTCCAAACTTGATTTTCATACATGGATTCCATCTCGGATTTCATGGCTTCTAACCATTTGTTGGAATCCGGGCTCATCATCGCTTCTGCATACGTCGCAGGGTCATCATTTTCATCAACCATGAAATTCATGACAGGATTTCCGTACAGCTCGGGAGCTGCACGCGTCTTGTTTGACCTGCGAGGTTCGGTAGTACTCTATTTCGGAGTTTCATGATCATTATCATTAGTTCCCTCTTCAACAGGTGGAGCCAACTCCGGAACAACTTCCGGCGCTGTGCTACTCGCCATACTTTGAAGAGAAGGTTCCACAACCTCTTCGAGTTCTACCTTCCGACTACTCACACCTTTCGCGAGAAACTCTTTCTCTAGAAAGGATCCATTCTTGGCAACAAAAACCTTGCCCTCGGATCTGTGATAGAAGGAATACCCAATAGTTTCTTTAGGGTATCCTATGAAGACGCATTTTTCCGCTTTGGGTTCGAGTTTATCCGGTTGAAGTTTCTTCACATAAACATCGCATCCCCAAACTTTAAGAAATGACAGCTTAGGTTTGTTTCCAAACCACAATTCATACGGTGTCTTTTCAACGGATTTAGATGGTGCCCTATTTAAAGTGAATGCAGCAGTTTCTAGTGCATAACCCCAAAATGACAACGGCAAGTCCGTCAGAGACATCATAGATCGAATCATATCTAATAAAGTACGATTACGACGTTCCGACACACCATTTCGCTGTGGTGTTCCGGCAGGTGTGAGTTGTGAAACAATTCCACACTCTTTCATGTGAGTGCTAAACTCGTAACTTAGATACTCACCTCCACGGTCGGACCGTAGAAATTTGATCTTTCTATTACGATGATTTTCCACTTCATTCTGAAATTCCTTGAACTTTTCAAAGGTTTCAGACTTGTGTTTCATCAAGTAGATATAACCGTATCTACTCAAATCATCCGTGAAAGTAACAAAATAACGATATCCACCTCGCGCCGACACACTCATTGGACCACATACATCAGAATGTATGATTTCCAATAAATCTGTCGCCCGTTCTATTGAACCGCAAAACGGCGTTCTAGTCATCTTGCCCATAAGGCATGGCTCACATGTATCAAATGATTCATAATCAAGTGATTCCAAAAGTCCATCCGAATGGAGCTTCTTCATGCGTTTAACGCCAATATGACCTAGACGGCAGTGCCACATATATGCAGATATATCATCATTAAGTTTAATCCTTTTAGCATCAACATTATGAATATGTGTAACATTATCATCGAGATCTAATAGAAATAAACCATTCATCATCGGTGCATGACCATAAAAGATTTCATTCATATAAATGGAACAACCATTGTTCTCGGATTTAAATGAATAACCACTTCGCATCAAACACGATCCAGATACAATGTTCATGCTCAGTGCAGGCACCAGATAACATTTATTCAAGTTTATAACTAATCCCGACGGTAAGTGGAGAGGCAGCGTTCCGACGGCGATCACATCAATGCTTGATCCATTGCCGACACGCATCTTGACCTCACCCCTTGCTAGCGGTCGCTTGTTCCGCAGCCATTGATTCAACTTACAAATATTAGCAACTGAACCGGTATCAAATACCCAGGTGCTACTGCGAGCACTAGTCAAGTACACATCAATAACATGTATATCATATATACCTTTGTTTGCCTTGCCGGCCTTCTTGTCTGCCAGATACTTGGGGCAGTTGCGCTTCCAGTGGCCAGTCCCCTTACAATAGTAGCACTCGGAATCAGACTTAGGTCCAACTCGGGGTTTATTTTCAGGCGCGGCAACCGGCTTTCCGCCCTTACTTCCCTTCCGTTTTCCCTTCTTGTCTTTCTTGAAACCAGTGTTCCTATTGATCATCAACACTTGATGTTCCTTTTTGATCTCCACTTCTGCAGTTTTAAGCATTGACAGAAGCTCGGGGAGAGACTTCTTCATGCCTTGCATATTATAGTTCATCACGAAGCTCTTATAGCTAGGTGGCAGATACTGCAGAACACGATGGATGCCTAAGTCAATGGGAATCGATATTCCCAAGGACACAAGCTTATCGGCGTAACCCGACATCTTGAGTACATGCTCACTAACGGAGTTGTGCTCTTCCATCATGCAGCTAAAGAACTTTTCTGAAGCGTTGTAGCTCTCTACAGCAGCATGTGTGTCGAAAATCATTTTCAACTCACCCATTGTATCAAATGCATTTCCGTTTTCGAAACGCTTTCGAAGTTCCGGCTCTAGCCCATACAATATGCCGCAATGAACTAAGTTGTGGTCCTCCTGACGAGTCTGATAGACATTCTTCTCCTCGTCAGGGGCATCATCTAAAGGTGGGGGGCCTAACGGCGCTTCTAGCACATATTGCTTTTGTGCAGCAGAGAGGAGAATCCTCAAATTCATGGCCCATTCGGTAAAGTTGCTACCGTTCGTTGCTAGTTTCTCTTTCTCCATGAACACATTGAAATTAAAAGCAGGTGGTGCCATCTACAACAGAATTTGTAAAGTTTAGACTAAGTGTATGATAGATTGAGTTCAACTAATCTATATTACGAATGAACTCCCACTCAAAAACGACATCCCTCGTGCCTTTTTGGTGATTACATGAACCAAATCCACTACACCAAGTCCGATCATCACGTGAGTCGGTATAGCTTCAAAGGCGAGCATCAAATGGGCATCGTATCAACTATATGACTCATGCTTAACCTTTCGGTCCGTGTTCCGAGGCCATGTCTGTACATGCTAGGCTCGCCAAGTTAGAACCTTAGTATTCGCGTGTGTAACTGTTTTACACCCGAAATATGGTCGTGGATCCAAGAACACCCGATCATCACGTGATGTCTTGGAGCGACGAAAACATAATCGGTGCATACTAAAGGAAGAACATATTCTTATCTTGATATTTAAATGAGGGATCATCTTATTATGCTAACAAAGCGCTAAACAAGCAATATAAGATGCTATCAAACATCATATGTTTATTAGTGAAATGATATGGTTCCCGCAGATGATCTCTATCATGTGCATCGTGGTATGATCACTATCATACCTATATGTGTAAATCCAAGGTCTATGGATTTTACACGCTATGTGTGTTGTAAGAGTATCATCTCATACTTCTACTTACAACACTACCATATCATAACACTAGCCCAGCAACAATCTAAACTAGACGCCTCTAATTTATCCATTGCAAGTTTTACGTGGCTTAGGGCTTTCGAGATAGAACCGTTCTTACCTACGAACATGAACCACAACGAGGATAATCAAATTTTTGACAACTCGCTTGCAAAATAGATATTGACTATAGTAGGAGAGACAGACACCCGCTAGCCACTTATGCAAACTAGTTGCATGTCAAGCGTGGAACAGGTCTCATGTGCGAGGACATGTAAAGTTTGTCCGGGCAGCTTCATCCCACTATGCCACCAATATCCAAAATTACAACAAAGGAGCAACAACATGATCATCATCGCCCACATACTCATATGTGTACTACCCGTGTAAAGTATCTACGCATAGATCCGGCTCTGATACCACTGTAGGGTTCGCAGCATAGAAAACAAAAATTTTCCTACGATGTGAACTATATACCAAGATCTATCTACTAGATACAAACAACGGGCGGATGTATATCCGTAGAGAACATACCCTTGAAGACCGACAAAGCTTAACGAGTTCAACTCGTAGTTGATGTAGACGATCTCTTGCCGATCTCAAGATCGAGAGGAAGTCCTAGCGCCTCAAATCAGCAGCGCATCCGTGCTCGCACACACGTTTGAGGCACCGAGCAACCTCCGCCTCCTCGCTCCAGCGATGCAGCGGAAGCACAACTCTTTCTTGCCGAATAGCCACCGGGAACATGTATCTCGCTAGTCCGAGACCATGGGGGATAAATTCTAGAGGGGGAGAGAGATCCTTCACGAGGAGGTGTGTGAGACAAGTGAGGAGGGGGGCTCCTTTTATAGGAGGAGGGGGGGGTAACCCCAAGGGGGTGGCCGGCGCATGGGGCTGCCCCTTTCCCTCCCCTCTTCATGTGGGTGGACACTCCACTCACAAATCTCCTTTAAATTCCCTCCACTCAAAAGTCCACTCAAATTCCCATTAAATTTCCACCAAATTTAATGCAAACTCTCATTAAATAAAACTCTTTTATTTTATTCAGAATTTTGTCAATTACTTTAATGACAAACGTTCACAAATAACCCCTTGCTAGAATTCTATTTCACATGCATAACCACTTTATGCAATTTCACTCGAAAACCTGTTTCGGTATCTAGTGAAATAAATTCCTGCGCTTGTTCATTCTTTCGGCATGAAACATTTGCTCCAATTGGATGTCGGTGTCTCTTAAGTGTGTCACCCTACGGTTCGTGAATAATGCGGACATGATCGAGACCCCTCTCGGATCAATAATCAGAAGCGGGATCTGGAGACCCATACTGACTCCCACACATTCAACGATGACTTTCTTGTGATCGTCGGAACCTTTTATGCTAGTATCTTAATCCCTTTGTTTCACGATATATTACATGTCCGAGATTCGATCATCGGTATCTCCATACCTAGTTTGATCTCGTTACCGACATGCACTCTTTTCTCGTTCCTGTGATATAACATTCTAGTGATCAAATCACTTGCTTGCAAGCTAATCAATGTGATGAACAAATTCCACTCTCGATCCATGAGCCTCAACATAACACTTTATTAGTTCTGAATCCATCTTTATAATCACCCTGTTACGGTGTGACGTTTGATGTTATCAAGAAACTCTTCCGGTGTTAGTGATTGACATGATCTCATGGTCTAAGGATTAGGATCACTTCGTAAGTTGTTATAGCAATATAAACTTAATGACTTTGATCGTAATGCTATACTTCGGATGAATGTTCATCACACCATTACACTAATGTTGTGATCCCGTTATTAACAACATCCAATGTCCATGATCAGGAAACCTTGATCATCTTGTTAATCAACGAGCTAGTTTATGAGAGAGGCATAACTAGGAACTTTCTGTTTGTTTATTAAACACACATGTATTAACTTTTTCGTATTAATACAATTATAGCATGCAAAATAAACATCTATCATATACTTGGAATACACATAATAAACACTTTATTATTGCCTCTCAGGGCATATTCCCTTAAGCAAGTTCAATGCCCCACTTCGCGACCCTTCCTGTAGCATCGCTATTGTTGATGATGTCGGACAGTGGAGTCTTGCTCACCATTGTGATTGGGTGCTCCTGAAAGTAATGCCTCAGCTTTCGAGAAGCAAGGAATACTCCATAAGCTATCTTTTGGTAGTGCGGGTAACGCTTCTTGGATTCCGTCAAGACCTCGCTCACATAGTAAACTGGTCGTTGAACTCCGTGCTCATAGCCTGGTTCCTTCCACTCTACCACGACGACGATGCTGATAACCCGGTTGGTTGCCGCCATGTAAATTAACAGGGGCTCTCCAGGCTCGGGTGCTGCAAGGATGGGCGCTGAGGAAAGAATCTCCTTGAGCTGCTTCAATGCTGCATCTGCTTCGTCCGTCCATGTGAATTTGTCCGCCTTCTTCAGCAACCTGTACAGCGGCAGAGCCTTCTATCCAAGTCGGATGACGAACCGACTAACTGCTGCAACACAACTTGTTAGTCGTTGAATGTCCTTTAGGCATGTCGGACGGTTTATGTTCAAGATGGCCTTGATTTTCTTCGGGTTGACCTCGATTCCACGCTGGGAAACGATGAAGCCCAACAATTTGCTGGCTGGAACCCCGAAGACGCACTTCTTAGGGTTAAGCATCATGTTGTATTTACGGAGATTATCAAAGGTTTCTTTTAAGTCGGAGATTAAGTCGTTTGACTTTTTGGACATCACCGCAATATCGTCCATGTAGGCGTGAACGTTCCGACCAATTTGGTCGTGAAGTTGCATCGTCCGCTGGTAGGTAGCACCTGCGTTTTTCAGCCCAAAGTGCATCGTGACATAGCAAAACATGTTGTATGGGGTATTGAACAAAGTGGCCAATTGGTCCGACTTCCTCATCTTGATCTGGTGGTATCTTGAATATGCATCGAGAAAACACAAAAGTTCCGAGCCAGCCGTCGAGTCAATGACTTGGTCAATGCAAGGCAAAGCAAACGGATCTTTGGGACATGCTTTGTTCAAGCCGGTGTAATCAACGCACATTCTTAATTCATTGGTTCCCTTTTTGGGGACAAGTACAGGATTGGCCACCCATTGGGTGTGAAGGACTTCTCTGATAAATCTAGCCTTAAGTAACCTAGCTATCTCTTTGCCAATGGCGCATCTCTTCTCATCTCCAAAGCGTCGTAGAGGTTGTTTCACTGGTTTGCATTTTGGGTCAATGTTTAAGCTGTGCTCGGCAAGTTCCCTAGGTACACCTTTCATGTCGGCAGGTTGCCAGGCAAAGATGTCCCTTTTCTCACGGAGGAACTCGACGAGCGCGCTTTCCTATTTGGGATCCAGGTTCGTCCCAATGGTGGTGAACTTGGAGGCATCGCCTACCACAAGTTCTACCGGCTTGGTCTCGATGGCGGCCTTGAACGCAGGAGCGGAGTTAGAGATCTTCTTCTTCGACGTGGGCATCTCTGAGTCATCGACCTTGCTCTAGATTTGTTTAAATTCTTCGTTGTAGAGGACAGCTTCTGCAACGGCTGCTTCGTTGATCTCGCAGTCCCTTGCCTTGGTAAAGCTTCCGGATACGGTGATGATGCCGTTTGGTCTGGGTATCTTGAGCTTGTTGTAGACGAAGTATGGCTTGGCCATGAACGTGTGGAATATGTCGTGGCCGAATATGACGTGGTACACGCTCTTGAAGGGGACCACCTCGAAGGTCATGCGATCTTGACGGTAATTATTAACATCGCCAAAGGCAACCTGAAGTGTAATGCACCCAAGGGATCGAGCCTCCCGACCAGGAACTACGCCGTGGAAGATGGTGTTGGTCCGCCTTAGGTTTGCCTCCGTCAAATTCATCTTTTGCAGTGTATCCAGGTACATGATGTTGATGCTGTTTCCACTATCCACCATACACTTGGTGAACTCTACGCCGTCAATCAAGGGGTTGATGACCATGGCGTACTGGTTCTCTGTGGGTATAAGGTCTGGGTGGTCAGTCCTGTCCCAAGTTATTGGAACCTCCGACCAGCATAGGTACTAGGGGACTGGGGGGAGAGTATCCATTAGGATCCTCAGAGAGGTCGTCTGTTGTCAGATGGTGGGGGTGCCAAGGAAAGTGTGGTAGACTGGGGCCTTCTTTGCGAAGGGGTTCTTGCCCTTGTCGTCGCTCTTGGCGGCGTGCTTGGGGTCAACGTCCTCGTCCATGTCACTTGAATCCTTGGACTCCTCCTCCTTCTTCTTCCCCTTGCCCTTGCTGCGTGGTCTGTTCTTCCGACTTTGCTTGTAGCCGGACTCCAGATCTTCCTTGAGGTCGTTGACAAACTTGCAGTGTCGATTGGTATGGGTGGCTTTGCCGTTGACATCGAGGTGTACGAGGCATGGCATATCGCGGTACTCCTCGTATGTTTGGGGAACACGGAGCAGCGCTGAGGTGGTTTCACTTCCTCACTGCTGCCCACGACCAGCTCCCCTTCCTCGGCCACGTTGTCCGCCCTCTCCTCGTCCTGCAAAAGTCATAGCGACCATGTCGGTAGATTGATTTTCTTCTAGAGCGGTCTTCCGCTTTGTACTGTTGTTCCTCCGAGCTTGAGTTGGAACGGCCGTTGCCGGCAAGGAGCCACGATCATCGTCGTCGGCAGCTGCGAACTCACTAGCCAACTGAATCATCTGGTTCAAGTCAAGCTGGGGATTGTCCTGCAGGCGCTTCAGCTTATGTCAGAGCAACGTGCCCCTTTCCAACCCATCGATGAAGGCGGCCATGTTGGTCTGAGCGTGCACTCCTGCGCAGGAATTCTTCATGTCCAGCCAGCGGGAGAGGTAGGCGCGAGATGTCTCGTCTTTCTCTTGCATGCACCGATGTAGATCGCCCACAGTGCAGGGCCGCTTGTATGTACCCTCAAAGTTCTTGGTGAATGCTTCTTGCATGTCCAACCAGTTGTATATAGATTTCTCCAGCAAGTCGTCGATCCATTGACGGGTCGTACCCGCCAACATTAATGGGAGGTACTTGACAGTGATGTTGGGGTTGCCTCCGGCAATCTCCACCGCGTTGTCGTAGTCCTGCAACCATGTGGCTGGCTTGGCGGTGCCGTCATAGGGCTTGATGGTCTTGTCAATCCGAAAACCTTTGGGGTAAGTTGCGGACCGTATTGTAGGTCCAAAGCAACATGGTCCCAGGTATGGTCCTTCCCGGGCCTCGTGGATCTTATCGATCCGCGAACGCGCATCGTATGGCTCCGGGTTCTTCTTGTCAACAGGGGATGAGCTGCGTGAACGACGCGGGACTCCTCCGCCATGGTGACTGCTTGGTGGTGACGGAGGTGGAGGTGGCGGTGGGCTAGCCTTCTTGCTGTTACCCTCCTGCGACGCCTCACGTCTGTCACGGTTGCTTGTCGGACGCGGAGGGTCATGGCGCGACCTGCTCTTATGTCCTTGGTTGCGCTCTCCGTCATGACGGGTCTGCTCCGCGTTGTCGCGGATGACGATGCCACACTGCTTTGGTGGGGGCATATCCGTACAATGGTGAGCTTTGTAATCTTCGCGATGTCGGGGAGATCGGGGCGGTGGCGATGGGCGACGAGGGGCTTTTTCTCCGTGGTCGGAGGATATTGGGATAGCATCCTTCCTGTTGAGTGCATCCCTCCGTCTTCGTTCTGATGAACCCATCTGGGACCCGACATCAAGAGGAGATTTGTCCCTTGGCGGTTTGTACTGGCTAGACTGGCAGAGCGGTGGGTTAGACTCAAGCCTCTGAGAGGTGGCCTTTTCCTGTTGCTTCACCGCCTTGGCCAATAGGTCGTAGACTTGTTCTACTGCTTCAGGCGATCTATCCTGCTCCAGAAGGGTCTTGGCGACAGCGAGGTTAAGGAGTGGGGTGGACATCACCTGCTTGCCTTCACTGTCAATGTATGGCTTGGCCTGTGCCGGTTTAGAGGGAGCCATCCTTGGTTGCGCCGTACACTAGGATCGTTGATGACGCGAGCCGAGCTTTCTTAGCCTTCTGCTGCTGTAGCAGAGTCTTGTACTCGGCCTCCATTGCTCTAGCTTTTTCTATGGACTTCTGCGCGTCGACCAGATCTCGATCTAGTTTAGCGCCTTGCTCCGCGATGGCTTGCGCCTCCTCCAGCAGCTGCTGGCGCTTCTCATCAAGCTGGGTCACGTTCCGGATATGAGCAACGGTGAGTGGCTCGATGAGGAGATTGCCGTACATCACTCTATCAGCTGGAGTGACTTGGGCTGCTGCTGACATGGATGCTGGAGGCGGCAAGTTTGCGGTGTTGTTGTTGCTCGGGCCGATGCCGAGTTCCTACGGCTGCTGCACTAGGTTGGGCGGAGGAGGCATGACTTTTGCACGATCATCGTCAGCAGCAATAAGTGGCCCCTTCCCCTTTTCCAGTGCCGTAGGCGGAGCTCGTCCAGGTTGATCTTCATCCATCGTCGTCCCAATGGTGACGAAGACCCCTCGGGACACGACGGTGTTGTTGGCCTGCTCATCTCTCGCGAGTACTCCTCCTCCATCTCCTGCATAGCGGAGTCTAGCTCTTCTAGACTAAAGTCTATCTCCTCTAAGTCTGCACTGAAATCAGCATAAAGCGCGTCAATGACAGAGTCGGAGGGTGCTAGGACTTCCTCGATGACGGGAGGTGGGGGTGCAACGGGCTCGACGATGACTGGAGGTGGTGGCGGTGGCTGCTGAGCCGGAGGTTCTCCGTCTCCGAGCGTGAGCTCCATCTGGGCTGCCGCGCCAGCCTCCACGTAGCTGTTGATGGTGCTCACCATCTCTTCGAGGGTGAGGCGTCATGTTGCCTGCTGCCGTCTTAAAGAATGTCGGAGAAGCGTGCCACGGTCCAGTCCTTCCACGAAGTGATACAGAGCGTTATCATCAGGGTAGTAGGCTAGGTCGGCTCGTATACGGAGCCACCTGGCCAGGTAATCGCGGGGGTTTTCGCCTTCTCTCTAAACGCAGCGTGCCAGATCGAAGATGGTAACCACGCCGACAAACTTGGATCTCTGCTGTCCAGACGCACGGACTAAGCCGGCGGATTTGCAGTGATCTTCCACCTTTATATCCTGCACAGGGGCGGTTTCGGTGGGCCTTGAATTTTTCCGATCTTTGTCGGCAAACTCCGAAGAGAGATCTGACATTGATCCTTCCGCGAACGTATCCTGCCCGTAGGTGGTCCGTGCGGGTCTTGATGCTCCTCCGACTCCCAGGGAACTAGTGCCCGAGTAGGTTTCGCCGATGAAGAGGTGGATGTCTCCGATAGGAACGATCGAACACCGCGTAGGGTTCGTCTTCGCCGGGATCCAGAACTCGTCGGGAGGGACGATCGGAACGTTGCCGGAGAAGAGAACGCGACCGATGGCTATAGTTTTGCCGATTCCCATGAAGATCTTGGTCCTCGCCCGCTGAAGAGCCTGAAGCGCCTCTTGTCCCACGGTGGGCGCCAACTGTCGTGGTATTGCCGACGAGTACGCCATGGAGGCGTCCTCATAGTGCGTGTTTAGAGACATGGGGTAAGGCAGACGGTTGACGGGTACGAGGTAACACAGCTTACCCAGGTTCAGATCCCACGACGGTGGCGGAATCCTACTCCTGCTATAAATCACTATAATGGCAATACGCCGAGTTATAGAGATAGTTTCGCTGTGCGAGGTTTTCTATGAACGTCTAAGTTATCGTGCCCTAAAGGCTCCCATAGGACCGACTTATATAGTCACCAGGTCCTAGGGTTACAGGGAAAAGTCCTAGCCGGACAGGTCACAGAGTCCTACACCGTCTATTACTAGTCTTGTTTATCTTGCACTCCAAGGCTCCGGGTACGCTGGTGACTCCACCGTAGCCTTCCTTTATCCGGCATGGGCCTCCCTTCTGGATCCACCTAACTGGGCCGCCCAGCAGGCCATAGGCCATGCTACCGACTATGGGCCACCCGGGTTAGTCGAATAAGAGACATGCTATAAGGATACCCATATAGCATATCCCCAACATGTTGCTTGCAACACCTGCGTGACGTTTCCTTCCTCCTACTGGTTCGATAACCTCGGTTTCTTACTGAGGGAAAACTTGCTGCTGCGCTGCTTCACACCTTGCTCTTGGGGTTCCAAACAACGCGCTCCTACATTAACTCAGCGCTTCATCACCCCGTCGTCGACCCTCGCCTGAGCCCCGGTGATCCCCCGTAGACCCCCACTAGTCGCGCTAGGGTTCTGTCTCGCCGGCGTTGCCCGACGAAGATGATAGGTCCCAACCGTTGGATTAGAGTTTAATCGCATGGTCTAGATCACCACGTACCACTTCGCACCCCCTGTCTTGCTAACTGGTGGGGTCATTCACTTAAACCCACCCGCGCGTGCGCTGTGCATCGTGGGCTGGCCCAGTTAACATCCCGCGTAACCCAATTAGTTTGAATTTATATTTTCCAATTTAGCTTCAAACCTATTTTTGTACCTAGATTCAAAAATCAACCCAGGTCGATTCACTAAACCAAATTGCATGAAACCAATTTTGTTAGAAAGGTACTAGAATCCTTAATCCAAGCCCGTTTGATTCAAGTCAGTTGGAATTGTAGATCAGCTATAGTAAAAATAACAAGGCAGAAGATTTTCTGCATTCAAACATTTTTCAAAATTCAACCACAAAAGCTTTTGAGTTGATTCCAACTCTCAAAAATCACATTTAACAATACCTTTCTGAATATATAAAAATATATAGGTTTACTTACAGAAATAATGGACAAGTAATAAAAGAATGCCTCATATGCCATTCTAGTCACTTTAATTAATTAAAATAAAAAGGTTAAACCTTATGAAATTGTGAAACCACTTTAAATCACATTCCCATGTACTGAAATATGTGGTGATGACATGTGTCAACATGATCCCATGTTTTAGTTGGAGAATATTAAATCTTAAGTAGTTTTTCAATGAGTAGAAATTACTTCTCCGAAATAAAATAAATAAAACTATTGCCTTAATGATTGTAATGTTTGTCATCATCTAGTGAAAACCTTGGTGTGATAAGTAAAAGTAGTTAAGTATTGTTTGTTGATTTTGTACCTCGTATTTATTTATAGACGCTAGTACTGACCAAGGATACGAGTTGGAAGGAGAATACTACGAAGAAGAAGCCGAGGAGAACTTCAACCACTGCTCTGCACAAGGAAAGCTATTAACTTAGCAAGCTAATCCTTTCTAACTCATATTACTATCTTAGAAAGCTAAGCTAAACCATGCAAGTTTTACTTGCAAAGCTTACACTACTTGATACCCAATCCTAGTTTAATTTGCAAGCTTAGTTATTTTATTTCTTTATCAAAGCTATCTAGTTAAGGTTACCTAGTAAATTGTAGAACTTAGAAAGTTTATTAAAGGTAGCATAAAGAGCATAAAACTTGGCCTAAGTTAGATAATCTTGATGTCATCCTGAGGCATGAGATTGAACTTAGCTAAGATACACTTGTTTACCACCCCTCATTAGTGTTTACCTCCACTTGTAGTTGCTAGTTCTAAGCATAAAACTTGATCAACTTTAGATGGTAATACTTGGTGAAAATGAATATGAAAACCTTAGAATGATGAGTCATTCTACTAATGTTTTTACATGTGTTCTTGAACACTAGATGATTTTGATGATGAAAATGTTAAGGCATGAGCCTTATCCCTTTATAAATCTGATGGTTGTCTGGATGCAATACCATTCCAATTTTACCGTACAACCACAATACCCGAAATTTGGGTAGGGCTTGACTGGAAATTTATATACCTTAGTATGGGTTCCCTTGCTGCCAAGGTTGGAGTTGAGGCTACCTTGTGAAGATTGTCCACCTGTGCAATTCCCAAGATGAAAGTTGGTCATCGTTGGGAGGCCAAACTCATAGGAGAGGTGCCTATACTAGGGCGTGTAATGGAAAGGTTAGGATTGATTATCCGCATACTGAGTATGGTGAATTCAGGATTGTTCCTGACAGATGTATCGAATGTTGTGGCGAAAGTGTACCACTTCTGCAGAGTGTCAAACTATTCGAATAGCCGCGTCCGCGGTTATGGACAGTTGGAGTTGCCATACTGTTCCGTCATCATATGTTTTCAAAATTACTTGTGAAATGATTTGTGACTTGACTTGACCACAACAGGTTGTGATATGAAATTCAAGTTCCCACTTAGGTGTTATAAAACTTTCAACTAGCTTTCTTTGCTTCTGAACTCAGTAGAGATAAATCTGGCTTTTTTCAAAACAACCTAGAGCTTAGTATTTCCTACTCAAAAACCAGTTCACTTGTTAGTATTAGTTTGTGAGTACTTAAAGAGTAATCATGGCTTTGTCCCTGTCTATTCCCGTGGCCAGACTACGAAGAGGACTATCAGGAGGATGGATAGCAGGAAGGTTATGACAACTAGGATCATCTCCCGTCGTCAGCATTGCATGTGACCATGAAGATGGAGCGTCGCCTACGCTACCTTTATTATTATGTTATTCCGCTACTATGATTGTATTAAGACTGGATCATGTGATCCTTTATTTGTTGTAAGACCTTATGTATGGTTTGTAATGGATGATGTACTGTGATATCCAATCTGTTATGTCTCGCAAAAATGGTAATCCTGGGATTGCGTTGTATGGCATAACTAGCATCTAGGATTAAAAATCCGGGTGTTGACAGCGTAGTCGAATTATTTGAAGAGTGGCATGTTACGACATTGATCTTGACTACTGACATGTGCACTAGAGTTTAGTTGTTGATGAGATGCATGGTAAGGGAATTGAGCCTGACTTACTAACATATTCATGAGTAAAGATGGAGTATGGACACAAAGTTGGAGTATGGATTCAGAGTTGGAGTATGGAAATTGTCAACACCTGGATTTTTAATCCCAGATGCCTGTTATGCCATACATCGCAATCCCAGGATTATCATTTTTGCAAGACATAACATATTGGTACCATAGTTCATCATCCATTACAAATCATAATAAAGGTCTTACAAATAAAGGATCTCATGATCCAGT
Source organism: Avena sativa (assembly GCA_916181665.1). NCBI lineage: Eukaryota > Viridiplantae > Streptophyta > Magnoliopsida > Poales > Poaceae > Avena > Avena sativa. The sequence continues at coordinate 14,188,706 of OV702280.1, read as the reverse complement.
CTTAATACAATCAACGTAGCGAAATAATAATAAGGGTAGCATGGTCGAAGCTCCATCTTCAGGGTCACAGGCAATGCTGACGATGGGAGATGATCCTAAATTTCATAGACTTCATGTTGTCCATCATCCTGGTAGTCCTCCTCATAGTATGGCCATAAGAATAGCTACGGACAAAGCCATGAGTACTCTTTAAGTACTCGCAAACTATCACTAACAAGTAAGGTAGTTCGAGTAGCAATCCTAAGCTCTAGGTTTATTTGAAAAAATCCAGGTTTATCGCTAACTGAGTTTAGAAGTAAAGAAAAATAACTTAATATTTTACAACACCTAAGTGGGAATTGAGTTTTCATGTTCACAATCCTGTTGTGGTCAAGTCAAAGTCATAGTTCATTTCACAAGTCATTTTGAAAACATCTGACGACGGAACAGTATGGCCACTCCAATTGTCCATAACCACGGACGCCACTATTTGAATAGTTTGACACTCTACATAGGTGGTACACTTTCACCACAACATTCGATACATCCGTCAGGAACAATCCTGAATCACCATACTCAGTATGCGGATAATAAATCCTAACCTTTCAATTACACACCTTAGTATAGGCACCTCCCCTATGAGTTTGGCCTCCCAACCATGACCATCTGTCATCTTGGGAACTGCACAGGTGGACAATCATCACGAGGTAGCCTCAGCTCAACCTCTTCCGCAAGGGAACCCATACTAATATATATAAACTTCCAGTTAAGCCCTACCCAATTCAGGTATTGTGGTTGTATGGTAATTGGAATGGTATCACATCCGAACCCAACCATCAGTTTTATAAAGGGCTAAGGCTCATGCCTCAACATTTTCATCATCAAATCATATGGTGTTCATAACACATGTCAAAACATTTCATTAGAATGACTCATCATTCTAAGGTTTTCATAATCATTTTCACCAAGTATTTCCATCTAAAATGATCAACTTTTATGCTTTGAGGGTAATCACTAATGAGGGGTGTTACTCAAGTGTGACTATTCAAATCTAGATCTCATGCCTCAGTATGACATCTAGTTCTAACTAACTTAGGCCAAATTTTATGCTCTTTATGCTACCTATAATATCTTTCCAAAAACTCCCAAGTCACTAAGTAAAAGTAATAAAGATCTTTGATAAAGAAATAAAATCATAAAGCTTGCAAGTAAAACTGGGATTTGGTATAATCAAGGTTGCATAACCAAGGTATGCCTAATGCATCTTGCATAGGTTAACTAGTAGGTTTAGGCTTGCAAGTAGGACTTGCATGGTTTAGCTTAGCTTGCCTTGAGTAGTGAAGTGATTGAAGTTCTCTTCTTCGTAGTAGTAGTAGTACTCCTCCTCTTCGTATCCATAGTCGATACTAGCGTCTATAAATAAATACGAGGTACACAATCACCAAACAATACTTAACTACTTCTACTTGGCACACAAAGGTTCACACTAGATGATCTATCATCATCACAATCATCACGCGAGATAAAGCCTTAGTCATATTTATTTTATTTTAGAAAAGTAATTTCTACTCATTAAAAACTACTTAAGATTTAATATTCTCCAATTAAAATACTGGATCATGTTGACACATGTCATCACCACATATTTTAATGCTTGGGAATGTGATTTAAATTGGTGTCACAATTCAATAAGGTTTAACATTATTTTTTTTAATTAATTAAAGTGACTAGAAATGCCTATGTAGCATTCTATTAGTACTTGTCCAAGATCACTGCATGTAAACCTAAATATTTTTACATATTCAGAAATAGCTGGTCCAATGTGATTTTTGAGAGTTGGAATCAACTCAAAAGAATTTATGGTTGATTTTTGAAAAAAATTGAATGTCTTAAAGGCTTTGTCTTGTTATTTTTACTATAGGTGATCTATAATTTCAAATGGTTTGAATCCAACGGGCTTGGATAGATAATTTCAATACCTTTCTAAAAAAATTGTTTTCATGCAATTTGATTGAGTAAAACTCTTTGAATTGATTTTTGAATCTACTGATAAAACTAGGTTTGAACTAAATTTGAAAATCTATATTTGAATCTCTGGGCTGAGTGCACGAACTAAACTGGGCCGGCCCAACTGCACTGTGCGCATGTAGCGGGCTGCTACTAGAGCGGTCACACGCATCAGCGGCTCTATCTACGCGAAGCGGTATCATTCAATCTGGGCCTTACGATTAGACTAGGATCTATGGTTCACCTTCGTCGTCTCTGCCGAACAGCTCCGGCGAGACCGAACCCTAACAGCGACAATGAGGGTACACGGTGGCTTACTAGGGCTCTAGCTAGGGTCGGTGACGGGGGCGAATGACTTTGTCGACGACGGCGGTGTAGAGGTCCCAACCTAATAAGGTAGAGATCCCTGTGTTTACAGTGCTAGTCCCTGGATCGAATAGCTAGAACCCACAGTTTAAGATGTAATATCAAGAAACAAAGGTCATATTACAACTTATAACCAGGAATAAAATAATTCATTACAACTTACATAGCTCATATGGCTATCTTATTACAAAGCAGCAGATAAAACTATAAGGCATGGAATCCTTCATCTTCATATTCCACAGGCAATCATGTTGGTTGTAGACTTGTAATCCCTACTCAACAAACTTCCCTAACATCAAACAAACCTGCAACATAATAAGTTACAGCCACAAGGGTCAATACATTTGAATTATATTGGCAAGTGATATCATATTGATATGGAGAATCTGTCATCTACATGAATATTTGGCTAAGTGGAGTTTTGGCTGGCCTTTGCATAAAATAAGCTTTGCCTAACCTTTGAAAATAGTTTTATCTTTTCAAAAAAATTCATCAAACAATGGCACACTGGTTAGACACCAGGTGCTTCCCTTGTTCACCCAACAAGTTTTAACTTAGAGAAATTGGGATGCGGAGATCCTTGATTGGTTCATGTCTTCGATGCTCAAATTGTCCATTTCCGGGGACACGACTGAGTACTTAGGTTTTACCCTCTCGAGAGGTGGTGCACTTTTCCCACAAGACTCGACATGCATCGAGACAATACTTTGCAGAAACAATCCCTCAGATCAGCACAGACACGTTCCATCCTATCATCACAACCACGAACTGTTTGCCTGTCTGATTTCTTGCAACCTAGTTGGTCATGGCAGAGCCCATATGTCATGTGGCTGCACTGGAAGCTTCTCAACACAAAACATATCAAATATCTTTGTTCCTGGGTGGCCATCCACAAGTGAGATACACCAGGGTAAGCCATGGAAATGGGCCCTGAGTAACCACTCAACACAAACCAATCTTCCCATTCCACCCAGGTGATTCATTCACTTAGTTGTTTTATTAATCAAAAACATAGTCATAGTCTTTGCATAATAACATATCATGAATATTCCACCCTTGTAATCTAATAGCTAGGATAATCATACTAGCATAACATGTCTCTTAACTTAGGAATATTCTTACCAAGATATATTCTATAGGATCTACTATAGCATAGCAATATATAAAAATAGTCCTATCATGCATACTACAAAAATATCACTAATGCAATATTGAAAAGATAGGACTTTGATGACCAAAGTATCACTTTCCTTTTTAGTAGAGAATCTAGGTACTCCCCTGGATCTTGCAATTGTCACACTCCTCAAAGTTCACTACAATGCATTCAAGCAAAGCACATATTCAAAACTAGCACTCAAACAATTCACAATACAAAACAATAAAAACAAAGAAATGCATGCAAGCATGCAAAAGGTTGTTTTATTGAAAAAGAGGTTCCTACTACAAGGTTCTAACATTTTCAAAACACCTACTGGTCATTTATACAAGTGGTAAATCCATTTAAAATGAAGTTAGTGAAAATAGGCCTTTTAAATCCTTTTTTGTTTTGCTATAAATTATTTTATTCAAATAAATAATTCCTATTGTTAACAAAATATATTTTTAAATTCAAAAGTTAGTGTTTATGGTCAGAGTGTTCAAAACAAACTATCAGCAAAAGGTTTCACTCAAAAATAATTTATAGAACAATTTTTATACTCAAAATAGTCCTATTAATGTCTCTGCATAAAAACCTACATTTTCAGAAGCAAATGACAAAACTAAGTCCATAGTTTCAAATTACACATTTTTTGAATCCATTGATATAAAATTTGTATTTTTTGGACATATAGATCAAAAGTTATTGATTTTACAAACACAAACATCTAATAGAACAAAATCTGGTTTTTAAAACAAAAGCTTGGCCACGTGGCGTGTTTCTATTGGCTGGTACCGCTTCAGGTGGATCGAGCAATAAAGGACATAGGATCTAACTAACATCGCACGGCACAGATTAGCACGTACTGCTTCGTTTAAGTGATATGTTTTATCTCTTGGATCTAGATCTAACGGCTCTAAGCGAACTAGCCAAGAACTAGCGGCGCTAGCTGGCGACGCGCGGCGGCGGCGCTCTGGCGACGGTATTCCGGTGATTCTAGGAAGCAAGGGAGGGGTGCAGTAGCTTACCAGGTTTGTGAGGTCAAGGTGGTTCTCAAGGTGGTCGCAGATGGCGAAGGGGCACACGGAATCGTCGTGTATTCCTCGCCGGAGATGTTCCTGGTGTCGGGCGCGCACGGGCGTTGTCGGAGGCGAGCCTACAGATCACGCGCGAGTGAATGGCAAGTACCAGAAGAGTCACAAGACGAAGGCGAGCGCGATAGTATGAGCTAGAGGGCAAGGGGCGCATTAGGGTTACCGGAATCGCTCAACGGAGTTGCGGGGGTCGTCGGTGGCATGCAGGCGACGAAGGAGCCGAGCGTCAGGGGCACGTGCAGGCAAACAGGGGCTGCTGGAAGGTGTGTGTGGCGATGGCGATCAAGCTTGTGTGAACCAGGAGGCAGGCGCGGTTGGAGTCCGCCGGAATTGGCGCCGAGCTCGCCGGAGACAGTGGCGGTGCTAGCTAAATTCAGCGCATCCTAGGGGCGTTCGGGTGCGGGAGAGTGAGGGGAAATGGAGAGGAGGGGTAGAAGATTAAGAGGGAATGGTCGCGGGGACAGATTGCTAGCGCGTTTACTCGAATTCAATTGAATTGGAAACGGCTAGAAACAACAGAGAGAGAAGTGCATGGTCAGCGCGACGTTGAAGACGACGACGACATGGAAGGGTGGGGTCGACTCGTCAGGGAGAGTGCGGGTGTGGTGTGCGGTGAGAAAGGATCCGCGGGGAGAGAGAGGGGGAGTTCCGGGTGGGCTGTAGTTTGGCCAAGTTGGGCTGGGGTGCTGGGTAGGGTTAGTTGGGTTGGGTTCTTTTCTATTTTTTTTTCTTAAACTATTTTCTTTTTCCTGTTTCTAATTTCTGTTTTAATTCAAACCAATTTATTTCCACTTTAATTTGAATTCAAAACCTTCCAAATCTTTTCTATAGCTTTATTCAAAACATGTGTTGATTTAATTAGTCCACTTTGGAACAATCCAAATATTTTACTTGTGATTTATTATTCATTGAAAATATGTGGGCATTTTGTCCTTATTTAAATAAAATTTAATATGGTTCATAAAACCATATAATTTTATTTAAATAATCCTTTATTCTTTTACTTTATTTCATTTACTTTTATTCCATTTACTTATGGATTTGGCCAGGGTTTAAATTGTCTTTTAAATATTTCTTATTTACTTAATTCTTTCTTTATCTTATAAAATTCATATCTTTTTATTTATAGCTCCAAAAATAGTGATTCCAGTTTGTATAATTCTATTTAATATTGGTTTATCCTTTTAAATCCCTTTAGGATTACTTTGCTCACAATTTGGTATTGATTTTGGCTAGGAGCTTTATTAGCCTTGGAAATTACTTTCTTTTATCTTATTAAAACCATAAGTTTTTATCCATGGCACCAAATTGAGTGAAACCAATTTCCATGGTTATGTAATATTTTTTTTACCATTTTTGGTCATTTATAATTTTTTTTGCTAATTTTTATATGGGACAAATCCATAATATTAAAGTGATCTTGGGAGATGATTTCTTTCATTAATTTTTACGGTTTTTGGTTTAACTTTTCCCAAGTGCTTTAAATTCAAGATTCTTTCCATGCACGGATGCATTTGATCTTTGGAATATTTGTTTGTGTCTTTCTTATTCAAATTTTGTTCAAGGAGGGTTTTGATGTTTCCATTTAGAAGCAAAAAGTTTTTTTTTTCACCTTAAATTTCAACAATTATTTCTTTTGTATGTTCATTTTTCACATTTCAAAATTTGGAAAATTTTGGGATGTGACAGGTGGTTCGAACGGTGGTCGCGGCGGCTCCTGGGGTGGCTCCAATCAACGGCTCTTCTCCTCCTCGGCAGCTGCAGACTCCGGTGAAATTCCGGTGATGCGGAGTTCGCCTTGCTCCGGGGAAGGGTCAGGAGTGGTCTATGAGAAGTGGGGAGTGAGATGGTGTGGAGAATTAAGGCGGGGGTGGCCTCCTTTTATAGTCGAGCGAGAGGAGCAATGCAGCATAGGCAGAGCTCGTCGGTAACGACGGTGTACGCGCGTGTCAGCTGCGGCGCTCTGGCGCGCTCTCGGCATGGTAGAGAAGAAATGGGCACGGTGTTTTCTCTGTGGTCTAGGGCCTGGCTGCGGTCGAGGGTTGGACAAAGGTGGCGATGGATGGTGAGCTGCCTCCTGGACATCGTGGATGGGCACGATGTTTGCTCCTGCGGGCTAGCCATGGTCGGCTGGCAAGGAGGGCTCGGGTGGCATGGCGCTAGTGCAATGGGTAGGGGCTAGTTTGTTCAATGCGAGTGTGGTCACTGGGGAGACAAAGGGATAGAATTGGGTACAAGAATTGGACAATGCATTGATTAAGAATAGTAGAAGTTAGGGAGTGATTACTATGCTCACCAAGTGTTTGATGAAATGGCCGCATGAACTTTACATTTGAATTTTTGGATGAATTTTGGTGAGTGATCTGGTCACATGTTTGGTAGTATATGGTTGCTTGGGTTTGTCAAGGTGAACTGGTTTGAGTGGTTTTTGAGAAATGGTGATCTTAGTACCTACACTTGATTCAATTTTGAATTGTCATTTGAATAGATTTGCAATCTGTTTTTGTTGGTTTGCAAAGTGGGCTTGGGTTCACTTTTACTTGGTCTAGCAAGGGGTGAAAAGAATTGGATTTTATTCTGTTAGGAAACTTGGGCTAGGAACACTCAAAGTAGTCCAGTGGTTAACTTTGATCAAAATGACCATTTGCTTATAATGTTTATATTTGAATTTCTCTTTATTTGATTCTACTTGGAAATGATCTAGATGATGTTGTTTTCATCTTTAAACCAATCCTTGCTATTCATACCAATCAAACATGGCAATCTCAATCATTCATGCATTCATCACACACACATGCATTCATATTGATTTTTAATTAACAAAAGTTTTTGTTAACCCTAAACTTGGTTGATTGGAACTTGATAATCTTGATTAATATTTTTGGGATGTTACAAACCTTCCCTCCTTAACCAAAATCTCATCCCGAGATTTAAGAGAAAGAAAACTAGGAACTAAAGAGATTTGGAAACTCCGTCCTAATGTAATCTTCTTGTTTCCAGGTAGCTTCTTTTTCAATATGCTGACACTTGCCAATACATTCAATGTATATGTTATAATTGCTTGGTGACACTTGCCAATACATTCAATGTAATCTTCTCGTTCCCAGAAAGAAAACTAGGAACTAAAGAGATTATGGATATGTTATAGTTGCTTGGTGACACTTGCCAATACATTCAATGTATTGACCATTCATGGCTGCATCCTTTCATGTTGCAGGATATTCTCAAGACGAGTAAGGTTATCATTTAGGTTGTGAATCTTCACTCAGCGTGTTGCATGTGGCATAATGGATCTCTGTTACTGTTTACTTTATTTGATCTATGTTATTTGAGTTAGCTGTCAGCTAAACAAACCTTATACTCCCTCCGACCCAAAATATATGTCTCAAATTTTTCAAAATTTGGATGAATCTAGACACTATTTAGTATATAGATTCATCCAAAATTTGAAAAATCTAAGACATCTATTCTGGTACAGAGGGAGTAATAATTCTATTCTTGGATCATTCGTTGAAATAATGTGACGCGTTCATACTCTTTTATTCATCAAAAATGTGTGTGCTAGCTAATCGATTCAAGGGCCTAGCATTGTAAACACAAGATCCAATTATTTAACGGGTTGGATCGCTTCAGATGGTATCAAAGCCTTGTGTTGACTGTAGATTCGTGACCTTAGAGAATGGATTAATAATAGGATACCTCTATTAGGAGAAGTATCATATTATATACTTATTAGAATTTTTATATTATGTGTCTATCTTTTCTAGAACCTCTTCTTGTTCAAAATTTATAGTTGTCCATTATTTTGATACCTATATGAGAGTTGTCCTAAATGAGAAATAGGATGGCATAAATGAATATCTCATCAAGTTTGAGTAGAGCTAGACCACCATATTCTATCTCTTTAGGAGATTATCGCCATCGTGTTAGCATATTGATCTTACCAATACTTATGTGGTATGACAATATTAGTTGCTTAGTTGTTTGTATTGAGGTATTTGTGTGATGCCTTGTTTTTAGATCAGTTAGTTTTGAACTCTAAAGTTTCTGAAATTTTTGTTAGGTTTTAAAATCATCTTAATGGTGTGAATTGATTTAAACTTATGAGATTACTGCTGTAGTTTTCTGCCTGAATTATTTTACTGTACGATTATATATATTTTATTGGTAAGTCTGAAGAATTTGAAAAATTTGGATCTAGAGCATAATTACATGTACTACACGCAGAAAAATTGGAAAAAATTCCTGATGAGTTTAAGTTTGTCAGAAAAATTCGTGAAGCTTGCAGTATTGTTTTGACAGATTTTGTTTATTTCTTATTTGTTGTTCTATTCTACTCTAGTATTGCTCCCAACATTTCAAACTATTTTGTGGTTATAAACTGCTAGGTTTAAACCCCTGTAACGTTGTTATGCAAGTGTTTTATTGTGTGTGGATTTCTTATGATTGTTTGCTTGATTGTGACATTGATTGTTTCATATAGTTATGGGTAGTACTACTTTCTCTAGTCCCTTCTATCCATAACATATCTATGCTGCCCCAAATAGATTCTGCCTCACCGCCAACCCACTAAGATGGAGCAGCAGATAGCAGCACAGACACAACTAGCTCAAGTAATGACCCAATTCATGGCTACCTAGAACAACAACAATAACATTGGGAACAACAAGCCCTAGGAAGATGCTCTCACTAGATTTCTGAAACTGAGGCCAGTTAAGTTTTCCACTGCACCCGAACCAATGATTTCTCTTGACTGACTACGCTCGGTAAACAAGGATCTAGTGACAGTTTGTTGCACCAATGCTGAGAAGGTGATATTTGCTGCCCACTTACTAGAGGGACCAGTTGCTTCCTGGTGGGATGCTTTCTAGATCACCCACCCCATTGCTACTATCACTTGGGATATGTTTGAGGAGGTTTCAAGACCAACCATGTCTCAACTAGAGTTATGAGCTTGAAGTGAAGGGAGTTCCGCAACCTATGCGAGAATCACCGCAACGTGTGTGAATACATAGAGGAGTTCTCCAACCTGTCCCTCTATGCGCCACAGGATGTGGATACTGATGCTAAAAGGAGGGAGAGGATCCTCGATGTCCTGAATGATGAACTCCCAGTCCATCTCTCTATTGTTCATGCCCATGATTTTCAAGTTTTGAAGGATGAAGATAGAATTCTCGAAGGGAAACAAGGCGTGCAAGAGGAAGCACAATGGCAACCACAACTCAGGCTCTCACTAGAGGGTCTGTACCTTCCACGATGTTAGTGGAAACTCTGTAGATCACGTGCATGGAGTCAATGGACACAACCGCGTTGGAGATGAGGACAATCAACATATGGGAAATGAGGATAATCACAATGGCAACACTAAGGACATTAGTGAGGTGTTGTGCTACAATTGCAAGAAAATAGGCACTATAAATGGGATTATCCTAAAAGGAAGAAGGATGATGGATGTCACAACAACTTCAACAAGAGGGATATCAATCAAGTAGAGTGCTTCACATGCCATGAGATGGGGCACTATAAGTGGGACTGTCCTCATAAGGATAATGGTAATTGGAACTCCAAGAAAAACAAGCCAAATTCGTTTCAGAAGGGACACATGAACCACCTCAATGTCGAAGAGGTATTTGAAGTGCCAAATATTGCAATTCATAAGTTTTGATCAACACTTCTCTATCAATTTTTGATACAGCTGCATTACATTCACTCATATCAAGGCATTCATGGATGAGATTAGTCATATATTGAGTTACTTAGAGGATTTGTTAAAATGAACTCACTAGAGAAGCAATTGATAGCTAGTACAAGATTCCATAATTAAGTCTTGGATGTTTGGAGATGACAAGTAAAATTCTCTTAAGGGGGTTAGCTTGATGAATGTACCCATAGAAAGAGAAGCCACATGATGATAGAAATACAATCTCTGAAAACACCACCAGAACCTATTTGCTAGCCTTTCTAATCTCGAAGACGAGATTCATCTTAAGGGGGTTAGTCTATAACATCCCAAGTTCTTAGAATGGGAAAGTTCATAGAATTCATGTGCATTCCATAAAGCATCATGCAAATTGTTCATATTCAAAACCCTTTTTATAAATTTCATATTTGAAATCCCCTCTTGCATCTTATAAGGGTTTCAAAGAAAATATATGTCTGATGTTTTTGTACAGGATTATGTGTCCTTAATGTCCTGAGAAGGTTCACCTTATTTTTACAAACCTGTAGGATTTGATTTCTTTCAAAAATAAGTTAAAAAACAAATTCTTCACAACAAACCAGAAAAGGAATAATTTAAAAGAAAAAAGACTAGAACCGCCAGCCGAGCCAGGCAAATCGGCCCAGCCCAACAAGCCTTCCCCTCCAACCGCGCACTCCGCAGCGAAATGGATCGTCGTCCCAAGGAGAGCAGCCCCAGCAGTCCATCAGTGCAGTAGCCCTTCATTTTTTTCTAACGCGTGGGGGCCACCTGTCATCCCCAACCTCCACGAGGAGATCTTTTCACCCATGGTTGCCCAAAATCCAAAGGAAATCTGTGATTTCCGATTTGATTTCCTTGCTCATCTGCATGCCGCCTCCATATAAATCATCCAGCATCATCCTCGTTTGTTTTTTCGTCTTTCCTGAAACCCTAGCCATCAGGTTTGTTTTTTCGGATCCCGCCGGAAATCCTCTGTCGTCGCCATTACTGCTCATAGAAGCTTCGGGTCGAGCACGAATTCGTCGCCCCATCCTCGCTTTCCTCTCTATTTCTCCTCCATGTCCTTCGCCACGTCGCCTCACCCTTCCCTCTCTTCCTACAACACAACAGAGGAGCTACCCGAGGCCACCATAGGTCCATTGTCACCACTTGCCTCTAGCCACGTCTTGCCGACGCCCAAGGAATCATGATACCATGAAGAATCCACCAAGATGCTTGACATCCCCCTACACAACTTGTCGACCACCTAGACACCGTCGATGAGCTCTAGGACCCCTCCACCATTGCCGCCAGAGCCGCCGCCGCCGTTCACCGCCGTCTCCACCGGTGAGTGCCTGTTCGATTGCCCGCAGACGGCTCTGATTAGATGGATATGTGAAACGATATCTGGTATCAGCTAGTCACAACGTGCTGCATGGCGCTGAGTCAGCTACCGCGTCGGCAGAATGTGCCAGAGAATATTCCCCTCGTTTTCCAGAAAATAATAAAATAGGCAAATATTCCATTAAACTTGTAAAATTCATATAAAACTATCCACAACTCCAAATTTGGCAAATTTGGTGTCTATGGATTAATAAAATTGTAACCTATTCCATTGTACCATTAGTTGATTTTGTCACGGTACAAAATAATTATCTATGGTTAAATCCCTTAAATGAGTATTTTGGCTATAACTTTTCTTCTATAAATCATTTTAATGTGAATCCAGTGGAAAATGAAAGCCATGAATATTGTCTATCTAGTGATACTTAATTAGTAATTTAATACAATAGGAACATCCGAACTTTAGTTGAAGTGGGTCAAACTCTATTAAACCAATATAGCTTTATTAATAAATTGTTTTATGCATTAAAATGCTTTCCATATGCATCATATGATATAATAATGTCTAGAGAACTAAATACAACCATTGTGACCTATTAAATCATCATCATGCATTTGTTCGTCATTGTTTTATTATATTTTTGCTTATGCATTTTATTGTTTTGTCTTATTGTTGATTGTCAATCCTTTTTATCGTTTAGAGTGTGAGAAGAGTAAAGATTGTTCTGAAAAAGAGGGTGTGAACAACATCAATAAATAAGGTAAGTGAAACTTGCTTCTCTACATTCTATTTATTGTTCTATGCATGTTGTTTGTATTGGTAGAGCTAGATGTGTGAAAGTAATTGTTGTTTTGCACTATGACCGTGGTCTAGTGGAAAGGGATGTGTTTTAGTATGACTATGGTAGTGAAAGAGATTGTGTTTTGATTTGATGAAAGGAGAATAATTTTATAGATGGATGTAAGAGAATATATAGTTTGAGTGGCATGGTAAGGGCCAAGGCACGACTTACTAATATGTTCACTTGTTGAGCTTAAGTGCCATGGTAGGGCCCTTGAGCCTGACTACTAACATGAGAAATAGCCTGTTTGGTTGAGTGCCATGGTAGGGTTGTTGAACTTGACTACTGACATGAGCATAGCCAAGTTATTTGAAGAGTGGCATGGTAGGGCATTGAGCTTGACTACTAACATGTGCACTAGATTTTAGTTGTTTATGAGATGCATGGTAAGCGAATTGAGCCTAACTTACTGACATGTTCATTAGTAAAGATGGAGTATGGACACAAAGTTGGAGTATGGATTGAGAGTTGGAGTATGGAAATTATTGATGTCTACGCAATTCTATTCTTGTAGACAGTTGTTGGGCCTCCAAGTGCAAAGGTTTGTAGAAAAGCAGAAAGTTTCCCTTAAGTGGATTACCCAAGGTTTATCGAACTCAGGGAGGAAGTGGTCAAAGGTATCCCTCTCAAGCAACCATGCAATCAAGATACAAGAAGTCTCTTGTGTCCCCAACACACCCAATACACTTGTCAGGTGTATAGGTGCACTAGTTCGGCAAAGAGATAGTGAAATACAAGTGGTATGGATGATTATAAGTGGTAACGGTTCCAGAAAATAGCTTCTGACAGGGAGGAAAAGACTAAAGGCAAACTGATGGAAGCAAGCAAACATGTAACAATCCAGATGCAAACAGTGTTTCAATGTTTAGAAAAACAAGGCCTAGGGATCATACTTTCACTAGTGAACACTCTCAGTAAATATATTCTCTTCATGATACTACCCTAAACAACTCTCCAATTGGACACTCTAATCCATGGTAGGGCTACAAAAGCACTCCTCAAAGTCCGCCTTCCCCATCTAGATAACCCCACACTGTCACCTTGAGCGCTAGATGGTTCCAACAAACACCACAATTTCATAGAGACAACTAACTCAAAATATACTCATCATAAGTATTTATGAACTCCAGCCTAAGTGCCACCACGGCGTGCATGCTGTCACTTTCACACATGTGGGGAGAGCAGAGATCTATTGAAGCACTTGAGTATTTATGTAAACTCTAGCCTAAGTGCCACCACGGTATGCACGATGTCACTTTCAGACACGTGGGGAGAGCCGGAGATCTATTAAAGCACTTAAGTAGAAGCATATATCTACTTGATTACAAAGCTCATGATCACAATATGATCATTCATAGAGAGAGAGAGAGAGATGAACACATAGCTACCCATAGAACCCTTAGCCTCGAGGAAGAACTACTCCCTTCCCATCATGGGAATCAGCAACGGTGATGAAGATGGTGGTGGAGATCGATGGAGATGGATCCAGGGGCACTTCCCCATCCCAGAAGGGTGCCGGAACAGATACTTCTATCCCTCGAATCTCCCATTCGGTGGCGGCGGTGCTGCGGATCTTTTTGTGGATTTTTGCCCCTTTAGGGTTTACGTCTCGGGGAGACGTATAAGTAGGCGAAAGGGCAAGGTCGATGGAACCTCGAAGGGCCCACACCTAGGGCCGGCGCGGCCAGGGGGGACCCACGCCACCCTAGGGTGTGTCCGCCTCCTGGCCCCTCTTCGTCTGTCCTTCTGGCTTCGTTTTTGCTTTGGTAAAATTTTGACTTTGGCTTTTGTCCCGTCCAATTCCAAAAATAATCATTTTTTAGCTTTTCTGGAACCAAAAACAGCAGAAATCAGGCAACTGGCACTATGGCATCTTGTTAATAGGTTAGTTCTATAAAGTGTATAAAAATACCTCAAAATGTAGACAAAACATAAGACAAATGACATAAAACAAGCATGGAGCATCAAAAATTATAGATGCGTTTACGATGTATCAAGCATCCCCAAGCTTAATTCCTGCTCATCCTCGAGTAGGTAAGTGATAAAAATAATGATTTTTGAGGTGACATGCACCATCACAATCTTTATCAAACCATTTTGCAAGCATTGAAAGATGTGATCAAAGTACTCTAAAGATGAGCATGAAAGATGAAGTTCTAACAATAAAGCAAAGCAACTATGTTGCAACATGAAAATATACAAACAAATATCATGAATAATAATGCATTGAAAGACGTTTGTTTGTTTCACATATAGAAAACATAGCATAGTGGCATTCATCTTGTCCCTCATGGAGTATCAAAACATAAATGCATAGGACACCTTCAAAGTTCATAAGGGTGATTAGATACAAATAGTTCAAGGACAAGAAATATCAACAATATGAATCAATCAATAAGTTTTTGGGACAATGCACATAGAACTACGAATGACAACTATGCTATCCTAGTTGGTGCATAAGAAAGAAGGTGGAGACTCAATATAAAAGTGCAAGAAAGGACCTTCATAAAGGGAAGCAGGGATTTCAAGTCTCATAAAGAGCTTCCAAAATCATGGTACTTGTTAGCTTTCAGCTCTCATTGCCCCTATCATAAGCATCTTGAAGTGATTAAGGTTAAGGCAAACAAAATATGGAGTATATGCTTGACAAAGTATAAGTTGGCAATGTCATGTCCCTTGAGTACGAGGGCCGCTCCTCATGCTACTCAACTTTAGTTATCGGTAAGTTCTTATCATAGTAAGTACATGTGCATCATAGAGAACCGCCAATGGGGTACCCCTTTCGCAATGACACAGGAGCTATCCCATATCAAAATGACAAGGCAAGCAGACAATGAGCATCTCAGCAATCTTCTTAGTTACCATGGGAAAATGGTGCTTTTTTCTCTCTTTCCTCTTTTCCTCATCTCTTTTTTTTCTTTTTCTCAATCTCTTTTTTCTATCTCTTTTTATATAAGAAGAATGCTTCATAGATTGCTCACTATAGTGATGCTGCAAGTTTCCATCATGATTAGGCATCGCTTAGGCTAGCGGCCCAGTCGTTTCTCTAACACATATACATAACTCCATGGACTTACAAGCTCCTCGTTTATTTCACACCGATGACATCCATAAAAAAAGAGCATGATATCAACTGGGTAGATATTTACAAGTGTTGAAAGCGTTCCCCGTGACAGCACGGTTCTGCTAACTCCCAACTTATAAGTGCAAGCATATACAACATAGATGACACAATGGTTCAAGTTTATTAGGGGCAAGAAAAATAAATGTGCCATCAAGTTTGTGAGATCTTTAATCACTAATTTTCACATAACAAGTTTAATTTGGAAGATAGATAAAACAAGAATATACTTGGAATGGTGTAACACACCATGCATAGGAATTTATAGTGGACACTTTGGATATGTTATAGTTGCTCGGTGACACTTGCTAATACATTCAATGTATTAACCATTCGTGGCTGCAACCTTTCATGTTGCAGGATATTCTCAAGACGAGTAAGGTTATCATTTAGGTTGCGAATCTTCACTCAGCGTGTTGCATGTGGAATAATGGAGCTCTATTATTGTTTACTTTATTTGATCTATGTTATTTTAGTTAGCTGTCAGCTAAGCAAACCTTGTAATAATTATATTCTTGGATCATTAGTTGTAATAAAGTGACGCATTGATACTCTTTTATTCATCGAAACTATGTATGGTAGCTAATCAATCCAAGGGACTAGCACTATAAACATAGGATCCAATTCTTTAACAGGTTATATCGCTTCACTCTTGTTCTTCAAGGGTATGTTACTGCTGTCTTTCTCTGTTACTGCATTACTAATAGATAGATCTTGGGCAATTAGGGTTTCATGCGTAGTAATTTTTTTGTTTTTTGCACCGGAACCCCAACTATGGTATCAGATCCTAATATATGTGTAGTATGCTAGTACGGATTAGACACATGCAGAAGTGTTAGCATTGATACTATAATTGTTACCTTTCCACGTGTATTTTTTTATATCGTGATACTCTGAGATGAAGCGGCCCGAACTGACCTTACGCATATCCTTATGAGTTGGAGATATGCTTAAGACGCAATAAAAAAAGTTGTTATTATTATATCGTTGTGTTGATGATGAATGTTTATATTCCATGCTATAATTGTATTAACCGGAAACACTAATACTTGTGTGTTTTATAAACATAAAAGAGTCCCTAGTAAATCCTCTTGTTAGACTATCTTGTTGATTAATATATGATCATGGTTTCCTGATGATGGACATTGGATATCGTTAATAACAGAATCATATCATTAGGATAATGATGTGATGGACACACTCCTATAATTAGCATAGCATAATATCAAGCCATTTTAAGTTCGTTTGCTATAATCTTTCAAATGCATACTAACCTAATCCTTTGACCATGAGATCATGTTAATCACCATCACCGGATGGACAATTTGATGACATCAAACACACCTCCTAACTTGGTGGTTATAAAGATGGCATTGAGTATTCTGAAAGTATGTGTTGAAGCACATGGATCAAGAGTGGGATTTGTCCATCCATATGACGAATAGTTATACTTTGGGCCCTCTCGGTGGAATGTCATCCAATTGGCTTGCAAGCATGTGACTAGGTCACAAGGGATAACATATCACAGAACGTGTAAAGAGTACTTATCGGTAACAAGGTTGAACTAGGAATTAGAGATACTGACGATCAAACCTCGGATAGGAAAGTTGAAGGGAATATGCCCGAGAGGCAATAATAAAGTGGTTATTATCGTATTCCTTATTTATGATAAATGTTTATTTTACATGCTATAATTGTATTAATACGGAAACATTAATACATGTGTGTTTAATAAACAAAAGGAAGTTCCTAGTTATGCCTCTCTTATAAACTAGCTCGTTGATTAACAAGATGATCAAAGGTTTCCTGATCATGGACATTCGATGTTGTTAATAACGAGGTCACAACATTAGTGTAATGATGTGATGAACATTCATCCTAAGTACAACATTATGATCAAGGTCATTGTGTTTATATTTCTATAACATCATACGAAGTAATCTTAGTCCTTAGACCATAAGATCATGTCAATCACTAACACCGGAAGAGTATCTTGATAACATCAAACGTCACACCGTAACAGGGTGACTATAAAGATGGGTTCAGTGATACTAAGGTCTTATGTTGAGGTTCATGGATCAAGAGTGGAATTTTTCCATCCCGATGACGGATAGATATACTCTAGGCCCTCTCCGTGATATCACATTGATTAGCTTACAAGCAAGTGATTTGATCACTAGAATGTTGTATCACGGGAACGAGAAAAGAGTACATGTCGGTAACGATATCAAACTAGGTATGGAGATACCGATGATCGAGTCTCGGACATGTAATATATCGCGAGACAAAGGGATTGAGTTACATGCGTATAAGGTTCACACGATCACAGAAGTCATCGTTGAATATGTGGGAGTCAGTACGGAACTCTAGGTCCCCCTGCTGATTATTGATCAGAGAAGGGTCTCGATCATGTCTACATTATTCATGAACCATAGGGTGACAACACTTAAGGGATACCGACACCATTTGGAGCAAATAATATGCCAGAGAAAGAAAAAGGAAAGCGCAGGAATTTATTTCACTAGACACCGAAACTATTTCGGTTGAAATTGCTGAAACTGGTTATGCATGTGAAATTGAAATGTTGTAAGGGGTTTTATGTGAATGTTTGTTAATTAAAGTAATTAACAAAATTATGAATAAATAAATAAAAGAGTTTTATTTAAATGAGAGCTTGCATTAAATTTGGTGGAAATTTAATGCATGTGAGTGGATTTTTGAGTGCAGGCTTTTTAATGGGAGTGGAGGCTTTTCATTTTGAGTGGGAGCTCCACCCACATGAAAGTGGAAGAGGTGGGGGCAACCCACCATGGCTGGGCGCATGGCCCCTTGGGTGCCTCCCCTCTCCCTATAAAAGGCCCCCCTCTTATCCTCTCAAAGCACACCTCCTCGCGAAGGATCTCTCTCCCCCATTTAGAATTTCCCCATGGTCTCGGATCAGCGAGATACATGTTCCCGGTGGCTTTTTCTGGAAGGATTTGTTGCTTCTGCTGCTTCGCTGGGGCGAGGAGGTTGTCGGGGTACCCGGACATGTGTGCGATCACGGATGCACCACTGCTTTGCGGTGCTGGACGTGATGGTGCTGGACCGGCTGGACCAGATGGACTTCATCACGATCTTGAGATCGGCAAGCGTTCGACTACATCATCCAGGAGTACAACTTCGTTAACTCTATACGGTCTTCGAAGGTATGTATTCTATGGATGTATATCCACCCGTTGCTTGTATCTAGTAGATAGATCTTGGTACTTAGATGTTCCCATCGTAGGAAAATTTTTGTTTTCTATGCTGCGATCCCAACAGTGGTATCAGAGCCGGATCTATGCGTAGAAGCTTTGCACGGGTAGTACACATATGAGTATGTGGGCGATTATGATCATTTTATTGCTTCTTAGTTGTACTTTGGATATTGGTGGCATAGTGGGATGAAGCAGCCCGGACAAACTTTACATGTCCTCGCACATGAGACCTGTTCCACGCTTGACATGCAACTAGTTTGCATAAGTGGCGAGCGGGTGTCTGTCTCTCCTACTATAGTCAATATCTAATTTGCAACGAGTTGTCAACAATTTGGTTATCCTCGCTGTGGTTCATGTTCGTAGGTAAGAACGGTTCTATCTTCGAAAGCCCTAAGCCACGTAAAACTTGCAATGGATAAATTAGAGGCGTCTAGTTTAGATTGTTGTTGGGCTAGTGTTATGATATGGTGATGTTGTAAGTAGAAGTATGAGATGATACTCTTACAACACACATAACGTGTAGCTTCCATAGACCTTGGCCTTACACATAGAGGTATGATAGAGATAATACCACGGTGCACATGATGGAGATCATATGCGGGAACCATATCATTTCACTTATTAACATGTGATGTTTGATTGCATCTTATATTGCTTGTTTGGCGTTTTATTAGCATAATAAGATGATCCCTCATTTAGATATCAAGATAAAAATTTGGTCTTACTTAAGTATGCACCGACAATGTTTCGTCGCTTCAAGACATCACGTGATGATCGGGTGTACTTGAATCCACGAGCATATCTCGGGTGTAAGACAGTTACATACGCGAATACTAAGGTTCTTACTTGGCGAGCCTAGCATGTACAGACATGGCCTCAGAACATGGACCGAAAGTTTAAGCATGAGTCATATGTTTTGATATGATGACCATATGGATGCTCGCCTTTGAAGCTACACCGACTCACGTGATTATCGGACTTGGTGTAGTGGATTTGGTTCATGTAATCACCAAAAAGACACGAGGGATGTCATTTTTGAGTGGGAGTTCATTTCTAATTTGGATTAGTAGAACTCATTTTATCATAAATTAAATCAAAGTGAATTTGCATAATTTGTTGTAGTTATTGGCATTCGTTCACCACCTTATGCTTAGTTTTAATTGAGATAATAGAACTATAGAATTATAGATATACACTTTACGAACTGGTATCGTATTGTATTGAGTGTCAATCTAAAGTTTAAAGTCCTATTGAAAACTTTCAGCAAACTCTATTTACTTTGTGAAATTTGATAATTAGTATTAAATCGAGAGTAAAAATTCCAGTGTTAGTATCTTAAGTATCATGTTTGCCTCCATGATTCTTGATTTAAATATCGAGATTATCTAGGAGCTGAAAGAATTGTTTCAGAAACCATCATATGTGATAGATAGAACGATATCTGAAACAATTTTTTGGTTGCAATATGATATAGTATAATGTATGTTCTCATATTGGATGAGAATTTACAAAGGTTGGAGATGCTAGACATCCTAATCGCCCAAAAGGGTTTTGGAAAGTAATGTTATACTCACGATTCTCCTTTATAATCTACATTAGCTTGATCATGAAAGTTGTCATGATAAGGGTGAATAGAAGATGTATGTAAAGTGTTTACTACACTAAAAAGATTACTAAAGAATGGATTTTGAAAGAATACCGATCATTTGATGATGGTGATCTACTTCAAAGTGCAAGTCCAAAGGTATTATTATTTGAATATACACGCTTTGGACTATGTGTCATGTATATGGTGCCACTTTTGATGTTGATATATTCTTTTAAAAAGGAAAAGGAAATGCTGAAAGAGAATCTATAAAATATATTTGGCAGAAAATAAAAGATTGGAAATATCCAATTTAGGTATATATATATATGATATACATGTTATGGTTGTATTCTTTGCTTGTTAAACAATGTGGTTCTTGGGTATTGGATACCGAATTGGTTGGTATGAAATTTCATACGGAACGACGCAATTCATGAACCACAATGTCCTAAGTAACTAGCAAGAGAATATGTGATGATGTTCATCGAAAACAAACAAACCGTTGTTTGTATTTCTCGTTGACACCAAAGCTTGCCTTCAAGATTTGTTTTAATAATAGTTATTTAAATCAGGTATTATGAGAACAAAGGTTGTTCAAATAATTACCGTATTCCATATAAGATGGATGATTTACAAATCTAGTTGGAGAAATCACATCCATAAAAACTAATGCTAAAATGTCGCAAGATAAATGTTTGAAAGATCACTTATGAAGTGACATCGCCGTTTAAATTATATTGGAAAGAAAACATGAAGAATCTCCATATTCATGGATTTTTGGAGTCTTTGATTTGATCAAGTGATGCTTGTGAGACTTTCCTCGGGATAATTAAAACTTCGTTCAAAGGCCAAAGAAGAACGAACGACTAAAATATTGGAATTTATACATATCAATGTATGTAGTCCATTATGTATAGTCATAAGCGATGGATTTCAACTTCATATGCTTTCTCCGGAAATTTGAGTGAATGTTCACTTAATGAGAAAGAAGTATGAAGTATTTGAAAACGTTCAAAGACTTTCAATATGAAGTGGAAAATCATTGTAACAAGAAAATAAATGGTTTATCATTTTATCATAAGGGAATTATTTGAGTTACAAGTGTAAAAAGAAAATAAATGAATTATGATTTTATCATAAAGGGATTTATTTGAGTTGCAAGTTTAGCAAAAACACCTAGATTTACATCTCTCGAAACACCATAGGAGTATGGAGTGTTTGAGATTTGTAATAAAACCTTGTTTGACATGGTTGGATCAAAGGTGTTATTTATAAAACTACCATTCTGTTTTAAAAGATTAAAGCTTTAGAGACTGTCGCTTTTTACACTGAAAAGAGCTCCATCTTGATTCGTTGAAATGACACCAGGTTTGGGGTAAAACCCAAGTTGTCCTTTCTTAAAATTTTGGTATGCTAAGCATAAGTAAGATGTTTATAACCGAGGTCGGATGAGCATGTCTTTGTAGGTTATTTTGAATAACAATTGGGTATTCCTCCATAACACCAAGGACAAAAGGGTTTGTCGCTTGAAACATGAAGTTTCTTGAAAAAGAAGTTTTTCATAAAAGGTTATGTGGGAGGACAATAGAACTTTAATAAGGTTAACGAACCTTAGCTATATGTGCTGAGTTTCCTAGTGCCGGAAAATGTTCCGGAGGCAGCCAGAATGCTGATGGATCACGTGCCTCAAAGGTTGCGGTCACGGAGGTCTAAAGTTCCTATTGAAACAAGAAGGTCGGATAAACAATCAAATGTTTGACAATGATGAACCGACTACATACAAAGAAGCGATTGATGGGTCCTGACTCTATCAAATGGCTTGAAGCCATAAAATCCGTGATAGTTCCATACACGAGAAATCAAGTTTTGAACTTGGAAGACCCTCTGGAAAGGTTTAAAAACCTATCGGTCGTATTTGGATCTATAAAGAAACAGACATGGATGTTTCACATCTATGAAATAGACGACATGTCGTAAAGTATTTTATGACAATGTTCAAAGAGTTTACTATGACAAGATTTGATCTTTCATAGCGATATTTAGTCTGGACAGATTAAAGTAGCAACCACTACATATAATTTGGTATATGGTAGATGAATAAACAAAACAAAGTTCTTCTAATAGTATGGTTACCTAGGACGTGTACATCACACAGTCCAAAGGATTTTGTTAATTCAAAGGATGCTAAAAGGGCATGCAAACTTCAATAGTTGAAGTAAGCATCGCAGAGTTGGAATCTTCACCGTGATGAAAAGGAGTTTTCATCAGGAGACGATGAAGATGCTTGCATTTGCAAGAAATTAAGTGGGAGCGCTGAGACATATTTCTAATACATTATGTGGAGGACATCTTCTTGATTAGAAATGATGTATCTTTTATTGACAAAGGTTAAGAATTTCATTTTGATGAAAGACTTAAGCAAAACTAGAATATTCAGCATGAATGTCTATAGCGGATAGACTGTGACACTAATATGGTTGTGCCAAACGTACATATATGAGATATTGAAAGAGTTCAATATAGAAACGACAAGAAAAGGTTCTTGTCGCATGGAAAGGAATTGAATCAAGATTCAAGTGTATCGACACTTGAGTGAAACAAGATTCAAGTGCTTTGACACTTGATGAGTGAAATCACGAGAATGTTTTAATCAATCATACCATGATATGTACACATCCAGATATGTATGCTCTAAGTGTTATGAGAATATACCATAATGAATCATAAAATGATCATTGGACGATAGTAAGTATATTCTTATGATCTTTTGGAAGAACTAAGAATATATTTGTATAGAGGTGACAAACAATTACAATAGTTCATTGTAAAGCGTTACATTGATACTAGTTTTGTCACAAGATACAAATTAAGTTTATCTCAATTTAAACTATGGGAGGCACAATGTAATGGAAATGAGATTCCGTGATGGATTTGGATGAAATCCATAGTTAAGACATTGTGACGAATACTACAACAAAAGGCTAAGTATATGACTGCTATAGTAGCAGCAAAGGAGGGAATTTGTGTCAAGTAGTTTGTTATCAAACTAAGGTGTATTTCGCAATGGGCTAACACTAAAGATATATCGTACGACAATAGTATCGACATGAGTTAACCCCAAGGAACTAAAGGTCTCACCAAAAGACCAAATTTATACAATGCCATCTCATTGGAGAATGAGTGATGCGTGGAGACGCAAAGACATGCAAATACACACAGACCTGAAAGTGTCAGATCCGTAGATTATGTTAACCACTTGCAATTGCGTATATGGAACACCAGAAAGCCATATGTGTTCAATACGAAAAATTTTCAAACTAGATTATTGTCTCTAGTGCAAGTGGGAGACTGAAGGGAATATGCCCGAGAGGCAATAATAAAGTGGTTATTATCGTATTCCTTATTTATGATAAATGTTTATTTTACATGCTATAATTGTATTAGTACGGAAACATTAATACATGTGTGTTTAATAAACAAAAGGAAGTTTCTAGTTATGCCTCTCTTATAAACTAGCTCGTTGATTAACAAGATGATCAAAGGTTTCCTAATCATGGACATTGGATGTTGTTAATAACGAGGTCACAACATTAGTGTAATGATGTGATGAACATTCATCCGAAGTATAGCATTACGATCAAGGTCATTGTGTTTATATTGCTATAACATCATACGAAGTAATCTTAGTCCTTAGACCATGAGATCATGTCAATCACTAACACCGGAAGAGTATCTTAATAACATCAAACGTCACACCGTAACAGAGTGACTATAAAGATGGGTTCAGTGCTACGTGTCACATCCCAAGATTTTCCAAATCTTGTAATGTGAAAAATAAATGAATAAAATAAAACTTTGTTGATTTTCAGGGTGAGAACAAACTTTTTGATTCCAATTGGAAACTTTCAAAAACCTATTTGGATCAAATAAAATCCTAAAGGGATTTAAAGAGTTAAATAAACAATAAAGTTAAAAATATTTGGAATTAATATTTTTGGATCTTTTAATAAAAAGATTTGGTTTTCAAATGAAAAGGTAGAAGTATAAATAAGGACTATTTTATAGAGCCAAATTAAACCTTGGCCAACATTTTGAAATAAAATATTTGCTTTGATTAAAAGAGTAAAGGTTTATTTAAAGAAAATAATGAGAGTTTATTAATAAACCAAATTTTATTAAAGTAAAGGTTTTTCCCATTTTAATTAAACACCAAAACTTGTTAAATTATTTTAAACAAGTTTTCCAAGTATTTTATATTTTCAAATAAAACCTACTGAATTGATTTTGATATTATTTGGATTTCAAATGGAGATTTTAAATCAATCAAATCCTATTTGATTTAATAACTAAGGACTATTTTATTAATTATTAAATAGATCCTAAAAAAATAAAAATATTATTTTATTTTGGGACTTGGAATATTGTTGTTAAACATAACTAAAATCAATACAAAGTGTGGTAGAAGTTTGATTTGAATTAGTTTTTGAATTGTTTGATTGAATTTCAAAACAGAAAATCAAAATAGAAAAAGATAAAGCAATCAGAAAGAAAAAAAATCAAACTCGACCCAACCCAGCTAAGCCCACTTGGCCCAGTTAGCCCAACTCCCCTCCTCCCCGCAGAAAATGATTTGAACTCGCGAATCGACCCACTCAGCGACTGACAGACGGACCCCACCGCACACTTCCCTCCTTCGCTGACGCCCAGACCCCACTGCCACCTCAGCGTCGTCTTCAACCCCCAAACCTCGCCCTGCCGTTGCAGACAAGAAACGTCGGCGATGAATACGCATTGAAGACAGCCTTGATTCCTCCCAGTAACCGCACCCATTTAACCGCATGTGTCTTCCCTCTCTTTCCCCTCAGACCATGCTGCGAGTGAGCCACCAGGCTGCCCCAATTTCATTTGCCTTGCCACTGCTCCGGCGACCTCCCCCGGTAAGCCAGACCGCCCCGAGCCCTCTCAATCATGCTCACGTGAACCCCAGGACTGTGCGCATCTAACAATGCCCTTGTTTTCCCTCGGGGTGAACCACAGCGTTGCCCTCGACGACCTCCAGAGCCGCCCGACGCCGCCACCCACTCCGGCGAGGAATCCCTGTCGCGTCTGAGCGCCCCTTGCCAAGCTGACCATGCGTTGAGCATCACCTCGACCTCGCGAGCACGGTGATCACCCCCGTTTCCTCATTTTCTTCCTCTAACCTCCGCTAGCACACCGTCTGACCGTGCGCCGCCACCATCCACCGTCGGCGCCGCTCGAGTTTGGTTAAACCATTTTACACCGTTAGATCCCCATCTGGCATCTTAGAAAGAATCATTAAACGAAGAGGTACGGGCTAATCTGAACCGCACCATCTCACTTAGATCCAACGGCTGTAGTTGCGCAATCCACGCGAACCGGTATCAGTGAACCAGAAACAGACGCGTGGCACTAGTTTGATTTAAAACAAATTTTGGAATCAGATTGATATGCAAATTTGTAAACCTCATAACTTTTGATCCACACGTCCAAAATTTGCAAATTTTATATCAATGGAATCAGTGGAACAAGCCCTAGACAACCATGCACTTTGTTTAGTAAAAAGATTCTGGTAAAATGTTTGTTTTTGCAGAAACTTGTGTATGCTTGTTTAGGATATAAAATTTATTTCAAAATGATTTTAGGGTTGAAATCTTTGCAAATTGGTTTGTTGTGAACCTACTGACCTTAGGAACAAACTTATGGATTTAAAAATGTGTTTTGTGAAGTTTAGGATTGAATAATTGAATTAGCTCATTTCTAGTCAAATAAAAATATTGATTTTGATATGGAAAGGATTTTTTGAGAAAAACCTTTGGAAAATGTGTTGATTCAAACCTACTGACCCTAAACACTAAGTTTTGAGAATTAACAAATTATTTGGTGAACAATATAAAATTGTTGCTTTGCTAAAAGCATTTTCAACCACATGAAATAATGATTTGATTTAAGAAATGGTTTATAGATAAAACCCTTTTTCAAATGACTTTGCCACTTTAGAAAATGACCACTTTAAGCCTTACAATGTTTAGAGCCTAGTATAAACCACTTTTGCAAATAAAACTATCTTTTGCATGCTTGCATGCATGACTTAGTTTCTATTATTTTATGTGTGTTAAATTGTTTGAATATTGGTTGGAATGCTAGTTGAATCTATGTTTGCTTGATTGATTTGTAGTGAAGTTAGAAGAGTGTGATATTAGCAAGATCAAGAAGTGAACCAACATCTACCAAAAAGGCAAGTGACACTATCATCCATGTCCTACTATTTTCACTACACTTAGTGGTATTTTTGTAGTATGCATGATAGGGCCATTATATTTCTATGCTATGCTATATCCTATTAGGAAATCCATCTTCCTTAGTGAAAACATTGTAGATGTATTATGCTTAGCCCTGCTAAATACTTGGGGTGGAATACCATGGTATGAATATATGAAGTATAGGAAAAATATATGTTTTATATAATAAAACAAGTACTCAATGAACCACCTGGGTGGAAAGAGGATACTCAAGTTTTGGACAAGGTGGCAACAAAGGGAACCATGTTTATATGGCTATCTTTTTGTATGTGCACTAGAATAAAACCACCCAGGGACTTAGAGATTAAACATGTTTCTCGTACAGTGGCTTCCGTGTACAGCCACATGCTAAATGGGCTCTGGCTTAGTCAACTACATAGTGGAAGACCCATGCATTGGCATCTTCAGGTTAACTAGAATTGTGTAAGGGGAATTTATCCCTACATTGGTGCCTGGATAACAAGCTAGTATTGTGTATTGGGAGGACTTCTATGGAAAGACTTTGTCACATTCTCGATCTGCCAGTACTCCATTTTGGTGAGTACTTATCCAGCGGCCACTGGTGGCATCAAGACGAGATTGTGTCATGTGGGTAAAGTGTACAACTTTTGCAGAAGATCAAAGTCTAAGTACTTAGTCGTGTCCCCGGTTATGGACAATTCTGAGCAACTAAGGCCTGAAGCTATGGAAGATCTCGACATTCCAATTTCTCAAAGTAAAACTTGATGGTGACAACAAGGGATTTTAAGCACTTGGAGTTTTACAAGAAGTTCAGAAAGATTTGACAAAGATCAGAAACCTATTTTGAAAAGATAGGATAAAACTATATTGCTTTCTGCAAAAGAGCCTAAACCCTACTTAGCCAAATATGCATGTAATGATAGAATCCACATATTTCTGCATAGTAGTGAAACTGGCCAATACAATTCCAATGTATTGACCCTTGTGGCTGCAACTTATTATGTTGCAGGTTTGTTTTATGTTAGTGAAGTGTGTTGAATAGGATTACAAGTCTACAACCAACATGACTGCCTGTGGCACTTTGAAGATGAAGGACCCCATGCTTTATTGATATTCTGCTGCAATGTAATGTGATGGCCAAATGAGCTATGTAAGATGTAATGAATTATTTTATTCCTAGTTATAAAGTTGTATTATGACCTTTGTTTCTTGATATTACATCTTAACTGTGGATGCTAGCTATTGATCCAGGGACTAGCATTGTAAACACAGGGATCTCTACCTTATTAAAGGTTGGGAACCTTACACTACGAAGGTGTTATGTTGAGGCTCATGGATCAAGAGTGGAATTTGTCCATCCCGATGACGGATAGATATACTCTGGGCCCTCTCGGTGATATCACATTGATTAGCTTGCAAGCAAGTGATCTGATCACTAGAATGTTGTATCACAGGAACGAGAAAAGAGTACATGTCGGTAACGAGATCAAACTGGGTATGGAGATACCGATGATCGAATCTCGGACATGTAATATATCGCGAGACAAAGGGATCGATTTACATGCGTAAAAGCTTCACACGATCACAGAAGTCATCATTGAATATGTGGGAGTCAGTACGGATCTCCAGGTCCCGCTACTGATTATTGATCGTAGAAGGGTCTCTATCATGTCTACATTATTCGCGAACCGTAGGGTGACACACTTAAGGGATACCGACACCATTTGGAGCAAATAATATGCCAGAGAAAGAAAAAGGAAAGCGCAGGAATTTATTTCACTAGACACCGAAACTGTTTCTGCATGTGAAATTGAAATGTTGTAAGGGGTTTTATGTGAATGTTTGTTAATTAAAGTAATTAACAAAATTCTGAATAAATAAATAAAAGAGTTTTATTTAAATGAGAGCTTGCATTAAATTTGGTGGAAATTTAATGCATGTGAGTGGATTTTTGAGTGGAGGCTTTTTAATGGGAGTGGAGGCCTTTCATTTTGAGTGGGAGCTCCACCCACATGAATGTGGAAGAGGTGGGGACAGCCCACCATGGCTGGGCGCATGGCCCCTTGGGTGCCCCCCTCTCCCTATAAAAGGACCCCCTCTCATCCTCTCAAAGCACACCTCCTCGCGAAGGATCTCTCTCCCACTTTAGAATTTCCCCATGGTCTCGGATCAGCGAGATACAGGTTCCCGATGGATTTTTCTGGAAGGATTTGTTGCTTCTGTTGCTTCGCTGGAGCGAGGGCGCGGAGGTTGTCGGGGTACCTGGTCGTGTGTGCGATCATGGATGCACCACTGCTTTGCGGTGCTGGACATGACGGTGCTAGACCGGCTGGACCAGATGGACTTCATCACGATCTTGAGATCGGCAAGCATTCGACTACATCATCCACGAGTACAACCTCGTTAACGCTATACGGTCTTCGAGGGTATGTATTCTATGGATGTATATCCACCCGTTGCTTGTATCTAGTAGATAGATCTTGGTACTTAGATGTTCCCATCGTAGGAAATTTTTTGTTTTCTATGCTGCGAACCCTACAAAAGTATTATGAGACAAAGGAAATTGGTATCGTATGTAAATGGTTCATTCGATCACAAAGTCATCGTAGAAATATGTGAAAGCCATAATGGATTTCTAGATTCCACTAATGGTTATTGATTGGAGAGGTGTCTCGAACATGTCTGCATAGTTCACGAACCGTAGGGAGACACACTTATGGATTAGATGTTGTTTAGTGGATATGGAATATGAGTTGGAGACCGAATGTTTTTCGGAGTCTCGGATTAGATCCAGGACATCACGAGGAGATCCAGAATGGTCCGGAGAATAAGATTCATATAAGGAAAGTCAATTTCCGGTGTTCAGAAATGATTTTGGTGTTTTGAACGGAAGCTTCTATAAGGTTCTGGAAGGTCCACCACCCCGGAGGGGGGAACTTGGATGCGCCATGCCCTAGTAGGGATGTCGGCATCATGCCCTAGGACAAGTCGTCCAAGACTAGGAAGAGGGTATGAAACTCTAGTTTGAAAAGTCAAATCCCAATTTGAAACGTCAAAGTCCTAGTGGAGGAAGGAAAGGAAACCTTGAGGGACAAGGTTTCCCTTATCCCGCTCATTGCTATCGGCCGAGAGGAGTTGGTGTGGATTCGGAACCTTGACCACCGCCCCTCCACCCATATAAGGAGGGGTGGGGCACCCTATAGCACCCCGGGTAAAACCACTACTAGAAATTGCTTGTTATTTTGTTTTGTGCATCATCATAATAGCATGCTCATGTCACCATGTCACATTGCATTTGATCATCATATTAAATCTTGTCTTTTATATTTATCATCCCATTTGGTTCTTACTAAATTGTATTTGGCTTTTGATATCTGTTAAATGCCCAAGTTGAGTTAAGGGCATATCTTTTACTTCCCCTTCCATCTACTAATTTTGCATATATCTCTTCTTTGATATCATCTATTTTTCCACCATATACATGTATGTGGCCTTTTGTTTGATAGTATTTAAAACCAAGCCACATATATTTGCATGGATCCAAATTGACCTATCTCATTCATATGTGATATTTTTCCACCATCTTAATACATCATGCATGCATGGATGTAATCTTGCATGTCTCATGCAAAAGAAACCCTCCACCTTCCTTTTTCCATGTGGTTCTTTTGGTGTGTATGTAAATTCTTGAGCTTGATCTTTTGAAATGGTTAATTCAAACGGTCCATTCTACCTTTGTTGCATGGCTCTACCCAAAACCATATCCTTCATGTGTATGTGTGTGCTTGTGCCTACACATACCACCACACATACACTCTAGCCAAAACCTAACCGTGAGCACAATGTGATGTGTGTGAGTGCTCCCTCCCATCTTTCCCTCTCTTGGCAAACCAACACCAACCCACCCCTCCCCTAGTCCCCCTCTACCCCCTCTTTGGTGATCAAAGTTTGATCAAGAAGGCAAGAGAGAGAGAAGAGCCCATCCACCCGAGAGCCCTTCCTCCCTCTCTAGCTTTTTGCAAGCCACCGACCACCCCATGTGATGGCCTCCTTCTCCCTTATCTACCTACAGAGACCCCCGTCCTAGATCGAGATCCAGTTCTGCCCCTCCTTCCTTTCTTCCTCAAGTTCCAACAATGGCCAAAGCCCTGACCGAACACCCCCTCTCTCTACTAGCTGGCATTGTGAGCTATTCCAGGAGAAGCAAGACGTCACGAGGCGCTGCTCTTCTTCCTCTTCCTCGTCCAGAACCTGAAGATCCCCAGAGGCCCCGTCGGAGCCGCGGTGACGCCGCGGTAGACGCCATGGTCAGGAGTTCCACGGTTCCCGTCGCCAGTGACATCGCCTACCCCTAGAACTCGCTCGCTTGCGCCGTTCAGACGCAGGTGAGTCCCTCTTCCTCTTTGATAGCTTACCCCTCCCTCTCGTGCCCTGTGCCGCCGTCACCCTCTATCGTACACCCTGCAAGCTCCACCGCGAGCGCGACCACCCCTTGCAGCACCTTTCCCTGCCGGCCTCCCCGCATGCTTCAAGAGGTCGTGGAGCAGCGCCATGTTCCTCTGCGACTCCCCAGTACTTCCCCGCTTCCCAGCTCCAGCAGGGGCGTCGTCTCCGACGAGCAGCGCCGCCATGAACGCGTGCAGTTGCAGTTGCTGCTGCCTCTGTTAGCGCAAGCTCCCCTCGCACTTAGACCACCCTCTGATCAAACCATTCCTACCATCCCGTAGCCGTTGGGTTCCTCTCTCCAACGCCACCAACCATGCCCCAATCTGACGCCTACAACTCTCGGAGTCATCCAGAGAAGACAGCCTGATCTCTGCGTTATTCTGATTTTTTTGTCAGTCCGAAATCTAACGGAACACTCTTAGTTCTTCATATTTTTCCCTTTGATTCATACCTCCTTTGACGAAACTCAGAACATCAAACTTGCAGGTCATGTCTCTCTCTACATTTTGTGTTTTTGCGTATTTCTCAAATTCTCAATGGATTCATCGCCATCGTCTCAGGAAGGTCGGTCCAGCTAACCGATTTCGCACAAACATATTCAGTTCCCTCAGTCTGAAACTGTCCCCGTCCGAATCTTTTTGAAAAATCCTCCTAAACTTTTCGGCTTATCAATCCGGAGTCCTAGGCACACCCACGTGGCGCTTCCTCGCTGGGTCGTGCACGCACTGTGGCCCTGCGGTTCCTTGGCCCACCTGTCATCGTCTGTGGGTAAAACTAACATGAGTAACAAAAGTCTCTGATGTTTTCTAAATTCGAAATAGAAATCAGAATTTGATTTTATATAAATTCACTCCTAACTTTCAAAGGATTTAGAATTTGAATATTTTCTTAATATGAAATATGCACTAATTTGATATATGAATCCAATAGTATTTTCAAATCTTTTCAAATCTATTTCCATCTAGTCAAACCTTTGACATTTGACCATATTTGAATTATTGCATTTAATATTGTTTTAAAATTATAAATTCAAATAATACAAATAATATATGTTTTTGAATCATAAAAATGTGAGGAATCTGATTATGCTATTTATAATATCATTTGAATAACTTAAATTTTCGAAATAATTTAAATGCTAATAAATGGATTTTCTTATATATTGCATAAATTTAATACCGTAACCCCGAATTCGATAAATAATATGTCCAGATCGATCAGCACGACGAGACCTCTCTAACCATGATATCCATGTTATCATTTGAATCATGCATTAAGAGCAGTTTTATAATCAGTACTGCTTATGCAAGGAAAACATGATAAATAAAATTGGAAACTAATTGTTTCTTATTAATAATGCCTCACAAATTCTATATCATCAACATGCGATGCCCCTAATACCTTTTTGACATAGTTTGCATCATTAAATTGTCATGTCATGCATCATATCATGATCATGCCGATTCTTCTGCATTAGTTGTAATTGCTGCATCGCTTGTTCCTTTTAGTGTTTTGCTTCTTCGCGGATAGGGCGATGAGATGTTGTGAGCTTCGACAAGTTCTTCGGATATGAACCTTCGGCAATGTTTTCTAGGCGAGCATTCTCCCCCTTTCTACCTATTTTACATTTCTAGTCTTGATTTCCTCCTATTGATCTATTGCTATCTGTGTTGCGATGCTCTAGTTTTCGTACCCGTGATATCCCTTGCAGCCTTATATTGCCTTGGACACCTCCTATTACCTGTTGTTTGGTAGATAGTTGGACTTGCGTGTCGTAGTCGCTTGCTCAAGTGCTGTTGCTTGTCGTCAAGTACCACAGTTGTTGGAAGACTGCCATATGCTTTATGTTGGAGATGATCATGACTTTAATTACAGTTAAATAACTAAAATTGAAAGTAGGTAAATAATGCAGAGGCACAGGTGGACAATAGATGTTATTTGGTTTTTAACCGTCCACTTGTGTCCCGTAGGACCCCGAGTACTTGATACATGTTTTTTGAATATTCGCACTATCCGCATGTGGGACCATGAATCCCCCTAGCCAGAGCTTGAGTCATATATTATTTCTTGGGGCCACAAACTAGTTTGGGGCTTTATTACTATCATGTACTTATACCATGCTTTACTGCTTTATTTAAGATTGCGCGTGGAGCGCCTGTACTATTTAGGAATTGTGATACGTTTATGCGATATCGACAAGCCCAGTCACACTTTTGGGTTCCCAGTCGTTTACAGCCGTCGACACAAACCTCTGGGTCCGTCTCGGAGCCGGCCAACTTCGTCGCGGGTATCTTAGTGGGGTGGCCCCCTAAAATATTATATGAATCTTGCAATTTCTCTGTCGTGATGCCTCGTTGTGTTTTCATTTGGTTTTTCCCGAGGTTGATCGTGGGTGTGTTGCTATTTGTGCCCCCCTATAGGGTAAAACTTTCTAAAAGCCGTGTCCGCGGTTATGGACGACTTGGAGCACAGTATCTCGATCATAGACAACTATAACTAAAGTAGTGCTATAAATTTGACTTTATAATGACTAGTAATCAGCTTCACTACAACAGAATGGCTAAATAAAAGTACCAACAACTGCTGGGTTTGGGATATCTCATGCTGTTTGTATCTGACTAGTAAGTGTTGCAACTACAATGGAATGGTTAACTAAAACTGCCCACTGCTTGTTATATCAGGATGACTCATGATATCTATATCTGACTAGTAATTGTTGCAACTATAATGGAATGAATGAATAAAACTGCCAACTATGTGAGTTCCTCGGTTGACTTCCTCGTTTGGTCTCGAGGGGGAAATACCAGGATGGGTATGTTTGGTGGTAGTATCAGGATGGTTTCGAATAGGTCTTTCTTATCCCTATCTGATAGCCGCCAGTTGTATTGAGTCTCTATAGGTTGTTTAGTGCATGATGCGCTACCGCTTCAGTCCACCATACCTATGGAGGTGAGGACCGCCGAATTCTAGTCTCGCCGTGTACTAGCGTCAGTACTGACCGCTCTCTTTTTCATTTGCCCTTAGCCGGCACCCCTTTTTGTTTAAGCAGGTTTTGAGATCGACGTTGTTAGCAGGGTTACCCTTCCGGCTTGGCCTGGGCAGGGTTATGGACGCCATTGGTTATTCTTCAGGGCTCTTAGCCCAATTTGCATCTTGTCCGTAGTCCGATGTTGTATCGTTTCCAAGGTGATTTGGATCTTTGTACTGTAAATCTATATTCTTGACTCATGGAGTCATTATTGTATATATATGTTCTATGGGTTCCATCATGGACTATTGTGTAATGATATTCCTTCGTTTTCCACCCGCACGCAAGTGCCTGGTGAGCACCTTTGAATCGTTTCTATGCGGGTTTGGCGGGAAGCGCTAAAACTTGCATAGGGCCGATTCGAGGGTGTTACAGAGTGGTATCAGAGTTCAGCAGTTACGATACACCACTGGTCCAGCCTGTAGGATAACCTAGCTAACGGCCGTTGTAGAGTGTTAAAACTATTTTTATAAAATCGGTTGGATAGATCTGATTACGTCTGTGTTTTATCCTTACCCCTCTGCTACTGTCTTCTTACCTCTACGTGTTTTGAATCTACCCCCACTGGTAGAAAAGGGCCCATGCGTCCCGGTTGGTAAGGGCCATTAGTCCCGGTTGCCCAACCGGGACGGGGCAATCGGGACTAAAGCTCTAACCATTAGTCCCGGTTGCCCCACCAACCGGGACAAATGGGGCACACGTGGCGGCATCAGAGCGCGAGGGGGTGTGGAGCATTAGTCCCGGTTCATAACACGAACCGGGACTAATAACCTACTGCCGCGACAGAGATTTGACCCATTTCTCTACCGCGGCAGAGAATTCATTTTGGCACATTTTGTTGCCGCGGCAGCATTTTCGCCACTTTTTGTGCCGCGGCAGAGAATTCATTTAGGTTGTTTTATTGTTTATTTAGTGTTTTGCACTGATCAATGAAGGAACCTTATATTACACAAGATCATCATGACAACATTACATTCAATACACGGATCGAGTTCATGCACTACATACAAAAGTTGCTATTCGATGCTACCGGCCAATTTCTTGAAAGTTGCTATTTTTACAAATCCTATTGTCTATACACAGCCGAGTAGTATTCCCCTTGTGTGTTTAGGACTTCTGCATCCAAGAATCCCGCCAATTCCTCCTGTATTGCTCGTATGCGATCCTTTGGCAGAAGACCGTCCCGTAGACGTTCGATCTGATTTAAAAAAGGAGTCAGCCTATATGAATATGAAACTAAACACAATTTGATTGTAATTAAAAACTATAGAAATTGTTTACGTACGTGGAGTTGCTCTAAATTTCTGCCCTTCTCATCGCACGTCTGCCGGATGAACTCGCATACATAGTATCCACATAGATTGTTACCTGGTCCCTGCGTCAGGCACTTTACGACAACAGAGTTCAATCAAAATAATAATCAAGCATGATAATAACTGTATCAAAACTAGAATCAAAGAGATGCGCGGATATAGCTAGTGGTGCTTACATCTAGTGGTTGAAATGTAAGCTCCTCTTTCCAAACACCCCTAGCCTTCTTGGTGAACCGTTTCCAAGCGCTGCCCGGCGTAGAAAACGAATAAACTAAGTTATTAAGTACTTGATATCATAAAATTCACGAACGTTGCCGATATAGTGTCGTAATGATTAGAATTACCGCTGGAGAAGTATCTGCATGTCCTTCCACGTCTCAAGGGGTTTATGTTTCGAGTCCATGACTAGTACACGCCCTTTGTCAAGTTGAATGATTAACAGAATATAGTGGTACCTGCGAATTCAGAACTAATCAATTATATACTTAACATCGAGTAAGCGAAATAGAAAGTGTATACAAGACAATAACACTCACTGGAAGTTGTAAGGAAATAGTATTTCCCTTTTGGTTTCTTGAAACCTTAAAGCGTGTACTATATTATCCTCCGTATCCTGGGGGCTTATTTTGAGATTAGCTTCATGAACCCAATATGGGTCAATGAAGCCAATGTCATAGATTTGTCCTCTGCTGCATTCGAGAATCTTCATTCTGCATATTAAAGTATGATTATATACATGCAATAAACAAAATATTATAGATGGAGACTAAATTAATTACAGAATTAGTACTTACAGACAATAGGCACTCATGATCGATTTGTCCAAGGCGTCTTGATTGAATAATTGAAATAGTTCATCAAATTCAATGGATATCATGTCATCCTTATCTTTCCCATGATGCTTTTTTGTAACCCTCAGCACTATCCAGTTAGCCCCGGCCCTTGTGGCATGCATGTACCAGTTATGCAATCTTCGCATTTTTGTTGGAAGATTGTTTACCTCCTCAGGTTTGACGAGAGGTTTTCCGTACTGGTATTGGTATGCTACTTCACTCACGGGGAAGAACTCTAACTGGGATAAGTACTGGGCAATACTCATACCTTGAGCAGCGGCAGCTTCTCCGTATTGTGCAACTACCTCTGGATCATACTGCTCTTCGGCCCCATATTTGCTCGACCCCACATTGGTTTGAGAAATCACCTTGAGAGGGGCGCAAGTCTGTTTTGCTTGTTCTCCGAGCTGGGCAACAGATTTCTCGCTTGCATCAGTACTGCTCTTCGAGGCTTTTTGTGCTGCATGTGACTTGAGAATAGAACGCTCATAGTCTGATGACAGCTTTGGCTCGGGTTGATGAAGAGTCTTTAGCATTTTCAACACTTTGGCTTTTTCTTCTTTGGTGCTGGGGAACTCTGGCTCTTTTGGCCGCCTCAGCTTAGCGAAAAACGCTGTCGTTTCCGCATCAACGATCGCCGCAGTCTCCTCTTCAGTACAGTCATAAGCTCTCTTGGGAGGAACCGTTGGTACTTTTGGAAGAGGCTCTTGTTTATGTTTCGGCGATCGCTTACGACGCACAGTAGCGGTACGCTTACGCTTTTTATCCTGAGGCGCCGGCGATGGCTCCCGCGGCGATGGCTGCACCGGAGATTGGTGAGGCGACGGAGCCGGGTGAGGCGACGAAGACGGCTGCCGCGGCGGCGACGACCTCGCTGGAGACGGGTGAGGCGGCGGCGAAGATGGCCTTGGCGTGTGATTTCGAAGCACGATACAATCCTTCGGCCATAGAATGGTGACGTTTTTTGCGTCACCCAGCACAGTCACATCCCCTTCACTAGCAGGGTAGTGAAGATCCAAAACCTCAAAGGTGGGCATGATTTCATCCACGCCGACAACAGCGTAGCCCTCTGGAACCGGACGACTATGGTAAGTTGGTGTGGGTCCAATTGGTAAGGCATAGACGACCGCCACCTTCATTGATATGTTCACAACTTTGACATGTAGCTCGCAGCGTGTCATCTCTGTGATATCATCCACTGGGTAGCCAACAGGAGCCATCGTCGGTGCATCATCGGCATCGCCATTGTCATCACCCGGGACCTCGGTGGAAGCCACACTGCTTTTTCGATTATTCGATAGGCCGGTAGCATCGAATGCAGTGTGCTGCTGAGATGGGCCGGTAGTACTTTGCTCTTTAAGTGAGTTAATTTCATCTTGTTGTTGCTTTAATCGTTCTTCAATTAAACGCATTCGCTCTTTCTGACTTTCTGCTTCAACTGCCGCCCTGTCCTTACTCCTCTGACGGCTTCTATCAGGATATTTCTTCCTCTCTTCGGGAAACCCAGTCCTCCATGATTGGGAGCCTATTGTGCCTCGTGTTCGTCCATCATGTTCCTTATTTCCAAGGGCGAGTGTGAGCTCATCATTCTCTCTATCGGGAATGAAGTCCCCATCTTTAACAGCCTTTACTGCTTTTCTCATCCTCTCGATTGGCAAGGGGTCTTCTTTATGTCGTATGTTATATATACACCTCCCTTCCGAGTCCAACGTGCCCCCATGCCCGTAAAACCAATTCCTTGCACGTTCTACCCAATCGTCTGTCTCTGGGGTGATATTTTTATCACGCAGTTCCTGCTCAAGTTTCTCCCACTTAGGAATGCCAACCTTGTAGCCACCTTGCCCCATAGTATGGTGATACTTCTTCTTAGCAGCATTCAGCTTATTCGTTTCAGACATTTTCTTAGCTTTTTCTGATTTCTTGTATTCCACAAACTCATCCCAGAATGGTTTTATCTTCTCAAACTGAATATTCTTGAAATCGGGAGTCTTCTTTTTCACGACATAGTCAAGGTGCAATCTTTTCTTCCAGTTGGTGAAACACTGGGCCATCTTCTTCAAAGCCCACTCCCTGACCTTAGCCTCCATGGCTCTCCCATGTTGTAAGGTGTCCTCAACTGGATCCTTCGCATTTGGATCCAGCTCTATCTTCGGTAGTTTGAAATTAACCATGAGCCTCTTCCACAGTAAATCTTTGGCGTGGTTAGGGACAAATAAACATGTTCCCTCTTCATCCGCATTAGCAGGCCTATTCCAATTTCTAATGGTGATCGGGATTAAGTCCCTAACGATTACTCCGCATTGTGCCACAAATTTGGTTGCGACAACTTCGGGAGCTGTCGGTCTGCCGTCTATAGCGACATCTTCGATCCTGCACCTCTCATGGTCTTGCAACTTTTTGGTTGGGCCTCGTCTGCTCTTTTCAGTAGATTCCTTCGATCCGGAGGGCTAAAAGAAGAAAGATCGCCGTTACTATTTCTATATAGATAGCAGATGATTAATTAATGAATTGATTTATATTACATGCACCTTGCCGGAGCGGTCGTCTTCTCGATTACACAAGGCATCGCCTTCTCCCTCGCGGAAGGCAACACCTTCAACCTCAAACAAGTTGTCTACTCCGGTAAAAAGAAGATCACCCTCACCGGAGTTGTTCAGAAACGTTGATACGTCTAAATTATCTTCCCCACGGATCACACCATGGATCAACTCTTCCTTTTCTTCGTCTCTGACGTGTGGGTCCATATTTTCTGCATAGGTGGAAAAACGAATAAGTCAAAGCGGCTAAAGGAGAAAGTTAAAGAGAAACCCTAATATATACATACACAATAATAAAAATGAAGAGAAACCCTAAACCTAGCTACAAAAAGGAAACCGTGTAGTAGATAGGTAACTCTAGCTAAAATCAACTAAAATCAATATTCCGGAGTTCCGAGGGGTGTAAAACCTAGTTCGGAGAAACCTCGGATGCATATGAGAGGGGAACATGAGTATAAGGCTACAAAAGGGAAACTATCCAGCAGATAGGTAACACTAGATACTAACAAAATACCATATTGGAATCGATCTCGATCTCGATATCGTATTCTACCGAGAAGAACCAAATCACCGGAAAGAAAGGGAAACAATCAACACATGGCATCGATGCAATGCTCAAGCAATGATGATGATACGACAAGTTAATGTGCATTGAAATGTAACCCTAAAGCATGCTCGACAAGTTAATCGGGGTTCCGAGGGGCGCAAACCCTAACTCAAGGAACTCCGGAATCACCTGTTAGGGTTACTAGGGTGTTCTAATTAAACTTGTTATTTAAGTTGTTGAACAATGCATGATTATGGCATAGATAGATAGTTCTCATTTTTCTGAACATTTTGGTATATTATTTGTATTTTTCTGAATTACAGATTAAAAGTTATTGAATTTACAAGTTTTATTCAAATTCTGAAATTATTAAATCAAATGTTTAAACCTTTTGCACCATAGTAAGAACTAGCCATAGTGGCTGACAGGTGGGGCCCGGAGCCACCTCAGCAGCCACGCAAGCAAAGGGGAAACAGGGGAGCAGCCGCCGCCGCACATCTCGCACCGCACCGCTGACGCCGCCGCCGCACCGCTGACGCCGCCGCCGCACATCTCGCGCCGCTGTCGCCGCCGCCGCACATCTCGTGCCGCCGCCGCACATCTCGCGCCGCTGTCGCACCCACCCGTCGGTGCCTGCCCGTGGCGGCAGGGGGAGGAGGAGGAGGGGGAGGACAGAGGCATGATGGAGAGGGGGAGGACGGAGGAAGGCCGTACCTTCTGGCGGCCGGTGACGACGCGCGGCGACGGTCGTTGGAGGTGGTGGCGACGGACGTCGTTGGGCAGCCTGACGGCGGGGCGGCGGCGCGGGAAGCTTGACGAAGCGGCGGCACTGACGACCACGGGC
Source organism: Avena sativa (assembly GCA_916181665.1). NCBI lineage: Eukaryota > Viridiplantae > Streptophyta > Magnoliopsida > Poales > Poaceae > Avena > Avena sativa. The sequence goes on along the minus strand of OV702280.1, from coordinate 14,148,479 downwards.
AGCTGACGGTGAGGCGGCGGCGCAGGCAGCCTGACGGTGTCGGGGGCGGCGAGCTCGGGCAGCCTGCCGGCGTCGGGGGCGGTTGTGCGCGCGTCGGTGAAGCAGAGAAGTGATGGGGAAGGGAAGAAGAAGAAGAAGAGGTGCGCTGTTATAACCAAAGGGCCTTTAGTCCCGGTTGGTGGCTCCAACCGGGACTAAAGGGTCATACGTCCCGGTTGGAGCCACCAACCGGGACCTATACTCCAATATTTTCAGCAGAGCAAGGGTTGGCGCGCAGGGGGTCTTTAGTCCCGGTTGGTGGCTCCAACCGGGACATATTCCCCTGTTTTCAAAAAATTTCAGGTATTTTCTCTCTGTTCCCGCCTTATTTTTTATTTTGGGGTTTAAATTTGTATTGTTTTTTAAATGATAATTAATTTGGAATTTAGAAAAACTTTAAACATAAAAAGTGTTTGGATTTGAATAAATAATTCAAAACCATTTTCTGTTTTAAAAAATAATTAATGTAACCATTTAAAATATGAACCATTTACAATTAAAAATGAATTAACTTATATTTTTTTAATATCAATTTGATATTTAGAAAAACTTTAAACATAAGAAGTGTATGGATTTGAATAAATAATTCAAAAACATATTCTATTTTTAAAAAATAATTAATGTAACCTTTTAAAATGAATTAACTTATATTTTTGAATATTAATTTGGAATTTAGAAAAACTTTAAACATAAAAAGTGTTTGGATTTAAATAAATAATTCAAAAACATTTTCTGTTTTAAAAAATAATTAATGTAACCATTTAAAATATGAACCATTTACAATTAAAAATGAATTAACTTATATTTTTTAATATCAATTTGGAAATTAGAAAAACTTTAAACATAAGAAGTGATAGGGGACGGCCATGAAACCTTGAACATGATCGGTCATTTTGTGAAGGTTTTTTCGAAACATGATCAATATACCAAGTCTGGTATTTTTCCTTTCAACTATGTAACATAATATGACACCACGCGAAGGATTTTCATTGTTCGGATTTTTTTTGAATTTATTATGCCCGTTTTGAATTATCTGAATTTCTAACTATGGTCGAACCGGTGTGCATGAAGATAGGGGACGGGCATTGTTAGAACTTGCATTGGATCTCTGAAGAAACCACATATTGCGAGTCTAAAAATGATTTTTTCAAAAAATCACGGACGGTAGATCATGTACCTGTAGTACAAACCGGACCCACTTCCTGCCGATTCGGCAGACATTTGTCCTTTTTACCCGGGATGGACGAAAAGGTTTGAGATGTACCGGTTGGGATATAGTCCATGTAAGGTGGTCTAGTATTTTAGGAAAATAGGACGGTAGCATTCTGAAACGGCATTTTGGTGGTTACTTCACAAAACGACCCGTTTTTTGCGCTCGGAAAATGGAAAAGGGCTTTGCCGTGCGACAAAAAGGAAAACTTCCTCCTGCAACATTGTTCTCCATACCAATGTCCACACACATGCATAATATGGGCACAACATCACAAACTATGCCGTGATTCAGCACATAACATCGGTCATTTGGACCGAAAGCCATGAAACCTTGAACATGATAGGTCATTTTGTGAAGGTTTTTTCGAAACATGATCAATATACCAAGTCTGGTATTTTTCCTTTCAACTATGTAACATAATATGACACCACGCGAAGGATTTTCATTGTTCGGATTTTTTTTGAATTTATTATGCCCGTTTTGAATTATCTGAATTTCTAACTATGGTCGAACCGGTGTGCATGAAGATAGGGGACGGGCATTGTTAGAACTTGCATTGGATCTCTGAAGAAACCACATATTGCGAGTCTAAAAATGATTTTTTCAAAAAATCACGGGCGGTAGATCATGTACCTGTAGTACAAACCGGACCCACTTCCTGCCGATTCGGCAGACATTTGTCCTTTTTACCCGGGATGGACGAAAAGGTTTGAGATGTACCGGTTGGGATATAGTCCATGTAAGGTGGTCTAGTATTTTAGGAAAATAGGACGGTAGCATTCTGAAACGGCATTTTGGTGGTTACTTCACAAAACGACCCGTTTTTTGCGCTCGGAAAATGGAAAAGGGCTTTTCCGTGCGACAAAAAGGAAAACTTCCTCCTGCAACATTGTTCTCCATACCAATGTCCACACACATGCATAATATGGGCACAACATCACAAACTATGCCGTGATTCAGCACATAACATCGGTCATTTGGACCGAAAGCCATGAAACCTCGAACATCATAGGTCATTTTTTGAAGGTTTTTTCGAAGCATGATCATTGTTCGGCACACATTTAGTCCCGGATGTAGTCACAAACCGGGACTAAAAATATTTTCCGCCATTTCCCACCTCTTCCCGCCAAGTTTTCCCGCCCTTTCCTTTCTACTAGAGCTTTTAGTCCCGGATGTAGTCACTAACCGGGACTAAAGATATTTCCCGCCATTTCCCAAAGCTTCACGCCAAGTTTTCCCGCCCTTTCCCTCTATATTTAGGGTGATCGTGTCATGGCTATCCACACATCCACACCTTCCTCTCTTAGAACAATGGACAACGCCTACTGGGCCATTCTGACCCTCGAGGAGACCGAGGCGCTGTGCGCCTCCAACTACCCTTGTCCACCGGGGTACCGGCCGCCCGCCGGCTGGATGCTGAGCGCTGGAGGGGTTCCTGTCCCTCCTGTCCCTCAAGGTTCCGCACGTCAGGCGGCCATCACAAACCACTTCTACCACGAGCTCACGCCGGAGCAGCGGATGGATCCCCAGTGGGATCCCGACAACTATGACACCTGGAATGCCTTCTTCGCTAATAGGCGGGAAAGGGAGCTCGCCAGGTACGAGGGTGATGGCCCGCCACCGGTGAACCACAACAAAGTCGGCCGTCATCTGTGGTGGGAGAACCGTACTATCATCGAAGTGATGCGCTACATCGCCGGGGGAGACCATCCTCGCCTACGGTGCCCACGAGTCCACCCGCCACAGGCCCCACACTGTCCCGGCGGTAGCGGCATCGTCTTCCAGGAGACCCCTCTCCCACCCGCCGTGAATCCGAGGCTGTAATGGCCCCTGGTATATGCCATGGATGGGCTGAGGATCCCCGGAGTGGCAGGTGACGATGACGATGATGATGACGACAACGATGAAGACCCTGAAGCTGCGTACTATAGGACTAGGCATGATTATGACTAAAGGGGGCGGCTTTAGGCCTGAGTGTTAGCTAGTCCCGATTTGTCCCGGTTTTTAATATTAATAAATGTCTTAAGTGTTACCTAATAAATAGAGGGAAATGCCTATATAAAGAGAGGGTTCATATTTAGTCTTGGTTGGAGAAACCAACCGCGACTGAAGGGATTGCGGCAGAGTGGGCCAGACAACACTAATAATAGGGGTGAGTGTCGACATTATGTCGTGCGGCTTGTACCTTGTCCCGGATGGTGTCACCAACCGGGACTAAAGATGAACCTTTAGTCCCGGTTGGAGACACCAACCGGGACTAAAGATGAGTCAGCACTAATAATAGGGGTGAGTGTCGACATTATGTCGTGAGTGTCGACATTATGCCGAGCTGCTTGTACTATAAATATGCATCCTTGTGAGTCCAGTCCTCCAGCCAGTTTGAGGCATCTCCAAGATGGTTTTAGAGAGCAGGGACACCACTACGGCCAGTTTCAGGGAGATGCCGACGGAGCCCAGTCCTCCGGCATCTCCGAGAAACTGGTCACAGAGGCACTCCCTAATATGTGAAATTAGTTAGCTCCGAGGCGTATTGATCTAGTTAGTGAAGTTACAAGCTGCAAGATGGTTTTCGAGAGCAGGGACACCACTGCGGCCAGTTTCAGGGAGATGCCGACGGAGCCCAGTCCTCCGGCATCTCCGAGAAACTGGTCATAGAGGCACTCCCTAATATGTGAAATTAGTTAGCTCCGAGGCGTATTGATCTAGTTAGTGAAGTTACAAGCTGCAAGATGGTTTTCGAGAGCAGGGACACCACTACGACCAGTTTCAGGGAGATGCCGACGGAGCCCAGTCCTCCGGCATCTCCAAGAAACTGGTCATAGAGGCACTCCCGGTCCAGCCACAAAATGGGACTAACACTCAAGACATTTATTAATATTAAAAACTGAGACTACAAAACCGGGACTAAAGGCCAAAAACCGCGAAAGATATCCTTCGGTCAAGCCACAAACCGCGAAAGACATGAACTAGAGTTACATAATATGAGCATGAACTTCTTGGCATATGTCATTCCTTATGACCGCTTCAGACGTAACCATGGAGCATCTTCTTTACTTAACGGAATGCTTGGGTCAGTTTTCACTGTGAAGGGCGGGATTTCATCAAACTTATTATAATCTTCTGACATGTCTGTCTTGTCCTCGATTCCCACGATGTTTCTTTTCCCTGAAAGAACTATGTGACGCTTTGGCTCATCATATGATGTATTCGTTTGCATATTTTTTCTTTTTTTCGGTCTGGAGGACATGTCCTTCACATAGAAAACCTGAGACACATCATTGGCTAGGACGAATGGTTCATCTCTATAACCAAGATTGTTGAGATCCACTGTTGTCATTCCGTACAACTGGTCTATCTTTACCCCTTCCCCATTCAGGTTGACCCATTTGCAGCGAAACAAAGGGACCTTAAAAGAGACTCCATAGTCTAGTTCCCATATCTCCTCTATGTAACCATAATATGTGTCCTTTTGTCCATTCTCGTCTATTGCATCAAAGCGGACACCACTATTTTGGTTGGTGCTCTTTTTATCTTGGGCGATCGTGTAGAATGTATTCCCATTTATTTCGTACCCTTGGAAATTCAATACAGTAGAAGATGGTGACGCGGCCAACAAGTATAGCTGATCTCCAACAGTGGTGTCATTCAAGAGATGTGTCCGCATCCAACCACCGAAAGACTTCATGTGTTCATCTGTAATCCATGATTCAGGCTTCCCCGGGTTTTTGGAGCGTACAATATTCTTGTGTTCCTCGATATACGGAGCTGCCAAGGTGGAATTATGTAGAACTGTGTAGTGTGCTTTAGTGAAAGAATCCCCGTCCCTACATATCATTGCTTTCTTTCCCAGCGTGCCTTTTCCACTTAGTCTTCCCTCATGCCGCGAGTCAGAAACACCAATCGGCTTAAGGTCAGGAATAAAGTCAACACAAAACTCAATGACCTCCTCTGTTCCATATCCCTTGGAGATGCTTCCTTCTGGTCTAGCACGGTTATGAACATATTTCTTTAATACTCCCATGAACCTCTCAAAGGGGAACATATTGTGCAGAAATACCGGACCGAGAATGGCAATCTCTTCCACTAGATGAACCAGGAGATGCGTCATAATATTGAAGAAGGATGGTGGGAACACCAATTCAAAACTAACAAGACATTGTACCACATCCTTCTGTAACCTTGGCAGAATATCTGGATTGATTACCTTCTGAGATATTGCATTGAGGAATGCACACAGCTTCACAATGGGTACTCGAACATTTTTCGGTAGAAGCCCCCTCAATGCAATCGGAAGCAACTGCGTCATAATCACGTGACAGTCATGAGACTTCAGGTTTTGGAACTTTTTCTCTGCCATATTTATTATCCCCTTTATATTAGATGAGAAGCCCGACGGCACCTTGATACTGTAAAGGACTTCAAAAAAGATTTCCTTCTCTGCTTTGGTAAGAGCATAGCTGGCACGACTTAAGTGACGCCCTTTATCCGTCTTGTTATCTATATGCATGTTCTTTGGGTCTTTCATAATTTGTTGGTCCTCCCGTGCTTCAGGTGTATCTTTTGTCTTCCCATACACGCCTAGGAATCCTAGCAGGTTCACGCAGAGATTCTTCGTCACGTGCATCACGTCGATTGAAGAGCGGACACGCAGGACTTTCCAATATGGCAGCTCCCACAATATAGATTTCTTCTTCCACATGGGTGCGTGTCATGTAGCGACGTCGTTCGGAACTGATTGACCGTCGGGACCCTTTCCAAAGATTACTTCTATGTCCTTGACCATACCAAATACATCATCACCAGCAGGGAGTTCAGGCTTCTTCCGGTGATCTGCCTCACCTTTGAAATGCTTGCCTTTCTTTCTTACGGGATGATTGGTCGGAAGAAATCGTCGATTCGCTAGGTACACAAACTTCTTGCATTTATGCAAATATGTACCTTCGGTCTTATCTAAACAGTGGGTGGATGCCTTATATCCTTTGTTTGTCTGTCCTGAAAGGTTACTAAGAGCAGGCCAATCATTGATGGTTACGAATAACAACCCTCGTAGATTAAATGGCTCCTGTTTGTTCTCATCCCACGCACGTACACCTGGTTTGCCCCACAACTGTAAGAGTTCTTCAACTAATGGCCTAAGGTACACATCAATGTCGTTGCCCGGTTGCTTCGGGCCTTGGATGAGCACTGGCATCATAATGAACTTATGCTTCATGCACAACCAAGGAGGCAGGTTGTAGATACATAGAGTCACGGGCCAGGTGCTGTGACTGCAGCTCTGCTCCCCAAAAGGATTCATGCCATCCGTACTTAGACCAAACCATAAGTTCCTTGCGTCACCTGCAAAGTCTGGGAAGTCTCTCTCGATTTTTCTCCACTGTGACCCATCAGCAGGGTGTCTCAACTCCCCGTCTTTCTTACGGTCTTCTTTGTGCCATCGCAACAACCTGGCATGCTCTTTGTTTCTGAACATGCGTTTCAACCTTGGTATTATAGGAGCATACCACATAACCTTAGCAGGAACCCTCTTCCGGAGGGGCTCTCCCTCAACATCACCAGGGTCATCTCGTCTGATCTTATACAGCAACGCGTTGCATACCGGGCATTTATCTAAATTCTCATACTCCTTACCGCGGTAGAGGATGCAGTCATTAATGCATGCATGTATCTTTTGCACATCTAATCCCAGAGCACAGAGAGTCTTCTTTGCTTCGTAGGTACTCTCGGGAAGTTCGTTATGTTTTGGAAACTTCGGCTTCATTATTTTCAGCATCTTTTCAAATGAGGAGTCAGTTAGACCACACTCTGCCTTCCATCACAACAATTCCAGTGTGGTACCGAGCTTTGTGCTGCCATCTTCACAATTTGGGTACAACAATTTCTTGTGATGTTCTAACATGCCCTCTAACTTCAACTTCTCATTTTCTGTTTCACAGTCTCGCTTTGCATCAGAAATGACCCTACCAAGTTCATCAGCCGGCTCATCTGATGCCCGTTCTTCACCTTTTTCCTCTCCATTGTCTTCCATTGCAGTATCACTGTATTCAGGAAACATATGATGATAGTTGTTTGAAGGGTTTCGCGGCATAGTAAATCAAAATTTTCTACGGATGCGAACAGAGGGAAAGCCAAGATCTAATCTAGGAGATGCAATCAACAAGAGAGATTGGATTAGATCTTCATACCCTTGAAGATTCGCACAGCGGAACGTTCGTCGGAACATGGATGATGTAGTCGTACTCGCTTCTCCTCCTCGCGATCCGATCCGATCTAGCACCACAAGTGGCGGTGCCTCCGTGAGATGCACACGTGCAGCACCTCGACGTCTCCTCCTTCCTCGGACCAGCAATTATGGTGGAGATATAGATTGGATCTACAACACGACGGCATGGTGTATATGGTGGAGAATTTCTGCAGCAGGGCTTCGCCTACAAACAGTCGGGAGGGAGAGAGGAAAGCTAGCAAGGCGGATAGGGTTTGGAGGAGAGGTGTAGGGGGTTGGTGCGCCCCCACCCCTCTTTATATAGAGGGGGGCGCAGCCCTAGCCCCTCCCCCAAGCCCAAAGGATAAGGAGTGGGGGGCATGGACTCTCCCCTCTTCTAGAAACCCTATCTCTAGTTTAAACGATTTAAACTCTCTAGGATCGGCTGGGCCCTATGGGGCCTTGTGCCCCTGGCCCAATGCGGCCAGGACACTCCCTCATAGGCCCATTCCCCCTCCCGGAAGGTGGGGCCACGTTGGTCCCCTTCCGGAAGGTTCTAGAAGCTTCCGGTACAATACCGATTAACCCGAAACAATTCCGAACTCCAAAAACTGCATTGCCTTATATGAATCTTATTCTCTGGACCATTCCGGAACCTCTCGTGATATCCCGGATCCCATCCGAGACTCCGAACAAAAATTCATAAACCAATTATCCAATCTATCCTAGCGTCGAGACACGTTAAGTGTGTGACCCTGCGGGTTCGAGAATATGCAGACATGATCTTCTATCAATAATCAACAGCGGGGTCTGGGCACCCATATTGACTCCCACACATTCATCGATGATCATATCGGATGAACCACGATGCCAGGATTCAATCAATCCCATATATATATTCCCTTCGTCTCGCGATATTTTACTTGCCCGAGATTCGATCGTCGGTACCGTCATACCTAGTTCAATCTCGTTCACAGCAAGTACTTTACTCGTTCCATAATCCGATATCACTTTGTGATTAACTCCTTAACCACATGCTTGCAAGCGGTGTTGATATCGATTACCGAGTGGGCCCGAAGTATATCTCTCCGACTTGGGAGGGACAAATCCCATCTCGATACATACAACCCAACAGATACTTTCCGATCACCTGAGAGACACCTTTATGATCACCCTCTCATAGGATGACATTTGATGACCTCAAAGCTTTCTTCCGGTACCAGGGAGTTGCATTATCTCATGGTCTAAGGAATACAATATTTGACATAGGAAAAGCTTCGCAAAGACGAACACGATGACACGATCTAATTGCTCTGCTTTGTTTGGGTCTATCCATCATATCATTCTCCCAATGATATGATCTCATTATCAATTGACAACTCATGTCTATGGTTAGGAAACCTTAACCATCATTGATCAATGAGCTAGTCCATAGAGGCGTACTAGGGACACGGTGTTGTTCACAAACCACACAAGTATTAAAGTTTCCGCTTAATACAATTCTAGCATGGAATATAAACTTTATCATGAACAAGAATTATAATAATAATATCTTTATTATTGCCTCTAGGGCATAATTCCAACAGTCTCCCACTTGCACTAGAGTCAATAATCTAGTTTACATCTGGCAACAATCTTACACCCATGGTACTGAGGTGTTGATCATGTTTTACACGTGGAAGAGGTTTAGTCAATGGATCTGCGACATTCAGATCCGTATGTACTTTGCTAATCTTCAGATCTCCATCTGCTATATAATCTCGGATTATATGAAACTTGCGGTTGATATGCTTGGTCTTTGGATGATATCTTGGTTCCTTAGCGAGTGCTATGGCGCCAGTGTTGTCACACAATATCTCCAGTGGGTCCAATGCACTTGGAACCACGCCAAGCTTAGTGATGAAGTTTCTGATCCAAACTCCTTCACTTGACGCTTCTGCAGCAGCCATGTATTCCGCTTCTACTGTAGATCCCGCGATCACGCTTTGCTTGCAGCTTCTCCAGCTCACAGCTCCTCCATTCAAAATATAAACGTATCCTGTCTGAGATTTGGAATCATCCTTGTCAGTGTCAAAACTAGCGTCGACGTAACCTTTTACGACAAGCTGTTCATCACCCCCATAGACTAAGAACATTTCTTTAGTCCTATTCAGGTACTTTAGGATGTTCTTCACGGCTGTCCAGTGTTCTACTCCTGGATCACTTTGATATCTGCTCGTCAAACTAAGAGCATTGGACACATCCGGTCTAGTACACAGCATGGCATACATGATGGAACCTATGGCCGAGGCATAAGGCACTTTGCTCATAGCTTCCCTATCATTTACCGTAGCTGGACACTGAGCCTTGCTCAATATCTTACCTGACAACATAGGCACTGAACCTTTCTTTGCCTTATCCATTCTGAACCTTTTCAGAACTTTGTCTAGGTATGTACTCTGGCTTAAAGCTATCAGGCGTCTTTGTCTATCTCTATAGATTTTGATGCCCAATATATAAGCAGCTTCACCTAGGTCTTTCATTGAAAAACACTTGTTCAAATAACTCTTCACATCGTTAAGAATGTTGATGTCATTTCCAATAATCAATATGTCATCCACATACAGTACCAGAAACGTCACCGAGCTCCCACTCACTTTCTTGTAGATACAAGCTTCGTAGCAATTTGGAACAAATCCAAAGCTCTTGATCACTTGATCAAAACGAAGGTTCCAACTCCGAGATGCTTGCTTCAGTCCATAAATGGAACGCTGAAGTTTGCATACTTTATCAGCATCCTTAGGATCGACAAAACCTTCGGGTTGCATCATATACAACTCTTCATCAATGTTGCCATTGAGGAACGCAGTCTTGACATCCATCTGCCATATTTCATAGTCATGAAACGCAGCAATTGCTAATAAAATCCGAATGGACTTAAACATCGCTACGGGAGAGAAAGTCTCATCGTAGTCAACACCTTGAACTTGTCGAAAACCTTTTGCGACAAGCCGTGCTTTATAGACGGTAACATTACCATCCGCGTCCATTTTCTTCTTGAAGATCCATTTGCACTCAACGGCCTTTCGGTCGCTAGGAGGGTCCACCAAAGTCCATACTTGGTTTTCGCTCATGGATCCCAATTCGGATTTCATGGCTTCCAGCCATTTCTCAGAGTCTGGGCTCATCATCGCTTCCTCATAGTTCGTAGGTTCACTGTCTTCTACTAACAAGACAGTCAAGACAGGGTTGCCGTACCACTCAGGAGGGGCACGCGACCTTGTCGACCTGCGACGTTCAGTAGCAGCATCGTCCGAAGCTTCATGATCTTTGTCATTAGCTTCTTCTATTGTTGGTGCAGGCGGCACTGGAACAATTTCAGGTGTTGCGCTACTCTCCAATTCAAGAGAAGGTTCAATAACCTCGTCAAGCTCTACTTTCCTCCCACTCACTTCTTTCGAGAGAAACTCCTTCTCAAGAAAGGAACCGTTATTTGCGACAAACACTTTGCCTTCGGTTCTGTGATAGAAGGTATACCCAATAGTTTCCTTAGGGTATCCTATGAAGACGCATTTCTCCGCTTTGGGTTCGAGCTTGTCCGGCATCAACTTCTTGACGTAAGCTTCGCATCCCCAAACTTTAAGAAACGACAACTTAGGTTTAGCACCAAACCACAGTTCATACGGTGTCATCTCAATGGATTTAGATGGAGCCCTATTTAAAGTGAATGCAGCGGTTTCTAATGCATAACCCCAAAATGATAACGGCAAATCAGTAAGAGACATCATTGATCGGACCATATCTAATAGGGTTCGATTCCGGCGTTCAGACACACCATTGCGCTGTGGTGTTCCGGGTGGCGTGATTTGTGAAACGATTCCACTTGCTTTAAGATGCGTGAGAAAATCATAACTCAAATATTCACCTCCACGATCGGATCGTAGAAACTTAATCTTTCTGTTACGATGGTTCTCCACTTTATTCTGAAATTCCTTGAACTTTTCAAATGTTTCAGATTTATGTTTCATTAAATAGATATACCCATATCTACTTAAGTCATCGGTAAAATTGAGAAAATAGCGATATCCACCGCGCGTCGAAACACTCATCGGTCCGCATACATCGGTATGTATGATTTCCAACAAGTCCGTTGCTCGCTCCATCATACCGGAGAACGGGGTTTTGATCATCTTGCCCATGAGGCATGGTTCGCATGTGTCAAATGATTCAAAATCAAGAGACTCCAAAAGTCCATCAGAATGGAGTTTCTTCATGCGCTTTACACCAATATGACCTAGACGACAGTGCCACAAATAAGTAGTATTATCACTATCTACTTTGCATCTCTTAGCCTCAATGTTATGGATGTGTGTTTCATCCCTTTCGAGATTTAGAAGAAATAAACCATTTACAAGAGGTGCATGACCATAAAAGATGTTACTCATATAAATAGAACAACCATTATTCTCCGATTTAAATGAATAGCCGTCTTGCAATAAACACGATCCAGAAATAATGTTCATGCTCAACGCAGGCACATAATAACACTTATTAAGGTTTAAAACTAATCCTGAAGGTAAAACTAAGGAGAGCATGCCGACGGCCATCACATCAACTCTTGATCCGTTGCCAACGCGCATCGTCACCTCATCCTTCGCAAGCCGCCGTCTATTCCGTAGCTCCTGTTTCGAGTTACAAATATTAGCAACTGAACCGGTATCAAATACCCAGGCACTACAACGAGGGCTAGTAAGGAAAACATCAATAACATGTATATCAAATATACCTTTGATGGTGCCAGCCTTCTTGTCCGCTAAGTACTTCGGACAGTTGCGCTTCCAGTGACCCTTGTCCTTGCAATAGAAGCACTCAGTGTCCGGCTTAGGACCAGACTTGAGCTTCTTCTCAGCAGGAACATTGCGCTTGCCGCCGCCCTTCTTGAAGGGCTTCTTTGCTCCCTTACCTTTCTTAAAGGAGGGCTTGTTGACCATCAACACATGATTATCCTTCTTGATGTCCACCTTCGCAGCCTTCAGCTTTGCGAAGAGCTCGGTGATCGTATCAGTGGAGCCAATCTGATTATGAGTCACTACAAAACTTTTGTAGCTGGGAGGGAGTGATTGCAGAACCCTGTCAATCTTGAGCTCCTCTGGAATCGTGCATTCCAGTTGCTCAAGGCGTTGAGTGTAGCCCGACATCTTTATGGCGTGCTCACTAACGGAACTCCCTTCCTCCATCTTGCAGTTAAAGAACTTCTCGGAGATCTCATATCTCTCAGAACGAGCCTGAGTCTAAAACATGGTTTTCAGCTCCTCGAGAATCTCGAAGGGCCCGGGATAGGTTTCAAAACGATTTTGAAGTTCCGGTTCCATAGCAAACAACATGGTGCTCTTAATCACACCATAATCACCTTTGCGCGACTGATAGACAGCTTTCTCATCAGCCGGCGCAGTTGCAGCAGGGGGGGTCACCTAACGCTTTACCAAGGACATAGTCCTTTTGTCCGCCAGACAGAATGATTCTTAGATTGCGGAACCAATTGGTGAAGTTAGACCCATTGTTTCTAAGCTTTTCCTTCTCAGCAAACACGTTAAAGTTGAAGTTGGACTTGGCCATGTGATCTACAGTATTTGCAAGTACAATTTAGACTATGTTCATGATAAATAGTTCAATTTAATCAAATTACTAGATGAACTCTCACTAAATTCAACATCCCTCAAGTTGTTTAGTGAACACGATCCAAATTCACCACACCTAATCCGATCATCATGAGAAGAGATGTGGTTTCAATGGTGGACAACAAAGTGTCGATCATATCACTCATATGACTCATGCTTAACCTTTCGGTTCTTGTGTTCCGAGGCCATGTCTGTACATGCTAGGCTCGTCAAGCTAGACCCAAGTATTTCTGCGTGTGCAAAACTGGCTTGCACCCGTTGTATGTGAGCGTAGAGTCTATAGCACCCGATCATCACGTGATGCTTGGACACGACAAACTTTCGCAATGGTGCATACTTGGGGAGAACACAGTTTTTATCTTGATCTTTAAGTGAGGAATCATCTTATAATGCTACCGTCGCGATCTAAGCATAATAAGATACATAAAGGGATAAACATCACATGCATATAACTTTATGTGACATGGTATAGCCAATCCTCGCGCAATGATCTCCATCTTGTGCGTTCCGGCATGATCTCCATCACCCCACCATGATTGCCTCCACCACGAATAGCAACTACAACTATTGCTAACTACTTAGCGATAAAGTAAAGCTATTACATGGCGTATAAGAAGTTGACTCGCAGGTCATACACAATTATAAAGACAACCATATGGCTCCTGCCGGTTGTGTACTCATCGACATGCAAGTCGTGAAACATTACAAAACATGATCATCGCATACAATATACACATCACATCTTGGGCCATACCATATCACAGAAAACACTCCCTGCAAAAACAAGTTAGACGCCTCTACTTTGTTGTTGCATGTTTTACGTGGCTTATGGGAGTAGATGCTAAGAACGATTCTTACCTACGGAAAGCCACAACGGTGATATTATGGTTGCCAAACTCCGGTGTTAATCCCATGACAACTATAGTGAGAGAAACTGACATCCACCAGCCGCATGTGTGGAACAAGCCACACGTCAAGTGCGGAGCCGGTCTCGCGAACGACGTCGCGTAAGGTTGGCCTGGACCGCTTCAATCTCACTATCCCACGTCATAAGAAGAACACAAACAAGAGGCTTGCAACAGAAAACATCAACGCCCGCAACAACCATGTTGCGTTCTACTCGTGAAACACATCTACGCATAGATCTAGCTCTGATACCACTGAAGGGTTTCGCGGCATAGTAAATCAAAATTTTCTACGGATGCGAACAGAGGGAAAGCCAAGATCTAATCTAGGAGATGCAATCAACGAGAGAGATTGGATTAGATCTTCATACCCTTGAAGATTCGCATAGCGGAACGTTCGTCGGAACATGGGTGATGTAGTCGTACTCGCTTCTCCTCCTCGCGATCCGATCCGATCTACCACCACAAGTGGCGGTGCCTCCGTGGGATGCACACGTGCAGCACCTCGACGTCTCCTCCTTCCTCGGACGAGCAATTATGGTGGAGAGATAGATTGGATCTACAACACGACGGCGTGGTGTATATGGTGGAGAATTTCTGCAGCAGGGCTTCGCCTACAAACAGTCAGGAGGGAGAGAGGAAAGCTAGCAAGGCGGCTAGGGTTTGGAGGAGAGGTGTAGGGGGTTGGTGCGCCCCCACCCCTCTTTATATAGAGGGGGGGCGCAGCCCTAGCCCCTCCCCCAAGCCCAAAGGATAAGGAGTGGGGGGCATGGACTCTCCCCTCTTCTAGAAACCCTATCTCTAGTTTAAACGATTTAAACTCTCTAGGATCGGCTGGGCCCTATGGGGCCTTGTGCCCCTGGCCCAATGCAGCCAGAACACTCCCTCATAGGCCGATTCCCCCTCCCGGAAGGTGGGGCCACGTTGGTCCCCTTCCGGAAGGTTCTAGAAGCTTCTGGTACAATACCGATTAACCCGGAACAATTCCGAACTCCAAAAACTGCATTGCCTTATATGAATCTTATTCTCTGGACCATTCCGGAACCTCTCGTGATATCCCGGATCCCATCCGAGACTCCGAACAAAAATTCATAAACCAATTATCCAATCTATCCTAGCGTCGAGACACGTTAAGTGTGTGACCCTGCGGGTTCGAGAATATGCAGACATGATCTTCTATCAATAATCAACAGCGGGGTCTGGGCACCCATATTGACTCCCACACATTCATCGATGATCATATCGGATGAACCACGATGCCAGGATTCAATCAATCCCATATATATATTCCCTTCGTCTCGCGATATTTTACTTGCCCGAGATTCGATCGTCGGTACCGTCATACCTAGTTCAATCTCGTTCACAGCAAGTACTTTACTCGTTCCATAATCCGATATCACTTTGTGATTAACTCCTTAACCACATGCTTGCAAGCGGTGTTGATATCGATTACCGAGTGGGCCCGAAGTATATCTCTCCGACTTGGGAGGGACAAATCCCATCTCGATACATACAACCCAACAGATACTTTCCGATCACCTGAGAGACACCTTTATGATCACCCTCTCATAGGATGACATTTGATGACCTCAAAGCTTTCTTCCGGTACCAGGGAGTTGCATTATCTCATGGTCTAAGGAATACAATATTTGACATAGGAAAAGCTTCGCAAAGACGAACACGATGACACGATCTAATTGCTCTGCTTTGTTTGGGTCTATCCATCATATCATTCTCCCAATGATATGATCTCATTATCAATTGACAACTCATGTCTATGGTTAGGAAACCTTAACCATCATTGATCAATGAGCTAGTCCATAGAGGCGTACTAGGGACACGGTGTTGTTCACAAACCACATAAGTATTAAAGTTTCCGCTTAATACAATTCTAGCATGGAATATAAACTTTATCATGAACAAGAATTATAATAATAATATCTTTATTATTGCCTCTAGGGCATAATTCCAACATTGTTATCATCATCTTCTTCTTCACCATCTTCCATCATAACCCCTCTTTCCCCGTGCTTGGTCCAGCAATTATAGTTGGGCATGAAACCTTTCATAATCAGGTGGCCGCGAATGATTTTCGAGGAAGAGTACTCCTTGTTGTTCCGACATTGAACACATGGACAACGTATAAATCCATTCTCTTTGTTTGCCGTAGCCACATCGATAAATTTATCCACGCCTTTGATATACCCGGCTACCCGCCGGTCACCGTACATCCATTCCCGACCGTTCATCTGCATCATATAAGTAAGTTTATCAAAAAACAGGTCATCATAAATAGTGAAATAACCAATTCACACCGACACATGAATTGTATCAATGACCTAGAAAAGATAAGATTGCTAACCTCGATCGAGGGAAATAAAGAGGAGAAAGCTCAAGTGCGTCTCGGACACCTTCTATATTTTTGTTCTATGAGAAATTCAACGGGATTTTTCACTCAAACATTTCAACAAACACCTTCAATGCATGCATGAAAAAAAACTAGCACACACCCTCACACCTTACACCATTCGAAAAAACAGAGTGGAGGCAGAGGGGGCTGGGGCGTTGCATTTATAGAGGGCAAGGGGTCTTTAGTCCCGGTTGAAGCCAGAAACCGGGACTAAAGGTGCGTGCCATGCCACGTGGCTGTGGCCAAACCTTTAGTCCCGGTTGGTGGCTCCAACCGGGACGCATGCCCCCTTACCAACCGGGACCCATGCCCCCTGGCCCCGTGCCCGCTCCAACCGGGACGCGTGCCAGCATTAGTCCCGGTTGGTGGCGCAACCGGGACTAATGCTCCGAGGGGTCGCGAACGGATGGCCCTTTTTCCTCTAGTGCCCTTATCTTTTTTTCGTGTCCAGGAATTCTCGTGGTTGGGTTTCTATCGTACCTTTAGCGTTTTGCCTCCTTCCACTTGTAATGGTTCTTTGACATGCGGTCTTCATGCTATCCGATAAATTTTTCATCTCTTGTATCTTTTCAGTGGACCAAAAATTCACTAATTTTTTTTCTTTGTATCCTCTAGTGTTTTCCGATACGACAAAATCATCTAAATTAGATCTGATGAGAATCTCCATCCCTCCTTTGTTTCCGAACCTCGCTTGTCGCGATCTTCAGTCTAAATTCTGAGAGTTGGTTGCATAATTCTCCTATTCATGTGCAAAGTAATGCTTTGGGTGCACGATGGACTGATCACCATCCGAATACTCTTATCATTCGCTCTTGTGCATCAAATCGGTGGATCAAGCAATTTTACTCCGTCCGTCGAGGTTAGAGGTGGCCTTAACTTTTGAGACCTCTGCCTTCGTCTGTGTTTTGCCGGAGTGTTCTCCCGACGAACGTGAGCAACAGACCTTGTTGGTGGTGTCGACAATTTCAAGATGGAGAAAGAATCCTTGTTAGTGGTGTCGCGAAGATATACATGAAGCTTGGAGGATCAGATCGTCGGCCTTCTTCCCCGTACCATGAGGCGGATCTCGAGGGCGAGATCCATTGTTAGTGGTGTCGAATTGTAGCACCCCGGGTAAAACCACTACTAGAAATTTCTTGTTGTTTTGTTTTGTGCATCATCATAATAGCATGCTCATGTCACCATGTCACATTGCATTTGATCATCATATTAAATCTTGTCTTTTATATTTATCATTCCATTTGGTTCTTACTAAATTGTATTTGGCTTTTGATATATGTTAAATGTCCAAGTTGAATTAAGGGCATATCTTTTACTTCCCCTTCCATCTACTAATTTTGCATATATCTCTTCTTTGATATCATCTATTTTTCCACCATATACATGTATGTGGCCTTTTGTTTGATAGTATTTAAAACCAAGCCACATATATTTGTATGGATCCAAATTGACCTATCTCATTCATATGTGATATGTTTCCACCATCTTAATACATCATGCATGCATGGATGTAATCTTGCATGTCTCATGCAAAAGAAACCCTCCACCTTCCTTTTTCCATGTGGTTCTTTTGGTGTGTATGTAAATTCTTGAGCTTGATCTTTTGAAATGCTTAATTCAAACTGTCCATTATACCTTTGTTGCATGGATCTACCCAAAACCATATCCTTCATGTGTATGTGTGTGCTTGTGCCCAGTGGCGGATCTACAAGGTATGCTGAATATGCACTAGCATACCCTACGCCAAGCCATGCAAGCTTAACCGATTTGGCGGATAAAATGAGCGCTTAGTGTTGAATGTTATTGTACTGTCACGTTGTAACCCCTCTCTCTCCCTAGTCTTTAGGCAGTTCCTTAGTCATAGGATCTCTTTCCTATCTGTGCGGCACTTAAGCCCACGATGTGTGCTCTGTATATGTAATCCCAAAACTGATCAATACAGATAATGTTTAGTCACAATTCAGCTTGGTATCAGAGCCTCCGTGCTCCTCCATGGCTTCTTCTTCCTTCCCTCCGGCCACCATCCCCTCCTCCTCCGGTGCCCCTGCTTCCTCTGTCAACCCTCTCGACTCAGATCCTTCAACACCTCTCCAACAACGCCAACCAATGCCCCGAGCCCCACCAACTCGCCTCGCCGATTCCTCTCTCCACTTCGGCGATCTATCTGATGCCTTGCCGGTCCTGTCGGTTACTTCCCCACAGCCTGGCACCGCCCTTCCCATCCAATTCCCCTCCCACCGCTTCCCTTCCACCCTATTCTCGGCGTGCACATGACCGACTACATCAAGTTTCAGGTGAATTCATCTAGGGAAAACTTCTCCAAATGGCGACAAATCTTCGTCTTCCTTATGACCATGTACAACGTCATGGATCATGTCACCAAAGGGGCTGCGCCCCCCAATCCCGACGACACCTGGAGTGCCGTTGACATCCATCTGAGCCTATGGATCATGGCGACCCTCTCCGATGATCTCCATCGCCTCGTCAAAGGGGCCGACGGTCTCGCCCTCACCACGTGGACCCGGCTGCAGCGCTTCTTCCTCTCCAATAAGGACTCCCGGTACCTCTTCCTCAGCAAGGCCTTCCGCAGCACTCCTCGTGGCGACATGACCGTTGCTGCCTATGCCGGCAAACTCCAATCCATTGCAGACGACCTGGCGGCTCTCGGGTGGCCCGTCGACGATCGTGACCTTGCGCATCAGTTCCTCAACGGGCTGGGTGAGGCGTATCGGCTCCAGTCTAAGATCCTCAAAGGAAATCCGCCCCTGCCGCCGTTCGCGGAGTGCATCTTGCGGATCCAGCTCACCGAGGTCAACGTCAACTCGCATCAGCAGGCCCACGACACCACCGCCTTCCTTGCCCACGGTACTGGCGCCCGTGCCCAGCCCCCAAGCGGCAGCCAGACCGGCGGTGGGCACGCACGCATCCCCGGCGTAAGCCCGAATTACAGGGGCAAGAACCCCATCCCTGGATACAATGGCTATGGACAGGGAGGCGGCGGCGGTCAGCAGCACCAGTCCGGCGGGGGCGGCCGCGGACGTGGTCAAAAGCAGCACCAATTTGGTCAGGGCAGCGGCGGTGCCCCGCAGCAGTTCGGCAGCCGTGACGGCCAGGCTGGCTCCTCCCAGCACCCCTGGTTTGGATACTTTGCACCCATGGGCGCCCCGTTCCCGCCGGCTCGGTCTACCTGGGTGCCTCCCAACGCTGCTAGCATGCTCGGACCACGCCCGGGTGCAGCTTCCTCTGCCTACCCGGTCCTGTACTCCGTCACCACGCCCGCCTCGTCCCAGCAGCTGCCCCAACTGCCGTCTCCGCAGTAGTCCTCTCCGCAGTACCCCACCCCGCCATACTCCTTCAACTATGCAGCGATGATCCATGATGCTGCCAGCAACTCAGGGTACCAGCCACCTCCACCAGAATGGGTCATGGACTCCGGCGCGTCACCAGTAAGACGGGTAACTTGACTACCTCTCATTCCTCTTTCGGTCATTAAATTCTCAGTATATCACTGTTGGTAATGGGTCTAAACTTCCAATTCTAGCGGTAGGATCTGTCAAAATATCTAGCCTCCCATTCACTCTTCAAAATGTTCTAGTCTCTCCACATATTGTCAAAAACCTCATATCTGTTCGTCAATTCACCCGTGATAATCTTGTTTCTATTGATTTTGACCCTTTTGGTTTTTCTGTGAAGGACCTAGCTACCAAGACCCTACTTCTTTGCTCCAATAGTGATGATGGCCTCTACCCATTCTTCGGCGACAAGAACTCCATCCCCATGGCTCTCACCACCACCACCGTCGACTTGTGGCATCGAAGACTTGGGCACCCTAGCAATGCATCTCTCTCTAGTTTTCCCCTAGATTTTCTTTCACCATGTAATAATGCTGTTGAGGCTTCCACGCGTCCCTCACCCATTTGCGAGGCGTGCCAACTTGGGCGCCAACCTCGTCTCCCCTTTCCCACATCATCATCACGCACTTCCGCTGCCTTCCAACTCATTCATTGCGACTTGTGGACCTCACCAATTATTAGTTTTTCAGGCTACAAATACTATCTTGTTGTTTTAGTTGATTTTTCTCATTACTCCTGGACATTTCCTTTGAGAAATAAATTAGATACTTGTGTCACCTTGCAGCGTTTCTTTCAATTTGTCCAAACTCAATTTCATACCACAATATGCTGCTTGCAATGTGATAATGGCGGGGAGTTCTTGACTAATGCATTGCGTGATTTCATTGCTACACATGGTGCCTCCCTCCGTCTTTCCTGCCCGCATACATCTCCCCAAAATGGCAAGGCTGAACGCCTCCTCCGCACTACCAACGACATCATACGTACCCTCCTTGCCCAAGCCAAATTACCCCTCCCTTTTGGGTTGAAGCCTTACACACTGCCACACATCTCCTAAACCGCCGTCCATCTCGTGCCATTAACCTTGACACCCCTCACTACTGTTTGTATGGTGTTCATCCGACCTATGATCACCTTCGCGTCTTTGGGTGTCTCTGTTACCCCAACCTCTACGCCACAACCCCCACAAATTATCCCCTCGATCCGTTCGGTGTGTCCTTCTCGGCTATCCACGGGAGCATAAAGGGTATCGTTGTCTCGATCTCGATTCTCGGCGTGTCATCATGTCTAGGCACGTTATTTTTGATGAGTCAACCTTCCCCTATTTTTCGGTTGCCTCTGATCAGGTCTCCACAGAAGATCCTACTGCCATCCAACCCCCCAGGCATATCCACCTCGGATCCACCGCCCCACCAACCTCGTACCTGCCCGGTCTGTCCATATCAGCCTCGTCGCCCGCGCCCTCCGTCCGTTCTCCCGCGTCGCACGCACCCCAGCCAGGGCACACGATCCCGTCTCTCGCCCCGCACCAACCACACCTTGCCATGCCACCCACCTCGCTTCGGCCTGCCCCTGCCTCGCGCCGCGCCCCACATCTCCCGTCTCCATCGCCTGGCCCACAGCCCTGCCGCGCGCCCTCGCTAACGCCACCCGAACCACCCCTGCCACCAAAATCTGTCACGGTAGAGCCACCCCAGAACACACACGGCATGGTCACACGCGGTAAATCAGGGTATTGTATGCCTAAACAACATTTCTCTCTTCACACGTCTACACATTCCGACATTTCCCCACTCCCCTCCACCTACCGTTCCGCTCTTAAGGACCCTAACTGGCATGCTGCTATGCTCGATGAATTTAATGCTCTAATTCGGAATGACACGTGGTCTTTAGTTGTTCGTCCTGCAGGTGTCAATGTGGTGACCGGGAAGTGGATTTTTCGCCACAAGATGAACCCTGATGGTACCCTTGCTCGCTACAAGGCTCGCTGGGTGGTTCGCGGCTTCACACAGCAACAAGGGGTCGATTATGGAGAGACCTTCAGTCCAGTTGTCAAGCCCGCTACTATTCGCACTGTCCTCAGCATTGCTACCACTCAGTCTTGGCCTATCCACCAAATGGACGTCAAGAATGCCTTTCTTCATGGACACCTTGAGGAGACAGTGTATTGTGAGCAGCCCTCAGGTTTTGTTGACCCTACTCACCCCTCTCATGTGTGCCGCCTGCATAAATATCTTTATGGCCTCAAACAAGCACCGCGCACTTGGTTTCATCGCTTCACCCAGTTCATTACTTCCATTGGGTTCTCTGTCTCCATGTGTGACTCCTCCCTCTTCATCCTCAAACGAGGGGCCTCCACCGCATACCTCCTTTTGTATGTAGATGACATCATTCTCACCGCCCATACCACCCACCTCCTGCATACCATCATTTCCTCACTTAATCATGAATTTTCCATGACTGATCTTGGTGACATTCATCATTTTCTTGGCATCAATGTCCATCGCACACATGAAGGGCTCTTTTTGTCACAGCAACAATACGCCTTGGAGATATTGGACCGAGCAAAGATGCTCAATTGTCACCCCATTTAGACACCTATTGACACTCGCTCCAGAGTTTCAGCCACCGATGGTGTCCCCTTCTCCGATCCGAGCCTCTACAGGAGTCTTGCCGGGGCTCTTCAGTATCTCACTCTCACGAGGCCGGATCTCTCATATGCAGTGCAGCAGGTTTGCTTGTTTATGCATGCTCCTCGGGACTCCCACTATCAACTGATCAAGCGTATCCTGCGTTACATCAAGGGCACATCTCATTATGGACTGAAGATACACAGGTCTTCTTCTCTGGAGCTTCTTGCTTACTCTGATGCGGATTGGGCCGGGTGCCCTGACACTCGCAAGTCTACTTCTGGTTTTTGTGTGTTCATTGGAAACAACTTGGTCTCCTGGTCTTCTCGACGACAACCCACTGTCTCTCGGTCGAGTGCGGAGGCCGAGTATAGAGCGGTTGCAAACTGCATCGCTGACTGTTGTTGGCTCCGCCAACTTCTTCATGAGCTTCATCATCCTCCTACACGTGCCACCGTGGTGTATTGCGACAATGTTTCAGCTATGTACATGTCCTCCAATCCTGTTCAACACCAACGGACCAAACACATTGAGTTGATCTGCATTTTGTCCGTGATCGTGTGGCATTAGGAGAGGTTCGAGTCCTCCATGTTCCAACCAGCTCTCAATTTGCCGATATATTTACAAAAGGCTTGCCGACAACTATCTTTGAGGAATTTCGTTACAGCCTGAACATCGCTCCAAGCGTAGTTCCGACTGCGGGGGGGTGTTGAATGTTATTGTACTGTCACGTTGTAACCCCTCTCTCTCCCTAGTCTTTAGGCAGTTCCTTAGTCATAGGATCTCTTTTCTATCTGTGCGGCACTTAAGCCCACGATGTGTGCTCTGTATATGTAATCCCAAAACTGATCAATACAGATAACGTTGAGTCACAATTCAGCTCTTAGTTAGCTAGCGAGCTGATGCATGCACCAAGCGTGTCGTATTAATCAGAGAATACATCCAAGCCTGCCACCATGCATATCTCGTTCAAGTAAAAAAAACTAAGCTAATGCACGTAAAGCCTGCAGCCAATGCATGCCTCGATTCAGTGCACTGTGTTGATTAGCTTTGGTAGTTACTTAACACCAGCTGATTGATTAGTGCGTTGATTTGGACAATAATCTATCTATATGTTTTGAAAACAAAGAAAACATCTAGCTACTGGCTAAATTTTTTTACATAGTACATTTTTTATTCAATTTCACGAATAATACACGAAACCAAAAAATTGCAAATCTAACGGACCGTCGTCCGTTGAAAAGACGGAGGTGATGGTTCGTCTTTTGAAAAGACAAAGGTGGTGGTTCATCTTTTGAAAAGACGAAGTGGGTTGGTTCGTCAGTTCGTCTTTCGTGTGAATGAACCTGTCCCAGTCATCCCGTTCGTCTTTTGAACAGACGAACCACCCCCTTCGTCTTTTCAAGAGACGAACCACCACCTTCGTCTTTTCAACGGACGACGGTCCGTTTGATTTGCAATTTTTTGATTTCGTGTATTATTTATAAAATTGAATAAAAAAAATGTATTATTTTAAAAAAATAGCGCTACTGTCAGTACAGGACGCGCGTGATATGAGGGTTAAAAGTCGTCGGCGTAGGCTAAAAAACCCTTGACGTATGCTACGTCGACGGCTGCCCTCAACGTAGGCTCCTTGGCAAAGATCTTTCTCAGCGGAGCACACGGAGGCCAAATATTAACCTTTTAATTATAATACAAAATATCTTTTTATCAAATTATTATATCATATTTCATAATTGTTATTTCCTCTTTATATTGAAAAATCCACCTTTGTCAATAGGAAAGCTAAACTTTTGATGCGGCATACCCTTTCCTAAAATCCTAGGTCCGCCACTGCTTGTGCCTACACATACCACCACACATACACTCTAGCCAAAACCTAACTGTGAGCACCATGTGATGTGTGTGAGTGCTCCCTCCCATCTTTCCCTCTCTTGGCAAACCAACACCAACCCACCCCTTCCCTGGTCCCCCTCTCCCCCCTCTTTGGTGATCAAAGTTTGATCAAGAAGGCAAGAGAGAGAAGAGCCCATCCACCCGAGAGCCCCTCCTCCCTCTCTAGCTTTTTGCAAGCCACCGACCACCCCATGTGTTGGCCTCCTTCTCCCTTATCTACCTGCAGAGACCCCCGTCCTAGATCGAGATCCAGTTCTGCCCTCCTTCCTTTCTTCCTCAAGTTCCAACAATGGCCAAAACCCTGACCGAACACCCCCTCTCTCTGCTAGTTGGCATTGTGAGCTGTTCCAGGAGAAGCAAGATGTCGCGAGGCGCTGCTCTGCTTCCTCTTCCTCGTCCAGAACCTGAAGATCCCCAGAGGCCCCGCCGGAGCCGCGGTGACGCCGTGGTAGACGCCATGGTCAGGAGTTCCACGGTTCCCGTCGCCAGCGAGATCGCCTACCCCTCGAACTCGCTCGCCTGCGCCGTTCAGACGCTGGTGAGTCCCTCTTCCTCTTTGACAGCTTCCCCTCCCTCTCGTGCCCTGTGCCGTCGTCATCCTCTCTCGTACACCCTGCGGGCTCCACCGTGAGCGCGACCACCCCTTGCAGCACCTTTCCCTGCCGGCCTCCCCGCGTGCTTCAAGAGGTCGTGGAGCAGCGCCATGTTCCTCTGTGACTCCCCAGTACTTCCCCGCTTCCCAGCTGCCGCCGGGGCATCGTCTCTGACGAGCAGCGCCGCCATGAACGCGTGCAGTTGCAGTTGCTACTGCCTCTGTTAGCGCAAGCTCCCCTCGCGCTTAGACCACCTCTGATCAAACCAGTCCTACCATCCCGTAGCCATTGGGTTCCTCTTTCCAACGCCACCAACCATGCCCCAATCCGACGCCTACAACTCTCGGAGTCATCCAGAGAAGACAGCCTGATCTCTGCGTTATTCTGATTTTTCTGTCAGTCCGAAATCTAACGGAACACTCTCTGTTCTTCATATTTTTCCCTTCGATTCATACCTCCTTTGACGAAACTCAGAACATCAAACTTGTAGGTCATGTTTCTCTCTACATTTTGTGTTTTTGCTTATTTCTCAAATTATCAATGGATTCATCGCCATCGTCTCAGGAAGGTCGGTCCAGCTAACCGATTTCGCACAAACATATTTAGTTCCCTCAGTCTGAAACTGTCCCATCCGAATCTTTTTAAAAAATCCTCCTGAACTTTTATTCTTATTAACCCGGAGTCCCAGGCTCGCCCACGTGGCGCTTCCTCGCTGGGTCGTGCACGCACTGTGGCCCTGCGGTTCCTTGGCCCACCTCTCATCGTCTGTGGGTAAAACTAACATGAGTAACAAAAGTCTCTGATGTTTTCTAAATTCGAAATAGAAATCAGAATTTGATTTTATATAAATTCACTCGTAACTTTCAAAGGATTTAAATTTGAATATTTTCTTAATATGAAATATGCACTAATTTGGTATATGAATCCAATAGTATATTCAAATCTTTTCAAATCTATTTCCATCTAGTCAAACCTTTGACATTTGACCATATTTGAATTATTGCATTTAATATTGTTTTAAATTTATAAATTCAAATAATACAAATAATATATGTTTTTGAATCATAAAAATGTGAAGAATCTGATTATGCTATTTATAATATCATTTGAATAACTTAAATTTTCGAAATAATTTAAATGCTAATAAATGGATTTTCTTATATATTGCATAACTTTAATACCGTAACTCCGAATTCGATAAATAATATGTCCAGATTGATCAGCACGACGAGACCTCTCCAACCATGATATCCAGGTTATCATTTGCATCATGCATTAAGAAAAGTTTTATAATCATTACTGCTTATGCAAGGAAAACATGATATATAAAATTGGAAACTAATTGTTTCTTATTAATAATGCCTCACAAATTCTATATCATCAATGTGCGATGCCCCTAATACCTTTTTAACATAGTTTGCATCATTAAATTGTCATGCCATGCATCATATCATGATCATGCCGATTCTTCTGCATTAGTTGTAATTGCTGCATCGCTTGTTCCTTTTAGTGTTTTGCTTCTTCGCGGATAGGACGATGAGATGTTGTGAGCTTCGACAAGTTCTTCGGATATGAACCTTCAGCAATGTTTTCCAGGCGAGCATTCTCCCCCTTTCTACCTATTTTACATTTCTAGTCTTTATTTCCTCCTGTTGATCTATTGCTATCTGTGTTGCGATGCTCTAGTTTTCGTACCCGTGATATTCCTTGCAGCCTTATATTGCCTTGGACACCTCCTATTACCTGTTGTTTGGTAGATAGTTGGACTTGCGTGTCGTAGTCGCTTGCTCAAGTGTTGTTGCGTGTCGTCAAGTACCATAGTTGTTGGAAGACTGTCATATGCTTTATGTTGGAGATGATCATGGCTTTAATTACAGTTTAACAACTAAAATTGAAAGTAGGTAAATAATGCAGAGGCACAGGTGGACAATAGATGTTATTTGGTTTTTAACCGTCCACTTGTGTCCCGTAGGACCCCGAGTACTTGATACATGTTTTTTGAATATTCGCACTATCCGCATGTGGGACCATGAATCCCCCTAACCAGAGCTTGAGTCATATATTATTTCTTGGGGCCACAAACTAGTTTGGGGCTTTATTACTATCCTGTACTTATGCCATGCTTTACTGCTTTATTTACGATTGCGCGTGGAGCGCCTGTACTGTTTAGGAATTGTGATACGTTTATGCGGTATCGACAAGCCCAGTCACACTTTCGGGTTCCCAGTCGTTTGCAGCCGTCGATACAAACCTCTGGGTCCGTCTCGGAGCCGGCCAACTTCGTCGCGAGTAGCTTAGTGGGGTGGCCCCCTAAAATATTATATGAATCTTGCAATTGCTCTGTCGTGATGCCTCGTTGGGTTTTCATTTGGTTTTTCCCGAGGTTGATCGTGCGTGTGTTGCTATTTGTGCCCCCTTGCAGGGTAAAACTTTCTAAAAGCCGTGTCCGCGGTTATGGACGACTTGGAGCACAGTATCTCGATCATAGACAACTATAACTAAAGTAGTGCTATAAATTTGACTTTATAATGACTATTAATCAGCTTCACTACAACAGAATGGCTAAATAAAAGTACCAACAACCGCTGGGTTTGGGATATCTCATGCTGTTTGTATCTGAATAGTAAGTTTTGCAACTACAATGGAATGGTTGACTAAAACTGCCCACTGCTTATTATATCAGGATGACTCATGCTATCTATATCTGACTAGTAATTGTTGCAACTATAATGGAATGAATGAATAAAACTGCCAACTGTGTGAGTTCCTCGGTTGACTTCCTCGTTTGGTCTCGAGGGGGAAATACCAGGATGGGTATGTTTGGTGGTAGTATCAGGATGGTTTCGAATAGGTCTTTCTTATCCCTATCTGATAGCCGCCAGTTGTATTGAGTCTCTATAGGTTGTTTAGTGCATGCTATGCTACCGCTTCTGTCCACCATACCTATGCAGGTGAGAACCGCCGAATTCTAGTCTCGCCGTGTACTGTCCTCAGTAATGACCGCTCTCTTTTTCCTTTGCCCTTTGCCGGCACTCTTTTTTGTTTAAGAAGGTTTTGAGATCGACGTCGTTAGCAGGGTTACCCTTCCGGCTTGGCCTGGGCAGGGTTATGGACGCCATTGGTTATTCTTCAGGGCTCTTAGCCCAATTTGCATCTTGTCTTTAGTCGGATGTTGTATCATTTCCCAGGTGATTTGGATCTTTGTACTGTAAATCTGTATTCTTGTCTCATGGAGTCGTTATTGTTTATATCTGTTCTGTGGGTTCCATCGTGGACTATTGTGTAATGATATTTCTTCGTTTTCCACCTGCACGCAAGTTCCTGGTGGGCACCTTTGAATCGTTTCTATGCGGGTTTGGTGGGAAGCGCTAAAACTTGCATAGGGCCGATCTGAGGGTCTTACACACCCCCTACTCCCTCACCCAAAACCCTAGCCACCGTCGCCTCCCCTCTCTCCTCCATACACTGCTCCGGCTTATTAGGAGAATCCCAGTAGTAATCTCTTCTCCACCACCACCACCATAGCACCGTGTTGTTGGGATTCCATGGAGATCTACAAACATCTGCTGCCCTGCTGGAACAAGGGAGAGGAAGGTCTTCATCGACTACCATATGTGTGAACGACTGTGAAAGCGCTGCCGGAACGTGGCGCCGGAAGGATTGTCTACGCGATCTTGAGAACGGCAAGTCACCGACTACATTAACCACGAGATTCGAATCTTGTTAAACACTTTGGTTCTATGAGGGTTAGTTCTCTACAAACTGGTTGAACTAATCTCATAGATTAGATCTTGTCTTTTGTGTGTTCCCGCGGTAGAATTTTTTGTTTTCCATGCAGTGAACCCCTACAGTGGTATGAGAGTCGTCTCTATGCTTAGATCTGTTGCACGAGTAGAACATAATGGTTTTGTGGGTGTTGATTCTTTTGTTTTCATTTGATTTGTGTGTACTTTGCATCTTGCAGGATAGTGGGATGAAGCGGACAGGGCTAACCTTATATGTCATCGTACATGAGACTTTCTCCACGCTCAACATGCAACTTGCATTGCACAAGTGGCTTTGCGGGTGTCTGTCTCTCCCACCATAGTGAAGATTCAATTTTTAACGAGCACTTGACAATAATTGTATCACGTTGTGGTTCATGTTTGTAAGTTACAAAGATTCTTATGCGAAAACCCCAGCCACATAAAACATGCAAAGAAAATTAGAGGCGTCTAACTTTTTTTTGCAGCGCTTGTGTTGTGATGTGATATGGCCATGATTGTGATTATGTGTGATGTACGCAATGATCCTTATTGTAAGTTGGAAACTGGCAGGAGCCTTATGGTTGTCTTTAAATTTTGTTTAAGACATGCATGTCTATTCATCAAGTAGTTTTAATAGTTGTTGTTGGTGGAGGACAACCATGAAGCAGCGCCATTGACCTTGACACCACGCCGGTGATGATTGAGATCATGTTTGTGCTTTGGAGATGGAGATCAAAGGCACAAGAAGAAATGCTATATCATATCACATATTATGAATTGCATGTGATGTTAATCCTTTTTATGTATCTTGTATTGCTTAGATCGTGCCATTAGCATTATAAGATGATCCCTCTCACAAAATATCAAGTAATAAAGTGTTCATCCTTAGTAGGCACCATTGCTAAGCTTCGTCGTTTCTAAGCACCACGTGATGATCGGGTGTGATAGATTCTACGTGTGCATACAACGGGTGCAAGCCATATTTGCACATGCGAATACTAAGGTTAACCTTGACAAGCCTAGCATGTACAGACATGGTCCTGGAACAAGGAATACCTAAAGGTAGAGCATGAGTCATATGATTGATATGATGAACATATTGATTGTTTGCCTTTGAAACTACATCATTTCACGTGATGATCAGATTTGGTATAGTGGATTTGGTTCGTGTGATCACTAAAACAATGCGAGGGATGTTTTTTTGAGTGGGAGTTCACCTAGTTAATTTATGAATTAATTTGAACTCAATTTATCATAAACTTAGTCTAAACTATTGCAAATATGCTGTAGATCATGGCGAACCCTACCATCATTTTTAATGCATTCCTAGAGAAATAAAAGCTAAAATACAATGGAAGCAACTTCCTCAAATGGTTCCGTAACATGAGGATTGTCCTCGATGCTGAAAATTTGACCTATGTGCTGGATGCACTGCTAGGTGACCCACCTGCAAATACTGCGTCTCGAGATGAGCGCAATGTGTATGACACAAAGAGTGATGACTACAATATTGTGAAATATGTGATCCTTATGTCAATGGAACCTGAACTCCAAGAACACTTTGAACCTAGCAGCGCTGCTGCCATGGTGGAGGAACTCAAAACCATGTTTGAGAGCCAAATTCGTGCTAAGAGATATATGATCTTTAGTGAGTTCTTTAGTGTTAAGATGAAGGAACACATCTCTGTGAATGATCACGTCATGATGATGCGCTACATTCAACGTCTCAGGGTACTAGGATATGAAATCCTAGTTGATCTTTTGATGGATAGAGTTCTACAATCGCTCACACCTAGTTACAAAGAGTTTGTGCTGAATTACAGGATAAGAGGTGTGATTGGATCGCTCACTTAACTTACTGCCACTTTGGTGGCTGCCGAAGTAGACATGAAGGAAAAGGGTGAGCTCAAGGGTAACTTCGAAGGCAACAACTACGTTGCTGCACTTGAGAAGAAGACCCGAGTTGGCGCTAGTCATGATGCAGAATGCTTTTATTACAAAGAGTGTGGTCACTGGAAGCACAATTGCCTCAAGTACCTCACAGATCTGAAGAACGGCAACATCAAGAAGAAATGTATATTCGATATACATGTTATTGATGTGTATCTTACTAGTAATCATAGAAGTGTCTGTGTATTTGATAATGGTTCGATTGCTCATATTTGTAACTCAAAATAGGTGCTGCAGAATAAACGAAGACTAGCGAGAGACGAGGTGACAATGCGTGGTTGAAATGGCTCCAAGGTTGATGTGATCGTTGTCGGCATGCTCCCTCTTTGTATACCGTCGGTATTAGTTTTATACTTAAATAATTGTTATTTGGTGACTGCATTAAGCATGAACATTATAGCTGGATCTTGTTTATTGCGATACGGTTACTCATTTAAATCCGAGAATAATTGTTGTTTGATTTATATGAGTAATATCTTTTATGGTCATGCGCATATGATAGATGGTCTATTATTATTGAATCTCGATAGTAGTAATACACATGTTCATAATATAGATGCTAAACGAATGAAATTGAATGGTAATTCTACATACATGTGGCACTGTCGTCTTGGTCACATTGGAGTGAAGCATATGAAGAAACTTCATTCCGCTGGACTTCTGGGATCACTTAATTTTGAATCACTTGAAAGATGCGAAGCATGTCTGATGGGAAAATGACTAAGACTCCATTCTCTGGCATAATGGAGCGAGCTATGGACTTATTGGAAATCGTACATACCGATGTGTGTGGCCCAATGAGTGCGGCATGGCGCGGTGGTTATTGTTATGTTCTTACTTTCACGGATGACTTGAGTAGATATGGGTATATCTATTTCATTAAACATAAGTCTGAAACTTTCGAGAAGTTTAAGGAATTTCAAAGTGAAGTGGGGAATCAACGTAACAAGAAGATTAAATTTATGCGAACTGATCGTGGAGGTGAGTATCTAAGTTACAAGTTTGACGATCATTTGAAGAAATGCGGAAAATTTTCACAATTAACACCGTCGAGAACACCACAATGTAATGGTGTGTCCAAACATTGTAATCAAACTCTCTTAGATATGGTTCATTCTATGATGTCTCTTACAAATGTACCTTTATCATTTTGGGGTTATGCATTAGAAATAACCGCATTCACTTTAAATAGGGCACCATCTAAAACCGTTGAAACGACCATATGAACTGTGGTTTGGTAAGAAACCTAAATTGCCGTTCCTTAAAGTTTGGGGTTGCAAAGCTTATGTAAAGAAGTTATAGCCCGACAAGCTTGAACCCAAAGCGGAAAAATGCGTCTTCATAGGATACCCTAAAGAAACAATTGGGTATACCTTCTATCATTGATCTGAAGGCAAAATCTTCATTGCCAAGAATGGATCCTTTATCGAGAAGGAGTTTCTCTCGAAAGAAGTGACTGGAAGGAAAGTAGAACTCGACGAGGTTGTCGAACCTTCTCTCAGATTTGAGAACAACGTAGCACCAGAAGATGTTCCTGTACCACCTACACCAATAAGAGAGGAAGTTAATGATAATGATCATGAAACTTCGAACGGAGTTAATACTGAACCTCGCAGGTCGATGAGGACTCGTACACTCCTGATTGGTATGATCCTGTTATGCATGTCATGTTGGTGGACAATACCGACGACCCTACGACGTATGAGGAAGCAATGATGATCCTCGATTCCAACAAATGGCAAGAAGCCATGAAATCCGAGATTGGATCCATGTAAGAAAACCAAGTATGGACTTTGGTGGACTTACCAGATGGCCGAAAGGCTATCAAGAACAAGTGGATTTTCAAGAAAAAACTGATGCTGATGGTAATGTAACCCTCTATAAAGCTCGAATTGTCGCGAAAGGTTTCCGACAGATTCAAGGAGTTTACTACGATGAGAATTTATCCCCTTTAGAGAAGCTAAAGTCTGTGAGGATTTTGTTGGCAATTGTTGTATATTACGATTATGAGATATGGCAGATGGATGTCAAAACAGTGTTCCTCAATGGTGACATTGAAGAAGAGTTGTATGTGGTACAACCCAAAGGTTTTGTCGATCCTAAAGATGCTAACAAGGTATGCAAACTTCAACGGTCCATTTATGGATTGAAGCAAGCATCGCGAAGCTGAAATCAATGTTTTGATAAGGTGATCAAAAGATTTGGATTTATACAAACTTATGGAGAAGCTTGTATTTACAAGAAAGTGAGCGGGAGCTCTGTAGCATTCCTAGTACTATATGTAGATAACATATTGTTGATTGGGAATGATATAGAACTTCTTAAAAGTGTCAAAGAATATTTGAATAATAATTTTTCAATGAAGGATCTAACGACGCTTTCACAAAATCCATATATTTTAGGCATCAAGATTTATAGAGATGGATCAAGATGCGTAATAGCGCTTTCACATAGTACATATTTGGAAAAAGTTCTAAAGAGGTTTGGAATGGAAGAAAGTAAGAAAGGGTTCTTGCCCATGTTATCCAATACGACCTTGAGTAAAACTCAAAATCCAGCTACGGCAGAAGATAGAGAGGAGATGAACAAAACTCCCTATGCCTTAGCCATAGGCTCTATCATGTATGCCATGTTGTGTACAAGAGCGAATATTGTGTATGTTGTTAGTTTAACTAGCAGATATAAAAGTGATCCAGGAGTAGTGAAGGGAATATTCCCTGATAGGCAATAATAAAGTTGTTATTATGTATATTCCAAGTTTATGATAAATGTTTATTTTGCATGCTATAATTGTATTAATACGTAAATGTTAATACATGTGTGTTTAATTAACAAAAAGAAAGTTCCTAGTTATGCCTCTCTTATAAACTAGCTCGTTGATTAACAAGATGACCAAAGGTGTAACATCCCAAAACTATTGATCATGATCATCAAACTCTAATCACTAAAATTAGGGTTAACAAAAACTTTGATTAAATAAAAACCAAATGAATGCATGTGTGTATGTGATGATTTGATGAATGCATGAATGGACTTGTGTGATTAACCTAAATAGCAAGGAATGGTTTAAGGATGAAAATAACATCATCTAAAACATTTCCAAGTAGAAAAAAATCAAGAGAAAATCAAAAACAAATCAAATAAGGAAAATGGTCATTTTTGCCAATCTTGCTCACTAGGTCACTTTGAGTGTTTCTAGTCCAAGATTTAAAATAGAAAATTTTCCAATTCTTTTCACCCCTTGCAAGACCAAGTAAAATTGAATCAAAGGCCACCTTTCAAACTTACAGAAACAGTTAGCAACCCCATTCAAATGATAATTCAAAATTGAATCTTTAACATATGTGAAGATCACACATTTTCAAAACCCAACCAAACCAGTGCCCCCTGACTATACTGATATTGATGCAAGCTTATACTGATATTGATGCAAGCTTATACTGATATTGATGCAAGCTGATACTATACCTATGCAAGCCAATACTTGCTTGTTACCATGCCTACTATATGCCTTAAGCATATGTGGTCATACCCACTTGATAAACCAATCCTAGTTTTACTTGCAAGCTTCTTACTTTATTTCTTTATCAAAGCTCTTCCTTAGAGTTTACTTAAGAGTTTGGTAGATACTAGAAAGATATGTGAAGGTTGCATAAAGACCATAAAATTTGGCCTAAGTGAGAAACCTTGATATCATCCTAAGATATAAGGTGTACTTAGTTGAAACTCCCCTAGTTTACCACCCCTCATTAGTACTCACTCCCACTGGTAGATGCTAGTGCTAAGCATAAAACTTTATCAACTTTAGATGGGAATACTTGGTGGAAAAATGGTTATGAAAACCATGGAATGATGGATCATTCTATTGAAATGTTTTGGACATGTGTTTCCGAACACCTGATGATTTTGGTGATGAAAATGTTGAGGCATGAGCCTTAGCCCTTTATAGAACTGATGGTTGTCTGGATGCGATACCATTACAATTTTATGGTACAACCACAATACCCGAATATTGGGTAGGGCTTGACTGGAAACTTATATACCTTAGTATTAGCTCCCTCACGGCCAAGGTCTAAGCTGAGGCTACCTTGTGAAGATTGTCCACCTGTGCAGTACCCAAGATGACAGTTGGTCATGGTTAGGAGGCCAAACTCACAGGAGAGGTGCTTATACTAGGGCGTGTAATTGAAAGGTTAGGATTGATTATCCGCATACTGAGTATGGTGAATTCAGGATTTGTTCCTGACGAATGTATCAAATGTTGTGGTGAAAGTGTACAATCTCTACAGAGTGTCAAACTATTCGAATAGCCGTGTCCGCGGTTATGGACAGTTGGAGTGGCCATACTGTTCCCCCGTCAGACTTTTCAAAATGACTTGTGAAATGATTTGAAACTTTGACTTGACCACAACAGAGTTGTGATATGAAATACAAGTTACCACTTAGGAGTTATAAAATTGTGACTAGCTTTGGAACCTAGTAGAGTTGTGATATGAAATACAAGTTACCACTTAGGAGTTATAAAATTGTGACTAGCTTTGCAAAACAACCCTAGAGCCTAGTGTCCTATTATCCAAAAACCCCTTTTACCTGTTAGTTTTAGTTTTCGAGTACTTAAAGAGTACTCATGGCTTTGTCCCTGGCTATACCCATGGCCAGACTATGAAGAGGAGTACCTGGAAGATGGACCCCAGGAAGGTTACGACAACTAGGATCATCTCCCATCGTCAGCATTGCCTGTGACCCCGAAGATGGAGCTTCGCCTACGCTACCGTTATTATTACGTATTCCGCTGCTTGATGTTGTATTAAAAACTGGATCATGAGATCCCTATTTGTGTAAGAACTTATGTATCATGTGTAATGGATGATGTACTATGGTATCCAATTCTGTTATGTCTCGCAAAAATGGTAATCCTGGGATTGCGATGTATGGCATAACAGGCATCTAGGATTGAAAAATCCGGGTGTTGACAAGTTGGTATCAGAGCCATCCTGACCATAGGAGACCCTAGTTAGACTGGACGTTTGAACCAAAAACTTAGTTTCAAAACCAAAGAAAACAAATATTTACAAAAACTTATTCTCATTCTTATCCCTTTGATTCTTTCATGAAAATTCATATTCCTCAAAAACTCTTGCAAAATACATAAAATTTTGACACACTTGATCACTCTACTAACTTACTCATTGTAACATCCTCAAAATCATGTTTCAAACTCATGCATATCATCCATGCATCCATAATCATTTAGGGTTTCATTTTCAGAAAACCATTTCAAAATAGGAGCATATGAGCTCATTATTTTATGTGATCAGCATTTGAAACAAATGCTACTCTCTAATGAGAGATTGTTGTTCATGAAACCAAGCTTTGTTGTCTTATTTCTCTCAGGTTGTTTTGCTTAGATTGCTAAGGTTTAAACCAAAATTTCAAAGCAAATACAATTTGAAAACCAATATTAAACAAGTGCTATGTCACTGTTTATTTTATTTTTTTCCAAATGACCAAGCCAATTCAAAGTGACCACTTGATTTTATGCCCAGAAGTGTGAATGTTACACTCTACAAAAATCCAGAAATGATTTGAATTCAAATAGCTTTTGAATTCATTTGAAAATCATTCCAGAAAATCAAAACAGAAAAAGAAAAAGAGAAAGGAAATAGAAAAGGGCCGGCGCCAGCAATTGAGCCCAGCAGCAGACGCGGCCCATTTAGCCCACCCGGGTTCCCTCTCTCTCTCTTTCACTCGCAGACGCACCCACGGAGTCGCTGACGCCAGGACCCCACCCCCCTCTCTGTTTTATTCGCTGACAAGTGGACCCGTGACCACGTCGTCGTCTTCGTCAATCACGCGCGCCTGCGACGCTCACTCCGCCGTTAGTCGCCGCAGTCACTGCCGCGTTGATTCCCATTGATTCCGCGAGTAACTCCACGCCCAGCTCCGGCTACATAAACCTCTCCCCCTCGCGGCCATTTCCCCTCACTTAGCACCACCTCTCCGCCACCAGGCTGCCCGCAATCAACCTCACACCACCGCAGACAGAGCTCACTCCGGCGATCGATTCCGGTGAGCCCCGTGCGCCCCTTCCCCTCTAGTTCATACGAGCCGCTTCGCAACTTCTTTGCGCACCTCCTGAACCCACTGATTTGTCCTGTACTGCCCCAGGTCGTCGGTTCCGTTCGACACCGCAAGCACCCGACGACAACCTCGACTCCGGCGACCAAATTCCGTAAGCCCTTCGCGCCCCTTCGCCTCTGATTCACACGAAGTTGTTCGCCACTGTCTTGTGCGTCATATGGTGCCGTTTGATTGTGCTAGGGAGACCAGGAGCATCGCCAACGTCGCCGTCCACTCGAACCCGATGCCGCCCGCAACTCCGACGAGCTCCCGCAGCCCACTCCGTGCGCCCCTTGCCAAGCCGCCGCCAAGTTGAGCTTCTCCTCGTTGCTGCGAACCTGGTGAGCATCCTCCCACCTCTCCGGGCGACCTGTAGCACCGCGCCGCCGTAGGCAGAGCTCGCCGCCTCCAGTAGCCGCCACTAGCGCCGCTCAGTTTTGGTCGGTTGATTTGTAGCCGTCAGATCTAGATCCAGCGCGTAGGATTAGTTCACTTATCGAACCGTTAAGTTTAGATCTGAGCCGTGCGTGTTAGTTAGATCCAACGGTAGCCGAACATGATCCGGTGTGAAGTGGTACGCACCAATCAGAAACAGAAGTGTGGCTAGGTTTAGATTTAAAACTGGATTTTGAATCTGATTTATGTTCAAATTTGTTTTGGTTGTAACTTTTGATTCCCACGTTAGATTTTGACAAATTTTATACCGTTGGAATCAAGAGAGCAAGCTCTTTATAAATATGCAATGTGTTTAATGTTTAGTTTCTATTAAAAAGGTTTTATTTGCAGAAACTTTTGTAGGACTAATTTGAGTATATGAAAAGTTTAGGAAATGATTTAGGGTTTAAACAAATGTTGTTTGGCAAGTTTTCAACTTGGTTATGAATCAGTACTGTTTACTTGCTTTGTGGAGTTTTAAAAATCATCACATATCATTCTTGCATGCATGCATATATTTTTGATTGTATATGTTTTGTGTGTAATTTGTTGCTACCATTCTTTGTGTAGATTTTGGTGCTAGTGATTGTGATTGTGAGGAGTGCTACTCTCCCAACTACCAAGGCAAGTGGTACTTCATGAATATTATCATTCCTATGTTTTCTACTAAGCATTAGAAATATTTTTTAGACTTGCATGCTATATTTTGCTTATACGCTAAGTTGGGAAATCCTAGTAGTTGTAGAATTGCTAGAATATTTCTAAGTTAAGGTACTATCTATGCCATGCTTAGCCTAGCTAGTAGCAACCAAGGGTTGGTGAAATATATACATGCTATGATGAAAATATTTCTAAGTCTTTGGACTTGTGTTTTACCTAATAAAACAACTAAGTTAATGAAACACCTGGGTGGAATGGAAGGTTTGGTTTATGTTGATTGGTTACACAAGGCCCATTTCTATGGTTTACCTTGGGTATCTCACTTGTGGTAAGCCACCCAGGAACAAAGAGATTTTAGAGGCCAAGTGTTAAGAAGCTTCTAGTGCAGCCACTTGGCAATATGGGCTCTGCCTGGATCACATAGGTTTCTAGAACTTAGCCATTTGGACAGATGGTGGTAGTGGGATGATAGGTTGGAACGCGTCCATTTGGTCTAAGGGAAGGCTTCTGAAAGGTCCTGTCTTGGTGAAACCAAGTCTGGTGGGGAAAGTGCACAACCTCTGCAGATGGAAAAATCTAAGTACTTAGCCAAGTCCATGGCAATGGACAACTTGAGCATCAAGACATGGAAGCTATCAAGAATCTCCACATCCCAATTTCTAAGTAAAAACTTGTGGGTGAAAAAGGGTGAAGGACCTTAATGTCTATTGGTGGTTCCTTGGGAAAAGTTTTGTCAAAGAAAAACTTAGTGATTTCAACTAATAGGAAAAACCTATTTTGAGCAAAGCAAGCCAAGCTACACTTAGCCAAATTGCATATAGTATCTAGTCCACTTAAAATTTTACTAAGGTATCACTTGCAAATACTATTCCAAAGTATTGACCCACTGTGGCTGTAACTTGTGATGTTGCAGGTTACTCTGATGAGGATTAGGTGTCATGAGTCTACACTCAACATGTTTGCCTGTGGCACATGAAGATGAAGACTTTTATTTATTTACTTATTCAAACTCTTGTATTAGGCCGGTGGCCTTGGAGTTGTAAAGACTATATTTATCTCTGGAATGGCTGTAATAAATGACTTTTGTATCTGTGTACTTCATCTTAAACTGTGGATGCTTGCAATGATCCAGGGACTATCATTGCAATCACAGGGATCCTTTTCCTTTATAAAGGAGGGATCTTACAGATGGTATCAGAGCACCGTGTTGCCTGTAGGATTATGACCCTAGGATTGGAAACCACTAAGGAAAAATTTTCAACTTCTACACTTGTCTAATCTTCTCGTAAACTTTTCTAATCTTCTTTCTCATCTCTATTTGTAGATGAACTCCATCAACGAGGCCGTAAGGAAGGGACCACTCATGACAATGACTTTGGAGTGTGAGACAGAATTCCCCAAGGCTCTCAAGGACCTCATGGTTGCATTAGAGATACAAGGTGTAGCTGTGTATAAGGGTTTTCCTGTGGTGGATGAAGGAGTGGAATACTGGTGGGTGCAACTTCACTTGTATAAAAACAAGGAAGACAACCATCAGGAAAAAGGATTCTGCATGTTCACCAATTCAGTGGTGCACACTACATTCTTTGAATCAGCAAGGGATGCAGCTTGGAAGACCATCAAAGAACTTGGTGATAGAGTCAAGTGCAGAATGCTTAACCTCCAAAATGATCTAAAGAAAGAGAAGGAACATACCCAAGAGTTGGAAGCTACCAACCAAACCTTAAGAGGAGACATTATAGACTTAGTGATGGAGTCATGTGAGCAAGATAGGCTGATTGCTTCTAGAAACATTGTGTTAGCCAACAGATCTAGTGAGATAGGATTGTAAACGTACTTCGTTAGTTGGACCACCACTTATCACCTTATTTTCCAAATGTTGCTTTAAAATAAGATTGAACCTTGGTTGTTGTAATGGTTTCATGTATGCATGACTTGTGTGTTTTGCTTTCCAAGGATATGTATGTGATGTTTTGCCTTATGTTGTAACTTGAATTGTGTTGTTCTAACTTTTCTATCTTATAAATAGATGCCTACTGTTACCATTAGCATTGTTGAGGAGTTCCAGATTACCCGCTTTGGTCCTCGTATCGTTGAGCTTACTACTTTGCTCAATCATGACTCCATCATGGTGCTTCCCCTCACCAAGTTTGAGAGGAAAGACCTCTGGGGCTTCAAGGTCAACCAGCCCGGACGCCAGACAGAGCCTACCACCGAAGCCATCGTCTTCAAGCTCATGCATGATGACAAGGAGAGAGGCCTTGAGGTAGTTATGCAGGATCTGATAGGACGTCTGCTAGGGAGACACTCCCGACAGGTTAGAGGTACTCACTTCCACATCTTCGGTAGACGTGATGAGGATGGAGAGTCCATCGACTTCGAGGACGATTCGAGGGACACAGCAGAGCCGATTCGTCTATACCTCCAGGACTTAGAGTCTCTCATTAGGCACGTGGACACTGACAGGACCAACGTCATGCTCAACAATGACGAGCTCCAGGTGAAGCTTCGTGAGAAGGACAAGCTCTTCGCGGAGCAAGATGAGATCGTCAAGTAGATGGAGGCGAAGTTCGAGAGCCCGGACAGGAAGTTCAAAAGTCAGGAGAAGCGAGTCCAGGATAGGAACAAGAAGATCCGGGACATGACTGAAGAACTGCAGACCAAGGACTTCGAGCTCGAGCAGCAGCAGACGGTGATTGAGAGGCTTCGTTCCCAGAAGAGGGCTCTCAAAGCCAAGATAGAGACCTTGACCACTAGTGTCGAGGAATACAAGACCGCGATGGAGAACGCAGGTCTTACCTTCGTCGAGGAGGAGGTTGATGCCGAGGAGTAGATTTGACTACTCATTTATCTTTTATTATCATACTTGTTGCTTCAGAACTTGTTATTGACCATCCGACATGTGGATGGCTTGTTATTTGTGTGTGTTTTACTTTGCGAACTTGTTATCTTGTTGTTGAACCTTTATCCTTTTGTTGCATGCTTTGTGATTGATTATGTGTTGTATTGTGCATGAAAACATATATGGGTATCTCATTCTTATCTCTATTGAAGAAACCACATATGCCTCCTCGTCGTGCAAACCCCAACAACAACAATAACAACAACAACATCACTCCAGAAATGCAGCAAATGATGACCGCTCAGACTCAGCTAATGCAGATGATGACGATGTTCATCCAGAACCAAAACAACAACAATAACAACAACAATAACAACAACAACAACAACCCACCGGGTTTTGACATGCTTACCAGGTTCTTGAGATTGAGGCCAGCAAAGTTCTCAGGAACAACTGATCCCATGGTGGCCAATGATTGGCTACGCTCGGTGAACAAGGACTTGGTAACCGTGGGCTGTACTGATGCAGAAAAGGTCAGATTTGCAACACACTTATTGGAAGGACCAGCCGCCACTTGGTGGGATAACTTCCAGATCACCACTCCCATAGATGATGTGACATGGGCTATCTTTGAGGATGGTTTTCGTACTGCTCATATCTCATCTGGAGTGATGAGTCTGAAAAAGAAGGAGTTCCATAACCTGAAGCAGCGCCACTGCAGCGTGGCTGAATATATTGAGGAGTTCAACAATCTGGCGCGATATGCACCGGATGAAGTTGACACTGATGCTAAGAGGAAGGAAAAGTTCCTCGAAGGGTTAAATGATGAACTGAATCTGCAGTTGGCTGTGGCCTATGTTCCCACTTATCAGTCTCTCTGTGACAAGGCTGCTATTTTGGAGAACAAAATAAAACAAGTTGAAAGCAGAAAGAGAAAGCACTCAGACAAGCATAGCTCGGGATCGTCACACAAACGTTCCCATTATGATGACAGTGGAAGCTCAGGATCCCACAAGCATGGGAAATTCAACAAGCAACACAACCACAACCGTCATGACAACAAGCATCACCGTAGTCATGACAATGACAAGTACAAGAACCACAAGGGTGGATACAAGAGCCACCATAGTGGTAATGGAAGTGGAAGTGGAAGTGGAAGCCAGCCTGTCAAGAAAGACATAAGTCAGGTTGAATGCTTCAAGTGCAATAAGATGGGGCATTATGCAAATGAATGCCCGGAAAAGAAAGTTGAAGGACCCAACAAGCCCAACCCTTTTCAGAAGGGACAAGTGAACCACATCAATGTGGAGGAAATCTATGAGGAGCCTAATGCTGTTGCTGGTAAGTTCAAACTCAATTCTGTTCCAGCATTTGTTCTCTTTGATACTGGTGCATCTCATTCATTCATATCAAGAGCATTTGTTGAAAGAAACGAACTGCCGGTAGAAACTATTGGGTGTCCTATAAAAGTAAGTTCTCCTGGTGGAGAAATGATAGTGAATTCAGGATGTCATGATCTAGTCATAGAGTTTGGGAGGTATAAGTTT
Source organism: Avena sativa (assembly GCA_916181665.1). Lineage (NCBI taxonomy): Eukaryota > Viridiplantae > Streptophyta > Magnoliopsida > Poales > Poaceae > Avena > Avena sativa. The sequence continues at coordinate 14,106,284 of OV702280.1, read as the reverse complement.
CCCATTAACTTGATAATTCTAAACTCCCAAGGATTGGATGCCATTTTGGGAATGGACTGGATGACTAAGTACAAAGGAGTGATAGATTGTGCCAACCATACTGTCACACTCACAACTCCAGAAAATAAAAGGATCAGATTCAAGACCAACTTTGAATCAAATGGGAGTAAGCTAAATTCTCTTAAGGGGGTTAGCATAGACAGTGTGCCAATTGTGAGTGAATATCCGGATGTGTTTCCGGAAGAACTGCCAGGAATGCCACCAGATAGAGATGTGGAGTTTCTTATAGATTTGGTACCAGGATCTGGACCAATAGCAAAGAGACCTTATAAAATGTCAGTTGATGAACTGAAAGAACTCAAGAAACAACTTGGAGAACAGTTGCAGAAAGGATTTATTCAACCAAGTTCTTCATCTTGGGGAGCCCCAGTTTTGTTCGTGGAGAAGAAATATAGAAGTCAAAGGTTATGCATAGATTACCGTTCACTCAACGAAGTAACTATCAAGAACAAATACCCTTTGCCTAGAATCAATGACTTGTTTGATCAGCTAGAAGGAGCTTGTGTATTCTCAAAGATTGATCTCCAGTCAGGCTATTTTCAACTCAAGATAAGGGAACAAGACATACCTAAGACAGCGTTCACCACAAGGTATGGATTGTATGAGTATACCGTAATGCCTTTTGGTTTGACCAATGCTCCAGCATACTTCATGAATATGATGAACAAGGTGTTCATGGAATTCCTTGACAAGTTTGTTGTCGTTTTCATCGACGACATCTTAGTCTACTCCAAGAGCAAAGAAGAGCATGAAGGACATTTGCGTTTGATACTTGAGAAGTTAAGAGAACATAAACTTTATGCCAAATTCAGCAAGTGTGAATTCTGGTTGAATGAAGTTGGATTTCTAGGACATGTTATGACAAAGGATGGTGTAGCAGTTGATCCTGCTAAAGTTTCAGCTGTAACTGAATGGGAATCTCCCAAGTCCGTGAAAGAAGTTCGTAGTTTCCTTGGCTTAGCAGGTTACTATAGAAGGTTCATTGAAAATTCCTCAAAGGTAGCGAAGCCCATGACTGAATTGCTAAAGAAAGACAAGAAGTTTGCTTGGTCTAAAGGTTGTGAACTCAGCTTTCAGGAATTGAAGAAGAGACTTGTGACAGCACCAGTCTTATGTCTGCCAGATTTGGAAAAATATTTCCAAGTATATTGTGATGCATCTCATCAGGGTTTGGGTGCAGTACTTATGCAAGAAGGAAAAGTTGTGGCGTATGCCTCGAGACAACTCAAAACTCATGAAGTGAACTATCCTACTCATGATTTAGAGTTAGCCTCTGTTGTCCATGCACTCAAAACATGGAGACACTATCTTTTGGGAAAGCGTTGTGAAGTGTTCACAGATCACAAAAGTTTGAAGTATATCTTCACCCAGAAGGAAATTAATATGAGACAAAGAAGATGGTTAGAACTTATCAAGGACTATGACTTAAGTTTGCAGTACCACCCCGGTAAAGCAAATGTTGTAGCAGATGCTCTAAGTCGTAAGGTTTTTGTGAATGGCCTTACCAAAGGAGAATTGCCAGATGATTTATGTGCCCAATTCAGAAAACTCATATTGGAGATTGTGCCTAAAGGACATCTCATGTCTTTGGATGTTCAACCCACTTTGTTGGACAAGATCAAAGAAGCCCAAAAGATTGATAAGGAAATCGAAGAGATTAAAGAAAAGATTGGCAAGGGAAAAGACAAAGGATTCCATGAAGACGAACAGGGTACTTTATGGCATGGGAAACGTATCTGTGTTCCACAAGATCCGGAGCTTCGGAAACTGATTTTGCAAGAAGCACACAACTCACCGTATTCCATTCATCCGAGTAACACCAAAATGTACATGGACATGAAAGAAAGATTTTGGTGGAATAATCTCAAGAAGGACATCGCCAAACATATTGCTTTGTGTGATGTGTGTAGTAGAGTGAAAGCGGAACATCAGAAACCAGCAGGTTTGCTTCAACCACTACCCATTCCTGATTGGAAGTGGGACAAGATTGGTATGGATTTCATTACCGGATTACCAAGGACCTGGTCAGGATACGATTCTATTTGGGTAGTAGTGGATCGCCTAACTAAAGTGGCTCATTTCATACCCGTGAAGACAACATATACAAGTGCTAAGTTGGCAAAAATCTATATGAGTAGAATTGTATGTCTACATGGAGTGCCCAAGAGTATAGTGTCTGATAGGGGAACTCAATTCACTTCCCATTTTTGGAGACAGTTACATGAGTCATTAGGAACGAGGTTGGAATTCAGTACCGCTTTTCATCCTCAAACTGATGGACAAACAGAAAGGACTAATCAGATTCTTGAAGACATGTTGAGGGCATGTGCCCTAGACTATGGAGCCAGTTGGGTTGAAAGTCTTCCTTACGCAGAATTTTCTTATAACAACAGCTATCAAGCCAGTATTGAGATGGCACCATTTGAGTTTCTCTACGGAAGAAAGTGTACCACCCCATTGTTATGGAATGGTGTGGGAGAAAGAAGTTTATTCGGACCAGATCTTATCAAAGAAGCCGAAGAGAAGGTCAAGTTGGTTAAGGACAGGTTGAAGATAGCACAGTCCCGACAGAAAAGCTACGCAGATCCTAAGCGTAGAGAAGTCACCTACGAAGTTGGTGATAGAGCTTATCTTAGAGTGTCACCACTTCGTGGAGTGAAGAGGTTCGGAGTCAAAGGAAAATTGGCACCAAGATATGTTGGCCCATTCAAGATTCTGAGTCGTAAAGGAGAAGTTGCCTATGAAATTGAGCTGCCAGAATCTCTGTCAGCTGTCCATAATGTGTTTCATGTGAGTCAACTCAAGAAATGTCATCCAGAAATGGAAGAAACTTCTTTGAAGGATACTGTACCTTTGGAGGAGGTTCAGTTGGAGAGTGATCTTACCTATGAAGAGAAGTCTATCAAGATTCTCGATACTGCGGAAAGAGTCACACGGACTAAGACTATCAAGTTTTGCAAAGTTCAGTGGAACCATCATTCCGAAGAGGAAGCAACATGGGAAAGAGAAGATGATCTTCGGAAAGACCACCCTCACCTATTTGCTAGCCAATCCGAATCTCGAGGGCGAGATTCACCTTAAGGGGGTTAGATTTGTAACATCCTCCAAATCATGTTTCAAACTCATGCATATCATCCATGCATCCATAATCATTTAGGGTTTCATTTTCAGAAAACCATTTCAAAACAGGAGCATATGAGCTCATTATTTTATGTGATCAACATTTGAAACAAATGCTACTCTCTAATGAGAGATTGTTGTTCATGAAACCAAGATTTGTTGTCTTATTGCTCTCAGGTTGTTTTTCTTAGATTGCTAAGGTTTAAACCAAAATTTCAAAGCAAATACAATTTGAAAACCAATTTGAAAACCAATATTAAACAAGTGCTATGTCACTGTTTATTTTTTTTTCCAAATGACCAAGCCAATTCAAAGTGACCACTTGATTTTATGCCCAGAAGTGTGAATGTTACACTCTACAAAAATCCAGAAAATATTTGAATTCAAATAGCTTTTGAATTCATTTGAAAATCATTCCAGAAAATCAAAACAGAAAAAGAAAAGGAGAAAGGAAATAGAAAAGGGACGGCGCCAGCAATTGAGCCCAGCAGCAGACGCAGCCCATTTAGCCCACCCGGGTTCCCTCTCTCTCTCTTTCACTCGCAGACGCACCCACGGAGTCGCTGACGCCAGGACCCCACCCCCCTCTCTGTTTTATTCGCTGACAAGTGAACCCGTGACCACGTCGTCGTCTTCGTCAATCACGCGCGCCTGCGACGCTCACTCTGCCGTTAGTCGCTGCAGTCACTGCCGCGTTGATTCCCATTGATTCCGCGAGTAACTCCACGCCCAGCTCCGGCTACATAAACCTCTCCCCCCTCGCGGCCATTTCCCCTCACTTAGCACCACCTCTACGCCACCAGGCTGCCCGCAATCAACCTCACACCGCCGCAGACAGAGCTCACTCCGGCGATCGATTCCGGTGAGCCCCGTGCGCCCCTTCCCCTCTGGTTCATACGAGCCGCTTCGCAACTTCTTTGCGCACCTCCTGACCCCACTGGTTTGTCCTGTACTGCCCCAGGTCGTCGGTTCCGTTCGACACCGCAAGCACCCGACGACAACCTCGACTCCGGCGACCAAATTCCGTAAGCCCTTCGCGCCCCTTCGCCTCTGATTCACACGAAGTTGTTCGCCACTGTCTTGTGCGTCATCTGGTGCCGTTTGTTTGTGCTAGGGAGACCAGGAGCGTCGCCAACGTCGCCGTCCACTCGAACCCGACGCCGCCCGCAACTCCGACGAGCTCCCGCATCCCACTCCGTGCGCCCCTTGCCAAGCCGCCGCCAAGTTGAGCTTCTCCTCGTAGCTGCGAACCTGGTGAGCATCCACCCACCTCTCCGGGCGACCTGTAGCGCCGCGCCGCCGTAGGCAGAGCTCGCCGCCGCCAGTAGCCGCCGCTAGCGCCGCTCAGTTTTGGTCGGTTGATTCGTAGCCGTTAGATCTAGATCCAGCGCGTAGGATTAGTTCACTTATCGAACCGTTAAGTTTAGATCTGAGCCGTGCATGTTAGTTAGATCCAATGGTAGCCGAACATGATCCGGTACGAAGCGGTACGCACCAATCAGAAACAGACGCGTGGCTAGGGTTAGATTTAAAACTGGATTTTGAATCTGATTTATGTTCAAATTTGTTTTGGTTGTAACTTTTGATTCCCACGTTAGATTTTGACAAATTTTATACCGTTGAAATCAGGAGAGCAAGCTCTTTCTAAATATGCAATGTGTTTAATGTTTAGATTCTGTTAAAAAGGTTTTATTTGCAGAAACTTGTGTAGGACTAATTTGAGTATATGAAAAGTTTAGGAAATGATTTAGGGTTTAAACAAATGTTGTTTGGCAAGTTTTCAACTTGTTTATGAATCAGTACTGTTTACTTGCTTTGTGGAGTTTTAAAAATCATCACATATCATTCTTGCATGCATGCATATATTTTTGATTGTATATGTTTTGTGTGTCATTTGTTGCTACCATTCTTTGTGTAGATTTTGGTGCTAGTGATTGTGATTGTGAGGAGTGATACTCTCCCAAATACCAAGGCAAGTGGTACTTCATGAATATTATCATTCCTATGTTTTCTACTAAGCATTAGAAATATTTTGTTAGACTTGCATGCTATATTTTGCTTATATGCTAAGTTGGGAAATCCTAGTAGTTGTAGAATTGCTAGAATATTTCTAAGTTAAGGTACTATCTATGCCATGCTTAGCCTAGCTAGTAGCAACCAAGGGTTGGTGAAATATATACATGCTATGATGAAAATATTTCTAAGTCTTTGGACTTGTGTTTTACCTAATAAAACAACTAAGTTAATGAAACACCTGGGTGGAATGGAAGGTTTGGTTTATGTTGAGTGGTTACACAAGGCCCATTTCTATGGTTTACCTTGTGTATCTCACTTGTGGTAAGCCACCCAGGAACAAAGAGATTTTAGAGGCCAAGTGTTAAGAAGCTTCTAGTGCAGCCACTTGGCAATATGGGCTCTGCCTGGATCACATAGGTTTCTAGAACTTAGCCATTTGGACAGATGGTGGTAGTGGGATGATAGGTTGGAACGCGTCCATTTGGTCTAAGGGAAGGCTTTTGAAAGGTCCTGTCTTGGTGAAACCAAGTCTGGTGGGGAAAGTGCACAACCTCTGCAGATGGAAAAATTTAAGTACTTAGCCAAGTCCATGGCAATGGACAACTTGAGCATCAAGACATGGAAGCTATCAAGAATCTCCTCATCCCAATTTCTAAGTAAAAACTTGTGGGTGAACAAGGGTGAATGACCTCAATGTCTTTTGGTGGTTCCTTGGGAAAAGTTTTGTCAAAGAAAAACTTAGTGATTTCAACTAATAGGAAAAACCTGTTTTGAGCAAAGCAAGCCAAGCTACACTTAGCCAAATTGCATATAGTATCTAGTCCACTTAAAATTTTACTAACGTATCACTTGCCAATACTATTCCAAAGTATTGACCCACTGTGGCTGTAACTTGTGATGTTGCAGGTTACTCTGATGAGGATTAGGTGTCATGAGTCTACACTCAACATGTTTGCCTGTGGCACATGAAGATGAAGACTTTTATTTATTTACTTATTCAAACTCTTGTATTAGGCATGTGGCCTTGGAGTTGTAACGACTATGTTTATCTCTGGAATGGATGTAATAAATGACCTTTGTATCTATGTACTTCATCTTAAATTGTGGATGCTAGCAATGATCCAGGGACTAGCATTGCAATCACAGGGATCCTTTTCCTTTATAAAGTAGGGATCTTACACTCATCCTCTATTCTTATAGATGGACGTGAAGTACAGCAAGTTTTTTCAGTTGGGTAATGGAGGAGACTTGATCTTTGAGAGGGATTTGGACCGGCTTTCGGAACTTCTGGAGCGTCCACACCCCGAGTTCTTCAGAGCTCAGATCAATGATCAAGGAGGAGAAGATCTGCAGTGGCTAATTGATGCAAGTCTCCGAGGAAAGATTGAACCTCCCACTGCGGAGGGAATTCAGTTTACCTTAAGGGAAAACAACTGGCTCGATGGACTTGCCAGGGCCATGCAGGAAGCTCTTTCCCGTCTGTGTGGGCAGAGCATCAATCAGATCAAGGGTACTCGCTTTGAGTTTTTCCCAAGGCGTGATGCTAATGGACAACCACTGGAAGCCCCATACCACCCTGAGTTGAAGACTCAATTGGACATCCTTAGCTTCATGATGTACGATCGTCAGCAGGAGTTGGACAACTGCCGTGACTACTGCAACCTCAAGTCTGCCATCATCAAGACAAAGGAGCAGACCATCTCCATGCTAGCAAAGGATCGCAAGTCTCGCCGCCGTCAGCTCGACAAGAAGGAGCGCATCATTGCCTGTCTTCGCCACCGCATCTCATCTCTGGAGGAGACCATCCACGAGAGATACATGTAGTTGGAGGAAAGGGAGAATGCCGGAGAGGATCTTCGTGGAGACCCCTACTCCTATCTCAGCGATGACGATGATTTCTGGAGGATCAGGCCATGGACTTCTTCACCGATGAGGACGATTTCGCCTTCATCGGTGATGATGAAGATGACGAAGCCACAGATTCCGAGGAATAGTAGCACTTGAGCACCAACGTAATGAGTAGTATTCGGTCCCACTGTATCGTAATTCTCAGAATGGTTCTTAAAACCATATGTTTTTCTTTGTTGTGGTGTGTGTTGTATCGGGTGCTATGAATGAATGAATGAATGAATGAATGAATGAATGAATGAATGAATGAAAAAGCAAGTTTCTAGAAAATCTGAGTCAAACTTTAAAAACTTTTCAAAAACCCAAAACTTTAGAAACTACCCTCTTTTCTCATGATCTACCTCAATCTTCATATGCCACGTGGAGGAAGTGGTTCATCCTCGGACCCGATGTTGCAGATTCTGAAAATGTTGACATCTGACTGCGAAGCTGAAAGAGCCGAACGTCAAGCCAACCTGGCCACCCTTCAGCAGATAGCCCAGCTAGCCCATAAAAACCAAGGCCATGGAAATCAGGACCACCATGGATCTAAGCTCAAGAATTTCCAGAATACCAACCCACCTATTTTCACTAAGTCAGAAGAGCCCCTAGACGCCGATGATTGGCTGCAAACCATGGAAAATAACCTAGAAGTAGCCGGAGTGGAAGGCAATGAGAAAGTTCTGTTTGCCACCCACTATCTAGCCGGAGATGCCCGAGCATGGTGGAACAGTTTTCGCGCAATGACCGGAGGCCAGATGATGACCTGGGAGGAATTCAAGGTCAAATTTAGCAAAACCCATGTGCCACCGGGTTTGATCAAGAGAATGAGAGACGAGTTCAGAGAGCTAAAGCAAGGAATGATGACTGTAGTGGAATACGGTGACAAATTTTTGTCATTAGCTAGGTATGCCCCGGATGAAATAGACACTGAAGCCAAGAAGAAAGAAAGATTCCTGAATGGTCTGCATGATGAGATGCAGACGGTATTAGTCAATATTCCCTTTGCAGATATTGAAGCCCTTGTCGACTCTGCTATCCAAATGGAAGGAAAGATCAACCAAGCCAATGAGAACCGCAAGCGTCGTGTGATGCATCAGCCAGGAACCCATCAGACCCCAAAGTATCGCCCTAACCCATCTCCAGGATTTTCCCCAAGAACTAACAGACCCCCGATGACCCGTCCCACCTATCCCAACCGTGGAAACCCTAGACCCGGAGGAAACCACAACAACCCCGGCAACGCTAGCAATTTCAATCGTGCCCCTCCCAAGTTTAACAACAACAATGCTACCGCCAACACCAACACTGCCCCAAGGACTGGAAGCAATGTTGTGCCTGTAGCAGCCAGGGACAAGTCGCAAGTGACCTGTTATGACTGTGGAAATAAAGGCCACTATTCCAACGAGTGCCCCAACAAGAAGAATGCTACAGCTCCGAATACCAATGTCCCAGCTCAGCAGCAGCGTCGTGTTCAGCCAGGAAGAAGATTTTCCCCAGGGAATTCAATCAACCGCAATGGCCATCTTTTTCTCATGCATGCTGAAGAAGCTCAGGAAGCGCCAGATGTCGTGCTGGGTATGTTTTCTGCTAATTCAGTACTTGCAAGAGTGTTGTTTGATTCTGGTGCATCGCATTCATTTGTCACCGAAGAATTTGCATGCACTAGTAAAATTCAACCAACCAAACTGAAGCATGTCATGATTGTTCAAATTCTCGGATCAACCACCAAGGCTAGGCAAATTTTCAAAGCTGTCCCTATCCGAATCCATGGCATAGATTTTTATGCAAATCTGATAGTACTCGGAACTAAAGGTTTGGAAGTAGTACTAGGAATGGATTGGATGTCCAAACATAAAGGATTAATTGGCTGTGCCAAGAAAGCCATAACTATGACCAGTACTGCCGGAATATCAGTCGAGCATATATCTGAAACCTTACCTCGCCAATTCAAATGCAACAAGAGTATAGCCCAACCTACCATTGACCAAGTCCGGATAGTCTGTGAATACCCCGATGTATTTCCAGATGTTTTGCCTGGTATGCCCCCAGATCAGGATATCGAGTTTATCATCGAACTAATCTCCGGAACCGGACCTATAGCCAGAGACCCTATAGTATGAACCCGTCGGAGCGAGCAGAATTGAAGAAGCAACTGGATTCCATGCTAGAAATTGGATTGATTCAACCAAGTGCGTCACCATGGAGATCACCTGTCTTATTTGTGGACAAGAAGGATGGAGGTAACCGTTTGTGTACGGATTATCGGAAGTTGAATGATGTCACCATCAAGAACAAGTACCCATTGCCCAAGATAGAAGATTTGTTTGATCAGTTGACCGGTGCCAAAGTGTTTTCTAAGATTGATCTTAGAACTGGCTATCATCAACTCAAAATTCATGCAGAGGATATTCCAAAGACTGCCTTTACCACCAGATATGGATTGTACGAGTATACGGTCATGTCTTTTGGATTAACCAATGCCCCCGCTTATTTCATGAATCTCATGAATAAGATTTTTATGGACTTCCTGGATAAGTTTGTCGTTGTTTTCATCGATGACATTCTGATTTATTCCAAATTAGAAGAAGAACATGAGCTACAACTAAGGACCATTCTTGGAACCCTTAGAGAGCATCAGTTGTATGCAAAGTTTAGCAAATGTGAATTCTGGTTACAGGAGGTAGGATTCCTCGGTCACATTGTATCAGCCGGAGGAATTGCCGTTGACCCCGCCAAAGTGAAAGATGTAGAAGACTGGCAAGCCCCAACCACTCAAACCCAAGTTCGTGCAGTTCTCGGATTGGCGGGATATTACTGCAAATTCGTAGAAGGATTCTCGAGTATCGCCAGACCCATGACCCAATTGCTGAAGAAGGAAAAGAAGTTTGAATGGACCGACAAATGTGAAGCGAGTTTTCAAGAACTCAAGAGGAGATTGATTTCAGCCCCAATCTTGATCATGCCAGATATCACGAAGCCCTTCGATGTGTATTGTGACGCATCCAAGATTGGTCTCGGATGTGTGTTAATGCAAGAAGGCAAAGTTATATCTTATCTATCTCGACAACTGAAGCAACACGAGCAAAACTACCCAACCCATGACCTCGAACTAGCAGCCGTAGTTCTAGCCCTGAAGACATGGAGACATTACCTGATGGGAAACCGTTGTGAAATTTATTCGGATCACAAGAGCCTAAAGTATATATTCACTCAGAAGGAGCTGAATATGAGGCAGAGAAGATGGATTGAGCTAATCAAGGATTACGACCTAGACATTCACTATCACCCTGGTAAAGCCAACGTAGTAGCCGATGCCCTTAGCAGATTGCCGTGCCGCTTGAACTCCATGATTTTGAAGGAGCAACCAAGTCTGCACAAAGAGCTAAAAGATTTTCGGATGGAACTAGTAAGTGAAGGATTTCTGGCTAGCATAGAACGCCATCCCACTTTGATCAGTCAGATTAAAGAGGCGCAGAAGGGAAATGCTAGTATTGACGGAATCAAGCGTCGTATCGGTACAGGCAAAGTACCTGGATTCACCGAGGACGAAGAAGGAGTTTTGTGGTACAAAGGACGCCTTTGTGTACCATCAGATTCTGAGTTGAAAGAAGTTATTTTGAAGGAGGCTCATGATACTCTTTATTCTATCCATCCCGGAGGAACTAAGATGTATCAAGACTTGAAAGAGCAATTTTGGTGGCATAAGATGAAGAGAGAAATCGGAAGCTATATCGTCAAGTGTGATATTTGTCAGCGAGTCAAGGCCGGACACCAAAGACCCGCTGGATTGTTGCAACCATTGCAGATTCCGGAATGGAAATGGGATTCTGTAGGAATGGACTTTATCACTGGACTACCTACTTCTAGTAGGAGAAATGACTCCATCTGGGTCATAGTGGACAGATTGTCCAAAGTTGCCCATTTCTTGCCCGTCAAAACCACTTATCAGAGTTCGAAGCTAGCGGAGTTGTACATCGCTCGAATCGTTAGTTTGCACGGAGTCCACAAGAACATTGTATCGGATCGAGGAACTCAGTTTACCTCGAGATTCTGGAAGAAAGTCCAAGAAGGTTTAGGAACCCGCTTAGATTTCAGTACCGCGTATCACCCTCAGACCGATGGACAAATTGAGCGAGTAAACCAAATACTCGAAGATATGCTGAGAGCATGTGTGTTAGAATATGGATCCAAGTGGGAAGACTGTCTGCCGTTTGCAGAATTTTCGTACAACAACAGTTATCAAGCCAGTTTGCAAATGGCCCCATTTGAATTCATGTACGGAAGGAAGTGTCACACCCCTTTGAACTGGTCGGAAGTAGGAGAGAGTCAGATTTTTGGACCCGACATCCTACGATAAGCAGAAGAGAAGGTTCACAAGATTCGTGAGCACCTCAAGACCGCCCAATCCAGACAGAAGAGTTACGCCGACAAGAGACGTAGAGACCTCGGCTTCAACATAGGAGATTTTTTTATCTGAAAGTGTCGCCATTGAAGGGAATGCAGCGTTTCCAACTCAAAGGAAAGTTAGCCCCCAGATATATCGGACCTTTCAAGATTCTGAACCGTCGAAGAGAAGTATCGTATCAATTGGAACTACCCGAAGAGATGTCAGCCGTGCACAATGTGTTCCATATCTCGTTACTTCGCAAGTGTCTCGAAGTCCCCGAGAAGACCGAAGTGTTCAAGAATATCGATCATCGTACCATAGAGATCAACGATGACCTGACCTATCCTGAAGTACCCATCCGTATTTTGGAAGAAGCTTTTCGAACTACCCAAACCCGAAGCATCAAGTTTCTCAAGATTCAGTGGAGCTACCACACAGAAGAGGAAGCCACCTGGGAACGCGAAGATCACATCAGGACGGAGTTTCCAGATCTCTTCAAATCCTAGGTAATCTTTTCGTCCTTTTTCAAATCTCGGGACGAGATTTTGTTAAGGAGGAAGGTTTGTAACATCCCAAAAATACTAAACTTGGATCATCAATTTCTAATCATCAAAATTAGGGTTAACAAAAACTTTGTTAAATAAAATTATGAATGCATGCATATGAGTATGCATTAAACTTGAAATTCTTTTGAACCACCTTGTTTGTGTGTTTCCTTGCTTGTAAAATGTTTCTTAGGTGAAATAAACATCATCTAAAACATTTCCCACACTTTTCCTAAAGACAAGTAAATCAAAACAAATAAAATAAAGGAATGGTCATTTTGACCAATTTAACTCCCATACCTACTTTGGCTGCCTCAAACTTTCAGAACCTAATGGAAACTTTTATGGATCTTTGCACCCCTTGAATGTACTCATAAAAAAGTATCAAGGCCCACTTTGTGATCATCCAGAAACTTTCAAATACATAGTTTAAATGGCATTTCAAAGTTGAATCTTTATCATATGGGAAGATCCCACTTTTTCAAAAACCACTCAAACAAGCTCAACTTTCGAAACCCAAGCATCTGCAGACTCACCAGCACTAATCTAGCAAACCCACCAAAAATATTTTCAAAATTCAAAACTTGATTTCATGTGGCCATTTCATCAAACAGGTTACAGACACAAATCATACAAAATCTAAACACTATTTGGAGCAGTGATTTGAGCCTAACTTGTTCCCTCTCTAACTCACAACCAGCTCAGTAGATCATCTAGCAAGATTAACTAACCACTAGCACCACTGTGAGCTTGGCATTACCATCAATGGTGAACAGCCGAAGCCAAACTTGTCACCCCCATGTCGACAGCACGCTAGGAGGAGAAGCAAGCCTAGCCAGCATGTCTGGGAGGCAGCCCACCGTCCACCGCCACTCACTGTCCCAGCCGCGAGCGTTGCCAAGCCCTGGACCACACACACGAACCATGCCAACCTCGCCAGCGACCATGTCGAGCGTGCGCCAGAGCGCCACCCTCGACCGAAGCCCACAGACCGCGCGCCGCCCTCGCCGCGTGCATACAAAATCCCCACCGACCCAGGAGACCGCCAGACATCCTCGTTCGCCGCCCCGTGCCGCACAGCCATCGCTCGCCGTCGAAGACGCCGCCTCTGCCGCGCAGAGCGTCGCATGTTCCAGACCAAGCCACACCGCCTCACGCCTCGAAACCATGTCGTTGAGCATCGCTAGGGAACATCGCACCATCCCCTACCGTCTCCCATGCCAATAGCCGCCTGTAACATCGCCCCCGACGAGCTCACCGTGCACCCCGTCGGTCCCCTCGCTCGACTATAAATAGAGGCCACCCCCAGTCGATTTCTTCACACCACCTCACTCCCCTCTTCTCACTGATCGTACCACACCGTTCCCGGAGCAAGGCGCGCACCACCTCGCCGGAATTTCACCGGAGCCCGCCGCGTCTGGAGAAGAAGGGCGCCATCGATTTCAGCCACCCCAGGAGCTGCCGCGACCACCCCTGAATTCGTCGTCGTCGACTTTGTCGTTCGCCCGCCTCGCCGACCCTCGCCTGCACCCCGGTGAGCCCCCAGCACCCCTCACTGGCCGTGCTAGGTTTCTTTCTCGCCGGCGTTGCCTCGCGTCGACGATGACTCCCAGCCGTTGGATTAGAATCAGATCGAACGACCCACGTTGCCCCCTACCGCTTCGCCCCTCCCTGTCTCACTGACGAGTGGGGACACCCACTTAAGCAGCCCGCGGGAGCACTACGCTTAGCAGGCCGGCCCGTTAACTTTTCCTGTGCAGCCCAGTTATTCAAATTAAACCTTTTCTATTTTATTTCAAACTCACTTCTGTACCCAACTTCAAAATTCAATCCAGATCGATTCAGTACACCAAATTGAATGAAACAAATTTTGTTGGAAAGGTCTGTGAATGCTGAATCCAAGCCCGTTGGATTCAAGTCATTTGGATTTATAGATCACCCATGGTAAAAATAACAAGGCAGAAGCTTTTCTGCATTCAAACATTTTTCAAATTTAAACCATAATAGCTTTTGAGTTGATTCCAACTCTCAAAAATCAAATTTAACCATACCTTTCAGAATATATAAAAATATATAGGTTTACTTGCAGAAATAATGTTCAAGTAATAAAAGAATGCCCCATAGGCATTTCTAGTCACTCTTATTAATTAAAATAAAAGGGTAAAACCTTATTAAATTGTGACACCACTTTAAATCATATTCCCATGGACTAAAATATGTGGTGATGACATGTGTCAACATGATCCCATGTTTGGTTTGGAGAATATTAAATCTTAAGTAGTTTTTCAATGAGTAGAAATTACTTTTCTAAAATTTCAAAGGAATTAAACCAAGTCTTAACCTTGTAATGTTAAAGATGATGTTAGATCATCTATAGGACCCTTGTGTGTGATGATTGCAAGTAGCTAAGTGTTGTTTGGTGATTGTGTACCTCGTATTTATTCATAGACGCTGGTACCTACCTAGGATACGAGGAGGAAGGAGGATACTACGAGGAAGAAGCCGAGGAGAACTTCAACCACTGCTCTGCACAAGGCAATCTTATACTGATATTGATGCAAGCTTATACTGATATTGATTTAAGCTGATACTATACCTATGCAAGCCAATAGTTGCTTGTTACCATGCCTACTATATGCCTTATGCATATGTGGTCATACCCACTTGATAAACCAATCCTAGTTTTACTTGCTAGCTTCTTACTTTATTTCTTTATCAAAGCTCTTCCTTAGAGTTTACTTAAGAGTTTGGTAGATACTAGAAAGATCTGTGAAGGTTGCATAAAGAGCATAAAATTTGGCCTAAGTGAGAAACATTGATATCATCCTAAGATATAAGGTGTACTTAGTTGAAACTCCCCTAGTTTACCACCCCTCATTAGTACTCACCCCCACTGGTAGATGCTAGTGCTAAGCATAAAACTTGATCAACTTTAGATGGGAATACTTGGTGGAAAAATGGTTATGAAAACCTTGGAATGATGGATCATTCTATTGAAATGTTTTGGACATGTGTTTCCGAACACCTGATGATTTTGGTGATGAAAATGTTGAGGCATGAGCCTTAGCCCTTTATAAAAGTGATGGTTGTCTGGATGCGATACCATTCCAATTTTATCATACAACCACAATAGCCGAATATTGGGTAGGGCTTGACTGGAAACTTATATACCTTAGTATTAGCTCCCTCACGGCCAAGGTCTGAGCTGAGGCTACCTTGTGAAGATTGTCCACCTATGCAGTACCCAAGATTACAGTTGGTCATGGGTGGGAGGCCAAACTCACAGGAGAGGTGCTTATACTAGGGCGTGTAATTGAAAGGTTAGGATTGATTATCCGCATACTGAGTATGGTGAATTCAGGATTTGTTCCTGACGGATGTATCGAATGTTGTGGTGAAAGTGTACAATCTCTGCAGAGTGTCAAACTATTCGAATAGCCGCGTCCGCGGTTATGGACAGTTGGAGTGGCCATACTTTTCCCCCGTCAGACTTTTCAAAATGACTTGTGAAATGATTTGAAACTTTGACTTGACCACAACAGAGTTGTAATATGAAATACAAGTTCCCACTTAGGAGTTATGAAATTGTGACTAGCTTTGGAACCTTGGATTTTTGCAAAACAACCCTAGCGCCTAGTGTCCTATTATCCAAAAACCCCTTTTACCTGTTAGTTTTAGTTTGCGAGTACTTAAAGAGTACTCATGGCTTTGTCCCTGGCTATTCCCATGGCCATACTATGAAGAGGAGTACCTGGAAGATGGACCCCAGGAAGGTTGCGACAACTAGGATCATCTCCCATCGTCAGCATTTCCTGTGACCCCGAAGATGCAGCTTCGCCTACGCTACCGTTATTATTACGTATTCCGCTGCTTGATGTTGTATTAAGAACTGGATCATGAGATCCCTATTTGTGTAAGAACTTATATATCGTGTGAAATGGATGATGTACTATGGTATCCAATTATGTTATGTCTCGTAATCCTGGGATTGCGATGTATGGCATAACAGGCATCTAGGATTGAAAAATCTGGGTGTTGACACCTCCTCTCAAAGAACGCCTCCTCGTGAAGGATCTCTCTCCCCCTTTAGAATTTACCCATGGTCTCGGATCAGCGAGATATATGTTCCCGGTGGCTTTTTCTGGATGGATTTGTTGCTTCTGCTGCTTCACTGGAGCGAGGGCGTGGAGGTTGTCGGGGTACTCGGACGTGTGTGCGATCATAGTTGCATTGCTGCTTTGTGGTGCTATACTTGATGGTGCTGGACCGGCTGGACCAGATGGACTTCATTAATATCTTGAGATCGGCAACCGTTAGACTATATCATCCACAAGTACAAGCTCGTTAACGCTATTCGGTCTTCGACCGTATGTATTCTATGGATGTATATCCACCCGTTTCTTGTATCTAGTAGATATATCTTGGTACATAGTTGTTCCCATCATAGGAAAAAAATTATATGCTACGAACCCTACAGTGGTATCTGAGCCGGATCTATGCGTAGATGCGTTGCACGGGTAGTACACATATGTATATGTGGGCGATGGTGATCATGTTATTACTTCTTACTTGTACTTTGGATATTGGTGGAATAGTGGGATGAAGCGGCCCGGACAAACTTTACATGTCCTCGCACATGAGACCTGTTCCATGCTTGGCATGCAACTAGTTTTGCATAAGTGGCTAGTGGGTGTCTGTCTCTCCTACTATAGTCAATATCTAATTTGCAACAAGTTGTCAATAATTTTTTTATCCTCATTGTGTTTCATGTTCGTAGGTAAGAGCAGTTCTATCTTCGAAAGCCCTAAGCCACGTAAAACTTGTAATGGATAAATTAGAAGCGTCTAGTTTATATTGTTGTTGGGCTAGTGTTATGATATGCTGATGTTGTAAGTAAAAGTATAAGTCGATACTCTTACAACACACATAATGTGTAAGTTCCATAGACCTTGGCCTTACACATAAAGGAATGATGAAGATCATACCACGATGCACATGATGAAGATCAAGTGCAAGAACCATATCATTTCACTTTTTCACATGTAATGTTTGTTGCATCTTATATTGCTAGTTTGGCATTTTATTAGCATAATAAGATGATCCCTCATTTAGATATCAAGATAAAAATGTGTTCTTCCTTAAGTATGCACCGACAAATGTTTCGCCGCTTCAAGACATCACGTGATGATCGGGTGTACTTGAATCCACGAGCATATCTCGTGTGTAAGACAGTTTTACACACGCGAATACTAAGGTTCTTACTTGGCGAGCCTAGCATGTGCAGACATGGCCTCGGAACACGGACCGAAAGGTTAAGCATGAGTCATATGTTTTGATATGATGAACATATGGATGCTCGCCTTTGAAGCTACACCGACTCACGTGATGATCGGACTTGGTGTAGTGGATTTGGTTCATGTAATCATCAAAAAGACACGAGGGATGTCGTTTTTGAGTGGGAGTTCATTTCTAATTTGGATTAGTAGAACTCAATTTATCATAAATTAAATCACAGTGAATTTGCATAATTTGTTGTAGCCATTGGCATTCGTTCACCACCTTATGCTTAGTTGTAATTGAGATAATAGAACTACAGAATTCTAGATATTTACTTTACGAACTGGTATCGTATTGTGTTGAGTGTCGATCTAAAGTTTAAAGTCCTATTGAAAACTTTCGACAAACTCTATTTACTCCGTGAAGTTCAATAATTGGTATTAAATCGAGAGTAACAATTCCAGTGTTAGTATCTAAAGTATCATGTTTGCCTCCATCATTCTTGATTTAAATATCGAGATTATATATTTAGGAGCTGAAAGAATTGTTTCAGAAACCAACATGTGTGGCAGATATAACGATATCTGAAACAATGTTTTGGTTGCAATATGATAGAGTATAATATATGTTCTCATATTGGATGAGAATTTGCAAAAGTTGGAGATGCTAGACATCCTAATCATCCAAAAGGGTTTTGGAAAGTAATGTTATACTCACGATTCGCCTTTATAATTTACATTGGCTTGATCATGAAAGTCGTCATGATAAGAATAAATAGAAGATGTATGTAAAGTGTTTACTACACTAAAAGATTACTAAAGAATGGATTTTGAAAGAATGCTATTCATTTGATGATGGTGATCTACTTCAAAGTGCAAGTCCAAAGGTATTATTATTCGAATATAAACGCTTTGGACTATGTGTCATGTATATGGCGCCACCGTTGATGTTGAAAGATTCTTTTAAAAAGGAAAAGGAAATGCTGAAAGAGAATCTATAAAATATATTTGGCAGAATAAAAAAGACTGCAAATATCCGGTTTAGGTATATAGAAGATATACATGTCACGGTTGTATTCTTTGCTTGTTAAACAATGTGGTTCTTAGGTATTGAATACCGAATTGGTTGGTATGAAATTTCATACAGAACGACGGAATTCATGAACCACAATGGCCTAAGTAACTAGAAAGAGAATATGTGATGATGTTCATCAAAAACAAAAAAATGTTGTTTGTATTTCTCATTGACATCAAAGCTTGCCTTCAAGATTTGTTTTAATAATAGTTATTTAAATCAGGTATTATGAGAACAAAGATTGTTCAAATAATTACCGTACTCCATATAAGATGGATGATTTAGAAATCTAGTTGGAGAAATCACATCCATAAAACTAATGCTAAAATATCGCAAGACAAATGATTGGAAGATCACTTACGAAGTGACATCGCCGTTTAAATTATATTGGAAAGAAAACATGAAGAAACTCCATTTTCATGGATTTTTGGAGTCTTTGATTTGATCAGATGACGCTTTTGAGACTTTCCTCGGGATAATTAAAACTTCGTTCAAAGGCCAAAGAAGAACGATCAACTAAAATATTGGAATTTATAGATATCGATGTTTGTAGTCCATTATGTCCAGTCGTAAGCGATGGATTTCAACTTCATATGCTTTCTCCGGAAATTTGAGTGAATATTCACTTAATGAGAAAGAAGTATGAAATATTTGAAAACGTTCAAAGACTTTCAAGATGAAGTGGAAAATCATTGTAACAAGAAAATAAATGGTTTATGATTTTATCATAAGGGAGTTATTTGAGTTGCAAGTTTAGCAAAACACCTAGATTTACATCTCCTAAAACACCGTAGGAATATGGAGTGTTTGAGATTTGTAATGAAACCTTGTTTGACATGGTTGGATCAAAGGTGTTACTTATAAAACTGCCATTATGTTTTAAAATATTAAAGCTTTAGATACTACCGCTTTTACACTGAAAAGATCTCCATCTTGATCCGTTGAAATGACACCATGTAAGTTATGGTTTGGGGTAAAACCCAAGTTGTCCTTTCTTAAATTTTGGTATGCTAAGCATAAGTAAGATGTTTACAACCAAAGCCGGATGAGCATGTCTTTGTAGGTTATTTAGAATAACCATTGGGTATTCCTCCATAACACCAAGGACAAAAGGGTTTTTCGCTTGAAACATGAAGTTTCTTGAAAAAGAAATTTTTCGCAAAAGTTAATTGAGAGGACAATAGGACTTTGATAAGGTTAACGAACCTTAGCTATATGTGCTGAGTTATGCAGCACCGGAAAATGTTCCGGAGACAGTCAGAATGCTCATGGCTCACGTGCCTCAAAGGTTATGGTCGCGGAGGCCTAAGTTCCTATTGAACCAAGTAGGTCAGATAAACAATAAAATGTTAAGATTTGAGAGTAAATCATTGTTTTTTGAAAATTATGACCTGACTACATGCAAAGAAGCGATGATGGGCCCTGACTCCGTCAAATGGCTTGAAACCATAAAATCCGTGATAGTTCCATACACGAGAAATCAAGTTTTTTGAACTTGAAAGACCCTCCAGAAAGGTGTAAACCCCTATCGGTCGTATTTGGATCTATAAAGAATCAGACATGGATGTTTCACATCTATGAAATAGTCGACATGTCGATAAAGTTTTTATGACATTGTTCAAGGAGTTGACTATGACAAGATTTGATCTTTCATAGCGATATTTAGTCTGGACGGATTAATGTAGCAACCACTACATATAATTTTGGTAGATGGTAGATGAATAAACAAAACAAAGTTCTTCTAATAGAATGGTTACCTAGGACATGTGCATAACACGATCCAAAGGGTTTTGTTAATTCAAAGGATGCTAAAAGGGGCATGCAAACTTCAATGGTTTAAGTAAGTATCGCGGAGTTGGAATCTTCACCATGATGAAACTGTTAAAGGAGTTTTTATCTGGAGACGATGAAGATGCTTGCATTTGCAAGAAATTAATTGGGAGCGCTGAGACATATTTCTAATACAATATGTCGAGGACATCTTGTTCATTGGAAATGATGTATCTTCTATTGACAAAGGTTAAGAATTTCATTTTGATGAAAGACTTAGGAAAAACCCGAATATTTAGCATTAATGTCTACATGGATAGATTGTGACGCTAATATGGTTATGCCAAACATACATATAAAGGGGTTCAATATAGAAACGATGAGAAAAGGATCTTCTCGCATGGAAAAGAATTGAATCAAGATTCAAGTGTATCCACACTTGATAAGTGAAACAAGATTCAAGTGCTTGATGAGTGAAATCAAAAGAATGTTTTGATCAATCATACCATGATATGTACACATACAGATATGTCCTATGCTCTAAGTTTTATGAGCATATACCAGAATGAATCACAAGATGATCATTGGACGATAGTAAGGAAATTCTTATGATCTTTTGGAAGAACTAAGAATATATCACTACTAGGAAAATGGCTATAGGTAATCAGAACATCCGTGGCTCACATGGTTGAAGTGGCCCACGGCTAAAACAGGCGTGGCTCACCTGTGGGCAGTGCCCTACTAGTAACTAGAAAAACCGTGGCGCACATGGTCATAGTGCGCCACAGATATGTGTGGGCCAGGGCCCCTGCTGGCCGCATGCCGCATACCCGTAGCGCACATGGGGGAGGTGCTCTATGGTTGTTACGGTTAACCGTGGCGCACATGCATGTCGTGCACTACGCCTAAGTGAAGGCCCCTCTGTTCTGTAAATGGGCGGAAACATTTGTGGCACACTCTGGCATGTGCACCACGGTTTTGATTTTTCCCTGTGGCGCACTAGGGCCATGTGCGCCACGGATGTGTCGACCAGTATTTTTTTGGAAGCTCCACTTTGTGCACATGTGTGATCATCCACCACCCCACACTTTACTTTCCCCTTCTTCCTCCTTAGATCTAGTCGGGATCCTTCTCCTTCCCACCTCAATTTCTCCACTCATTCACCATTTTTAGCATGTGGAACTTTCCTTGGATGTTACATATGTAATAGAGGAAGATCTTCGGTCTCTCATCTCCTTCTTCGGTCTCGCGTGCACCTCTCCTTTCCATCTTATCGCGATCGGTCTCTCATCCCAGTAAGTTGTCCATGTAAAAATGTGTTCATGTGTATATGGATGATATGATCATATGTATGTAGATGATCGATGCTCATGATGTGTGTATGGAGAGGATCGATGGTCATGTGTGTGTGTATATATGGAGAGTATCGATGCTCATATGCATGCATGTGTGTATGGAGAGGATAATGATATGTTCATGTGTGTATGGATCGGTTTCTCTCTCTTGTGTTTGTGTGTGAACAAGTTGCCATTTGTTTTGCCAAAATGTTGATTAATTTCCATGTTGGCAAGACTTTGGCATTTCGCAAAGGTCCTAATTTTAGGATAGGTCATGCCGAAATTTTCTATCGACCATTGCATGCATGCATTGATTATGTGGTTCTAATAGACTTCTAATTGTACCATGTACACCGTGCAGGAAAAAATGGTGCTCATAATGAGCGAAGGCATTGTGGCTAGATTTTTGAAATGTTCGACGGCCGACATGATACGAAACAACAAGACGGAGATAATATGTCCGTGCAGAAGATGCAAACTCAACTAGGTGATCGACCCAGATTCCGGTAATTTGCAGACGCACCTGCTCCGCCATGGTTTCAGGGATGGATACACTCGTTGGATAAGCGATGACGAAGACGATGGAGACGGTGAAGGTGGGCAACATGACGATGATCATCATGACGAGAACGGGCAAGATGATGAAGAGTCTCCTGGAGATGGTGAAGGTGCGGAAGCAGACCGGGATGATGATGATCTAGATGCCGGAGGAGCAAACGATGATGGAACAACGTCAGGCTGGGTGCGGGACCCTTATGTGCAAGAGCTGCTTCTCAAGAAGATGAGTAATGCCAGGGCTGCCGCTAGAGAGAAAGCCAAGCTTGCGCAACTTGAGAAAGACGCGGTTACTCCATTGTATGAAGGATGCAGGCCCGATGATACCCGGTTGAATGTAACGCTCAAGGCTATGGAGATGAAGGCAAAACACAAATTGAGCGACGCAAGCTTCGACGATATGATGGCATTCTGGCACGATCGTCTCCCGAAGGGGAACACGTGTCCAACTAGTATCGAGGATGCCAAGAAAATCGTCTGTCCTCTCGATCTACCGCACATTAGATATCACGTATGCATCAACGATTGCATCATTTATCAGGGCGAGAAATCGGAGAAAACCACATGTCCGGTGTGCGGCGTGAGTCGATACAAGAAAGGGAAGAAAGCACCTCGAAAAGTGGTATCATACTTTCCTATCACTCCTCGTCTGCAGCGCTATTTCGCAGACCCTAAGGAAGAGAAGATCATGCGATGGCATGCGGAAAGGAAGAAGCCAGGAGATGACGATGACCCCGAAAAGGATGAGCTGCTGATGCACCCTTCAGATGCTAGCCAGTGGAAAGCATTAGACCAGAATTCGGTGGAGATTCGAGGAACATCAGGCTTGGTGTGAGCACTGATGGACTCAATCCGTTCGGTAGCCAGAGCAGCACGCACAGCACTTGGCCCGTGTTTGTATGGATGTACAACCTCCCTCCATGGTTGTGCATGAAGAATGATCCATGGAGAAAACGTGGAGACCTGCTCGATGGCAAATCCGAGACCCAAGGAATCCCAGAGCGTAGGAGCAGCGAAGAAGTGGAAGAGTTGCTGAAAAACTGGAAAGATTGTCGTAAGCCTGGAAAGAAGCGAAAGAGGCAGCAAGACAAGGCGCTGATGAAGGTATGGAAAACAAGGTCTATTTTCTGGGAGTTTCCATTCTGGAAGTTTCTCCGCACGCCTCATAGCCTCGACATCATGCATATCACGAAAAACGTGTGCGAGAGTCTGGTCGCCACCATAATCAAGATGCCAGATAGGACGAAAGATGGTCTGAAAGCAAGGCACGACCTGATATTCATGGGTATCCGGAAGGAGCTTCACGGAGGAAGCACTACTCCTGATGATCAGGAAGATGACGATGATCATGAGTCGGAGACGACACAAGGTCGTCGGAAGGGTAAAAAGTTCAAGAAGAACGAATATTACTGCCCTCCTTCTTGCTTCACTCTAAGCCAGGATGAGATCAAACAGTTTTTCAAGTGCCTTCTAGGAGTCAAATTTCCTAACGGCTACGCGGGCAAGATAAGTAGATACCTAGACGAGGCGAAGCAGAGGTTCAGTGGCATGAAGTCTCACGACTGTGCCGTGCTAATGACGTAGGTACTTCCGGTTGCACTAAGAGGGATAATGGACGAGCACGTCCGTGAAACGTTATTTGGCCTCTGCAAGTTTTTCGACGTCATCTCACGAAGTCGATTGGCGTGAATCAACTCGGGAGACTGCAGGAGGAGATCGTGGTGATACTATGCGAGCTTGAGGTCTACTTCCCACCCGCATTCTTCGACATTATGGTGCATCTGCTGGTCCATGTCGTGGAGGACATCGTCCAACTCGGGCCGATGTTCCTCCGTAGCATGATGGCGTTCGAAAGGATGAACGGACACATCAAAGGATACGTTCGCAACAGTTTCCGTCCAGATGGAAGCATAGCCAAGGGCTTTCTGGCCGAAGAGTGCATCTCTTTCTGCACGAATTATCTAGACATCGAGAATCCTGTCGGTCTTCCCGTCAACAGGCACCTTGGCAAGCTCGACGGATCTGGTCACCGAGAGGGTCGTCGCATACTGCATGCAGACTTTGATTTTCGACGCGCAGACTTTGATCGAGCAAACCTTGTCGCGCTACAGCATTTAGATCTGGTCGATCCTTGGGTACAGAAGCACAAAAGGTTAATCGAGAAGAAGTACAGTGACCGGGGCATATAGAGGATGCAGGGAGAAATAATCAAAGAGCACAACTCAGATTTGACGCGTTGGTTTAGGCAGACGCTCCTTGATAATCCCCCGCGATCGCATTCTTTTGACACGGAAAATATCATATTCACCTTGTCGCAGGGACCGATATAAAACTTGGTGACCTATCAGGCGTATGATATCAACGGATAGACATTCTACACGGAGAAAAAGGACAACAAGTGTGATTATCAGAACTCAGGTGTAACGTCGGAATTCTACACCGATGACAACGTGAAGGAAAGATTCTATGGAAGAATCGAGGAGATCTAGGAGCTCGACTACTGTGGAGAAAAGGTGCCGATGTTCCGTGTCAGATGGGCAAAGAGAGTCGAAAGAGAAGACCGATATTTCACAACCATGGTTATACCCGAAGCAGCCAAATCCAAGGCCGCCGGTGCGAACGTGGCCGCGAAAAATGAACCGTGGGTACTGGCTACCAAAGTGGACCAATGTCGTGAGGTGAGGAAAAAGAAACATCACCGGAATGGATGGAGTCGCCAACGAGCAAGACTTCGACCAGTACGGCGACCCAAAGATTGAAGATGACGACGACTACGATGCAGCAGCATACATCACAAGAATAAAAAGGACAACCCTACCCAAAAAAGGTAGCCCGTTCGAAAGAAGAAACATTAAAGTGCTGGGGCTAAATTATTCAATCGCGACAAACAAGGGAAAAAGATTGTAAAACGCTAGCTCAAAAAATATTGTAAAACGCGTGGTTGAAAAAGATTGTAATATTCATGGACAAATTATTATGACATATTTGTATCATGGATAGATTATTATGACATATTTGAATCATATTTAATTTGTACCACTTTTATGACATATATTATCACTTTTGGGCATTTTTGGAATATTTAAATTATTTTAAAAACAAAACAAAACTTGTGTGGCATATATCGCCACTTTTGGGCATTTTTTGGAATATTTAAAAGTATTTTTAAAATAAAAATAAAAAAGGTGGGCACCAGGATTCGAACCTGGGTGGGCAGAACCACTGGGATAGGGCAGTGTGAGTTGACAATAGGGGTGGTCACGCCGTGTTATGTGACTAGTCGTACCCAGTTAGGCGTAGTGCACCCTGGCCAAGTGCGCTACCCGTAGTGCACTTGGCCAGGGTGCGCTACGCCTAACTGGGTACGACTAGTCAACCGTGCCACGCCCGCGCGCCTCTCCTCCCCATCTCAGACACCGCCTCTCATCCCCAAGTCTGAGCCCCGCCGTCGCGCTCTCGATCCGTTGCCGCTCTAGGAGGAGGACGTGGAGGAGTAGGAGCCCGAGCCCTGCCAGCTGCCGCCGCTCGAAGAGGAGGTCATGGGGGACGAGGCCCGTGCGCGTCCGAGGAGGAGGATTCCATGGAGGAACCCGCCGTCGTCCGCCAGCCGCTCTAGGAGGAGGAGCCCGATGTTGGGCCACGCAGAGATAAAACAAAACTTTTTCCTCTAACGTGGTGATCCCAAGATCTAGCTGAGGTAGAAGGCCACGAGGTTTACCACTAGACGCGCGGTTGCGGATTACTGATGAAGCGCGTCGGCTGATGCAGTGCAGTCCTCACGATCCGATCGTCCTGGTGCTGATCGCACAGCACCTCTGCTGGTATCCACACGTACAAGGAGGAGCGCCGGCGGCGAACTGCTAGGTTCGTTACGGCGGCTGGACTGCTGTGGAGCTAGGGTTTCCAACACATGGAATGACCTAACCGAACAACGATTAACCCTTCTGGGTTACGGTGCTCCACTATATATAGGGAGTGAACGTGGGATCAGCTCACGCGGCCCATTCACTAAAGCCCATATAACACTAGTCACCGTGAGTCCAACTCACTAACTCAGTCCTAATCTGGTTTAGGTCCAACCCAACCAGATTACAGATTCGGATCCAATCCGAACTTGCTCCCGCTCTTAAGTGTGTGACCCCGTAGGCTCATGGTTACTTGGACACGATTAGAGTCCGACTCACAATCGATCAATCGGCATCGGCTCCTAGCAGAACTTGCCGATTCCCAAGTACCAAAGAGTCATGACGACTTGCCTTTCCAATGCGACTTACGTCTGAGTCCCTTTTGCCTCACGATATACCTTGTCAGACTATAGGCGAATATATGTCATCCCTTAAATAGTCCGACTCTCTTCTCGATCCGAGATAAGTGATTCACCCGACTAACTCTTAGCCGATCGCCTCGGTTAACACTTAACCGAGTCGTGCATGGCCATGCTTTCCGAATCATATCTCACGAGAGGGCCCAGAGAATATCTCTCCGAGTGGAGGGGCAAAATCCCATCTTGGTTATTCACATCACGCAGCTTGATTCTCAGTCGACCCGAACCCTGCCTTTATAACTGCCCAGTTACGGGTCAGCGTTTGACAGAACCTAAGTCGGTGATCCTCAACTCGGACTATGCAACAACCTCAGGTCTAAGGATTACATTGATTGAGATATACAAATGACAACTAGTTCGTTGTACCTCAATATGGGTCAATCCGACTCGCTAAACTCTTTAGCCGAATCTGTGTAAGTTGGAATAGCATCTCCATGCCCATGACAAGTGGAACCGAGTCATCAAGCCAACTTTCACATTGGTCTAAGTTGTGTGTCCAGCACAACCTCAATGACCAAGGATATTTAGTATAAACAACATGAATGCATAGTTCCACAACCGAATCACATATTCAATGATACACATCAGATGTTCATACAAGGACTACTTAATAACTTTATGAATACAATGGGAAATATCATCATACATGATTGCCTCTAGGGCATATTCCCAACACCCGAGCCCTGCCAGCCGTCGTTGCTCGAGGAGGAGGCCGTGGAGGAGGAGGCCCGTGCGCCCCGAGGAGGAGGAATCCGTGGAGGAGCCCGCCGTTGTCCGCCAGCCCTCGTCGTCCTCATCTCAGAGGTGAGCGCCGCCCCTCCCCTCTCTCCTTCTCTCCCTCTCTCCTCGAGCAATGGTTAGGGTTAGGCTGCCTCTGCAATGGTTTAGGGTTAGGCTACCTCGAGCAATGGTTAGGGTTAGGCTGATGTACTTTGGTGCTTGCAGAATGTTGCCTTGATAGCTAAAAACTGATGATTAGTACTGATGATTCACTACTGGACAAATTGATTAGTACTGATGATTCACTAAAAACTGATTACTAGTTTTTGGGTCAATGTATGAGTTATCTTGATAGCTAATCCTACTGGCCAAATTGAATTTAACTTAATTTGATTGAACAACTAGCTGAATTGAGGTGCTAATAAACATTTCAATTGGAAACTCTCCCACTATTTTGCCCAAAAAAAAGCTAGATTGGTGCCTGGTGAATCCAGATGATAACTGTAAATGCCCATTGCTTGATGTGGCTGGGCATGCTAGCTAATGCATTCTTAACCAATGTGTTTTCTACCTACATGTTTTTGTGGTGAGTTTTTATGAATCACTCAACGTACTGATTTTTATTGCTTTATACATAAGATAAAACCACTAAAGCTAAGCAAATTACTACAATCTGGGTGGTTCTTAGTGGTGCCTTAAGACCACTAAAGCTAAGCAAATTACTAGTTCATATTCCTAGTATTTTCTATTTTGTTTCAGCTGCTTAAGCTTTGGTAGGTCCAAGTAGGATCTAGGCTAGAGGAGGGGTGAGGGACACTCATGGACAGATGAAATTGGAGGATGGTGAGATGTGGGTGTGTTAAGTTGAGGAAGACCAAGATTATGTTGCCGGAGATATGAAGATGATGTATATACTACTGCAAGCAATATGTGTAGGGTGTATACTACTATATATACCACTGTGTATAATTGAGATATGAAGATACTAATGTGTAGGGTGTATACTACTATGTATAATTGATTTTTAGCAAACAGAGAGCTTGTAGGTTTAGGCTTGATTTTTTTAACAAACAGAGAGCAATATGATCCTGGTTTGTGACCTCCTGGTTATGATCTGTGGCTAGGTTTTAGAGCAAGAGATATATGATCTAAAATGCTCCTGCTGAAATCCTAGTTATGGTGATGGTTTTAGTGTTGAATGGTATCCACACACATATATAGCTCAAACAATGTGTATATACTAATGAAATGCTCCTGCTTAAATCCTAGTTATGCTGTATGGTTTTAGTACTGATTCTCGTGATGGTCTAGTAGTGCTGAAAAGGCACTACTACAAGCAATATGTTGCAGTGAATATATAAAATGAATATGTGCTGAACCAAATGTGTGAATATATAAAATGAATATGTGTTGAACCAAATATACTGATGATGGTTTTAGTGATGAAATGCTCCTGGTGATGGTCTAGTAATAATTACTTGATCAATTCCTTCATCAGAAGCATGCTGTCATATTTGTTGTAATAAAAACTTGTATTTGCTTGCTGTCATATTTGTTGTCATCTAAACTTGTATTTGCTTGTTGTCATATAATGACAGGTGCTATAATCTGCATGTATTTGCTTGCTGTCATCAATGACATGTGATATAATCTGTGGTGATATAATTGTAGCACTTGAAATTGTGCTTGTGCTTGTATGAAGCACTTTATTATGTCGTGTATGCAGGTTCTTGTATGAAATGAGTCCTGATTTTTGCCAGAACTTTGATTAACTTCCGTTTTGGCAGAAGTCGAGCACTCCTAGGTTAAGAAAATTAGCAAAGGTCATGCCGGATTTTTCCGTGCATTTAACCAATTATTTGTTTTTTATTCGTGCAAAGATGTGTGACAACGACGAGGCTGGATGTTCTAAGCGCATCAGCGCTGAAGGAGAACTCAGACCTCCGAATAAACAAATGACATTCTGGGAGGCGGCCTAGCGGCTAGAAGACGATGAAGAATACCATCCTTCGGAGAGCGAGGATGATGAGATGGAAGACGCGGAGGGAGAAGCCGAAGGAATGGCGGGTGATGAAACCACTGATGGCGGCAAGGGCATAGGGAGTGGTAGCAATTCTCCTAAGAAGAAGAAGAAAAAGAAGCCGAAGGACGGCGCCCGAACACGGTCGGCACTGTCAGGGAGGAAATTACCGAAGTGAGCCCAACAGGGGTTCCTTTGGAGCCCGACCTTATCGTCAGAGGGTACGGTGGGCAAGTGGCGGCGATCACCCGGACAACCATCTCGATCAATACCGAGAATCTCCGGCATAAAGATAATGGCCACTTGCGCACACTCCTCTTCGAGAAGCTGCACGCAAGATACAAGTTCCCCGCTGAGTATCGGAACACAAATTATCATGGGAACGAAGTAAACAAATCCGCCCTCACAAAGATGAGCACCGCCCTGGCCAGCTGGAGAACCCGGATAAAGAAGAAGATCTATAAAGAAGGCAAAAGTCTCGAGGAGATCCAGAAGATTGACCCGCAGATCACCGAAGATCAGTTCCGGGAATTTAAGGAGAGGTGTGAATCCAAAAGAGCCCTGGCCAATAGTAATCGGGGAAAGGTGCTGCAGGCGATGAATATAGGTCATCACCATCTCGGATCTGGTGGATACAGAACCGCGGAGGCCAAATGGAATAAGGAAGACAAAGAGTATAGATCTAAGGGGATAGAAAACCCCTTTGCGAAATTCGAACCCGGGCAGGTTTGAAACTTCATCATGGCCCGTTACCATGTGGACCCAAAAACCAAACAACTCACCGCGGATCCTGGGGTGAAGGAATTCGAGGAAATTATGGTAAGTAATCTAATTACCGCGGATCAACTCGATTGCATTCTAATCGATGAAGTCTAGTTTTTAAACGATTCACTGTTACTTCTTCTGCAGGAGGAGGAAATTGTTGCTAGTCATGGATCCCAGGGTTCCTCATCCCAGGGGTCGACGGTGGCCACCCGGTGGGATAACCCTTTTAACAGGGCGATGAACCAGGCCAAGAAAATAGAGGCGGTTATGAAGAAGCCGTCGTCAGCTGGCCGTCTGGCCGGCCTCGGGGGTAAGAATTGGGTGGATCATTTTGGTCCACCGCCGAGGACACGTGTGGCACCGTCGGGAAGGAGCGAGGAGGAAAACCGTGAGGTTCAAGAACTTAAGGAACAAGTGGCACGAATCCCGCAGATCGTCCAAGACAACCTATCAATCACCCTCATGTCCATCATGCCTACCTTGGTCGAGTCAATAGCGAACTGGAGTGCGGGTGGTCGAGTAGGGCCGTGCCCGCTTCCAAGCATGGTCAGCAGCCACTCGAACAACGTGGCGCCGACGAATCATGCGAACTACGTGTTCGTTACTCCGCCCGCTAGCACTGCGGCACCGCAAGTGTTGGTGACTCCCCCTGCCATCACAGCGGCGCCGGACATGTTGGTGGCCCACCCTGCCATCGTCGCGGCGGCATCGGAGCTCCAAGCACCCGGTAGGGAGAATACACCGGCGGCCAGCACCGCGCCATCAAGCAGCCCCTCCGTCTCTTGCACGCCTGTCGTCGTATGTGGTGCCTCGACATTAGCCGATCTCGATGCCATCACGGTAAACAAATTGCTTTACCGCCTTTCACGCCATCTATTACTCTTATGGCATCTCTGACAATGCCGTACATGTTTTCTGCTGACGGATGTTCCTTGAACTCTCTTATGCTACGTGAACAATGAGCTAAGGGATGTTGCCAAGGGTACCATCGTTCAACCCTTGCAGCGCACGTTCCACTCAAGGCCGATGCCAGATAGCGTGCACAGGGTTAAAATTAGTCGGGTGCTAAGGGGCTGCGACGACCTGGAACCTCCCATTCAACCCCCAGGAGCGGATGAAGAAGAGCCGGCTGTCCTCAGAAGTTGCTTCGGCTTATTCTTGCAATGGCCAAAGAGCATGATCCATTTGGGGACGGCGGGGGCCATCACGCCACAGACAACAGCACCGCCTGTCATGCCAGCGACAAGTGGTGGCAAGGCCCCCTTACCGCCCTCGCCGTCACCTCCACGCGGTGGGTCGGCTGATCATGTTGATGATATGCACATGGCGCAGGATCCGGCCGAGGACGACGAATACTGGAATGATCACTTCTTCAACACTCAGTTTAGCAACGAAGACCTAGCTGGTGTCCCTACAGAGAAACCCACCATCACCAAGCGTTTGTTTGGTTCTTCGGAGACGCCTCTAGCTTGCGCCTTTACAGAGCCAGCTGATACAACCAACCGGCCCTTTATTCTAAGCCCTGACACACTACATAGGGCGGCCGGTGCTCAGATTGCGGTGCCTGCCCGCTCTCCAAAAGGAAAAAAGGGTAGGAAAAGAAAATCTAGCAGCTCGAGCCAGCCGGTGGCGTCAACTGCGAATCCGATCAGGTTTCGGGACGGGCCACCAAGACCCGAGGGCATTATGTGGAGGATTCATGTGGCAGGTGAGCCCATGCTACCTAAGAATTTGCGGAGGCTCGCCAGTTCGGAACTGCAGAGTGTGCATGACGGCATGCTGACGATAGAGAGACGCCTTCTGGCAGAGAAACATCCCTCGCACCCGGTATTCGTGGTTAAGGTGCCACTAGGCTTGGGCTTCGTCAACAATGCCCCTGTGGATCTATTCTTCCTGCGGTTCGACGACATCTTCAATATGTTCCACCTACACCCACTGCACTATACCATGGTCCGCCTGTTTTCTCTCAGCCTGGCCATGCAGATCATTAGAGAGGACACACCGGGCATCGCTATAGTGGACCCCTACTACATGTGTGACGGCTGCTTGGGTTCCCCTGCTGAACGACGTATCTTGGCCTCGTACCTAAAAAGAATCTTCAGGGCGAACAATACAAAGGAATACATTCTCGTGCCTTACTTTCCCGAGTAAGTCGTTATTCACTCGCCACCGTTGATTGGCTTTATTAGATTATCATCATTCTTTTTCCAACACATTCCATTTGAATTTTTTGCGCAGACATGAACACTGCACGCTCATCTCCTTATCTCCGAGGCATTCCCACGCCATGTATTTTGACTCGGGGAGTCTAGAAAAGAAGAAAAACTATGACAAGATCAAGGAAGTTCTGGATGATGCTCTCACTAGCTATGCCTCGACGGAAGGCACCACCTTCGTGCGTACGAAGGTCAAGTTCGGCAGGCACGTCTTCAACCATGTAACGGAGTTCCCCTGCGTGAAGCAGCCGGAAAGCAGTAAGAAGGAAGCCTACTACACACTCCATCACATGAGGGCGTTCCTACTAGACCAGCAGAATTCTACGCTGCCAGATCATCTCAAACAGTGGGCCGAAGCAAAGGCCAAGATCACTGATTCAGATATTAGACAAGAGATGTATCGCATCCAGCAGCATTTTGGGGCAATCATCTTTCGTGATGTCATGACTTTGGGGGGATCTTCTACGGAGGAAATATCCCGAATAACCGTGACATAGAAGATCTCCTAGAGATGCAGGGTGACTATATGAAGTTCATGATGAGACAAGGCGTCCTCCTGTTCCCTAAGCCGAGCCATAAGGCTTGATGTTGTCCTAGTTGTAGTTCCAAACTATAGACGACCTTTATGTGTGTGTGGACAAGTGTACACGCTACTACTTATCTTATTAGTTTTATGAATAATCGCTTACTTATTTTTTCCTTACTTTATTAGTCTTTTTTCAAGAATAATGCCGATGATTGAAATATCGTGGCACACTATATATGTGAATGTGCTACGACAGGATTGTGAGCCTTGTGATATGCACAAGTCTAGGTCTTGTGCATCCTACTTGGCTCACCGTTTCGTCATAGCATATTCCTGTGTCCAACGACCTATGTATATATATGAGGCATTCTTTTTTATTTACTTTGGTCTTTTTCAAGAATAATGCCAATGATTGAAATGTCGTGGCACAATATATATATGTGAATGTGCTACGACGGGATTGTGAGCCTTGTGATATGCACAAGTCCATGTCTTGTGCATCCTACTTGGCTCACAGTTCCATCGTAGCATATTCTTGTGTCCAACGACCTATGTATATATATGAGGCATTCTTTTCGAGTTACTTTGGTATTTTTCGAGAATAATGCCGATGATTGAAATGTCGTGGCACACTATATATGTGAATGTGCTACGACGGGATAGTTAGCCTTGTGATATGCACAAGTCCAGGTGTTGTGCATCCTACTTGGCTAACTGTTCCGTCGTAGCATATTCATGTGTCCAACGAACTAGTTATATATGAGGCATGAGTTTTGAGTTACTTTGGTCTTTTTTGAGAATGTCGATGATTGAAATGTCGTGGCACACTATATATGTGAATGTGATGCCATGGGATTGTACGCCTTGTGCTATGCACAAGTCCAGGTGTTGTGCATCCTACTTGGCATACAGTTCAATCGTAGCATATTCCTGTGTCCAACAACCTAGTTATATATGAGGCATGATTTTTGAGTTACTTTGGTCTTTTTCGAGAATGCCGATGATTGAAATGTCGTGGCATACTATATATGTGGATGTGCTGCGATGGGATTGTCCGCCTTGTGCTATGCACAGGTCCAGGTGTTGTGCATCCTACTTGGCGGACGGTTCCATCGTAGCATATTCCTGTGTCGAACAACCTAGTTATATATGAGGCATGCTTTTTGAGTTTGGTCTTTCCGATTTAGGAGTACTTTCTATAAGTGTATCTTCATATGCGACTTTAATTATACATGTTTTTTTTCAATCACCGGTTAATTATTATTGTAAACTTGTAGATGATGTGGTACGTCGTGTGCAAGGGACGGGTTCCCGGAGTCTACGATGATTGGGAAGACTGCCGGAGACAGGTGCACCGTTTTAGCTGCAATAGCTACAAAGGGTACAACACTATGGCAGAGGCGGAAGCTAGATACACGCGCTATCTAGCGGGAGTTAAGACGAGGAACCGGATGAAGACCTACACCTTCGTCGCGGTGATCATGCTTATCGTCTTTGGTTGTTTATTCCGCGTTTGTGTCTAGCTAGTTTAGATGTCTTGGCGAGCTTCCGAGCTCTAACTTGTTCGAGACACATGTATTCGCATGTCAGCAACTACTTTTTAACTTGATCGAAACAATGTAACTTATACTATGTATTCATGTATGAGACTTATCTATATGTATTTGTTTCAATCTTGTTTTGCAAATTGTGTATTTATATATATAATTGTATATCTGGTATCTATGTGTGTATATCTGCCTGTAATATTGTATATAATCTGTATTGTATATCATCTGGCTCTGAAATTAAAAAGATAAAAAAACACCCGTGGCGCACAAGACCTAGCTTTTATGGCGCTCTACATCTAAAGTGCATCTGCGCAGCTTAGTGGCGCACTGCAATGTGCGCCACAGAAGATCCAAAGTGTAGCGCATTAGCAGGTGCGCTACGCCTATCTTGACACAACCGTGGCGCACCAGTCAGTGCGCCACGGCTAGGAGATAGCCGCAGCGCGAGGCTAGTGGCGCACTGCTAGTGCACCGTGGATGGCCATTCCATGTGCGCCACAAACAGGCATTTTCCTAGTAGTGTATTTGTGTAGAGGTGACAACCAATTACAAATAGTTCATTCTAAAGTGTTACATTGATACTAGTTTTGTCAAAAGATACAAATTAAGTTTATATTTAAAATATGAGTAGCACAATGAAATGGAAAGAAAGTTTCCATGATGGATTTGGATGAATTCCAAAGTTAAGACATTGTGACGGATACTACAACAAAAGGCTAAGTATATGACTGCTATAGTAGCAGCAAAGGAGGGCATTTGTGTCTAGTAGTTTGCTATGAAAATAAGGTGTGGTTTTCAATGGGCTAACACCAAAGATATATTGTACGACAATATTATCGACATGATTTAACCCCAAGGAACTAAAGGTCTCACCCAACAGACCAAATTTATACAATGCCATCTCATTGGAGAATGAGTGATGCGTGAAGACGCAAAGACATGCAAATACACACGGACCTGAAAGCATCAGATCTGTATATTATGTTAACCACTTGCAATCACATATATGGAACACCAGAAAGCCATAGGTGTTCAATACGCAAAGTTTCTAAACTAGATTATTGTCTCTAGTCCAAGTGGGAGACTAAAGGGAATATGCCCTGAGAGGCAATAATAAAGTTGTTATTATGTATATTCCAAGTTTATGATAAATGTTTATTTTGCATGCTATAATTGTATTAATACGGAAATGTTAATACATGTGTGTTTAATGAACAAAAAGAAAGTTCCTAGTTATGCCTCTCTTATAAACTAGATCGTTGATTAACAAGATGATCAAAGGTTTCCTGATCATGGACATTGGATGTTGTTAATAACAAGGTCACAACATTGTTGGAATGATGTGATGAACATTCATTAGAAGTATAGCATTATGATCAAGGTCATTGTGTTTATATTTCTATAACATCATACGAAGTAATCTTAGTCCTTAGACCATGAGATCATGTCAATCACTAACACCGGAATAGTATCTTGATAACATCAAACGTCACACCTTAACAGGGTGATTATAAAGATGGGTTCAGTGCTACGAAGGTGTTATGTTGAGGCTCGTGGATCAAGAGTGGAATTTGTCTATCCCGATGACGGATAGATATACTATGGGCCATCTCGGTGATATCATATTAGTTAGCTTGCAAGCAAGTGATTTGATCACTAGAATGTTATATCACGGGAACGAGAAAAGAGTACATGTCGGTAACAAGATCAAACTAGGTATGGAGATACCGATGATCGACTCTCGGACATGTAATATATCACTAGACAAAGGGATTGAGTTAAATGCGTATAAGGTTCACACGATCACTGAAGTCATTATTGAATGTGTGGGAGTCAGTATGGATCTCCAGGTCCCGCTGTTGATTATTGATCGAAGAGGGGTCTCGATCATGTCTACATTATTCGCGAACCATAGGGTGACACACTTAAGGGATACTGACACCATTCGGAGCAAATGATATTCCAGAGAAAGAAAAAGAAAGCGCAGGAATTATTTCACTAGACACCGAAACTGTTTCGGTTGAAATTGCTGAAACTGGTTCTGCATGTGAAATTGAAATGTTATAAGGGGTTTTATGTGAATGTTTGTTAATTAGAGTAATTAACAAAATTATGAATAAATAAATAAATGAGTTTTATTTAAATGAGAGATTGCATTAAATTTGGTGGAAATTTAATGCATGTGAGTGGATTTTTGAGTGGAGGCATGTTTATGTGAGTGGAGGCTTTTCATTTTGAGTGGGAGATCCACCCACATGAATGTGGAAGAGGTGGGGGCAGCCACCATGGCTGGGCTCCATGCCCCTTGGGTGCCCCCCTCTCCCTATAAAAGGCCTCCCTCTCCTCCTCTCAAACCACACCTCCTTGTGAAGGATCGCTCTCCCCCTTTAGAATTTCCCCATGGTCTCGGATCAGCGAGATACATGTTCCCGGTGGATTTTTCTGGATGGATTTGTTGCTTCCGTTGCTTCGCTGGAGCGAGGGCGTGGAGGTTGTCGGGGTACCAGGACGTGTGTGCGATCACGGATGCACCACTGCTTTACGGTGCTGGACTTGACGGTGCTGGACCGGCTGGACCAGATGGACTTCATCATGATCTTGAGATCGGCAAGCGTTCGACTACATCATCCACGAGTACAACCTCGTTAACGTTATTCGGTCTTCGAGGGTATGTATTCTATGGATGTATATCCACCCGTTGCTTGTTCTCTGTAGCATTCCTAGTACTATATGTTGATAACATATTGTTGATTGGGAATGATATAGAACTTCTTAAAAGTGTCAAAGAATATTTGAATAATAGTTTTTCAATGAAGGATCTTGGTGAAGCTGTATATATTTTAGGCATCAAGATTTATAGAGATTGATTAATACGCTTAATAGCGCTTTCACAAAGTACATATTTGGACAAAGTTTTAAAGAGGTTTGGAATGGAAGAAAGCAAGAAAGGGTTCTTGCCCATGTTGCCTAATATGACCTTGAGTAAAACTCAAAATCTAGCTACGGCAGAAGATAGAGAGAAGATGAACAAAACTCCCTATGCCTTAGCCATACGCTCTATCATGTATGACATGTTGTGTACAAGACCGAATATTGTGTATGTTGTTAGTTTAACTATCAGATATAAAAGTGATCCAGGAGTATATCACTGGATATCAGCCAAAAATATCCTGAAGTACTTAAGAAGGACTAAGGATATGGTTCTTTCTTATGGAGGTGACGAACATCTCGTTGTAAACGGTTACACCGATGTTAGTTGGAACACTGATCCAGATGACTCTAAGTCACAATCTGGATACGTATTTACTTTGAATGGTGCAGCAGTGAGCTGGAGGAGTGCTAAGCAAAGAGTTGTGGCGAAATCTTCAACTGAATCAGAATACATAGCTGCTTCGGAGGCTTCACAAGAGGTGATATGGGTGAAGTAGTTCATTACGGAGCTTGGTGTGGTTCCTAGTGCGTTGGACCCAATGGATATCTACTGTGACAACATGGGTGCCATAGCCAATGCGCATGAGCCAAGGTCATACAAGAAGCTGAAGCATATCAAGCTATGTTTTCATGATATTCGCGAGCATGTCCAGGATGGTGACATAAAGATTTGCAAAGTACACACATATCTGAATGTGGCAGATCCGTTTACTAAACCTCTCCCTAGGGAAAAAATGACCAACAACAGAACGCCATGGGTGTTAGGTATATTACCATGTAATCTAGATTATTGACTCTAGTGCAAGTGGGAGACTGTTGGATATATGCCCAAGAGGCAATAATAAAAGTTTCTATTATTATATCTTTTTGTTTATGATGAATGTTTGCATTCTATGCTATAACTGTATTAACTAGAAACATTAATACTTGTGCGTTTTGTAAACATAAAAGAGTCCCTAGTAAAGCCTCTTGTTAGATAATAGATGATCATGGTTTCCTGATCATGGACATTGGATGTCGCTAATAACAAGCTCGTATCATTAGGAGAATGGTGTGATGGACACACTCCTATAATTAGCATAGCATAAGATCAAGTCATTTAAAGTTCGTTTGCTATAAGCTTTCAAATGCATAGTAACCTAATCCTTCAACCATGATATTGTCGTGGTGGTATCACGGCATATGCCATGGGTAGGCTAAAGTTGGGGCCGATGGACGTGGAGGAATCCGGGGAGGGATGATGCAGTGAATACCGCACTCGTATGAACAAAGAGAAATACAATGTATCTAGGATTGAGGCTCTCATATGGAGATAACACCTCTTTCTCTACATCTAATCTCTTATTATCTTGCCATACTTGTGGCTACAATCATGCTCCTTGAGCTGTATCTCCTATGCTTCCTCTATCTAGATCTCTCTGTGAGAGTGGAGGAGGAAGAAGAAGGAGAGGTCCTATTGAGCAGAGAGGGGAAGAGCCCTTCGGGGCCTCTCTCTGAGAACGATCCCCCTGGTGCTCCTTATAAAGGGGAGCCCAGGGGACAAGACTTGTTCCCCACGGTTGGTATCTAGATAGCATATTTGCAGCATGTTCTGAAGATCCTCAGCATATGCCTTGGCATCTTTGGAGATGCCAGGGTATATTCTCTAGCATCTTATTGATGCCAATGGCATATTCTCTAGAATCTTCTTGATGCCAAGGGCATATTCCCTATGCCCATGTGCCAGTCTGAGCCAGTAGGATCCCAAGACTGGCACGAGATTGGTTGGCCTTGTCCCGAATTGATCCTATATCGTTGTAGATTTACATGTGTCTTCTTGGGGTGAATAAAGAGTCATATGGGATGATTTACCTCGGCCCAGATGCCCTGCACGAGGTGAAGATCCGGCCTCCCTCCTGATTGACTCGGGCTGGGCCAAAAGAGGCCCAGCCGAGTCACTCCAGCTTTCAGCCGAGCTAGTGAAGACGACATGCCGAGTAACACGCTTCATTCGGCCCGTCCAGGTCTTCCTTCGTGGCCCAGATCAGTTGATCCGGAGGTGCCAGCCTTCGTGGCCCAGGACGAATCATCCAAGATTGGCCCATCCGGGAAGCCTGGTGAGGCGTAGTGGCGATGCTGCTCGCGGTGAGCCGTATTGATCCTTAGCCGGCCCACCCGGGGTTCCTCGTTGGCTCGTCACGAGGCAGTGGAGATGAAGCGCGGGAGCTGGGGGAGTCCTCGGCACAGGAGCGAGTTGTTGGCGGGAGTGCGGGGAGATGGTTCGGCGCTGGGTGGCGTGGTCGAGGCAGAGGACCCGCGGTTGGCCGACTAAAGCTTAGGTCGGCCCACCCGGGAAGAGTGTCTTGACGAGATGATTCGGTGGGGGTGGGCCGACTAAGCTGTTCTCAGCTTTGATTCGGCCCATGTACATTCTGAGTAGGCCTATTCTTGTTTAATTCGGCCCAGTCCTATCTCTATCCCTTTTTCCTTTATACTGTTTATACATATCTCCTCTTCACTTAAATCTTTCTATGAAATTGTTTCTTCCTCTACTATATGTCTTTGTACTTGATCTTTGGGGTACCCTGGGTCATATCCCCGACATTAGTCCCCGAGGCTATGTGGGACTCGTAGAGTCGTGCATAGTCTTCAAATTCAAATATTCTCAGAGTTACCCTCCGACACAATATATTTTGGTTGTATACTTCTACGTCCCATAACCCTTTTAGGTAAGTTCGTGATACCTAGCCTTTATAGGCACTGGTCTTTTAACCCTTTTGGATAAGACATGACTTCTGGCCTTCATGGGCACCTGCCTTATAACCTTTTTGGGTAAGATTTTGACTTCTGGCCTTCTTGGGAACTGGTCATAACCCTTTTGGGTAAGTTTTTGACTTCTAGCCTTCTTGGGCACTAGTCATAACCCTTTTGGGTAAGTTTTTGGACTTCTGGCCTTCTTGGGCACTGGTCATAACCCTTTTGGGTAAGTTTTTGACTTCTAGCCTTCTTGGGCACTGGTCATAACCCTTTTGGGTAAGTTTTTGGAATTCTGGCCTTCTTGGGCACTGGTCATAACCCTTTTGGGTAAGTTTTTGGACTTCTGGCCTTCTTGGGCACTGGTCATAACCCTTTTGGGTAAGTTTTAATCTGAGTCATCTGTTTCCAAATCCGAGTTATTTTACTCATATTTGACTTATGTCTCGAATCTGAGTTATCTGCCTCAAAATCCGAGTTATATGACTCAAATCCGAGTCATCTGATTCCAAATACGAGTTACTTTACTCATATTTGACTTATGTCTCGAATCTGAGTTATCTGGCTCAAAATTCGAGTTATATAACTCAAATCCGAGTCATCTGATTCCAAATCCGAGTTACTTTTCTCATATTTGACTTATGTCTCGAATCTGAGTTATCTGGCTCAAAATCCGAGTTATATGACTTAAATCCGAGTCATATGATTCCGAATTCGAGTTACTTTACTCATATTTGACTTATGTCTTGAATCTGAGTTATCTGGCTCAAAATCCGAGTTATATGACTCAAATCCAAGTCATCTGATTCCAAATCTGAGTTACTTTTCTCATATTTGACTTATGTCTCGAACCTGAGTTATCTGGCTCAAAATCCGAGTTATATGACTCAAATCTGAGTCATCTGATTCCAAGTCCACGTTACTTTACTCATATTTGACTTATGTCTCTAATCTGAGTTATCTGGCTCAAAATCCGAGTTAGACGACTCAAATCCGAGTCATCTATTTGCCAAGATATAATTTAATCCGATGAGATGTTGTCAATTTTCCTTTGATATGGATCCGAGATATAGATCCGAGATTAAGTTTTGGGATGTGATAATGGGGCTAATCGCTGAGAGATCTGATTCGAGATATTGATATGAGATATAGATTCGAGATATGATAAGCTGGAAAATAGTCATCCGAGATACGAGATAACCTGGCAAGATATTGAAATATCAATCTGAGACATAACATAACCTAGCAATCTGGCGAGCTGAATCAAACTTTAGTCCGAATCAGAGATAAGCTAGTACGCCAAGTTCGAATACAAATCCAAATTATAATATACCCTGGCAAGCTGAATCAAATGTTAGTCCGAATCAGAGATAAGCTACTAAGCTGAGTTAAAGGTTAATCCGAGGCATCAATAAACTGACTCAAATTATATCTGAATCATCAATAAGCTGGCTGGTGAGCTGAGTTAAAGGTTAATCCTAAATAAACTGACTCAAATTCTATCTGAATCATCAATAAGCTTGTGAGCTGAATTAAAGGTTAATCCAAAGCATAAATAAATTGACTCCATTTCTATATAAATCATCAATAAGCTGGTTAGTGAGCTGAGTTAAAGGTTAATCCAAAGCATAAATAAACTGACTCAATTTCTATCTGAATCATCAATAAGCTGGCTGGTGAGCTGAGTTAAAGGTTAATCCAAAGCATAAATAAACTGACTCAATTTTTATCTGAATCATCAATAAGCTGGCTGGTGAGCTGAGTTAAGGGTCAATCCAAAGCATAAATAAACTGACTCAAATTCTATCTGAATCATCAATAAGCTGGCTCAAATTCTATCCGAATCATAAATAAGCTGACTCAAATTCTATCCGAATTATAAATAAGCTGACTCAAATTATATCCGAATTATAAATAAGCTGACTCAAATTCTATCCATATTATAAATAAGCTGGCAAATACATACCCAAATCAACATAAGTTTTTCTCCATCTAAAGGTGATTCTATGGATACGTTGGGTAGTCCCCGGGTTGAGTTATTTTCTCCCCGGGGTGAATGATCGAATGTTGGTGGCTGAGTTATCTGTTACTTAACGTACGCTTGGAGAAGAGTCTGATTCATTCTTGCTGAGTCTTACCTGCCTTGCTGAGTCAGACTTGGAGACCCCTTTGCTTACCTCTCTGTTCTCTGTTCGCCTGGAGGAGCTGCAGGTGCTCTATGAAGATGAGGTTGATTAAGATGCTCCCATCCGGATGGGAACCCAACCAACGCCACTAAAAGGCCCCACGGTGGGCGCCAAATATCGTGGTGGTATCACGGCATATGCCATGGATAGGATAAAGTTGGGGCTGATGGACGTGGAGGAATCCGGGGAAGGATGATGCAGTGAAGACCGCACTCGTATGAACAAAGAGAAATACAATGTATCTAGGATTGAGGCTCGCATATGGAGATAACACCTCTTTCTCTACATCTAATCTCTTATTATCTTGCCATACTTGTGGCTACAATCATGCTCCTTGAGTTGTATCTCCTATGCATCTATCTAGATCTCTATGTGAGAGTGGAGGAGGAAGAAGAAGGAGAGCTCCTATTGAGCAGAGAGGGGAAGAGACCTTCGGGGCCTCTCTCTGAGAACGATCCCCCTGGTGCTCCTTATAAAGGGGAGCCCAGGGGACAAGACTTGTTCCCCACGTTTGGTATCTAGATAGCATATTTGCAGCATCTTTTGAAGATCCTCAGCATATGCCTTGGCATCTTTGGAGATGCCAGGGTATATTCTCTAGCATCTTATTGATGCCGATGGCATATTCTCTAGCATCTTCTTGATGCCAAGGGCATATTCCCTATGCCCATGTGCCAGTATGAGCCAGGAGGGTCCCAAGACTGGCACGAGATTGGTTGGCCTTGTCCCGAATTGATCCTATATCGTTGTAGATTTACATGTGACTTCTTGGGGTGAATAAAGAGTCATCTGGGATGATTTACCTCGGCCCAGATGCCCTGCACGAGTTGAAGATCCGGCC
The DNA here is from genome assembly GCA_916181665.1 of Avena sativa. Lineage (NCBI taxonomy): Eukaryota > Viridiplantae > Streptophyta > Magnoliopsida > Poales > Poaceae > Avena > Avena sativa. Next base: position 14,063,441 of record OV702280.1, on the reverse strand, counting down.
TCCCTCCTGATTGACTCGGCCTAGGCCAAAAGAGGCCCAGCCGAGTCACTCCAGTTTTCAGCCAAGCTAGTGAAGACGACAGGCCGAGTAACACGCTTCATTCGGCCCGACCGGGTCTTCCTTCGTGGCCTAGGTTAGTTGATCCGGAGGTTCCAGCCTTCATGGCCCAGGACGAATCATCCAAGATTGGCCCATCCGGGAAGCCTGGCGGGGCGTAGTGGCGATGCTGCTCGCGGTGAGCCGGATTGGTCCTTAGCTGGCCCACCCGAGATTCCTCGTTGGCTCGTCACGAGGCAGTGGAGACGAAGCACGGGAGCTGGGGGAGTCCTCGGCGTGGGAGCGAGTTTTTGGCGAGAGTGCGGGGAGATGGTTCGGCGCTGGGTGGCGCGGTCGAGGCAGAGGACCCGCGGTGGGCCGACTAAAGCTTAGGTCGGCCCACCCCGGGAGAGTGTCTTGACGAGATGATTCGGCAGGGGTGGGCCGACTAAGTTGTTCTCAGCTTTGATTCGTCCCATGTACATTCTAAGTAGTCCTATTCTTGCTTAATTCGGCCCAGTCCTATCTCTATCACTTTTTCCTTTATACTATTTATACATATCTCCTCTTCACTTAAATCTTTCTATGAAATTGTTTCTTCCTCTACTATATGTCTTTATACTTGATCTTTGGGGTACCCGGGGTCATATCCCCGACAGATATCATGTTAATCACCATCACCGGATGGATACTTTGATGACATCAAACACCACTTCATTATTGGCTGGTTATAAAGGTGGCATTGAGTATTCTGAAAGTATGTGTTGAAGCACATGGATCAAGAGTGGGATTTGTCCATCCATATGACGGATAGATATACTTTGGGCCCTCTTGGTGGAATGTCATCCAATTGGCTTGCAAGCATGTGACTAGGTCATAAGGGATAACATATCACAGAATGAGTAAAGAGTACTTATCGGTAACGAGGTTGAACTAGGTATTAGAGATACCGACGATCAAACCTCGGATAAGTAAAGTATCACGAGACAAAGGGAATTGGTATCATATGTAACTGGTTTATTCGATCACAAATTCATCGTACAAATATGTGGAAGCCGTAATGGAATTCTAGATTCTTCTAATGGTTATTGATTGGAGAGGTGTCTCGATCATGTATGCATAGTTCACGAACCATAGGGAGACACACTTAAGGATTCGATGTTGTTTTGTAAATATGGAATATGAGTTGGAGAACGTTGGATCCAGGACATCACGAGGAGATCTGGAATGGTCTGGAGAATAAGATTCATATAAGGAAAGTTAATTTTCGGGGTTTAGAAAATGTTTTCAGTGTTTTGACCGGAAGCTTCTAGAAGTTCTGGAAGGTCCACCACCCCAGAGGGGGGGGCACTTGGATGCTCCATTCCCTAGTAGGGCTGGCAACATCATGCCCTATGACAATTCGGCCAAGACTAGGAAGAGGGAATCAAACTCTAGTTTGAAAAGTCAAATCCCAATTTGAAAAGTCAAAGTCCTAGTGGAGGAAGGAAAGGAAACCTTGAGGGACAAGGTTTCCCTTCTCCCTCTCATTGCCGCCGGCCAAAAGGAGTTGGGGGTGGACTCGGCCAGGTCTGGGAACCCTGGCCGCCGCCCCTCCACACGTATAAGGAGGGGTGGGGCGCCCCCTAATCCCTCACCCAAAACCCTAGCCGACAGCCCCTCCCCTCTCTCCTCGTTACACTACTTCGGCTTAGGCGAAGCCCTGCAGTAATCTCTTCTCCAACACCACCACACCGTCGTGCTGTTGGGATTCCGTGGAGATCTACAAACCTCTGCTGCCCTGCTGGAACAAGGGAGAGGAAGGCCTTCATCGACTACTGTATGTGTGACCGACTGCGGAAGCGCTGCCGAAACGTGGCGCTGGAAGGATCGTCTACGCGATCTTGAGATCGAAAAGTGATCAACTACATCAACCACGAGATTCAAATCTCGTTAAACGCTTTGGATCTATGAGGTTTAGTTCTCTACAAACTCGTTTCAATAATCTCATAGATTAGATCTTGGCTTTTGTCTGTTCCCGTGATAGAATTTTTTTGTTTTCCATCATGCGAACTGATGTGGCTCGGTGATTGTAGAGCCTCATTGGGGAACCCCAAGAGGAAGGTATGATGAGCACAGAAGCAAGTTTTCCCTCAGTTATGAAACCAAGGTTATCGAACCAGTAGGAGTAAGGAAACAACTCCAAGGTGTTGCTAAAAACTTGGAACCTGCACAACACAAACTGAAAACTTTTCCCCAACTTACTGTGAGGTTGTGAATCTCACCGGTTTGCTGAAAACAAAGGATTAAACGTATAGTGTGGAAGATAGTGATTCCTTGCAGAAAGTAAATAGCAAAACAGTAAACAGTAGATGCTATATCAATGATAAAGGAATGGACCGGTATCCACAGTTCACTAGAGGTGTTCTCCTTAAGATAGATATCATGTTGGGTGAACAAATTACAGCGAGGCAATTGACAGATTGAGAAAGCATAACTATGTATATACTAGACATCTTGACTCCTACGAGATTTGATTGGGCATTACAACATAATACACAGACCATAATCCAACTGCATCTATGACTAATAATCCACCTTCAGGTTATCTTCTGAACCCCTTCTAGTATTAAGTTGCAAGCAACAGATAATTGCATTAAGCAATGTGTGTAAAGTAAACAATACAATTAACCCATGGACAAAGGATTGTTGTTTTCTCCCTAGTAGCAGCAGCACATCTACAACCTTAGATATTTCTATCACTTCCCTAGATTACTAGAGGCATGAACCTACTATCGAGCATAAATACTCCCTCTTCTAGTTTCAAGCATCTACTTGGCCAAAGCATCTACGAACAATGGAGAGTATGCAAGATAAAAAAAATAACATAGACATGATAGAATCAATAATCAATCTGACATAGTATCTCAATATCCATCGGATCCCCACAAACACAACATTTATGATTACAAATAGATGATCTTGATCATGAACGAAGCTCACAAGATCTAAACATGATAGCACAAAGGGGGAGAAAAACCATCTAGCTACTGTATGGACCCATAGTCCAAGGGTGAACTACTCACGCATCACTCCGGAGGCTGGCATGGTTATGAAGAAGCCCTCCAGGATGATCTCTCCCCTCCGGCGGGGTGCCGGGAAGAGCTTCGGACCCCTCCCCTGATCTAGGGATGAAGATGGCGGCGGCTACGGACTGTTTCATGGAGATTTGATTGGGTGTTTAGGGTTTCAGCATCGGGGTGCTTTTATAGGCGAAGAGTCTAGGCAGGGGGCCGCCGAGGGGCCCACACCTAGGGCTGGCACCCCCCTAGGCCACGCCGCCCTAGGGTTTTGCCTCCTCGTGGCCCCACTTCGTCTCCCCTCCGGACTCCGTGTTCCTTCTGGTTAAATATTGACTTTGGCTTTTGTCCTGTCCAATTCCGAGAATATTTCCTTACTAGCTTTTCTGAAACCAAAAATAGCAGAAAATAGGCAACTGGCACTGCGTCATCTTGTTAATAGGTTAGTTCCAGAAAATGTATAAAAATACCTCAAAGTGTAGACAAAACATAAGAAAGTTGATACAAAACAAGCATGGAGCATCAAAAATTATGGATACATTTACGACGTATCACGAACCCCTACATTATGCGAGACTGATTCCATGCTCGACATACGGCTTATATCGTATAAGTGGATCGCGGGTGTCTATATCTCTCATAGTAGTTGATATAGCATCTAAAAAGGAAGGCCCCGAAATGGGTGTATTATAAACAAATATTGTATCCATGTTGTGGTTAGAAGTTCGTAGGTAGAAACGTTCTATTGGGAAATCCTTAACAACCACGTAATATCCGCAATAGATAAAGTAGAGGCATCTAACTTTATGTTGTAGGGAAGGCTTTGTGATGTGATATGGTTACAGTCGTGAATGAGGTAAGGTATTTTACTATTCCTATTGCTAAGTAGTATAGTAATAATCATCGCGAAGATGAATGACAAGATCGGCGGCGTCATGGATGGCATACAACTGGTGGCCTGATGGAGATCATGCCAGAGCACCTGATGGAGATCATGGAGTGCGAAGACAACCATGTCACATCACATTTTTATTATATATGATTTAATTTTTGTGTGCATCTTGTTTGAATTCTAGTACTCCCTCCATACCGGTTTATTGGGATAACACGGAGCCCAAGAAATATGTTTGACTACAAATTTAACCAACAAAATATGAATCATATATCACAAAAATTATATCATTGGAAAGAGCTTTTAAATATCAATCCAATGGTATAATTTTTGTTACATATAACTCATATTTTATTGATAAATTTTATGATCAAACATTTTTCTTAAACTCCATGTTAGCCTAATAAACCGTTATGGAGGTAGTATTAGATATACAACGGTAGGATTTAAATAGGATGATCCCTAAATTAATTTCAATGAATGCCTCCCCCTTGTGTGTGCACCACGAAGAAAGTTCTCCGTTATGAGGCACACTGTGACGATCGGGTGTCAGACATATCTGTTTTCGCATATGGTGGGTGTAAGACATGTTGCACTGTAATAAACACAAGTTAGAATTGGCGGGCCTAGCATGTGCATACTGTAGGGTTCGCAGCATAGAAAACAAAAAATTTCCTACGATGTGAACTATATACCAAGATCTATCTACTAGATACAAACAACGGGCGGATGTATATCCGTAGAGAACATACCCTTGAAGACCGACAAAGCTTAACGAGTTCAACTCGTGGTTGATGTAGACGATCTCTTGCCGATCTCAAGATCGAGAGGAAGTCCTAGCGCCGCAAATCAGCAGCGCATCCATGCTCGCACACACGTTCGAGGCACCGAGCAACCTCCGCCTCCTCGCTCCAGCGATGCAGCGGAAGCACAACTCTTTCTTGCCGAATAGCCACCGGGAACATGTATCTCACTAGTCCGAGACCATGGGGGATAAATTCTAGAGGGGGAGAGAGATCCTTCACGAGGAGGTGTGAGAGAGACAAGTGAGGAGGGGGCTCCTTTTATAGGAGGAGGGGGGCACCCAAGGGGGTGGCCGCCGGCCATGGGGGCTGCCCCCTACCCTCCTTCATTCATGTGGGTGGACACTCCACTCACAAAATGCCCTTTAAAATCCCTCCACTCAAAAGTCCACTCAAATTCCCATTAAATTTCCACCAAATTTAATGCAAACTCTCATTAAATAAAACTCTTTTATTTTATTCAGAATTTTGTCAATTACTTTAATGACAAACATTCACAAATAACCCCTTGCTAGAATTCTATTTCACATGCATAACCACTTTATGCAATTTCACCCGAAAACCTGTTTCGGTATCTAGTGAAATAAATTCCTGCGCTTGTTCATTATTTCGGCATGAAACATTTGCTCCAATTGGATGTCGGTGTCTCTTAAGTGTGTCACCCTACGGTTCGTGAATAATGCGGACATGATCGAGACCCCTCTCGGATCAATAATCAGAAGCGGGATCTGGAGACCCATACTGACTCCCACACATTCAACGATGACTTTCTTGTGATCGTCGGAACCTTTTACGCTAGTATCTTAATCCCTTTGTTTCACGATATATTACATGTCCGAGATTCGATCATCGGTATCTCCATACCTAGTTTTATCTCGTTACCGACATGCACTCTTTTCTCGTTCCTGTGATATAACATTCTAGTGATCAAATCACTTGCTTGCAAGCTAATCAATGTGATATCACCGAGAGGGCCCAGAGTATATCTATCCGTCACCGGGATGAACAAATTCCACTCTCGATCCATGAGCCTCAACGTAACACTTTATTAGTTCTGAATCCATCTTTATAATCACCCTGTTACGGTGTGACGTTTGATGTTATCAAGAAACTCTTCCGGTGTTAGTGATTGACATGATCTCATGGTCTAAGGATTAGGATCACTTCGTAAGTTGTTATAGCAATATAAACTCAATGACTTTGATTGTAATGCTATACTTCGGATGAATGTTCATCACACCATTACACTAATGTTGTGATCCCGTTATTAACAACATCCAATGTCCATGATCAGGAAACCTTGATCATCTTGTTAATCAACGAGCTAGTTTATGAGAGAGGCATAACTAGGAACTTTCTGTTTGTTTATTAAACACACATGTATTAACGTTTCCGTATTAATACAATTATAGCATGCAAAATAAACATCTATCATATACTTGGAATACACATAATAAACACTTTATTATTGCCTCTCAGGGCATATTCCCTTCAGTCTCCCACTTGCACTAGAGACAATAATCTAGTTACATAGTGATAAATCTAACACCCATTGAGTTCTGGTGTTGATCATGTTTTGCTCTAGGGAGATTTTAGTCAACGGATCTGCTACATTGAGATCCGTATGTACTTTACAAATCTTTATATCTCCATCCTTGACATGCTCGCGGATGGAGTGAAACCGGCGCTTAATATGCTTGGAATGCTTGTGAGATCTTGGCTCTTTGGCATTGGCAATGGCACCATTGTTGTCACAATAGATCACCATTGGGTCCAACGCATTTGCCACCACTCCTAGTTCGGATATGAACTCCTTCATCCAAACTGCTTCCTGAGCCGCTTCTGAAGCAGCAACATATTCGGCCTCCGTTGTTGATCCCGCTACCACAGGTTGTTTGGAGCTCCTCCAACTAACCGCTCCGCCATTCATGAGAAATACGTATCCGGATTGAGACTTAGAGTCATCCGGATCGGTGTCAAAGCTAGCGTCGACATAACACTTAGAGACGAGCTCTTCTTCACCTCCGTATACAAGAAACATATCCTTAGTTCTTCGTAAGTACTTAAGGATATTCTTGACCGCTATCCAGTGTTCCGAACCTGGATCCGATTGGTACCTACTAGTCAAACTAATAGCATGTTCCACATCCGGTCTTGTACATAGCATGGCGTACATTATAGAGCCTATGGCTGAAGCATAGGGGACTTTGTCCATTATCTCTCTTTCTTCCGCCGAAGCCGGACTTTGAGTCTTACTCAATGTCTTGCCTTGCAACATAGGTAAGAACCCCTTCTTACTTCCGTCCATTTTAAACTTCTTTAAAATCTTATCAAGGTATGTACTTTGAGATAGCCCTATTAGGTGCCTAGATCTATCTCTATAGATCTTTATGCCTAATATGTATGACGCTTCACCTAGGTCCTTCATTGAAAATTTGCTGTTTAGATAACTTTTAACACTGTTTAAAAGATCTATATCATTTCCGATCAATTATATGTCATCCACATATAATATCAGAAATGCCACATTGCTCCCACTCACTTTCTTGTAAATACAAGCTTCTCCATAAGTTTGGACAAATCCAAACTCTTTGATCACCTCATCAAAGTGGAGATTCCAACTTCGTGATGCTTGCTTCGATCCATAGATGGATCGCTGAAGCTTGCACACCTTGTTAGCATCCTTAGGATCGACAAAACCCTTTGGTTGTATCATATACAAATCTTCTTCAATATTACCATTGAGAAATGCGGTTTTGACATCCATCTGCCATATCTCATAATCGAAATATGCAGCAATTGCTAACATAATCCTAACTGACTTTAGCATCGCTACGGGAGAGAAAGTCTCATCGTAGTCAACTCCTTGAATTTGTCGAAACCCCTTTGCGACAAGTCGAGCTTTATAGACGGTCACATTACCATCAGCATCAGTTTTCCTTTTGAAAATCCATTTGTTCTCCACGGCCTTTCGGTCGTGAGGTAATTCCACCAAGTTCCAAACTTGATTTTCATACATGGATTCCATCTCGGATTTCATGGCTTCTAACCATTTGTTGGAATCCGGGCTCATCATCGCTTCTTCATACATCGCAGGATCATCATTTTCATCAACCATGAAATTCATGACAGGATTTCCGTACAGCTCGGGAGCTGCACGCGTCCTGTTTGACCTGCGAGGTTCGGTAGTACTCTCTTTCGGAGTTTCATGATCATTATCATTAGTTCCCTCTTCAACAGGTGGAGCCAACTCCGGAACAACTTCCGGCGCTGCGCTACTCACCATACTTTGAAGAGAAGGTTCCACAACCTCTTCGAGTTCTACCTTCCGACTACTCACACCTTTCACGAGAAACTCTTTCTCTAGAAAGGATCCATTCTTGGCAACAAAAACCTTGCCCTCGGATCTGTGATAGAAGGAATACCCAATAGTTTCTTTAGGGTATCCTATGAAGACGCATTTTTCCGCTTTGGGTTCGAGTTTATCTGGTTGAAGTTTCTTCACATAAACATCGCATCCCCAAACTTTAAGAAATGACAGCTTAGGTTTGTTTCCAAACCACAATTCATACGGTGTCTTTTCAACGGATTTAGATGGTGCCCGATTTAAAGTGAATGCAGCAGTTTCTAGTGCATAACCCCAAAATGACAACGGCAAGTCCGTCAGAGACATCATAGATCGAACCATATCTAATAAAGTACGATTACGACGTTCCGACACACCATTTCGCTGTGGTGTTCCGGCAGGTGTGAGTTGTGAAACAATTCCACACTCTTTCATGTGAGTGCTAAACTCGTAACTTAGATACTCACCTCCACGGTCGGACCGTAGAAATTTGATCTTTCTATTACGATGATTTTCCACTTCATTCTGAAATTCCTTGAACTTTTCAAAGGTTTCAGACTTGTGTTTCATCAAGTAGATATAACCGTATCTACTCAAATCATCCGTGAAAGTAACAAAATAACGATATCCACCTCGCGCCGACACACTCATTGGACCACATACATCAGAATGTATGATTTCCAATAAATCTGTCGCCCGTTCCATTGAACCGGAAAACGACGTTCTAGTCATCTTGCCCATAAGGCATGGCTCACATGTATCAAATGATTCATAATCAAGTGATTCCAAAAGTCCATCCGAATGGAGCTTCTTCATGCGTTTAACGCCAATATGACCTAGACGGCAGTGCCACATATATGCGGATATATCATCATTAAGTTTAATCCTTTTAGCATCAACATTATGAATATGTGTAACATTATCATCGAGATCTAATAGAAATAAACCATTCATAATCGGTGCATGACCATAAAAGATTTCATTCATATAAATGGAACAACCATTGTTCTCGGATTTAAATGAATAACCACTTCGCATCAAACACGATCCAGATACAATGTTCATGCTCAGTGCAGGCACCAGATAACATTTATTCAAGTTTATAACTAATCCCGATGGTAAGTGGAGAGGCAGCGTTCCGACGGCGATCACATCAACGCTTGATCCATTGCCGACACGCATCTTGACCTCACCCCTTCCTAGCGGTCGCTTGTTCCGCAGCCCCTGATTCGAGTTACAAATATTAGCAACTGAACCGGTATCAAATACCCAGGTGCTACTGCAAGCACTAGTCAAGTACACATCAATAACATGTATATCATATATACCTTTGTTTGCCTTGCCGGCCTTCTTGTCTGCCAGATACTTGGGGCAGTTGCGCTTCCAGTGGCCAGTCCCCTTACAATAGTAGCACTCGGAATCAGACTTAGGTCCAACTCGGGGTTTCTTTTCAGGCGCGGCAACAGGCTTGCCGCCCTTACTTCCCTTCCGTTTTCCCTTCTTGTCTTTCTTGAAACCAGTATTCCTATTGATCATCAACACTTGATGTTCCTTTTTGATCTCCACTTCTGCAGTTTTAAGCATTGACAGAAGCTCGGGGAGAGACTTCTTCATGCCTTGCATATTATAGTTCATCACGAAGCTCTTATAGCTAGGTGGCAGAGACTGCAGAACACGATGGATGCCTAAGTCAATGGGAATCGATATTCCCAAGGACACAAGCTTATCGGCGTAACCCGACATCTTGAGTACATGCTCACTAACGGAGTTGTGCTCTTCCATCATGCAGCTAAAGAACTTTTCTGAAGCGTTGTAGCTCTCTATAGCAGCATGTGTGTCGAAAATCATTTTCAACTCACCCATTGTATCAAATGCATTGCCGTTTTCGAAACGCTTTCGAAGTTCCAGCTCTAGCCCATACAATATGCCGCAATGAACTAAGTTGTGGTCCTCCTGACGAGTCTGATAGACATTCTTCTCCTCGTCAGGGGCATCATCTAAAGGTGGGGGGCCTAACGGCGCTTCTAGCACATATTGCTTTTGTGCAGCAGAGAGGAGAATCCTCAAATTCATGGCCCATTCGGTAAAGTTGCTACCGTTCGTTGCTAGTTTCTCTTTCTCCATGAACACATTGAAATTAAAAGCAGGTGGTGCCATCTACAACAGAATTTGTAAAGTTTAGACTAAGTGTATGATAGATTGAGTTCAACTAATCTATATTACGAATGAACTCCCACTCAAAAACGACATCCCTCGTGCCTTTTTGGTGATTACATGAACCAAATCCACTACACCAAGTCCGATCATCATGTGAGTCGGTATAGCTTCAAAGGCGAGCATCAAATGGGCATCATATCAACTATATGACTCATGCTTAACCTTTCAGTCCGTGTTCCGAGGCCATGTCTGTACATGCTAGGCTCGCCAAGTTAGAACCTTAGTATTCGCGTGTGTAACTGTTTTACACCCGAAATATGGTCGTGGATCCAAGAACACCCGATCATCACGTGATGTCTTGGAGCGACGAAAACATAATCGGTGCATACTAAAGGAAGAACACATTCTTATCTTGATATTTAAATGAGGGATCATCTTATTATGCTAACAAAGCGCTAAACAAGCAATATAAGATGCTATCAAACATCATATGTTTATTAGTGAAATGATATGGTTCCCACAGATGATCTCTATCATGTGCATCGTGGTATGATCACTATCATACCTATATGTGTAAATCCAAGGTCTATGGATTTTACACGCTATGTGTGTTGTAAGAGTATCATCTCATACTTCTACTTACAACACTACCATATCATAACACTAGCCCAGCAACAATCTAAACTAGACGCCTCTAATTTATCCATTGCAAGTTTTACGTGGCTTAGGGCTTTCGAGATAGAACCGTTCTTACCTACGAACATGAACCACAACGAGGATAATCAAATTGTTGACAACTCGCTTGCAAAATAGATATTGACTATAGTAGGAGAGACAGACACCCGCTAGCCACTTATGCAAACTAGTTGCATGTCAAGCGTGGAACAGGTCTCATGTGCGAGGACATGTAAAGTTTGTCCGGGCCGCTTCATCCCACTATGCCACCAATATCCAAAATTACAACAAAGGAGCAACAACATGATCATCATCGCCCACATACTCATATGTGTACTACCCGTTTAAAGTATCTACGCATAGATCCGGCTCTGATACCACTGTAGGGTTCGCAGCATAGAAAACAAAAATTTTCCTACGATGTGAACTATATACCAAGATCTATCTACTAGATACAAACAACGGGCGGATGTATATCCGTAGAGAACATACCCTTGAAGACCGACAAAGCTTAACGAGTTCAACTCGTGGTTGATGTAGACGATCTCTTGCCGATCTCAAGATCGAGAGGAAGTCCTAGCGCCGCAAATCAGCAGCGCATCCGTGCTCGCACACACGTTCGAGGCACCGAGCAACCTCCGCCTCCTCGCTCCAGCGATGCAGCGGAAGCACAACTCTTTCTTGCCGAATAGCCACCGGGAACATGTATCTCGCTAGTCCGAGACCATGGGGGATAAATTCTAGAGGGGGAGAGAGATCCTTCACGAGGAGGTGTGAGAGAGACAAGTGAGGAGGGGGGCTCCTTTTATAGGAGGAGGGGGGGCACCCAAGGGGGTGGCCGCCAGCCATGGGGGCTGCCCCCTCCCCTCCTTCATTCATGTGGGTGGACACTCCACTCAAAAAATGCCCTTTAAAATCCGTCCACTCAAAAGTCCACTCAAATTCCCATTAAATTTCCACCAAATTTAATGCAAACTCTCATTAAATAAAACTCTTTTATTTTATTCAGAATTTTGTCAATTACTTTAATGACAAACATTCACAAATAACCCCTTGCTAGAATTCTATTTCACATGCATAACCACTTTATGCAATTTCACCCGAAAACCTGTTTCGGTATCTAGTGAAATAAATTCCTGCGCTTGTTCATTCTTTCGGCATGAAACATTTGATCCAATTGGATGTCGGTGTCTCTTAAGTGTGTCACCCTACGGTTCGTGAATAATGCGGACATGATCGAGACCCCTCTAGGATCAATAATCAGAAGCGGGATCTGGAGACCCATACTGACTCCCACACATTCAACGATGACTTTCTTGTGATCGTCGGAACCTTTTACGCTAGTATCTTAATCCCTTTGTTTCACGATATATTACATGTCCGAGATTCGATCATCGGTATCTCCATACCTAGTTTGATCTCGTTACCGATATGCACTCTTTTCTCGTTCCTGTGATATAACATTCTAGTGATCAAATCACTTGCTTGCAAGCTAATCAATGTGATATCACCGAGAGGGCCCAGAGTATATCTATCCGTCATCGGGATGAACAAATTCCACTCTCGATCTATGAGCCTCAACATAACACTTTATTAGTTCTGAATCCATCTTTATAATCACCCTGTTACGGTGTGACGTTTGATGTTATCAAGAAACTCTTCCGGTGTTAGTGATTGACATGATCTCATGGTCTAAGGATTAGGATCACTTCGTAAGTTGTTATAGCAATATAAACTCAATGACTTTGATCGTAATGCTATACTTCGGATGAATGTTCATCACACCATTACACTAATGTTGTGATCCCGTTATTAACAACATCCAATGTCCATGATCAGGAAACCTTGATCATCTTGTTAATCAACGAGCTAGTTTATGAGAGAGGCATAACTAGGAACTTTCTGTTTGTTTATTAAACACACATGTATTAACGTTTCCGTATTAATAAAATTATAGCATGCAAAATAAACATCTCTCATATACTTGGAATACACATAATAAACACTTTATTATTGCCTCTTAGGGCATATTCCCTTCACATACAGGAGCTCGAAACATAAAGATCGAAAGATCGAGCATGAATCACATGCATGATGTGATTAACATTGGAGAATGACTCCTTTGCAGCTATGTTGCCAGCCGTGACAATCGAGGGTGATGTAGTGAATTAGGATCGTGTAATCACTAAAACTTCTTTAGGGATGTTTGTTTTAGTGGTAGCTGATACATTGGAAACATATCTATAATTTTTTATGTTCCATGCTTGTTTAGTATCTACTTTGCTTTACTTTTCTACACTTTGAGGTGATTTTTACATGTTTTCTGGTACTAACCTATTAACAAGTTGCAACAGTGTCAGATGCCTATTTTCTGTTGTTTTTGGTTTCAGAAAAGTTAGTAAATAAATATTCTCGGAATTGGACGGGACAAACGTCAAAGTCAATTACTTTCCGTGGAGAACAAGAAGTCCAGAGGAGAGCCGGCGGGGCCAGCCAGGGGGCCAGACCCACCCCAGGCGCAGGGGCAGGTGGGCCCGCGCCTGTCTAGGGTTTGGTGGCCCTGGCCGCCTCCTGGTCTCGCCCCTTTGCCTATAAGAAGCCCCCGATGCAGAAACCCTGAGTACCCGATCAGAAATCCACGAAACCGTCTGTAGCCGCCGCCACAATCGTCCCTAGATCGGGGGGATCTGAAGTTCTTCCCGGCACCCTGCCGGAGGGGAGATCATCCCGGAGGCCTTCTCTCCGATATGATTCGTGAGTAGTTCCACCTTGTACTATGGGCCCATGTAGTAGCTAGATGGTTGTATTTCCTCCTTTGTGATTTCATGTATAGATCTTGTGAGCTCCGTTCATGATTAAGATCTAATCTATTTGTAATCATGCATGTTGTGTTTGCGGGGATCCGATGGATATTGAGATTATTATGTTAATTTGATTAATGGTTTTATCTTTATGATTCTATCATGTCTGTGTTGTCTGTGATCTTGCATGCTCTCCGTTGCTAGTGGTTATCGCTAGTGACTCCAAGAGGGGGTATTTATGATCGATAGTGGGTTCATGCCTCTAGTTTCCAAGGGAAGTGACAGAAATATCTTCGGTTGTAGATGTGATGTTGCTACTAGGGAGAAAACAACGGTCTCTTGTTCATGGAACATGTGGAATGTTTACCTTACACACTTTGCTTAAAGCAGTTGTCTGTTGCTTGCAAGTTAATACTGGAGGGGGTTCAGATGATAACCTGAAGGTGGACTTATAGTCATAGATGAAGTTGGATGATGGTCTATGTATATTTTTGTATTGCCCAATCAACCTCATAGGATCTTTCTAGCTAGTAATTGCATTGTTATGCCTTGCTCAGTTCCTGTCAATTGTCGTGCTGTAATTTGTTTACCCTTCATGCCATGTTGTTTATCTAAGGAGAGCACCTCTAGTGAACTATGGACCCCGGTCCAATCTTTACCATTGATACATCTTCCACTGTTACTTGTTTACTTGCTGCAAACCATTACCTTCCACACCATACATTTAATCCTTTGTTACAGCAAACCGGTGAGCTTGACAACCTCACTGATTCGTTGGGGCAAAGTCTTGAGTTTGTGTTGTGTAGGTATCCGTTTTTCTTGCAACACCTGTGTGACGTTTCCTTCCTCCTACTGGTTCGATAACCTTGGTCTCAACTGAGGGAAGACTTGTTGTTGTACTCTTCACACCTTGCTCTTGGTGTTCCCAACAAGACTCCACATCAAGCACCAAGTTCTTTGGCGCCATCAAGGAGTCATCAACAAGTTTTTTGGCGCCATTGCAGGGGAGGCTAAGGACGTCTTCACTAGGGGAGTCCTTCACTTACTTTCTCTTTACTTTGTTTTTAGTTTGCTTTGTTTCTTTTTCTTGGTTTTGTTTGCCTCTTTTCAAAAAACCCAATTTTTTTTGTCTAGTTTGGTTTGCTTGCCTTATTCAAAAACACACAAAAAATTATTTCCTACTCTAGTTGCTGGTCTGTTCTTGCCTTGCTTGGTCATGCCTTATATCAATGGATGGTTTCTTTGAAACTAGTGCTTATTGGCAAGGTGGGTTCACGGAAGAACAAAAGTATTATTATAAGGAACACCGTTTGTCACAAAAAGGGAAACACTTATGGGAACAAATTGATAAGTTGAATACTATTGCTAGAGATGTGTGCTCTACATATAGTGTTACTTATTGCTTTGATAAATCTTGTTGCTGCAGGAGGTATAAACACCTACCCTTTCAATGTGAGTATAATGATAATGTTACCATATCTTCTTATGTTAAAGGAAATTATGAATTTTATGATGTGGAACAAATTTAAGAATTTATTGCCTTCAAGGGTGCATTTGAACTTGCCAGTTTGCTTGAAAATACTGATGATTCACCTTATGAATCTGAGGTTTATGAGATACTTAATTTTTTTTGATAATTACAAGGAAGCAAATGGCTATATTCTTGAATATTTTAATAGGTTCTTTCCACAAATGGAAGATACTAATGCCTTTGCAGGAGCCTATGGAAGAAGAAATTGCTGAAACTGAAAGCTCATTAGATGAAAAAGAGGAGGACAGTGATGGTCAAGAGGAGGAAGACTGGATCTACCCATATCTACCTTCTAATGAGAGTAACTCTTTATCCCTTACATTATTTGATTGTCCCCCATGCTTACCAAAGGAGGATGAATGTTATGTTCCCGTGGATCCTTTTGAAATATCTACTTTGGATAAAACGTGTGAAGGTTTTAATCCCACAATTTTTGAGCTTGATAGAAATTATGTGTTTGTAGATCATGAAAAGCCTACTTTATGTGATAGTTATATTGTTGAGTTTATTCATGAGGCTACTAAAAATTATTATGAGAGAGGAAAATATGGTTGTAGAAGTTTTGATGGTATTGAAACACCTCTCTTTATGCTGAAAGTTTTGAAGTTACTCTTGTTTTCTCTTCCTATGCATGTCACTTTGTTCTTTGTGAACTTATTTGTGTACAAGATTCCTATGCATAGGAAGTGGGTTAAACTTAAATGTGTTTTGAATTTTCTTCTTGATGCTCTCTTTGACTTAAATTCATAATTCTTATGTGAGCATCTTCTCAAGCTATCAAGCCTAACTTAAAGGCATTAAAGAAAAGTACTTGTTGGGAGATAACCCAAGAGTTTCCTTGAGTATTGGAAGTTATTACTTCTGTAATAACCTCTTGTAACATCCCAAAAATACTAAACTTGGATCATCAAACTCTAATCATCAAAATTAGGGTTAACAAAAACTTTTCTAAAATAAAAGTATGAAAGCATGCATGGTGTATGCATTTCATTTGGAATTCTCTTGAACCACCTTGTTTGTGTGTTCCTTTGCTTGTAAATGGATTCTTAGGTGAAATAAACATCATCTAAACAATTCCCAAACTTTTCTCAAAGACAAATAAATCAAAACAAAGCTAAATGAGTGAATGGTCATTTTGACCAATTTAACTCCCATGCCTACTTTGGCTGTCCCAAAATTTCAGAACTTAACAGAAACTTTTCTGGATCTTTGCACCCCTTGATTATACTCATAACAAGGTATCAAGGCCCACTTTTTGATCATCCAGAAACTTTCAAATGCATAGTTTAAATGACAATTCAAAATTGAATCTTTATCATATGAGAAGATCCCACTTTTTCAAAAACCACTCAAACAAGCTCAACTTTCAAAACCCAAGCATCTGCAGACTCACCAGCACCAACCTAGCACACCCACCAAAAATCTTTTCAAAATTCAAAACTTGAATTCTTGCGGCCATTTCATCAAACACATTGCAGACACAAATCATCAAAATCTTAAACACTATTGTGAGCAGTGATTGAAGCCTAACTTGTTCCCTCTCTAGCTCACAACCATCTCAGTAGATCATCTAGCAAGTTAAACCAAGCACTAGCCTCACTGTAAGCTGGGCAATGACAACAATGGTGAACAGCCAAAGCTCACCATGCCACCCTAGTGGAGACAGCAAGCTAGGAGGAGATTTAGCCGTGCCAACCTTGTCTAGGAGGCAGCCCACCGTCCACCTCCACTCCTTGTCCAGCACTCGAACGTTGCCAGCCACTGGACCACACGCACGGACCGCGCCCAGCTCGCCAGCAACCATGCCGAGCATGCGCCAGAGCGCCGCCCTCGACTGAAGCCCACAGACCGCGCGCCGCCCTTGCCGCGTGCATACATGATCGCCACCGACCCAGGAGACCGCCAGACATCCCCATTCGCCGCCCCATGCCGCACAACCACCGCTCGCCGTCGAAGATGCCGCCTCTGCCGCGCAGAGCATCCCGCGTTCCAGACCAAACGGCACAGCCCCTACGCGTGCATTAAAGCCGTAGAGCATCGCCAGGAGACCACCAAGCGATCGCCACTGCCGGACATGCCTCTAGCAGCTCGTAGCCATGTCGCCACCGTCGCCTGCCCATCCCGTTCGGTCTCGTCGTCGCGACTATAAATAGAGGCCACCCCCAGCCGAATTGAGCACACCATCTCACTCCCCTCTTCTCACTGATCGTGCCACCCTGTTCCCGGAGCAAGGCGAGCAGCACTTTGCCGGAATTTCATCGGAGTCTGCCGCTGCTGGAGACGAAGGGGGCCAGCGATTGGAGCCGCCCCAGGAGAAGCTGTCGGTACCAGGAGGTTCGCTGTCATCGACTTCGTCGTTTTCCCGCCTCGCCGACCCTCGCCTGAACCCTGGTGAGCCCCCAGTGACCCCCACTGGTCGCGCTAGGTTTCTGTCTCGCCGGCGTTGCCCAACGTCGACGATGACCCTCAGCCGTTGGATTAGAACCAGATCGAACGCCCCACATCGCCCCATACCGCTTCGCACCCCCTCGTCTCACTGACGCGTGGGGACAGCCACTTACGCAGCCCGGGGAAGCGCTGTGCTTAGCAGGCCGGCCCGTTAACCTTTCCCGCGCAGCCCAGTTATTTGAATTAAACCTTTTCCATTTTATTTCAAACACACTTCTGTACCCAGTTTCAAAAATCAACCCATATCGATTAAGTGCACCAAATTGAATGAAACTAATTTTGTTAGAAAGGTCTGGGAATGCTGAATCCATGCCCGTTGGATTCAAGTCATTTGGATCTGTAGATCATCCTTGGCAAAAATAACAAGGCAGAAGCTTTTCTGCATTCAAACATTTTTCAAATATAAACCATAATAGCTTTTGAGTTGATTCCAACTCTCAAAACTCACATTTAACCATACCTTTCAGAATATATAAAAATATATAGGTTTACTTACAGAAATAATGTTCAAGTAATAAAAGAATGCCCCATAGGCATTTCTAGCCACTTTAATTAATTAAAATAAAAGGGTAAAACCTTATTAAATTGTGACACCACTTTAAATCACATTCCCATGAACTAAAATATGTGGTGATGACATGTGTCAACATGATCCCATGTTTGGTTTGGAGAATATTAAATCTTAAGTAGTTTTTCAATGAGTAGAAATTACTTTTCTAAAAATAAAAGGAATTAAACCAAGCTTTAACCTTGTAATGTTAGTGATGATGATAGATCATCTATAGGACCCTTTTGTGTGATGATTGCAAGTAGTTAAATATTGTTTGGTGATTGTGTACATCGTATTTATTTATAGACGCTAGTACCGACCAAGGATACGAGGAGGAAGGAGGATACTACGAAGAAGAAGCCGAGGAGAACTTCAACCACTGCTCTGCACAAGGCAAGCTAACACTTGCAATTTAGCAAGCTTATACTGATATTCAGCAAGCTAATACTTGCAAGCCTTACTAATCAAGTTGACCTATGCAAGCTACTACTTGCTTGCTATCATGCCACTATATGCCTTAAAGCATATATGATCATAACCACTTGATAAACCAATCCTAGTTTTATTTTCCAGTTTATTACTTTATTTCTTTATCAAAGCTCTTACTTAGAGTTTACTGGAATAAATGGTAGATACTAGAAGGATACTTGAAGGTTGCATAAACAGCATAAAATTTGGCCTAAGCTAGATAATCTTGATGTCCTCCTAAGGCATGAGATTAAACTTAGTCACACCCCACTAGTGTATCACCCCTCATTAGTACTCACCCCCACTTGTAGATGCTAGTGCTAAGCATAAAACTTGACCAACTTTAGATGGGAATACTTGGTGAAAATGGTTATGAAAACCTTAGAATGATGGATCATTCTACTGAGATGTTTTGACATGTGTTTCTGAACACCATATAATTATGGTGATGAAAATGTTGAGGCATGAGCCTTAGCCCTTTATAGAACTGATGGTTGTCTGGATGCGATACCATTCCAAATTTTATCGTACAACCACAATACCCGAAGATTGGGTAGGGCTTGACTGGAAACTTATGTACCTTAGTATTAGTTCCCTCACGGCCAAGGTCTGAGCTGAGGCTATCTTGTGAAGATTGTCCACCTATGCAGTACCCAAGATGACAGTTGGTCATGGTTGGGAGGCCAAACACACAGGAGAGGTGCTTATACTAGGGCGTGTAATTGAAAGGTTAGGATTGATTATCCGCATACTGAGTATGGTGAATTCAGGATTTGTTCCTGACGGATGTATCGAATGTTGTGGTGAAAGTGTACAATCTCTGCAGGGTGTCAAACTATTCGAATAGCCACGTCCGAGGTTATGGACAGTTGGAGTGGCCATACTGTTCCCCCGTCAGATGTTTTCAAAAGACTTGTGAAATGAATTGAGACTTTGACTCGACCACAACAGGGTTGTGATATGAAATACAAGTTCCCACTTAGGTGTTATAAAACCTTAACTAGCATTCGTTGTTTCCAAACTTAGTAGAGATAAATCTGGCTTTTGCAAAACAACCCTAGAGCCTAGTGTCCTATTATCGAAAACCCCTTTCACTTGTTAGTATTAGTTTGCGAGTACTTAAAGAGTACTCATGGCTTTGTCCCTGGCTATTCCCGTGGCCAGACTATAAAGAGGAGTACCTGGAGGATGGACCCCAGGAAGGTTACGACAACTAGGATCATCTCCCATCGTCAGCATTGCCAGTGACCCCGAAGATGGAGCTTCGCCTACGCTACCGTTATTATTACGTATTCCGCTGCTTGAGTTGTATTAAGAACTGTAACATGAGATCCCTATTTGTGTAAGAACTTATGTACGGTTTGTAATGGATGATGTACTATGGTATACAATTCTGTTATGTCTCGCAAAAATGGTAATCCTGGGATTGCGATGTATGGCATAACAGGCATCTGGGATTAAAAATCCGGGTGTTGACAAGTTGGTATCAGAGCCATCCTGACCATAGGAGACCATAGTTAGACTGGAGGTTGAATCAAAAACTTAGTTTCAAAACCAAAGAAAACAAATATTTACAAAAACTTATTCTCATTCTTATCCCTTTGATTCTTTCATGAAAATTCATGTTCCTCAAAAACTCTTGCAATATACATAAAATATGGACACACTTAATCACTCTACTAACTTACTCCTCCTATATTCTTATAGATGGACGTGAAGTACAGCAAGTTTTATCAGTTGGGGAATGGAGGAGACCTTATCTTTGAGAGGGATTTGGACCAGCTTTCAGAACTTCTGGAGCGTCCACACCCCGAGTTCTTCGGAGCTCAGCTCAATGATCAAGGAGGAGAAGATCTGCAGTGGCTAATTGTTGCAAGTCTCCGAGGAAAGATTGAACCTCCCACTGCTGAGGGAATTCAGTTTACCTTGAGAGAGAACAACTGGCTCGACGGACTTGCCATGGCCATGCAGGAAAGTCTTGCCCGTCTGTGTGGGCAGAGCATCAATCAGATCAAGGGAACTTGCTTTGAGTTTTGCCCGAGGCGTGATGCAAATGGACAACCACTGGAAGCACCATACCACCCTTTAGCTTCATGATGTACGATCGTCAGCAGGAGTTGGATAACTGCCGTGACTACTCCAACCACAAGTCTGCCATCATCAAGACGAAGGATCAAACCATCGCCATGCTAGCAAAGGATCGCAAGTCTCGCTGCCGTCAGCTTGACAAGAAGGAGCGTATCATTGCTCGTCTTCGCCACCGCATCTCATCTTTGGAGGAGACCATCCACGAGAGAGACATGTAGTTGGAGGAAAGGGAGAATGCCGGAGAGGATCTTCGTGGAGACCCCTACTCCTACCTCAGCGATGATGATGATTTTCTGGAGGATCAGGCTATGGATTTCTTCACCGATGAGGATGATTTCGCCTTCATTGATGATGATGAAGATGATGAAGCCACCGATTCCGAGGAGTAGTACCACTTGAGCACTAGCGTAGTGAGTAGTATTCGGTCCCACTGTATCGTAGTTTTCAGAATGGTTCTTAAAACCATCTGTTTTTCTTTGTTGTGGTGTGTGTTGTATCGTGTGCTATGAATGAATGAATGAATGAATGAATGAATGAATGAATGAATGAAAAAGCAAGTTGCTAGAAAACTCCGAGTCAAACTTTTAAAACTTTTCAAATACCCAAAACCTTAGAAATTACCCTCTTTTCTCATGATCTATCTCAATCTTCAGATGCCACGCGGAGGAAGTGGTTCATCCCCGGACCCGATGTTGCAGATTCTGCAAATGTTGACTTCTGACCGCGAAGCTGAGAGAGCAGAACGTCAAGCCAACCTAGCCACCCTGCAACAGATAGCTCAGCTTGCCCACAACAACCAAGGCCACGAAAATCAGGACAACCATGGATCTAAGCTCAAAAATTTCCAGAATACCAACCCACATGTTTTCACTAAGTCAGAAGAGCCCCTAGACGCCGATGATTGGCTGCAAACCATGGAAAATAACCTAGAAGTCACCGGAGTGGAAGCCAACGAGAAAGTTCTGTTTGCCACCCACTATCTAGCCGGAGATGCCAGGGAATGGTGGAACAGTGTTCGCGTAATGACCGGAGGCCAAATGATGACCTGGGAGGAATTCAAGGTCAAGTTTAGCAGAACCCATGTGCCACCAGGTTTGATCAAGAGAATGAGAGACGAATTCAGGGAACTGAAGCAAGGAAGGATGACTGTAGTGGAATACCGTGACAAATTTTTGTCATTAGCTAGGTATGCCCCAGATGAGATCGACACCAAAGCCAAGAAGAAAGAAAGATTCTTGAATGGTCTGCATGATGAGATGCAGACAGTGTTAGTCAATATCTCCTTTGCTGATATTGAAGCCCTTGTCGACTCTGTTATCCAGATGGAAGGAAAGATCAACCAAGCCAATGAGAACCGCAAGCGTCGCATGATGCATCAGCTAGGAACCCATCAGACCCCAAAGTATCGCCCTAACCCATCTCCCAGATTTGCCCCAAGAACCAACAGACCCTCGATGAACCGTCCGACCTATCCCAACCGTGGAAACCCTAGGCCTGGAGGAAATCACAACAACCCCGACAAATCTAGCAATTTCAACCGTGCCCCACCCAAGATCAACAACAACAATGCTACCACCAACACTGCCCCGAGGACTGGAAGCAATGTTGTGCCTGTAGCAGCAAAGGACAAGTCGCAAGTGACTGGTTATGACTGTGGAAATAAAGGCCACTATTCCAAAGAGTGCCCCAACAAGAAGAATGCCGCAGCCCCCAATGCCAATGTCCCAGCTCAGCAGCAGCGTCGTGTTCAGTCCGGAAGAAGATTTGCCCCAGGGAATTCGCTCAACCGCAATGGCCGTATTTTTCTCATGCATGCTGAAGAAGCTCAGGAATCGCCAGACGTCGTGCTGGGTATGTTTTCTGTTAATTCAGTACTTGCACGAGTGTTGTTTGACTCTGGTGCATCGCACTCATGTAGCATCCCGCAAAACCACTACTAGAAAATCGCGTTGAATTTGTGCATTGCATCGTCATCATCATGCATTGTTTGCCTAAAACTATTTTTCGCAAAGCCTGTTTTGTTTTCTAAAACGCCCCGTCTTGTTTTCAAATTCAAACCCGGGTCGCCGGAATATTTTGTTGTCTACTATTGGTTTGCAAACGGTGCATTTAGCATTAAATAAAATTATTATATTATTTTAGTGGGGGCAGTCGAACGGGCCAAATTGACCCGAACGACCGCCCAGAGACTAAATCGGTCCAACCAACCAGCCCCTCTTAATCCTACAGCTACCAACTAATCTACCCCCTTGCCTCCACATCACCCCAGCCAATCGCTGGTCGCCACCTCACCTGGTCCTCTTCCCCCACCAACCCCGAGGCGCCACCTCACCCACCTGGCCCACCCCAACCACACAACGCCCCACACACACAACACCCCACGCACGCAGCCACACAACGCACCCACCAACCTCTGCCGCCGACACCCCCCTGGAAACCCCCTGGACCTGGCCCCACCTCTTCCTCTCTCCCTCCTCTCCCGCACGTTCCCTCTCTGGCTCACCCCGCCCCGACACCCTCCTCTTCCCCCAACCCCGCAGCTCCTCCCGCCCCGCCGGTCGCCGGCCGCTTCTTCTTTCCCTCCCCGCCGAGGACCTCGCTCCGCCTCCAGCCCGCGCTAGCCGCGCCCGACCGCGCCGTCGCCCGCTCCGGCCGCCGCGGAAGGCCCCCGACCCGCCCCCGCTCGGCCCGTCCAGCCGCCGCGTTCCCTCCGGCGTCGCCCCTCGCCTCCCCGTCAACCTCCGCCGCCGGCCCCGTCGTCGCCTCCCCTCGACCCTCCGCAGCGCCGGCCGTCGCCCGCCTCGCCCCATAGCGCCCCGCTTCCCCCACGTCCCACCCGAGCCGCCGCCTCCTCCTTGCCAGTCGCCCCCGCACGCAGCCCCGACCTCCTCCCGCTCGCCGCGCCGCCAGGCCGGCTCCGCCCCGCACCTCCCCGCGTCGCCCTCATCCGCGCCTGCGCCGCAGCAGCCGGCCCCGCGCCCCCGAGCTCTTCCCACGTCGCCGGCCTGAGCCCCAACCACCTCGCTGTCGTCCTCCCGCCGCCGGCCAGCGCGCCCGGGCCCATGCAGCGTCTCCCTGGCCTATGCCCTTTGGAGCTCCTGGATGATCTATGTGTGGCCGATGCCTGTTATGGAGAAGTGAGGTTGACGTGGTACTAGATATGTGGTGTTCGATGACCAAGTACCAAGCTCTCCAACACGGACTTGTCACTCCCGAAGGAGTCGACGACAGGAAACCTCAAGGACTTCTTCCTGGAGTCCGAAGAACGCCGACATGCATGCAAAGACCAAGCCGCGACATCCCGTAACCGGTGTCGCGCCAAGATCTCCGAAAACCCCGTTACCGGACGAGTTCGCCATCGACCTCGAGTTCTCCCACACGGATACCAAGCGACAAGATCTCCTTCATGGAAAACGAAGCCGAACCGGAGACCTCCATCATGGATCATCGAGCACTTCTACACGGACCCGCGGGATGACATGTTCTTCGCCCAAGGGCGACAAGGTTCTCTTCACGGACGTCGAGACCCCGACATCGAAACGACAAGATCATCGTCATAGAACCCGAAGGCCACATGTGCGACAAGTACTCCCTCGAGGACGCCGAGTGCTTCACCCTGGAAGCGACAAGACCTACCTCTGCATCCGAGAACGAACCGCCGAGACCGGATCCCGAACCCGTCGAACCCTGGACCCTGAGACCAAACCCCGGAACCCCAAGATCTGCCGAACCCTATTGTGTGAACCCCTTTTTGAAACCCTATTTTATAATATAATACAACTTGTCGCATCTTAATTGTTCATGCATGCATACTTGTCACGTGGTTTGGGGGCCTTATGCCGATTCACCTCATAATTAAATATGGGGCCCATATGCGGGCAAATCTAGCCTCATATTGGCCTCATTTAAATCTTGTGTAGCGAACCGGTGCTATCTTTTGCCATGCTAAAACCACATTTAAATTGCGGGGTAGATAAATGACTGGAACCGTTTAATTATTTGTCGGGACCCCGGTTCCGCTTAATCTGACCTAATTGCATCGCACCTTTGCCATGTCATGCATCATACATGCATCATGCCCGATCTTCTGCCGTTGTATTAAATATTGCATCCGGTGTTTCCTCTAGTGTTTTGCTTCTTCGCGGATAAGGCCGTTGAGTTGATGTGAGCTTCGCCCCGATCTTCGGTTGGACCTTCGACAATGTTTTCAGGCGAGCATCTCCCCCTTTCTACCTATCTTACTTTTATAGTATTTATTTCCCTCCTGTTGATCTTTGCTATCTGTGTTGCGATGCTCTAGTTTTTCGTACCCGTGATATCCCTTGCAGCCATATATAGCCTTGGACACATCCTATTACCTGTTGTTTGGTAGATAGTTGGACCCGCGTGTCGTAGTCGCTTGCTCAAGTGTTTTTGCGTGTCGTCAAGTACCACAATTGTTGGAGAATTGCCGCATGTTGATGTTGGAGATGATCATGGCTTTACTTATCGTTCACTTTAATTACTGTTTAACAACTAAAATTGAATTAAGCAGAGGCATCGGTGGGTGATAGGTAAGATTTGGTTTCCGACCGCCCACTTGTGTCCCGTAGGACCCGAGTTCTTGACACCTGTTCCGAGATCGAGCGCGCTAACCACAGGTGGGGAGATATGGGCCCCCCATTGATTATTACCTGATTTCAAAGTATTGTACTGGGGGCCACAAACTAGTTTGAGGTTTTATTTACGATCCTGTACTTATGCCATGCTACTGCTTTATTTACGATTGTGCGAGGAGCACACTGTACTGTTTAGGATCGAGACACGTTTTCGCGGTGTCGACAGTCCCCGTTTGGGGATTTGCTGTCGTTCACTGCCGTCTACCCAAACCCTAAGTCCGTCTCGGAGACCGGCCGACTTCGTTGCGGGTGTCGACTTGGTGGGGTGGCCCCCATGTACTTGCTTTGGGTCTGGGAACGTCGTGACTTAGGCCCCGCCGACATACCGATGGGTGTATGTTAACTGATCTGGCAAAAAGGGTCGAAGTGCTTGTGGATACTTTGGTGCACCCCTGCAGGGTTAAATCTTTTCGAGAAGCCGTGTCCGCGGTTATGGACGACTTGGAGCACAGTGCTTGATCATAGACAACTATAACTAAAGTTTATTGTTATAAATTGACTTGTATCCGATTTGACTAGTAATCAGCTTCACTACAACGGAATGGCTAAATAAAAGTACCAACAACTGCTGGGTTTTTGGGGTCATCTCATGCTAATTGTATCTGACTAGTAAGTGTTGCCACTATAACGGAATGGTTAACTAAAAGTGCCCACTGCTTACTTTATCAGGACGATTATCTAAACCTGACTAGTAAAGTGCCGCAACTATAACTGAATAAGTAAAACTGCCAACCGTGTGAGTTCCTCGGTTGACTTCCTCGTTTGGTCTCGAGGGGGAAACGCCAGGATGGGTTTATTTGATGATAGTATCAGGTTGGATCCGAATAGGTCTTCCTCACCCCTCTCTGATAGCCGCCAATAGTATCGAGTCTCTATAGGTTGTTTAGTGCTTGCTGCCGCTGCCGCTTCAGTCCACCATACCTATGTAGGCGAGGACCGCCGAATTCTAGTCTCGCCGTGTACTGGCCTCAGTACTGACGCTCCTCTTTTTCCTTTGCCCTTTGTCGGCACCCCTTTTGTGTGAGCAGGTTTTGAGATCGACGTCGTTAGCTGGGTTACCCTTCCGGCTTGGCCTGGGCAGGGTTATGGACGCCATTGGTTATTCTTCAGGGCTCTTAGCCCCATTTGCATCTTGTCCGTAGCTGGACGATGTATCGTTTTCGAGGTGATTTGGATCTTTGTTCTGTATATCTGTGTTCTTGACTCATGGAGTCGTGTTGTATATATATCTGTTCTGTGGGTCCCATCGAGGACTATTGTGTAATGTTATTACTTTGCTTTCCACCCGCACGAAAGTGCCTGGTGGGCACCTTCGAATCGTTTCTATGCGGGTTTGGCGAGTTTCGCTAAAACTTGCATAGGGCCGATTCTGAGGGTGTTACAACTCATTTGTCACTGAAGAATTTGCATGCACTAGTAAAATTCAACCAACCAAACTGAAGCATGTCATGATTGTTCAAATTCCCGGATCAACCACCAAGGCTAGGCAAATTTGCAAGGTCGTCCCTATCCGAATCCATGGCATAGATTTTTATGCTAATCTGATAGTACTCGAAACTAATGGTTTGGAAGTAGTACTAGGAATGGATTGGATGTCCAAACATAAAGGATTGATTGACTGTGCCAAGAAAGCCATAACCATGACCAGTACAGTCGGAATATCAGTCGAGCATATATCTAAAACCTTACCTCGTCAATTCAAATGCAACAAGAGTATAGCCCAACCTACCATTGACCAAGCCTGAATAGTCTGTGAATACCCCGATGTATTTCTAGATGTTTTGCCCGATATGCCCCCAGATCGGGATATCGAGTTTATCATTGAACTAATCCCCGGAAGAGGACCCATAGCCTAGAGACCCTATAGTATGAACCCGTTGGAACTAGCAGAACTGAAGAAGCAACTGGATGCCATGCTGGAAATTGGATTGATTCAAAACCAAGTGCGTCACCTTGGAGATCACCTGTCTTGTTTGTGGACAAGAAGGATGGAGGTAATGGTTTGTGTACGGATTATCGGAAGTTGAATGATGTCACCATCAAGAACAAGTACCCCTTGCCTAAGATAGAAGATTTGTTTGATCACTTGACCGGTGACAAAGTGTTTTCTAAGATTGATCTTAGGACTGGCTATCATCAACTCAAGATTCGTGCAGAGGATATTCAAAGACTGCCTTTACCACCAGATATGGATTGTACGAGTATACAGTCATGTCTTTTGGATTAACCAATGCCCCCGCTTATTTCATGAATCTCATGAATAAGATTTTTATGGACTTCCTGGATAAGTTTGTCGTTGTTTTCATCGATGACATTCTGATTTATTCCAAATCAGAAGAAGAACATGAGCTACACCTAAGGACCATTCTTGGAACCCTTAGAGAGCATCAACTTTATGTAAAGTTTAGCAAATGTGAATTCTGGTTACAGGAGGTAGGATTCCTCGGTCACATTGTATCAGCCGGAGGAATTGCTGTTAACCCTGCAAAAGTGAAAGATGTAGAAGATTGGCAAGCCCCAACCACTCAAACCCAAGTTCGTGCATTTCTCGGATTGGCGGGATATTACCGCAAATTCGTAGAAGGATTCTCGAGTATCGCCAGACCTATGACCCAATTGCTGAAGAAGGACAAGAAGTTTGAATGGACCGACAAATGTGAAGCGAGTTTTCAAGAACTCAAAAGGAGATTGATTTCAGCCCCAATCTTGATCATGCCAGATATCACGAAGCCCTTCGATGTGTATTGTGATGCATCCAAGATCGGTCTCGGGTGTGTGCTAATGCAAGAAGGCAAAGTTATATCTTATCTATCCCGACAATTGAAACAACATGAGCAAAATTACCCAACCCATGACCTCGAACTCGCAGCCGTAGTTCTAGCCCTGAAGACTTGGAAGCATTACCTGATGGGAAATCGTTGTGAGATCTATACGGATCACAAGAGTCTGAAGTATATATTCACTCAGAAGGAGCTGAATATGAGGCAGAGAAGATGGATTGAGCTAATCAAGGATTACGATCTGGACATTCACTATCACCCTGGTAAAGCCAACGTGGTAGCAGATGCCCTTAGCAGATTGCCGTGCCGCTTGAACTCCATGATTTTGAAGGAGCAACCAAGCCTGCACAAAGAGATGGAAGATTTTCGAAAAGAATTAGTGAGTGAAGGATTTTTGGCTAGCATAGAACTTCAACCCACTTTGATCAGTCGGATTAAAGAGGCGCAGAAGGGAAATGCTAGTATCGACGGAATCAAGCGTCGTATCGGTATAGGCAAAGTACCCGGATTCACCAAAGACGAAGAAGGAGTTCTGTGGTACAAAGGACGCCTTTGTGTACCCGCAGATTTTGAGTTGAAAGAAGTGATTCTGAAGGAGGCTCATGATACTCTTTATTCTATCCATCCCGGAGGAACTAAGATGTATCAAGATTTAAAAGATCAATTTTGGTGGCATAAGATGAAGAGAGAAATCGGAAGCTATATCGCCAAGTGCGATATATGTCAGCGAGTCAAGGCAGGACATCAAAGACCCGCTAGATTTTTGCAACCCTTGCAGATTCCGGAATGGAAATGGGATTCCGTTGGAATGGACTTTATCACTGGACTGCCTACTTCTAGTAGGGGAAATGACTCTATCTGGGTCATAGTGGACCGATTGTCCAAAGTCGCCCATTTCTTGCCCGTCAAGACCACATATCAGAGTTCGATGCTAGCGGAGTTGTACATCGCTAGGATAGTTAGTTTGCATGGAGTCTCCAAGAACATCGTATCGGATCGAGGAACTCAGTTTACCTCGAGATTCTGGAAGAAAGTCCAAGAAGGTTTAGGAACCCGCCTAGATTTTAGCACCGCGTATCACCCTCAGACCGATGGACGAACGGAGTGAGTAAATCAAATACTCGAAGATATGCTAAGAGCCTGTGTGTTAGAATATGGATCCAAGTGGGAAGACTGTCTGCCGTTTGCAGAATTCACATACAACAACAGTTATCAGGCTAGTTTGCAAATGGCCCCATTTGAATTCATGTACGGAAGGAAGTGTCGCACCCCTTTGAACTGGTCGGAAGTAGGAGAGAGTCATATTTTTTGGACCCGACATCCTACGAGAAGCAGCAGAGAAGGTTCACAAGATTCGTGAGCACCTCAAGACTTCCCAATCCAGATAGAAGAGTTACGCCGACAAGATACGTCGAGACCTTGCCTTCAACATGGGAGATTTTGTTTATCTGAAAGTGTCACCATTGAAGGGAATTCAGCGTTTCCAACTCAAAGGAAAGTTAGCCCCCAGATATATCGGACCTTTCAAGATTCTGAACCATCGAGGAGAAGTGCCGTATCAATTGGAACTACCCGAAGAGATGTCAGCCATGCACAATGTGTTCCATATCTTGTTACTTCGCAAGTGTCTCGAAGTCCCCGAGAAGACCGAAGTGTTCAAAAATATCGATCACCGGACCATAGAGATCAACGATGACCTGACCTATCCCGAATTACCCATCCGTATTTTGGAAGAAGCTTTTCAAACTACCGAACCCGAAGCATCAAGTTTCTCAAGATTCAGTGGAGCAACCACACAGAAGAGGAAGCTACCTAGGAGTGCGAAGATCACATCAGGACAGAATATCTACTTTTGAAATACCAAAGGAGGATGAATGTTATGTTCCCGTGGATCCTTTTGAAATATCTACTTTGGATAAAACCTGTGAAGGTTTTAATCCCACAATTTTGAGCTTGATAGAAATTATGTGTTTGTAGATCATGAAAAGCCTGCTTTATGTGATACTTATAATGTTGAGTTTATTCATGAGGCTACTGAAAATTATTATGAGAGAGGAAAATATGGTTGTAGATGTTTTGATGGTATTGAAACACCTCTCTTTATGCTGAAAGTTTTGAAGTTACTCTTGTTTTCTCTTCCTATGCATGTCACTTTGTTCTTTGTGAACTTATTTGTGTACAAGATTCCTATGCATAGGAAGTGGGTTAGAATTAAATGTGTTTTGAATTTTCTACTTGATTCTCTCTTTGACTTAAATTCATAATTCTTATGTGAGCATCTTCTCAAGCTATCAAGCCTTACTTAAAGGAATTAAAGAAAAGTACTTGTTGGGAGATAACCCAAGAGTTTCCTTGAGTATTGGAAGTTATTACTTCTTTAATAACCTCTTGTAACATCCCAAAAATACTAAACTTGGATCATCAAACTCTAATCATGAAAATTAGGATTAACAAAAACTTTTCTAAAATAAAAGTATGAAAGCATGCATGGTGTATGCATTTCATTTGGAATTCTTTTGAACCACCTTCTTTGTGTGTTCCTTTGCTTGTAAATGGATTCTTAGGTGAAATAAACATCATCTAAACAATTCCCAAACTTTTCTCAAAGACAAATAAATCAAAACAAAGCTAAATGAGTGAATGGTCATTTTGACCAATTTAACTCCCATGCCTACTTTAGTTGTCCCAAACTTTCAGAACTTAACAGAAAATTTTCTGGATCTTTGCACCCCTTGATTGTACTCATAACAAGGTATCAAGGCCCACTTTGTGATCATCCAGAAACTTTCAAATGCATAGTTTAAATGATAATTCAAAATTGAATCTTTATCATATGAGAAGATCCCACTTTTTCAAAAACCACTCAAACAAGCTCAAATTTCAAAACCCAAGCATCTGCAGACTCACCAGCACCAACCTAGCACACCCACCAAAAATCTTTTCAAAATTCAAAACTTGAATTCTTGCGGCCATTTCATCAAACACATTGCAGACACAAATCATCAAAATCTTAAACACTATTGTGAGCAGTGATTGAAGCCTAACTTGTTCCCTCTCTGGCTCACAACCATCTTAGTAGATCATCTAGCAAGTTAAACCAAGCACTAGCCTCACTGTAAGCTGGGCAATGACATCAATGGTGAACAGCCGAAGCTCACCATGACACCAAGGTGGAGACAGCAAGCTAGGAGGAGATTTAGCCGTGCCAACCTTGTCTAGGAGGCAGCCCACCGTCCACCGCCACTCCCTGTCCAGCGCTCGAACGTTGCCAGCCACTGGACCATATGCACGGACCGCGCCCAGCTCGCCAGCAACCATGCCGAGCATGCGCCAGAGTGCCACCCTCGATTGAAGCCCACAGATCGCGCGCCGCCCTTGCCGCGTGCATACATGATCGCCACCGACCCAGGAGACCGCCAGACATCCCCATTCGCCGCCCCATGCTGCACAACCACCGTTAGCCGTCGAAGACGCCGCCTCTTCCGCGCAGAGCATTGCGCATTCCAGACCAAACCGCATCGCCCCTACGCGCGCATTAAAGCCGAAGAGCATCGCCAGGAGACCACCAAGCGATCGCCACCGCCGGCCGTGCCTCTAGCAGCCCGTAGCCATGTCGCCACCGTCGCCTGCCCATCCCGTTCGGTCTCGTCGTCGCGACTATAAATAGAGGCCACCCCCAGCCGAATTGAGCACACCATCTCACTCCCCTCTTCTCACTGATCGTGCCACCCCGTTCCCGGAGCAAGGCGAGCAGCACTTTGCCGGAATTTCATCGGAGTCTGCCGCTACTGGAGAAGAAGGGGGCCAGCGATTGGAGCCGCCCCAGGAGAAGCTGCCGGTACCAGGAGGTTCGTTGTCGTCGACTTCGTCGTTTGCCCGCCTCGCCGACCCTCGCCTGAACCCCAGTGAGCCCCCAGCGACCCCCACTGGTTGCGCTAGCTTTCTATCTCGCCGGCGTTGCCCAACGTCGACGATGACCCTCATTTGTTGGATTAGAACCAGATCGAACACCCCACATCGCCCCATACCGCTTCGCACCCCCTCGTCTCACTGATGAGTGGGGACAGCCACTTACGCAGCCCGCGGAAGCGCTGTGCTTAGCAGGCCGGCCCGTTAACCTTTCCCGCGCAGCCCAGTTATTTGAATTAAACCTTTTCCATTTTATTTCAAACACACTTCTGTACCCAGTTTCAAAAATCAACCCAGATCGATTAATTGCACCAAATTGAATGAAACTAATTTTGTTAGAAATGTCTGGGAATGCTGAATCCAAGCCCGTTGGATTCAAGTCATTTGGATCTGTAGATCACGCTTGGCAAAAATAACAAGACAGATGCTTTTCTGCATTCAAACATTTTTCAAATTTAAACCATAATAGCTTTTGAGTTGATTCCAACTCTCAAAGCTCACATTTAACCATACCTTTCAGAATATATAAAAATATATAGGTTTACTTACAGAAATAATGTTCAAGTAATAAAAGAATGCCCCATAGGCATTTCTAGCCACTTTAATTAATTAAAATAAAAGGGTAAAACCTTATTAAATTGTGACACCACTTTAAATCACATTCCCATGAACTAAAATATGTGGTGATGACATGTGTCAACATGATCCCATGTTTGGTTTGGAGAATATTAAATCTTAAGTAGTTTTTCAATGAGTAGAAATTACTTTTCTAAAAATAAAAGGAATTAAACCAAGCTTTAACCTTGTACTGTTAGTGATGATGCTAGATCATCTATAGGACCCTTTTGTGTGATGATTGCAAGTAGTTAAGTATTGTTTGGTGATTTTGTACATCGTATTTATTTATAGACGCTAGTACCGACGAAGGATACGAGGAGGAAGGAGGATACTACGAAGAAGAAGCCGAGGAGAACTTCAACGACTGCTCTGCACAAGGCAAGCTAACACTTGCAATTTAGCAAGCTTATACTGATATTGTGCAAGCCAATTGTAACATCCCTAAATTCATATTCCAAAACTCATTCATATCATCCATGCATCCATCATCATTTAGGGTTTCAAAATCAAAACCATTTCAGAAAAACAGAAACTTGATGCTATGATTTCATGTGAGGAAATTTAATTTGAATGGCCATCACCCTTTGAAACTTGAATGTTTAGGAACTTGTTTGCTTGCCTCCATTGTTGGAAAGTTTAGGTGCAAAAGTTTGACCAAAGTTTTTCCACTTGGAAATAAATTCAAAACCCTATTTTTAAACATTTGCAAACCAGAGGCAAAGTCTCTGATTGTTTTAAGTCCAAGCTTGACCAAGCCCTTGCAGGGTAACCACATGGTTAAATAACTGATTTTTGAAACCATAGTACCCTACAAAAATCCCCAGAATTGTTTGAATTCAAAAAGGATTTGAATTCATATCTAAATCATTCCTGAAAACCAAAATAGAAAAGGAAAAGGAATAAACAAAATAAAAAGGCCGCGCGCCAGGATTCTGGCCCAGCATCGAATCGAGCCCAACTAGCCCATCCAGGGGTTTTCTTTTCCTCTCTCACGCGCGAGCGCACGCCCTCAGTCGCTGACAGCCAGACCCCACCTCCACCTCGCGCACTTCACTGACGAGCGGGCCTTCTCCATGTCAGCATCGTCTTCCCCCTGATTCCGCGCACGACCTCCGCCGCTGGCCGTTGCAGCGCTGATCCCGCGAGCTTAATTCGCATTTATACGGCGAGCGTTTCCTGTCGAGCCTCGGGCTATAAAATCCCCCCTCCTCGCGACCCTTTCCCCCCAATCAATTTTGCCTTCACGCCACCAGGCTGTCCACGACTCGCACGACTCCGCCGCTGCTCCGACGACCGCACCGGCAAATTCCGGTGAGCCTCGTGTTCCCCTCTACCTCTCATTCATGCTATCTTGTTCAGTAAGTCTCGACGCATCTACTGACACACCCCACTTACCTTCGCATGACCCGTAGCTCCATCAACGTCGACGACTGGCCGCCACCGTCTTCGGCTTCAACTCCGACAACCTCCAGTGGTAAGTCCAGACCGCCCCAAGCCCTGTCTTTCACACACACGTGTTCTCCGTGATCTTCTGCATCTGACCACACCCTCCGTTTGCCTCCTAGCGAGCTGGAACGTCGTCTTCGACCTCGAACAGAACCACCTGTCGCCAGACTCAACTCCGACGAGGAATCATCGCCGAGTCAGCGCGCCCCTTCGCCAGCCAGCACCACGTCGAGCTTCAGCACGCCACTGCGATTCCGGTAAGCATCTCCCTTCCTCCCCGGGCGACCTAGAACGCCGGCGCCACCGTAGTCAGACGCGCCGCCGCCAGTCAACGCCGCTAGCGCCGCCAGTTTGTGGCTTGATGGTTGTGTCCGTTGGATCCAGATCGTAGGGCTAGGATAGATTGTAAATGAAGGGGTAAGTGCGCATCTGAGCCACCAGATCCCACTTAGATCCTGCGGTCCGCAGAGCGCGATCCAACCGAAACGGTATGCGCCAGTGAGACTGCGACACGTGGCTAGAGTTTAAATCAAAAACAGAATTTAAACCAGATTTAGATCCAAACTTCAAACAGTTATAACTTTTGATTGCCACGTTGGATTTTTGCAAACTTTATACCGTTGGATTCAGTGAATCAAGGCCTTTCTGATTATGCAAAGTGTTTAACAAATAGTAACCATTAAAATGACTTTGTTTGTAGAAACAAGTTTAGGCCCCTTTTGAGTATAGTTTTTGTTTAGCAGTTTGTTTTAGGGTTAAATAAGTTTAGTTGGCAAACTTGTGACTTGTTAAGTTTATGTAAACATGTACATGCTTGGTAGAGTTTTCAAAATCACCACTTAGTAAATTCTTTCATGCATGCATTCATATTATTTTTTATTGTATATAAATTGTGTGTAATTGTATGCCACAAATCTTTGTGTAGATTTTGCTAGTGACTGTGACTGTGAGGAGTGCTACTCTCCACATTACCAAGGCAAGTGATATTTCATGAATATTTCATTCCTATATTTTGTACTAGCATTAGATATTTTTGCTAAGTCTTGCATGCTACTCTTGCCAAATAAAAGATTGGGAAATCCTATGTAGTTAGAATGGTAGAATTGCTAAGAATTTTCCTAAGTTAAGTTACCATGCCATGCTTAGCCTAGCTACTAGCAAACAAGGGTTGGTATAATCTATTCATACTATAATGACTATATTTCTAAGTCATGAGACTTATGTTTTCTTAATAAAACCACTAAGTCAATAAACCTCCTGGGTGGAATGGAAAGATTGGTTTATGTTGAGTGGTTACAAAAGGCCATGGACTTGGCTTGTGTATCTCACTTGTGGTATGCCACCCAGGCACAAAGGGATTTGGAGGCCAAGTGTTGAGAAATCTTACAGTGCAACCACTTGGCAATATGGGCTCTGCCTTGATCATATAGGTTGCTAGAACTTAGTCATTTGGACAGTTGGTGGTAGTGGGATGATAGGATGGAACGCGTCCATTTGACTAAGGAAAGGCTTCTGAAAGGTCCTGTCTTGGGAAACCAAGTCTGGTGGGGAAAGTGCACAACCTCTGCAGATGGAAAAAACCTAAGTACTTAGCCAAGTCCATGGCAATGGACAATTTAAGCATCAAGACATGGAAGCTACAAGAATCTCATCACTCCAACTTCTAAATAAAACTTGTGGGTGAACAAGGGTAA
Organism: Avena sativa; assembly: GCA_916181665.1. Taxonomy (NCBI): domain Eukaryota; kingdom Viridiplantae; phylum Streptophyta; class Magnoliopsida; order Poales; family Poaceae; genus Avena; species Avena sativa. The sequence continues at coordinate 14,027,482 of OV702280.1, read as the reverse complement.
AGGACCCCAATGTCTATTGGTGGTTTCTTGGGAAGTTTTTGACAAAGAAAAACTTAGTGATTTCAACTAATAGGAAAAACCTATTTTGAGCAAAGCAAGCCAAGCTACACTTAGCCAAAATGCATATAGTAATATAGTCCACTTAAAATAAACTAAGGTATCACTTGCCAATACTATTCCAAAGTATTGACCCTCTGTGGCTGTAACTTGTGATGTTGCAGGTTACTCCGATGATGAATAGGAGTCATGAGTCTACACTCAACATGCTTGCCTGTGGCACATGAAGATGAGGACTTGTGTGTATTTACTTATTCCATAAACTCTTGTATTAGGCCTTTGGCCCTGAGTTGTAAAATACTATGTTTTATCTCTGGAATGAATGTAATAAATGACCTTTGTATCTGTGTACTTCATCTTAAACTGTGGATGCTAGCATTGATCCAGGGAATAGCATTGCAATCACAGGGATCCTTTTCCTTTACATAGGAGGGATCTAACAGATGGTATCAGAGCACTGTGTTGCCTGTAGGATTATGACCCTAGGATTGGAAACCACTAAGGAAAATTTTTCAACTACTTCTACACTTGTCTATTCTTCTCGTAAACTTTTCTAATCCTCTCATTCTCATCTCTATTTGTAGATTAAATCCATCAACGAAGCCGTGAAGAAAGGGCCACTCATGACCATGACCTTGGAGTGTGAAACTGAGTTTCCCAAAATTCTTAAGGACCTCATGGTGACAATGGAAGCACATGGTGCAGCTGTTTACAAAGGCTTTCCGGTGATGGATGAAGGAGTGGAGTATTGGTGGGTGCAACTTCACTTGTACAAAAACAAGGAAGACAACCACAAAGAAAGAGGTTTCTGCATGTATACCAACACTGTGATGCACACTACATTCTTTGAGTCAGCAAGAGAAGCAGCTTGGAGGACTATCAAAGAACTAAGTGCCAGGGTCAAGTGCAGAATGCTCAACCTCCAAAAACACTTAGTGAAAGAAAAGGAGCTTACCCAAGAGTTGGAAGCCACCAACCAAGAATTGAGGGGAGATACTATAGACTTAGTGATGGAATCAAGTGAACAAGATAGGTGGATTGCCTCTAGGAACATTGTGTTTGCCAATAGATCCAGTGAGATAGGATTTTAAAGGGCCCTTCGTTAGTTGGACCACCACTTATCACCTTATTTTCCAAAATGATACCTTAAATAAGATTGGACCTTGATTGATGTAATGGATTCATGTATGCATGACTTGTGTGATTTTGTGTTCCAAGGATGTGTATGTGATGTTGTCTTTGTTTATCTTATAAAATGTTGTTCTAACTTTTCTATCTTGTAAATAGATGCCTATTACCATCAGCACTATTGAGGAGTTCCAGGTTACCCGTTTTGGTCCTCGTATCGTTGAGCTTACTACTTTGCTCGATCTCCCTCTTCCCACCATCATGGTGCACCCACTCACCAAGTTCGAGAGGAAGGACCTCTGGGGCTTCAAGGTGAACCAGCCCGGACGTCAGACAGAGCCTACTACGGAGGCCATCGTCTTCAAGCTTATGCACGATGACAGGGAGAGAGGCATGGAGGTCGTCATGCAGGACCTGATAGGACGTCTGTTAGGCCGTCACTCCCGACAGGTTAGAGGCACCCACTTCCACGTCTTCGGAAGACGTGATGATGATGGAGAGTCCATCGACTTTGAGGACGACTCGAGGGACGCAGCAGAGCCGATACGTCTCTATCTCCAGGACTTAGAGTCTCTCATCAGGCACGTGGACACGGACAGGACCAACGTCATGCTCAGCAATGACGAGCTCCAGGTGCAGCTTCGCGAGAAGGACAAGCTTTTCACACAGCAGGACGAGATGGCCAAGGAAATGGAGACGAAGTTCGAGGCCCAGGACCGTAAGTTCAAGAGTCAGGAGAAACGCGTCCAGGATAGGAACAAGAAGATCCGGGACATGACCGAGGAACTGAAGTCCAAGGATTTTGAGCTAGAGCAGCAGTAGATGGTGATCGAGAGGCTTCGCTCCCAGAAGAGGGCTCTCAAGGCCAAGATCGATTCCTTGACCACTACGATTGAGGAGAACAAGACCGCGATGGAGAATGCAGGTCTTACCTTCGTCGAGGAGGAGATTTATGCTGATGAGTAGACTTGACTACTCGTTTATCTTTCATATTCGTACTTGTTATTTGTGAACTTGCTATTGGACCATCCGACATGTGGATGGCTTGCCACTTGTGTGTTTACTTCATGAACTTATTATCTGGTTGTTGAACTTTTATTCTTATGTTGCTTGCTATGTGTTTGCTTGTGATGTAATGTGCATAAAACATCTATGGGTATCTCATTCTTATCTCTATTTGAACAAACCACAGATGCCTCCCCGTCGCGCAAACCCCAACCCCAACAACATCACTCCAGAAATGCAACAGATGATGAATGCTCAGACGCAGCTTATGCAGATGATGACAACATTCATCCAAAACCAGAATAACAACAACAACAACCCCAATAACAACAACAATAATAACAACAACAACAACAACAACCCTCCGGGTTTTGATATGCTCACCAGATTTCTGCGTTTGAGGCCAGCTAAGTTCTCGGGGACAACTGATCCCATGGTAGCCAATGATTGGCTACATTCCGTGAACAAGGACTTAGTGACCGTGGGCTGCACGGATGCTGAAAAGGTCAGGTTCGCAGCGCATCTGTTGGAAGGGCCAGCCGCCACATGGTGGGACAACTTCCAAATCACCACTCCTTTGGATGAGGTGACTTGGGCTATCTTTGAAGATGGCTTTCGCACTACTCATATCTCATCAGGAATGATGAGTCTGAAAAAGAAGGAGTTTCACAACCTGAAGCAGCGCCACCGCAGCGTGGCTGAGTATATAGAAGAGTTCAACAATCTGGCGTGCTATGCACCGGATGAGGTTGACACAGATGCGAAAAGGAAGGAAAAATTTCTGGAAGGCTTGAATGATGAGTTAAACTTACAGTTGTCTGTGGCTTATGTTCCAACATATCAGTCTCTGTGTGACAAGGCTGCTATTTTGGAAAGTAAAATGAAGCAAGTCAAGAGTAGGAAGAGGAAACACTCCGACAAACACAGCTCGGGGTCGTCTCACAAACGATCTCACTATGATGACAGTGGAAACTCAGGATCCCATAAGCATGGGAAATTCAACAAACACCACAACCACAACTGTCATGACAACAAGCATCATCGCAGTCATGACAACGATAAGTACAAGAACCACAAGAGTGGACATAAGAGCCACCACAGTGGGAATGGTAGTGGAAGTGGAAGTCAGCCTGCTAAAAAGGACATCAGTCAGGTTGAGTGCTTCAAATGCAAGAAGCTGGGGCATTATGCTAATGAGTGCCCTGAGAAGAAAGTTGAAGGACCTAACAAGCCCAATCCTTTTCAGAAAGGACAGGTTAACCACATCAATGTGGAGGAGGTCTATGAGGAGCCTGACGCTGTTGCTGGTAAGTTCAGACTCAATTCCATTCCAGCATTTGTACTCTTTGATGCTGGTGCATCTCATTCATTCATATCAAGAGCATTTGTTGAAAGAAATGAACTGCTGGTAGAAACCATTGGGTGTCCTATAAAAGTAAGTTCTCCTGGTGGAGAAATGATAGTGAATTCAGGATGCCATGACCTAGTCATAGAATTCGGGAAGTATAAGTTTCCCGTTAACTTGATAATATTAAAATCCCAAGGTTTGGATGTCATTCTGGGAATGGACTGGATGACTAAGTACAAACGAGTGATAGATTGTGCCAGCCATACTGTCTCACTCACAACTCCGGATAATAGAAGGATCAGATTCAAGACCAGCTTTGGAGCAAAGAAGAGTATGCTAAATTCTCTTAAGGGGGTTAGCATGGATAGTGTACCAATTGTGTGTGAGTATCCGGATGTGTTTCCAGAAGAGTTGCCAGGAATGCCACCAGATAGAGATGTGGAATTTCTGATAGATTTGGTACCAGGATCGGGACCAATAGCCAAGAGACCATACAAAATGTCAGTTGATGAACTGAAAGAGCTCAAAAAGCAACTAGGAGAACAGTTGCAGAAAGGATTTATTCAACCAAGTTCTTCATCTTGGGGAGCCCCAGTATTGTTTGTGGAGAAGAAGGATAGAAGTCAAAGGTTATGCATAGATTACCGTTCACTCAACGAGGTAACTATCAAGAACAAATATCCTTTGCCAAGAATTAATGACTTGTTTGATCAGCTAGAGGGAGCATGTGTGTTCTCGAAGCTTGATCTCCGGTCAGGCTATTTTCAACTCAAGATAAGAGAGCAAGACATACCTAAAACAGCATTCACCACAAGGTATGGATTGTATGAGTATACCGTAATGCCTTTTGGCTTAACCAATGCTCCAGCATACTTCATGAATATGATGAACAAGGTGTTCATGGAATTCCTTGACAAGTTTGTGGTCGTTTTCATCGATGACATCTTAGTCTACTCCAAGAGCAAGGAAGAACATGAAAGACACTTACGCTTGATACTTGAGAAACTGAGGGAACATAAACTTTATGCCAAATTCAGCAAGTGTGAGTTCTGGCTAGAAGAATTTGGTTTTCTTGGTCATGTTATGACAAAGGATGGTGTAGCAGTTGATCCTGCTAAGGTTTCAGCTGTGAAAGAATGGGAATCTCCAAAGAATGTGAAAGAAGTTCGTAGTTTCCTTGGCTTAGCAGGATACTATAGAAGGTTCATTGAAAATTTCTCAAAGGTTGCTAAGCCAATGACTGAATTGTTAAAGAAGGACAAGAAATTTGCGTGGTCTGAAGGTTGTGAACTCAGCTTTCAAGAATTGAAGAAGAGACTTGTGTCAGCACCAGTTCTGTGCCTGCCAGATTTGGAAAAGGATTTCCAAGTATATTGTGATGCGTCTCATCAAGGTTTGGGTGCCGTACTTATGCAAGACGGTAAAGTTGTGGCCTATGCCTCGAGACAGCTCAAAACTCATGAAGTAAACTATCCTACTCATGATTTAGAGTTAGCCTCTGTCGTCCATGCGCTCAAAACATGGAGACATTACCTTTTGGGAAAGCGTTGCGAAGTGTTCACCGATCACAAGAGTTTGAAGTGTATCTTCACCCAGAAGGAAATCAATATGAGACAAAGAAGATGGTTAGAGCTTATCAAGGATTATGACTTGAGTTTGCAATACCACCCCGGTAAAGCAAATGTGGTAGCAGATGCTCTAAGTCGTAAGGTGTTTGTAAATGGCCTTACCAAAGGAGAATTGCCAGATGATTTGTGTAAACAATTCAAAGAACTCAGATTGGAGATTGTGCCTGAAGGACATCTTATGTCTTTGGATGTTCAACCCACTTTGTTGGACAAGATTCGAGAAGCTCAGAAGTCCGATAAGGAAACTGAAGAGATTAAGAAAAATATTGGTCTAGGGAAAGCTAAGAATTTCCGTGAAGACGATCAGGGTACATTATGGCATGGGAAACGTATCTGTGTCCCACAAGATCCGGAGTTACGGAAACTGATTTTGCAAGAAGCACACAACTCTCCGTATTCTATTCATCCGGGTAACACCAAAATGTACATGGACATGAAAGAAAGATTTTGGTGGAACAATCTCAAGAGAGACATCGCCGAACATATTGCTTTGTGTGATGTATGTAGTAGAGTAAAGGCGGAGCATCAGAAACCAGCAGGTTTGCTTCAACCACTACCTATTCCTGATTGGAAATGGGACAAAATTGGTATGGATTTCATCACCAGATTGCCAAGGACCAGATCAGGATATGATTCCATATGGGTAGTAGTGGATCTCCTAACTAAAGTGGCATATTTCATACCCGTGAAGACAACCTATACAAGTGCCAAGTTAGCTAAAATCTACATGTGTAGAATTGTATGCCTTCATGGTGTGCCTAAGAGTATTGTATCCGATAGGGGAACCCAATTCACTTCCCATTTTTGGAGACAGCTACATGAGTCATTGGTAACGAGGTTGGAATTCAGTACTGCTTTTCATCCTCAAACTGATGGACAAACAGAAAGGACTAACCAAATCCTTGAAGATATGTTGAGGGCATGTGCCCTAGACTATGGAGCAAGTTGGGATGAAAGTCTGCCTTATGCAGAATTTTCTTATAACAACAGCTATCAAGCCAGCATTGAGATGGCACCGTTCGAGTTTCTCTATGGAAGGAAGTGTACCACCCCATTGCTATGGAATGGAGTGGGAGAAAGAAGTTTATTTGGACCTGATCTTATCAAAGACGCCGAAGAGAAAGTCAAATTGGTTAAGGACAGGTTGAAGATAGCACAGTCCCGGCAGAAAAGCTACGCAGATCCTAAGCGTAGAGAGGTCACCTACGAGGTTGGTGATAGGGCTTATCTTAGAGTATCACCACTTCGTGGAGTGAAAAGATTCGGAGTCAAAGGAAAGTTGGCACCAAGGTATGTTGGGCCATTCAGGATTCTGAGTCGCAAAGGAGAAGTTGCTTATGAAATTGAACTGCCAACATCTCTATCAGCAGTCCATAATGTATTTCATGTGAGTCAGCTTAAGAAATGTCACCCAGAAATGGAAGAATCTTCTTTGAAGGATACCATACCTTTGGAAGAAGTTCAACTAGAAAGTGATCTCACCTATGAGGAAAAGCCTATCAAGATTCTTGAGACTGCGGAAAGAGTCACAAGGACAAAAACTATCAAGTTTTGCAAAGTGCAATGGAATCATCATTCCAAAGAGGAAGCAACATGGGAAAGAGAAGATGATCTTCGGAAAGACCACCCTCACCTATTTGCTAGCCAATCCGAACCTCAAGGGCGAGATTCATCTTAAGGGGGTTAGATTTGTAACATCCCTAAATTCATATTCCAAAACTCATTCATATCATCCATGCATCCATCATCATTTAGGGTTTCAAAATCAAAACCATTTCAGAAAAACAGAAACTTGATGCTATGATTTCATGTGAGCAAATTTAATTTGAATGGCCATCACCCTTTGAAACTTGAATGTTTAGGAACTTGTTTGCTTGCCTCCATTGTTGGAAAGTTTAGGTGTAAAAGTTTGACCAAAGTTTTTCAACTTGGAAATAAATTCAAAACCCTATTTTTAAACATTTGCAAACCAGAGGCAAAGTCTCTGATTGTTTTAAGTCCAAGCTTGACCAAGCCCTTGCAGGGTAACCACATGGTTAAATAACTGATTTTTGAAACCACAGTACCCTACAAAAATCCCCAGAATTGTTTGAATTCAAAAAGGATTTGAATTCATATCTAAATCATTCCTGAAAACTAAAATAGAAAAGGAAAAGGAATAAACAAAATAAAAAGGCCGCGCGCCAGGTTTCTGGCCCAGCATCGAATCGAGCCCAACTAGCCCACCCGGGGGTTTTCTTTTCCTCTCTCACGCGCGAGCGCACACACTCAGTCGCTGACAGCCAGACCCCACCTCCACCTCGCGCACTTCACTGACGAGCGGGCCTTCTCCACGTCAGCATCGTCTTCCCCCTGATTCCGCGCACGACCTTCGCCGCTGGCCGTTGCAGCGCTGATCCCGCGAGCTTAATTCGCATTGATACAGCGAGCGTTTCCTGTCGAGCCTCGGGCTATAAAATCCCCCCTCCTCTCGACCCTTTCCCCCCCCCAATCAGTTTTGCCTTCACGCCACCAGGCTGTCCACGACTCGCACGACTCCGCCGCTGCTCCGACGACCGCACCGGCAAATTCCGGTGAGCCTCGTGTTCCCCTCTACCTCTCATTCATGCTATCTTGTTCAGTAAGTCTCGGCGCATCTACTGACACAACCCACTTACCTTCGCATGACCCGTAGCTCCATCAACGTCGACGACTGGCCGCCACCGTCTTCGGCTTCAACTCCGACGACCTCCAGTGGTAAGTCCAGACCGCCCAAGCCTTGTCTTTCACACACACGTGTTCTCCGTGATCTTCTACATCTGACCACACCCTCCGTTTTCCTCCTAGCGAGCCGCAACGTCGTCTTCGACCTCGAACAGAACCACCTGTCGCCAGACTCAACTCCGACGAGGAATCATCGCCGAGTCAGCGCGCCCCTTCGCCAGCCAGCACCACGTCGAGCTTCAGCACGCCACTGCGATTCCGGTAAGCATCTCCCTTCCTCCCCGGGCGACCTAGAACGCCGGCGCCACCGTAGTCAGACGCGTCGCCGCCAGTCAACGCCGCTAGCGCCGCCAGTTTGTGGCTTGATGGTTGTGTCCGTTGGATCCAGATCGTAGGGCTAGGATAGATTGTAAATGAAGGGGTAAGCGCGCATCTGAGCCGCCAGATCCCACTTAGATCCTGCGGTCTGCAGAGCGCGATCCAACCGAAACGGTATGCGCCAGTGAGACTGCGACACGTGGCTAGAGTTTAAATCAAAAACATAATTTAAACCAGATTTAGATCCAAACTTCAAACAGTTATAACTTTTGATTGCCACGTTGGATTTTTGCAAACTTTATACCGTTGGATTCAGTGAATCAAGGCCTTTCTGATTATGCAAAGTGTTTAACAAATAGTAACCATTAAAATGACTTTGTTTGTAGAAACAAGTTTAGGCCCCTTTTGATTATAGTTTTTGTTTAGCAGTTTGTTTTAGGGTTAAATAAGTTTAGTTGGCAAACTTGTGACTTGTTAAGTTTCTGTAAACATGTACAAGCTTGGTAGAGTTTTCAAAATCACTACTTAGTAAATTCTTGCATGCATGCATTCATATTATTTTTGATTGTATATAAATTGTGTGTAATTGTATGCCACAAATCTTTGTGTAGATTTTGCTAGTGACTGTGACTGTGAGGAGTGCTACTCTCCACATTACCAAGGCCAGTGACATTTCATGAATATTTCATTCCTATATTTTGTACTAGCATTAGATATTTTTGCTAAGTCTTGCATGCTACTCTTGCCAAATAAAAGATTGGGAAATCCTATGTAGTTAGAATGGTAGAATTGCTAAGAATTTTCCTAAGTTAAGTTACCATGCCATGCTTAGCCTAGCTACTATCAAACATGGGTTGGTATAATCTATTCATACTATAATGACTATATTTCTAAGTCATGAGACTTATGTTTTCTTAATAAAACCACTAAGTCAATAAACCTCCTGGGTGGAATGGAAAGATTGGTTTATGTTGAGTGGTTACACAAGGCCATGGACTTGGCTTGTGTATCTCACTTGTGGTATGCCACCCAGGCACAAAGGGATTTGGATGCCAAGTGTTGAGAAAGCTTACAGTGCAACCACTTGGCAATATGGGCTCTGCCTTGATCATATAGGTTGCTAGAACTTAGTCATTTGGACAGTTGGTGGTAGTGGGATGATAGGATGGAACGCGTCCATTTGACTAAGGAAAGGCTTCTGAAAGGTCCTGTCTTGGGAAACCAAGTCTGGTGGGGAAAGTGCACAACCTCTGCAGATGGAAAAAACCTAAGTACTTAGCCAAGTCCATGGCAATGGACAATTTGAGCATCAAGACATGGAAGCTACAAGAATCTCATCACTCCAACTTCTAAATAAAACTTGTGGGTGAACAAGGGTAAAGGACCCCAATGTCTATTGGTGGTTTCTTGGGAAGTTTTTGACAAAGAAAAACTTAGTGATTTCAAATAATAGGAAAAACCTATTTTGAGCAAAGCAAGCCAAGCTACACTTAGCCAAAATGCATATAGTAATATAGTCCACTTAAAATAAACTAAGGTATCACTTGCCAATACTATTCCAAAGTATTGACCCTCTGTGGATGTAACTTGTGATGTTGCAGGTTACTGCGATGATGAATAGGAGTCATGAGTCTACACTCAACATGCTTGCCTGTGGCACATGAAGATGAGGACTTGTGTTTATTTACTTATTCCATAAACTCTTGTATTAGGCCTTTGGCCCTGAGTTGTAAAAGACTATGTTTTATCTCTGGAATGAATGTAATAAACGACCTTTGTATCTGTGTACTTCATCTTAAACTGTGGATGCTAGCATTGATCCAGGGACTAGCATTGCAATCACAGGGATCCTTTTCCTTTACATAGGAGGGATCTAACACCAATACTTGCAAGCCTTACTAATCAAGTTGACCTATGCAAGCTACTACTTGCTTGCTACCATGCCACTATATGCCTTAAAGCATATATGATCATAACCCCTTGTAGAAGTTTTGATGGTATTGAAACACCTCTCTTTATGCTGAAAGTTTTGAAGTTACTCTTGTTTTCTCTTCCTATGCATGTCACTTTGTTCTTTGTGAACTTATTTGTGTACAAGATTCCTATGCATAGGAAGTGGGTTAAACTTAAATGTGTTTTGAATTTTCTTCTTGATGCTCTCTTTGACTTAAATTCATAATTCTTATGTGAGCATCTTCTCAAGCTATCAAGCCTAACTTAAAGGCATCAAAGAAAAGTACTTGTTGGGAGATAACCCAAGAGTTTCCTTGAGTATTGGAAGTTATTACTTCTATAATAACCTCTTGTAACATCCCAAAAATACTAAACTTGGATCATCAAACTCTAATCATCAAAATTAGGGTTAACAAAAACTTTTCTAAAATAAAAGTATGAAAGCATGCATGGTGTATGCATTTCATTTGGAATTCTCTTGAACCACCTTGTTTGTGTGTTCCTTTGCTTGTAAATGGATTCTTAGGTGAAATAAACATCATCTAAACAATTCCCAAACTTTTCTCAAAGACAAATAAATCAAAACAAAGCTAAATGAGTGAATGGTCATTTTGACCAATTTAACTCCCATGCCTACTTTGGCTGTCCCAAAATTTCAGAACTTAACAGAAACTTTTCTGGATCTTTGCACCCCTTGATTATACTCATAACAAGGTATCAAGGCCCACTTTTTGATCATCCAGAAACTTTCAAATGCATAGTTTAAATGACAATTCAAAATTGAATCTTTATCATATGAGAAGATCCCACTTTTTCAAAAACCACTCAAACAAGCTCAACTTTCAAAACCCAAGCATCTGCAGACTCATCAGCACCAACCTAGCACACCCACCAAAAATCTTTTCAAAATTCAAAACTTGAATTCTTGCGGCCATTTCATCAAACACATTGCAGACACAAATCATCAAAATCTTAAACACTATTGTGAGCAGTGATTGAAGCCTAACTTGTTCCCTCTCTAGCTCACAACCATCTCAGTAGATCATCTAGCAAGTTAAACCAAGCACTAGCCTCACTGTAAGCTGGGCAATGACAACAATGGTGAACAGCCAAAGCTCACCATGCCACCCTAGTGGAGACAGCAAGCTAGGAGGAGATTTAGCCGTGCCAACCTTGTCTAGGAGGCAGCCCACCGTCCACCTCCACTCCTTGTCCAGCACTCGAACGTTGCCAGCCACTGGACCACACGCACGGACCGCGCCCAGCTCGCCAGCAACCATGCCGAGCATGCGCCAGAGCGCCACACTCGACTGAAGCCCACAGACCGCGCGCCGCCCTTGCCGCGTGCATACATGATCGCCACCGACCCAGGAGACCGCCAGACATCCCCATTCGCCGCCCCATGCCGCACAACCACCGCTCGCCGTCGAAGATGCCGCCTCTGCCGCGCAGAGCATCACGCGTTCCAGACCAAACGGCACCGCCCCTACGCGTGCATTAAAGCCGTAGAGCATCGCCAGGAGACCACCAAGCGATCGCCACTGCCGGACATGCCTCTAGCAGCTCGTAGCCATGTCGCCACCGTCGCCTGCCCATCCCGTTCGGTCTCGTCGTCGCGACTATAAATAGAGGCCACCCCCAGCCGAATTGAGCACACCATCTCACTCCCCTCTTCTCACTGATCGTGCCACCCCGTTCCCGGAGCAAGGCGAGCAGCACTTTGCCGGAATTTCATCGGAGTCTGCCGCTGCTGGAGACGAAGGGGGCCAGCGATTGGAGCCGCCCCAGGAGAAGCTGTCGGTACCAGGAGGTTCGCTGTCATCGACTTCGTCGTTTGCCCGCCTCGCCGACCCTCGCCTGAACCCCGGTGAGCCCCCAGCGACCCCCACTGGTCGCGCTAGGTTTCTGTCTCGCCGGCGTTGCCCAACGTCGACGATGACCCTCAGCCGTTGGATTAGAACCAGATCGAACGCCCCACATCGCCCCATACCGCTTCGCACCCCCTCGTCTCACTAACGCGTGGGGACAGCCACTTAGGCAGCCCGCGGAAGCGATGTGCTTAGCAGGCCGGCCCGTTAACCTTTCCCGCGCAGCCCAGTTATTTGAATTAAACCTTTTCCATTTTATTTCAAACACACTTCTGTACCCAGTTTCAAAAATCAACCCATATCGATTAAGTGCACCAAATTGAATGAAACTAATTTTGTTAGAAAGGTCTAGGAATGCTGAATCCATGCCCGTTGGATTCAAGTCATTTGGATCTGTAGATCATCCTTGGCAAAAATAACAAGGCAGAAGCTTTTCTGCATTCAAATATTTTTCAAATATAAACCATAATAGCTTTTGAGTTGATTCCAACTCTCAAAACTCACATTTAACCATACCTTTCAGAATATATAAAAATATATAGGTTTACTTACAGAAATAATGTTCAAGTAATAAGAGAATGCCCCATAGGCATTTCTAGCCACTTTAATTAATTAAAATAAAAGGGTAAAACCTTATTAAATTGTGACACCACTTTAAATCACATTCCCATGAACTAAAATATGTGGTGATGACATGTGTCAACATGATCCCATGTTTGGTTTGGAGAATATTAAATCTTAAGTAGTTTTTCAATGAGTAGAAATTACTTTTCTAAAAATAAAAGGAATTAAACCAAGCTTTAACCTTGTAATGTTAGTGATGATGATAGATCATCTATAGGACCCTTTTGTGTGATGATTGCAAGTAGTTAAATATTGTTTGGTGATTGTGTACATCGTATTTATTTATAGACGCTAGTACCGACCAAGGATACGAGGAGGAAGGAGGATACTACGAAGAAGAAGCCGAGGAGAACTTCAACCACTGCTCTGCACAAGGCAAGCTAACACTTGCAATTTAGCAAGCTTATACTGATATTGTGCAAGCTAATACTTGCAAGCCTTACTAATCAAGTTGACCTATGCAAGCTACTACTTGCTTGCTATCATGCCACTATATGCCTTAAAGCATATATGATCATAACCACTTGATAAACCAATCCTAGTTTTATTTTCCAGTTTATTACTTTATTTCTTTATCAAAGCTCTTACTTAGAGTTTACTGGAATAAATGGTGGATACTAGAAGGATACTTGAAGGTTGCATAAAGAGCATAAAATTTGGCCTAAGCTAGATAATCTTGATGTCCTCCTAAGGCATGAGATTAAACTTAGTCACACCCCACTAGTGTATCACCCCTCATTAGTACTCACCCCCACTTGTAGATGCTAGTGCTAAGCATAAAACTTGACCAACTTTAGATGGGAATACTTGGTGAAAATGGTTATGAAAACCTTAGAATGATGGATCATTCTACTGAGATGTTTTGACATGTGTTTCCGAACACCAGATGATTATGGTGATGAAAATGTTGAGGCATGAGCCTTAGCCCTTTATAGAACTGATGGTTGTCTGGATGCGATACCATTCCAAATTTTATCGTACAACCACAATACCCGAAGATTGGGTAGGGCTTGACTGGAAACTTATGTACCTTAGTATTAGTTCCCTCACGGCCAAGGTCTGAGCTGAGGCTATCTTGTGAAGATTGTCCACCTGTGCAGTACCCAAGATGACAGTTGGTCATGGTTGGGAGGCCAAACACACAGGAGAGGTGCTTATACTAGGGCGTGTAATTGAAAGGTTAGGATTGATTATCCGCATACTGAGTATGGTGAATTCAGGATTTGTTCCTGACGGATGTATCGAATGTTGTGGTGAAAGTGTACAATCTCTGCAGGGTGTCAAACTATTCGAATAGCCACGTCCGAGGTTATGGACAGTTGGAGTGGCCATACTGTTCCCCCGTCAGATGTTTTCAAAAGACTTGTGAAATGAATTGAGACTTTGACTCGACCACAACAGGGTTGTGATATGAAATACAAGTTCCCACTTAGGTGTGATAAAACCTTAACTAGCATTCGTTGTTTCCAAACTTAGTAGAGATAAATCTGGCTTTTGCAAAACAACCCTAGAGCCTAGTGTCCTATTATCAAAAACCCCTTTCACTTGTTAGTATTAGTTTGCGAGTACTTAAAGAGTACTCATGGCTTTGTCCCTGGCTATTCCCGTGGCCAGACTATAAAGAGGAGTACCTGGAGGATGGACCCCAGGAAGGTTACGACAACTAGGATCATCTCCCATCGTCAGCATTGCCAGTGACCCCGAAGATGGAGCTTCGCCTACGCTACCGTTATTATTACGTATTCCGCTGCTTGAGTTGTATTAAGGACTGGATCATGAGATCCCTATTTGTGTAAGAACTTATGTACGGTTTGTAATGGATGATGTACTATGGTATCCAATTTTGTTATGTCTCGCAAAAATGGCAATCCTAGGATTGCGATGTATGGCATAACAGGCATCTGGGATTAAAAATCCGGGTGTTGACACCTCTCCTTATCTTTTTTGTTGCTTTTTGTGTCAAGAATGACTTCTAATGATAGGGAAGTAAGATTTGGGGAGTTGCTGTCCCGAAACAGATTTCTGTCCTCCACCAAAAAAATTCGTGAGGATGATCTATAACTCGGATTGAGCTCCACATTTACAAATAAATCCCCCTGTATGTTGGCTAACTTTCTTTATTTCAACACTTTTTTATTTGAGAAACAAAAGATGTTCGAAAAAATTCGTTTCTACCTGCTGGTCTGTTTTGACAGATTTCTGCCATTATTTGCATTTGCTTCTTATTGATCCCTTTTTGAGTTCTCTTCAGGTAAATTGAGCTTTTTGAAGGAGTTACTACAGTAGCTTGTGTTTTTAGTGAAAAGCCTTGCTGTTCCAAAGCTTTGCCAGGGGTCTAATATCTTTTGAATACACTAATGTTGCTAATGAAGATTGTGTGAAGTTTTGTATGAAGGAAAAATTTCAGGTGTAGAGAGAGAATGATGCAATGAGAGGAAGAAAGGACAAAAGCTCAAGCTTGGAGATGCCACCATGGTGTCACCCCAAGAAATATCCAAGAGGTACAAGAATCAAAGCTTGGGTATGTCCAAGGCATCCCCTTCTTCATCAATAAAAAGCTCAAGTCTGTCTAGACACTTCATTTTTATTGTTTTATGCACAATTGTGTTGTTCTTGGAGCGTATTAGTTTTCGTTTGTTTTGCTTAGTTTTTTTAGTTTGCTTTAGTAGTTTGGACCCCCGTTCTCGCTGTGTTGTTTTGCAAATAAGTTTTCTTGGTGTTTGGAAAGGAGTAGTAAGTTCTTGCTTGAAGTGCAAGAGGAGCTTGCATTGACTGTGACTTAGAGTTTAGCATGACATGCTAGGTGTTGTTTGGGCATTATGCTTAGTGATTATTGCTGTAGCATGTCTTGTTCCAAACAATTGGGATTTCTTAGTGTGCCTTGAAGAAATTATGCGTTGTTTTAGCATGCAAAGGCATAGTATTATGGTATTCTCCTTTGATGTTTTTCTTGGGTTGACTTGACACATGCTCACACCATGTTATGACTATGACAAGTCACCATTAGCCTCTATGATCATTTAGTCCTTGACTTGTAGTACCACTCTTTGCTTTGATTAGTTTTCTTTGTTGCATTGCATAATTTTGGCCATTATGCTCTCTTAGTTGGTTGGTCCCAGTCTTTTGCTAGCCTCCACTTGTATGAGTAAGTTATACTCATGCTTCCAACTCCCAAGAAACCAAGCTATTCCAAAGTGTCCACTATAAATTCCTATGCATGGTGTGTTACACCATTCCAAGTATATTCTTGTTTTCAACTATCTTCCAATTAAAAACTATTTTGTTATGTGAAAACTTAGTGATTAAAGCCCTCACGAACTTGATGGCTCACTTTACTCTTTGCCTCTAATAAACTTGAACCATTGTGACAACTTTGTTGTATATGCTTGCACTTGTAAGTTGGAATTAGCAGAACCGTGCTGTCACGGGGAACATTTTCAACATTGCACTTGTACCTTGTTGTACTCAGTTGATATCATGTTCTTTTGTCTATGGATTTCACCGGTGTGAAATAAAGAGGGAACTTGTAAGTCCATGGAGTTTGTATCCTGTGTTAGAGAAACGCCTGGGACGCTAGCCTAAGCCATGCCTAATCATGGTGGAAACTTGCAGCATCACCATAGTGACATCTATGAAGCATTCTTCTTATAAAAAAGAGACACATTGAGAAAAGAGGAAAGAGAAAAAAGCACCATATTCCCATGGTACATAATAAGAATTGCTAAGATGCTCATTATCTACTTGCCTTGTCATTTTTGTTATGGGAAAGCTCCTATACCATGTGCAAGGGGTACCCCGTTGGCGGTTCTCAATGATATGCAAATACTTACAGTGACAAGAACTTACCTGGACCCAAAGTTGAGTATGCATGAGGTGTGGCCCTTGTATTCAAGGGGCATGAGATTGCCAACTTATACTTCGTCAAGCATATACTCCAACTTTGCCACTTTAACCTTAACCACTTCAAGATGCTTATGATAGGGGCAATGGGGGCTGAAAGCTAACAAGTACCATAATTTTTGGAAGATCTTTTTGAAACTTGTAATCCCTGCTTCCTTTATAAAAAGGCCCTTTTTCCACCATTATTGAGTCTCCACCTTCTACCTTTAGGCACCATTAAGAGAGCATAGTTGTCATTATGTGTGCAGTGTTCCAAAGCTTATTAATTGATGCATATTGTGTTATTACTTGTTCTTGTGCTATTTGTTTCTAGTCACCCTTGTGAACTTTGCAGGTGTCCTATGCATTATATTACTACTCTATGAGGGACAAGCTGATTGCCACTATGCTATGTTTTCTACATATAAAACAAACAAACGTTTTTCAATGCATATTATTCATGATCTTTGTTTGTAGCTTGCCATGTTGCATGCATAGTTACTATGTCCTATTGTTATAATTCCATCTTTCATGCACATGTTTAGAGTTCTTTGATCCTACCTTTCAATGCTTGCAAATGGTTGGATCTTTATTGTGAGGGTGCATGTCACCTCAAAAATTATTCTGTTTATCACTTACCTACTCGAGGACGAGCAGGAGTTAAGCTTGGGGATGCTGATACATTGGAAACGTATCTATAATTTTTGATGTTCCATGCTTGTTTAGTATCTACTTTGATTTACTTATCTACACTTTGAAGGTTGCTTTTTACATGTGTTCTGGTACTAACCTATTAACAAGTTGCAACAGTGCTAGATGCCTGTTTTCTGCTGTTTTTGGTTTCATAAAAGTTAGTAAAGAAATATTCTCGGAATTGGACGGGACAAACGTCAAAGTCAATTACTTTCCGTGGGGAACAAGAAGTCTAGAGGAGAGCCAAAGGGGCCAGCCAGGGGGGGCAAGACCCACCCCAGGCCCGCGCCTGGCTAGGGTTTGGTGGCCCTGGCCGCCTCCCGGTCTCGCCCCTTCGCCTATAAGAAGCCCCCAATGCAGAAACCCTGAGTACCCGATCAGAAATCCACGAAACCTTCTGTAGCCACCGCCACCATCGTCCCTAGATTGGGGGGATCTGAAGTTCTTCCCGGCACCCTGCCGGAGGGGAGATCATCCCGGAGGCCTTCTCTCCGGTATGATTCGTGAGTAGTTCCACCATGGACTATGGGTCCATGTAGTAGCTAGATGGTTATATCTCCTCCTTTGTGCTTTCATGTATAGATCTTGTGAGCTCCGTTCATGATCAAGATCTAATCTATTTGTAATCATGCATGTTGTGTTTGCGGGGATCCGATGGATATTGAGATTATTATGTTGGTTTGATTAATGGTTTTATCTTTATGATTCTATCATGTCTGTGTTGTTTGTAATCTTGCATGCTCTCCGTTGCTAGTGGTTATCTTGGCCAAGTAGTTGCTAGTGACTCCAAGAGGGGGTATTTATGCTCGATAGTGGGTTCATGCCTCTAGTTTCCAAGGGAAGTGACAGAAATCTCTTTGGTTGTAGATGTGATGTTGCTACTAGGGAGAAAACAACGGTCTCTTGTTCATGGAACATGTGGACTGTTTACCTTACACACTTTGCTAAAAGCAGTTGTCTGTTGCTTGCAACTTAATACTAGAGGGAGTTCGGATGATAACATGAAGGTGGACTTCTAGTCATAGATGCAGTTGGATGACGGTCTACGTATATTGTTGTATTGCCCAATCAACCTCATAGGATCTTTCTGGCTAGTAATTGCATTGTTATGCCTTGCTCAGTTCCTGTCAATTGCCCCGCTGTAATTTGTTTACCCTTCATGCCATGTTGTTTATCTAAGGAGAGCACCTCTAGTGAACTATGGACCCCGGTCCAATCTTTACCATTTATACATCTTCCACTGTTATTTGTTTACTTTCTGCAAACCATTACCTTCCACACCATACGTTTAATCCTTCGTTACAGCAAACCGGTGAGCTTGACAACCTCACTGATTCGTTGGGGAAAGTCTTGAGTTTGTGTTGTGCAGGTCTCCGCGTTGCTTGCAACACCTATGTGACGTTTCCTTCCTCCTACTGGTTCGATAACCTCGGTCTCAACCGAGGGAGTACTTGCTGCTGTACTCTTCACACCTTGCTCTTGGGGTTCCCAACAAGACTCCACATCAAGCACCAAGTTCTTTGGCGCCATCAAGGAGTCATCAGTAGCTCATCTAATATAATATGATTATTATTTGAACTCACTTATTATGTACTCAGTCTAAGTCCTTTTGCAAATATCTTGTAGATAATGGTCATCCTCTCAGTTTGTGACACCTTTGGTCCATTTATGGACAAGGAGAAACTTAATCTAGATGGGTCGAATTTCACCGACAGGTACCAACGCCTCAAAAGGTTCCTCATAGAAAACGATCGTCTTTGTGTCCTTCGTGAACCCCTAGAAGATTTCCTCGATGACTCTGATGGAAATGAAGATGCGACTCCGCTGTGAGACTTTTATGATAGTCAAGTACACCATTATCCATGCCATGGAACCTGGCTTGAGAGTACCCTTCCATGAAATCGACACATATGATATGCTCGATTGATTGAAGAGTATGTTTCCAGCTGAGGAGAAACGCATGCAATATGAGTACGTGAAGGAGTTTGTTTCCATAAAGATGGAAGAAAACTCTAGCTTGGATAGCCCTCTGGGCACCATGGAAAAGCTTCATGATCGTCTTAAGGATGCTATGTGCGACTTGTTGACTGAATACCTTGCAATAGATGGGGTGTTGCGCTTGCTTCCCCCTAGTTGTAAGGACATTGTCAAGGACTACATCGCGACAGGAATTTTGAATACCTTTCGCAAGGTCATAGCCAAGCTAAGGACTATCAATATCGAACCCAAGGCTGGGAATGATGTCAACAGAAAAGGTATATGTTGATATACAAGTAATAAATGTTTCCATGAAACACTTATGCACCTTCAAGTATTTGATACTTACCCATGGTTATTTGAAAACAAGACCCTCTGCATGACAGATACGGATGTAACGAGGCACTGATGGCGTGATAACTGTAGGTAATCTGGTTGAAGGTCGACAACACTCCTTCCCTCGAAGTTTATCATTAGGATTAGAAGACTTGAATAAAAGCTTTGTAATCGAGTTTATGAATCGTGCAAGTGTGTCTTGCTTATTGCGAGACGATTATTCATATTAATGAGAAACAATCAGTTTTTCCTTTTTCTTTCAATGATTTATTTTATGATTCGCATTGAAATTATAAACAAGTTATTCTAGTACTTAATATGTATGATAATAAAACATTTATGAAGTAAACCAAGATATTTCTCAATAAGTGTTTCAACCATAATTATGAGTATAGCTTTTATTTCCTCTTTCAATGGCTGGTGCGCATTTGGACTGAAATAAACTGAGATCTTATGCTTGTTCACTTTCTGACCTGAGCAATCAGCATATACATTCATAATAGAAGTCAATCGCTTTGCACTCTCTGAAATTGCACTCATAAAAATCAAACTATCATTTGCAAAGAGCAGATGGTTAACCCTGGGAGACCTGGTGCTAACTCTAATCCCCTTATCCACATATGCACCATAATTGTTGAGGAGTGAAGAAAAACCCTCTCCATAAATAAGAAAGAGATATGGCGATATTGGATCACCTTGCCACATCCCCTAGAAGGTGATAAAATTTCAAGTAGCTCCCCATTTACTTTAACTGTAAATCTCACCGAGGACACACACTCCATGATCAGTCTCACAAAATTGCTATTAAAACCAAGTTTTAACATAATTTACTCCAAATAATGCCATTTGACTCTGTTGTAGGCTTTCATGATATCCAATTTTACTGGACAATATGCCCTCTTGCATTTCTTCTTTTTCTTTAAAGCATGTACACTCTCATATGCCATTAAGACATTATCAGTAACCAAATGGCCAGGAATAAAAGCACTTTGTTCCTCCCAAATTATCTCATCTAAAACCCCTCTCATTCTGTTGGCAATTGCCTTAGCAGCAATTTTATACAAAATATGGCACAAGTATATTGGTCTGTACTGAGAAATATATTGTGGATTTCGTGCCTTTGGAATAAGAGTAATGGCCATATTGGTCATCCCAAGAGGTAGTTCTTCACCATTCAAAAATTCAACACTGCCAGAGCAATATCATCCTTCAATAATTCCCAATGTCTTTGGAAAAAACCCGCAGTCAACCTATCTACTCCTGGCGCTTCGAATGGCGCCATCCAGAATAGTGCAGTATTGACCTCGTCCTCCACAAACTCCTTAGATAAGGAGCCATTTCATTGGTTTAGTAACTTTGGGATTTACAACATCAAGTAGCTCTGTCATGTCTCGATACCCTTGTGACTAATACGGATCATGGTAGAATCCCTGAAATTCGTCATTAACCTTATGTGATTTATCACACACATAATCATCCTCTACAGACTTCAAAGATGAAATACAATTTATCTTCTTCTGTTGGGCCATCTGCGCATGAAAATAAGCCGAGTTACGATCCCCACATTTTAGCCACTTCACTCTACTACATTGCTTCAGCCATATTTCCTCCTGGATTAGAGCTTGTCGTAGTTTCTTTGCAACCGCTTTCTCCTCATCAGATGGGCCAGAATACGCCAAACGCACGCCATAGTCTTTCTAGGTGCTGCTGAAATTTCTTGATTTTTTGGGCAGGCAGCCAAACTCTTTCGTGCCCCAACTAGTGAGCTCGTTCTGCACTTTTTTCAGAGCTTCTGTCGCCCTTCAAGGCCCAGCTGGCCCGAAACTTTATCCCATACATTTTTTATCAGTTCATCATAATTTGAATGTGTTTTCCACATATTCTCAAACCAAAACTGTTTGGCCCCATGTCTGGCCCCTTGGGCAGACCGCCTCAACTCAGTTAACACAAAATCGTGATCCGATTCAGCTGAGCTTATGTTATTTACTCTTGTCAACTAAAAGAGTTGCAAAAACGATTTATTTGCTAGACATCTATCTAGCCTTGCTTTTACTTTTGCTGCACCTTGTTTCCTATTGTCCCATGTAAACAGAACCAGGAACATCCCAAATCCCGCAAAGAGAAGTCATCCACCACCTGCCTAAAAGCCAGCATCTGCCATTCTGGTCTCACGGTTGAACTAAAATGCTCCTCTCGTTGAAATTTGCTATACATAGCCACGCATCATGTTGCACCGCATGTAACGTATGCAAAAACCTTAATTTTCACCGTAAAAACCCGTAAACCTCCACCAAGTTATATCAATTTCCAGCATTTTTTACCATCGCATCAATGTGTCTGAAGCTTTCCACCTTCATGTCAACTGAATTAGACCAAAATAGCCCAATACCTCTACTTAGTCCATCACTTTCACCAGCATAACATGCTGAAAAACTCAATCGCAAGTTTCAGATTTTTAACTCTCCTTACACTAATTTTCGTTTCCATGACAAACAGGAGAGCGGGCCCTTCCTGCTTCACAATCTTGCAAAGCTCTGGAACTGTGGTCGGGTTCCCAACCCCGCGACAGTTAAATCCTACACAGTTCATTGATCCAGGCAGGGCTGCAGCTCAGCCTCCGCCTTTTCAGAAGTTTCATCACGAATGTCTGAATTTCTGTCCTTAGCATCTTCCCTACTTTTCTTCGGATCCCTCTTCTCTGCTGCAAATTTAATAGGGGATCCATCAGCTGCCCGCTTTCCTGTAAGATCTTCCAATCCCCCACTACGGATATGGTCATCCATATTGACCCTCTCATAAACCTTAGGCTAACCATGACCATTGCCACAACCACCATTCCACTGAGCATTAAAACTGAAAGCATTCTGGACACGACCAAAACTAGTTTGTGGTGCACGAGAACTATCAGCAACACCTGCAAAAGGATTATATGTCTCTCTAACCATTGGATTCTGCTTCCACTTCTGTTCAAACTGCTAGTTTCCCACTGAACGCCTCTTCTTCTTATCCAGAAACCTTAATGTTTCTTTATATAGCAGTTTACCCTCCTCATCACGTTCAGCTAGATTCGGGCAGACAACAGATGCATGCCCAATCTTCCCACAAGAGAAACAATAATAAGGGAGGTTTTCATATTGAACATCATACCACTCTCTTGACTTATCTTTCACATTTTCCACCTTCACCCAATGATGAAGGGGTTTGTCTACCTCCACCCAGGCTCTGGCACGTAGATCAGTGCCCACGGCAATTCCCCTTGCATCAGTGTCCGTCTTCACCACCTCTCCAAACTTCTGTGCTACCTGATCTACCCATGGGGGCGTCGAAGATTGAAGGGCAAGTTGATGACCGTGCCCATATCATCATCTTATCGAACACGATGTCTGACGGTCGGGCGCTAATCTCAAAATTCTTGAGAACAATCCCATGTTTTCCCATCATCCATGGTGAGCCATTCCAGAACCGATCCCTCTCACGTTCACTGTCAAGAGTGGCGATGAACATATTGTCACCGATGGAGCTGAATTCCAAACCCTTAAGTTTCCCCATGCCGGCCTCAATGAACTCGAGACCATGTCTATGTGGAGCTTCTTGTTGTACATCACTTTCCCTGCTAGTTCCCATTGGGGGCCTGCATCATATTCCTCACCATCCTCGACTATCACCGGCGAGTCTTTCCTCCTCCGTGATATTCACCGGCACATCAAATCCGTCATATCTCCCTTCTCCTTGGTGTTGGCCGAGGACGCCATGTCATCCCCTCTTTGCAGCCGCTCTCCACACCCAGGGAAACCCGATCGTGAGATCAGGAGAAGTTCCCCATGGAAGAGCCGACCTCTCTCGCCCTGTCGGTCTCCAATCGCCACAAGCGCCGCCTCTCCACTCGAAACCCTAGAAAACAGTTCAGGGAATACTAATAATTATTATACTTCCTCCGTCCCAAGGCTTCCTATATTTTTTTTTGAAAAGTAAGCTACAAAAAGTTTGACCAATTTTTTTGAAAAAACTATCAAGAACTATGATATTATATAGATATCATGTGAATATATGTTTCATGATGTATCAAAGGGTATGTATTTCATATTATAAATATTAATATATTTTTCTATAAACTTGGTCAAACTTTGCATAGTTTGACTTTTCAAAAAAATAGGCTAATGGCATCTTTGAAAATGTAGAGAATTGCAATGGCATTTTTCCAAAGTTGAAAATTATAATGGCGTATCTATCTAGAAATTGCAGTAGCATTTATCCAATTATCCTTTAAACACATTATCTAAGATAGATATAACTTAGATACGCTGTCTGTTCTTATCAGCATGATGACAACCACATTTTTGCCTTTTCCACAAAAGAACAAAAAGGCACAACTCCATTTTGCGTTAACCCCGATGCACATGGCTGATGAACAAAAATAAATTTTTTGCATGGTATCTTCGTCGCGGAGTTATCCTTACTAAAGATAATCTTATTAAGCGGAATTGGCATGGAAACCCTATGTGTCTTTTTTGTCATCACAATGAGACAATCAAACATTTATTTTTTCAATGCAATTTCACTAGGTCTATATGGTCGGTTACCCAGGCAGCTTCAGGCTTGTATCCACCTCGTAGTATTGCCAATATTTTTGAAAATTGGTTACATGGGATAGATAACAAGTATAAGCTACTTCTTCGGGTTGGAGCGATTGCCATTATATGGTCGCTATGGCTGTGTAGAAATGATAAAGTTTTTAATGATATAAATTGTTCTCTCCTGCGGGTTGTTTACCAATGTACCAGCACACTGCGATCTTGGTCACTTCTACATCGTGTGGAGTATCACGACCTTTTTACGGAGGTGTGTACGCGGCTGGAGGATACGGCACGGGATTTATTTACCCGGTATGGATGGCAACATAATCTTCGGATAGGTCCTCACTCTACGTTTTAGGCGTCTTACAATTTCTTGATATGTAATTCGCTTATTTATTTTCCTGTTTGGACTTCTGAACTATGGTGGCTATGTGCATCTCAGTATGCAGAGGCCGGGTGTAATGCTTAAACTTTTTAAGTAATAAAAGCATCCTTTATCGAAAAACATGGCTGCTGAACAGCTCGCCTGAAAATCTTATGATTGAACTTGCCGAATCATTGCATAGCTATCTGCCGCCAGCACCATTTTTCGCACGCAAATTTGTAGACAACAGATGTGGCTTCAGTGCAGAAACAATACGAGCACACAGAATCTCAGTATCACAGGCCCCTAACAGAAGATCACTATTCAACAGCTGAATCAGTGATTACGGTATCAGGTGTCTCAGACGCCTACGTTCAGAACAATCAAGCATAAGTCTGAATCTATCTGGTTCAACAACTTTCACACTCGTCCATATACATGAAAGGGAATACAGTATCCGTCGAACCCTGGTCATATCCACCTGTAGCTGGATGCTGCAGATCATCCATTCCTTGGTTATGGCAAGCATGACACTGACCTGAAAGAAATCAACACAGCCAGCTGTTATCAGAAAACAAAAGTATTGGCATAACTAATTCCCTATTCCATCATGAAAGATGAGGATTAGTACCATTTTCATGTTTTTCTAGAGGACAGCAAAAGTAGTTTGCTTTTCCGAATATCTCTTTTACTTCGGCGAAGAACAATGCTACTCTCGAATCACTTGAACTAAGGTCCGTAATCTTCACGGAGAAGTTGTAGTGGTGGAAAATTTTGTTATAATTTTCCACATTAAAACATTGGTGGCATAGTTCCTCCAACTGGCAGTCAAGTCCCTAAAATGAGATAAACACCCTTGTTAGTACGATTTCCTTGGTCACTTTCTTGCAGTTTTATAACAATCAAAATATTCAAAGCATGCTGTACATACAGACCTTGAGATTAGCAGTTCTCTTCTTGTAATTATCAAATGCCAGCATCACCTCCTTATTCATCCAGTTTTTCCCATTTTGAATGATCTCTTCCTCAGAAACTTCACGCCTGTATTGAACAGCAAATTCAAAATTACATTTTCCAATCAACATGGCCTGTCATCCCTCTTGTCGTCTATGAAAATGAATATTGGGGAAGACAGTGTGATGTATATATGTAAATGAATCATGCGTGAATTTTATCGATACTTACGAAATATAGATGGTAAATACTTTTTTCTAAAAATGCAAAGGTAAGATATTATAATATAATGTGCAGCATACATGACAATTTATTGTACGAGGAGGTAATTGCTGGCAGTGGTCAATGGGCAACCTCAGCAGTCAGCCAGTTGACAATCAGACCAAGCATCATGTGGTGAGTTTCCAATAACCCACTTATACAAGTTTAGTGCTATGAATTTGCAGCTCCAGGGTTTAGGGGCTTTGGACTTTTATTCTATGTAAACCTGAACATGAAATCACTGAAAGGAAACCTTGCTTTTCCATCTTGTGTATGACCATACAAGCTAAATTTCTCATGATGTACAAAGAAAATATATACTATACCATATTCATAAATTTTCAATGGTACAAAATGATAATGCTTAGAGAAAAACTAAACCGACGAGGAATATTAGCAAGACAAAGGATGGTTTACCGTGGTTGTCGACGTAGCAGACGCTGCCACGATGGTTCAGCACTTGAAGTCTGTTCTGTTGCCTCAAGTGACTGGGCATCTGAAGCAGCTGGACTAAAGTAGGAAGATCGAGCAGTCATGTCAGAATGCTCAGCAGCCGACATCTTATCAAACTCAGCAGCTAGAGTGGCACGCTCAACAGCTAAAATCTTGTCCATCCCTTCGCTTATAGTATCGCTCGTATTCTCTTTACAGTACTCCCTCCATTCTTGCAGCTCCTTCTCCCTAAAGAACAAAAGGAGGCCAACAAGATAAAAATAAGCAATAAATCAGAGGTTGACCTCGTACTAAGCTACTGAATTTACCCCTCTAGAGCAAAATAGAGCAAAATTACTGTAGATGAACAGAAGCACTTGTTTGGCTGCTTGTTTGCTGGTGGTGTTACGACCTACTAGATCATTACTTTGTGCTTTATGGGTCTATATCTCACTAGATACATAATGATAGCACTAACCCATAAATCCAAATGGTTAATGGCATGCAGTTTTCATTCTGCTACTTTTTCTTGCCATTTGATTTATGTATAAACAGGTAGTTAAAATTTAGTGCTTTTAGATTTCTTGTGATACTAATGCATCTGAAACTTAACAGAACAAAATACAGCTCAATAATAACAAGCAGAAAAATCATACGTACAAATCAAAATCTGACTCTTCACTGGGGTTGTCCTCCACAATTTCAGACCCAGGGTCGCTGCTGTCAGTATCATAAGGCAAATTGGACCTACAGCAACAAATATCCACACAAGTGGTTATTCTAATGCATGCTTAGCTAGCTAGCATTCAATTTGACATAAATAATATTCAACTACTTTTATAAGTTGATGAATTAAACAAACCCAATGATGGGCAAAACATATCAAAGAGTACTATGGGTCATAATAATATCCGTGTTAATACAGAAGTACTTATGGTCATACCAATAGGGTGACCGAAGTTTAGGAGGCATGTCATTCAGTGATAGCGCATTGAATTCTGACAGATCTGTAATTATAGGGCCCTCGCTGCTGCTAACATCCCTAGCCTCAGCCCTGATCAGAACATGCTGTTAGTCAGTGCAAATGCAAGTATCAGAAATTTAGGACCATACTATTTTTTCTGCAAGTACCAGAATTTAGGTCGTGTAAATAACAGGCAAAAACATCTAACTTGAACTTCTGATGGAATAGGCAAACATACAACACCTGAAATAACTAAATACACTTACAGTAGCTTGTTTGGTGATAGTTCTCGTCTTCCTCTGCTTCCAGATACCCTTGGTCGATTTGAATACAGAACACTCTGTCGAACATGAATTGCGGTTCCAGCTCCTGGATTTCCAGCTGACCTCCTGAGGTTGGAAGATTTGAAGTTACAAGTTACTAAAAGAAACAAGACAAAGACTTTCCTCCTTCTCAAGGCATCAAGTGCATTTCGAAATAAATCATTTTTCAGTAGCAAAGATAACAATACACCCAGGTTATGCTATGCATGATGAATCTTTGTTACGTGTATTGAGCAAGTGAAGATATATCTGTTTAACAAAACAAACCGTGGTTGCTGCAAATGAAAGGCCAGCTGTTGGGCCACTTATGTGTTGGCAGTATCACAAATTATAACCTAGAGCATTATTCTGTGCTTTCATGGGTTTGTATTTAATTAAATACATTGGAATAAAAGTTAATCAAATTACAACAGTTTATTCCACAACGTATGCATTTTGTGGTGTGGGTCTGTTTCCATTTCTGATTATTTGATCCATATATGTAGTTAATTACATGTAAAATTTCAGTGCTTGAGGCTTCTTCCTATATTAATGCATTAAAGGCTTGCAAATTAGAAACGACATACACAGGGGGTTAACAAACAGAAAAATCATGCTAACACGTCGTTCGGGCCGTCCTAATGTTTCTATGAATATGCCACATATCAGCTCAAGCTATTAGCGAAGAGATGCCAGACCCACTCCACAAAGAAGAGTTGTACTTGGATAAGATGAACTACGGTGTGGTCACAGTAATTCCAAAAACCAATGATACTGAAGAGGTGAATACAAAGCTTCTGAATTATACACAAGTAGAGGCATCCTGAGTAAATGATTGTCCCTTGATGTTGTGGCGTAAGTATTGGAAGCCAGTACTATAATCCAGGAAGAGAACTAGGGAAGTTAACTCCATGTTTTACTCAGGATGCCTTAGTGCAGCATGTCTGGACAGAGGATAAGCTTTCTGACATTTTGAGAAAAAAATTAGAAGCAGAGATGAATAGAGAGCTTCTAAATTATACACAAGTAGAGTTGAACGACAGTAGTGATGCGGTGAAGTAGGAATTGCAGAAGAAGAAAGTTATTTCACAAGAATCTTTGTCGGATATTAATTTCTGGTGCGGTGATCGATGCAGGAATGCAGGATGACTGGAAGTTCAGAATTCCTTCGAAACTTAAGCACTGCATCTGGTTGCAAAGCCAGATCAAACTCAATTGGCAGAGGATCTATCTATTAGAAGCTGGTAAGGTGTAATTCAGTGGCTGAGCCAGCCGCTCATCGGAGCCCGGGCGAGACTTGCTTACGTCCACAGGCCTGAACTTTTGCCCAACACAAGCTAGCTTCGATCTCTAAATACCTAGTGTTTCTCAGCGGGCGCTCAGCAGATGAGCCCGGGCAGCTGCCCAGGGTCGTCGGGAGCTGGCTCCGCCACTGGTGTTATTCATTGTGTATTATGCACAACTCTGGAAGAAAGTAGATGTAGCTACTACAGACCAGCTTGAACCAAATTAAGAACAATCCACCATATAGTTCTCATTCTCAAACTGGATTTCATACTCCACAAGACAAAAAGGATTACTCTGAATCATCAAAAATGGATGTATAAATTATCAAAATGTACAGTGTCTAAGAGCCAACAACACAACATAAACAAAAGTGAAAAGGAGAGAAAAGAAGTAAACAAAGTACAAGAGAGTAAATTAAGATTTTGGCACATCGATTGCTGATTTCTATGCATTACTATCAAAAGCCAAGTACATTCAATGCTTCAATTCCATTTTTACCGCATCCTCCCATGTCAACTTTGGTTTCCCCATGCCCTTCCTAGTATTTTTCCTACCCTTCAGAATCCCACTATTAACTTGTGCTTCTGGAGGCTTCCGCTAGATATGCCAAAACCACCTTTGTCGGTGTTGGATAAGCTTCTCTTCAATCAGTGCCACCCCTACACTATCACATTTACCTCATTCTAATTCAGTCCTTTTTTTCCCCTTCGAGAGCCTTGAGAATTGTGAGAGCTTTCTCCTCTGATCCTCTCCGGCCCAAGTCCAAAACATCTCCGTCAGTGTTGCCGGCCGGAGTTGGGGGGGGGGGGGGGGGGGGGGGGGGCGGCGTAGTGTATATAGTAGGGTAAGGGCTAGATTAGGTTTAGGTTTTATGGTGTTCGGCCTTGTGCTGGTATGGACTATGGAGTGTGTCGTCACCGAAATCAAGTACTCCCTCCGTTTTAAAATATAAGATGTTTTAGATTGTGAAAAAAATAAATCTAGACTTCTTTTATATATAGATTCATCCTAAAGTTAAGTAAACCTACGTACTAAAACAAGTCTAGATTCATTTTCTTCACAAACATAAAACATCTTATATTTTAAAACGGAGGGAGTAGCGGGCAACGGCGTTCGCGGCATTGTTCTTGCTGTGGCTGGCGTGCCATGTCCACAGCAGCGGCAAGCCGTCGGATCTCCTCGGATAAGCTCAGTCTAGTCCCCGATCTGGAAGATTTCTCTGGAGATTTCTTCTACTCCAGATCGATTTGGTGCTTCAGTTTCGGGTCTTTTCGGGGAGTGCTGGCCACCCACGTCGGTTGCTGGCCGGTGTTCTCCAAGAGAACACTCAATCTGCTGGCCAAAGGGCGGTCTTCATCAAGCTCATCCTCACTAGAGTTGGATGCAGAGCGACGCTGCTCGCCAGGAGATCTTCTTCGCAGCGATGGAAGGGTGGTCTCTGCCACTTTGGTGACTCTTCTGGCCGAAGGTGGCCGGTTTGGACTGACCACCATCTTCAACATCCTGGCACTTTGCCGTTGTGGAGGCCACTCTGCTTGGAAGCAGAGGTCGCGCCCCATGACAGCCTCGTCACCCCAAGTGGCCTCGCCCCTGGCGACGGCAAGGTGGACCCCCCGTGTTTCTAGGGACCTGATCACGTTTCATAGTGTGTTTGAGGTCCTTCTTGCAAATGTTCAGGGACCTGTTTGTATTTTCTTTTATGTTATGGATCCCAATTTAATCCTCTGTGTACTACTATTTCCATATTAATGCAGGGTCGGGTCCTTCGGGACCCTTCTATGTTCAAAAAATAATAATTAGTCCTTTTTTGTATGGCCACGTATCCACCGTAGCATGCCTATATCTCTGTGACACTCATTTGTTGGATGTGTTATCTTTTAGTGGGCCAACATTCTGCTCCACATAGCAGTGAGAGTCTAAGAGATACATCTAGCAAAAGCATGTCCTTGTTCAAGAAACAGAGAATTTCTAGATAGATCTATCATTTAGAAGTGGGCTATGTATATCATAGATCCAAAATCTCCCCTTATTACTGGACTACTTGCATGGTATTGTAGGAGATCAATACACTAATCAAATGCAAGTCTGTTTGACCTTAATCCTAGCTAATCTCATGGAAATTATGAAAGGGTGCAGCAGGTGAGCCCACTGGTGCTATTTAAGAGGTATAGTTCATGGTTTTGGTCACACCATTCTAATTTAGATCCAATTCTCTGAACCTTCCGTTTTCCACTGCATTGCATGAGTACTTCTTGTCTTCCACTAGCTCTATTGGCTTGAGAAGTAATGGCTGATTCCATCCTAAAATTGAACTGTTTACACTTTACACTAAAATATTCGGTCCTCTTTTTCCTTTTTCAAAAAGAACAACTACAATCCTTTCGAGCTGCACTGAGGTTTTACCAGTGACAACAGACCCTATTATCTTTAATTGTTTTGCAGCAGAGCTAGCATATATAATTGATAGAAGTGAAAATATCCCCCACGATGGCTGGAATTGGCAACTTGTACCCATCAGAATGCAGTTAACACAATTATATACTACTCCGTACATGCAACACTCTTTAAGCCTTATGCTTGAATTGGTGAACACACTGCTATTAGATGATGCAGTGCTGGTTGAACTCAGAGGTTGTAACTTGCAGCAATTCAAGTAGGTATAAAGAACCATGACTTAAAAAGACGGTCAAATTTCCACTAAACAAGAATTTTCAAATTTCCTTCCTCCACCAAGTAACTAACAAGTGCATTCCTTAATTCAATTTAAAAATTAGCTGGATCGTTTTTTTTATGATTCGTATCATTTTCAGTTGATGTCTGAGTTTCAACGTTATGGCATATGCGCACATACTTGTTTGGCTAGGAAGAAGGGAAATTAACTTTGAGCTGTTCTACTCAAGTATACAGAATAATCAGTATAGTAATACGCATTCGTGCATGCTTGTTTATGATCAGAAGTCAACTCGTATCTTAAGGAACCTAAATATGATATCTCAAGGTTAGAGGTAAAATGTTAATTATCTGATACAATTAAAACATTTTGATCTATAAACCTAGGGATACTAAGTATGGTACAGTTACCATGTAATAATTGACTGCACATTCATCCTTTGAGTTGATTATAGCATTTTTTTTATGTATGTATTCCTTGACGCCATTGATGGCTTGTTCAGATACAGAAAGTGCAAAGTTGCGAGCTCCCTCTTTTTTTTGGAATGCCAATGGTCTCAAATGGAATCGATAACTTTTTACACGGTACAATGGTTTAGGTGCTATCCCTAATATAAACAAGTGGTTGCTCATGACATGAGTGGCCATTATATCAAAACGTACACATGACAATTTTGAAGGAGCTAACCTAGTTTAGGTGGTGAAAGAAAATTTGGTTTGGGTCACAAAGAGATTTGACAAGTAGAGTAAATTCAGTAATAGGATCCCTAATACGACAGATTGGACATTAATTAATTCATAGTGCTAGCAATTATCAGAAGGAAGCTTGAACTACATCCCTATTGTTTGAACTAGTTCCGTCAGTACAAAAACGCCTGCAATCTATGCTTCTATACTCGCAATTTCCATCAAAATTTCATTCTTTAGGGCCTAACGAGATGTTTAATCTGTGGTTCTACTCGCAGTTTCCATCAAAGTTTCATTTGGGGGATGGGGGGCTAAAGAGATTTTTTAGCGGATGTACAGATGGGAAGAGATTTTTTTTAGCTCACCCGGTTACACTGGAAGAAGACGATTCGGAGTTGGGATTGCGTCGCATGCGCCGACCCCGTCTGCGCCCGCGGACTAGCTCGCCGTGCTCGCCGTACACCACTTCCCCCTCGTTGACGGGGTCATGGGCTAGATCGAGGCTACGGACGACATCCCCGACAGGGCGGGGAGCTTCGGCGGCGGCGCCGTACACCACTTCCCCCTCGTTGACGGGGTCATGGGCTAGATCAAGGCTACGGACGACATCCCTGACGCGGCGGGGAGCTTCGGCGGCGGCGTACACCACTTCCCCCTCGTTGACGGGGTCATGGGCTTGATCAAGGCTACAGACGACATCCCTGGCGCGGCGGGCGGCAGCGCTCTGGCGACGGCATTCACGGTACCGATGGCCGTCCATGGCGACGGCAGCCGGCGGCGAGAGGAACGCAAGACTGGTTGGAGGTGTTAGACAATGTAATAAGACGCTATATTTCATGTGTATTTCATATGTAAGTGGGTACGTACAAGTTGTGTATGTATACGGCCCAACTTTTTTTGACTATATTAACACGCAACCCGTACGAGGCTACGGTTCCTAATATTGTTTGATGTAGGAGGATTTCCTTCTTTTTTTCGTTTGGGGAATCTTGCTTCGGATGTCTTCTAGAGACAATGTTTTTCTTTTCCATAATGGATTCCATTATCGGACAGCCTATGATGAAACTTACGACACAGAGTTTTTTTTTTTGCAATTCCGCACGAGCCTCCTGCCCCCCGCCCCCCGCCCCCCCGCGACACCCCTCAGCCCTGCGAGACGTCGCGACCTGTGCGGGACGGTGCCGGTGGGCGGGCGTGCTCCGGCCGCTGCGTTGTCGCTCGTGCTCTCCGGCGCCATCCCAGAGAGCTCGGCAGTACGCCGCGCTGACCACCATTGACCTCAGAGGGAACAGTATTCTCTGAGGCGCAATCCCGGCCGAGCACTACCTACCGCCGGCTCGCCAAGCTCTAGTCGCTGGCGCTCAACACAAACTCGCTTCAGGGCAAGCTCACCTCACGCTCAAGCCAGGGTATGGAATCACAGGCTAAAATCAGAGTTTATATATATGATATATGTGATACATGAGTCGCGCCAGTTGATTTCTGTTGATATGATCTTTAATATTTCATATACTACATAAAGGATTGAGACTATATATCTACAGTTTTGTGTGCATCCTCAATGCACAGGCCCAGGCTTTTCCTTGTACAATTTTGTTTTGTTCTTTGACATATGCAATTTGGTTTAATACGTGTATCAACAAAACAAAACAAAACAAAAAACTGGTTAGTGTCATGAGCTTTATTGCGTGGCAAGATTAGTGTGGCTTGATGCAAGGAGTTGGGAGGGGATCACCACCATCGGGAGAGAGATATACTCCTCCCTCTGTCCGCAAATAAGTATACGTCTAGAAGTTTTATCTTAAGTCAACTTTTTCGAAGTTTAACCATTATTTTAAAAAAATGTAGCCACATTTATGATACCAAAACAGTATCACTAGATCCGTTTTAAAGTGAAGTTTCATAATATGCCATATATGTTTCTACTATATACAATAAATTTGATTAATGCCATCAAAATTTTCATTAGTTTCTGTCCGAGCTTTAACTAGATCAGGTTTGGATCATACGCCCCTTTTGATTGATACGGGTAATCAAGCGCACCATGGCAATAAGCCTCATTTCTCCTTTGAACTCTCATGGTTGCGCCAGGAAGGTTTTTATGATATGGTGGCGGCCGAATGGGCTGCGACACCTAATGGCTCCACACCTATTGAGACATGGCAAAACAAAATAAGGCACACTAGACGATTCCTGAAAGGATGTGCCAAATCTATTAGTGGAAAATACAAAAACCATAAGGACAGATTGTTAAAAATTATTGATGAACTTGATATAAAAGCAGAGTCATATGCCCTTTCAAATATGGAGAGGGAGGCTTTGCGAAATGCAAATGATTAAATGAATCAACTTAGACGATATGAAGAGACCAAATGGGCTCAACATGCTAAGATGAAACATGTGCAAGAAGGAGGGAATAACACAAAATATTTTCACTTAATAGCTAATGAAAAGCAGCGAAAGAAAAAGATATTCCAGTTGGAACAAGAGGAAGGAACAATTGTAGGTGAAAAAAGTTTGAAAATTTATATAACTGAATATTATAAAAAACTATTTGGAGAACCTGACGCGAATAACTTTTCCATGACGGAAAATCGTACAGAGGATATACCCCAAATTTCTCATGAGGAAAATGTCGTGTTGACTGCTATTTTCTCAATGGAGGAAGTGCATGAAGCAATTAACCAAATGGAGCATAATAAAGCACCGAGACCGGATGGGTTCCCCGCAAAATTCTATCAAACTTTTTGGAGTGTCATTAAAGAGGACTTGATGGCATTGTTTGTAATGTTACAGACAGGTGAATTACCCCTCTTTAAACTCAACTTTAGGGTCATTACTTTGCTAAAAAAAAGAGAATGCTGTTCAGATTCAACAATATAGACCAATTGTTTGCTCAGTGTGAGTTTCAAGGTCTTTACAAAGGTAGCCACTAACCGTGTTTCAGATGTGGCTTCAAAAGTTATTAGACCGACACAAACGGCTTTCATGCCAGGGTGGAATATTTTAGAGGGAGTTGTAATCCTACATGAGACGATTCATGAATTACATAGAAAGAAGATGGACAGGGTAATCTTTAAGATAGATTTTGAAAAGGCATATGATAAGGTCAAGTGCCTTTTCTACAACAAGCTCTAAGGATGAAATGATGCAGCCCGTCCTACGACCGCTACTACATCTACTCCCACAAGCTCCCCAAGTGGACCCATGACTCGCGCCCGAGCCAAACTCCTTCAAGCTAAGGTGAACTCGCTCCTCTCCTTGTGTGACTTCAATACACCCTTGGATGGCCTGCTACTTCATACCCATACCTTGTGCATCATCAGGTACGAAGAGAAGAACCCGCAGGACGGAGGAGCACCCGAAGAAGAGACCAAATGCTCTCTGTCGCCAGCGGTACTACCGGACCTGGCGACCGGTACTACCGCTGGGCGGCACTACCGCCCAATGCTACCGCCGACAACATAGGGCTCCGAAGCTGCCCAAATGCTCTCTGTCACTGGCGGTACTACCGGCCCCGGAACCGGTACTACCGGGCTCCGGTACTACCGCCCCCTGCTACCGCCACCAACAGAAGACCCCAGCGCAAGTCCCAGGACGACAAGCGGTACTACCGCATGACCGGTACTACCGGTCG
Organism: Avena sativa; assembly: GCA_916181665.1. NCBI lineage: Eukaryota > Viridiplantae > Streptophyta > Magnoliopsida > Poales > Poaceae > Avena > Avena sativa. The sequence continues at coordinate 13,991,833 of OV702280.1, read as the reverse complement.
AGCTGGACCGGTACTACCGGACCTGGAAAGGCCTGAACGTGTTAATTCGGCCCAGCGCCTTGTAACCCTCTCTATATTTCGCTATTTGTTCCCAAAATACCCCTGTTTATGTGGTTGGCCTATATATACCCCCCACCCTCTATTGTAAACCCTAGACTTGGATAATAATAGATATTAAGGAAACCCTTTGAGGACTTATATCTATTGGTCTCATGCTCCTACCAAGGAGCACCGGATTATCCACCCCCCTCTTGGATCTTGCCTAGTGCGTTCAAGTTGTACAAGGCCTTGGGTTCTCGGTGTCTCGTCCCCAAGACGTCAAGATCTCACCAAGCACCTCATCCCCCGTTGTTGGCGTGGAGAGCGAGCTTCGCCCAACACCGATCCTAGAGATTATGTTGGACCGATTGCCACCGGCATGAGGAGTAGGCGTGTATCGTGTTTTGGTGTGTGTGTGTTCGTGGTTTTCATCGTTTTCCTCGATTTCATTCCCCGACCACCTCGTTCCCCTCGTTTCTCGTGGAATTCGTGAAAGATCGGGCCAACCCCAGGGTTACCCCATAACATATTGGTATCAAGAGCACGGTTGATCACGAATTTCCCCCCAATTTTTCTTTTATCCGCCTTAAAATCGAAAATCCCACCAAAAAGAGCCCCAATTTGCCTTCGGATCGATCTCTGGATTTGGTGAGTTTTTCGTGGTTTTGGTCCATAGATCTGTTGCTTTGGGAGTCGATCTATAGCCCCTGTTGTCCCTAGCCAGCCTTTCGGTCAGATTTCCCACGGATTTGAGGTTTGTGTCAAGTGGATCTCGTTTTCGTTCGTGTTCTGTCACCAGCGGTACTACCGCCCGTTCCAAGCGGTAATACCGCCGTCCGGTACTACCGCCCATAACAAGCGGTACTACCGCCGTCCGGTACTACCGCCTGTACCAAGCGGTACTACCGCCAGTAACAGAAGGTTTTTCCTTCTTCTTGACACCTCATTTTCGTTTGCTGACTTTCCCCCTTTAGCTTGTTCGTGTTTCGCGTGTTTGTCACCATCTTAACACAAGCTTCCGCATCAACGTCACCCGCGCTCCTCGACACCGCGACACTCGAACATCATCCACCACCAACGGTTGCAAGTCCTCAACAATACCAAAGGTATAACTTGCACCACTTTGTCAACCCCCATATCTTCCTTTGTGTGTATCTATCCTATGAGAGCAACTCATTTTGTGTTTTTCTAAGCATTGTGCACTTGCCTTCGGAAAGTGAGAGTGTGAGGCCAAATACAAAAGCTAACATAGTAGCATAGCAAGGGAGAAAAAGGAAAAAGAATCAAAAAAAAAAAAGAACAAAAGAAAAAGAGAAAAAGATACATAGTCTCCCAATACAAAGAGAATACCAAGCTTGTAAGCCAAGAAAGAGAGAAGAAAGAGCGCACCGAGGCAAGTGCACAAATCTATTGCTTATCCTCTTTTGGCAGACGAGTTGTGGTCTCTCCTTGAGTTGGCACGACAACCGAGCGTAGTCTTCGTTAGGACCTTTTGTGCTCATTTTCATAGTCGTGCTAACCCCGTTTTTCTCCACGTGTGTGTTTTCCGTGTTTTTGTAGATCGTATCCTTTTGCTTTTGATCTTTGGTTCTTTACCACGTAGGACAATAACCTTTTGTTTGGATCGTTTCGTTTGGTTTTCCACAATCCTAACCTTCCACCAAAAGCCTTTGAGAGTTTCTTGCCATTTCACTTTGCACGCTTTTCGCTCATTTGTGTGGCAATTGGTTTGATATAATATCCAAGGTGAGGTAAAAGGCTAACTCTCCGCACCCTTCCTCTCCATATACAACCCTTGTTGGCTTTGCATCATGGACAGGCATGGAGAGCCATCCCAACCACCACAACCTCCGGAGGATGACACACAATTCATGACAAGATGGGACCATTGGAAGGTCCGAGGAGAATTCAACTATCGTTGTGAAGCTCTCGAGCGGCGCCAAGATGAACAATTTAGCGAGGCCCGTGTGGAATTCAAGAACATCGACAACCGCTTCGAAGAAGTCCGTGGCCAAATGCATGCCATGCAACACAACCTTGGTCATCAAAATGAAGCTCTTGGTCGTGCACTCGCCTCAACGGATGAGAAGCTTCAACGCATCATCGATGGACTCGCAAGGCCACGCTCGCGCGAATCAAGCTCATCTCGGCACTCCTCAAGTGAATCAAGTGCACCTCGCCGTCACGCTTCAAGGCACCGGGATGGACCCGTTCTTCAATCCATGAGCTCTTCGCAAGCGGTACCATCTCCGCGCCATGCCGCAACGTCAAGCTATGATGGTGATCTCTCCGCAAGACCTCCAAGGCGCGAAGCGAACCGGCCACCACCAAGGGCACTTGTGATTCAACAAGAGCAACCTCGCATGGACCACCAAGGCCATCGCCGTCGACATGTACTTTCAACAACAAGTGAAGCATCCGAAGAGGACGAACAAGATCACCGTCGACGTGAAGCACTCGAAGATCCTCCAAGGCGTCATCATCGACATGATCGTCCACGTCGGCAACATGATGGTCATGACGAGCCTCCCCTACACCAAGAAGAAGAAGAGCAGCCCATTGCGCATGCGGCTCGACGTCCTCCTCGCCACATGGCGCAAGCTAATGCGCCTCGGCATCAACCACGACAAGAGCAAGCTCCCCAAGCTCGTCGTGAGGACCATCAACCTCCTCCTCGTCCTCAACCGCGACAACAAAACGAGCAAGCTCCCCAAGCTCGTCGTCAACAACAAGTTCCACCACCGAACGCGGCACCTCAACAACCGCAAGAGCAACACAACAATCACCAAGCAAGACATGAGAGCTCGGATGATGATGATGACCGCCTAAATCATGGCAACCACCGCAACCGGAACCGCAATGGAGAAGAAACTTTCGGCAAGCTCAAGTTCACCATGCCAAAGTTCACCGGTTCCAATGAGCCCGAGGAATATCTCTCTTGGGAACTCAAGGTCGACAAGATCTTCCGCATGCACAACTATAGCAATGAGAAGATGATGGCCATGGAATCCCTCGAGTTTGATGATTATGCCAACCTTTGGTGGGAACAAGTCCAACTCGCTCGCGAAGCAAAAGAAGAGCCTCCAATCGCAACTTGGCAAGATATGAAGGCTCATATGAGATCCCGCTTTGTTCCTTCACACTACACGCGTGACCTCTTCAACAAGCTTCAAACGCTTAGTCAAGGGACAAAGACCGTGGAAGAGTACTTCAAGCAAATGGAGCTCAACATGATCCATGCCAACATTGAAGAGCGAGATGAGCAAACAATGGCACGCTTCCTCAATGGCTTGAACCATCCTATCAAGCGCATCACCGAGTTCCAAAGGTACAACAACATGGTTGAGCTTGTGCACATCGCATCGAAGGCCGAGCATCAAGTGCAAGAGGACATCAAGTACAACAAGACAAAGACGTACTTCACCTACAAGCAAGCATCAACCACTACTCCAACAACACCAAGTGGAAGCTCCTCAAGTACCACCAAGCTTCCCTTCAAGCCAACTCTCCCTCAAGGAAAACAGCCCCCAAGTGGCAAACACACAAGGGATGATCAACCATTCAACGGTGAATGCTACAAGTGTGGAGGCAAAGGGCACAAGTCAAATGCATGTGGAAACAAGAAAGTTTTGTTCATCCATGACAACGGCGATGAAGAATACTTGAGTGAAGAAGAGTTTGATGCAAGGGTCAAGGAGGCCATGGCACGACAACATTCGGAAGAGGACCAAGAACTTCTCGTGTGTGAGCATGACGCAAGTCCATCGCTTGTGGTCACAAGGGTCTTGACTACCCAAGCCAATGACAATGAAGACCAACGCTCGAACATCTTCCAAACTCGTGCCGGCATCAATGGGAAGTCCATCAAAGTTGTCATCGATGGAGGGAGTTGCCACAACCTTGCAAGTACGGAATTGTGTGAGAAACTCAACCTCACACTCCTCCCGCATAAACACCCATACCATATCCAATGGCTAAGTGACCAAGGATCCGTCAAGATCAAGCACACCGTCTCGGTGACGTTCTCAATTGGGCACTACAAGGACACGGTCGAGTGTGACGTGGTCCCAATGACGGTTTGCCATATGTTGCTCGGAAGGCCGTGTCAATATGACAAGCGTGCTTTGCATAATGGTCACTCAAACACTTACACCTTCAAATGGCTTGATAAAACTTGTGTGTTGCAACCAATGACTCCTAGCCAAATAATTGCGGACAATGCAAAGGCTTTAGCGAGGGCGCAATACGCAAAAACACCTTGTGAGAAGAGTGGTGAGCGAGAGAACCACACCATAGTGAGTGAGAGCTACAAGCCAAACTCGAGTGGAAAAACTAAGAGTGTTCTTCTTGCCACCAAAAGTGAGATGAGAGAAGTCCGGAACAACCCATCCATCTTGCACTATGTCCTTGTATGCAAGGGACTAGCACAAGGAACTAACGACTTGACAAATATCCCTCCTTCTTTGATGGCTATTTTGCAGGAATTCCAAGATGTATTTCCCGAAGAGCTTCCTCATGGCCTTCCTCCTCTTCGTGGAATCGAGCACCGCATAGACCTCATACCCGGCGCACCACTTCCAAACCGCGCCGCATATCGCACGAACCCGGAAGAGACGAAGGAGATCGAACGTCAAATCAACCAACTCGTCTCCAAAGGTTTGATCCAAGTAAGCACTAGCCCAAGCGCGGTTCCCGTGATCCTAGTCCCAAAAACGGATGATACGTTGCGGTTATGCATGGACTGCCGTCTAATCAATGCTATCACCGTGCGTTATCGACATCCTATACCGTGTCTTGATGACATGCTTGATGAGTTATGTGGAGCCACTATATTTTCGAAAATTGATCTTCGTAGTGGCTACCATCAAATTCGCATGGCTGAAGGTGATGAGTGGAAAACCGCCTTCAAGACCAAGCTTGGTCTCTATGAATGGTTGGTTATGCCTTTTGGCTTATCCAATGCCCCATCTACCTTCATGCGCCTCATGAACCATATTTTGCGATCTCTAATTGGAAAGAGTGTAGTTGTTTACTTTGATGACATTCTTGTCTATAGCAAGTCACTAGAGGAACATGTTATTCATGTTAAGGAGGTCCTTCAAATCCTTCGTCATGAAAAGCTTTATGCTAATCTCCCAAAGTGCACCTTTGCAAAAGACAAGCTGATTTTCCTTGGTTTTGTTGTGTCTTCTAATGGCATAGAAGTGGATGTCTCAAAAGTCAAGGACATACGAGATTGGCCCATCCCAACAAATGTTAGTGAACTTCGTAGTTTTCATGGGTTGGCTGGCTTTTACCGTCGCTTTGTGAAAGATTTTTCTACCATTGCTTGCCCCCTCAACGAATTGACCAAGAAAAATGTCACGTTCGTTTGGGGAAAAGCACAACAAAAGGCTTTTGATGAGCTCAAAAAGAGGCTCACCGAAGCACCACTTCTTGCATTACCGGATTTCACAAAAACCTTTGAGATTGAATGTGATGCTAGTGGTATTGGCATTGGTGGCGTCCTTATGCAAAATGGGCGTCCTATTGCTTACCATAGTGAGAAACTTGATGGCGCACGCCTCAATTATCCCATTTATGACAAAGAACTTTTTTCCTTGGTTCGAGTTCTTCAAGTGTGGCAACACTATCTTTGGCCCAAAGAATTTATCATCCATTCCGACCATGAGTCGTTGAAGTATCTTAAGGGCCAAGCCAACTTGAGTAAAAGACACGCAAAATGGGTTGAGTTTATGGAGTCTTTTCCTTACATTGTCAAATACAAGAAGGGCAAAGAAAATGTGGTAGCGGACGCCTTGTCTCGCAAAAACACAAGCCTTCTTACACGACTCGAAGTCAATGTCTTGGGTCTTGATGACATCAAATCTTTGTACGCGTCCGACTCTTTCTTTGGACCCATATTTGCACAATGTTCCATAGACAAAGGGATTGATGATTTCTATTTGCATAAGGGTTTTCTTTTCAAACAAAACAAGCTTTGCATTCCGAAATCGTCTCTCCAAATTTTGCTTCTTCAAGAGTCCCATGATGGAGGCCTTATGGGCCACTTTGGCCGTGACAAGACATATGACATGCTCTCCACTCACTACTTTTGGCCAAAGATGAAGCGCGACGTGGAGCGCCACGTTCAACGATGCACTACATGCATCCAAGCTAAGTCTAAGTCCAACCCCTTTGGTCTTTATATGCCATTGCCTATTCCTCATGCACCTTGGTCGGACATTAGCATGGACTTTGTGTTAGGCTTGCCTAGATCTAAACATGGTCATGATTCCATATTTGTAGTAGTGGATCGTTTTTCCAAAATGGCACATTTCATTCCGTGCCATAAGACCGATGATGCTTCACATGTAGCAAATTTGTTTTTCAGGGAAATAATTCGGCTACATGGTGTGCCACGAACAATCGTCTCCGACCGCGACGTAAAATTCATGAGCTACTTCCGGAAGACCCTCATGGCCAAGCTCGGCATCAAGCTCCTCTTCTCGTCCGCCTCGCATCCTCAAACCGATGGACAAACCGAGGTCGTCAATCGAAGTCTTGGCACACTCCTCCGGGTGTTGATAAAAAAGAACCTTAAAGACTGGGAGGAATGCATCCCACACGCCGAGTTCGCCTACAACCGCGCCAAGCACTCCACCACCATGAGGAGCCCGTTCATGATCGTCTACGGCTTCGAGCCTCTCACCGCGCTCGATATCCTTCCACTACCACTTCATGAACGTGCCAATATAGACGTTGTCAAGCGCGCCCACACAATGAAGAAACTCCATGATGACACACGAGCTACTATTGAGCAACAAGTCCTTCGCCAATCATCAAGGCTAAACAAGAACAAGAAAGAGATAATCTTCGAAGAGGGCGACCTTGTGTGGATACACTTGAGTAAAGACCGCTTCCCCAAGGAACACGACTCCAAGCTAAAGCCAAGAGGTGATGGACCATTCAAAGTGCTCAAGAGAATCAACAACAACGCTTATGTCATCGATATCCCAACATCAAAGTATCTTGTGAGCTCGACATTCAATGTCAAGGACCTCTCACCCTACTATGGAGAAGAGGAAGTTGAGACGGTTGAAGAGTCGAGGACAACTCTTTCCCAAGGGGGGAGCTGATGCAGCCCGTCCTACGACCGCTACTACATCTACTCCCACAACCTCCCCAAGTGGACCCATGACTCGCGCCCGAGCCAAACTCCTTCAAGCTAAGGTGAACTCGCTCCTCTCCTTGTGTGACTTCGATACACCCTTGGATGGCCTGCTACTTCATACCCATACCTTGTGCATCATCAGGTACGAAGAGAAGAACCCGCAGGATGGAGGAGCACCCGAAGAAGAGACCAAATGCTCTCTGTCGCCAGTGGTACTACCGGACCTGGCGACCGGTACTACCGCTGGGCGGCACTACCGCCCAATGCTACCGCCGACAACAGAGGGCTCCGAAGCTGCCCAAATGCTCTCTGTCACTGGCGGTACTACCGGCCCCGGAACCGGTACTACCGGGCTCCGGTACTACCGCCCCCTGCTACCGCCACCAACAGAAGACCCCAGCGCAAGTCCCAGGACGACAAGCGGTACTACCGGCCGGGAAGCGGTACTACCGCATGACCGGTACTACCGGTCGAGCTGGACCGGTACTACCGGACCTGGAAAGGCCTGAACATGTTAATTCGGCCCAGCGCCTTGTAACCCTCTCTATATTTTGCTATTTGTTCCCAAAATACCCCTGTTTATGTGGTTGGCCTATATATATAGCCCCCACCCTCTATTGTAAAACCTAGACTTGGATAATAATAGATATTAAGGAAACCCTTTGAGGACTTATATCTATTGGTCTCATGCTCCTACCAAGGAGCACCGGATTATCCACCCCCCTCTTGGATCTTGCCTAGTGCGTTCAAGTTGTACAAGGACTTGGGTTCTCGGTGTCTCGTCCCCAAGACGTCAAGATCTCACCAAGCACCTCATCCCCCGTTGTTGGCGTGGAGAGCGAGCTTCGCCCAACACCGATCCTAGAGATTATGTTGGACCGGTTGCCACCGGCGTGAGGAGTAGGCGTGTATCGTGTTTTGGTGTGTGTGTGTTCGTGGTTTTCATTGTTTTCCTCGATTTCATTCCCCGACCACCTCGTTCCCCTTGTTTCTCGTGGAATTCGTGAAAGATCGGGCCAACCCCACGGTTACCCCATAACATAAAAGGTTTCGATCCGGTTTGGTGTGACTGGATTAAAAAATTTGTCCAGGGAGGGAGTGTAGGAATAAGGGTGAATGATGATATTGGACACTATTTTCAAACAAGAAAAGGACTTAGACAAGGAGATCCTCTCTCTCCAATACTTTTCAATATAGTGGCTGATATGTTAGCCATTTTGATACAAAGAGCGAAAGAGGATTGTCAGGTTGGAGCTCTAATCCCTCATCTTGTTGAGGGGGGAGTCTCTATCCTGCAATATGTGGATGACACAATTCTCTTCATGGAGCATGATTTAGCTAAGGCAGTTAACATGAAACTGATCTTGAATATTTTGAACAACTATCCGAACTAAAAATCAACTTCCACAAGAGTGAAGTCTTCTATTTTGGAAAAGCGAAGGATTGTGAAGAACAATATAAGACCATATTGGGTTGTGAAACTGGCTCACTTCCTTTTAGGTACCTTGGTATACCTATCCACCACATAAAGCTTTTAAATTCCGAATGGCATCCCATCGAGACGAGGTTTGCCGGCAAACTTGGATGTTGGCAAGGCAAACTACTATCTTATGGTGATAGATTAGTCTTGATAAATGCAGTCCTGACTAGTCGTAACATCCCAAAAATACTAAACTTTGATCATCAAACTCTAATCAGCAAATTTAGGGTTAACAAAAACTTTTCAAATTAAAAATATGAAAGCATGCATATGTGTATGCATTCCAATTTGGATTCTTTTGAATTGTCATGCTTGTGTGTTTCTTTGATTGTAAAAGGATTCTTACGTGAAATAAACATCATCTAAACAATCCCCACACTTTTCCCAAAGACAAATAAATCAAAACAAACAAAATAAGTGAATGGTCACTTTGGCCAATTTAACTCCCATGCCTACTTTGGCAATCTCTAACTTTCAGAACTTAACAGAAACTTGTTTGGATATTTGCACCCCTTGATAGTACTCATAACAAAGTACCAAGGCCCACTTTGTGAGCATCCAAAAACATTTGAATGCATAGTTTAAAGGGCAGTTTAAAATTGAATCTATATCATATGGGAAGATCCCATTTTTGCAAAAACCACTCAAACAAGCTCAACTTTCAAAACCCAAGCATCCACAGACTCACCAGCACATGCCTAGCACACCCACCAAAAATCTTTTCAAAATTCAAAACTTGAATTCATGCGGCCATTTCATCAAACACCTTGCAGATTCAAATCAAACAAAATCAAAACACTATAGTGTGCAGTGTTTTGGGCCTAACTTGTTCCCTCTCTGGACACCACTAGCCTTAGTAGATCATCTAACGACCCTAACTAATCCCTAGCACCACTGTAAACTCGCCAATGTCATCAATGGTGAATAGGCCGAGAGCACCCATGTCACCCCAGTATGGACAGCAAGCTAGTAGAAGAATTAGCCGTTCCAACCTTGTCTGGGAGGTAGCCCATGCCTCACCGCCCCCTCTTGACCAGCCTTGCCTCGCAGACAGCAACCAGAACCGCCGGGAATGCCGCGCCCGTGCCGCTGTCGACCATGCTGACCCGCTCCGCAGAGCACGCGCCGTTCCCACTCAACCAGACCACCTCGAGCCCTCGCCGCCCGCCAGCATGCTCCCCACCGTCCCAGGAGGCCGCCTCTAGAGAAGAAGGGCGTCGTCGATTTCGTCCACACCAGGAAAAGCTGCCGGTACCAGGAGGTTCGCCGTTGTTGACTTTGTCGTTCGCCCGCATCGCCGACCTTCGGCTGAACCCCGGTAAGCCCCCAACGACCCCCACCGAGCCGCTAGGGTTCGAGCTCGCCGGTGACTAGTTCATCGTCGACGACGACCCTCAACCGTTGATCTTACTTCTAATCCAACGCACCACGTTGCCCCGTACCGCTTCGCACCCCCCGTCTCACTGACGCGTGGGGACAGCCACTTAACCAGCCCGCGTAAGCACTGTGCATAGCTTGCCGGCCCATTATCGTCTCCCGCGCAGCCCACTCCTTTGAGTTTGGATTTTTCCATTTTCATTCAAACACAGTTCTGTACCTAGTTTCAAAAATCAACCCAGCTCGATTCAGTGAACCAAATTGAATGAAACCAATTTTGTTAGAAAGGTCTTGAAATGCTTAATCCAAGACCGTTGGATTCAAATCATTTGGATCTGTAGATAACCCTTGGTAAAAATAACAAGGCAGAAGCTTTTCTGCATTCAAACATTTTTCAAATATAAACCATAATAGCTTTTGAGTTGATTCCAACTCTCAAAAATCACATTTGATCATACCTTTCATAATATATAAGAATAGATGGGTTTACTTATAGAAATAATGTTCAAGTAATAAAAGAATGCCACATAGGAATTTCTAGTAACATTATCTATTTAAAATAAAAGGGTTAAACCTTATTAAATTGTGACACCACTTTAAATCACATTCCCATGTACTGAAATATGTGGTGATGACATGTGTCAACATGATCCCATGTTTGGTTTGGAGAATATTAAATCTTAATTAGTTTTTCAATGAGTAGAAATTACTTTTCTCAAAATAAAATCATTAAGTCAAATGCTTTAATCTTGTATTTTTAGTGATGATGCTAGATCATCTATATAAACCCTTTGTGTGATGATTGAAAGTAGTTAAGTATTGTTTGGTGATTGTGTACCTCGTATTTATTTATAGACGCTAGTACCGACCAAGGATACGAGGAGGAAGAAGGATACTACGAAGAAGAAGCCGAGGAGAACTTCAACCACTGCTCTGCACAAGGCAAGCCTAATACTACTAGTTAACTTAGCAAGCTAACACTTGCAAGATACTCTACTTTAGCAAGCCTTACTAATCAAGTTGACCTATGCAAGCAAATACTTGCTTGTTACCATGCCAACCATATGCCTTAAGCATATGTGATTATACCCACTTGATAACCCAATCCTAGTTTTACTTGCAAGCTTTCTACCTTATTTCTTTATCAAAGCTTTTACTTAGAGTTTACTGAAGTAACTTGTAGATTCTAGGAAGATAACTGAAGGTTGCATAAAGAGCATAAAATTTGGCCTAAGCTAGATAATCTTGATGTCATCCTAGGGCATGAGATGGTACTTAGTTGAAACTCCACTTGTTTACCACCCCTCATTAGTACTCACCCGCATTTATAGATGCTAGTGCTAAGCATAAAACTTGATCAACTTTAGATGGGAATACTTGGTGGAAAATGGTTATGAAAACCTTAGAATGATGGATCATTCTACTGAGATGTTTTGACATGTGTTTCCGAATACCAGATGATTTTGGTGATGAAAATGTTGAGGCATGAGCCTTAGCCCCTTTATAAAACTGATGGTTGTCTGGATGCGATACCATTCCAATTTTACCGTACAACCACAATACCCGAAGATTGGGGTATGGCTTGACTGGAAACTTATATACCTTAGTATTGGTTCCCTCACGACCAAGGTCTGAGCTGAGGCTATCTTGTGAAGATTGTCCACCTCTGCAGTACCCAAGATGACAGTTGGTCATGGTTGGGAGGCCAAACTCACAGGAGAGATGCTTATTCTAGGGCGTGTAATTGAAAGGTTATGATTGATTATCCACATACTAAGTATGGTGAATTCAGGATTTGTTCCTGGCGGATGTATCGAATGTTGTGGTGAAAGTGTACAATCTCTGCAGAGTGTCAAACTATTTGAATAGCCGCGTCCGCGGTTATGGACAGTTCGAGTGTCCATACTGTTCCCCCGTCAGATGTTTTCAAAATGACTTGTGAAATGAATTGAGAATTTGACTTGACCACAATAGAGTTGTGATATGAAATTCAAGTTCCCACTTAGGTGTTATAAAATTTAACTATCTTTTCTTGCTTCTGAACTTAGTAGAGGTAAATATGGCTTTTTGCAAAACAACCCTAGAGCTTAGTGTCCTATTACAAAAAAACCCTTCACTTGTTAGTATTAGTTTGTGAGTACTTAAAGAGTACTCATGGCTTTGTCCCTGGCTATTCCCGTGGCCAGACTATGAAGAGGAGTACCAGGATGATGGACCCCAGGAAGGTTACGACAACTAGGATCATCTCCCATCATCAGCATTGCCTGTGACCCCGAAGATGGAGCTCCGCCTACGCTACCTTTATTATTACGTATTTCCGCTGCTTGAGTTGTATTAAGAACTGGATCATGAGATCCTTATTTGTGTAAGACCTTATGTATGGTTTGTAATGGATGATGTACTATGGTATCCAATTCTGTTATGTCTCGCAAAAATGGTAATCCTGGGATTGCGATGTATGGCATAACAGGCATATGGGATTAAAAATCCAGGTGTTGACAAGTTGGTATCAGAGCCATCCTGACCATAGGAGACCCTAGTTAGACTGGACGTTTGAATAAAAAACTTAGTTACAAAAACTTATTCCCATTCTTATCACCTTGATTCTTTCATAAAAAATCATGTTCCTCAAAAACTCTTGCAAAATACATAAAATTTGACACACTTGATCACTCTACTACCTTACTCATCCTATATTCTTATAGATGGACGTGAAGTACAGCAAGTTTTATCAGTTGGGGAATGGAGGAGACCTTATCTTTGAGCAGGATTTAGACCAGCTTTCGGAACTTCTGGAGAGTCCGCACCCCGAGTTCTTCGGAGCTCAGCTCAATGATCAAGGAGGAGAAGATCTGCAGTGGCTAATTGTTGCAAGTCTCCGAGGAAAGATTGAACCTCCCACTGCCGAGGGAATTCAGTTCACCTTAAGAGAGAACAATTGGCTCGATGGACTTGCCAGGGCCATGTAGGAAGCTCTTGCCCGTCTGTGTGGGCAGAGTATCAACCAGATCAAGGGTACCCGCTTTGAGTTTTTCCCAAGGCGTGATGCTAATGGACAGCCACTGGAAGCCCTATACCACCACGAGCTGAAGACTCAGTTGGACCACCTTAGCTTCATGATGTACGATCATCAAGAGGAATTGGACAATTGCCGTGACTACTCCAACCACAAGTCCGCCATCATCAAGACGAAGGATCAGACCATCGCCATGCTAGCAAAGGATCGCAAGTCTCGCTGCCGTCAGCTCGACAAGAAGGAGCGCATCATTGCCCGTCTTCGCCACCGTATCTCGGATTTGGAGGAGACCATCCACGAGAGAGACATGCAGTTGGAGGAAAGGGAGAATGCTGGAGAGGATCTTCGTGGAGACCCCTACTCCTATCTCAGCGACGATGATGATTTTCTGGAGGATCAGGCTATGGACTTCTTCACCGACGAGGATGATTTTGCCTTCATCAATGACGATGAGGATGATGAGGATGACGACTACACCGACTCCGAGGAGTAGTAGGACTTGAGCACTAGCGTAGTGAGTTGTATTCGGTCCCACTGTATCGTAGTTTCCAGAATGGTTCTTAAAACCATTTGTTTACCTTTGTTGTGGTGTGTGTTTGTATCGTGTGCTATGAATGAATGAAAAGCAAGTTGCTAGAAAAGTCTGAGCCAAACTTTAAAAACTTTTCAAAGTACCTGAACCTTAGAAATTTCCCTCTTTTCTCATGATCTATCTCAATCTCCAGATGCCATGCGGAGGAAGTGGTTCATCCCCGGACCCGATGTTGCAGATCCTGCAAATGTTGGTTTCTAACCGCAAAGCTGAAAGAGCCGAACGTCAAGCCAACCTAGCCACCCTTCAACAGATAGCTCAGCTAGCCCACAACAATCAAGGCCACGGAAATCAGGACAACCATGGATCTAAGCTCAAGAATTTCTAGAACACCAAGCCACATGTTTTCACTAAGTCAGAAGAGCCCCTAGACGCCGATGATTGGCTGCAAACCATGGAAAACAACCTGGAAGTCGCCGGAGTGGAAGCCAACGAGTAAGTTCTGTTCGCCACCCACTATCTAGCTGGATATGCAAGAGCATGGTGGAACAGCGTTCGTGCAATGACCGGAGGACAAATGATGACCTGGGATGAATTCAAAGTCAAGTTCAGCAGAACCCATGTGCCACCAGTTTTGATCAAGATAATGAGAGATGAGTTCAGATAACTGAAGCAAGGAAGGATGACCGTAGTGGAATACTATGACAAATTCTTGTCATTAGCTAGGTATGCCCCGGATGAGATCGACAACGAAGCCAAGAAGAAGGAGAGATTCTTGAATGGTCTGCACGATGAGATGCAGACTGTGTTAGTCAATATCCCCTTTGCTAATATTGAAGCCCTTGTCAACTCTGCCATCCAGATGGAAGGAAAGATTAACCAAGCCAATGAGAACCGCAAGTGTCGCATGATGCATCAGCCAGGAACCCATCAGACCCCAAAGTATCGCCCTAACCCATCTCTAGGATTTGCCCCGAGAACCAACAGACCCCCGATGAACCGTTCGACCTATCCCAACCGTGGAAACCGTAGGACCGGAGGAAATCACAACAACCTCGGCAACTCTAGCAATTTCAACCGTGCACCACCCAAGTTCAACAACAACAATGCTACCGCCAACACCAACACTGCCCCGAGGACTGGAAGCAATGTTGTGCCTGTTGCAGCAAAGGACAAGTCACAAGTGACTTGTTATGACTGTGGAAATAAGGGTCACTACTCCAACGAGTGCCCCAACAAGAAGAATGCCGCAGCCCCCAATGCAAATGCCCCAGCTCAGCAGCAACGTCGTGTTTAGCCTGGAAGAAGGTTTGCCCCAGGGAATTCGCTCAACCGCAACGGGCGTCTTTTTCTCATGCATGCTGAAGAAGCTCAGGAAGCGCCAGACGTCGTGCTGGGTATGTTTCCTGTTAATTCAGTACTTGCAAGAGTGTTGTTTGATTCGGGTGCATCGCATTCATTTGTCACCGAAGAATTTTCCTGCACTGGTAAGATTCAGCCAACAAAACTGAAGCATGTTATGATTGTTCAAATCCCCGGTTCAACCACCAAAGCTAGGCAAATTTGCAAAGCCAACCCTATCTGAATCCATGGCATATATTTTTATGCTAATCTGATAGTACTCGGAACTAAAGGTTTGGAAGTAGTACTAGGAATGGATTGGATGTCCAAACATAAAGGATTGATTGACTGTGCCAAGAAATCCATAACCATGACCAGTACCGCCGGAATATCAGTCGAGCATATATCTGAAACGTTACCTCATCAATTCAAGTGCAACAAGAGTATAGCCCAACCTACCATTGACCAAGTCCGGATAGTCTGTGAATACCCCGATGTATTTCCAGATGTTTTGCCCGGTATGCCCCCAGATCGGGATATCGAGTTTATCATTGAACTAATCCCCGGAATAGGACCCATAGCCCAGAGATCCAATAGTATGAACCCGTCTGAACTAGCAGAACTGAAGAAGCAACTGGATTCCATGTTAGAAATTGGATTGATTCAACCAAGTGCGTCACCATGGATATCACCCGTCTTATTTGTGGATAAGAAAGATGGAGGTAACCGTTTGTGTACGGATTACCGAAAGTTGAATGATGTCACCATCAAGAACAAGTACCCCTTGCCCAAGATAGAAGATTGTTTTGATCAGTTGACCGGTGGCAAAGTGTTTTCTAAGATTGATCTTAGAACTGGTTATCATCAACTCAAAATTCGCGCAGAGGATATTCCCAAGACTGCCTTTACCACCAGATATGGATTATACGAGTATATCGTCATGTCTTTTGGATTAACCAATGCCCCCGCTTATTTCATGAATCTCATGAATAAGATTTTTATGGACTTCCTAGATAAGTTTGTCGTTGTTTCATCGGCGACATTCTGATTTATTCCAAATCAGAAGAAGAACATGAGCTACACCTAAGGACCATTCTTGGAACCCTTAGAGAGCATCATTTATATGCCAAGTTTAGCAAGTGTGAATTCTGGTTACAGGAGGTAGGATTCCTCGGCCACATTGTATCAGCTGGAGGAATTGCTGTTGACCCTGCAAAGGTGAAAGATGTAGAAGATTAGCAAGCCCAAACCACTCAAACCCAAGTTCGTGCATTTCTCGGATTGACGGGATACTACCGCAAGTTCGTAGAAGGATTCTCGAGTATCGCCCGACCCATGACCCAATTGCTGAAGAAGGACAAGAAGTTTGAATGGACGGACAAATGTGAAACGAGTTTTCAAGAACTCAAGAGGAGATTGATTTCAACCCCAATCTTAATCATGCTGGATATCACGAAGCCCTTCGACGTGTATTGTGATGCATCCAAGATTGGTCTCGGATGTGTGCTAATGCAAGAAGGCAAAGTTATATCTTATCTATCTCAACAACTGAAACAACATGAGAAAAATTACCCAACCCATGACCTCGAACTCACATCTGTAGTTCTAGCCCTGAAGACATGGAGGCATTACCTGATGGGAAACCGTTGCGAGATTTATTCGGATCACAAGAGCCTGAAGTATATATTCACTCAGAAGGAGCTGAACATGAGAGAGAGAAGATGGATTGAGCTAATCAAGGATTACGATCTGGACATTCACTATCACCCTGGTAAAGCCAATGTGGTAGCAGATGCCCTTAGCAGATTGTCGTGCCGCTTGAACTCCATGATTTTGAAGGAGGAACCAAGCTTGCACAAAGAGATGGAAGATTTTCGAATGGAATTAGTGAGTGAAGGATTTTTGTCTAGCATAGAACTTCAACCCACTTTGATCAGCCAGATCAAAGAGGCGCAGAAAGGAAATGCTAGTATCGACGGAATCAAGCGTAGTATCGGTACAGGCAAAGTACCTGGATTCACCGAAGACGAAGAAGGAGTTCTGTGGTACAAAGGACGCCTTTGTGTACCAGCCGATTCTGAGTTAAAAGAAGTGATTCTAAAGGAAGCTCATGATACTCTTTATTCTATCCACCCTGGAGGAACGAAGATGTATCAAGATTTGAAGGAGCAATTTTGGTGGCATAAGATGAAGAGAGAAATCTGAAGCTATATCGCCAAGTGTGATATATGTCAGCGAGTCAAGGCAGGACATCAAAGACCCGCTGGATTGTTACAACCATTGCAGATTCCGGAATGGAAATGGGATTCCATTGGAATGGACTTTATCACCGGATTGCCTACTTCTAGTAGGGGAAATGACTCTATCTGGGTCATAGTGGACAGATTGTCCAAAGTCGCCCATTTCTTACCCGTCAAGACCACATATCGGAGTTCGAAGCTAGTGGAGTTATACATCGCTAGAATCGTCAGTTTGCATGGAGTCCCCAAGAACATCGTATCGGATCGAGGAACTCAATTTACCTCGAGATTCTGGAAGAAAGTCCAAGAAGGTTTAGGAACCCGCCTAGATTTCAGCACCGCGTATCACCCTCAGACCGATTGGCAAACAGAGCGAGTAAATCAAATACTCAAAGATATGCTGAGAGCATGTGTTTTAGAATATGGATCTAAGTGGGAAGACTGTCTACCGTTTGCAGAATTTTCATACAACAACAGTTATCAAGCTAGTTTGAAAATGGCCCCATTTGAATTCATGTATGGAAGGAAGTGTCGCACCCCTTTGAACTGGTCAGAAGTAGGAGAGAATCAGATTTTCGGACCTGACATCCTACGAGAAGCAGAAGAGAAGGTTCAGAAGATTCGTGAGCACCTCAAGACTGCCCAATCAAGACAGAAGAGTTACACCGACAAGAGACGTCGAGACCTCGCCTTCAACATAGGAGATTTTGTATATCTGAAATTGTCGCCATTGAAAGGAATGCAGCGTTTCCAACTCAAAGGAAAGTTAGCCCCCAGATATATCGGACCCTTCAAGATTCTGAACCGTCGAGGAGAAGTGTCGTATCAATTAGAACTACTCGAAGAGATGTTAGCCGTGCACAACGTGTTCCATATCTCATTACTTCGCAAGTGCCTCGAAGTTCCAGAGAAGACCGAAGTGTTCAAGAATATCGATCATCAGACCATAGAGATCAACGATGACCTGACCTATCCCGAAGTACCCATCCGTATTTTGGAGGAAGCTTTCAGAACCAGCAGAACCCGGAGCATCAAGTTTCTCAAGATTCAGTGGAGCAACCACACAGAAGAAGAAGCTACTTGGGAGCGCGAAGATCACATCAGGACGGAGTTTCCCGATCTCTTCAAATCCTAGGTAATCTTTTTCGTCCTTTTTCAAATCTCGGGACGAGATTTTGTTTAAGGGGGGAAGGTTTATAACATCCCAAAAATACTAAACTTGGATCATCAAACTCTAATCATCAAATTTAGGGTTAACAAAAACTTTTCAAATTAAAAATATGAAAGCATGCATATGTGTATGCATTCCAATTTGGATTCTTTTGAATTGCCATGCTTGTGTGTTTCTTTGATTGTAAAAGGATTCTTAGGTGAAATAAACATCATCTAAACAATCCCCACACTTTTCCCAAAGACAAATAAATCAAAACAAACAAAATAATTGAATGGTCACTTTGGCCAATTTAACTCCCATGCCTAATTTGGCAATCTCTAACTTTCAGAACTTAACAGAAACTTGTTTGGATCTTTGCACCCCTTGATAGTACTCATAACAAAGTACCAAGGCCCACTTTGTGAGCATCCAAAAACATTTGAATGCATAGTTTAAAGGGCAGTTTAAAATTGAATCTATATCATATGGGAAGATCCCACTTTTGCAAAAACCACTCAAACAACCTCAACTTTCAAAACCCAAGTATCCACAGACTCACGAGCACATGCCTAGCACACCCACCAAAAATATTTTCAAAATTCAAAACTTGAATTCATGCGGCCATTTCATCAAACACCTTGCAGATTCAAATCAAACAAAATCAAAACACTATAGTGTGCAGTGTTTTGGGCCTAACTTGTTCCCTCTCTGGACACCACTAGCCTTAGTAGATCATCTAACGACCCTAACTAATCCCTAGCACCACTGTAAACTCGCCAATGTCATCAATGGTGAATAGGCCGAGAGCACCCATGTCACCCCAGTGTGGACAACAAGCTAGGAGAAGAACTAGCCGTGCCAACCTTGTCTGGGAGGTAGCCCATGCCTCACCGCCCCCTCTCGACCAGCCTTGCCTCGCAGACAGCAACCAGAACCGCCAGGAACGCCGCGCCCGTGCCGCTGTCGACCATGCCGACCCGTGCCGCAGAGCACGCGTCGTTCCCACTCAACCAGACCACCTCGAGCCCTCGCCGCCCGCCAGCATGCTCCCCACCATCCCAGGAGACCGCCAGACATGCCCATTTCACCGCCCGTACCCCGTAGCCACCGCTCGCCGTCGAAGACGCCGCCTCTGCCTCGCAAAGCACCGTGCGTTCCCGACCTTTTGCCACCGCCCCTACACGCGCATTAAAGCCATAGAGCATCGCCAGGAGACCACCGATCGATCGCCACCCTCGGCCATGCCTCTAGCAGCCCGTAGCAATGTCGCCGCCGTCGCCTGCCCATCCCGTTCGGTCTCGTCATCGAGACTATAAATAGAGGCCTCCCCCGCTCAAACTCTTCACACCATTCCACTCCTCTCTCACCAGAACCACCCCACCTCAGTCTCGGAGAAAGGCGAGCAGCGCATCGCCGGAATTGCGCCGGACCAGGCCGCCTCTGGAGAAGAAGGGCGCCGTCGATTTCGTCCACCCTAGGAGGAGTTGCCGATACCAGGAGGTTCGTCGTTGTCGACTTTGTCGTTCGCCCGCATCGCCGACCTTCGCCTGAGCCCCGGTGAGCCCCCGAAGACCCCCACCGAGCCTCTATGGTTCGAGCTCGCCGGTGACTAGTTCATCGTCGACGACGACCCTCAGCCGTTGATCTTACTTCTAATCCAACGCACCACGTTGCCCCGTACCGCTTCGCACCCCCGTCTCACTGACGCGTGGGGACAGCCACTTGACCAGCCCGCGTAAGCGTTGTGCGTAGCAGGCCGGCCCATTATTGTATTCCGCGCAGCCCACTCGTTTGAATTTGGATTTTTCCATTTTCATTCAAACACAGTTCTCTACCTAGTTTCAAAAATCAACCCAGCTCGATTTAGTGAACCAAATTGAATGAAACCAATTTTGTTAGAAAGGTCTTGAAATTCTTAATCCAAGACCGTTGGATTCAAATCATTTGGATCTGTAGATCAACCTTGGTAAAAATAACAAGGCAGAAGCTTTTCTACATTCAAACATATTTCAAATTTAAACCATAATAGCTTTTGAGTTGATTCCAACTCTCAAAAATCACATTTGATCATACCTTTCATAATATATAAGAATAGATGGGTTTACTTATAGAAATAATGTTCAAGTAATAAAAGAATGCCACATAGGAATTTCTAGTAACATTATCTATTTAAAATAAAAGGGTTAAACCTTATTAAATTGTGACACCACTTTAAATCACATTCCCATGTACTGAAATATGTGGTGATGACATGTGTCAACATGATCCCATGTTTGGTTTGGAGAATATTAAATCTTAATTAGTTTTTCAATGAGTAGAAATTACTTTTCTCAAAATAAAATCATTAAGTCAAATGCTTTAATCTTGTATTTTTAGTGATGATGCTAGATCATCTATATAAACCCTTTGTGTGATGATTGAAAGTAGTTAAGTATTGTTTGGTGATTGTGTACCTCGTATTTATTTATAGACGCTAGTACCGACCAAGGATACGAGGAGGAAGAAGGATACTACGAAGAAGAAGCCGAGGAGAACTTCAACCACTGCTCTGCACAAGGCAAGCCTAATACTACTAGTTAACTTAGCAAGCTAACACTTGCAAGATACTCTACTTTAGCAAGCCTTACTAATCAAGTTGACCTATGCAAGCAAATACTTGCTTGTTACCATGCCAACCATATGCCTTAAGCATATGTGATTATACCCACTTGATAACCCAATCCTAGTTTTACTTGCAAGCTTTCTACCTTATTTCTTTATCAAAGCTTTTACTTAGAGTTTACTGAAGTAACTTGTAGATTCTAGGAAGATAACTGAAGGTTGCATAAAGAGCATAAAATTTGGCCTAAGCTAGATAATCTTGATGTCATCCTAGGGCATGAGATGGTACTTAGTTGAAACTCCACTTGTTTACCACCCCTCATTAGTACTCACCCGCATTTATAGATGCTAGTGCTAAGCATAAAACTTGATCAACTTTAGATGGGAATACTTGGTGGAAAATGGTTATGAAAACCTTAGAATGATGGATCATTCTACTGAGATGTTTTGACATGTGTTTCCGAATACCATATGATTTTGGTGATGAAAATGTTGAGGCATGAGCCTTAGCCCCTTTATAAAACTGATGGTTGTCTGGATGCGATACCATTCCAATTTTATCGTACAACCACAATACCCGAAGATTGGGTAGGGCTTGACTGGAAACTTATATACCTTAGTATTGGTTCCCTCACGGCCAAGGTCTGAGCTGAGGCTACCTTCTGAAGATTGTCCACCTGTGCAGTACCCAAGATGACAGTTGGTCATGGTTGGGAGGCCAAACTCACAGGAGAGGTGCTTATACTAGGGCATGTAATTGAAAGGTTAGGATTGATTATCCGCATACTGAGTATGGTGAATTCAGGATTTGTTCCTATCGGATGTATCGAATGTTGTGGTGAAAGTGTACAATCTCTGCAGAGTGTCAAACTATTCGAATAGCCGCGTCCGCGGTTATGGACAGTTGGAGTGGCCATACTGTTCCCCTGTCAGATGTTTTCAAAATGACTTGTGAAATGAATTGAGAATTTGACTTGACTACAACAGAGTGTGATATGAAATTCAAGTTCCGACTTAGGTGTTATAAAATTTAACTATCTTTTATTGCTTCTGAACTTAGTAGAGGTAAATCTGGCTTTTTGCAAAACAACCCTAGAGCTTAGTGTCCTATTACAAAAAAAACCCTTCACTTGTTAGTATTAGTTTGCAAGTACTTAAAGAGTACTCATGGCTTTGTCCCTGGATATTCCCGTGGCCAGACTATGAAGAGGAATACCAGGATGATGGACCCTAGGAAGGTTACGACAACTAGGATCATCTCTCATCATTAGCATTGCCTGTGACCCCGAAGATGGAGCTCCGCCTACGCTACCTTTATTATTACGTATTTCCGCTGCTTGAGTTGTATTAAGAACTGGATCGTGAGATCCTTATTTGTGTAAGACCTTATGTATGTTTTGTAATGGATGATGTACTGTGGTATCCAATTCTGTTATGTCTCACAAAAATGGTAATCCTGGGATTGCGATGTATGGCATAACAGGCATTTGGGATTAAAAATCCGGGTGTTGACACTAGTCTTCCAATGTTTATGCTATCATTTTTAGAAATTCCCAAAGGAGTAAGAAAACGTCTGGATTTTTATAGATCCCAGTTTTTTTGGCAGAGTGATGAGACAAAAACGAAATATAGGTTAACAATATGGAATATTATATGTAGACCATAAGATCAAAGGGGGCTCGGTATTGAGGTGTTAGAACTAAAAAATAAATGCCTGCTTAGCAAATGGCTTTTTAAACTTCTTAATGAGGAAGGGGTATGGCAGGAATTATTGAGAAACAAGTATTTGAACGCTAAAACTCTATCCCAAGTTCAGGCAAAACCAACAGATTCCCAATTTTGGAAAGGCCTCATGATGGTTAAAGATGAATTCTTTACCAGAGGTTATTTTAAAGTTAATGATGGCCGATCCGCACTCTTTTGGGAGGATGTGTGGCTTGGTGATTCTTCATTGGCCAATAAATATCCAAGTCTTCATAATATTGCTCAGCGGAAAAACGTCTTAGTGGCAGAGGTATTCCAGCATACTCCATTGAACATGGCCATTCGTAGAAACTTGAATGGTCATACATGGGCACGGTGGATTCATCTGTGCACCCGATTGATGTTGGTGCAGCTGAATGAGAATACTGATGCTTTTTTTTGGAAGTTAAATGACAATGGATTGTTTTCGGTAAAATCGATGTATTTGGATATGATGAATCTTCATACTCGGTTTTTGTGAAAATATCTATGGAAAATTAAAATCCCTTTAAAAATCAAAATCTTTATGTGGTTCCTTAACAATAAGATTTTGTTAACAAAAGACAATCTGGCAAAACGTAAGTGGACTGGCTATATGAAATGTTGTTTTTGTGATTCGATGGAATCAATAGAACATTTGTTCATATCATGCCCTTTTACAAGAATCATTTGGCGTATGATCTTTTTTGCATATAATATTCCGCCACCAGCTAATGTGACTAATATGTTTGGGAACTGGCTGAATGGGGTAGATAAAAAAGACAAGGCCGGAATTAGGATTGGAATCTCTGTCATATGTTGGTCTATATAGAACTACCGAAATAACATTATTTTTAACAGATCATCTGGCTCAAACTTTTTGCAGGTTATCCGAATGGCTACGCATTGGATTCAGCTATGGGCGCATCTTCTACCTATGGACCAGCGACAACCTATGGTTACTGGGTCCAATACTCTCCTGACAGTCGCACAGGATTTCTACTGCCATGCTACTTGGCGGCATACTAATAGACTAGGAGATGGCTAGTTTATTTTAGCTTATCATTTTTATATGGTTGATTTATGTATCAACCTTATGTGATCCGTGATCATGACTCTGTAATACACTGAATGTTGAGATAAATGGTTGTGTGCATCCATTGATACAGAGGCTGGTGACATGGTTATACCCTACGGGTACACGACATCAGCATACCTGGTCCAGCCCAAGGAAGGCCCATCAGAATATACGCGGCCCATGAAGATTTTCGGGTGGCCCAAGCCCATGACGTCTTCGGATCCTTGGAGAGCAAGACTAGAACAGATAGAATATTCAAAGGGCAAACCCTAAACCTGTAACCGACTCGATCTATGCCCGGGACCTGGCTATCTCTATATAAAGGCTAGGAGGGCACGATCTAGATCTCTCTCATACCACCGCATACACACCTCCATGCCAGATTGCATCTGCGCACCCCTGTAACTTTCGGTTCCACCGTAATCAAGAGCACACAAGCAGGAGTAGGGTTTTCCCTCCAGGAGCCTGAACCTAGATAAATCTTGTGTCCCCTGGTTGCTTGTCTGTTAACCGTTCCGCGATATCCAGCACCCCCATCTTCTCCAAAACTCAAGCTCATAACAATGGGCATTGACGAGATTAAACCTCGTCAATTGGCGCCGTCTGTGGGAATCGGGGGCGCTGATTCTGCGATCGTGACGGTCCCGACCAAAGCGATCTACAACTCATCGGCGACGGAGAGCCATATCCTCTTCGGCGCTTTCGACTTCACCGCCCACTCGCCAGCCACCCTGAAGGACGTAGGTGACGGGCTCGAGATCCTGTTCAGGAGCTTCTGCTTTTAGGTGGGTCAGACCGGCACGCTCCGCCTCCCAGAGCGGGTGCCTCTGCCATCGATCAGGCCTGCCTCATGGGCCCCGCATCCCAACGTGCTACGCACAACAGCATCGATAGATGAGTCATACGACAGCAGCAACTGCAACTCAGATTTGTGCGATCCCCCGTCGGGTGAAGGAACCTACGGTTTCGGATCCGAATGATGCGGCAGCAGTGATCCAACCTACGGACGCTACCAATGCGCTGTGGTCATCCAAAGCGACGTGGAGCAACAACCACTAGGTTTGGTTGCTCACGTACCACCACCCAACCCACAGGGTAGAAACGGCGAACACACGAGGCAGCCATCCCCCTGCCCAACAGGGATGACCCTAAAGCCAATCGAGTAATCCACCTCAACGAGGAAGGATGGAACCAAGCACACGAAGCCGTGGCGGGCAACAAGATCCTGCCTGTGGGTGCCTCACGGGACCTACTGATGGCATACCACCTGCTCCTCATCAAAGAGCACAAAAGCAGGTGAAGATGCAAGAAGTACTCGACAAACGCAAGCAAGCGTCCTCGGAGTCTAGCGCGCGGCGAGCTGCGCTCTCCGCCGTTGGTGGCTCCAGCTTGCACGACAACAACGCCAACAAGCATCGTTCTCGCGTAGATAACATGGACCCCGCTGCACGTCGCGAGGTGACCCGAACCCTCAACACATCCTTCATGGAGATGGATGCCAACGGCAACTTCATCCCGAAGACGCCACAAGCTGCGATCATGGCAGCCACTACATACCTTGTGTCCCATCCACCTCCGGTGGGGGACCCGAAGCGGGCCATGCACAATTCCGCACTAGCCGGACTCGGACTCGTTGGACCTGTGCTCCACGAGGAAGCTCATGCGAAGCCGAAAAAGAAGGCTGTGGTCAGATTCAACCGCAGTCCCACACCCTCATCCGACGAGGAGGAACACGATCTACCTCGACGACGCAAGAGTCCACGACGTCGCAGCCGCGACTACGACGCTTGAAGCGAACTCGCTTAGCGCAAGATCGACAAGGCACGCGCCAAGCGCGTGTGCTCATCCGAATCCGAAGAGGATGACGAAGAAGGAGAACTCTGCGGGGCTCGATGCTTCAACAAATCTGTTCGGCGGACACGGATGCCAAGGAACTTCAAGCTTCCTTCGGACACTCTGAAGTTTGACGGCACACAGGACCCTAAGGCGTGGCTCAGCGACCACCTGTCGTCAGTCAAGCTGCACGGAGGCAACAAAAACACCGCCCTGCAATGCCTTCAGCTGCAGCTGACAGACGCAGCTCGGATCTGGCTCAGCAGCCTATCCTCGGGATCCATCCAAAGCTGGGAGGAACTGGCATACAGTTTCATCCGAAACTTCAAGGGTACCAGCAAGAGGCCAACCTCGATCGAAGAGCTACGGGCCTGCACCCAACGAACGGGCGAATCCATTCGCTCGTACATACTACGCTGGTCCAACATCAAGAACTCCACGGCACACATCTCTGAGGAGAGAACAATCGACGCCTTCAAAGATGGCGTCAAACGCCAGGACTTCAAGGAAGAACTTGGTGCGTCAAGCCCAAGACACTCGACCACCTCATGGGCATCGCCAATAGGTGGGCAGATGGCGAGGACTCCATCCATCAAGCACACTCGGATGAGGAGGACGACTATGGCCGCCGACGTGAGCGCCGTAGCAAACAAAGATCGCACGTCTACGATGATCGCGACGGACCCGACATGGTCGTGGCTGGCTACGCCGACCGCCACAACGAAAGCAACCGTAGCAGCGGCCGATACCGTGGAAACAACTTCCGCGATGGAGGACGCCCAACGCAAACGTGGCAACACCGCGACCGTGACGACGAGCCCTCAGCATACGAAAAATTGTCGGGCCCATGCACCATCCATATGATCAAGGACTGACATCTACAAGCAGGATGGCAAAAAGAAGGCCATCCATATGATCAAGGACTGACGCGAGTTTCAGAAACTCAGCGAGAGCCTGTCCCAGATGAGACAGCAAGCCCCGAACCCTGGGTACGGACACGCACCCGCACCAGGTGAAATCTCCCATGGAGCTCCTCCACCACCACCCGTGGGACCTTCGAATCACCCGATCGCACCCGCGCAGAACAACGGCGTAAACGGGTACCCCGCGCCGAAAGGGTCATTGATGATCCAAAAGGGGCGCCCGACAAACATGGTGCAAAAGAAGATCACCCTCCAGGTCAGCTTGGTTGTGACCGCGCCACCCGCCATCCCTGAGTACCTCAGCGGTTCAGAGTCCTGCATCACATTCAGCCGTTCGGATCACCCCCGCCAGATCCCTCGCCCAGGTCATGCTGCCCTGGTGCTGGAGGTGCAGATCGGAGGATTCGAGATGAGTCGTCTCTTCATGGACAGCGGCAGAGCCGTTCGGATCACCCCCGCCAGATCCCTCGCCCAGGTCATGCTGCCCTGGTGCTGGAGGTGCAGATCGGAGGATTCGAGATGAGTCGTGTCTTCATGGACAGCGGCAGCGGCATCAGCCTGATTTTCGCTAGCACCTTAGCAGCAATGCAGGTCCCGCTGTGTAGCCTGGAACAATTCGATACAACGTTCCACGACATCGTCCCAGGAAAGGGCATATTTCCCCTGGGAAAGATATGGCTCGACGTCATCTTTGGCAAGCCCGATAACTTTCGGTGCGAGCGACTCGAGTTCGAAGTGGTGCACTATCCATCACAATACCACGCCATCCTCGGGCGCGTGGCATTCGCAAGGTTCCTGGCAGTACCGCACTATGCGTACCTGCTACTCAACATGCCAGGACCTAGAGGCATCATTACGGTCCACGGGAGCTTCACCCGGTCGGATCACTGCAACAGGGACTTCAACAGAATCTCCCAGTATTCGGCATGAAGGAGGAGCTCATAAGGCTCCGAAAGGTGACAGACAACGGGGCACCCCCAGTCTCAAGGCAGAACGCACCTGACATGTCGTTCGACTCAACAGTCAACACGAAGAAGGTGCAGGTCCACCCGACGGACGCCTCCAAGACGGCGCTGATCGCCAATGACCTCAACCCCGCATAGGAAAGTGTGCTCGTCGAATTCCTCTGTGAGCGCTGGGAAATCTTCGCCTGGTGTCCTGCGGACATGCCAGGACTTCCTAGGGAATTCTCCGAGCACGCACTCAATGTGTTCCCAGATGCCAAGCCCGTCAAACAGTCCATCCGACGATTGTCCGAGCCACGAGCCAAAGCCATCTGAGTCGAAGTCAACAGACTGCTCGATGCTGATTTCATTAGGGAGATCAAGGAAAGCGAGTGGCTGGCCAACACCGTGATGGTCCCTAAAAAGGAAACGGACATCCTGCGGGTGTACGTGGACTTCATATCGCTGAATAAGTACTGCTCGAAGGATCACTTCACTCTCCCTCGGATCGATCAGATCATCGATTCGACGGCAGGATGCGAGAAACTCTCCTTCCTCGACGCCTACTTAGGCTATAATCAGATTCGACTAAAGGCCGAAGACCAGGAGAAAACGGCTTTCATCACGCCGTTTGGAGTGTTCTGCTACAACACAATGCCCTTCGGGCTGAAGAACTAGATTCCCAAGGATTGGATGTTATATTGGGGATGGATTGGATGACCAAGTATGAAGGAGTACTAGATTGTGCCAATCGTACTGTCACACTCACAACCCCGGATAAGAAACGGATTAGATTCAAGTATAACTTTGAATCAAAAGGGAGTAAGTTAAATTCTCTTAAGGGGGTTAGCATAGACAGTGTGCTAATTGTGAGAGAATATCCGGATGTGTTTCCGGAGGAATTGCCGAGAATGCCACCAGATAGAGATGTAGAATTTCTGATTGACCTGCTGCCAGGATCAGGCAGCAAAGAGACCTTACAAGATGTAAGTTGATGAGTTGAAAGAACTCAAGAAACAACTTGGAGAACAGTTGCAGAAAGGATTTATTCAACCAAGTTCTTCATCTTGGGGAGCACCAGTTTTGTTTGTTGAAAAGAAAGATAGAAGTCAAAGGTTATGCATAGATTATCGTTCACTCAATGAGGTGACTATCAAGAACAAGTATCCTTTGCCCAGAATCAATGACTTGTTTGATTAGTTAGAAGGAGCCCGTGTGTTCTCAAAGATTGATCTTCGATCAGGCTACTTTTAGCTAAAGATAAGGGAACAAGACATACCTAAGACTGCTTTCACCACTAGGTATGGATTGTATGAGTACATCGTGATGCCATTTGGTTTGACAAATGCACCAGCCTACTTCATGAATATGATGAACAAAGTGTTCATGGAATTTCTTGACAAATTCGTTGTCGTTTTCATCGATGACATTTTGATATACTCCAAGAGCAATGAAGAGCATGAAGAACATTTGCGATTGATACTTGAGAAGCTTAGGGAGCATAAACTATATGCCAAATTCAGCAAGTGTGAATTCTGGTTGAATGAAGTCGGATTTCTTGGACACATTGTGTCAGGAGATGGTGTAGCAGTTGATCCCGCAAAAGTGTCAGTTGTAACTGAGTGGGAATCTCCTAAGTCAGTGAAAGAAGTTCGTAGTTTCCTTGGCTTGGCAGGATACTATAGAAGATTTATTGGGAATTTCTCAAAGGTAGCTAAGCCAATGATGGAGTTACTTAAGAAAGACAAGAAATTTGATTGGACTGAAGGATGTGAACTCATTTTCCAAGAGTTCAAGAAGAGACTAGTGACAACACCAGTCTTATGTCTGCCAGATTTGGAGAAGGATTTCCAGGTGTATTGTGATGCATCTCACCAAGGATTAGGTGCAGTTCTAATGCAAGAAGGGAAAGTTGTGGCTTATGCCTCGAGACAACTCAAAAATCATGAAGTGAACTATCCTACTCATGATTTGGAGTTAGCCTCTGTTGTCCATGCACTCAAAACATGGAGACATTATCTTTTGGGAAAGCGATGTGAAGTGTTCACAGATCACAAGAGTTTAAAGTATATCTTTACTCAGAAAGAAATCAACATGAGACAAAGAATATGGCTAGAGCTTATCAAGGACTATGACTTGAGTTTGCAATACCACCCTGGTAAAGCAAATGTTGTAGAGGATGCATTAAGCCGTAAGGTTTATGTGAATGGCCTTACTAAAGGAGAATTGCCAGATGATCTATGTGCCCAATTCAAAGATCTCAGATTGGAGATAGTTCCTGAACGACATCTCATGTCATTGGATGTTCAACCCACGTTGTTGGGCAAAATTAGGGAAGCCCAAAAGATGGACAAGGAAATTGAAGAGATTAAGGAAAAGATTGGTAAGGGAAAATCCAAAGGATTCCATGAAGACGAATAGGGTACTTTATGGTATGGAAAACGTATTTGCATTCCGCAAGATCCGGAACTTCAGAAACTGATTTTACAAGAAGCACACAACTCACCATATTCCATTCATTCGGGTAACACCAAAATGTACATGGATGTGAAGGAAAGATTTTGGTAGAATAATCTCCAAAAGGACATCGCCGAACATATTGCTTTGTGTGATGTATGTAGTAGAGTGAAAGCGGAATATCAGAAACTAGCAGGATTGTTACAACCACTACCTATTCCTGATTGGAAGTGTGACAAGATTGGCATGGATTTCATCACTGGACTGCCAAGGACTAGATTAGGATATGATTATATTTGGGTCATAGTAGATCGCCTAACTAAAGTGGCTCATTTCATACCCGTGAAGACAACCTATACAAGTGCTAAGTTAGCCAAGATCTATATGAATAGGATTGTGTGTCTGCATGGAGTACCTAAGAGTATTGTGTCTGATAGGGGAACTCAATTCACTTCCCATTTTTGGAGGCAACTGCATGAGTCATTGGGAACGATATTGTAATTCAGCACTGCTTTTCATCCCCAGACTGATGGACAGACAGAAAGGACCAACCAGATTTTAGAGGATATGTTGAGGGCATGTGCCCTAGATTATGGAGCTAGTTGGGATGAAAGTCTGACTTACGTGGAATTCTCTTACAACAACAGCTATCAAGCCAGTATTGAGATGGCACCGTTTGAATTTCTCTATGGGAGAAAGTGTACTACACCATTTCTATGGAATGGTGTTGGAGAAAGAAACTTGTTCTGGCCAGAATTAATCAAGGAAGCTGAAGAGAAAGTCAAGTTGGTAAAGGATAGATTGAAGATAGAACAATCCCAACAAAAGAGCTATGCAGATCCAAAGCGTAGAGAAGTCACCTATGAGGTGGGTGATAGAGCTTATCTTAGAGTATCACCACTTCGTGGAGTGAAGAGGTTTGGAGTCAAAGGAAAATTGGCCCAAGATATGTTAGACCATTCATTATTCTTAGCCGTAAAGGAGAAGTGGCATATGAGATTGAATTGCCTGAATCATTGTCTGCCGTTCACAATGTATTTCACGTAAGTCAGCTAAAGAAATGCCATCCGGAGATGGAAGAGACTTCTTTGAAGGATACTATACCTTTGGAGGAGATCCAATTGGAAAGTGATCTCACTTATGAGGAAAAACCTATCAAGATTCTTGAGACTGCAGAAAGAGTTACTCGGACAAAGACTATCAAATTCTGCATGGTATAATGGAACCATCATTCCGATGAAGAAGCAACATGGTAAAGAGAAGATGATCTTCGGAAAGACCACCCTCACCTATTTGCTAGCCAATCCGAATCTCGAGGGCGAGATTCACCTTAAGGGGGTTAGATTTGTAACATCCCAAAAATCATGATTTATAAAGTATGCATATCATTCATGCATTCATAAGCATTTGGATCATTTTTCAAATAAGATTTCAAAACATAAGAAAATTGTTGCCTATTATTTTATGTAAGAAAGATAATGGCTTTATTTTTTTCACTCTCCAATTATTAGAATACTCTGTTTCAACCAGAATAGGTTTGAATGTAGGTTTGAATGTTGATTTCAAAGCTTACTCAAATTTTCAAGACAAGAATCTAAATTAAAACCAATTTCAATGCCTTATATAAATAAATTATTAAGGCATGGTTTTATTTTAATTTCAATAGGGCAATGTATTTTTGAGTGAACATCAATGTTTTATACTCAAATATGTGCATGGTTCACTTTATAAAAATCCAGACAAATTTTAAATTCAAACTCATTTGAAAAACATTTGAAAAGGATTTCAGAAAATCAATTAGAAAAAGAAAAAGAGAAAAGAATAAGGAAAAGGCCGGCGCCACCAATCTGGCCCAGCACCAAAAGCAGCCCACGAACCCACCCGGGACTCCCTCTCCTCTCTGTTTCTCACCCCGCTTGCGCACATCCCCTCGCTAACAAATGGACCCCGCGGCCACGTCACCTCTTCGTCCCCAAATCACGCCCGCGACCAGCTCTGCCGCGACCGTTTCTTCCCGACGATCTTGCGCTTGATTATGCATTACTGCGGGCATAATTCCCCCTCTCTCCCCGGCTACTTAAGCCCCTCCCCACTCCGCTCCTTTCCCCTCAATCACCAACCACAGAGCGCTGCTAGGCTGTCCACAATCGAACTCACTCCGCCGCGGTACCGAGCATCTCCGGCGGCAAATTCCGATGAGAACTCCCTGCCCCTTGCCTCCTAGTCTTGCCAGCGTATTCACTGCATCCTTTCGCATCTTTTAACACTGCTGGTGTGTGCTAGGACAACCCAGAACGTCGCCAACGTCTTCGACTGTGCATGCCCGACAAAGCACTCAACTCCGACGAGCTCACACGGTAAACCTAGCCCTCCCTTCCCTCTCTGGTTCATGCTCACACACTCGCAACGTTAGTACACATCTAACGCTACCTCCCTTTTCCTCTCCTATGCCCTGTAACGACCCTAGCGACGACGACCGAGCACACCCGAATCCGCCCGCAACTCCGACGAGGAATCCTCGCCGTGTCCGTGCGCCCCGACCCTATCCAACTTCAAGTTGATCTTCGCCATGTCTCCACGACCTCGGTAAGCACTGGTGCCCTCACTTTTACTCTCTGGTGTCGCCGGAGCGCCGTTGTCAGACGCTCCGCCACCGCACTCACCATTTGCTCCGCCCGTTTGTGGCATGTGCGTTCAGATCCGTTAGATCTAGTATTAGTGGCTAGGATTAGAAGTTTAGACGAAAGGGTACGGTCAGATCTGGACCGCAGGATCTCACTTAGATCATGTGGCTCACGAGCGTGATCCACGCGAAATGGTACCGTCCAATCAGGAAGTGCCGCATGTCACCAGAATAGATTTAAAATCTGAATTTAGATCTATTAGTTATTTAAACTTGTAAATTCAATAACTTTTGTTCTGTTTATCCAAAAATGCAAATAAGATATAAATGGAATCATGAAAATAAATCCTACACATCTATGGGCTTAGTTTTGTATTCTGTTTCTTTTAAAATAGAATTTTAGGCAGAGACATTTGTAGGCCTATTTTGTGTATAAAAATTAATTGGAAAATGTTTTAAAGGCCAAATATAGTTTATTTGATGTATAAGTGTTTATTTTATTAATCAGTACTATTTTACTTGTCTTGGTTGGTTTGGAAAAATCATCACATGGCATTTGCATGCATTCATATATTTTTGTTTGATTAATTGAAATATGAATTTGGTGCTATCATTTTATGTGTAGATTTTGGTGCTAGTGGTGATTGTGACTGTGAGGATTGTTGTTACTCCCCCAACTACCAAGGCAAGTGGTGCTTCATAGTTTTGTCCCAATATTTTTGACTATGCATTAGTGGTATTTTGTATAGTGCTTGCATGTTAATTTTTGCTAAGTAACTATATGCTATGCTTGGGAAATCCTAGTAGTTGTAGAATTGTTAGAATTTATCTAAGTTAAGATACTTGCTATTGCCATGCTTAGCCTAGCTAGTAGCAACCAAGGGTGGATTATATATATGCTATGGAAAATATTGCTAAGTCTTTGACTTGTGTTTTTGCTTAATAAAACAACTAAGTGAATGAAACACCTGGGTGGAATGGTTGTTTGGGTTATGTTGAGTGGTTACACAAGGCCCATATCTATGGTATACCTTGTGTATCACACTTGTGGAAAGCCACCCAGGAACAAAGGGATTTGAGATGCCATATGTTAAGAAGCTTCTAGTGCAGCCACATGGCATTATGGGCTCTGCCTGGATCATATAGGTTGCAATAACTTAGCCAAATGGACAGTTGGTGGTAGGGGTGATAGGTTTGGAGCGCGTCCATTTTGGTCTAAGGGAAGGCTTCTGAAAGGTCATGTCTTGATGAAAGTCAAGTCTTGTGGGGAAAGTGCACCACCTCTGCAGAAGGAAGAATCTAAGTACTTAGCCGTGTCCCCGGAAATGGACAATTTGAGCATCAAGACATGGAAGCTATCAAGAATCTCCTCATCCCAATTTCTAATTTAAAAACTTGTGGTTGAACAAGGGTAAATGTTCACCAATGTCTATTGGTGGTTCCTTGGGAGTTTTTGCCAAACAAAAACTTAGTGTATTCAACTGATAGGTAAAACCTATTTTGAGCAAAGCAAGCTTAAGCTAAACTTAGCCAAATTCATGTAGAAGCTAGATACTATTATTCTACTAAGGCATCACTTCCCAATACTAATCCAATGTATTGACCCACTGTGGCTGTAACTTGTGATGTTGCAAGTTACTCTCATGAGGATTAGGGTTATGAGTCTACACTCAACATGCTTGCCTGTGGCACATGAAGATGAAGAATTTTATTTATATTGTTAAGTTAAACTCTTGTACTAGCCTATGGATATGGAGTTGTAAAAGACTATGTTATCTCTCGAATGACGATGTAGTAATGACCTTTGTTTCTGTGTACTTCATCTTAAACTGTGGATGCTAGCAATTGATCCAGGGACTAGCATTGCAATCACAGGGACCTTTACCTTTACAAAGGTGGGGTCTTACATTATGTTACCTCAATCTTGATAGCAATAGTCCCAATCATAATAGTTTCAAAATTTTCTTGTGGAATGGGACAATATATTTAACCAACTTTGATGCCCTCAATATTTTCAATTGAATTCAGGACATAGCGCTTATCAATCTTCTTTGGGAAATAGACAGTATGCTATTTGTCATAATATTAAAGTTACTTTTACTTGATTAAAATTGATGACAACACCTACAGTATTAAGAAAAGGTCTCCCAAGAATAATAGACATATTATCATCTTCAGGCATCTCAAGCACAACAAAATCAGTTAAAACCAAGCAATTATGAGATACTTGAACAAGAACATCCTCACATATACCAACAGGAATAGTAGTTGACTTATCAACCATTTCGAATGATATATTAGTTGGTATCAACTTTTCTAGCTGGAGTCGCTTGTAGAGAGAGAAAGGCATAACACTAACTCCAGCTCCCAAATCACACAAAGCAGTTCTAACATAATTATTTTTAATATATCAAGGAATAGTTGGAATACCTAGATCACCAAGTTTCTTTGGAACCTTACCATTGAAGGAATAATTAGCAAGCAAAGTAGAAATTTCCTCATTATGAATCATCCATTTATTAGAGACAATGTCCTTCATATACTTTGAATAAGGAGGCAACTAAATAGCATCAGTCAAAGGAATTTGCAAAAATAAAGGTTTCATCCATGCACAAAACTTGTTATAGTGTTCTTCCTCCTTTGACTTGTGTTTATTATTAGGAAAAGGCATTGGTTTCTGTACCTAAGGTTCTCTTTCACTACCATGTTTATTAGCAATAAAATCTTCCTTGGTGTACCTAGTGTTCTTAGTGTGCTTCTCAGGTTCTTCTTCAATTTCTTCCTTATCAGGATCATCATTTTTATCATTACCATTTTCAGTTTCATCATTAGAGACAGATATATTGTTAGGATCTACAGCAGGTTCAGAAGGTTCCTCGATAGTTTTATGTTTCTTTTTCTTTCTCTTGTGAATACTACCACTATTTTCAGCTTGTTGAGAATCCTGCTCAATTCTTTTAGGATGTCCTTCAGGATA
This sequence comes from Avena sativa, assembly GCA_916181665.1. Taxonomy (NCBI): domain Eukaryota; kingdom Viridiplantae; phylum Streptophyta; class Magnoliopsida; order Poales; family Poaceae; genus Avena; species Avena sativa. The sequence goes on along the minus strand of OV702280.1, from coordinate 13,956,344 downwards.
TAAAGGATCTTGAGTGGCTTCACCACTCCTAGTTCTAATTCCATAAGCATGTTTATCTCCTGAAGCATTAAATAGCATATCTTTTTGTACCTTAGCAAGTTGATCAATTTGAGTTTGAGCCATTTGGAAGTGTTTAACAAGCATTTTAACATCATTAGCAGTTCTTTCCACAATATCTTTCAACTCATTAATAGCTCTAGAGTTTTCCAATAAATGATTCTGAACTTGTTTATTAAAATTACCTTGTTTAACAATAAAAATGTCAAGTTCCTCTAAGCATTGATTAGGAGGTTTACCATAGGGGATATCACCTTCATCAAAGTGTTGGAGAGAGTGTACCTCAATAGTGGATGAGTGGGAAATTGGCTTACATAATTCTTCTATAGGAGGTAAATTCTTCACATCTTCAGATCTAATACCCTTCCCCTTAAGACATTTCTTGGCTTCTTTCATCACTTCATCATTTAATTCAATCATTCCCCTCTTCTTTGTTGTTGGTGTTGGAGTTGGTTCAGGCACAATTGGTTCAGGTGTAATAGGCTCAGGTGTAATTGGATCAGTTGAAGTCCAATCATCATAATTCTTGCTTATTTTAGCAATTAATTCTTTAGCTTCTGCAGGAGTTCTTTTCCTGAAAACACAATCAGCAAAACTATCTAGGTATGTCCTAGATTCATCAGTTAGTCCATTATAATATATATCAAGAAGCTCATTTTTAGGTAATGGACATCCAGGATGTTCATGAATCAAGGCACAGAACCTTGTCCATGACTCAGGCAATTTATCCTCTTCTCCCTGTTTAAAATCAAAAAGTTTCTGCAAAATAGCATGTCTAACACTAGGAGGGAAATATTTCTAAAAGAAAGTAGTAATCAAGCAATCAGGGCTATCAATGGATCCAGGAGGTAAACTATTAAACCAAGCTTTAGCTTTCCCTTTTAGTGAAAAAGGGAAAATTCTAGCAACAAAGTAGGTACGCATCTTAACATCATCAGAAAATAAGGCACTCATAGTAGAAAGCTCATTCATATGTGCCATAGCCCTTTCATTCTCAGTCCCACAAAAGGTTCTTTCTCTACAAAGTTTATATAGGATAAATCAAAAGAGAAATCATAATCTTTATCTTTAATGTCTATGGGAGAAGTAGCAAACTTAGCATCAGAAGACAATTTAGGTATAATAGTACGTCTCTCAAGGAGACTCCTAATAGCACTAGCACCACGTGTGTTTCGATATTCTTCAATAAATTCATCAGTCATTTCAATGTAACCATCATTAATATCATATCTCTCTCTAGACTCAGGTGAGCTAACAGTTGTAATAGTGTCTTCAATAGGAGTTTCAGTATTTCCCAAAATAGTTCTAGCAATAGTAGCATCTAGCAAAGGACCTAATGAACCACTCTCATCAAGTACAGTAGAAGTAACATCATGAGCATCAGAAGCAATTTCAGATTCAGCAGTAGTAGCAGTGTGTGTAGTATTTGTATGTGGTGGTGGTGTAACAAGCTTACTTATAATAGACGGTGAATCAAGAGCAGACGAGGTGTTTAGAACTATACCTCTTCTTGTAGTGGATGGTAAAATAGGAAACTTTCCATCACGAGTTTTCCCCATGATGAAAGGAATAGAAGCGAACAATAATAGATCCAAGTGAACTTAAAAATAAAGCTATGCTCCCCGGCAACGGCGCCAGAAAATAGCCTTGATGACCCACAAGTATAGGGGATCGCAAAAGTCTTCGAGGGTAGTATAACCCAATTTATTGATTCGACACAAGGTGAGCCAAAGAATACTTATAAGACTTAACAACTGAGTTGTCAATTCAGTTGCACCTGGAAATAGTCTTGCTCATAGAAGTTTATCAGTAGCAACAGTTTTCTAGTAGCAATAGCAAAGTAACAACAACAGTAGAACAAAATCAATAGTAACAATAGTAGCAAACAGTAGTGAAAGAACATGTTGGGACCCCTTGTATGGTTTTGGTAATTAATGACAATCTTTATTGACTAATGTGTGTATTAAGTTATACTTGTAGGATTTGTCCATTGGCATCTCTTGGAGCATGTGTTGGCTTCAAGGTCGATGAAATGCAAAGAAGATATGTTGGGCAAGCTCAATATGCGAGGTCGATGATGAGGAATTAAGGAGGGCGTTCCATCTTGAGAAGGGCAAGATCGTCTACATCGAGCTCAAGTGGAATGCTCAAGGCAAAGGTATAATCTTGATAGGTTTTATCTTTTGCCGGTCTCACGTCGTGTGTGTGAGACCGGGTTTAGGATAGATAACCGTACTATCAAGAGAGGCTCTCATATGAGTAATTCGGTCACATCGTTCGGAGAGAGATCAAACCTTTGCATACTTGCATCATCGTATTTGGTTGATATTTTGGTCTTATCCATGTGAGGATATAGAGCTTGTGGTAATCTCCATAACAAGCTCTTGTTCATCAAAATCGGATCTCCCATTTGTATCTTGTTGCGATTTTGATTTATGCGGCTTTTCGGTTTCTCACCAAGTGAGGTATATCACATTATTCTACTTGATACTTTCTCACTTGGTGATAATCAATATTTCCACTTTTTATTTGAAAGCCCTTGTCGTCCTCTATCCAACGCAATTTGAATCGGGTCAATCGGAGCTTCCAGTCAAAAATTATTGCCGTTTGAATATTTGCCTATCAGTCTGTTTTTGGGCCAAGCGGTAGTACCGCCCGGACGGGCCGGTACTACCGATCGGGCCTAAAAACGGCCCATTTTCTTTCTGCCTCGCTAGGTACCTAAATCCGGTACTACCGGCCGGCCCGGTAGTACCGCCCGGGTGGGCCGGTAGTACCGTTCGGCCCAGTTTTTCTTATTCCCAGATCCAGATTCGTTTGCTCGATTGCTCGGCCGCGTTGACCTGCGCTGCTCGTTGCGCGCGCTCGCTGCAACTGCGCGCTCTGCCTAGGCCCCACGCGCACGCGTTGACTGCATGCCTTGTTGCTGCTGCCTAGCAGCAGTCTTAGCTGCTGCGATGATTACTGCATGCGGGTGATGCTGCTCTGCCTCGCTGCTAGCTGCCACGCTGCTTGCTGCTGCGCGCGCCGTACGACCCGCATCTGCCACTGCCGCATCTGTCTGCTGCTCTGCATGCGACAGCCCCACACCGCCTGGCCCCGCTTCGCTGCAGCGCGCCCGTACTCTTGCATGCGCTGCTCCCTCTGCCTGGCACTTTTTGTCCGTTTGGTCCGGTACTACCGGTTAAATCCGGTACTACCGGACCGTCCAGAAAATTGCCCCAACGGGCAGAATCAGCCCCTCTCTTTAAATAGCCTTTCCCCATTTTCATTTAGGGTTACTTCTTCCTCCTTTTCTTGCCCAAGATTTTCCCCCATTTGCTCTACTCCTTAAGCTTGATTTCTACACAACCCTCCATTGATTCTTGCAAATATTTGAGGGGTTGTTGGAGGAGATTCACCGGAGAATTGGGGTGAGATTCACCGGAGATTCTACGCAAGCCTGGATCGATACCATTGGGGTGAGATTCACCGGAGAATAAGGGAGGCCTTTTGTGGCGTTGGTGGTTTGATACCACCCCCTCTCCAAACGAGACGTACTCCATGTTGGGAGGAACTTGGTAAAATATCGGTGTCCCCGCGTGCCTCGGTTATCTCTATACCCGAGCTCTTTACTTATGCACTTTACATTGTGATAGCCTTCGTGCTTGAAGTAATATATATCTTGCTATCACTTTGTTGCTTGTATTACTTAGCATAAGTCATTGGTGCACATAGGTAGACCTTAGTTGTTTCTAGGTTGTGCTTTACAAAGTAAACACTAGTTTTATTCCGCCTTTGTTGAGCCACTCTAGGAAAAGTTTTAATCGCCTATTCACCCCCCCTCTAGGCGACATCCGTATCCTTTCAATTGGTATCAGAGCCCGGTCTCTCATTTTAGGCTTCAGCGCCTTGAGAGTAAAGATGTCGGCTAGGGGATTAGTGCACAAGGACACGCTCACATTCGATGGCACAAATTATGATATTTGGAAAATTCGCATGCTTAATTTATTTCGGGAAATTCACCCAATTATCGAGGGCTATCTATATGTGGGTTTCTCTTCTCCTATGGATACCCAAAACGAATCTTTAGAGGAGAAGTTGAACTCTCATATAGATTCTCTAGCTACTAAAATTCTTGTGCATGTTGTGAGCAATGTAGTTCTTTCTTCTATCATGCCTTATTCAAGCGCTCGTGAGATATGGACCAAGCTTCAAGATAAATATAGAAAGTCCAACATTATTGAGGATGATTGTGTTGCTTCCACTTCCGGTCGAGATGAGTTTTCATCCTCTACCACTTCACCAACATGTGACTTTTCACAAGGTAATGATATGGTGAGTGGTGATAGAAATTGCAATATGGATAGTGTGTTCACTATTTGTAATCCCTCATATCTATCTAGTTGCAATGATCTATCTATGGACCTTAACACTTCTAGCACTCAAAATTCCTCACATGCTTGTGTTAATAGTCCTTGCATATCATGTAGAAATGACTTGAATAAATCTCATGATGATATGCTCATGTTGTCTTGTTGCCATGATAAAATGCTTCTATTTCCTCTAGTGCTTGTGTTGCTAACCATGTAGAGGAAAATGAAGATTCTATGGGCCAAGAAAAGGTCTTGAAGAGAGCTACAAGTGCAATCTCATCATCACCTTCTTCCGGTTCTCACATGTGTCTTATGGCTAAGGGAACAAAGGTAACCTCTTTGGATCCCATTGTATCTCATGATGATGATGATGAGGTTGAGAATGATAATGATGATTATCGAGGTAATTATGATATTACCTCTATTAAGAAAATGGGAGAGGTTGTCTATAGTGCTCTCTACAAAATTATGCTATAGAAGGCAATGATCTTATTGAGGAGCAAGAAAACATAAATGATGAAAAGTTTGCACTTGAGCGTGAATATGCTAATGAACTTGCTCAAGTAAAGGACTCCCTTGAAGAAGAACAAACCACCAAAGAATCTCTTGAGGAGACTTTTACTCTAGAATTATCTAGAGTAAAGGAATACCATGATAGAGAACTTGCGGTGGCTAACTCCTTCAAGATTAAAAATGATGAACTTGAAGTTTCTTATGCTAAACTTGTGGAGGATTTTAAGCACCTCGAAAATGGCTCTCGGGTCGTTAAGAGGGAGCTCATCAAACTCACCGAGTCACATGAGCAACTTAAAGCTTCATATTCAAAAGAGCTTGCCAAGTTGCCCTCACCTATCACTAATAATGATGATGCTTGTGCTACTAACTCTATTTCTTGTGAAGCATCTATTTTGGAGGAGAATGTTGAGCTAAAGGCTCAACTTGCGTTGTTAACTAGCAACTATGGGAAATTAGAAGAAAGTCATGTTAAGCTCTCAAGCTCGCATGAGGATCTTCTAGTCTCCCATGGTAGGCTAAAGTTAGCTCATGAGGCCATCATGTTAAAGGTAACATCTAGTGGGCCTCATGTGGACATTAGCACTACATCTACTCCAAATGTTATATTGTCATGTGCTAGTCCTTGTAATTCATACTCTCACAACCATGCTATATCTCATGATGAATTACACTCCATGCCTTGTTGCTCTAACAATGTAGCATCTACTTCCTCTAGTACTTGTGTTGAAACTAACCATGTAGAGGAAATCAAAGAGCTTAAGGCTCAAGTCACTTCTTTGAAGAATGACTTGAAAAAGGGTCATAAAGGGAAGGCTGCACTCAACAAAATCTTGAGTGTGCAAAAATCCCCCAATGACAAGAGTGGGCTTGGATTCAACTCCAATGTCAAGAACAAGTCCACTATCAAGTTGAAGCACAAGGACAACAAGAAGAATGGCCAAGATCAAGTCAAGAATCCGGCCAACATTGTTTGCTTCAAGTGCAAGGAAGAACGGCATCATGTCAAACATTGCCCATTAAAGAAGAAGTCCCTTGGCAAGAAGCAACAAGGGAAGCGGCCTTAAGCTCCACATGTTGTTAGAGATGGGCCTCCTCCCAAGAAGACTTAAGCTCTTCATCAAGTTATTTCTTCATCCAAGAAGAAAGATGGCAAGAGTAGAACTTGCTACATATGTCGCGAGAAGGGGCATATTTCTTCCTCATGCACTATCGGTATCTCCTCATCCAACCCTATCATTATTGATGATGCTTATTCTCTTTGTAAGGATGAGGTTGGCAATGTGTTTGCCAAATTTTTTGGTGCCCAATGTGGTGTCAAGAAAAGATCCATTTGGGTTGCCAAGCCTATTGTGACTAATCTCTTAGGACCCAACTTGGTTGGGGACCAACAAACCAAAACTTGATCAATAGGTGTGTTTTGGAGGGCATTGGAGACTTGGCTACATTATGAAGAATTGAGGGATCTTCATCAATTATTATTTTCAACCCAAGCCATTTGGATTATCATGATTTTATTATATTTCCAATGTTCCTCCTTGCGGTAACATATGCTTAACTCATTACATTGAAAGTTACTCGCCCCTTGTGCATGTGTTGGTTTGGTATCTTCCATGTTTTTGTACATGTTGTGCTTTCCACTTAATTATCTTGAGATATCAATCATATTTGTGTATGATTAAGTGGCACAACATGTATGTGTGTTTCTTGTGCTTGAGCCTTACTTGTTTATATTTGGTATCTTATTTGGCTCTTGTGAGAGATTAATGGACTATCCCATTTTGGGGGAGTGTTATGCTTAGGCATTCCACAATCCTAAAAATGTGTGTACATGAGGATTACCACCTATTATTTATATTGGATTATTGTCTAGTCTCTATGTGGTATAATTCTCATGAGAAATTTAATTTTATAATGTCCACTAATTATCTCTATTTGTATCCTTTTGCCTCGTGTTGGTTTTATGGTAGTATCACATTATGGGGGAGTCATATGCTTAGTGCACATTACAATCCTAGAAATTGTGAATATTCGAGGTTGTGTCACTTAGAATTGATATTGATAAATATCTAGCACCTATGTGACACATTTGCTCATACAAGTTCCAATTTGATTGAATGGCTTTATTGATCTTATGTTGGATCTTGTATATGAGAATGGTTCTTGGTATGTGTTTCCTCATATTTAGATATTTATATTCGCATGGAAACCATTTGCTTCAAGTTACTCTAATCACTAGTGATTGTGTGACTATTGGAAGCTACCATGAATATTGTTTGAAGTATCATGCTCAATTCTTATATTTAGTTATATGCTTCTTGTTGTGTGTATATGATCTTGGATATCCGTATGAACTACCTAGGGAAAATTATTCCCAATATTTCTTGTCCTTGGACAATGAGTACTCAATTTAAGGTAGAATTTGTTGATCATATTCACTTTGGCCTTTGTTTAACTTTATCCTATCTTTGGCCAAGAAAATGTTTTACGTTGTTTCCCAAGCTTCCTTGCTTCTTTTGGATCTTCTTATTTTATTGATATCCTCTTGTGTTTTAGTTAATGTAGGTAGTAGTGATGATCCCATTTGTGTGCATTTTGCATTCTAAAGGAAAATCCTACATAATGCACTATCCATGGGGGAGCTCTCCTATATTATTTAGAACATTCATATTTATGCTTCTTTGTTTGATCCATATCGGGTTTATGTGCTTGGAACCTCAATCTTTTCGTTTTGGTATTTGTGCCATCATGATAACTTTGGGGAGTTTGGTTTCTTGTTGTAACCTTGCTCTTTTTGGGAGTTGGTTTTGTCTCATTCCTTGTTTCTTTATTTGATCATTTTAGAATGAGATAAACCCTTGAGCAATTTTATTTCTATATATCTTTTGCTTCTTTGGTTTTAGCCTAGTTCATTTGTTGAACATGTGATCTTTCATGTGTTGAATTGGTTCTTTGATACAATTTGGACATCATTTGTCATGTCACACTCTTGTGTGTGTGCAATCTTGATTTACTTGGTGTTTTTGTTCAAATTGTATCTCCTTTCGGTTCTTGAAAGATTTATGCATGCATATTTACTATGTGTTTATATTATGGTATGCTTGCTTTCTTTGATCCAATATTTAAGGGAAACTCCACCAAATCCCATCGGCTAAGTGGTGCATGAAATTAAATTTCATATCAATATGCACATATTTATGTGGAGTCTCTCCTATGTATTGTAGTTGCACTAACTACATTGGACCCAATAAGTTTGGGGACCATTTTGTACTTAAATGTGTTTTAGGTTCATTGGAGATATAATGGACGCTTGTCTCTCAATTTTGAAGAAGTGATGCTTAGAAGAAAATTTGAGGCAAGCTATAGGATGAGCAACGAATTCATATCCTCTACATCCTACCTCGGTAACAAGTATCTCTTTCTCATGCTCACATATCTTGATTCCAACCGTTTGTCGGTTGCCTTCTAGCATGAATTAATGTATTTGTAATTGTTGTAGTTCTAGCCATGGTTTTAGGAGAACTCTCTAGTGTATATGTGTTTAAGTTGAGATGAGTACATGTAGTTGGGACTATACAAAATCATGCACATGATCCTGCAATCCCAAATATGTCAATCTAGCAATTTTATTGCCTATCATTTCCTCAACTTCTCTCATATGCAATAGTGAGATTTTGCTAGTCTATTTTCTATTATGATACTTGTTGCCTTTCTCCATATATTTCAACTTTATCCTTTTCCCTTGGTGATAGTTGTAATATATGTAGTGTGTTTGTGTTTGAAGTCCATTATGTACAATAAGATATATGTGAGCCTTTGGCCATGCTTTGAAGCAAAAATCTTATTGATATATGTTATGACTTCATTTATTGCCTTTCATGTGCTTTCTTGTATAATCTTCTTTATGTGTGCATTTTTCTTCTTTGGAATATGTCTTTGTGATATTTTCCACTTAGAGACATATACACATATGAGAAGATAATTTTAGTTGATTTTTAATCCTTGGAGACCACCTTTCTATTCCTTTTGATTCTTCGGTGGCTTCCAAATTTATTTTCCTATGAGTGCTTGTTCCTCTTGTTTGCATCTTCGGACACTCATATTTGTTCTTTCATGTCTTGTATTGTTGAATGAATTTGGATGAGTGAGGAGTCCATGACTATGCACCTCGTTCCTAAATGCAATTATCATAATTGGTGCATTCTCTTTGGGGAGCTCATCTAATTCATTTAATAATACTCATTTGCATTCTTTCACATTTGTTGTGTTTTAAATGCTTATGGGGGAGCAAGGATTCCATATTTGTGCATTATGTATTCCAATACATTTATTTTGAATTATGCACAAACCTTGGGGAGCTTCTCTATTTGTTATTTAAAACACTCTTTTGCTCATATCATAATATCTTGTTGTTTCCATTTGGACTCATTTGTTGTTTTCAAATTGGTTTGTCGGACCTTGTAGTTGCTTGCATCATTTGACTTTATTTTTTCAATCTTTGGGTCCTCGATATAGTTCTACTCCCTCCCAAGTATTCATCATTGGATATGTGCGAAGGCACACCTTTGGAGGAATTATTACTATATTTGCCTTCTATAACTTGTCACCCATTTCGGCAATCGATGCCAATGGGGGAGAAGTTTTAGAGGGTTTAAGGGAAGTTGGTTTATGAATTAAGTTTGTTCTTGTGCATTTGCTTCTCATGCTCTTGCATCCTTGTTGTTGCTTAGCATGTGGTATATATATAGAGGAAACTCCTCCAATGATAATGATTGGCAATATATGCAATGAAATTCAAGTTCATCACACATGCATAGATTGTGGGGGAGTTTGCTCTATATATGTTGGTGGTACCAATATACTTACTTTTGTAGTATTTGATATTGGTATTACCAGTTTATTCATTAAAATTCCTTATATAAACACTCTTAAAGGGATTGTCATCAATTACCAAAATGGGGGAGATTGAAAGAACATGTTGGGCCCCCATGTGTGGTTTTGGTAATTAATGACAATCTTTATGGACTAATGTGTGTATTAAGTTATACTTGTAGGATTTGTCCATTGGCATCGCTTGGAGCATGTGTTGGCTTCAAGGTCGATGAAATGCAAAGAAGATATGTTGGGCAAGCTCAATATGCGAGGTCGATGATGAGGAATTAAGGAGAGCGTTCCATCTTGAGAAGGGCAAGATCGTCTACATCGAGCTCAAGTGGAATGCTCAAGGCAAAGGTATAATCTTGATAGGTTTTATCTTTTGCCGGTCTCACGTCGTGTGTGTGAGACCGGGTTTAGGATAGATAACCGTACTATCAAGAGAGGCTCTCATATGAGTAATTCGGTCACATCGTTCGGAGAGAGATCAAACCTTTGCATACTTGCATCATCGTATTTGGTTGATATTTTGGTCTTATCCATGTGAGGATATAGAGCTTGTGGTAATCTCCATAACAAGCTCTTGTTCATCAAAATCGGATCTCCCATTTGTATCTTGTTGCGATTTTGATTTATGCGGCTTTCCGGTTTCTCACCAAGTGAGGTATATCAAATTATTCTACTTGATACTTTATTTGAAAGCCCTTGTCGTCCTCTATCCAACGCAATTTGAATCGGGTCAATCGGAGCTTCCAGTCAAAAATTATTGCCGTTTGAATATTTGCCTATCAGTCTGTTTTTGGGCCAAGCGGTAGTACCGCCCGGACGGGCCGGTACTACCGATCGGGCCTAAAAACGGACCATTTTCTTTCTGCCTCGCTAGGTACCTAAATCCGGTACTACCGGCCGGCCCGGTAGTACCGCCCGGGTGGGCCGGTAGTACCGTTCGGCCCAGTTTTTCTTATTCCCAGATCCAGATTCGTTTGCTCGATTGCTCGGCCGCGTTGACCTGCGCTGCTCGTTGCGCGCGCTCGCTGCAACTGCGCGCTCTGCCTAGGCCCCACGCGCACGCGTTGACTGCATGCCTTGCTGCTGCTGCTGCCTAGAAGCAGGCCTAGCTGCTGCGATGATTGCTGCATGCGGGTGCTGCTGCTCTGCCTCGCTGCTAGCTTCCGCGCTACTTGCTGCTGCTTGCGCTGCTCGCTGCGCGCGCCGTACGACCCGCATCTGCCGCTGCCGCATCTGCCTGCTGCTCTGCATGCGACAGCCCCACACCGCCTGGCCCCGCTTCGCTGCAGCGCGCCCGTACTCTCGCATGCGCTGCTCCCTCTGCCTGGCACTTTTTGTTCATTTGGTCCGGTACTACCGGTTAAATCCGGTACTATCGGACCGTCCAGAAAATTGCCCCAACGGGCAGAATCAGCCCCTCTCTTTAAATAGCCTTGCCCCATTTTCATTTAGGGTTACTTCTTCCTCCTTTTCTTGCCCAAGCTTTGCCCCCATTTGCTCTACTCCTTAAGCTTGATTTCTACACAACCCTCCATTGATTCTTGCAAATATTTGAGGGGTTGTTGGAGGAGATCTAGATCTACATTTTGACCAAACCAAAACATCTCTTTGTGAGTGTATCCTTGGGGATCTAGATTTTGGGGGATTTTGTGTCTCTCTTTGATTTCTCCTCTCTTGTTCTCCCAATAGCTTTAGTAGCTTTGTTGGAACTTGAGAGTGAGGGATTTGAGCATCTTTGTGGTGTTCTTGCCATTTGCATTTGTTGCATCGGTTTGAGTTCTCCTCGGAGGATTTGGTTTGAAGTGCTCACTGGAGCTTGTCCCTCTTGGGTTCTTGGAACCCTAGACGGTTTTGTGGCCTTGGTGGCATTGTAGCTGTAACACCCTCAGAATCGGCCCTATGCAAGTTTCAGCGATTCCCGCCAAACCCGCATAGAAACGATTCAAAGGTGCCCACCAGGCACTTGCGTGTGGGTGGAAAACAAAGTAATAACATTTCACAACAGTCCTCGATGGGACCCACAGGACAGATACATATACAACACGACTCCATGAGTCAAGAATACAGATATACAGAACAAAGATCCAAATCACCTTGAAAATGATAGAGCGTCCGACTACGGACAAGATGCAAAGGGGGCTAAGAGCCCTGAAGAATAACCAATGGCGTCCATAACCCTGCCCAGGCCAAGCCGGAAGGGTAACCCTGCTAACGACGTCGATCTCAAAACCTGCTTAAACAAAAGGGGTGCCGACAAAGGGCAAAGGAAAAAGAGAGAGCGGTCAGTACTGAGGCCAGTACACGGCGAGGCTAGAATTCGGCAGTCCTCGCCTACACAGGTATGGTGGACTGAAGCGGCAGCGCAGCATGCACTAAACAACCTATAGAGACTCGAGATAACTGTCGGCTATCAGAGAGGGATAAGAAAGACCTATTCGGAACCAACCTGATGCTACCATCCGACAAACCCATCCTGGTGTTTCCCCCTCGAGTCCAAACGAGGAAGTCAACCGAGGAACTCACACCGTTGGCAGTTTTATTTATTCAGTTATCGTTGCAGCAATTACTAGTCAAGTATAGATAATCATCCTGATATAATAAGCAGTGGGCAATTTTAGTTAACCATTCCGTTGTAGTTGCAACACTTACTAGTCAGATACAAATAGCATGAGATATCCCAAAACCCAGCAGTTGTTGGTACTTTTATTTAGCCATTCCGTTATATTTGCAATACTTACTAGTCAGATACAATGGTAGCAAGCGACAACCCAAACAAGCAATTGTTGGCAGTTTTATTTATTCAGTTATCGTTGCAGCAATTACTAGTCAAGCATAGATAATCATCCTGACATAATAAGCAGTGGGCAGTTTTAGTTAACCATTCCGTTGTAGTTGCAATACTTACTAGTCAGATACAATGGTAGCGAGCGACAACCCAAACAAGCAATTGTTGGCAGTTTTATTTAGCCATTCCATTATAGTGAAGCTGATTACTAGTCATTATAAAGTCAAATTTATAGCACTACTTTAGTTATAGTTGTCTATGATCGAGATACTGTGCTCCAAGTCGTCCATAACCGCGGACACGGCTTTCAGAAAGTTTTACCCTGCAGGGGTGCACAAATAGCAACACACACTCGATCAACCTCGGAAAAACCAAATCAAAACCCAACGAGGCCTTCACGACAAAGCAATCACAGGATTCAGAAATATTTCAGGGGGCCACCCCGTTGAGTACACCCACAACGAAGTTAGCTGACTTCGAGACGGACTCAAGGTTTGCGCCAGTGGCTGTAAACGACTGGGAACCCAAAACTGGGCTTGTCGATACCGCGAAAACACTCCGCTTACCTAAACAGTACAGGTGCTCCTCGCACAAACGTAATAAAGCAGTAAAGCATGGCATAAGTACAGGATAGTAAATAAAACCTCAAACTAGTTTGTGGCCCCAAGAAATAAGAATGAATCAAGCTCTGGCTCAGGGGGGTCCCATAAGCCTCCCGGATGTGGATAGCGCGAATATTCAAGGAACAGGTATCAAGTACTCGGGGTCCTACGGGACACAAGTGGACGGTTAACAACCAAATAACATCTATTGCCCACCTGTGCCTCTGCATTTACCTACTTCAATTTTAGTTGTTAAACAGTAATTAAAGTTATGATCATCTCCAACATAAACATGCGGCAATACTCCAACAACTGTGGAACTCGACGACACGCAACAGCACTTGAGCAAGCGACTACGACGCGCAGGTCCAACTATCTACCAAACAACAGGTAATAGGAGGTGTCCAAGGCAATATAAGGCTGCAAGGGATTTCACGGGTACGAAAACTAGAGCATCGCAACACAGATAGCAATAGATCAACATGAGGGAATAAATACTATAAAAGTAAGATAGGTAGAAAGGGGGAGATGCTCGCCTGAAAACATTGCCGAAGGTTCATCCGAAGATCGGGTCGACACTCGCATCAACTCATCGTCCTAATCCGTGAAGAAGCAAAGCACTAGAAGAAACACCGGATGCACTATTTAATACTACGACAAAAGATCGGGCATGATGCATGTATGATGTATGACATGGCAAGCATGCGATGCAATTAGGCAAAATTAAACGGAACCGGGTCCCGACAATTAAATAGATGGTTCATGTTGTTTATCTACCCCGCAAATTAAATGTTGTAATAACAGGGCAAGATAAGTTACCGGTTCGCTACACAAATTTAAATGAGGCCAATATAAGACTAGATTTGCCCGCATATGGGCCCCATATTTAATTATATGGTGAATCGTCATAAGGCCCCCAAACCACATGACAATATGCATGCGAGTATGACAATTTTATATGCAACAAGTTTATATTTCATTTTATAAAATAGGGCTCGGGAAGGAATCACACATTAGGGTTCGGAAGATCTTGGGGGTCCCGAGGGTTCCGGGTTGGTCTCAGGGTCCGGATCTGGGGTTCGGAAAGAGGTCTTAACGTCCCGATGAATCGGTCTCCGGGGTCGAAGAACTTGTCGTCCGAGAGACGATCTTGTCGCATCCGCGGTTCTCGGGTCGTGTCGTTGGTCTTGTCGTTTCACGGCGGAGATCTTGGCGTTCTTCAGGTTCGGGTCCTGGCGCTTCGGATCGGTCTTCGGGATCTCGATGCCTTTGAATCCGGGGACTTGGCGTCCGTGAAGGGGAACTTCGCGTGGCGTCGGGTTCAGGAAGTGGTACTTGGGGGTCTCCGGCTTCGATGGTCAGTGAACTTGGTTTATCTCTGGTGATTCCTTAGGTTCGCCGGATCCCCCTGTCAAGCTTGACGGACTTGTTGGTGACTTCCGAGAGGATTTACAAGAAGTGGCGACGGTTCTCGGCTAGGGAACACTAGAGGCATACAAGGAAACAACGGTCGTCAGTCGGAACAAGACAGTGTGCATTGGCAAGTCACAAAAACATGGCCAACATCAAACAGGGAAGATCCCTTTGCACTGCAACAGATGAACGATGGAGTGGAGGAGGCGTTGAGGGGGCTCGAGCGAACGCCCACCTCAGGCGGCCGGAACATGCACGGGTCCGTGGTGGCGTCCTGGGGAAGGCTGAGGCCGTCGGGGGTTGGGGAGGAGGCGCAGGGCCAACGACCGAGAGGAGAACGGCGGTGGCTTCACGTGCGTATGGACGCGGCGGCGGCCGGAGGACCAGGAGAAGGGCGCCGGCGAGACCGGCGGTTGCCGGGGCAGAGGCGGCCGGGCCAGAGGGCGACGAGGAGGGGGACTAGCGGCGAGCTCGCGAGAGGGAGGTCGCGAGCGGGCGAGGCGGAGCTTGTCGGTGGGGATCATGGGGGAAGGCGGGAGGACGGGAGGCGCTGAGGAGGGCGGTGGAGGCGAGCCCGCATGCGGCGGCCGGTGAGCGCAGGAGGACGCGGGGCTCGGCGGCCACAACGGCGAGGGGAGCGGAGCGTCGCGGGATGGGCGCCGGCGGCGGTTGTGAGCAGAGGGACGGGTCGGGGGAGAAGAGAGGAGCGGTGGCGGTCGACCCAGGGCGGCGGCCAGGAGCAACGGTGGGCGGCCGAAGAGGAAGGAGGCGGCGGCGGTTCTCTGTGGGAGGAGGAGGCGAGCGGGAGGGCGAGATGTAGAGGGGGAAGGCCCTGGCGCCGAGGAGAGAGAGTATGGGGAGGGGAGGTTGGGGACGCGGGGTTGCTCACAATAGGAACGAGGTGGCTGGGTGCGTGCGTGGAAGTGGGGTCGGGGTGGGGTCCAGCGGGGGAGGAAGAGAGAGGGTAGAGGACAGGCGGTTCCTGGGGATCGGGTCGGGCGAGTGGGGAGGTGGGGACGCGCCCAGGTGGCAGGGTGAGAGCTGGTTGGGGGTGTGAGAGGAGGTGGGCCAGGGTGTGGGTTGTGTGCGTGGGATCAGGAGAGAGGCAGGGGGTGTGTTGGGTGAGGTGGCGGGCTGGGATTGGGTGGAGTGAGGGGGAGGGGGGCTGGGTAGATTAGGACTAGGTAGGAAAAAGGTTTTAGGCGGACCGGTTTGATCTGGGGGTGGCCGACTGGGTCGGATCGGCCCGGTTTGGCTGCCCCCTAAAAATAATTAAACAATTTATTTATTCCAAACGGGGCTTTTGCAAATCGTTGGCAGACAAAACAAAATAATCCGGAGACCCGGGTTTTGTGTTTGAACAAAGACGGGGCGTTTAGAAAACAAAAATAGGTTTTTCCAAAAATAGTTTTATGCAAGAAAATGCAAGATGATGACGATGCTCAAATGCAATGTGGCATGATGACAAGAGCATGCGGTCATGATGATGCAATGCACAAAAACAACGCGATTTTCTAGTAGTGGTTTTGCGGGGCGCCACAATTCGACACCACTAACAATGGATCTCGCCCTCGAGATCCGCCTCATGGTACCGGGAAGAAGGTCGGCGATCTAAATCTTCTCGCTTCGTGTAGATCCTCACGACACCACTAACAAGAGGTCGTTGGTCGTGATCGTTGAGGGAACACTCCGGGAACAAAATGTCGAAGGTAGAGGTATCAACAAATAAAGCCACCTCTAACTCCGATAGAAGAGAGAGCCGATGCATTCTCATCCACTTCAATGTACACAAGCGAATAGAGTGAGTAGTCGGCATGGGGGCCAATCCATCACGCACCCAAACTATTACTCTGCACAATCAGTAGAAAAGCGTGCAACCATTCTCGGGATCAGAATGAAGATCTCGACAATCGAGGTTCAGAAACAAAGGAGTGATGCAGACTCTGCATCGGATCTGGCGTAGATGATGTCGTCGCGTCGGAAAACACCGGAAGGCACGCGAAGGAACAAAGAGAAGTCCACCAGACGAAGGGTTCCTCGGATAGCATGAAGACCAGATGTAGCAACACCGTTACCAAAGGAGGAAGCGAAACCCTGAAGGTACGACGGAACCCAACCACGAGAAATCCTGGACTCGAAGAGAGAGAAGAGAGCGGATTCAAAACACGCAGAGGTGAGAGGAGAGCAGCAGAGGGGTAAGGAGTAAAATCAGACCTAATCAGAACTATCCAACCGATTTTGCAAAAATAGTTTTGACACTCTACTTCAGCCGTTAGCTAGGTTATCCTACAGGCTGGACTTGTGGGGTATCGTAACTGCTGAGCTCTGATACCACTCTGTAACACCCTCAGAATCGGCCCTATGCAAGTTTCAGCGATTCCCGCCAAACCCGCATAGAAACGATTCAAAGGTGCCCACCAGGCACTTGCGTGCGGGTGGAAAACGAAGTAATAACATTTCACAACAGTCCTCGATGGGACCCACAGGACAGATACATATACAACACGACTCCATGAGTCAAGAATACAGATATACAGAACAAAGATCCAAATCACCTTGAAAACGATAGAGCGTCCGACTACGGACAAGATGCAAAGGGGGCTAAGAGCCCTGAAGAATAACCAATGGCGTCCATAACCCTGCCCAGGCCAAGCCGGAAGGGTAACCCTGCTAACGACGTCGATCTCAAAACCTGCTTAAACAAAAGGGGTGCCGACAAAGGGCAAAGGAAAAAGAGAGAGCGGTCAGTACTGAGGCCAGTACACGGCGAGGCTAGAATTCGGTGGTCCTCGCCTACACAGGTATGGTGGACTGAAGCGGCAGCGCAGCATGCACTAAACAACCTATAGAGACTCGAGATAACTGTCGGCTATCAGAGAGGGATAAGAAAGACCTATTCGGAACCAACCTGATGCTACCATCCGACAAACCCATCCTGGTGTTTCCCCCTCGAGTCCAAACAAGGAAGTCAACTGAGGAACTCACACCGTTGGCAGTTTTATTTATTCAGTTATCGTTGCAGCAATTACTAGTCAAGTATAGATAATCATCCTGATATAATAAGCAGTGGGCAATTTTAGTTAACCATTCCGTTGTAGTTGCAACACTTACTAGTCAGATACAAATAGCATGAGATATCCCAAAACCCAGCAGTTGTTGGTACTTTTATTTAGCCATTCCGTTATAGTTGCAATACTTACTAGTCAGATACAATGGTAGCAAGCGACAACCCAAACAAGCAATTGTTGGCAGTTTTATTTATTCAGTTATCGTTGCAGCAATTACTAGTCAAGCATAGATAATCATCCTGATATAATAAGCAGTGGGCAGTTTTAGTTAACCATTCCGTTGTAGTTGCAATACTTACTAGTCAGATACAATGGTAGCGAGCGACAACCCAAACAAGCAATAGTTGGCAGTTTTATTTAGCCATTCCATTATAGTGAAGCTGATTACTAGTCATTATAAAGTCAAATTTATAGCACTACTTTAGTTATAGTTGTCTATGATTGAGATACTGTGCTCCAAGTCGTCCATAACCGCGGACACGGCTTTCAGAAAGTTTTACCCTGCAGGGGTGCACAAATAGCAACACACACTCGATCAACCTCGGAAAAACCAAATCAAAACCCAACGAGGCCTTCACGACAAAGCAATCACAGGATTCAGAAATATTTCAGGGGGCCACCACGTTGAGTACACCCGCAACGAAGTTAGCTGACTCCGAGACGGACTCAAGGTTTGCGCCAGTGGCTGTAAACGACTGGGAACCCAAAACTGGGCTTGTCGATACCGCGAAAACACTCCGCTTACCTAAACAGTACAGGTGCTCCTCGCACAAACGTAATAAAGCAGTAAAGCATGGCATAAGTACATGATAGTAAATAAAACCTCAAACTAGTTTGTGGCCCCAAGAAATAAGAATGAATCAAGCTCTGGCTCAGGAGGGTCCCATAAGCCTCCCGGATGTGGATAGCGCGAATATTCAAGGAACAGGTATCAAGTACTCGGGGTCCTACAGGACACAAGTGGACGGTTAACAACCAAATAACATCTATTGCCCACCTGTTCCTCTGCATTTACCTACTTCAATTTTAGTTGTTAAACAGTAATTAAAGTTATGATCATCTCCAACATAAACATGCGGCAATACTCCAACAACTGTGGAACTCGACGACACGCAACAGCACTTGAGCAAGCGACTACGACGCGCAGGTCCAACTATCTACCAAACAACAGGTAATAGGAGGTGTCCAAGGCAATATAAGGCTGCAAGGGATTTCACGGGTACGAAAACTAGAGCATCGCAACACAGATAGCAATAGATCAACAGGAGGGAATAAATACTATAAAAGTAAGATAGGTAGAAGGGGGAGATGCTCGCCTGAAAACATTGCCGAAGGTTCATCCGAAGATCGGGTCGACACTCGCATCAACTCATCGTCCTAATCCGTGAAGAAGCAAAGCACTAGAAGAAACACCGGATGCACTATTTAATACTACGGCAAAAGATCGGGCATGATGCATGTATGATGTATGACATGGCAAGCATGCGATGCAATTAGACAAAATTAAACGGAACCGGGTCCCGACAATTAAATAGATGGTTCATGTTGTTTATCTACCCTGCAAATTAAATGTTGTAATAACAGGGCAAGATAAGTTACCGGTTCGCTACACAAATTTAAATGAGGCCAATATAAGACTATATTTGCCCGCATATGGGCCCCATATTTAATTATATGGTGAATCGTCATAAGGCCCCCAAACCACATGACAATATGCATGCGAGTATGACAATTTTATATGCAACAAGTTTATATTTCATTTTATAAAATAGGGCTCGGGAAGGAATCACACATTAGGGTTCGGCAGATCTTGGGGGTCCCGAGGGTTCCGGGTTGGTCTCAGGGTCCGGATCTGGGGTTCGGAAAGAGGTCTTAACGTCCCGATGAATCGGTCTCCGGGGTCGAAGAACTTGTCGTCCGAGAGACGATCTTGTCGCATCCGCGGTTCTCGGGTCGTGTCGTTGGTCTTGTCGTTTCACGGCGGAGATCTTGGCGTTCTTCAGGTTCGGGTCCTGGCACTTCGGATCGGTCTTCAGGATCTCGACGCCTTTGAATCCGGGGACTTGGCGTCCGTGAAGGGGAACTTGGCGTGGCGTCGGGTTCAGGAATTAGTACTTGGGGGTCTCCGGCTTCGATGGTCAGTGAACTTGGTTTATCTCTGGTGATTCCTTAGGTTCGCCGGATCCCCCTGTCGAGCTTGACGGACTTGTTGGTGACTTCCGAGAGGATTTACAAGAAGTGGCGACGGTTCTCGGCTAGGGAACACTAGAGGCATACAAGGAAACAACGGTCGTCAGTCGGAACAAGACATAGTGCATTGGCAAGTTACAAAAACATGGCCAACATCAAACAGGGAAGATCCCTTTGCACTGCAACAGATGAACGATGGAGTGGAGGAGGCGTTGAGGGGGCTCGAGCGAACGCCCACCTCAGGCGGCCGGAACACGCACGGGTCCGTGGTGGCATCCTGGGGAAGGCTGAGGCCGTCGGGGGTTGGGGAGGAGGCGCAGGGCCGACGACCGAGAGGAGAACGGCGGTGGCTTCACGCGCGTATGGACGCGGCGGCGGCCGGAGGACCAGGAGAAGGGCGCCGGCGAGACCGGCGGTTGCCGGGGCAGAGGCGGCAAGGCCAGAGGGCGACGAGGAGGGGGACGAGCGGCGAGCTCGCGAGAGGGAGGTCGCGAGCGGTTGAGGCGGAGCTTGTCGGTGGGGATCGTGGGGGAAGGCGGGAGGCCGGGAGGCGCCGAGGAGGGTGGTGGAGGCGAGCCCGCATGCGACGGCCGGTGAGCGCAGGAGGACGCGGGGCTCGGCGGCCACGACGGCGAGGGGAGCGGAGAGTCGCGGGATGGGCGCCGGCGGCGGTTGTGAGCAGAGGGACGGGTCGGGGGAGAAGAGAGGAGCGGTGGCGGTCGACCCAGGGCGGCGGCCAGGAGCAACGGTGGGCGGCCGAAGAGGAAGGAGGCGGCAGCGGTTCTCTGTGGGAGGAGGAGGCGAGCTGGAGGGCGAGGTGCAGAGGGGGAAGGCCCTGGCGCCGGGGAGAGAGAGGATGGGGAGGGGAGGTTGGGGACGCGGGGTTGCTCACGATAGGAACGAGGCGGCTGGGTGCGTGCGTGGAAGTGGGGTCGGGGTGGGGTCCAGCGGGGGAGGAAGAGAGAGAGGGTAGAGGACAGGCGGTTCCTGGGGATCGGGTCGGGCGAGTGGGGAGGTGGGGACGCGCCCAGGTGGCAGGGTGAGAGCTGGTTGGGGGTGTGAGAGGAGGTGGGCCAGGGTGTGGGTTGTGTGCGTGGGATCAGGAGAGAAGCAGGGGGTGTGTTGGGTGAGGTGGCGGGCTGGGATTGGGTGGAGTGAGGTGGAGGAGGGCTGGGTAGATTAGGACTAGGTAGGAAAAAGGTTTTAGGCGGACCGGTTTGATCTGGGGGTGGCCGACTGGGTCGGATCGGCCCGGTTTGGCTGCCCCCTAAAAATAATTAAACAATTTATTTATTCCAAACGGGGCTTTTGCAAATCGTTGGCAGATAAAACAAAATAATCCGGAGACCCGGGTTTTGTGTTTGAACAAAGACGGGGCGTTTAGAAAACAAAAATAGGTTTTTCCGAAAATAGTTTTATGCAAGCAAATGCAAGATGATGACGATGCTCAAATGCAATGTGGCATGATGACATGAGCATGCGGTCATGATGATGCAATGCGCAAAAACAACGCGATTTTGTAGTAGTGGTTTTGCGGGGCGCCACAATAGCCTTGGTGGCATTTGTTGAGGTCTTTTGTGGCGTTTGTTGGGAGCCTCCAATTAAGTTGTGGAGTTGTGCCCCAACCTTATGAGAGGTTCCGGTTGCCACCGACAAGTGCACCGATAGTGGAAGCGTGGATCGATCCAATTGGGGTGAGATTCACCGGAGAATAAAGGAGGACTTTTGTGGCGTTGGTGGTTTGATACCACCCCCTCTCCAAACGAGACGTACTCCATGTTGGGAGGAACTCGGTAAAATATCGGTGTCCCCGCGTGCCTCGGTTATCTCTATACCCGAGCTCTTTACTTATGCATTTTACATTGTGATAGCCTTCGTGCTTGAAGTAATATATATCTTGCTATCACTTTGTTGCTTGTATTGCTTAGCATAAGTCGTTGGTGCACATAGGTAAACCTTAGTTGTTTCTAGGTTGTGCTTTACAAAGTAAACACTAGTTTTATTCCGCCTTTGTTGAGCCACTCTAGGAAAAGTTTTAATCGCCTATTCACCCCCCCTCTAGGCGACATCCATATCCTTTCAAGTAGGATATGAGTGCGGTAGGCATGGGGATGGATGCACGGGCATTGCATGGACGAGACTATTCGTGTAACTTCAAGATCTAGGGAAATTACAAATAAATAAGATAAAGCAGGCAAGTACTAAACAATCATAGACATGTGTTCCATATATAGTCTTACGTGCTCGCAATGAGAACTTGCACAACATCTTTTGTCCTGCCAGCCCATTGCAGCGGGGCCTCAAGGGAATCTACTGGTAATTAAGGTGCTCCTTTTAATAGAGTACCGGAGCAAAGTATTAACACTCTATGAACACATGTGATCCTCATATCACAGCCATCCCCTCCAGCTGTCCTAATTTCTGTCACTTCGGGGCCTTTGGTTTCGGACAATGAAATGTGTACACAACTTGCATATAAGATCACAAACAATACTATCATCATGAATCAATAACATGTTCAGATCTGAGATCATGGCACTCGGTCCCTAGTGACAAGCATTAAGAAGAAAAAGTTGCAACAAAGTCAAATAGCACTAATAAAGATACTAGGCACCATGCCCTAACAATCTTATTCGATTACATGATAGATCTCATCCAATCCCTACCATCCCCATAGCCTACAGCGGGGGATTACTCACTCATGGATGGGGGAAACATGGATGGTTGATGGAGAGGCATCGACGATGATGATGGCGATGATCTCCTCCAATTCCCCGTCCAGGCAGGGTGCCAAAACGGAGTTTCTGATTCCAAATCATGGTTTCTGGTGGTGGCGGCGCAATAGAACTCTTTCTGGAAAAACATCGAACCCCTCATTGTTTTTAGGTCAGAAGGCTTTATGTAGGCGAAGCGGGAGGCCAAGGGGGTGCCCGAGGTGGCCACACCCCTCCCAGGCGCGGCCTGGCCTAGCCCGTGCGGCCAGGGGGTGTGGGCCCCTCGTGGCCCTCCTCCGTCTCGTCTTCTAGCTCCGTGAGTCTTTTGGTAAAATAGGAATTTTGGCATATTTTTCGGGATTTTTCCTGAAAGTTGATTTCCTGCACACAACCAAAGCAATTCTACTGAAAACAGCGTCAGTCTGTGTTAGTTGTATCCAAATCACACAAGTTTAGAGGAGAAACTATAGCAAAAGTGTTCGGGAAAGTAGATACGTTTTGGACGTATCAACTTAGCTGCGGTGGCCCGTTGATACGTCC
This sequence comes from Avena sativa, assembly GCA_916181665.1. Lineage (NCBI taxonomy): Eukaryota > Viridiplantae > Streptophyta > Magnoliopsida > Poales > Poaceae > Avena > Avena sativa. Next base: position 13,933,223 of record OV702280.1, on the reverse strand, counting down.
AATTTGCATCACCATTCTATATCATAATTTGCCTCTATTCATTGATATATGTCTTATTATGAGGTGTTACATATGTCTTTTCCTCTGTTTTTGCATGTTGGATGATTCTTGGAGGATGGATTGCCGGAGTCAGGTTTCTGATGGAAAAAGAGGTGTTTTGATGCAATTTCGCGAAGATCAGAAAAATACTAGAAAAATATTGGAAAATGATATTTTCCCAGAAGACGGAGGAAGCCAGAAGGGGAGGCATAGCCGGGCCATAGGGGCCCACACCCCCTAGGCGCGGGCCCACCTTGCCCCGCGCCTAGGGCATGTGTGGCCCACCTGGCCGGCTCCCGACTCCGCCCTCTCGCCTATATCTTCCCCATCGAACCCTAATACCAGGGAGGCGACCATAGAAAGATTTTCGCCGCCTCTGTGGGGCAAAAAACACCGAGAGAGAAAGAGCTCTCCGGCAGATAGATTTCTGCTGGGGAAATTCCTTTCTGGAGAGGGGAGATCATCGCCATCAACACCGTCATCAAGCTAGGCTTCATCGGGATCATCATCATCACCCACACCATCATCTCCACCAGCACCATCATCACCACTCCATCCCGCTGTAACAATCGTGTTGGATCTTGCATTAGTTCTTAGGGGAAACTTTCCGGATGTTAATTACTATTGTAGTTGATGCTTGTGAGTGGAACCATTGGATTATTGTTTATGTTTAGATTGTTATTCATCACCATATCATCTTTGATCTTGATCCATATGATGTCTTGTGAGTAGTTCGTCGAGTTCTTGAGGACATGGGAGAAGTCATGTTGTTAGTAGTGGATTTGTGTTGAGTTATTTTTTGAAGCTTATCTACTGTAGGGGATACCCCCACAACCCTTTATTCAAAATTAACTAGAGGTTCAAATTTATGTACAAAATGAGAAAAAGGGAAAAGGGATAAACTATAGAACTACTTAGAAAAATTCAAGATTACAACATATTGTCAATCCAATTTGACAGAACTGCAACTTTAGAAATTTTTACTCTATGTTTAAGCAAGGAGACATCTTGGAGAAATCCAGCCTTCCATGCTTTGAATGTTGGCTTCATCCCTTTACAAATCTTATTATTTCTTTGCCTCCAAATATTCCAGTAGGCTAAGATGACTATCTCAACAAAACATGGGCCTAAGAACCTTTTCTTTGTAGCTTTTAACATTTCTGGACCTAAACCTGTACCCCAAGTGATCTGTAAATATGTCCAAACTCTGACACTATAATTACATTCAAAGAATAAATGAGACCAATCCTCCAAAGTCTGACATGGACATAACACACATTCTGAATCAGTAGTCACATTCCAATGTCTTCTTATTAACATATCCTTTGGGTTAATTCTATCATGTAAGATTAACCAAGCAAAGACCTTGTGCTTTGACATACGTTTACTCTTCCATAGCCACTTAGAAGGGAAATGATCTGGGAACAGGTCGAAATGAGCTTTGTACACCATATTTACAGAGTAATCCCCAGATTTTGATAACTTATTATCCCATTTATCCCTTACATGTGGGTTAATGCTGACATGTTCTAGTTGGATTTGTAACCTTGATAGTTCTGCAGTGGCTTCATCTGAAAAAGGCCGTTGAAAAGCCTCCTCTAGCTGTACTAGTGCAATGGCTTGTTGAACTGAACAGTTCTTATCAAGAGCAAAAGAGAAAATCCTTGGGTAAGACTGGGCTAAACGTAGATTATTCCAAGAATCCAACCAGAATAAAGCTGAATCACTTTACCAATTTTACAAACTGACAGAGATCGAAAGTCTTCTTCAAATTTGATAATACTTTTCCACCAAAAGGAGCCACAAACAGTAACATGGTGAGGCACCTCATTGTAATAATAAGTATTTTTGACTAACTTTACCCATGGAAGGTCCTCATTATTGTATAATTTGTGCAGATGCTTCATGAGTAGACATTTGTTTTGAATTTCCAGATTTATTATGCCTAAACCACCTTTCACTTTTGGCTTGCAAATCATGTCCCATGAGGCAAGGAAATTTATCCTCCCATCTTGTTTCTTTTTCCTCCATAAACAATGTCTTCTTGCTCTATTTATTACTTCAATGACTCCTTTTGGAATTTCAAGAGAACAAAGGTAGTGTAGAGGCATTGAGGAAATCACAGAGTTTACAAGGACCAATCTATCTCCATAAGAAAGGAAGCAGTGGCAGAGAGTCTTCTTTCCATTCTATCAATTAAAGGTGACATATCTTTAATAGTTGTCTTTGTAATCCCCATAGGCAATCCAAGGTATGGAAATGGTAGTGTAGCAGTAATACAGCCAATTTCCAAAGCAAGCACACCAGCATCATCTTCATTCATATTGATTGGAATCAGAGAAGATTTATGAAAGTTGACTTTTAGCCCTGTGAAGGAGTAGTATTCATCCAATATTTCTTTTAGTATAAGTAACTGATCAGGATCTTCTTGCATGACAATGATGGTGTCATCAACATATTGGACAATAGGGAAGTCATAAGTTCCTCTGTTTGGGATAGGAGTTCTCAGTCTTCCATCTCTATAGGCCTTATTTATGAAACTTTGTAATAGGTCCCCACCTAGTACATATAGTAAAGGAGAGAGAGGATCACCCTGTCTAACCCCACGCTTACAGTAAAAGTTTCTTCCTGGAACTCCATTCAGTAATATAGAGGACGTACCAGAAGAGAGAATTTATTTTACCCAGCCAATAAATACTTCATCAAATCCTTTACACCTCAAAATCCTGATAATTGCTTCATGTTCAATAGTCTCAAAAGCCTTTTCAAAATCTAGCTTGATAATTACTGCTCTCCTCTTAGAAACATGGCATTGAGGCAAGTATTCAAAATTCCAACCAAGACAAACTTGTATGGTTCTGCACTTAATAAATCCATATTGGTTGTTATGAATACATCTTTTTTATCTCCTTCTGAAGTCTGTTGGCAACTAGCTTAGTGAGAAATTTTAAACAGGTATTTGTGAGAGAAATGGGTCTAATATCATTAATTGTCTGAGGGCTTTTTTTGGAACCAGAGTGATATAGGAACCATTTATGCTCTCAAGTGGTGTGAGGCCCTTATGAAAATCATGACACAGCTTGATAAAATCATCTTTAATAATATGCCAACATTTTTTAACAAAAGCTCCATTGAATCCATCAGGGCCTGGTGCCTTATCAGTTTTCATATATTTTACTACATCCTCAATTTCTGAATTACTGAATTCTGCTAACAAACAATGTAAATTATCCACTTCTTGAATCAAGTCTGATAGATCTGCTCTATTCTCAACACCAGTAGAAATCCCCATTCGGTTCTTATAACATCTCCATAAAGCATCAGCTTTGTCATTATGATTGATAAATGTATTGCCATGTTCATCTTTGATCTCGTTGATCACATTGCACCTGTACCTTTCAGTGGCCTTAGCATGATTTTTTTTTTGAATTTTCTCCACCAAACTTTACCCATCTTATGGTGCATATATTCTTCCAGTAGGTTGACTGAATGTTTAATAATCTTTTTAGGTGTAACTTTACAATATTTCTGAAATTAAATTCCGGTCTGCTGAGAACTCTATTGTCTTCAATATCATCAAGCATTAGAATGACCTTATTACATTTTTCTATAAGAGCTTTGATATGAGACAGTCTTTTCCCCCACTTTTTCAGAGCATATCTTGTATTTTTGAACTTTGCTGTAATCATGTTGGCAATCGGACCCTCCTTAACTGGCTGCCCCCAAGCTTGTTTAACCACATCAATAAAACCACGTTGCTGAAGCCACATATTCTCAAATCTGAATATTTTTGCTTTTGGAATGTTTGTGGAAATGTTTACCACACAAGGAATGTGATCAGAAGTAGTTTTTGATAATGGATTGACCATAGTGTTGGGATATTGAAGTGTCCAATTGCAAGAAGTGAAGAACCAGTCAAGCTGTTCTAAGAGTGGGTTGTCCTGTATATTGGACCAAGTGTAGTTTCTGCCTTTTAAAGGCAACTCAATAAGGCCAAGGTGACTAATAATAGTGTTAAATAGGAAGATATCATTCATGTCAGCCCCATCTTTATTCCTGTTCTCAATTGATCTAATAAAGTTGAAATCCCCTACCAACAACCAATGATCATGGACAGGTATTTGCAAATCATAAAGGCATTGTACAAAATAGTCCCTCTACTGACCTTTGCAAGGCCCATATACATTCACTAAAGTCCAAATTTTAGAGTTGTGTGAGGAGGTGAACTTTACTTGTATAGCAGCTCTGTTTATTTCAATTAGTTGTCCTCTAAAAATAGAGCTGTTCCATAAGACAATAATACCTCCAGATGCCCCAACCGATGGTGAGAAAATGAACTGGTCAAAACGTTTAGGACAAAAAGATCTTATGAATGAGTGATCAAAACTTTCACACTTAGTTTCTTGTAGACAAATAACTGCACAATTGCTTTCATTAATTTTGTTATACACTGCCAATTGTTTGTCCTTGTCATTAAGTCCCCTAACATTCCAGCACAAAACTTTCCAGTCCAGATTTATGTTTGAGTAACTATTCATTGATAACCAAAGTAATTGTGGTAAAAGAATGACAAGCATAGCAAGCCAACATATCATAAAACAAAATTCCCCAGGAAATCATCAACTTTTATGACATATTTAGAGCCAAAGTGTAATTCATTGCCACTGCTCCATCATACTAAACAAAATAACATAACCAGGAACTAACTGTGCTATACATAGTGGATAAAAAGTTTGATAGGACCAAATTTATAAGAGCATGACTGCAAAATACAAGTTCACAATTCTGAACCCAACCTTTCCAGCACCACCCAAAAACAAAAGCTTCACTTATCATTGGAGTCCTTCTTTGTGGTTGGAGAAGGTGGAGCAGCCATAAGCTTCTCCACAGGTATGTCTTCAGATGGGATCTCCAAGTCTTGACCTGTTAATTGCAGAGTAATGATGGGAATGACAGACAAGATATCTTCCTCTGCATTTTCCAAATGCTTAGCTGACTGAGCCTTCTTCCTGGTTTTGGGCTTGTCTAACATCAAAGAAATCTTATAACCTGCAGCCTTGTTTGCCATTCTTGTGCTCCTTCTAACAGGGGTCTTTTCATTTGACTCCTGTCCTTTCCAATGAAAATTGAGCTACTGACCACATCAGAAATTTTCTGTCTTTTCTTATTTGCAATCAGAGGCTTGGATTGACTACGTGTGAATCTGATAGGCAGTGCAGTGTTGCACAAGGAGTTCCTCTTTTTAGTCTTTGGAGAAGAGATTGGTGAAGCTGAAAAAACTGGTGATGGACCACTCTTCAAAATATCTGACTCATCATAATTGAGCATCCTGGAAACTGTCTTGCGTCTCCCAACCAAGGAGCCCATGGCTTCAGATTTCTTCCATGAGACAGTAAAATTCAGACAATCTTCAAAAGCATAGAACCAATCCCTTTTTGCCAAAAGTGTGCTGAGAATTGGACTAGGAAGACCAATAGGGATAAAGTCCATGCAGTGCTTAGGCAACATTGAATTTAAGAGCTGGTCAATTAGCAGACTGGGAGGGGGACTAGGCCCATATTTCACAGGCAACAACATGCTTTCAACTAGGGCAATTCTGACCTGATTAATAATTATATTTTGATGATGCACCATGTTGTTATTATGATGGGAACCCTCAGATTCATCAGTATCTTCTGTCACTGCAAAATTATTAGCTTGATGCATGTTCAGATCACCTTGTTGTTGAAAACCATCTGCATTGTTATCTTGGTGTTGGAAAAAATTATTAGCATTGTGCTGATCAAAATGTTGTTGAGGATCCTCTTGATGATTCCAACCAATTTTCAGAAAAGGTGGGTTAGAAAAATTATTATTGTCTCCAAATTGCTGGTTACCAGGCATTGGATGAGGATTTACATTGAGTGGCATCTGATCTTCATCATGTGGCAGTTGATCAGCAAATTCGGAAGTAAGGATATAACATACCGCAGTCCATGACTCTCTTACTCCACCCACAGATGCATAATTTCCAGAAACAATATCTCTAGGGACTCTTGCTATAGATGGGAATGAAGCATAAACTAGTGTCCTTTCAATCACATCCTGATCTTGATGCCAGTGAAAACATTTACCAAAAGTAGCAATAGCATTGTTTATATCATAGTCATTCCTATAATCTAATGGCAGTCCTAGGAACATCAACCATCCAGTAGAGAAACCCAATTCTGTTCTATGATTTTCTCTATCATCATGCCGCACAAAACGTACAAAGATACCGTTCTGTAACTGAAAAGTAATGTGATTCACAAGAGCAGCTATAGCTGCAGCACTATGCAGGAAGAAAAATCCGAGACCAAAGAGACAGGGCTGAATAGCATCCACCTCACGATGCAGCTGGTGCACAATAAAGTTCCTGACCTGTTGCCTCCAGTAAGGTTCAAGATGAGGTGGAGGAGGTTGCATGAGCTCGGCAGTAACAACGTGGTAATGGCGTCGCCGCGGCAACACAGACGGAGTGTAGAAGGTCCTAGGCAGTCTTGTGGGTCCACCATCGATGATTTGATGGCCTTCAGGGATCCACCTCGTTGGATCAAGCGGAAAGTTAGCCATTGTCGGCGAGGTAGGAGTATGCGGGGATTTTGCGGTAGGGTTTGGAGTTGTGTAGGAGGGGGAGGAGGCAGACGAATCGACAAAGAACTGTTTTCTCTTGTCCAAAACCTGGTCGGTGTCGTCTTTATGACACGTATTGTCCAACTTGGCTACTCCAGAAACAATGCTAACTCTGTTTCCCTTAGGAATCCACCGCATCCTAGCTTGGCTCTTCAACTTCAGACACTCTTTCCTGATATGACCATAATGAAAGCAGGCCCGACATCTAATCTGATTTGAGCATTGATTAGTAACATGTCCCATACTTAAACATTTACCACACTTAAAGACCTTGTAGACCATATCATCAATCATTTTCCCAAAATCAGGGTCCTCCTCATCTTGTACTTTGCTATTTAAATCCTTCCCGTGAGAATATTGAGTTTCATCAGTGTCACATCCCAAGATTTTCCAAATCTTGTAATGTGAAAATAAATGAATAAAATAAAACTTTGATTGATTTTCAGAGCCTGAAGAAACTTTTTGAAACCAAATTGGAACCTAAACACATTTGAATTAAATAAAATCCTAAAAGGATTTAAAAAGATAAACATTTTAAATAAAGGAAAATAAAAATATTTAAAATACTATTTTGGATCTCTTAATGAAAGATTTGATATTCAAAAGAAAAGATGGATTTATAAATAAGGATTATTTTATAAAACCAATTAAACCTTGGACAAGCTTTTGAATTAAAACATTTTATTTTAAATAAAATAGCAAAGGTTTAATTAAAAATAATAACGGATTGTAAAAAAATAAAATAATAAGGAATCTAATATCCAACTTTATTTAATAAAAGGTCTTACCAATTTAATTAAAACTTCAAAACCTATTAAATTATTTTAAATAAGTTTACCAAATATTTTATATTCTCAAATAAAACTACTAAAGTGTTTGGCTTTATTTTAGATTTTCAAAATAAAGATTTTAATAAAACAAAACCTATTTGAATTAAATGAATAAGGTCTATTCATTTAATTATTATTGGACCCTAAAACAAAATGTTATTTTAATTTAAAACAAGTTTTCCAAGTATCTTCTATTTTCAAATAAAACCTACTGTTTTGGTTTTGAAAATATTTGGGTTTAAAATGGAGATTTTACTAATTAAACCAAACCCTATTTTATTAATAAACCATAGTCCATTTTATTCAATTAATAAATGGAACCTAAAAGATGTAAAATAATATTTTATTTTAGAATGTGAATTATGATGTTAAGCAGAACCAAATTCATATTTGAAAAGCTTGATGATTGTTTGAATCATTTTGAATGTGTTTGGTTGTTTGAATTTCAAAACAGGAAAATAGAAATAGAAAAGGAAAAAGAATCAGACAGAAAAAAATAGTGCAAAGACCCAGCCCAACAAGGCCCAGCCCAACAGTCCCACAGCCCAGTTTCCCCTCACCCCGAAGAAAACGATTCGCACCAAATAACTAACCCACACCGAGACTGACTGGTGGACCTCCCCCTTTCTCTCATTTTCTCACTGACAAAGGACCCCACACCCTACTGCTCTTCTTCCCCACCCCGCGGACTGGTTCTTCCCCCTCTCCTCGCCGTTGCAGACATAACTTCTCGGTTTGATTACGCCTTAACGCGACGATCTTTACTCGCAGTGATCGCACACCTTAAAGCGCCAGCCTCCCCTCTTCCGTTTCCCCCAGACGCCCCACCTCGACACGCCTCCAGGCCGCCACAATTTCTCCTCGACTGCCCTGTCTCCGATGATGCTCCGGTGACGATTCCGGCAAAACCAGACCTCCCCTTGCTTCATTGACCAAGCTCACAGCTCCCCCACAACCAGACGCATCTCCCAGCATCCTCCTCTCAACCGCGGGCGCCCCATAGCGTCGGCTACATCAAGCTTTCGAACGCCGCCGCGTCTGCCATTCTCCGACGACGTCCCCAGGTAGAACCCGACCTCCCCTCTCAAACCCGATGATGTTCCCTTATTCGCGACCCTCGTGCGCACCTAACCATGCCTCTATTTTGTCCTAGCGCGGTCCTAAACGAAGCCGGCAACAACAACCCGAGAGCACCGCCGCCCGAAGCAACTCCGGCGAGCAATCCTGCCAAGACCAGTGCGCCCCTTGACCAACCCGCAGTACCTTGAGCTTCGCCGTATCCTCCTGAGCCTGGTGAGCATCCTCTTACCCTTTCTTGCTTCCTGCCTCACCAGCGCCGCCGCCAACTGGCCGCTCCGCCGCTCGCCGGCAATATCTCGCCGCCAGTTTCTAGCAAACACGCTGTAGCCGTAGAATGTGTTTTGACTGGCTAGGATTAGATCCCCTCGAAAGGGTACGCGACCATCTGAGCCGCACACGCTGCTTTTAATCCTGTGGCCGGTATCACGCGATCCACGCGAAGCGGTACCCGCGAATAGAAACGTGCCGCGTGTCACCTATCTCGTTTTAAAAGAAATTTGAATCTGATTTAATTGCAAACTTCAAATCCTTATAACTTTTGATCCACACGTCCAAATTTGGCAAATTTTATGTCGTTGGATTCAGGAGAACAAGACCTAGCCAACCATGCCCTTAGTTTAGCAAATAGTATCTGTTATCTTGATTGAATTTGCAGAAACTTTTGTATGCTTGTTTAGAGTTTAAAAATTGTTTAAAATTGAATTTAAGAATAAAACCTTTGCAAATTGGATTGTTGTGACCTTACTGACCCTAGGAACCAACCCTTGGTGTTAGAAATGATTTTTGTAAGATTTAGGTTAGATTACTTGACTTAGTCATTTTCTAGCCAAATAAAAAGAATGGTTTTTGTTATAAAAATGTTTATGAAAAGAAAACTTTAAGGAAAAGTTTTGGACCAAACCTACTGACCTAAAAACACCAAGTTTTGCAATAGCAACTCATTTGGTGAACAACTTAAGAGTTTTTGCCTTAATAAAAACATTTTTCACCACATGAAATGATGAATGGATTTAAAAATAGTTTCTGTGCAAAACCCTCTAACTAATGACTTTGCCACTTTGGTAAATGACCAATTTGGATCTTACAAAGTTTAGAAACCCCATAGAGACCCCTTTGCAAAATAAAACTATCTTGTGCATGCTCCCATGCATGAATTGGTTTCCATTGTCTTGTGTGTGTGAAATTGTTTGAGTGATTATTGGTTTGGAATGTAAATTGAATTAGTGTTTGCTTGTTTGACTTGTAGTGAAGTGTGAGACTAACAAGATCAAGGAGTGAACTACCATTCCCTACCAAAAAGGCAAGTGATGCTTCATACTTTTGTCCCATTACTTTTTCTATGCATTAGTAATTTTGCTAAGTAAAACTTGCATGGATTTTGCTAAGTATAAACCTTGCTATAAGAAAACCTAGTAGATGAATCCTTAGTAGGATTTTCCTAAGTTAATATTCCTACTACTACCAAGCTTAGCCTAGCTTATAGAAAACATGGGTGGAATATATATTCACACTATGGAAAAATATTCTAAGTCTGAGGACTTAAGTTTTGTTTAATAAAACAACTAAGTTAATGAATCACCTGGGTGGAATGGGCTTGCTTGGTGGAGAATGGTTGAGTGGTTCACAATGCCATAGGCTTGGATTGTGTATCTCACTTGTGGAATGCCACCCAGGAACAAAGGGATTTGAGATGTCAAATGTTGAGAAGCTTCAAGTGCAACCACTTGGCAATATGGGCTCTGCCATGATCATATAGGTTGCAAGAACTTAGCCATATGGACAGTGGGTGGTAGTGTTTGATAGGATGGAACGCGTCCATATTGGTCTAAGGGAAAGCTTCTGAAAGATCTTGTCTTGGGAAACCAAGTCTTGTGGGGAAAGTGCACCAGCTCTGCAGAGTGTAAAATCTAAGTACTTAGCCATGTCCCTGGTAAAGGACAATTTGAGCATCAAGACATGGAAGCAATCAAGAATCTCATCATTCCAATTTCTAAGTTAAAATCTTGTGGTTTGAACAAGGGTTGTTTGAATTCTTCAATCATTGATGGAGAGATGGCTTGGTACAAGGATCTTGAAATCTTTGATTGAGAAAAATGATTTTGTCAAGCAAAAACTTAGTATTTTCAAAATGATAAGAAAAATCTATTTTGAGCAATGCAAGCCTCAACTCCACTTAGCCAAATGCATATAGATGATAGATTCCACTATACTACCATAGTATCACTTGCCAATACAATTCAAATGTATTGACCCTTTGTGGCTGTAACTTGTATGTTGCAGGTTGATTGTTTTAGTGAAGAATGTTTGATTAGGATTACAAAGTCTACAACCAACATCTGCCTATGGCACTTAGAAGATGAAGGACCCCTTGCTTATAGTTATTCCGCTGCAATGTAATGTAATAGCCATATGAGCTATGTAAGATGTAATAAAACTATGTTATTCCTGGATATAAAGTTATATTATGACCTTTGTTTCTTGATATTACATCTTAACTGTGGATGCTAGCTATTGATCCAGGGACTAGCATTGTAAACACAGGGGGCTCTATCTTATTAAAGATTGGAACTCCTACAATCAGTAAACGTGCCAAACTGAATATTTTGTGTAGCAGCAGAGACATATGGAGGCATAATTACTCCAGCCTTTCTCCTAAGTTGAGGACAATCATATCCGACTTCGAGATAAACTTCTGCCTGATCTTTTGAAACTGGGCATTCATAACCTTCACAATCATCATACTTTTCAAAAGCAGCAAAAGATAATTTCTTAGAAACATAGCAATCCTTTCTAAAGCATGAACTTGCAGGCCTCTTTCTTAGAGCATTCAAAGCACGATCATTTCTTTTATTGTTGGGGCTAATAAATGTCCACTCTTCATTACACTCTTTTTGCCAAGCATTAAATTCTTTATTCCAAAGGGGACCTCCATTACTCCAGAGATGAAAGAAACACTTAAAATCCATACAAGAATATTGTTGAAGCCCATAGACCAAAAATCCAACATATTTTGAGGAAACTGAAAACCTGAAAACCCTGTCTGCAAGTTTGATAACCGAGAGATCATGTGCAGAACCTCCAATGCATGATTCCAATGCCAAAGCAGCAGATTTATCATCAAGTTTAAATTTGGATCGTCCAAAGGAAACAACCATCAGAAAATGATGTGCTTTGCCCAACGGATGAACAGTTGATCTAAATTTCCTCTTGACATCATTTTTTAAAGCAAGCCCCGAAGAAAGATCCAGATTTAAAGAATGAGCCGAAAATATCGGATCTATGATCGGATCGATCAAATCAACAACATGACTGCGATCACATACCTCAGGTGAAAGAGTGCAAGAAAGAACAGTGACCTTAAACCCAGTAAAAGATATAATGGATCCGATCCTAGGTAGATCATTAGAGGGTATCTTCTTACCAATGGGGCCACCTCCTTTTGCATTGATCAGAGCCAGCCAATTGTGCCTAGGCCAAAGATGAATCTCACCATCATACTGCTTTTGACGACCCCGATCCAAATCCTTGGAAGTGGAATAAGTGACCCTCCATCGCCAAGTCGGCTCCAGACATGCCATGATCAAAGAAGTTGAGAAAAAGGATATCACCTTGTAGAGGGAAGAACGCCAGAGAAAAAATGTGGGAGGGAAGGGTTGATTGCCGGCAATCAGAGGAAGATCACCGGCGGTGAAGGTGGCTAGGGTTTAGGGTGGGGTGGGTGGGGGAGTCGCCATTTTCCTCAAAACAGTCGCCAATCATGTAATGCCTATCACTCTCGAAAAGGTATGACCTTGTGTTCAGTTATTATTCAATGGTTTAGTATTTAAGTTGTGGTGTTATTCTTCTAGTGGTGTCATGTGAACGTCGACTACATGATACTTCACCATTTATGGGCCTAGGGGAATGCATTGTGTATTTGGCTACTAATTGTGGGGTTTCCGGATTGATAGAAACCTGAACCACCGTTAGGACACCTTTGCACAAGGGAGTGTAGGATCTCACAGTTTAAGGCTGTGGTTAGGTTTATATCTTAATTACTTTCATGTAGTTGCAGATGCTTGCAGGGGGTTTAATCACAAGTATGTATTACTCCAAGTAAGGTCGGTAAATTAGCACAGGTTCACCCACACAACACTTACAACACCAAAGAAGAGTACTTAGCTATTTGAAGAGAAAGCACTTGACATAATTCCCATGTGTCCTCGAGAACGTTTGGTCCTTATAAGTATTTCCACCAGCTTGTCCTTTGCTAAGAAAGGATTGGGCCACTTGCTGCGTTTGTTCTTTGTCTTTATTACTTGTTCTTTGTTTCGTTGCTTTATCATAAAACCCCTAAAAATCTGTTTGCTAAGTATTTACAGATATTTCCTGCTCCATACCACTAGTCAACACCTTCTGCTCCTCGTTGGTATCGACACTCCTATTTATCGAAAGTACTATGATACACCCCCTATACTTGTGGGTCATCACCCGTCCTGCCGAAGATTTCATGCATTTCTTGGACGAGCGGACGAATGTTGTGCTTCCGTGCAGTTGAGTCCTGCAAGTGTTGTAAATAATGATGTAAAATCTGTATAGTTTTGATTGGGCCTTTTCTTCCCTTTAAAGTTTGTAAGATGTGTGGCACATGGTGCTTGTTGTTGTTGAGTTTTGCATGTCATTTTGGTTAGCCTGACGTGGTCAGCTACTCAGGGTAATGTATTATTGTAATAGTCGACGAAGTCGTAGGGTGAGGCGTAGCCCCCGAGAATGTTTAGGAATGTAAATTCCGTAATTGAAAAGTATATTGGCTAAGGAACTTAGCTTTTATTCATCGCATAGTAGGAGATACAATTTTTCGGCTGAGTATCCTGGCTAAATAGACTTATTGAAAGTAAAGAAAACTAAGGGTAGAGGCGTTGTAGTTGTGCGACATTCCAGGGGTTGTAGTATGCTACTCCGGACTTAACGTACTTGAGTCGTAGCACGAGGTCTCCTTCGATGAAGGACCCTGGGCGCAGCTGTCGGCTGTGGTAGTTGTGGATACTTTGCTGGTACACCATTGTAACAGGCCTTTTGTAGCACCCTCGAGGTTAGGGTTAAACTAACCTCAGATTATCATCTAAGATAAGTTCACTCCCAAACACGGAAGATCACAGTAAGATTCGGTAACATTACAGAACACAGAGATTCAACAGCATAAGTTTAAACTCTTAACAGAGTAAGATATTAGAGTTATTACAAACCAGAGGTCAAAGACCCAACATTACATCACACAGCGAAAGCAAATTATGTTGTTCTACACAACAACTTAGCAAAAGGCCTAAGAGGCCATAAACAAAAGCGACGTCCATCCCATATTCCTCAGGCTGCTACCTGGGACCCCCAACTACTCGTCGATGTCAACGTAGAAGCCACCTTCAGTTGCAACCAGATCCTCTGTAGAAAAACAACAATGGCGCAAGGCTGAGTACGAGAATGTACTCCGCAAGACTTAGATAACCTAGTATCTATATGCTCTGGCTAGAAAGGCTTTCTTTGTATTTACTTTTGCAGAAAGCAATCTTTATTTGTAAACAAGAGAGAGAAGAGGCTCGTCTACTCAGAATCTTTAAAAGGGGATAAGATAGCAACTTCTTCATCTTGTTCATCATATCTCGATAACCACCAGCTTCATTAGAACCTCCTATCTAGGATCACCCCCTCGACCCGGAGGAAGCATCCTTAAGCACACGTGGATCAACAAGTTTTATAATGGTTAAAGTTATCTATGATCTTAGAATCTGGTCACCAAGCGTTCATAACCGTGAACACGACTTTTCGAAAAGATTAATACCCTGCAGGGGTGTACAACTTTACCTACACGTATCAACCGACTCTTAATATTAGCCCTCTTCCTTGGAAGGCCGGCAGAGGGTGGTTGACCACGACCTTTACCTTGCTTTCGCCGAAACCATGAGTCACGCAATAAGTATGATTCCGTCGTAACGGGTCAAATTCCGAAGCCGATACTTAAAGATGTGAGGCGAGGTTGGTTTACCAGGGGCTTCATCCACCCCAACCAACCGCGGCCACGCTTCCCTACCTGTTACGATGCACCTTCTCTTTCAAAAACGTTTTCAATGCGTATGCCAAATGGAAAGCCCGAACTATGTGACTCATGGAATCTACTAGGCAAGTTAGTTGCTCGTGAGGTTTTACAGGCCCCATGTGGTTGCACGCTCGTCTCGGTTCCAAAGGCAAGAACTCAGTTCCTAGTGGTGGCAAGCATGGGACTATAAAAACCACACCTAACATGGCCTTCCATACAATCTTTAGCATGATTAATTAACTCCTCCGATGATGACACCATCTCCTACCTCACTACCTTCATTGGCACCTCTGATTCATCATTGAATAGATCAGACGTTGTTTCTATGCTTGGCTAAGCTGTCGGTAGCAGAAGCTCTACAACGCTCACATGCCAAACCTAGGTATGCTAGGAGCAGTGGATCAGGAGTATAAGGCTACAAAAGGGAAACAGTGCAGCCGATAGGTAACACTAGCTACTAACAAAGGACCACATTGAAATCGTGTGCATCATAGCGAGAAAGTAATATACTTTATAAAAAATAGGTTCGGAATGAGAGGCTACGCTTGCCTTGTCCGTTTGTAGATAGGTATGGATCTTCGGTGTTGTTGACTTCAACTTTGGGCTCGGATCCTATCGTGAAGAACCAATACCGGAAAGAAAGGCAACAATCAATACATGACATCGATGTAATGGTCAAACAAGGATGATTATATGACAAGTTAAATTGCATTGAAATGAAACCCTAAGGCATGCTTGATAGCTTGAACGGGGTTCCAAGGTTTGAAAACCCTAATTCGGGGAAACTCCGGAAACACATGAGAGGGGTTGATTTAGTTCTCTAATTAAACTTATCATTAAAGTTGATTAGCAATGCATGATTATAGCTTAAATAGGTAGAACTCGTTTTTATGAACATTTTGATATATTATTTGTATTTTTCTGAATTACAGATTAAAAGTTATTGAATTTACAATATTCAAAACAATTTCCGAAATTATTAAACCTTTTATTAATTTAAACAAAATTGGGAATACTTTTTACACAGGGGTCTAGGCTAGCCACAGACACCGACAGGTGTGCCGTGGCCACCTCAGCAGCCACACACGTGAAAAGGCTTAGGGACAAACTCACCGGGGCAGAGGATACCCACACCGACTGACGAGTGGGGCCAAGGCCACGTAGGCAACCCACGCGTGAGCCACGTCGGACGCGACGGCGGAAACGTCAGGCGGTGGTCGCCAGCGA
Source organism: Avena sativa (assembly GCA_916181665.1). Lineage (NCBI taxonomy): Eukaryota > Viridiplantae > Streptophyta > Magnoliopsida > Poales > Poaceae > Avena > Avena sativa. Next base: position 13,917,326 of record OV702280.1, on the reverse strand, counting down.
TGATCAGGTCCACCCCAGCACGCGTGGGAGGGCGTGTTCGAAAGAGCTCAACAAGGCGAACCTAACTATCCTAGCGCCGCTAGTTATTGGTCGCCGGAGGGGCAGCTACGGCGAATGGCGGTGGCGGTGCTCGCAGGTGAACAACGTGTGACGGCTACGGGAGGCTAGCAGGCAAACGGAGGGCGCCTTGAGCACCAGGGGCTCACCACGGTGCTCGTAGAAGGGTCGGGAGGACAAGCGAGGCTGGAATCGATGGCGAGGAGCTCGTCGGACCTCGTCGGTGTTGAATAAGAAGGGGTCGATGCGGCCGATTGGGGCGTCCCAGCCCGATTCCTTTGGGTAAGAGGAAGCTCGCGTCCAGGCGAAGCTCGTGGCGGTGTTAGATGGGCGAGGGAAGGCCGGAGACGGCAGCAAGCCGGTGGCCATGGCAGCTAGGGTTCGGTGGGGAGGAGATCTACCGAGAGAGAGCGAGAGGGAAAGGGATAAGGGGACGAGGAGAGAGAGCCGAGCAGCGGCATTCTTATCCTGGCTCCGGGGGCGGCAGGGGCGCTGCGATTCGGGCGACAGCGGCGGTGCCACGCAGGAGGTTCGCCGGCGTCCTTCTGGCGAGGAGGAAGAAAGGAGGAAATAATTGAAGGGGTATGGGCCTGCTCCTGGGCCCCGGGTGGGCTGACCTAGGCCGCTGCTGGGCTGCAGGAAAGGTTGCAGGGGGAGAGGAAGAAGAGCTAGGCCGGCCTGAGTTGCTCTGGCTGCATTTTTTTAACCAAAACTTTTTCCTTTTTCTGTTTTTAATTTCTGTTTCAAATTTTCATTTCAAATCTGTTTTGAATGATTTGAAAAAATACCAGAGGGGTTTTGGCAAACATTCAAAATACTGTGAGGGCCCTTTAGTCCAATTGGGCTCCAAATATTTTGTCATTTTCAACATTCAAGCTATTTGAATGGATTCCAAAAATAGGGGGAAAGACTAGGGTTTAGGGTTTTGCAATTGTTCTTTGGTTCACACACTTAAACACATGCAATATTTTATTGAGTTTAACACATGCATGTAGTGCTTAGGTACTAACTACATATAATACAAACATGGGCTGTTACAGCTCTACCCCCCTTACAAGAATCTCGACCCGAGATTCCTAAGTTTTAGAAAAGAAGGCAGGGTACTCAGATCTAAGACGATCTTCTCGTTCCCAGGTTGCTTCATCCTCAGAGTGATGAGACCACTGAACTTTCAGGAACTTGATGTTTTGACAATGAGTTTTGTGCTCGGTTTCATCAAGAATATGAATAGGATACTCACGGTAAGTCAGATCCTTTTGGAGATCAAGAGTTTGGTGATCAACACCACGGACATGATCTTTGAAGCAACGCTTGAGTTGTGACACATGAAAGATGTCATGCACCTCAGGGAAGTTTGCAGGCAGCTCTAGTTTGTATGCGAGGTTACCTTGTTTGGATAGAACACTAAAAGGACCAACATAGCGAGGAGCCAGTTTGCCTTTGATGCCGAAACGATGGACACCCTTCAAAGGAGTGACCCGGAGATAAGCTTGATCATCGACTTCATAAACAATATGTTGATGGTGACGATCATGATAGCTTTTCTGGCGAGACTGAGCAGTTTTCAAACGATCTCGAATGATACGAACTTGATCTTCTGCTTCCTGGATCATATCCGGACCAAAGAACTTTCTTTTGCTGGTTTCTGACCAGTTCAAAGGAGTACGACAGGTTCTTCCATATAAAGGTGCCATACCAATACTGGACTGAAAACTGTTGTTGTATGAGAATTCAGCAAAAGGAAGGCATTTCTCCCAGTTCTTGCCAAAAGATATGACACACGCTCTTAGCATGTCTTCAAGAATTTGATTTACTCTTTCGGTCTGGCCACCGGTGCTAGGATGGTAAGTTGTACTGAAAGACAGATGAGTTCCCATAGCTTGTTGGAAACTTGCCCAGAACCTTGAGGTGAACAAACTTCCACGGTCAGAGATGATTTTCTTTGGTACCCCATGAAGAACAACTATTCGTGAGATATACAGATCAGCCAATTGATTAGCAGTAATGCTCTCGCGAACAGGTAGTAAGTGAGCAACCTTGGACAGATAGTGGACGATTACCCAGATGGCATCATTTCCTTTCTGAGTCTTGGGAAGACCAGTGATGAAATCCATACCAACTTCATCTCATTTCCACTCAGGGATTTTATGTGGCTGCAGAAGACCAGCGGGTGTTTGGTGCTCAGCTTTGACGCGATGGCAAACGTCACATTCGGCAACAAAAAAAGCGATATCCTTCTTCATACCAGACCACTAGAATCTTTGATGAAGATCCCGATACATCTTGGTACCTCTAGGGTGGATAGAGAGAGGTGATTCATGAGCCTCTCGGAGAATTAAATCCCTCAACTTTGTCCGTTTTGGCACTACCAGACGGTTACCAAAGTAGACGATTCCTTGATTATCAATAGAGAAACACTTAGCGACCCTGCTAGCAATGTTCCCTTTGATTTCAGCAACTTCAAAATCATTCTTCTGAGAAAGCTTGATTTCATCCTCTATAGAAGACTTCACTTCAAGAGTGGAAAGGAATCCATGAGGAATTACTTCAAGATTCAATCGAGCGAATTCCTCATGAAGAGAAGGTTGTGCTTGTTTGTTCAACAGGGTGTTGCAATAAGATTTACGGCTCAACGCATCAGCAACGACATTGGCTTTGCCAGGTTGATAGTTGAGACCCAAATCATAGTCCTTGATGAGTTCCAACCATCTTATTTGCCTGAGATTCTGATCAGGTTGTGTGAAAAGATACTTCAGACTCTGATGATCCGAGTATAACTCGCAACGACTATCGAGAAGGTAATGTCGCCATTGCTTGAGAGCATGAACAACAGCTGCAAGCTCAAGATCATGAGTTGGGTAGTTATTCTCATGTGGTTTCAGCTGACGGGAGGCATAAGCCACCACATGCCCATCTTGCATCAACACACATCCGAGACCTTGGTGAGCAGCATCACAGAAGATAACAAAGTCTTTGCTAGTGTCTGGGAGAACTAACACGGGTGCAGTGGTTAACTTGGTTTTCAACAACTGGAAGCTTTCTTCAGCCTTATCAGACCATTCAAACTTCTTCTCCTTCTTGAGAAGATCGGTCATCGGCTTTGCAATCCTGGATAAGTTCTCAATGAATTAACGGTAATAACCAGCCATCCCGAGAAAGCTTCGGACATCCTTGACGGATTTAGGAGACTCCCAGTCGAGGATAGTTTGAACCTTATCGGGGATAGCAGCAAACCCTTTAGCAGAAACAACATGACCAAGGAATACGAGCTCTTGTAACCAGAACTCACATTTAGAAAACTTGGCATAGAGACGATGTTCTCGAAGTTTTGTTAACACCAAACGAAGATGTTCAGTGTGCTCTTCTTCAGTCTTGGAATAGACCAGAATATCATCGATGTAGACCAACGAACTTGTCAAGATACTCCATGAAGACAGAGTTCATAAGTCGCATGAAAGTGGCTGGAGCATTGGTAATACCAAAGGACATGACCGTATACTCGTAAAGACCATAACGAGTGGTGAAAGCGGTCTTTGGAATATCTTCCTTACGGATCTTTATCTGGTGATACCCTGACCTTAAATCCATTTTGGAAAAGACAGTGGCACCACTTAACTGATCAAATAGATCGTTGATCCTAGGGAGAGGATACTTGTTCTTGATAGTCACAACATTGAGTGGGCGATAATCCACAACCAGACGCGGTATATTGGTATCCCGCTTCTTGACAAAGATGGAGGACATCCCCAAGAAGATGTGCTGGGCTGAATGTATTCTTTTCCTTCTAACTCCTGTAATTGCTTCTTCAACTTCACAAGCTCATGAGGAGGCATACGATAGGGTCTTTTAGAAACAGGAGCAGTTCTAGGAACTAACTCTATGATAAACTCCACACTTCGATCAGGTGGCATGCCAGGCAATTCCTCAGGAAAGACATCCGGTAACTCACAGACCACGAAAACATCTTGGATCTCTAACGGAGGTAAAACTTCAAGAGCATACAGCTCTGCTTCAGGAATAGAAATAGCTGAAGGATATAGTGACCCTACGGTCCAATACTTGACTGTTATGCCAGCATGACTAGTCAACCAGTCCATGCCCAAAATGATGTCAATATCAGTTGACTTGAGGGCAATCAAAGAAGTGGGGAAAAGTTGAAATGCAACTTCAATTAGATTCCCATGACTAACCATGGTGGAACGCCAACTAGAACCAGGAGATTGAACCCAAAGAGGAATAGATAATCCCTCAAAACTTATCCCATGCATTTGAACAAAAGCTTGTGACAGGAATGAATGCGATGCTCCAGAATCAAACAAGACTTTAGCTAGAATTTGATTGATACGAAGCGTACCCATGATGACGCTTGGATCTTCCTGAGCCTCCTCAGCAGAGATATGGTTCAGGCGACCTTTTCCATCACCTAGATACTTGTCATTCTTCTTTGCTGGTTGTGCCTTCTCAGCAGCACTCTTTTGCGGACACTCTCTTGCGCATGAGTGAGGACAAAGTGCGCAGTAAAGACTAGTGTTGGTATGTGGGGTTAGTCTAGAGATCCTATTGAGCTCCTAGAAGTGACAGTCGTCGGTACGGAGTGACCGGGGGTGTTACGAGTGGTATTAGAGCCGACCCTCACGGTTACATGGGCATGTGCGGGTCAGTACGTGGCGGACATGTGTAGCATGGCATGTGTGGCGCGGAGTGGACACGACATGCAAATGTGCCGGCACTGGACACACAAACGTGTGCCAAGAGGGGATGTTGCTGGCTTGTGGTTGATCGACGAGGACATCGGTCTTCTAAGGGTGGGTGTATGTGAGACCCTGACGCATGGCTCAATAGGATTGATAGGAAACCCATACCAACAAGTTGCAACTTCTTTTCCGGAAGCTCATTCGAAAAGAACTCTAAGGTTAAGCGTGCTTGGCCTAGAGCAATTCTAGGATGGGTGACCGACCGTGAAGTGGGTACCGGGTGCGCATGAATGAGGACAAAGTGCACAGAAAAGACTAGTGTTGGTCTGTGGGGTTAGTCTAGAGATCTTATTGATCTTCCAGAAGTGAAAGCCATCGGTCCGGAGTGACCGGGGGTGTTACACTCATCCAGTAGGTCAACGATGTCTTCTAGTGTGGCCATTGATTCGGCCTCGTTGTAAGTGACGACCCATGGGGCCTTGTGGCGTACTTCGGCGGGTAGCATTTCTTTGGCTCCGTGCACCATTAAGAAGGGCGTGTAGCCGGTGGCACTATTTGGCATTGTGCGCAGGATCTAAAGGAAGGAGGGTAGTTCATCTGACCATGCTCCCACCAATCTTTCGAGTGGGCGCAGTAGTTGTTTCTTGATTCGGTTGCAGACAAGGCCATTGGCCTTTTTGACCTACCCGTTGGTCTATGGATGCGCCACAAAGGCATATTTGACATTGATGCCAAGTCCTTCGCATAAGTCTTAGAACTCCTTCGAGGTGAAGTTTGTGCCGTTGTCGGTGATGATGCTATGAGGCACCCTAAACCTGTAGACAATGGACAAGAAGAACTTGACAGTAGTGGTACAAGTTTGGTTAGTGATAGGCATGGCCTCAATCCACTTTGTGAACTTGTCGACTACCACCAGGAGGAAGACGTGTCCTCTGGGTGAGGATTTCTACAGTTTGCTGACCATCTCGAGTCCCAATTGGGTGAAGGGCCAGGCCAATGGTATGGGATGTAGCTCTGAGCCTGGTGCGTGTGGTTTTTCTGCAAATCTTTAGCAAGCATTGCACTTCTCTACGATGTCCTTGGCGTCGTGCATCGCGATTGGACAGTAGAAACCAGCCCGTAGAGCCTTGGCGACTAGGGCGCGACTGCCGGCATGGTGGCCGCAGATGCCTTCGTGGATGTCAAGGAGGATGCTCCTCCCATCACTATTGGTAACGCACCGCTGGATGTAACACCCTCGGATCATCCCTATGCAAGTTTTAGTAATTCCCGCCAAACCCGCATAGAAACGATTCAAAGGTGCCCACTAGGCACTTTTGTGCGGGTGGAAATGAAGTAATACCATTACACATTAGTCCACGATGGAACCCACAGAACAGATATATACAACATGGCTCCATGAGTCAAGAATACAGATATACAGTACAAAGATCCAAATCACCTTGAAAACGATACACATCCGAGTATGGATAAGATGCAAATTGAGCTAAGAGCCCTGAAGAGTAACCAATGGCGTCCATAACCCTGCCAAGGCCAAGCCGGAAGGGTAACCCTGCTAACGATGACGATCTCAAAACATACTTAAACAAAAAAAGGGTGCCGACAAAGGGCAAAAGAAAAGGAGAGCGGTCAGTACTGAGGCCAGGTCACGGTGAGTCTTAGAATTCGGCGGTCCTCGCCTACATAGGTATGGTGGACTAAAGCGGTAGCGTAGCATGCACTAAACATCCTACAGAGACTCAATATAACTGTCGTCTATAAGAGAGAGGTAATAAATACCTATGAGGGACCAACCTGATACTAACACCAATCATACCCATCCTGTTATTTCCCCCTCGATACCAAACAAGCAAAAAGTCCAACCGAGGAACTCATACGGTTGGCAGTTTTATTCATTCCATTATAGTTGCAACAATTACTAGTCAGATATAGATAGCATGAGCCGTCCTGATAACATAAGCACTGGGCAGTTTTAGTTAACCATTCCGTTATTGTTGCAATACTTACTAGTCAGATACATATAGCATGAGCCACCCCAAAACCAGTAGTTGTTGGCACTTTTATTTTCATTCCATTATAGTGAAGTTGATTACTAGTCATCACAAAGTCAAATTTACAACACTACTTTAGTTATAGTTGTCTATGATCAAGATACTGTGCTCCAAGTCGTCCATAACAGCGAACACGACTTTCAGAAAGATTTACCCTGCCGGGGGCACAAACAGCAACACACGCATGATCAACCTCAGAAAAACCAAATGAAAACCCAGCGAGGCATCATGATAAAGTAATCACAAGATTCATATAATATTTTAGGGGGCACCCCACTAAGCTACCCGCGACAAAGTTGACCGGCTCCGAGATGAACCCAGAGATTAGTGTCAATGACTATAACGACTGGGAACCCGAAAGTGTGACTGGGCTTGTCGATATCGCGAAAACATTCCACTTATCTAAACAGTACAATAGTAAACGCTCTCCATGAGGAATAATAGTAAATAAAGCAGTAAACATGGTATAAGCATGGCATAAGTACATGATAGTAATAAAACCCCAAACTAGTTTGTGGCCCCAAGAAATAAGATATGACTCAAGCTCTCGCTAAGGGGATTCATGGTCCCACATGCGGGTAGTGCGATAGTCAAGGAATAGGTGTCAAGTACTCGGGGTCCTACAGGACACTAGTGAGCGGTTAAAATAAAAATAACATCTATTGCCCACCAGTGCTTCTGCATTAGTTATATCTATTCCAAGCAATTTAATATCAAGTTGTAATTTAAGTCATGATCATATCCAACATAAAGCATATGGTAACCTTCCAACAACTGTGGTACTTGAAGACACAAAGCAGCACCTGAGCAAGCGACTACGACATGCAAGGCCGACTATCTACCAGACAACATGTAATAGGAGGTGTCACATGCAATATAGAGGCTTCAAGGGATATCACGAGTACGGAAAATAAAGCATCGCAACATAGATATCAAAAGATCAACAGGAGAAAATAAAGACTATAAAAGTAAGAAAGGTAGAAAGGGGAGAATGATCGCCTAGAAAACACTGCCGAAGGTTCATACGAAGATCGGGTTGACACTCGCATCAACTCATCGGCCTAATCCGTGAAGATGCAAAGCACTAGAAGAATGACCGAATGCACTACTTAATACTACGACAGAAAATCGGGCATGATGCATGTATGATGCATGACATGACAAAGGTGCAATGCAATTAGGCAATATGATGCAATTAGACATGATAAAATATAGGGCCAATGGATGCTAGAGGGATCTGGGGAGGGAAGATGTAGTTGATTCTACACACAGAAGACTAACGTAAAGTTCTTTATTTCTCCTTTCTTGGGCTACAAGTGCTCCTCAAGCTGTATACAAGTAGAGAGGAAGAACTTTACCAGCCTAACGGTCCTAAATGAGTCGATGCCCTTCTCTGAATCCAACCCTCTCCTTATAAAGGGGAACCTTGGCTCCTCTAGGGCTGACGTGGCAAGCATATTCGAGGAATATGCTTGTCCCGATATAGTAACTCGGCGGCCTCCTTTCCCTGTTGCCCTTCTAATGACGGCAAGGTTCCAGAGGACCCCACCTGCATGCCTCGGGCTTCAGGACTGTCACCTCCGTGACCTCCTTCTGCCCTTCTGTCGCTCTGCGCCTTGTCCTTTGTGTTTGGCTCTTCTTAGATTCTTCCTAGCCCGCGAGTAGAGTTTGACTATAGGCATCTCCTTCTCCTGCAAGCTTCATATCATTCGGCCCTGTCTCGCTTAACTCGGCTTGGCCTTCACCTGCATTCAGATTATTCGGGCTGACCCAGCCGACTTACACAGTATGTCGGCCGGGTTACGCCTTGCTCTTCTCATAAGGGTCCTGCTCTTGCTTACCTCGGCCGACCTTTATAGGACTCAGCCGATTTAGATTGTAACTCGGAAACCTGACAGGGAACTCCCTTTCGTATTTCCCCGTTCTTACCCTATCCGGGGTCACCCCCCCAACATTAGTCCCCGAAGCTGGTATGGTCCTGCCTATAACCTCGGCCGGGCCATATCAGTTTCACAATATTCGTTTCTCCTTGTTTCCGAGTTACTTTTCCCTCGTCCGAGGTATATGTGTATCTTCTCGCGTACGCCTTGTCCTATGTGTCACACTCATCATTGTTCTTCTAGTTTTTGGTTCCTCTACAGTGCGCACTGACGGGCTACAGTAATTACTTTGCCTGTCGCGTCGGCGCTGCAACGCCTCGCGCACTGCATCGGTCAGGAGGCCTGATCCTCTCCTGTGCCGTGTGGTCGTCGGTATGGCTCCACTTATCCATGAGCGGTTCCGCCGCACGCACGATCCACACGATTATCGCCCGCACGCACGATCCCACTACCGCCAGGGCCGCGCGGTTATAAAGAGGGGCACGGGGATAGAGGGTTCATTTTCCCCCTTCGCTCGCTGTTGCCCTTCTTCCTCCTCACGCTCGCGCATCCGCTCGTGTTCCTGCAGCCGCGCCATTATTGACCTCTTCGATGGCGAAGCCACTGTTCCCTTGCTCCGTCATCCTCATCGCTGTGCGTTTGCTCCGGCGCCGCCGCCGGTGAGTTTTCTTACGGTCCCCTTGTTAGGCTCCCTCCTAGACGCTTCCATTGTTTTCCAGATTTCCTGGGCGTCTCTTTTCCGCTCCGCCGCCACCTCCGCCTAGAATCACGACGGGGCCCTGCGCCTCTAAGCCCCGCTCCGCCGTTAGTTCCTCTTCCGTAGGTTCCTCCGGCGACCCTATGTCGAGTTCAGTTAGCGGCGCGTTAGCTGAGGATGACGACGTAGCGTCTGGTCCAGAGTGGGGCTCCTGGCAAGGTTCCTCCGTCACTCGGCGCGAGATCGAGTGGCTAATCCGAACTCGCCGGATTCCTGCCGAGGTAGCTTGTCGCTTACCCGGCAGCGAATCTTCTCCCGTTCTTAACGAGGGCGAGTACGTCGTCTTTATGTCTCACTTTGCCCGGGGTTTCGGTCTTCCCCTTAGCGATTTCGCTAGGGAATTTCTTGATTACTTCGGCCTTCAACCGCATCATCTTCCGGCTAATGCCATCGCCTCCTTATCTGCTTTTATCTCTGCCTCAGAAGGATACTTCGGCCTCTGGCCGTCTGTGCACGTATGGTCTAAATTCTTCCAGATCCGATCTAACGTCGTTCCAGACAAATCCCTTCACCCCTCTGAGAAGTTTCTTACTCAGTGTGGGGCTACTTCCATCACTCCTCGGAGAAAATCCGAGTTTCCTCGTGTTGCTGGTCTCGAATCTTGCAAAAAGTGGCATAGATCGTTTTTCTATGTCAAGAATACTACAAAGGAAGATAAGATTCGGCTCCCCACTTTCTCCATCGGCCCCTCCTCAAAGAGGAACTGGACCTACAACCCAAGGAAGAGCCATGCTCTGGCCGAGGCCTTTGAGATTCGGCTGAAGGAGTTGATCCGCGCCGGGCTACGCGGCGAGGATCTGATGACCACCTTTGTCAGCAGCCGAATCTGCCCTTTCCAGTATCGTACGCATAAGCTGTGTTACATGAGCGGTCCTCTCGATCCCAACCGAGTCTCAACAGTTGAGCTCGATAGTTATCTCATTTTCAAACGTGTCCGAGCTATCTTCAAGACAGATATGCCGGAGGACTGGACCTGGGGACTGAAGCCGTTCACCCGCGGGAATCCCCCTCCCGAGGTAAGTTTACGCATTTATGTTTTGTCCCCTAATTGCGTTTGTGATTCCTTTTGCTAATTTCTCTGTGTATCTTTTCTTGCAGAAATTTGCGGAGCAGAAGATCGAGGATGCCGAAGTTCTGGCCCTCCCGTGGCCCGCGGATCGGAATACCCCGGACAGCGGGGAGCCTGACTCGGAGGAGTTTGTCCCCAAGTTAGACCTCGCTCCGGCTCGCGCCCGTGGCAAGACCCCGGCCCACGAGGAGGAAGGTGATTCAGACGAGGTCCAAGTTCTTGAGGTAGTTGCCGCAATGCCAATTTCTTATGCATTTCCGGCCTCTACTTTCTCAGCTAATCCGGCCGGTCAGGTTCACAACGCTGAGCCTCTTGCCTCCCGACCTCCTGTTACTTCGGGGAAACGTAGCGCTCCAGTCGGTGCCTCGAAAGCCGTTCCCAACAAACGGATAAAGAGATCTTCCCCGCATCCTCCTAAGCTTAAAACTATGCCCGGGGTTACTGGGTGAGTTGCTTTTTATTTGTATTTCTTGTTTCTCTCTTTCTGCCTTTTGACCTGATCTTTTTTGGCCTTTGCAGGGCTCCTCTTTCTGTTAAGCCTAGTGGTCCCAGCATGTAGCATCCCATTTGTCTAACAATTGTAATGCTACTTGGTCTAGTAATATAATGGCTACTTCATATATATAATTGTTGCATCATCATTATATCATGCTCATGTCATCATGCCACCTTGCATTTGAGCATCATATAAAACCCTTTTTGTGTTGGTTCTTCTCTCATATGCATTGTAAATTGTATTTGCCTCTTGATATTGTATTTGGTTCTTGATATATTGTTTAAATGCCCAAGTTGAGTTGGGGGCATATCTTTTATTCCAACTCCACCACCTTTCTTGTCATCACCTTACAATTCCACCATCAAAACTATATATGGGCAATTGCATTTATTGGTCTTTATGTCTAGCCCATATGTAGCAAGATGGATCCACTTCTTGGTATACATGCTTCCATATATAATATATATTGTTCCCACAATATGGATTATGTGGAGCCACATGGCCACCTTTGCAAGCTATGTGAGTATAATTCCTTGTCAAGCTTCCACATGGGTATTGTTTGAATATATGCTCATGCATGAATATATATTGTGGCCATTTGTTATCTAGTGGGACACACACACTAGCTTGACCACCTTGTATCCATGCATGGTTCATACACACATATTCCATATGAGAGAGCAAGCTTCCTTTCTTGTGAGGGCTTTAACTCGAATATTGTATGCATGTTTGGGTAAATGCCCATGTGTATTTATATTTGTCTTCACAAGTATAAATGTGGTGTTTAACACTCATGCATGTCCCATGCAAGCTTTCCCTTGTCTATTTTGTTATTTGTGTTTTATTGGATGTTGGTAGGAAGCTTGTTTGTTTGAATTCAAACAATCCATTTGATCAAACCCCATCACCACCTTTTACCCCTTCCTCTTTGTGGGCTAGCTCTTGTTTGGTCTTGTTTTGTTCTTGCTTGAGCTTGCCCAAAAGGAAACCCCTCCACCTAATCCCTCTCTTTCAAACCCTAATCACCCTACCTCATATCTCTCTCGGCCTCTCTCCTCTCTCTATCATGCATGCCCCACATGGCTACCCCTCTCCTTGGCCCCACACCCCATCTACTTCCTCCCTCTCTCTACCATACCACCCCCATCTAACCCTAACCCGAGCACCCTCTAGCTAACCCTAGCTAACCACATCTCTCTCACCCCCTCTCTCTACCTAGCTCGAACCACCTGACCACCCTGGACCCACCTAGCTGCCACCACACCCAAACCCTAGCTCCATGCCACCTTCCTCTCTCCTTCTCTTTTGCATAAAGGTGACCCATGTGCCTCTCCCCTCTCCCCCTTATCACCTCAACCACCCCAGCTCTCCACCACCTCAGATCCATCCAGGAGGCTCCCAGGTCCCCCTCTTCCTCCCCTCTTCCTCCCTTCTTCCTCCCTAAGCTTGCAAGCTCACCACCATGCCCTAAACCCTAGCCACGACCACCTCTTCCTCTAGCCGATCTGGAGCGCGCCAAGCTAAACCAGGAGCACCAGGAGCTTCCTCTGCTTCCTCTTCGACGTCTAGAACCGCTGGGAGCAGCTGGACCTCACCGGAGAAGCCTCGCCGCCGCCGTGTCCGTGAGCACTAGGAGCACACCGGCCGTCTGCAGCGTCGCCGATCCCCTGCGTTCCAAGCCGACCCGCCACCACCGACACACTCCTGGTGAGCCCCTGCACCTCCTAGACATGGTCCCTGTCCTTCTCTCGCCGTAGAACGTCGCCGCCCTGCGTCGAGCACCCTGCGTGCGCGCGCGTCGCCGCCAGCGTGCGCGTCAGCAGCAGCTGCAGCAGCCGTCCTGCCTCTGTTGCTCACCCTGCCCCGCGCGCTGCAGCCCTCCTCCGCGCTTGCTCTCTGAACGAGAGTTGTAGCCAGATGTCCCCTCTGCGTTTTTCGTTTATGTGGCTCGGCGAGATTTGCCGCCGTTTGGTCGCCAACATCACCGGAAGACGGCCAGATCCGCCGCCGGCAGCACCTCGTCTGTCAGCGCGCAGCAGCAGCCGCTGCTCGTTTTGCGCAAAAGCCCCTGGCCTTTTTCCCGCCTAAACCCGCAGTCCAGCGTGGCCCGCTAGTCAGCCTCCCAGTTAGTTTTGCAAAGCAGCCCCTCAGCTCTTCAGCGCCTCAACCCGCAGTCCCCTGGATCGCCCACGTGTCGCCCACCGATAGCCGCGCGCGTGCTGTGGCCCTGCCCCCTTGCTGGCCCACCAGTCAGCGAGTGAGGGTAGACTAACCCTGGGTGACAGAAGCGTTTCTGTGCGCGTGTTGCACAGTCAGCACTGTGGCCCACTTGTCAGTGACAGTGGCTAGCTCCCTCTGAGTGTAAAAAGGATTTCTGTTATCTGTTTTAAAATTCAAACTTTTCCAAATTAATTCAAATTCAAATTTCAAATCTGTTTAAATATGAATTAATTCATAACATTCAAATGGTTTGGAATTTGAATTCAAACCCTATATGAAAAATGTTTTGTTTTTGAATGTCAATTCAAATCTTTAATCAAATATTTTCAGAATTGATTTAAAATAGTCAAATCTTTGACTTTGACCCTATTTAATAATTTGACTTTAAAATAAATTTAAATTCATAATTCCAAATAATACAAATAATATATGTTTTCAAATCAGAAAAATGTGAGGAATTCAAATATGCTATCCAAAATATATTTTGAACACTTAAAATTTCAAGTTGCTTTAAATTACAATAAAATGCCCTTTGCCTTAATTAATTAATAACTTTTGTTTTATAACTCCGAATTTGACAAATAATATGTCTAAAATGATCAGCTCGACGAGACCTTTCTGTTTATGCATTCCTTGTTCTGTTTTGTAGCATGCATCATATAAATATAATGTAAACAACAACTAATATGAGGTTAAAATGTGACCAAAACTCAATAAAAGGCTTTAATCTTGTATTCCACATCTCACCCATGCCATGCTACTTTATTGCCATGCAAATTGTGCATCATTCATCATGGCATGATTGTTTGCTTGTCGCATTTTATTCTTATGCTTGTGCACTTTATTTATGTTGGCCCTTGTTTGTTTGGTTCTTCTTCGAATAGACGCTGAGTAGGGGATGTATCAAGAAACCCAGGAGCACTACGCAGATCCTTCTCTCGCTTCAACTGAGCTGCCAGGCAAGCACTACCACATGCTTGCATACATATAGTACCTATTGACTCTATCTTATTCTTGCATCATTGAGTCGCGATTGCATTAAACTGAATCCCAAGTAATGCATAGCCTTTACTTTTAAACCCCACCAAAGCTTGTTCCTCCGTCCCATGAGCCATTACTACAGGAGTTGTTTGAGCCATGCGAGTCGTAGAACAGCATGTGTAGGGTATGTGAGTGTCTGATGGATAACGAGGTACCTAAACAACTTAACCTGAGTAGTATGGGATAACTAATGAAAGTGGCACCGGTGAGCAATATCTGCTATTTGGTTTTTCATGCTCACTTGTGTCCCGTAGGACCCCGAGTACTTGATTCCTGTTCCTTGAATATTCGCGCTATCCAAATCCGGGAGGCTTATGGGACCCCCCCTGAGCCAGAGCTTGATTCATTCTTATTTCTTGGGGCCACAAACTAGTTTGAGGTTTTATTTACTATCCTGTACTTATGCCATGCTTTACTGCTTTATTTAAATTGTGCGAGGTACTGCACCTGTACTGTTTTGGAAGCGGAGTGTTTTCGCGGTATCGACAAGCCCAGTCACATTTTCGGGTTCCCAGTCGTTTACAGCCACTGACGCAAACCTTCAGTCCGTCTCGGAGTCGGCTAACTTCGTTGCGGGTAGCTTAATGGGGTGGCCCCCTGAAATATTTCTGAATCCTGTGATTGCTTTGTCGTGAATGCCTCGTTGGGTTTTGTTTTGGTTTTTCCGAGGTTGATCGAGTGTGTGTTGCTATTTGTGCACTCCTGCAGGGTAAAACTTTCTGAAAGCCGTGTCCGCGGTTATGGACGACTTGGAGCACAGTTTCTCGATCATAGACAAGCATAACTAAAGTACCGCTTTAATTTGACTAAGTAACTGACTAGTAAATAGTGCAACACGCATGGAATGGTTAATAAAACTGCCAACGGATGGGGGTGTTCGTCCGCTTCCTCGTTGGTAAGCGAGGAGGAGGATGGATCTGTTGATATTACTGTTATAATTTTTGTCATTAATTCACGGACATCCGTCTATCTTTGGTTAGGCGGATGGTTAGCGAGTATCTATAGAATTGTTAGGGTTTATCTTTTGATGAAATTGCGTCACCCCAGGTTGTGTCCCCTTTAGAGGCATAAAGACTTGCTGAGTACCCCTAGGGTCTCACACGATAAATTATTTGATTCAGATGAACAGGTACACTCACAAGATGGATACTGGGTGGAGGAGACGGACGATGTGGGCAACGATCAGTCGGTGTAGAGATTCCGGGAACGGGGATCCGTGAGATCTGTGGGCGGGATGTGTTTATTTATGGGGCATCTTATGCCGATTTGCTTCTTATCTGTACTCGGATCTTGTTTGCCGCTTCCGCCTGATACTCTGATGTTTGATGTATGAGGAGCTATCCTAAACTATTATATCTATCTAGGATATTTGGATCTTGCTGTATGGCGTTGCAATATTTCTATTTCTTTTAGATGGAATGGCTCTGATGTACTGTTGTATGGTGGCTTGCATACATACTCATTTGTGTATGTAGTTGATCCCTTCGCCTGCCGATTACGCCGCCCGTTCTTGTCCCGATGTTTGGAAGTGGTTGGGACGGCCGAAAGGTCTACCTGTGAGTGGCATTTGGGCCCCACCGTACTATTTCAACCATTTCCGCTCATCCAGGCTTGTAACTAGGAGCGTAATTCACCGAGGTAGTTACACAGCATGACGAGTCACACGACTCGGCCGCCTTCTCCTCCGCCTCCTGAAGATACTAGAGTTCCTAGTCCTGCTCGTGTTGACTCTCCTCCTGCTCCGAATCAGATGCCATCTCGCCAGTATGCGCCTGAGATCTCTCCCGTTGATGCCGATACAACTCGGCTCGTAGATATTTCCACTGAGCCTGCTGCCTCCTCCGTGAATCCTGAAGTTTCCCCTGAGGTCCCTTTGACCCCCACAACCTTTACTGCGACTCCGATTCCAGCCGAGGATACCAATATCTCGGCGCCCTCAGAAACCGTAATCCCTCTGGCCCCTAAAGACATCATTCCAAGTACCGAGGTAACGGCTCCTGCCGACGCCTCTTCTAAGGCAAGAAAAGTCGTTGTCACCAAGCCTCCCTCATCTCAGAAAGGACTTGCCAGCTCTTCTCAGCCTACAATTGTTGATGCGCTGCGCAAGGGGGTTTCATCTGCCAAGAGTACTGTTACCCCCGGCTGCTGATACAAAGTTCGCTCTCCACAAGAGTCCCGTGGCGGCGGTGGCTACCCAACACGTCCGAGGTAAAGTTCTGACTCGCACGGAGAGTGGGAACAGCCTCGGCTCGTTGGTCGAGTATTCCAACAATTGGAACGCTGCTGATCAGCTCGAGCGCAATCCAAGCAGCCAGCCGTTTCAACTCTCCGACATCAGCAGTCGCCTACATCTGGCTGCCAAGATCGTTCTTGACAGCGACAAGATGAATGAGGTAATTGTTTTTATGGACGTTTGATTAGTCATCCGAATGCTATTATATATACTCTAGTCCCCGAAGCTTGCAACCGAATAACTTGTTATTCGTTTGGAAGTTTTATTATGCTTTACCTGGTTCAGTTTTGGGTTAGTGTTCGAATATCCATCCACCTAGATCCGAATTAAGCTTTGCTTGATTTGGATCTGTCTGAGCTTCGAATATCCAACTACCTAGATCCGAATTAAGCTTTGCTTGATTCAGATCTGTCTGAGCTTCGAATATCCGGCTACCTAGATCCGAATTAAGCTTTGCTTGATTCGGATCTGTCTGAGCTTCGAATATCCAGCCATCTAGATCTGAATTAAGCTCTGCTTGATTCGAATCTGTCTAAGCTTCGAATATCCAGCCACCTAGATCCGGATTAAGCTTTGCTTGATTCGAATCTGTCTGAGCTTCGAATATCCAGCCACCTAGATCCGAATTAAGCTTTGCTTGATTCGGATTTGTCTTATGTTCGAATATCTTATTGCTATTTGTTTTGTTGCTTAGGTTGCGCATGATCGGCGGACCGCCGAATTCCAAAGGCTGCTCTTTGCTCATAAAAAATTGCAAGATAAGTACGAGAAGGTCATTCCCGTGGTGAAGAAAGCTGGTAAGTTAACAAGCTTTCACTACCCCTAAAGTTCTTATTGCTTTGGAAGTGAGGTGTTAGCTGATTTTGCTAGTGAATAGGTAATATCAAAAATCTTAATATCCGTCTTGAAAAGAAAGTCAAGGCCCTGGAAGGATAGTTACTCTTGTTTCTTTTACACACATCTATTTGAAATGTGCACCGGGTTTCTCTTAACCCTTTTGGCTTCGGTATAGCCGAGTTACAAACTTTTGCAGCATCACATCAAGAATGCATACCCATGCCTGATATGATGCTGCATTTTTTAGAACAAGCCGCCACTCACTCGGCGCAGCTGAAAGATAAAGATGACGAGATAGCTCGCTTGCGCGCCGAGGTGGAGTCCCTCAAACTTTCTCAGAAATCTGAGTTAGAGAAAGTTGACCAGGAGTTCTCCGAGGAGAAGAATCGTCTGGCTCTGCAATTGCAGAAAAATAAAGAACTCCTCGAGGCTGCCGAACTCAAGACACGAGCGATGGGTGAGGAGATCACTCGCTTTGAGAGAACCAAGGGTGACTGGGCTAAAGATCTTCAGATAATGCTGATCTATATTCACCGTAAGCCTCTGACCGACGTACTTTTGTTTTGCGCAGACCATTTTCCAGAAGCTAAGCCCGTGAGCTCTAAAGCGGTGATTAATGCTCGTGTGCGCCGAGGTGTTGCTGCTGATGCGAGCCTAGAATACTCGATGGAAGATTTCTTGGTTGCCGTTGGTGCTGCCGTTGGTCCGATGATATTATGGGCAGGGACTTGGTGCAAGCAGCCATTCGGGCCTACCATGTTCTCTGGCCTAATACTTCTGGGACTCCTGATATTGATGAAATCAAGATACTGGTGGAAAGATTGATGGCATCTCAGAACCAGTTGAATCTTTGGAGGGAATCCACTGGACGAGCTGGTGCTGATATAGCACTCACAGTCGTTATGTCATGGTACGAGGATATTTCCCTCGATACCCTGATAAATTTGCGCACTGGCTCCCGTTGGGTTGAAGATCCAGAATTCGTCGCTCGCCGACAAGCTCGTGCCTTCCAGCTCGTTGAGTATGCGGACGTGCATAACTGGATTGAAGGGCCGAGCTTCCTTTCTAACCCGGCGGATGAGGTCGAAGTTGAAGATGCCTCTGATGATGATTCATCCAATCAGGACGAGGCTGAGGGCGACTCGGATACTTCTGGTGATTCCAGCTCGAGCTCGGATGGCAATGGCGACGCGCGATCCTCCTCCAAAGGTACTGGGCATTCCACGGCTCAAGCTGATGTTTCTCAGCAGCCCCGGGCTTCCCCCGAAGTCGCTCCTGGTTCTGTGGAGGGCGAAGCAACTTCGGCCGAAGTACCGTCTACCTCGGAGCGCCCAGTTCCTGATCAAATCTCTGCCCCTTAAGTTTAAAAAACTCAAGTCGTTTCTTATCCCCGGTATGCCGGGTGTATGATGTGTGTCAAACACTTGTCCGACTTTCTGTGTGGTATGAACCTTTTTTGCGTTTTGCCGCTAAGGCACACATGATTCTGATCTTTATTATTCTGTTTAAACTAATCCTGTTTGTTTAAATCTTTACTTTGGTGGCCTTTAATTTCTTAAGTTCGGATTGTGTGTTTGCCTTTGTCGTATGGTAGTTCGACGTCTAATATTGGCTGACATTGATGAATTTGATACTTCAACCATTGTGTTCTTGAATTTTATCCAAGTTGTCAATCTCGAAGCCTATATCTGGAGAGAACGAAATAATATCGCTCTGGGTGCCGAGGTTTAATACCCATTTCTGTAACAAGGGGCAACTGTGGGGCAATTCTCTAATCGTTGCTCCAAAAATTGGGACTCAACACATCACTAAAAATGTGAATTAATATGGGCCAGTCCTCAAGTCATTGCTGGAGGTGCCGAGGTCGAATACATAACTCATACTCAAAAACAAAGTATGGCAGTCCCCGAGTCATTGCTCAAGGTGCCGAGGTTTAATCTATACCCAATAATTCAGAAGCAATATAGGACAGTCCCCGAGCCACTGCTCAAGTTGCCGAGGTTCAATACATAACCCAAACTCAGAAACAATATAGGAAAGCCCCTGAGCCACTGCTCAAGGTACCAAGGTTTAATACATGACCCAAACTTGAAAACAATATAGGGCAGTCCCCGAGCCACTGCTCAAGGTGTCGAGGTTTAATACATAACCCAAACTCAGAAACAATATAGGGCAGTCCCCGAGCCACTGCTCAAGGTGCCGAGGTTTAATACATAACCCAAACTCAGAAACAATATAGGACAGTCCCCGAGCCACTGCTCAAGGTGCCGAGGTTTAATACATAACCACAACTCGAAAACAATATAGGGCAGTCCCCGAGCCACTGCTCAAGGTGCCGAGGTTTAATACATAACCACAACTCGAAAACAATATAGGGCAGTCCCCAAGCCACTGCTCAAGGTGACGAGGTTTAATACATAACCAAAACTTGAAAACAATATAGGGCAGTACCCGAGCCACTGCTCAAGGTGCCGAGGTTTAATACATAACCAAAACTCGAAAACAATATAGGGCAGTCCCCGAGCCACTGCTCAAGGTGC
This sequence comes from Avena sativa, assembly GCA_916181665.1. Classification (NCBI taxonomy): domain Eukaryota; kingdom Viridiplantae; phylum Streptophyta; class Magnoliopsida; order Poales; family Poaceae; genus Avena; species Avena sativa. The sequence continues at coordinate 13,897,451 of OV702280.1, read as the reverse complement.
CGAGGTTTAATACATAACCAAAACTCGAAAACAATATAGGGCAGTCCCCGAGCCACTGCTCAAGGTGCCGAGGTTTAATACATAGTTGATACTTTGTCCTGGAGCGTTACTTTCCAACGTGTCGTAGATGACTCCTATGAGTAAAATGGACGAAGTAAAGCTACATTCCATGGTCTTTCGATTCTTCGCCGGATTTGTCTGCCCTGTTCTTTTCTGGTGACTGAGCATCAATTAGGTAATACGCATCATTGTGAATGCTTTGCTCACGATGAACGGTCCTTCCCATGGGGGTGATAGTTTGTGCATGCCGGCCGTACGTTGCACTAACCGTAGAACCAAATCTCCTTCTTTAAACACTCTTGGATTTACTTTCTTGCTATGATATCGCCGCAAGTCCCGCTGATAAATAGCTGATCTTGATAGTGCCAACTCCCTGGCTTCTTCTAGCAGATCGACATCATCTTGCCGAGCTATTTCATTTACCTCAGCGGTTGTATACTGGGTAACCCTTGGCGAGTCATGTATTATGTCGGCTGGAAGCACAGCTTCTGCCCCATATACTAGAAAAAATGGTGTATACCCTGTTGATCTGTTTGGGGTAGTTCTGAGGCTCCATAGTACTGCCGGTAGTTCCTCAATCCAACATACTGCCGACCTTTGAAGTGGTTCAACAAGTCGTGGTTTTATTCCGGACAGTACTAGTCCATTAGATCTTTCTACTTGCCCATTAGATGCTGGGTGAGCCACCGAGGCGACATCTAGTCTTATGTGCTTTACTTGACAGAATCTAGCGCAGGCTCCTTCAGCAAAGTTTGTACCATTGTCTGTGATAACACTGTGTGGGTAACCATATCTCAAGATAACATCTTTGAGGAATTTTACTGCTGTTGGCCCATCACACTTCTTTGTTGGTTTTACTTCAATCCATTTTGTGAATTTGTCGACCATGACTAAGATGTGGGTCATCCCGCCTCGGGCCGGCTTGAATGGTCCCACCATATCTAAGCACCATACAGAAAAAGGCCAAGTAATTGGTATCGTTTTTAACTCGGACGATGGCGTGTGTATCTTGCTGGCATATCTCTGGGAACCATTACATTTCTCGACCAATTCTTTGGCCTCTTTCAACGCTGTTGGCCAATAAAACCCATGTCTGAATGCTTTGGACACTAAAGCTCTGGACGAGGCGTGATGCCCGCATTCTCCTTGATGTATATCTAGGAGGATCTCCTGGCCTTCCGCCGAGTTCACACATCTCTGCAACACGCTTGTGACGCTCCTTTTATACAGCTCATTGTTTATGATTGTATAAGCTTTAGCTCTTATCACTGTCTATCTTGCCAATACTTCGTCATTCGGCAAAATCGTATCTTTAAGGAAAGAAAATATGGGTTGCGCCCATGTTGGTATGATTTTTTCTGGGGTAATCTCACTATCTATTTCCATATTTTCCGCCGACATAACTACCTCGCATTTCCTCATACCTATCCTTTCCTTGGCCGAGTTCATTTTTGGAAATTCTGGGTTACATTCCTTGTCAATCTCCATCGGCATGCTATCTTCTCTTGATTTTGCCGGAATAAAGATGGATTCGGACTCTGGTGATTGTGTTATTGATAGTTTCCTCAGGTGCTCTAGAGCGATACCTGGGGGAATTGATTGTCTGGTTGATCCGAGTTTTGAAAATGTGTTTGCGGCGTCGTTTTCTGCCCGAGGTATATGATGAAATTCGCATCCATCAAAGTATCCACTGAGTTTTTGCACAAGAAACCTATATAAGGCCATATTGGCATCTAATGCATCCCAATTGCCTGAGACTTGTTGTACTACTAGATCTGAATCTCCGTAGCATAAGATTCGGCGTATGCCAATCTCTTTCGCCACCTTCAATCCATGGACCAGTGCTTCATATTCGGCTAAATTGTTTGATGCGGGAAAATGTATTTGCAACACATATCTCAGCTGATCTCTTTTTGGCGAGGTTAACACTATTCCTGCCCCCAAACCATTTCTTAGTTTGGAACCGTCGAAGTGCATCGTCCAATAATTCGGATCTGGTAACGGTGGCTCATACTGCACCTCGGCCCAATCCACGAAGAAGTCGGCCACAACCTGAGATTTGATTGCATCTCGCCTATCGAATTGCGGAGCATAAGGTGACAATTCAATTTCCCATTTTGCTATTCGGCCACTTGCATCTTTGTTACTCAATATGTCGGTTATGGGTGCTTCATAGATCACTTTGATGGGGTGCTCTTCGAAGTAATGTTTAAGTTTCTTTGCTGACATGTATACCCCATATGCCATCTTCTGATAATGTGGGTAATTTTGTTTTGAGGCTGACAGTACCTCGCTTAGGTAATACATCGGCCTTTCTACTGACTTATCATCTTTAATTCTTTCCACCACGATCACAGCGCTTACTAATCTGTTCGTGGTGGCTATGTAAAGTAACATAGGCTCTTTCGACAATGGAGAAGCCATGATTGGTGTTGTGACCAACATCTTTTTCAATTCATGGAACGCGTTGTCTGCTTGTGGTGTCCAAATGAATTTATTAGATTTTTTCATCAGTTGATAAAGTGGTAATGCTTTCTCTCCCAGCCGGCATACAAATCGGCTAAGCAAGGCTAGGCAACCTGTGAACTTCTGTACGTCATTTAGGCATCTCGGCAATTCCATCCTTTCCACTGCTCTTATCTTTGCTGGCTTGGCCTCTATACCTCGGCTAGATACGAGAAAACCGAGTAGTTTTCCTGCCGGTACACCGAAGGTGCATTTTTCTGGGTTAAGCTTCATTTGGAACCTTCTCAAGTTCGCAAAAGTCTGCCAAATATCATCCAGTAGCGTTTTGCTTTCTTTGGTTTTGATAACCACATCATCTACATATACTTGTACATTTTTTCCTATCTGGTCATGCAGACACTTTTGCATACATCTCTGGTACATTGCCCCCGCGTTACGACGGGGTAATAAAAGCAGTCTTTATTTGATCGGCCGGATTTAACGGTATCTGGTGAAAACCAGAATACGCATCTACAAATGACAATAGTTCACAACCAGCGGTCAAATCAATGACTTGGTCTATTCTAGGTAAAGGAAAAGGATCTTTTGGACACGCCTTGTTCAGGTTCGTGTAATCAATACACATTCACCATACAATGGCTACATTTGGATCATCCTTCTTCTTTTCCACCAGCACCAGGTTTGATAACCAATCTGGATATAGAACCTCCATGATGAACCCGGCCGCAAGGAGCCGAGCTATTTCATCCCCTATTATTTTTCTCCTGTCTTCAGCGAAGCGGCGGAGAGGTTGCTTCACCGGCCTTGCTCTTGGACTTACATTCAGAGAGTGCTCAGCCAACTCCCTCGGCACACCTTGCAGATCCTGAGTTGACCATGCAAAGATATCCCGATTCTCACGGAGGAAGTTGGTGAGCTCGCTTTCCTATTTAGCATCTAGGCCGGCACCAATGGTGACGGTGCGCTCTGGGAACTGCTTGTCTATCTGGAACTTCTTTGTTTATTTAGTCGGCTGGAAAGAGACACTTACATGTGGATCGGCCAATGCCGGCATATTCAGTTGTGCCGACTGAGCGAGTGCCGCTACCTCCTGAATCCTTCTTTTTTCTCTGGCTATTACCAATGACTCGGCCAGATTTGATCCGGCCGAAGCACATTCCATTGACTTCCTGTAATCTCCTGCTATTGTTATCACCCCTTGAGGTCCGGGTAACTTCATTTTCAAGTAGGTTATGTGGCAGCTGCCCATGAATTTGGCCAATGTCGGCCGTCCGAGTAGAGCATGATAACAACTCTCTAGATCCACCACTTCAAACTCCAAATTTTCTGCTCTGTAGTTATCTCTTGTGCCGAATAACACATCCACTCGAACCTTTCCAATGGGCTCGCATGAAAGCCCTGGTACTATCCCATGGAATGTGGTCCTCGTGGATTGCAGCAAATTCTGCGATATTCCGAGTTTATGCATTGTATCTTTTTACATGATATTGATACTTCTCCCATTGTCAATGAGTACCTTTGAAAATTTCACATTGATGCTCGGTCCGACAAATGTCAAATCTAGTACGAGTGCATACGACCCCGGATTCGGCATTATTTTGGGGTGATACTTTATGCTCCAAGTTATTTCTTGATCTGACCACGGCACATATCTTGGTACTGCCGGCATAACTGCATTTACTTCCATATGCCGGCGCTGTACACTTTGCCTGTCTTGCTGTTCTGTTGTGAACACACAATATGATTGATGATGTTCTCTGTAATCATTGCGTCCACTATTTCCCGGGTTCGTCCTTCCATCCGGACCTTGATTTATCACTTGATGCACTGCATCCCTCCGGTCCGAGTTATCATACCTCGGGGGAGGAGGCGGTAACATTAGTTGTTGTGCATTTGCTCCAGTCAACTGTGGCTGATACTGCTGATGTGCCTGGTGGGATGTTGCTTGCATGCCTGCCGGGTTACCCATTGCATTTTTCATCCAGGCACACTGCCGAGTCGTATGATTGGCCGGCTTGGCCGGGTTTTAAGTGTGAAATTTACACGGTTGATCTAACATAGACTCAAACGTGTACTTCGGCCTTTCCTGCCATTGCTTCTTCTGTTCTGGTGTCCACTGTCTTTTCCCTTCATTCCTCGGCGTCCATTGTTGAGGACCATTCTTTTGCCGATGATTGTTTCCGTGACTCGGCTGATCTTGCACTACCGCTGCCACCTGATTTGAGCCATATCTATAATCCGGTCTTTCTTCTCTTCTTCCTCTGAACTCATTGTGCCTTGATGACCCGGCCGCGTCTCTTGCATATTGATCTTGAAGTTTCCGATGATCTGCTGACATTAGTTCTGGTTGCGTCGGATCTCCCAATGCATAGGAATCCGCTATCCTGATGGTTTCTGCCAAAGTGGTTGGCATATCTCTTTGCAATCTCTGCCATAATACACTGTCATAGCGGCATCCTTGGGCGAACCAAGCTATCGCCTGTGATTCTATAACCCCCTCGCATGAATTCCTGAGATTACACCACCGAGTCAAGAATTCTCTGTCTGTCTCATTCGGCCTTTGCTTGCACATGTCTAGCTGCTGCGGCCTGTTTGGCCTTTTGTAAGTACTGGTGAAATTGCTAACGAACATTTCTTCAAAATCCAACCAACAGTTGATACTGCCTGCTGGCAGGTTATTCAGCCATACTCTAGCTGGTCCTTCCAACATTTGCGGGACATATCGTACTGCCCATCGCAAGTTTCCGCCAGCTATTTTTACAGCAGTGGCATAATCAATCAACCAATCCTACGGTTTGGTGCTTCCATTATATGTTTTCGTGCCTCTTGCCAGCTAAAAGTTCGGCACTGGCGGCTCTCCCATGATCCGTGGTCCGAAGCATGCCGGGCCCGGTGGACCTTATTCTTCTAACAACTCGGACCGGTATAGCCGGTCCAGCTTTACTCTCGCATCACTTGACGGCAAATCTCTGTATAGAATTCTCTCCTGCATTCCATAGTGGTTGTTCCCACCGTGAACCGCATACTCCATCTCAGAATAACCATCATTATATCTCTCATTCACTTGATCGTGGTGAGCTGGTCTCACGTCTCTTTCCTGCCGAGGTTCATATCTCGGTTGTGGATTGGGTGGCGGTTCTCTCCTTCCTTCAGCCGGGATATTAATCTCGTGATTTCATCTTACGAGATCTCCATTACCTCGGCTTCCGTTGCCTTTCTCGGCATGGCCGGGGTTTTTCTCTCCACTGTTACCTCGGCTTCCATTGCCTCTGTTTTCATTTGATTTTCCGGCTACCGCCGGATCATATGGAACAATTTGCTTATTTCTTTTTCCCGAGGTTACCGCTCTGTCTTTCCGCGCATTGTTTCCGGGCGAGGATGCTGCTGCCACAGATAAAGCAGGTGCTGCACCATCCGAATGAACCATTCGCAAGGCACCAGGCCTCGCTGGGTCTGCCCTGACCATTTCTTCATTCTGCTGGTTCGCAATGCGCACCAGTTCATTCACTCTCTCTTGCTGTTTTTGCCGGGCTTCGCCGGTCAACCCTTCTAACTCTAGTGCAGCGGCATTTGCCGCCCTCAGGTTCTTTGCCAGGGTATTGTACCTCGGTAAACCTAGATCAACTGATTCTGCCTTATGGGCATCATGCTCTTTGTTGATATCATCTATGAGGTTCTTCCCTCTTAGTCTCAGTTCGTCGACCCGCTCGGGGGCAACGTCAAGCTTGTTTGCCCTAGCATATTCTCGCAGGGTCCTGTTCAAGGACTCCCGCAATGCTGACACCTTTTTTGCCTCTACCAGCACTTTTTGCCTGGTCTCTTCTAATTCTGCCTGAGCATTAGCCGGATCGAGGATCGGCGCTACTGGTGTAGTCAGATTATCTGTAGTTGCCTGAAGAATGTTTCGGGTCTTTCCAGAGGTGGTCCTCTTACCCTTGGTGCCTTTGGGGTCGTATCCTGCACCTCGGCTGGCTTGGCCATTGAAGGAATTACCTCGGTGAGCTGTGGAGTTGCCTGCTTGGTGGCCACCTGCATACCCGTCGTCGGATCTTTGCTTGATCCGGCGCCCGCTGTTCCCGCCTGCACCCCGGCTGCGACCATCACCTTGACGCTGCTGACGGGGCGCACTCCGCACGGACCGTTTGTGGCGCTAAGGGGAGGCTCTCCTGCAACAACAACTTGGTGAGGATAAACGCTGGAGGTGTCGACGCCGACGTAGATCTGGTGCATGCCCAAGTTGATGAAGACGCCGTTGCGCGGAGGAGTTTTTCCCTTGAAGTTGCCCGCATTGTCGCTGACGTAGTCACAGAGATCAAATCTCCGGACTAAGCCAGAGACAATGCGCTCGCTAGTGTGGATGAATTTTCCCGTCCCACGGTGGGCGCCAACTGTCGTGGCGGTGGCACGGCAGATGCCATGGGTAGGCTAAAATATGGGGTCAATGGATGCTAGAGGGATCTGGGGAGGGAAGATGTAGTTGATTCTACACACAGAAGACTAACGTAAAGTTCTTTATTTCTCCTTTCTTGGGCTACAATTGCTCCTCGAGCTGTATACAAGTAGAGAGGAAGAACTTTACCAGCCTAACGGTCCTAAATGATTCGATGCCCTTCTATGAATCTAAGCCTCTCCTTATAAAGGGGAACCTTGGCTCCTCTAGGGCTGACGTGGCAAGCATATTCGAGGAATATGCTTGTCCCGATATAGTAACTCGGCGGCCTCCTTTCCCTGTTGCCCTTCTAATGACGGCAAGGTTCCAGAGGACCCCACCTGCATGACTCGGGCTTCAGGACTGTCACCTCCATGACCTCCTTCTGCCCTTCTGTCGCTCTGCGCCCTGTCCTTTGTGTTTGGCTCTGCTTAGATTCTTTCTTGCCCGCGAGTAGAGTTTGACTATAGGCATCTCCTTCTCCTGCAAGCTTCATATCATTAGGCCCTGTCTTGCTTAACTCGGCTTGGCCTTCACCTGCATTCAGATTATTCGGGCTGACCCAGCCTACTTACACAGTATGTCGGCCGGGTTACGCCTTGCTCTTCTCATAAGGGTCCTGCTCTTGCTTACCTCGGCCGACCTTTATAGGACTCGGCCGATTTAGATTGTAACTCGGAAACCTGACGGGGAACTTTCTTTCGTCTTTCCCCGTTCTTACCCTATCCGGGGTCACCTCGCCAACAACAATTAATTAGATGGTTCTTGTTATTTAGATACCCAGCAATTTAAATGTTGTCTTAACAAGACAAAATATAGCATCGATTCGCTACACAATTTTAGACGAAACAAATATTAGATTAGAAAGGCCCACATATGGTCTCCATATTTAATTATGAGGTGAATCGGCATAAGGCCCCGAAACCAGATGATGAGATGTATGCAATCATGAGAAATTTATTATGCAACAAGTGAAATATCATGTATTAAAAAAATATGTGGCTCGGATAGGAATCACACATCAGGATTCGATGATCTTGGGGTTCGCCAAGGTTCGGATCCGTGGATCAGGGTCTCGGCTTCCAAGGTCAGGGTCTTGGCGCATTCAGTTCCGCGCTTGAGGTGCCAAGAAGTTGGACTTGAAGTTCCATGTCGACGACCTCTGGATTCTGACTCAGTTTTCAGAGTTGGACTTGGACTTTGGTGTCAACGGTCCAGCGTCGTTCGGACCGGTGTTGATCTTGTCAATGTGGAAATTTTCATTAGTCAAACTTGACAAAGTCATGGCTTCGGGAGATCTTGGAGATGGCTGAAATGATTGTTGCGATAGATTTTGGTGAGGCCTTGGAAGCTGGGAAGGGGCGGTGGCCGACGATATGGATCCAAGCATGGGACACTCGCTCAAACCTGCAATGACAAGAGGACTTCAAGGGGGCCTCGTGACGATCTCTATGCTACAGGACGGAGGAGGCCGTTGGGTCTCTTGGACAAGGCCGTGTGCTAGAAGAGGCACTGCATAGGAAGAGGGGTGGCGGGGAGGAGCTCGCGATGACGCACGGACAATGGCAGGGTAGCGCGGCAGGGGTGGCGAGCTCGGTGACGCGCAGGGCACGAGGGGCCGCGGAAGCACCGGGGAGAGGTGAGCGGGGCCAGGTGCAGCGTCCTTGGCGGCATAAGAAGGTGTCAGCGGGGTTGCGCCTACCGGAGACGAGGAATAAAGAGGCAAGAGGATGCGCTGGGGCGGCCATGGGCATTCGGGAATGAGGAGGCCGACGGAAGAGCGGGTGGTGACGAGGTGGTCCGGCACGAAGAGGGCGGCCGAAGGACACGGAGGGGAGGCGCTGGCACGGGCTAGCAGAATTGAGGGCGGTTGCAGCTATCTCGACAGAGACAAGGGCTCAAGGTGGCGCCGGCGCGAGACGGTGGCGAAGTCGAAGCGGGAGGAGGAAGGGAGGCGCTCGAGAGGGGCGGCGACATCCGGCGGCCGAAAGTGAGGAGGGTAGGAAGGTGCTGGCGGCAACACCGATCAGGGAGGAGGAAGGAGTCCAAGCGATGGAGGCGGTGTGGACTGGAGCCGGCTACTCTAACTTTGCTTCTACCAAGTCAGGGCCCTGACTTACCCTATATCCATCGTATAAATGTCATCATGTGGTTCTTCTTTTTCTAGTACTTTTATTGCTGCTACTCAACTGAAACCGAGCGTTGCTGAATTCACTGTCAGATAAACAATGGGCATTTATATGAAAAAATCGTACTCCCTCATACCTATAATAATTGACTTAGATTTATTTAGATATGAATAAATCTAGTCAAGTTTTAATGCTAAATACATCTGTATTTAGACAAATTTGAGTCAAATAATATGGGTCGGAGGAAGTAAAAGAATTGTTCTAATTGTAAACATTAGAAGTTCAGTTAAATAATATTCTACAAAATATTCAGCAAAACTCTGCTTGCTTGCAAAATCTACAACACAGTCAACAAAATTTCAATAAAATGGCATCATGGTTGCTTGATAGAAATATGTCTTCTCCAATGGAGGGTCAGAGCTAGGCATATTGAGTATGAAAAAAAACGTCAAAATGGCCTATCAACTTGCCGAGCATGATGACCCACAAGTATAGGGGGTGTATCATAGTACTTTCGATAAATAGGAGTGTCGATTCCAACGAGGAGCAGAAGGTGTTGACTAGTGGTGTGGAGCAGGAAATCTCTGTAACTACTTGGCAAACGGATTTTTAGGGGTTTTCTGATAAAGCAAAGAAATAAAGTGCAATTAAATAAAACAGCAAACAATTGCAGCAAGTGGCCCAATCCTTTCTTAGCAAAGGACAAGTCAGTGGAAATACTAATGAGGACCAAACGTTCTTGAGGACACATGGGTATTCTGTCAAGTGCTTTCGTTTCATATAGCTGAGTAGTCTTCTTTGGTTTTTTAAGTATTGTGTGGGTGAACCTGTGCTAATGTACCGACCTTACTTGGACTAATACATACTTGTGATTAAACCCCTTGCAAACATCCGCAACTATAAGAAAGAAATTAAGATATAAACCTAACCACAACCTTAAACCCTGAGATCCTACACTGCCTTGTGCAAAGGTTTTCAAATGGGGTTCAGGTTTCTGTCACTCCGGCAACCCCATAATTAGTAGCCAAATACACAATGCATTCCCCTAGGTCCATAAATGGTGAAGTATCATGTAGTCGACGTTTACATGACACCACTAGAAGAATAGCACCACAACTTAAATACTAAACCATTGAATAATATCTCAACACAAGTCCACTACTAACAACATGACTTCTCCCATGTCCTCAAGAACTAAACGAACTACTCATGCTACATCATATGGATCAAGATCAAATATGATATGGTGATGAATAACTATCTGAACATAAACAATAATCCAATGGTTCCATTCACAAGTATCAACTATAATAGTAATCAACACCGGGAAAGTTACCCCTAAGAACTATGCAAGATTCAACACAGTTGTTACAGCGGTATGGAGTGATGATGATGATGCTGGTGGAGATGATGGTGTGGATGATGATGATCCCTATGAAGTCTAGCTTGATGATGATGTTGATGGCGATGATCTCCCCTCTCTGGGAAGGAATTTCCCCGACAGAAATCTATCTGCCGGAGAGCTCTTTCTCTCTTGGTGTTTTCTGCCCCGCAGAGGCGGCGGAATCTTTCTGTGGTTGCTCGCGTGTATTAGGGTTTCGAGGAGAAGATATAGGCGAGAGGGCAGAGATAGAGGTGGGCTAGGTGGGCCACACCCCCTGTAGGCGTGGCCTAGGGGTGGCCGCCGCCTGGGGGGTGTGGGCCCCCTATGGCCCATCTCTGCATCCCCTTCTAGCATTCTTCGTCTTCTGGGAAAATTGGATTTTCCCTAGTTCTTCAGGTATTTTTCTGATCTTCGCGAAATTGCATCAAAACACCTCTTTTTCCATCAGAATCCTGACTCCGGCAGTTCATCCTCCAAGAATCATCCAACATGCAAAAACAGATGAAAAGACATAAGTAACACCTCTTAATATGAAATATATCAATGAATAGAGGAAAATTATGATATAGAATGCTGATGCAAATTGGACGTATCAACTCCCCCCAAGCTTAGACCTTCGCTTGTCCCCAAGCGAAAATTGAGCACAGTAAACATGTCCACAGGTTTATGGAGTGAAGTGTCGATAAAAGAATACGGACAAGAAGCATCACACTTACCATTACACAACTCATATTAGAAAGCAACTCACCATTATATAACTTAGCTTGCAACAAGTATAGGAGTCACAATAGAGATGCATAAAGATAAATCATAATTGGGATTGGCAAACTTTGTTCTTGGTCAGAGAACTGCTGGCAAACAGTTTCACAAATAAATATTTTGTAGAAATTATACAACAAGAGTACTCTTTGCTCAAACCTAAAAGGTTTTTCACAATGATGGCTTCCAAAGTAATTGTAACATCCCAGCATTTAGGAACCAACGAAGGGTATATTTAGGAATTTGAGATATTGCATGCATTCATCTGCGAAAATGTGGGTAATTTTTTCGCCAAATAAAAACCGAAAGTGATCAAGGTTTCTTTCATACTTTGAGATTAGGTATAGTCTTGAAGGATGATTATTACAGACTTTGATATGATCTTTGTGGATTTATGTGTTTTGGGAAATGAAATTTGAATTTAATCTTGAGTGTTGAATTTATAGTTGAAAAGAATTCAAAGTTATATTTGAGTATTATACTTTAATCAAGAGAAGATAATTAGTACTCAAACTTTAAATAAATAGCATAATCAATTAAATGAATATTTATTTATTCCATAAATAAGTTACACCAAGGTAACTTAAGTTAATAAGCAACAATTTGTACAATAGTAATTGAATAGAAAAATAATATTTCTTTATTGAATAATGGTACAATTTTATTACAAAAGAATAAAAATAAAAAGTACAAAAGAATAAATTAAATATTACAATTGAATCAGAGAGATATTACAAGTGACTATTCTACAAAGAAAGGAAAACCTAAACTAAAGTCTTGATCTTGAAATCTGGTACCTGCAAAATAAACATAAACAAAAGAAAGAAAATTAAGGTTAAAAGGATATTACTCTCAGACTTGATAGTGAAGTGCACTGATCAAGGTTCATCATTGAGTAATCTTTTCAAAAGGGGCAAGTTTCACCAATATGAAAGAATATATCTTTCATAATTTTAAGCCATAAGTCAAACAAACAGCAAGGAGGGGCAAGTTTCACCAGCCAAGTAACAGGTAACTTGATAAAAGTAACTCTCAAATTCAGAACATATCCACAACCTGTGCAGCAGGCACACAAGCAGCACACACACCAAACTGCATGGTGTGTGCTGTCAGCACCACAACAACAGCACAATCAAACAAAACCATCCACACAGCCGTGGGAAGCCAGCCCCACATCACTTTCTTGTTCATAAACACCAAGAACAGCAGCCAGCAGCTAAACCCAGCCAAAGCGAAGCTAAATCACACCAATCAAAACCTTGGATCACACCACCAAAATGGTGACATAAGGAGGGGGTGGATCAGGTGGATAGCAAGACCAAGATCAAGCCATCAGGACTAGGAGATGAAGGGCTAGATCAAGGACAAGCCAGGAGCTGGAAATACCAGGAGAGCACCAGATCAAGTTAGCACAAGATCAACCACAGGAAACCCCAACATCAAGTGACAGTGGTGAGTAAATAGATCATCACATGATCTATCCGTTTAAGATTAGACAAGCATACATGATCTGTCTTTTACTCAAATCATCAGAAAACACCCAAATGGGTTGAATCCATCACTGAAGTTTTAAACACTAAAAGCAACCAAAAAACTATAAATATCCAACTTAGATCTCAAGACAACATCATTGATCTAAGCTATCAAGCTATATTTAAATTCAAGAATGAATATAGCCAAGAAATAAATCTCTAGGCACATCTCTTCAATAGGAGTAGCACCTTAGGATTTAATCTTATGGATCTATATAAGTTATCAAGCTTACAAGCATCTTCCCCAACTTTGATTCAAGAAACAGTAGATGGTATCACTACCAGAACCAATCCATGTGAATCAACAAGATAGAGGTATAAATCCCTAAACCTCAGACCAACATCATTGGTTCTAGGGATGCAAGGAAAGAGAATTCCACTTATCTATAATGCCAAGTCAATTTTAAGCTTGAACAAGACCAAACCAAGTTATAGAATCTAATCTTGTGTGCCATACAAGGATGGTGTCACAAGAATAGTTCTAAACTAAGCAGGTTAAGCATCCAATCTTCATATCTACAACCAACCAACTATAAATCATTTTCCTATTCTTAATCATAGGAATCATAACCAGGATATTCATATATATATATATCTTCACTATAGAAAACCATTTTGTTATCAAGCTATATATGAATTCTTAAGTCAACAGTACTAAGACAGTGACTTCATCACACAACACTCACTGTCATCAACCAAGTAATGACAGTGGTGAGATATTAAACCACTAGATTTACCAAGTATTGCTTCTAGAGCAAATTTACCATCTGAATCATATAAAAATTAATCCATAGAATCATCTGACAAACCACTAGCATCACACAGCTAACTATCATCACTAATCCACAACAAGTCACCACTTAACAGGTTCAAGGATCATCAACACATGATCCAATTCATCAAATATTTAATCAACAGAAGGATTTGAACGCTAAGCAGAACCAATCATCTTAATCAGGACAAGACATTAACCAGGAAGGCCAGTACCAACATCTAGCATAAGATGGCCTAGCACAGAGAGCCTGAGAGGGGAGGAACCACTTACCAAAAGTCATCGTTGTAGATTAGAAGAGGAAGCAGAGATGGCCGACGAACATGGTGACATGGGGAGCACCCCCAAGGGGGCGCTGCAACCCACACAACGCCACAACAGCGCCCATAGCCACACCTGGGGGCAAAGAGCATCCCCACGGCACATGACAGCAGCGGCGGCGTCAGCACCAACGCCAACCCCAAACCCTAGGGTTTGGCACGGCATTGATCTGGCCGCATAAGGGCTCTAGGTCCAAATCAAACTGGACAGTAAGGAAGAGAGGGACCGACAACCTCATCCTACACCATGGCGGCGGCCAGGGAGGTCCACGGCAGCGTGAATCGCCAGCGGTGACACCGCTGACCACGGGGTCAGGGGAGGAGAGAGGTGAGCTCGAGAGAGAGATATATAGAGTGATGGGCTGGAATGGGCCAATACCCCTTCGGGGTGTTGTTTTTCCTCTTCCCTACTGGGCCACAAGGGCCTAATAAAGCCAAATAGCCAGCCCAAATCATTTTACAACCTGTTTTAATAATTGGAAAAAGACCAAAATGCCCCTGAACTTAAATGAATTCTAGAAAATAAAAATAAAAGTCCAAAAATTATAAATAAAATATTTTTGGATTCAGAATGATCCAAACTATCCAAATCAATTAAGAAATAAAATTTTAGACATATAAATTTTATTAAGAATTTTGTAATTTAAATATTCCTTATAGAATTTTACAAAATTATTTAAAGATGATAAAAATAAATAAAAATCACTTTCATTATATATTAATATTGTAGTATTTCAAAAAAATACTAAACAAATATTTAATAACCATTTTTGGTATTCAAATGATAATTCTTAAAGGAATTATTAAATCAATAATTCAAATAAAAGGAAATAAAATAAATAAATACAATATTGTATAAATATTAAAAATTTAATATTTATAAATCCTTAATTAATTAAAAAGGTTTTTTCTATAATTTAAATAATGGGGAAGGTTACATATAAAGTTAAATAATGCATTACATTACTTTTGCATAATCATTTTGCTTCTTTAAATATTGTCCTTACCGGGCAATAATGATGTTTTTATAGACATAGAAGCTCAAGGTCCAGTGCAAGCATCAGACTTCACTACCTTGCAATCATAAGGCAAGTTCATCACTTGCTCATGTCCTTTGAAGAGTCTTTATCAAAGTATTTGCAAATAGTGTGTTATCATCTATATTATGAAAAAGAAAACAATATTTTCTCAAGATACTAAATCTTAGATATCATCCTAAGTGATGATATGATGGAGCAATAGAACTTAGGGTTCTAATTGCACTAATGATACACAATTAAGGATTAATAACCCATGACATCAGTGATTCTAGCGCCGTATATTACGCGTTAACCATGAGATTTGGAATGGGCGGAGAAGTCAGCTGTATCCTTTTCCTCTTGTATGGAGGCAAGACGACCTTAACGTGACGTTGTGATTCCTTGTGCGGATCCAACATATGGGTGGGCACCCTTACACCCCACACTTTTGGTGTCTATATTATCTATGAATGGTGTTTAGGGAGATAGTCCATGTAAATGGTACTATTGGTTTTAGCCTGCCCGAAAGGGGCTTAAAGAAGGTGAGCCAGCCCCAGAGGATCGTGCAGACATATGAGGTCGCGGAGAGGGCAGTGATTGGCTTGGACCAACTACTGGGCCCCACATCATGGAATTGTGGACGGGAAAGTACGCCCGGTTGTGCAACAAGGAGTTGATCTCTCATGGGAAAAGTAACGCACCTCTGTAGAGTTTAAGAATTGTAACTTGTTACTCCCTGTTCCGGGAAGGAGCTACGAACGCGGAAGGAAAGGAACTCCATGAAAGTTCTGGTCAACCTGTGAAGGCTGATGGTCATAGATTTTTATAATAAAATAAACCTTTGAAGAAAGATTTATGAAAATTGCATAGTGCCAAAGACTGATAGTCCGAGGTGGTAGATAGAGCATCCAAATTCCTACCTTGCATATAATAAATTTGCTGAGTAACACCGTTACTCATCCTTTCCTTTGAATCCTTTCTTAGACTCTGAGAATACCGAAGATACTCCAATGTATGCATCTGAGGGTCAAGAGGAGGTCTTCTATGAAGAGCCCAACCTATATGGAGCCGTAGAAGGGGAGGACTAAGACATCGTCTACGGAGGAGAATTCCAAGAATCCGAATAATTACTATAGTTCTAGTAGCCACTTGAGCCGAGCATCATGAACAATATATAGAAATAAGTTGCTGAGCTCAATTTGGAGTTTAAGTTTTAAATTTGAAACTTCCACTGAAACACTTATATTTTGGTTTGTAAGTTGAATCTTTTAGAAGTCTTGAACTTCCGGTATTGTAATAATAATAACGTGTGTATGTTTGTAATATGGACCCGCAATGTTTCTGTTGTACCACTCTAAGGGATGTGATATTTAGAGAACGGTGTTCTGTGAATGTCATGTCAACAACTATAGTGTACTACACATGCAGTGGTATGCTGGGTCACCGCAGTTGGTATCAGAGCAAATTGCTTTGACCTTAGGTTGGAAACCTAGTAAGAATATAACCTGTAGGAGAGTGTAGCAATGATAAAGAATTCTCTAAAATAAATATAATGGGTATTCAAATGAGAATATTCCGTTATATGTTTTAGTGCAATAATTCTTTGTTTTGATGCAAGATATTATTGGTTACTAATAAAAAATATTTTTTTGATATACAGAGTTATGGCACCAAAGTTTCCAAAACAGACTTTGGTAAGGAAAGAAGAGACTTTTGATGATTATCAAGGATCATTCACAGACCAACTTCGTCAACTTTTAAAGATTTTTAGTTGCCCAACTAGAATTCCAGTGAACACTATAACCTACTATGATGGTCGGATGTTATCCAGGTATCGTGTGAGTATCCAACTTCTAGAGGAGCTTGGATTATATCACGATCTACCTATAGGTGAAGGTAGGAGTCACTTAGCAGCATATCATGTTGCTGTTGTGTAGGCGATAGCCAATATCCGGGAGCATAAAGCCAAGGAGTTAGAAGGTAGCACATTTTCTGTGATACCCCATGATTCTATAGACTCGGAGCCTATACCGGATCATCTTACTTTGGTTAAGAAGCATCCTAAGTTAGCTTCCAAGTTTATGGATAGATATTGAATACTCGTTGCGTCTTTTTATAAGACACATCAAGTGATTGTCGAAGATAAAAATGACATGTTAGAGGATCTAACTGATCTAGAAAGGAGGAAGCAGTTAGCAATCCAGTTGGAAAAGGAAGCTAGTAGTAGTGCAACACCTATCTTTAAGGATATACCTATAGATCCTGAATCTTTTATACCATATCCTTATTCACCAAGTCTTGAACCTATACATGATCCTACTATGGATATGAGGTATGCAGTACCACAGTGTTCAGAGGATGGTTTTGACTCAGAACTTCCTATTGAGAATTCTGATGGTTGGAGAAGGGAATCATATGAAGGATCTTACGAACACCAGATGTCCACAGATGGTTCTGACAGAAATGTTGGACAATCTAGCTGGATGGGTGCAAGAATTAATCCTAGTAACAGCAGTAGAAATGCCATGTCGATAGACAATCAGGATGAAGAAGAAGATCCTGATGAGAGAGTGTTTGAATCATCAACATCTTCTCAAAACCTAGCGAATATACATTATCCAGTGTTTAACTATCTTTCCCAAAGGAGCACCTGGGAAGCAGCATGATCTGCGGATCCTATTGACAGCTCAAGGAATGAAGCTCGGGAGATGCAGGCGGGAGATAATGTTGAATATGTTGTTGAAGACTTTTCAACTGAGCTGGAGGGAGTCAATGCGCTCAGGTTGAGTAATGACTCAAGTCCTGACACTTCAGATACTGAGTATGTTCCTTCTGGAAGGCCATTTGTTCCACAAAATGTGCGACGAATGACACATCATCACGGTTGGACTTCAGGCATGTATGATGAGCGTAGTTACTACTAGAAGTAGGCAACTAGTTAGAGGTATCAAGTACCGTGTATTGTACTCCAAGAAATAAGACAGTTAGATAAATAAGGTAGTGTTGTGATTATACCTCTATGGTATATGTTGTAATGACTTTTTATTATTTTGATATTATGTATAATATGTGACATGCATATTTGGATTTTCTTTGGATCTTCATTGTGTGACTAGTTCTGTGCGTAAAGTCGAGCTCAGAACACATGTGCATGATGTAATTATGAGTATTCTCTTTATGTTGCAGGACTAGAGGGTCATGGATACGGGTGTAGAAATCGAAACTGAGTAGGAGCGGATGGAACGAGAGGCCAAGGAGAATTCCGATGCAGATAGAGAAAATCAGGGAGCATTACCACCACCACCACCAATGAGGCCATTAATGGAGCAGAACTTTATGCAGTGTATGCAAATGATGCAAGAGACCCAGAACAAGTTCATGGAGGAGTTGCTGGGACGACCAAATCAGAGGGCACCAGAAGGAGGAGGAGTGAGTTTATCTGATTTCCAGAATGCAAGGCCGTTACCTTTTGCATCAGCTCCTGAACCAATGGATGCAGAAGATTGGCTAGCAGATACAGAAAGAAAGCTGAAGACTGTAGGTTGCAATGAGGAAGAGAAATTGAGGTATGCAACTCAATTCTGACTAGACCTGCAGCATCTTGGTGGGAGAATCAGTTAGCCATGCAACAACCAGGAAGGGAGTACACCTGGGAAGAGTTTAAACAGAGATTCCGTGAACCATGGAATTGAGATCAAGTCTCTCTATGGGGAACTGAAAATCTGAATGATGAAGATCTAAACCATGAAAAGCTAGCAAACGAGAGGCAATGAGGCCTCCACAAATTCCACCTTTCTCGCGGTTAGTACCAAGACGGAAAGCTATCAAAGCACCCAAGTCATAAGTTCTATCCCTATTCAAAGCAGCTAAGATAAAAGCTAGATCAAATGAAGATAATTTTCTAGCAGTCTTCCTAGCAAGAACACATTTGGCAATGAAATAGGCAAAATCTCTAATGGATGGGAAATGAATATTCCAAAATTTACCACTCTCCTTTGAGAAGTCTCAGCCTTGGCAAATTTCAGCATATAAGTCCATGAGTGGCTTAGGCCTTTCTCTAATCTTCTCACATGAACCCCACTGCGGCACTTTGATACCTGCACAAAAATCAACAAAAGGGAGGTCGACAGCGATATTGTAAATTTTATAGTGGACCATGCGATTATACAAGGACCAACTAAACTGAAAGTCCTGCACCACAGACATGGTTAGCTTAACATATTGGTAAGGTTCTTCTCCAACGAATTGCTCCAACCTTGTATTAGAAATCATAGTTTGGAAATCCTGAAAGATCCCCGCAGCTCTCATAAATTCAGGGCATGGATATATGGAAGAGAAACTTCCTCCTCATGATGTACTTTCATTGGCTCAAGTACCATCAATTCATGTTGATTCAGTTGGTATGCACCCATCTTCTTTTCTGAAATTTTTAAACAAACATCAAACCAAGTGATTTCCAAGTTGATAAATGATGAGGAACTACTATAGGAATTTGCTAGAGGGCTAAATATGCATCAAAATGAAATCTCTAAGCATAGAACAAGCATGCAAGATCACACAACCTGTCACCTACAGTAGCAACATACTCAAGACAATCCACCAATCAAAAATCTAATTGGACAAGCGGAGGAGGCACATACCGGAGGGCAATCCCTCCAAAAATCAGCATCAAAGATGGGCTGAGCAAGGATATCAAAAATCTGGAGCAAGAACAGTAGGAACTCGATCTTGATAAAGTTTTATGGTGTTTTTCGGGAGAGAGAAAGAAGTGGCTGGAAGTAGGCATCTTGGAAGGCCACAGGTGGGTCCCACCCAGGCCAGGCGCGGCCTAGGGCTGGCTACGCCACCAGGGGTGTGATGGCCTAGTGGGTCCCCCTGGGCCAATCCAGGTGCCCTCTGCCCCTTTTTTCGAGGAAAATTTAATATGAATTTTCTGGAAATTTTCGGGAAACTTTATTTTTGGCCAATTTTCAGGTTATGAAAATTGATTTTCTCGCAGAAAAAGATTATTTTTGAAAGACACAAAAGGCAGACAAAACCAAAACTATAGAGGTTCTAAGACACTCTAAAAAGCAAACAACTAGCAAAACTAACGCTAACAAGAGGAAGAGCAAAGATTGGAAAGGAGAAAAATAAGAGTGAGCAAGTATAACCACTGTGAAAGCATTGTTTTGTTTATTAAAATCCCTTTGTTAACAAGGTTGATCAAGTCATATTACCAAAACAATCTTATATGAAACAAAACTTCGCATTCCACAAAGTGATTATGTTACCTCAATCTTGATAGCAATAGTCCCAATCATAATAGTTTCAAAACTTTCTTGTGGAATGGGACAATATATTTAACCAACTTTGATGCCCTCAATATTTTCAATTGAATTCAGGACATAGCGCTTATCAATCTTCTTTGGTAAATAGACAGTATGCTCTTTGTCATAGTATTAAAGTTACTTTTCCTTGATTACAATAGATGACAACACATACAGTATTAAGAAAAGATCTCCCAAGAATAATAGACATATTATCATCTTCAGGCATCTCAAGCACAACAAAATCAATTAAAACCAAGCAATTATGAGATACTTGAACAGGAACATCCTCACATATACCAACAGGAATAGTAGTTGACTTATTAACCATTTGCAAAGATATATTAGTTGGTATCAACTTTTCTAGATGGAGTCTCTTATAGAGAGAGAAAGGCATAACACTAACTCCAGCTCCCAAATCACACAAAGCAGTTCAAACATAATTATTTTTAATATATCAAGGAATAGTTGGAATACCTGGATCACCAAGTTTCTTTGGAACCTTACCATTGAAGGAATAATTAGCAAGCAAAGTAGAAATTTCCTCATTATGAATCTTCCATTTATTAGAGACAATGTCCTTCATATACTTTGAATAAGGAGGCAACTAAATAGCATCAGTCAAAGGAATTTGCCAAAATAAAGGTTTCATCCATGCACAAAACTTGTTATAGTGTTCTTCCTCCTTTGACTTGTGTTTATTATTAGGAAAAGGCATTGGTTTTTGTACCTAAGGTTCTCTTTCACTACCATGTTTATTAGCAATAAAATATTCCTTAGTGTACCTAGTGTTCTTAGTGTGCTTCTGAGGTTCTTCTTCAATTTCTTCCTTATCAAGAGCATCATTTTTATCATTACCATTTTCAGTTTCAGCATCAGAGACAGATATATTGTTAGGATCTACAGCAGGTTCAGAAGGTTCCTCAACAGTTTTATGTTTATTTTTCTTTCTCTTGTGAGGAATACCACTATTTTCAGCTTGTTGAGAATCCTGCTCAATTCTTTTAGGATGTCCTTCAGGATATAAAGGATCTTGAGTGGCTGCACCACTCCTACTTCTAATTCCATAAGCATGTTTATCTCCTGAAGCATTAAATAGCATATCTTTTTGTACCTTAGCAAGTTAATCAATTTGGGTTTGAGCCATTTGGAAGTGTTTAACAAGCATTTTAACATCATTAGCAGTTCTTTCCACAATATCTTTCAACTCATTAATAGCTCTAGAGTATTCCAATAAATGATTCTAAACTTGTTTATTATAATTACCTTGTTTAACAATAAAAATTTCAAGTTCCTCTAAGCAATGATTAGGAGGTTTACCATAGGGGATATCACCTTCATCAAAGTGTTGGAGAGAGTGTACCTGAATAGTGGATGAGTGGGAAATTGGCTTACATAATTCTTCTATAGGAGGTAAATTCTTCACATCTTCCGATCTAATACCTTTCTCCTTAAGACATTTCTTGGCTTCTTTCATCACTTCATCATTTAATTCAATCATTCCCCTCTTATTTTGTGTTGGTGTTGGAGTTGGTTCAGGCACAATTGGTTCAGGTGTAGTAGGCTCAGGTGTAATTGGATCAGTTGAAGTCCAATCATCATAATTCTTGCTTATTTTAGCCATTAATTCTTCACCTTCTGCAGGAGTTCTTTTCCTGAAAATACAATCTGCAAAACTATCTAGGTATGTCCTAGATTCATCAGTTATTCCATTATAATATATATCAATAAGCTCATTTTTAGGTAATGGACATCCAGGATGTTCATGAATCAAGGCACAAAACCTTGTCCATGACTCAGGCAATTTCTCCTCTTCTCCCTGTTTAAAATCAAAAAGTTTCTGCAAAATAGCATGTCTAACACTAGGAGGGAAATACTTCTGAAAGAAAGTAGTAATCAAGCAATCAGGGCTATCAATGGATCCAGGAGGTAAACTATTAAACCAAGCTTTAGCTTTCCCTTTTAGTGAAAAGGGAAAATTTTAGCAACAAAGTAGGTACGCATCTTAACATCATCAGAAAATAAGGCACTCATAGTACAAAGCTCATTCATATGTGCCACAGCCCTTTCATTCTCAGTCCCACAAAAAGGTTCTTTCTCTACAAAGTTTATATAGGATAAATCAAAAGAGAAATCATAATCTTTATCTTTAATGTCTATGGGAGAAGTAGCAAACTTAGCATCAGATGACAGTTTAGGTATAATAGTACGTCTCTCAAGGAGACTCCTAATAGCACTAGCATCACGTGTGTTTCGATATTCTTCCATAAATTCATCAGTCATTTCAATGTAACCATCATTAATATCATATATCTCTCTAGACTCAGGTGAGCTAACAGGTGTAATAGTGTCTTCACTAGGAGTTTCAGTATTTCCCAAAATAGTTCCAGCAATAGTAGCATCTAGCAAAGGACCTAATGAACCACTCTCATCAAGCACAGTAGAAGTAACATCATGAGCATCAGAAGCAATTTCACATTCAGCAGTAGTAGCAGTGTGTGTAGCATTTGTATGTGGTGGTGGTGTAACAAGCTTACTTATAACAGACGGTGAATCAAGAGCAGCAGAGGTGTTTAGAACTATACCTCTTCTTGTAGTGGATGGTAAAATTGGAAACTTTCCATCACGAGTTTTCCCCATGATGAAAGGAATAGCAGCGAACAATAATAGATCCAAGTGAACTTAAAAATAAAGCTATGCTCCCCGGCAATGGCGCCAGAAAATAGTCTTGATGACCCACAAGTATAGGGGATCACAAAAGTCTTCGAGGGTAGTATAACCCAATTTATTGATTCGACACAAGGTGAGCCAAAGAATACTTATAAGCCTTAACAACTGAGTTTTCAATTCAGTTGCACCTGGAAATAGTCTTGCTCACAGAAGTTTATCAGTAGCAACAGTTTTCTAGTAGCAATAGCAAAGTAACAGCAACAGTAGAACAAAAGCAATAGTAACAATAGTAGCAAACAGTAGGGTATGAGTGCGGTAGGCATAGGGATGGATGCACGCGCGTTGCATGGACGAGACTATTCGTGTAACTTCAAGATCTAGGGAAATTACAAATAAATAAGATAAAGCAGCCAAGTACTAAACAATCATAGGCATTGTAACATCCCAAAAAATAGTAAACTTGGATCATCAAACTCTAATCTTTAAAATTAGGGTTAACAAAAACTTTTCCAATTAAAATATGAAAGCATTCATATGAGTGTGCATTAAAATTTGGATTCTTTTGAATTGCCATCATTGTGTGTATCTTTGCTTGGAAAATGATTCTTAGGTGAATTAAACATCATATAAACAATCCCCACACTTTTCCCAAAGACAAATAAATCAAAACAAACAAAATAAGGGAATGGTCACTTTGGCCAATTTACTCCCATGCCTACTTTGGCTGTCTCTAACTTTCAAAACTTAACATAAACTTGTTTGGATCTTTACACCCCTTGATAGTACTCATAACAAAGTACCAAGGCCCACCTTGTGATAATCCAAAAGCATTTGAATGCATAGTTTAAATGACAGTTCAAAACTGAATCTATATCATATGGGAAGATCCCACTTTTGCAAAAACCACTCAAACAAGCTCAACTTTCAAAACCCAAGCATCCACAGACTCACCAACACATGCCTAGCACACCCACCAAAAATCTTTTCAAAATTCAAAACTTGAATTCATGCGGCCATTTCATCAAACATGTAAGATCCCTCCCTTTATAAAGGAAAAGGATCCCTGTGATTGCAATGCTAGTCCCTAGATCATTGCTAGCTTCCACAGTTTAAGATGAAGTTCACAGATACAAAGGTCATTTTATTACAGGCATTCCAGAGATAAACATAGTCTTTACAACTCCAAGGCCACAGGCCTAGTACAAGAGTTTGAGTAAGTAAATAAATAAAAGTCTTCATCTTCATGTGCCACAGGCAAACATGTTGAGTGTAGACTCATGACACCTAATCCTCATCATAGTAACCTGCAACATCACAAGTTACAGCCACAGTGGGTCAATACTTTGGAATAGTATTGGCAAGTGATACCTTAGTATAATTTAGGTGGTCTAGATACTATATGCAATTTGGATAAGTGTAGCTTGGCTTGCTTTGCTCAAAATAGGTTTTGCCTATTAGTTGAAAACACTAAGTTTTTCTTTGTCAAAACTTTTCCCAAGGAACCACCAATAGACATTGAGGTCCTTCACCCTTGTTCACCCACAAGTTTTACTTAGAAATTGGGATGAGGAGATTCTTGATAGCTTCCATGTCTTGATGCTCAAGTTGTCCATTACCATGGACTTGGCTAAGTACTTAGATTTTTCCATCTGCAGAGGTTGTGCACTTTCCCCACCAGACTTGGTTTCACCAAGACAGGACCTTTCAGAAGCCTTCCTTTAGACCAAATGGACGCGTTCCAACCTATCATCCCACTACCACCAACTGTCCAAATGGCTAAGTTCTAGCAACCTATGTGATCCAGGCAGAGCCCATATTGCCAAGTGGCTGCACTAGAAGCTTCTTAACACTTGGCCTCTAAAATCTCTTTGTTCTTGGGTGGCTTACCACAAGTGAGATACACAAGGTAACCATAGAAATGGGCCTTGTGTAACCACTCAACATAAACCATTCCTTCCATTCCACCCAGGTGTTTCATTAACTTAGTTGTTTTATTAGGCAAAACACAAGTCCAAAGACTTAGAAATATTTTCATCATAGCATGTATATTTCACCAACCCTTGTTTGCTACTAGCTAGGCTAAGCATGTCATAGATAGTAACTTAACTTAGAAATTCCTTAGCAATTCTATAACTACTAGGATTTCCCAACATGACATATAAGCAAAATGATAACATGCAAGACTTAGCAAAATATTTCTAATGCTTAGTATAAAACATGGGATAAAAATATTCATGAAGTACCACTTGCCTTGGTAGTTTGGAGATTAGCTACACTCCTCACAATCACAATCACTAGCACCAAAATCTACACAAAGAATCATAGCCACAATCACATACAAAACATATACAATCAAAAAAATATATGCATGCATGCAAAATGATATGTGATGATTTTTAAAACTCAACAAAGCAAGTATACAGTACTGATTCATAAACAAGATAAAAACTTGCCAAACAACATTTATTTAAACCCTAAATCATTTCCTAAACATTTCATATACTCAAATTAGTCCTACACAAGTTTCTGCAAATAATACCTTTTTAACAAAAGCAAAACATTAAACACATTGCATATTTATAAAGAGCTTGCTCTCCTGATGCCAACGATATAAAATTTGTCAAATTCTAACATGGGGATCAAAAGTTATAGCCAAATCAAATTCAAACATCAATAAGATTCAAATCCTGTTTTAAATCTAAACTCCAGCCACACGTCATGATCTGATTGGTGTGTACCGGTTCGGGCGGATCGATCAACGAGAGCCACACGATTTAAGTGAAGATGCACGGCCAGATCTGACGCGTACCTCTTCGACACAGATCTAATCTTACTCGTTAGATCTAAATCCTACGGCCCTAGTCTAATTGACCACAGACGGGCGGCGCTAGCGGCGGCTACTGGCGGCGGCGATCTCTGCCTACGGCGGCACGGCGCTACAAGTGGCTAGGGGGTCATTGTATGCGCTTACTAGAGACGCGACGACGTGCTGATGCTCTGGCGGCGGCTTGGCAAGGGGTGCACGGACACGGTCGCTGGGGCTCGTCGGAGTTGCGGGCGACGTCTGTCGCTTGCTGTCGAGGTCGTTGTCGAGGCTCTGCGTCATCCTAGCACAAGGCAGAGGGTTTAGGAGATGCGCAAGTGTCTGGCGAACAAGATGGTACCAAAGGGAAGGCAAGGGGCGCTCAGTTCTTACCGCTATTGCTCGTCGGAGTCGAGCGGCGGAGCTGGTGGTTGCGGGCGTGAACGAGAACGACGACCTAGGTCACGAGCAGGCAAACCAGGGGTGTTAGCAGATGCACAAGTGCATGGCGGTCACGCTCGTTTGAACCAGAGACGGCGGGGCGGTCGGAGCTTACCGGAATCGCCTGCCGGAGTTGCTCTGTCTGCGGCGGTGTAGAGGTAATTGCGGGCAGCCTGGGGGCGTAGAGGTGGCGCTTGGTGAGGGGAAATGGCCCCGGTGCAGAGGGGATCTTATAGCCAGAGCGGGGGCGAGGATTGTGCGGCGAATCAATGGCAATTAAGCGCGCAGTAACAGCGGCGAGGTAACGATGGAGTGAGCGGCGCTGGCGCGCGTGATTGACGACGAAGGCGACGTGGTCACAGGGTCCACTCGTCAGCGGGTTTAAACAGCGAGGGGTGGGGTCGTGTGGTCAGTGACTCTGGGGGTGTGTCTGCGGGTGAGCGAGAGAAAGAAGGACCCTGGGTAGGCTTAGTGGGCTGGATTAGTAGTTGGGCCAGATAGGTAGCGCTGGCCCTTTTCTATTTCTTTCTCCTTTTATTTTTCTGTTTTGATTTTCTGAAATGTTTTTCAAATCCAAATCAAATGAGTTTGAATTCAATCTTCCCTAAGTTTTTATACTGTAAACTTTACACTCAAATGTGTGCCAAACACTACTGTCCAAACCAAAGATTTTGATCAGATGAAAATAAAAATAAAACCAAGCATTTATGATATATATTCAATAGGCATAATATTGGTTTTATTATTCATTTTGTTTTGAAATTTGTTCAAACTTTTGGTGGTGCCTAAGTTTGAATAAACAAACTTTTACTGAATCAAAACAAGTATTCTTCTCATTGGAAGATAGCACTAAGGCTTGAGCAAACTTACATAAAATAATAAGCACAAATGCTTCTGTTTTGAATTGATTTGTTTGAAATGAAATTCATATGCTCATGGATGCATGGATGATATGCATAAGTTTGAAAAATGATTTTGAGGATGTTAAAAATCTAACCCCCTTAAGGTGAATCTCGCCCTCGAGATTCGGATTGGCTGGAAAATAGGTGAGGGTGGTCTTTTCGAATATCATCTTCTCTTTCCCATGTGGCTTCCTCTTCGGAATGATGGTTCCACTGAACCTTGCAAAACTTGATAGTCTTGGTCCGTGTGACTCTTTCTGTAGTCTCAAGAATCTTGATAGGTTTCTCTTCATAAGTGAGATCACTCTCCAACTGAACCTCCTCCAAAGGTATAGCATCCTTCAAAGAAGTTTCTTCCATTTCTGGATGACATTTCTTAAGTTGACTCACATGAAACACATTATGGACAGCTGACAGAGATTCTGGCAGTTCAATTTCATAGGCAACTTCCCCTTTACGACTCAGAATCTTGAATGGTCCAACATATCTTGGGGCCAATTTTCCTTTGACTCCGAACCTCTTCACTCCACGAAGTGGTGACACTCTAAGATAAGCTCTATCACCGACTTCGTAGGTGACTTCTCTACGCTTAGGATCTGCGTAGCTTTTCTGTCGGGACTGTGCTATCTTCAACCTGTCCTTAACCAACTTGACCTTCTCTTCGGCTTCTTTGATAAGTTCTGGTCCGAATAAACTTCTTTCTCCCACACGATTCCATAACAATGGGGTGGTACACTTCCTTCCATAGAGAAACTCAAATGGTGTCATCTCAATGCTGGCTTGATAGCTGTTGTTATAAGAAAATTCTGTGTAAGGCAGACTTTCATCCCAACTGGCTCCATAGTCTAGAGCACATGCCCTCAACATGTCTTCAAGAATCTGATTAGTCCTTTAGGTTTGTCCATCAGTTTGAGGATGAAAAGCAGTACTGAATTCCAACCTCGTTCCCAATGACTCATGTAGCTGTCTCCAAAAATGAGAAGTGAATTGAGTTCCCCTATCAGACACAATACTTTTGGGTACTCCATGTAGTGTAAGGTTCCCAACCTTTGATAAGGCAGAGATCCATGTGTTTATAATGCTAGTCCCTGGATCAATAGCTAGCATCCACAGTTAAGATGTAATATCAAGAAACAAAGGTCATAATACAACTTTATAACCAGGAATAACATAATTTATTACATCTTACATAGCTCATTTGGCTATTACATTACATTGCAGCAGAATATCTATAAGCATGGGGTCCTTCATCTTCAAAGTTCCACAGGCAGACATGTTGGTTGTAGACTTTGTAATCCTAATCATCAAACTTTACTAACAATCAAACCTGCAACATAACAAGTTACAGCCACAAGGGTCAATACATTTGAATTGTATTGGCAAGTGATACTATGGCAGTATAGTGGAGTCTATCATCTATATGCTTTTGGCTAAGTGGAGTTGAGGCTTGCATTGCTCAAAAATAGATTTTTCCTTGTCATTTGAAATCACTAAGTTTTTGCTTGACAAAATAATCTTTCCCAAGGAATCTCCCAATCAAAGATTGAAGATCCTTAAACCCTTGTTAAACCACAAGTTTTTAACTTAGAAATTTGGATGATGAGATTCTTGATAGCTTCCATGTCTTGATGCTCAAATTGTCCTTTACCAGGGACATGGCTAAGTACTTAGATTTTACACTCTGCAGAGGTGGTGCACTTTCCCCACAAGACTTGGTTTCACCAAGACAAGATCTTTCAGAAGACTTTCCTTAGACCAAGTGGACGCGTTCCAACCTATCATTCCCACTACCACCAACTGTCCAAATGGCTAAGTTCTAGCAACCAATGTGATCCAGGCAGAGCCCATAATGCCAAGTGGTTGCACTTGAAGCTTCTCAACATTTGACATCTCAAATCTCTTTATTCCTGGGTGGCAATCCACAAGTGTGATACACAAGGTAAACCATAGCCATGGGCCTTGTGTAACCACTCAACCAAAAACCACCAAGCAAGTCCCTTTCCACCCAGGTGATTCATTAACTTAGTTGTTTTATTAAACAAAAACACAAGTCCTCAGACTTAGAAATTTTTCCATAGTATGAATGTATATATATTCCACCCTTGTTTTCTATTAGCTAAGCTAAGCATAATAGTAGTAGGAATCTTAACTTAGGAAATTCTACTAAGGTTTTCATCTACTAGGTTTTCCCATAGCATGGTTTATACTTAGCAAAATTCCATGCAAGTCCTATACTTAGAAATATCACTAATGCATAGTGAAAATAATGGGATAAAATATGAAGCATCACTTGCCTTTTTGGTATAGGGTAAAAGTTCACTCCTTGTCTTTGAAACAATCACAATGTTCAAGTCACTACAATTCAATCAAGCAAACAATATTTCAATCTACTATTCAAGCATTTCATCACATAAAATGATAAAAAAACAATACATGCAAGCATGCAAAAGGGTTGTTTTATTTGTAAAAGTGGTTTATAATGGGTCATAAACATTTGGAAACACCTATTGGTCATTTTGTAAAGTGGCAAAGTCATTTTCAAAAGGTTTCACTTTAATAACCATTTTTAAAACAAGGTATCATTTTATGTGGTGTAGAAATGTTTTTACTAAGGCATTAATCTATAGGATTCACAAAATGTGTTTTCAAGCCATAAAGCTTTGTGTTTAGGGTCAGAGAGTTTAAAACAAAACCTTTCCCAAAGGTTTTCCTTCAAAATCATTTTTAATAAATAAACGATATTTTTATTTGACTAGAATTGGTTTTAAATCAAAGATTCATTCTTTTGTTTCACCAAATACATTTTTTAAACCACAATTTGATTCCTATGGTTAGTAGGTTCAAAACACACCATTTTCCAAAGATTTTATCCTCAAAAACATTTTGGAATAAATTTTATATCCTAAACATGCATACAAAAGTTTCTGCAAAAAAACATTTTACCAGACTCTTTTTACTGAACAAAGTGCACGGTTGAAAAGTTCACATTTTTGTGAGTCCAGGGACATATTATTTGTTATATTTGGACTTATGGTTGATTTTATATGAATTTTTGAAGTTGGCAACTAATTTTGTTTATTTTGCAATTTAGAAAACCCTTATTTCCATCGTGAGAGGCAACGTGGCAGATTTCTATTGGTCGATACCGGTTCAGTGTGGATAGCTGGTGTGGGTCGCATGATTTACATAAAATGAACGGTGCAGATTCATCAAGGCTCGAGCTAGGCTGGAGGCTTGGCTCACGGCGCGTGGTTCGGCTACGCTCGGCTAGATCTAATCGTGTCCGTCGAAGTAAGATCGAAGGGTAAGGAACAGAGGGTGCTGGCTCACCTGGTGGCTCAGGTCACCGACGATGGTGAGGACGGCGGCGACGCTCGGGATGTGTAAGACGGCGACGTTCTGGTGGTTCCCGAAGATGGTGGAGACGGAGGCGATGCACAAAAGATCTGGGCAAAGTCGATGGCGTTGGAGCGGTGGAGGTTTGCTTCCTGGAGCGTTTCCTAGGGGTGGCCGGAGTTGTGCTTGCGGCGACGCTTGCAGATGTTGTCAATGTCGAATGCCTGGGGATCAAGAAACCAAACCAAGGAGTCAGGAAGGTGCGCGTCAGAATACTAGGGAGATTCAACAGAAAAATGGAGGTGCGGGTGTGTCCTTTTCACCGGAATTTGGCACTGGAATTCGTCGGAGCCGGCGAGACGTTGAGCTCGAATTCGAGGTGCTCAGTGGCTCATTAGCGGTGGTTGTTGAGGGGAAATGAGGAGGAGTCAGAGGGGATTAAGAGGGACTTGATGGTTTTTGGTGATTAAGATCGTGTTAGAGCGAATTTAATCCGAGAATCAATCACTGGCAACGGACGCGCGAGTTTGATGACGACGTGGTGGCTAGGTGGGTCCTTTTGTCAGCGAGGTGTGTTTTTGCGTGCGGGGTCCACTGGTTAGTGGCTGTGAGAGTATGTGATGCGGTGAGAAAAAGACGGGAAGGGGAAAGAGAGGAGCCGGGTGGGCTGGGGTTTTGGGCCTGCTGGGCTGGGGTCTGGGGTAGGTTTAGCTGGGCTGTTTCTTTCATATATTTTTTTTGTACAGTAAACTTTTCTTTTTTCTATTTCTTATTTCTGTTTTGAAATTCAATCAAACCATTCAAATAGCAAAACAATTCAAAACTCCTCCAAACTTTGCATTGAGTTTTGGTTCTGTTTAACAACACAATTCCAAGTCCCAAAATAAAATAATATTTTTATTCTTTTTAGGATCTATTTAATAATTAAATAAAATAGACTTTATTTATTAATTCAAATAGGTTTTGATTTATTTATTTAAAATCTCCATTTGAAATCTAAATATTAACAAAACCAAATCAGTAGGTTTTATTTGAAAATATAAAATACTTTGGAAAACTTGTTTAAAATAAATTTAACAAGTTTTGATGTTTAATTAAAATGGCAAAGCCTTTTCTTTAATAAAATTGGTTTAATAATAAACTCTCCTTATTTTTATTTAAATAAACCTTTACTCTTTTACTCATAGCAAAACATTTTATTTCAAAAGCTTGACCAAGGTTTAATTTGGCTCCATAAAATAATCCTCATTTATATTTCTACCTTTTTATTTGAAAACCAAATATTTTTATTAAAAGATCCAAAATAGTAATTTTAAATATTTTTAAGTTTATTGTTTATTTATCTTTTTAAATCCCTTTAGGATTTTCTTTGATCCAAATAGGTTTTGAAAGTTTCCAATTGGATTCAAAAAGTTTCTTCTCACCCTGAAAATCAACAAAGTTTTATTTTATTCATTTATTTTTCACATAACAAGATTTGGAAAATCTTGGGATGTCACATGTAGACACACAATTCGACTCATATAGATTTTGGCTAACTTAGCACTTGTATAGGTTGTCTTCCCGGGTATGAAATGAGCCACTTTAGTTAGGCGATCCACTACCACCCAAATAGAATCGTATCCTGAATGGGTTCTTGGTAATCCGATAATGAAATCCATACCAATCTTGTCCCACTTCCAATCAGGAATAGGTAGTGGTTGAAGCAACCCTGCTGGTTTCTGATGTTCTGCTTTCACTCTACTACACACATCACACAAAGCAATATGTTCGGCGATGTCCTTCTTGAGATTATTCCACCAAAATATTTCCTTCATGTCCATGTACATTTTGGTGTTACCCGGATGAATGGAATACAGAGAGTTGTGTGCTTCTTGCAAAATCAGTTTCCGAAGCTCCGGATCTTGTGGAACACAAATACGTTTCCCATGCCATAAAGTACCCTGTTCGTCTTCATGGAACCCTTTGGATTTTCCTTTGCCATTCTTTTCTTTAATCTCTTCAATTTCTTTATCAATCTTCTGGGCTTCTTTGATCTTGTCCAACAAAGTGGGTTGAACATCTAAAGACATGAGATGTCCTTCAGGCACAATTTCCAATCTGAGCTCTCTAAATTGGGTACACAGATCATCTGGCAATTCTCCTTTGGTAAGGCCATTTACAAAAACCTTACGACTTAGAGCATCTGCTACAACATTTGCTTTACCGGGATGGTATTGCAAACTTAAGTCATAGTCCTTGATGAGTTCTAGACATCTTGTTTGTCTCATATTAATTTCCTTCTGGGTGAAGATATACTTCAAACTCTTGTGATCTGTGAACACTTCACAACGCTTTCCCAAAAGATAGTGCCTCCATGTTTTGAGTGCATGGACAACAGAGGCTAACTCTAAATCATGAGTAGGATAGTTCACTTCATGAGTTTTGAGTTGTCTCGAGGCATACGCCACAACTTTTCCTTCTTGCATAAGTACTGCACCCAAACCATGATGAGATGCATCACAATATACTTGGAAATCTTTTTCCAAGTCTGGTAAACACAATACTGGTGCTGTCACTAGTCTCTTCTTCAATTCCTGAAAGCTGAGTTCAAAACCTTCAGACCAAGCAAACTTCTTGTCTTTCTTTAGCAATTCCGTCTTGGGCTTAGCTACCTTGGAGAAATTTTCAATGAACCTTCTGTAGTAACCTGCTAAGCCAAGGAAACTACGAACTTCTTTCACTGACTTGGGACATTCCCATTCAGTTACAGCTAAAACCTTTGCAGGATCAACTGCTACCCCATCCTTTGTCATAACATGTCCAAGAAAACCAACTTCATTCAACCAGAATTCACACTTGCTGAATTTGGCATAAAGTCTATGCTCTCTTAACTTCTCAAGTATCAAACGCAAATGTCCTTCATGCTCTTCTTTGCTCTTGGAGTAGACTAAAATGTCATCGATGAAAACGACAACAGACTTGTCAAGGAATTCCATGAACACCTTGTTCATCATATTCATGAAGTATGCTGGAGCATTAGTCAAACCAAATGGCATCACGGTATACTCATATAATCCATACCTTGTGGTGAAAGCTGTCTTAGGTATGTCTTGTTCTCTTATCTTGAGTTGAAAATAACCTGACTGGAGATCAATCTTTGAGAACACACAAGCTCCTTCTAGCTGATCAAACAAGTCATTGATTCTAGGAAAAGGGTATTTGTTCTTGATAGTCACCTCATTGAGTGAACGGTAATCTATGCATAACCTTTGACTTCTATCCTTCTTCTCCACAAACAAGACTGGGGCTCCCCAAGATGAAGAACTTGGTTGAATAAACCCTTTCTACAACTATTCTCCAAGTTGTTTCTTGAGTTCCTTCAGTTCATCAGCTGACATCTTATATGGTCTCTTTGCTATTGGCCCAGATCCTGGTAGGAAATCTATAAGAAACTCCACATCTCTATCTGGTGGCATTCCCGGCAATTCTTCTGGAAACACATCCGGATACTCACTCACAATTGGCACACTGTCTATGCTAACCCCCTTAAGAGAATTTAGCATACTCCTTCTTGCTTCAAAGTTGGTCTTGAATCTGATCCTTTTATTTTCTGGAGTTGTGAGTGAGACAGTATGGTTGGCACAATCTATCACTCCCTTGTGCTTAGTCATCCAGTCCATTCCCAAAATGACATCCAATCCTTGGGAGTTTAGAATTATTAAGTTAACGCGAAACTTATACTTCCCAAACTCTATGACTAGATCATGACATCCCGAATTCACTATCATTTCTCCACCAGGAGAACTTACTTTTATAGGACACCCAATAGTTTCTACTGGCAGTTCATTTCTATCAACAAATGCTCTTGATATGAATGAATGAGATGCACCAGTATCAAAGAGAACAAATGCCGGAACAAAATTGAGTTTGAACTTACCAGCAACAACATCAGGCTCCTCATAGATTTCCTCCACATTGATGTGGTTAACTTGCCCTTTCTGAAAAGGGTTAGGCTTGTTGGGTCCTTCAACTTTCTTTTCTGGGCATTCATTTGCATAATGCCCCATCTTCTTGCTCTTGAAGCATTCAACCTGACTTATGTCCTTCTTGACAGGCTGGCTTCCACTTCCACTTCCATTACCACTGTGGTGGCTCTTGTATCCACCCTTGTGGTTCTTGTACTTGTCATTGTCATGACTGCGGTGGTGCTTGTTGTCATGACGGTTGTGGTTGTGGTGCTTGTTGAATTTCCCGTGCTTGTGGGATCCTGAGCTTCCACTGTAATCATAATGGGAACGTTTGTGAGACGATCCCGAGCTGTGCTTGTCCGAGTGTTTTCTCTTCCTGCTTTCAACTTGCTTCATTTTGTTCTCCAAAATAGCAGCCTTATCACAAAGAGACTGGTATGTGGGAACATATGCCACTGCCAACTGCAGGTTCAGTTCATCATTTAACCCTTCGAGGAACTTTTCTTTCCTCTTAGCATCTGTGTCAACTTCATTCGGTGCATATCGCGCCAGATTGTTGAACTCCTCAATATATTCAGCCACGCTGCGGTGGCGCTGCTTCAGGTAATGAAACTCTTTCTTTTTTAGACTCATCACTCCAGATGAGATATGAGCAGTACGAAAGCCATCTTCAAAGATAGCCCATGTCACATCTTCTATGGGAGTGGTGATCTGGAAGTTATCCCACCAAGTGGCGGCTGGTCCTTCCAGCAAATGTGCTACAAATCTGACCTTTTCAGCATCAGTACAGCCCACAGTTACCAAGTCCTTGTTCACAGAGCGTAGCCAATCATTGGCCACCATGGGATCAGTCGTTCCTGAGAACTTTGCTGGCCTCAATCTCAAGAACCTGGTAAGCATGTCAAAACCCGGTGGGTTGTTGTTGTTGTTATTGTTGTTGTTGTTATTGTTGTTGTTTTGGTTCTGGATGAACGTCATCATCATCTGCATCAGCTGAGTTTGAGCAGTCATCATTTGCTGCATTTCTGGAGTGATGTTGTTGTTATTGGGGTTGGGGTTTGCACGACGGGGAGGCATCTGTGGTTTGTTCAATAGAGATAAGAATGAGATACCCATAGATGCTTTCATGCACAATACATCACATAAATAATCACAAAGCATGCAACATAATGATAAAAGTTCAACAACCAGATAACAAGTTCGCAAAGTAAAACACACACAAATAACAAGCCATCCACATGTTGGATGGTCAAATAACAAGTTCTCAATGACAAGTATGATAATAAATGATAAATGAGTAGTCAAATCTACTCCTCGGCATCAACCTCCTCCTCGACAAAAGTAAGACCTGCATTCTCCATTGCGGTCTTGTATTCCTCGACACTAGTGGTCAAGGTCTCTATCTTGGCTTTGAGAGCCCTCTTCTGGGAACGAAGCCTCTCAATCACCGTCTGCTGATGCTCGAGCTCGAAGTCCTTGGCCTGCAGTTCTTCAGTCATGTCAAGGATCTTCTTGTTCCTATCCTGGACTCGCTTTTCCTGACTCTTGAACTTTCTGTCCTGGCTCTCGAACTTCTTCTCCATCTCCTTGACTATCTCGTATTGCTCCGCGAAGAGCTTGTCCTTCTCGCGAAGCTGCACCTGGAGTTCGTCATGACTGAGCATGACGTTGGTCCTATCGGAGTCCACGTGCCTAATGAGAGCCTCTAAGTCCTGGAGGTATAGACGAATCGGCTCCGCTGTGTCCCTCGAATCGTCCTCGAAGTCGATGGACTCTCCATCCTCATCACGCCTACCGAAGACGTGGAAGTGAGTACCTCTAACCTGTCGGGAGTGTCTCCCTAGCAGACGTCCTATCAGATCCTGCATGACTACCTCAAGGCCTCTCTCCTTGTCATCATGCATGAGCTTGAAGACGATGGCCTCCGTAGTAGGCTCTGTCTGGCGTCCGGGCTGGTTGACCTTGAAGCCCCAAAGGTCTTTCCTCTCAAACTTGGTGAGGGGAAGCACCATGATGGTAGGAAGAGGAAGATTGAGCAAGGTAGTAAGCTCAACAATATGAGGACCAAAGCGAGTAACCTGGAACTCCTCAACAGTGCTGATGGTAATAGTAGGCATCTATTTATAAGATAGAAAAGTTAGAACAACACAAATTAAGATAAAACACAAGGCAAAGCATAACATACGTATCCTTGGAAAGCAAAACACACAAGTCATGGCATACATGGATCCATTACAACAACCAAGGTTCAACTTATTTTAAAGCAACATTTGGAAACTAAGGTGATAAGTGGTGGTCCAACTAGCGAAGTACGCTTACAATCCTATCTCACTGGATCTGTTGGCTAACACAATGTTTCTAGAAGCAATCAGTCTATCTTGCTCACATGACTCCATCACTAAGTCTATAATGTCTCCTCTTAAGGTTTGGTTGGTAGCTTCCAACTCTTGCGTATGTTTCTTCTCTTCCTTTAGATCATTTTGGAGGTTGAGCATTCTGCACTTGACTCTATCACAAGGTTCTTTGATGGTCTTCCAAGCTGCATCCCTTGTTGATTCAAAGAATGTAGTGTGTACTACTGAATTGGTGAACATGCAGAATCCTTTTTCCTGGTGGTTGTCTTCCTTGTTTTTATACAAGTGAAGCTGCACCCACCAGTATTCAACTCCTTCATCCATCACAGGAAATCCTTTGTACACAGCTGCACCTTGTATCTCTAATGCAACCATGAGGTCCTTGAGAGCCTTGGGAAATTCTGTCTCACACTCCAAGGTCATTGTCATGAGTGGTCCTTTCCTTACGGCTTCGTTGATGGAGTTGATCTACAAATAGAGATGAGAATGAAGATTAGAAAAGTTTACGAGAAGAATAGACAAGTGTAGAAGTTGCTGAATTTTTTTTTCCTTAGTGGTTTCCAATCCTAGGGTCATAATCCTACAGGCAACACAGTGCTCTGATTCCATCTGTAAGATCCCTCCCTTTATAAAGGAAAAGGATCCCTGTGATTGCAATGCTAGTCCCTGGATCATTGCTAGCATCCACAGTTTAAGATGAAGTACACAGATACAAAGGTCATTTATTACAGGCATTCCAGAGATAAACATAGTCTTTATAACTCCAAGGCCACAAGCCTAGTACAAGAGTTTGAGTAAGTAAATAAATAAAAGTCTTCATATTCATGTCCCACAAGCAAACATGTTGAGTGTAGACTCATGACACCTAATCTTCATCAGAGTAACCTGCAACATCACAAGTTACAGCCACAGTGGGTCAATACTTTGGAATAGTATTGGCAAGTGATACCTTAGTATAATTTATGTGGTCTAGATACTATATGCAATTTGGCTAAGTGTAGCTTGGCTTGCTTTGCTCAAAATAGGTTTTGCCTATTAGTTGAAAACACTAAGTTTTTCTTTGTCAAAACTTTTCCCAAGTAACCACCAATAGACATTGAGGTCCTTCACCCTTGTTCACCCACAAGTTTTACTTAGAAATTGGGATGAGGAGATTCTTGATAGCTTCCATGTCTTGATGCTCAAGTTGTCCATTACCATGGACTTGGCTAAGTACTTAGATTTTTCCATCTGCAGAGGTTGTGCACTTTCCCCACTAGACTTGGTTTCACCAAGACAGGACCTTTCAGAAGCCTTCCCTTAGACCAAATGGACGCGTTCCAACCTATCATCCCACTACCACCAACTGTCCAAATGGCTAAGTTCTAGCAACCTATGTGATCCAGGCAGAGCCCATATTGCCAAGTGGCTGCACTAGAAGCTTCTTAGCACTTGGCCTCTAAAATATCTTTGTTCCTGGGTGGCTTACCACAAGTGACATACACAAGGTAACCATAGAAATGGGCCATGTGTAACCACTCAACATAAACCATTCCTTCCATTCCACCCAGGTGTTTCATTAACTTAGTTGTTTTATTAGGCAAAACACGAGTCCAAAGACTTATAAATATTTTCATCATAGCATGTATATTTCACCAACCCTTGTTTGCTACTAGCTAGGCTAAGCATGGCATAGATAGTAACTTAACTTAGAAATTCCTTAGCAATTCTATAACTACTAGGATTTCCCAACATGGCATATAAGCAAAATGATAACATGCAAGACTTAGCAAAATATTTCTAATGCTTAGTATAAAACATGGGATAAAAATATTCATGAAGTACCACTTGCCTTGGTAGTTTGGAGAGTAGCTACACTCCTCACAATCACAATCACTAGCACCAAAATCTACACAAAGAATCATAGCCACAATCACATACAAAACATATACAATCAAAAAAAAATGCATGCATGCAAAATGATATGTGATGATTTTTAAAACTCAACAAAGCAAGTATACAGTACTGATTCATAAACAAGATCAAAACTTGCCAAACAACATTTATTTAAACCCTAAATCATTTCCTAAACATTTCATATACTCAAATTAGTCCTACACAAGTTTCTGCAAATAATACCTTTTTAACAGAATCAAAACATTAAACACATTGCATATTTATAAAGAGCTTGCTCTCCTGATTCCAACGATATAAAATTTGTCAAATTCTAAAGTGGGGATCAAAAGCTATAGCCAAATCAAATTCAAACATCAATCAGATTCAAATCCTGTTTTAAATCTAAACTCCAGCCACGCGTCATGATCTGATTGGTGCGTACCGGTTCGGGCGGATCGATCAATGAGAGCCACACGATTTAAGTGAAGATGCACGGCTAGATCTGACGCGTACCTCTTCGACACAGATCTAATCTTACTCGTTAGATCTAAATCCTACGACCCTAATATAATTGACCACAGACGGGCGGCGCTAGCGGCGGCTACTGGCGGCGGCGAGCTCTGCCTACGGCGGCGCGGCGCTACAAGTGGCTAGGGGGTCGTTGGATTCGCTAACTAGAGACGCGACGACGTGCTGATGCTCAACCTGGCGGCGGCTTGGCAAGGGGCGCACGGACACGGTCGCTGGGGCTCGTCGGAGTTGCGGGCGGCGTCTTTCGCTTGCTGTCGAGGTCGTTGTCGAGGCTATGCATCATCCTAGCACAAGGTAGAGGGTTTAGGAGATGCGCAAGTGTCTAGCGAACAAGATGGTACCAAAGGGAAGGCAAGGGGCGCTCAGTTCTTACCGCTATTGCTCGTCGGAGTCGAGCGGCGGCGCTGGTGGTTGCGGGCGTGAATGAGAACAACGACCTAAGTCACGAGCAGGCAAACCAGGGGTGTTAGAAGATACACAAGGACATGGAGGTCACGCTCGTTTGAACCAGAGACGGCGGGGCGGTCGGAGCTTACCGGAATCGCCTGCCGGAGTTGCTCTGTCTGCGGCGGTGAATAGGTAATTGCGGGCAGCCTGGGGGCGTAGAGGTGGCGCTTGGTGAGGGGAAATGGCCGCGGTGCAGAGGGGATCTTATAGCCAGATTGGGGGCGAGGATTGCGCGGTGAATCAATGGCAATTAAGCGTGCAGTAACAGCGGCGAGGTAACGGCAGAGCGAGCGGCGCTGGCGCGCGTGATTGACGACGAAGGCGACGTGGTTGCAGGGTCCACTCGTCAGCGGGTTTAAACAGCGAGGGGTGGGGTCGTGTGGTCAGTGACTCTGGGGTGTGTCTGCGGGTGAGCGAGAGAAAGAAGGACCCTGGGTGGGCTTAGTGGGCTGGATTAGTAGTTGGGCCAGATAGGTAGCGCTGGCCCTTTTCTATTTCTTTCTCCTTTTCTTTTTCTGTTTTGATTTTCTAAAATGTTTTTCAAATCCAAATCAAATGAGTTTGAATTCAATCTTCACTAGGTTTTTATACTGTAAACTTTACACTCAAATGTGTGCCAAACACTACTGTCCAAACCAAACATTTTGATCAGATGAAAATAAAAATAAAACCAAGCCTTTATGATATATATTCAATAGGCATAATATTGGTTTTATTATTCATTTTGTTTTGAAATTTGTTCAAACTTTTGTTGGTGCCTAAGTTTGAATAAACAAACTTTACTGAATCAAAACAAGTATTCTTCTCATTGGAAGATAGCACTAAGGCTTGAGCAAACTTACATAAAATAATAAGCACAAATGCTTCTGTTTTGAATTGATTTGTTTGAAATGAAATTCATATGCTCATGGATGCATGGATGATATGCATAAGTTTGAAACATGATTTTGAGGATGTTACAAAACACCTTGCAGATTCAAATCTAACAAAATCAAAACACTATAGTGTGCAGTGTTTTGGGCCTAACTTGTTCCCTCTTTGGACACCACTAGCCTTAGGAGATCATCTAACGGCCCTAACTAATCCCTAGCACCACTGTAAGCTTGAAAATGTCATCAATGGTGAACAGCCGAGAGCACCCATGTCACCCCAGTGTGGACATCAGGCTAGAGGAAGAACTAGCCGTGCCAACCTTGTCTGGGAGGTAGCCCATGCCTCACCGCCCCCTCTCGACCAGCCCTGCCTCGCAGACAGCATCCAGAACCGCCAGGAACGCCGCGCCCATGCCGCTGTCGACCATGCTGACGTGCGCCGCAGAGCACGCGCCGTTCCCATTCAACCAGACCACCCCGAGCCCTCGCCGCCCGCCAACATGCTCCCCACCGTCCCAGGAGACTGCCAGACATGCCCATTTCACCGCTCGTGCCCCGTAGCCACCGCTCGCCGTCGAAGACGCCGCCTTTGCCTCGTAGAGCATCGAGTGTTCCAGACCGTTTGCCACCGCCCCTACACGCGCATTAAAGCCATAGAGCATCGCTAGGAGACCACCGATCGATCGCCATCCTCGGCCATGCCGCTAGACGCCCGTAGCCGTGTCGCCACCGTCGTATGCCCATCCCGTTCAGTCTCACCGTCGAGCCTATAAAAGGAGACGACCCCAGCCAAATTGAGCACACCATCTCACTCCCCTCCCCTTACTGATCATTCCACCTTGTTCCTGGAGCAAGGCGAGTAGCGCATCGCCGGAATTTCACCAGAGCCCGCCGCTGCTGGAGAAGAAGGGAGCCAGCGATTGGAACTGCCCCAAGAGAACCTGCTGGTACCAGGAGGTTCGCCGTCGTCGACTTCGTCATTCGCCCGCCTCGCCGTCCCTCGCTTGAGCCCCGGTGAGCCCCTAACGACCCCCACCTGCCATGTTAGGGTTCTGTCTCGCCGGCACTACCCGACGTGGACGATGAACCAGAGCCTTGGATTAGAACAAGATCCAACGCACCACGTTGCCCCATACCGCTTCGCACCCCTCCTTCTCACTAACGTGTGGGGACAGCAACTTAACCAGCCCGCGTAAGCGCTATGCGTAGCAGGCCGGCCCATTTTCTCTTCCCACGCAGATCACTAGTTTGAATTTAACTTTTTCCATTCTCATTCAAACACAGTTCTGTACCCAGTTTCAAAAATCAATCCAGCTTGATTCAGTGAACCAAATTGAATGAAACCAATTTTGTTAGAAAGGTCTGGAAGTGCTGAATCCAAGCCCGTTGGATTCAAATCATTTGGATCTGTAGATCACCCTTGGTAAAAATAATAAGGCAAAAGCTATTCTGCATTCAAACATTTTTCAAATTTAAACCATAATAGCTTTTGAGTTGATTCCAACTGTCAAAAATCACAAGTAACCATACCTTTCAGAATATATAAAAATATTTGGGTTTACCTACAGAAATAATGTTCAAGTAATAAAAGGATGCCACATAGGCATTTCTACTCACTTTATTTAAATGAAATAAAAGGTTAAATCTTATTAAATTGTGACACCACTTTAAATGACATTCCCATGTACTAAAACATGTCGTGATGACATGTGTTAACATGATCCCATGTTTGGTTTGGAGAATATTAAATCTTAAGTAGTTTTTCAATGAGTGGAAATTACTTTTCTAAAAATAAAAGCAATAAGCCAAATGCCTTAATCTTGTAATGTTAGTGATGATGCTAGATCATCTATAGAACCCCTTTGTGATATGATTGAAAGTAGTTAAGTATTGTTTGGTGATTGTGTACCTCATATTTATTCATAGACGCTAGTACCGACCAAGGATACGAGGAGGAAGGAGGATACTACGAACAAGAAGCCGAGGAGAACTTCAACCACTACTCTACACAAGGCAAGCTTATAATGATACTGATGCACGCCTTACTAATAAAGTTGACCTATGCAAGCTAACACTTGCAAGACACTATACTTATGCAAGCCTAATACTACTAGTTGATTAAGAAAGTCTTGCTAATCAAGTTAACCTATGCAATGCACTAAGCATGCTTGGTTAGACACATTTGATGATACCCAATCCTAGTTTTACTTGCAATCTTTCTACTTTATTTCTTTATCAAAGCTACTACTTAGAGTTTACTTGAGTAAATTTTTAGATACTAGAAAGATAATTGAAGGTTGCATAAAGAGCATAAAACTTGTCCTAAGCTAGATA
This sequence comes from Avena sativa, assembly GCA_916181665.1. Lineage (NCBI taxonomy): Eukaryota > Viridiplantae > Streptophyta > Magnoliopsida > Poales > Poaceae > Avena > Avena sativa. Next base: position 13,854,757 of record OV702280.1, on the reverse strand, counting down.
ATCTTCATGTCATCCTAAGGCATGAAATTGAACTTAGTTAAACTCCACTAGTTTACTACCCCTCATTAGTACTTACCCCCATATGTAGATGCTAGTGCTAAGCATAAAACTTGATCAAACTTTAGATGGGAATACTTGGTGGAAAAATGGTTATGAAAACCTTGGAATGATGGATCATTCTATTGAGATGTTTTGACATGTGTTTCCGAACACCAGATGATTTTTGTGATGAAAATGTTAAGGCATGAGCCTTAGCCCTTTATAAAACTGATGGTTGTCTGGATGCGATACCATTCCAATTTTACCGTACAACCACAATACCCGAAGATTGGGTAGGGCTTGACTGCAAACTTATGTACCTTAATATTAGTTCCCTCACGGCCAAGGTTTGAGCTGAGGCTACCTTGTGAAGATTGTCCACCTGTGCAGTACCCAAGATGACAGTTGGTCATGGTTGGGAGGCCAAACTCACAGGAGAGGTGCTTATACTAGGGTGTATAATTGAAAGGTTAGGATTGATTATCCGCATACTGAGTATGGTGAATTCAGGATTTGTTCCTGACGGATGTATCGAATGTTGTGGTGAAAGTGTACAATCTCTGCAGAGTGTCAAACTATTCGAATATCCGCGTCCACGGTTATGGACAGTTGGAGTGGCCATACTGTTCCCCCGTCAGATGTTTTCAAGATGACTTGTGAAATGGATTGAGATTTTGACTTGACCACAACAGAGTTGTGGCATGATATACAAGTTCCCCCTTAGGTGTTATAAATTTTCAACTAGTTTTCGTAGCTTCTGAACTTAGTAGAGGTAAATCTGGCTTTTTGCAAAACAACCCTAGAGCTTAGTGTCCTACTACAAAAAAAACTTTCACCTGTTAGTATTAGTTTCCGAGTACTTAAAGAGTACTCATGGCTTTGTCCCTGGCTATTCCCATGGCTAGACTATGAAGAGGAGTACCAGGAGGATGGGCCCTAGGAAGGTTACGACAACTAGGATCATCTCCCATCGTCAACATTGCCTGTGACCCCGAAGATGGAGCTTCACCCACGCTACCGTTATTATTACGTATTCCGCTGCTTGTGTTGTATTAAGAACTGGATCATGAGATCTTATTTGTGTAAGACCTTATGTATGGTTTGTAATGGATGATGTACTATGGTATCCAATTCTATTATGTCTCGCAAAAATGGTATTCCTGGGATTGCGATGTATGGCATAACAGGCATCTGGGATTAAAAATCTAGGTGTTGACAGGCATGTGTTCCATATATAGTCTTACATGCTCCCAATGAGAACTTGCACAACATCTTTTGTCCTGCCAGCCCATTGCAGCGGGACCTCAAGGGTATCTACTAGGAATTAAGGTACTCGTTTTAATAGAGTACCGGAGCAAGGCATTAACACTCTATGAACACATGTGATCCTCATATCATAGCCATCCCCTCCGACTGTCCTAATTTCTCTCACTTCGGGGCCTTTGGTTTCGGACAATGAAATGTGTACACAACTTGCAGATAAGATCACAAACAATACTATCATCATGAATCAATAACATGTTCAGATCTGAGATCATGGCACTCTGTCCCTAGTGACAAGCATTAAGTACAAAACGTTGCAACAAAGTCAACTAGCACTAATAAAGATACCAGGCACCATGCCCTAACAATCTTATTCGATTACATGATAGATCTCATCTAATCCCTACCATCCCCATAGCCTACAGCGGGGTATTACTCACTCATGGATGGGGGAAACATGTATGGTTGATGGAGAGGCATCGGCGATGATGATGGCGATGATCTCCTCCAATTCCCCGTCCAGGCAGGGTGCCAAAACGGAGTTTCTGATTCCGAATCATGGTTTCTGGTGGTGGCGGCGTAACGGAACTCTTTTTGGAAAAACGTCGAACCCCCCATTGTTTTTAGGTCAGAAGGCTTTATGTAGGCAAAGAGGGAGGCCGAGGGGGTGCCCGAGATGGCCACACCCCTCCCTGGCACGGCCTGGCCTAGCCTGCGCGGCCAAGGGGTGTGGGCCCCTCGTGGCCCTCCTCCGTCTCGTCTTCTGGCTCCATGAGTCTTTTGGTAAAATACGAATTTTGGCATATTTTCCGGGATTTTTCCTGAAAGTTGATTTCCTGCACAAAAACTAGACACCAAAGCAATTCTACTGAAAACAGCGTTAGTCCGTGTTAGTTGTATTCAAATCACACAAGTTTAGAGGAGAAACTATAGCAAAAGTGTTCGGGAAAGTAGATACGTTTTGGACGTATCAACTTAGCTGCGGTGGCCTGTTGATACGTCCAATTTGCATCACCATTCTATATCATAATTTTCCTCTATTCATTGATATATGTCTTATTATCAGGTGTTACTTATGTCTTTTCCTCTATTTTTGCATGTTGGATGGTTCTTGGAGGATGGATTGCCGGAGTCAGGTTTCTGGTGGAAAAAGAGGTGTTTTGATGCAATTTCGTGAAGATCAAAAAAATACTATAAAAAATTGGAAAACTATATTTTCCCAGAAGACGGAGGAAGCCAGAAGGGGAGGCGTAGCCGGGCCATAGGGGCCCACACCCCCCTAGGTGCGGGCCCAGCTTGCCCCGCGCCTTGGGCAGGTGTGGCCCACCTGGCCGGCTCTCGACTCCGCCCTCTCACCTATATCTTCCCCATGGAACCCTAATACCAGGGAGACGACCACAGAAAGATTTCCGTCGCCTTTGTGGGGCAGAAAACATCGAGAGAGAAAGAGCTCTCCGGCAGACAGATTTCTGCCGGGGAAATTCCTTTCTGGAAAGGGGAGATCGTCGCCATCAACACCGTCATCAATCTAGGCTTCGTCCGGATCATCATCATTATCCACACCATCATCTCCACCAGCACCATCATCACCACTCCATCCCGCTGTAACAATTGTGTTGGATCTTGCATTAGTTCTTAGGGGAAACTTTCCCGATGTTAATTACTATTGTAGTTGATGCTTATGAGTGGAACCATTGGATTATTGTTTATGTTTAGATTTTTATTCATCACCATATCATCTTTGATCTTGATCCATATGATGTCTTGTGAGTAGTTCGTCTAGTTCTTGAGGACATGGGAGAAGTCATGTTGTTACTAGTGGATTTGTGTTGAGTTATTATTCAATGGTTTAGTATTTAAGTTGTGGTGTTATTCTTCTAGTGGTGTCATGTGAACGTCGACTACATGATACTTCACCATTTATGGGCCTAGGGGAATGCATTGTGTATTTGGCTACTAATTGTGGGGTTGCCGGAGTGATAGAAACCTAAACCCCCGTTAGGACACCTTTGCACAAGGGAGTGTAGGATCTCACAGTTTAAGGCTGTGATTAGGTTTATATCTTAATTACTTTCATGTAGTTGCGGATGCTTGCAAGGGGTTTAATCACAAGTATGTATTATTCCAAGTAAGGTCGGTAAATTAGCACAGGTTCACCCACACAACACTTACAACACCAAAGAAGAGTACTTAGCTATTTGAAGCGAAAGAACTTGACAGAATTCCCATGTGTCCTCGAGAATGTTTGGTCCTTATAAGTATTTCCACCAGCTTTTCCTTTGCTAAGAAAGGATTGAGCCACTTGCTGCGTTTGTTCTTTGTCTTTATTACTTGTTCTTTGTTTCGTTGCTTTATCATAAAACCCCTAAAAATCCGTTTTCTAAGTATTTACATAGATTTCCTGCTCCATACCACTAGTCAACACCTTTTGCTCCTCGTTGGGATCGACACTCCTATTTACTACGATACACCCCCTATACTTGTGGGTCATCACCCGTCCTGCCGAAGATTTCGTGCATTCTTGGACGAGCGGACGAATGTTGTGCTTCCGCGCAGTTGAGTCCTGCAAGTGTTGTAAATAATGATGTAAAATCAGTATAGTTTTGATTGGGCCTTTTCTTCCCTTGTAAAGTTTGTAAGATGTGTGGCACGTGGTGCTTGTTGTTGTTGAGTTTTGCATGGCATTTTGGTTAGCCTAATGTGGTCAGCTACTCAGGGTAATGCATTATTGTAATAGTCGACGAAGTCGTAGGGTGAGGCGTAGCCCCCGAGCATGTTTAGGAAGGTAAATTCCGTAATTGAAAAGTATATTGGCTAAGGAACTTAGCTTTTATTCATCGCATAGTAGGAGATACAATTTTTCGGCTGAGTATCCTGGCTAAATAGACTTATTGAAAGTAAATACAACTAAGGGTAGAGGCGTCGTAGTTGTGCGACATTCCAGGGGTTGGAGTATGCTACTCCGGACTCGACGTCCTTGAGGCGGTAAGCACCACCTTGGATTACTTCGGTGACCATGTAGGGGCCTTCCTAGGGTGACTCGAGCTTCAGGTTCCCTTTATACTTGAGTCGCAGCACGAGGTCTCCTTCGATAAAGGACCCTGAGCGCAGCTGTCGGCTGTGGTAGTTGTGGATACTTTGCTGGTACACCATTGAACGGGCCTTTCGACGATGTCGCAGGCCTCATTGTGAGACCCTGGCGCATGGCTCAATAGGATTGATAAGAAACCCAGACCAACAAGTTGCAACTTCTTTTCTAGAAGCTCATTCGAAAAGAACTCTAAGGTTAAGCGTGCTTGGCCTAGAGCAATTCTAGGATGGGTGAACGACCGGGAAGTGGGTATCGGGTGCGCATGAGTGAGGACAAAGTGCGCAGTGAAGACTAGTGTTGGTCTGTGGGGTTAGTCTAGAGATCCTATTCAGCTACCAGAAGTGATAGTGTCGGTACGGAGTGACCGGGGGTGTTACAAGTGGTATCAGAGCCAACCCTCACAGTTACATGGGCATGTGCAGGTCAGTACGTGGCGAACATGTGTAGCATGGCGCGTGTGGCCCGGAGTGGACACGACATGGAAATGTGTCGGCACTGGACACACAGACGTGTGCCAAGAGGGGACATTGCTGGCTTGTGGTTGATCGACAAGGACATCGATCTTCTAAGGGTGGGTGTATGTGAGACCCTGGCGCATGGCTCAATAGGATTGATAGGAAACCCATACCAACAAGTTGCAACTTCTTTTCTGGAAATTCATTGGTCGGGAGTGACCGGGGGTGTTACACTCATCCAGTAGGTCAATGATGTCTTCTAGTGTGGCCGTTGATTCGGCCTCGTTGTAAGCGACGACCCATGGGGCCTTGTGGCGTACTTTGGCAGGTAGCATTACTTTGGCTCTGTGCACCATTAAGAAGGGCGTGTAGCCGGTGGCACTGTTTGGCATTGTGTGCAGGATCCAAAGGAAGGAGGGTAGTTCATCTGAGCATGCTCCCGCCAAAATTTCGAGTGGGCGCAGTAGTCGTTTCTTGATTCTGTTGCAGACGAGACCATTGGCCTTTTCGACCTACCCGTTGGTCTGCGGATGCGCCACGAAGGCATATTTGACATTGATGCCAAGTCCTTCGCAGAAGTCTTAGAACTCCTTCGAGGTGAAGTTTGTGCCATTGTCGGTGATGATGCTATGAGGCACCCTGAACCTGTAGACAATGGACTGGAAGAACTTGACAGCAGTGGTACAAGTTTGGTTAGTGATAGGCATGGCCTCAATCCACTTTGTGAACTTGTCGACTGCCACCAGGAGGAAGACGTGTCCTCCAGGTGAGGATTTCTACAGTTTGCTAACCATCTCGAGTCCCAATTGGGTGAAGGGCCAGGCCAATGGTATGGGTAGTAGCTCTGAGCCTGGTGCGTGTGGTTTTTCTGCAAATCTTTAGCAACAATTGCACTTCTCTACGATGTCCTTGGCGTCGTGCATCGGGGTTGGCCAGTAGAAACCAGCCCGTATAGCCTTGGCGACTAGGGCGCGACTGCCGGCATGGTGACCGCAGATGCCTTCGTAGATGTCAAGGAGGATGCTCCCCCCATAACTATTGGTAACACACCGCTGGATGAACACCCTCGGATCATCCCTATGCAAGTTTTAGTGATTCCCGCCAAACCCGCATAGAAACGATTCAAAGGTGCCCACTACGCACTTTCGTGCGGGTGGAAATGAAGTAATACCATTACACATTAGTCCACGATGGAACCCACAGAACAGATATATACAACATGGCTCCATGAGTCAAGAATACAGATATACAGTACAAAGATCCAAATCACCTTGAAAACGATACACATCCGAGTACGGATAATATGCAAATTGAGCTAAGAGCCCTGAAGAGTAACCAATGGCGTCCATAACCCTGCCTAGGCTAAGCCGGAAGGGTACCCCTGCTAACGATGACGATCTCAAAACCTACTTAAACAAAAAAAGGGTGCCGGCAAAGGGCAAAAGAAAAAGAGAGCGGTCAGTACTGAGGCCAGGTCACGGCGAGTCTTAGAATTCGGCGCTCCTCGCCTATATAGGTATGGTGGACTAAAGAGGTAGCATAGCATGCACTAACCATCCTACAGAGACTCAATATAACTGTCGTCTATCAGAGAGAGGTAATAAATACCCATGAGGGACCAACCTGATACTAACACCAATCATACCCATCTTGGTATTTCCCCCTCGAGACCAAACAAGGAAAAGTCCAACTGAGGAACTCATACGGTTGGCAGTTTTATTCATTCCATTATAGCTGCAACAATTACTAGTCATATATAGATAGCATGAGTCATCCCGATAACATAAGCACTAGGCAGTTTTAGTTAACCATTCCGTTATTGTTGCAATACTTACTAGTCAGATACATATAGCATGAGCCATCCCAAAACCAGTAGTTGTTGGCACTTTTATTTGCATTCCATTATAATAAAGTTGATTACTAGTCATCACAAAGTCAAATTTACAACACTACTTTAGTTATAGTTGTCTATGATCGATATAATGTGCTCCAAGTCGTCAATAACCGCGGACACGGCTTTCAGAAAGATTTACCCTGCTGGGGGCACAAACAGCAACACATGCATGATCAACCTCGGAAAAATCAAATGAAAACCCAGCGAAGCATCATGACAAAGCAATCACAAGATTCATATAATATTTTAGGGGGCCACCCCACTAAGCTACCCGCGACAAAGTTGGCCGGCTCTGAGATGAACCCAGAGATTTGTGTCAATGACTATAACGACTGGGAACCCAAAAGTGTGACTGGCCTTGTCGATACCGCGAAAACATTCCACTTATCTATACAGTACAATAGTAAATGCTCTCCACGAGGAATAATAGTAAATAAAGCAGTAAACATGGCATAAGTACATGATAGTAATAAAACCCCAAACTAGTTTGTGGCCCCAAGAAATAAGATATGATTCAAGATATCGCTAAGGGGATTCATGGTCCCACATGCGGGTAGTGCGATAGTCAAGGAATAGGTGTCAAGTACTCGGGGTCCTACAGGACACTAGTGAGCGGTTAAAAACAAAATAACATCTATTGCCCACCAGTGCTTCTGCATTAGTTATATCTATTCCAAGCAATTTAATTTCAAGTTGTAATTTAAGTCATGATCATATCCAACATAAAGCATATGGTAACCTTCCAACAACTGTGGTACTTGACGACACGAAGCAGCACCTAAGCAAGTGACTACGACATGCAAGGCCGACTATCTACCAGACAACATGTAATAGGAGGTGTCCCAGGCAATATAGAGGCTGCAAGGGATATCACAGGTACGGAAACTAAATCATCTCAACACAGATATCAAAAGATCAACAGGAGAAAATAAAGACTATAAAAGTAAGAAAGGTAGAAAGGGGGAGAATGATCGCCTAGAAAACACTGCCGAAGGTTCATCCGAAGATCGGGTTGACACTCGCATCAACTCATCGGCCTAATCCGTGAAGATTCAAAGCACTAGAAGAATCACCGGATGCACTACTTAATACTACGACAGAAAATCGGGCATGATGCATGTATGATGCATGACATGACAAAGGTGTAATGAAATTAGGCAATATTAAGCGAAACCGGGGTCTCGACAATTAATTAGATGGTTCTTGTTATTTAGATACCCTGCAATTTAAATGTTGTCTTAACAAGGCAAAATATAGCATCGATTCGCTACACAATTTTAGACGGAACAAATATTAGACTAGAAAGGCCCGCATATGGTCTCCATATTTAATTATGAGGTGAATCGCCATAAGGCCCCCAAACCAGATGATGAGATATATGCAAGCATGAGCGATTTATTATGCAACAAGTGAAATATCATGTATTATAAAAATATGTGGCTCGGAAAGGAATCACACATCAGGGTTCGATGATCTTGGGGTTTGCCAAGGGTTCGACAGGGTTCGGATCCGTGGATCAGGATCTCGGCTTCCAAGGTCGGGGTCTTGGCGCATTCAGTTCCGTGCTTGAGGTGCCACGAAGTTGGACTTGAAGTTCCATGTCGACGACCTCTGGATTCTGACTCAGTTTTCAGAGTTGGACTTGGACTTTGGTGTCAACGGTCCAGCGTCGTTCGGACCGGTGTTGATCTTGTCAATGTGGAAATTTTCATTAGTCGAACTTGACAAAGTCATGGCTTCGTGAGATCTTAGAGATGGCTGAAATGATTGTTGCGATAGATCTTGGTGAGGCCTTGGAAGCTGGGAAGGGGCGGTGGCCGACGATATGGATCCAAGCATGGGACACTCGCTCAAACCTGCAATGACAAGAGGACTGCAAGGGGGCCTCGTGACGACCTCTATGCTACATGACGGAGGAGGCCGTTGGATCTCTTGGACAGGGCCGCGTGCTAGAAGAGGCACTGCATAGGAAGAGGGGTGGCCTAGAGGAGCTCGCGATGATGCACAGACAATGGCAGGGTAGCGCGGCAGGGGTGGCGAGCTCGATGAAGCGCAGGGCACGAGGGGCCGCGGCAGCACCGGGGAGAGGTGAGCAGGGCCGGGTGCGGTGTCCTTGGCGGCAGAAGGTGTCAGCAGGGTCACGCCTACCAGAGACGAGTGATAAAGAGGCAAGAGGATGCGCTGGGGCGGCCATGGGCATTCGGGAATGAGGAGGCCGACGGAAGAGCGGGTGGTGATGAGGTGGTCCGGCACAGAGAGGGCGGCCGAAGGACACGGAGGGGAGGAGCAGGCACGGGCTAGCGAAATTGAGGGCGGTGGCGACTATCTTGACAGAGACGGGGGATCGAGGTGGCGTCCACGCGCGACGGTGGAAAAGTCGAAGCGGGAGGAGGAAGGGAGGCGCTCGAGAGGGGCGGCGACATCCGGCGGCTGGAGGTGAGGAGGGGAGGAAGGTGCTGGCGGCAACACAGATCAGGGAGGATGAAGGAGTCTACGCGATGGAGGCGGTGTGGACCGGAGCCGGCTCATCTAACTTTGATTCTACCAAGTCGGGACCCTAACTTACCCTATATCCATCGTATAAATGTCATCTGGTGGTTCTTCTTTTTCTAGTACTTTTATTGCTGCTGCTCAACTGAAACCGAGCGTTGCTGAATTCACTGTCAGATAAACAACAGGCATTTATACAGAAAAATTGTAATCCCTCATACCTATAATAATTGACTTAGATTTATTTAGATATGAATAAATCTAGTCATGTTTTAATGCTAAATGCATCTGTATCTAGACAAATTTGAGTCAAATAATATGGGTCGGAGGAAGTAAAAGAATTGTTCTAATTGCAAACAGTAGAAGTTCAGTTAAATAATATTCTACAAAATACTTGGAAAAACTCTGCTTGCTTGCAAAATCTACAACACAGTTAACACAATTTCAATAAAATGGCCTCATGGTTGCTTGATAGAAATATGTCTTCTCCAATGGAGGGTCAAAGCTAGGCATATTGAGTATGACAAAAACGTCAAAATGGTCTATCAACTTGCCGAGCATGATGACCCACAAGTATAGGGGGTGTATCGTAGTACTTTCGATAAATAGGAGTGTCGATCCCAATGAGGAGCAGAAGGTGTTGACTAGTGGTGTGGAGCAGGAAATCTCTGTAACTTGGCAAACGGATTTTTAGGGGTTTTCTGATAAAGCAAAGAAATAAAGTGCAAGTAAATAAAATAGCAAACAATTGCAGCAAGTGGCCCAATCCTTTCTTAGCAAAGGACAAGTCGGTGGAAATACTAATGATGACCAAACGTTCTCGAGGACACATGGGAATTCTGTCAAGTGCTTTCGTTTCATATAGCTGAGTAGTCTTCTTTGGTATTTTAAGTGTTGTGTGGGTGAACCTGTGCTAATGTACCGACCTTACTTGGACTAATACAAACTTGTGATTAAAACCCTTGCAAGCATCCGCAACCACAAGAAAGAAATTAAGATATAAACCTAACCACAACCTTAAACCCTGAGATCCTACACTCCCTTGTGCAAAGGTTTCCAAATGGGGTTCAGGTTTCTATTACTCCGGCAACCCCACAATTAGTAGCCAAATACACAATGCATTCCTCTAGGCCCATAAATGGTGAAGTATCATGTAGTCGACGTTCACATGACACCACTAGAAGAATAGCACCACAACTTAAATACTAAACCATTGAATAATATCAAAACACAAGTCCACTACTAACAACATGACTTCTCCCATGTCCTCAAGAACTAAACGAAGTACTCACGAGACATCATATGGATCAAGATCAAATATGATATGGTGATGAATAACTATCTGAACATAAAAAATAATCCAATGGTTCCACTCACAAGCATCAACTACAATAGTAATCAACACCGGGAAAGTTTCCCCTAAGAACTATGCAAGATTCAACACAATTGTTACATCGGTATGTAGTGATGATGATGATGCTGGTGGAGATGATGGTGTGGATGATTGTCAATACCCCGATTTTTAATCCCAGATGCATGTTATGTCATACATCGTAATCCCAGGATTACCATTTTTGCGAGACATAAATTTGGATACCACAGTACATCATCCATTACAAACCATACATAAGGTCTTACACAAATAAGGATCTCATGATCCAGTTCTTAATACAACTCAAGCAGCGAAATAACATAATAATAAAGGTAGCGTAGGAGAAGCTCCATCTTCGGGGTCACAGGCAATGCTGACGATGGGAGATGATCCTAGTTGTCGTAACCTTCCTGGGGTCCTTCGTCCTGGTACTCCCCTTCATAGTCTGGCCACGGGAATAGCCAAGGACAAATCCATGAGTACTCTTTAAGTACTCGCAAACTACAACTAACAAGTGAAGGGTTTTTTTTGTAGTAGGACACTAAGCTCTAGGGTTGTTTTGCAAAAAGCTAGATTTAACTCTACTAAGTTCAGAAGCATCGAAAAACTAGTTGAAATTTTATAACACCTAAGTGGGAACTTGTATTTCATATCACAACTCTGTTGTGGTCAAGTCAAAATCTCAATCCATTTCACAAGTCATTTTGAAAACATCTGACGGGGGAACAGTATTGCCACTCCAACTGTCCATAACCGCGGACGCGGCTATTCGAATAGTTTGACACTCTGAAGAGATTGTACACTTTCACCACAACATTCGATACATCCGTCATAAACAAATCCTGAATTCACCATACTTAGTATGCTGATAATCAATCCTTACCTTTCAATTACACGCCCTAGTATAAGCACCTCTCCTGTGAGTTTGGCCTCCCAACCATGACCAACGGTCATCTTGGGTTCTACACAGGTGGACAATCTTCACAAGGTAGCCTCAGCTCAGACCTTGGCCGTGCGGGAACCCATACTAAGGTATATAAGTTTCCAGTCAAGCCCTACCCAATTTTCGGGTATTGTGGTTGTACATTAAAATTGGAATGGTATCGCATCCAGACAACCATCAGTTTTATAAAGGGGCTAAGGCTCCTGCCTCAACATTTTCATCATCAAAATCATCTGGTGTTCGGAAACACATGTCAAATTATTTCAGTAGAATGACTCATCATTCCAAGGTTTTCATAACCATTTTCACCAAGTATTCCCATCTAAAGTTGATCAAGTTTTATGCTTAGCACTAGCATCTACAAATGGGAGTGAGTACTAACGAGGGGTGGTAAACTAGTGGAGTTTAACTAAGTTCAATCTCATGCCTTAGGATGACATCAAGATTATCTAGCTTAGGCCAAATTTAATGCTCTTTATGCAACCTTCAATTATATTTCTAGTATTTACAATTTACTCAAGTAAACTCTAAGTAGCTTTGATAAAGAAATAAAGTAGAAGCTTGCAAGTAAAACTAGGAGGGGGTATCAAGTGGATATGATCACATATGCTTAAGGAATCTAGTGGTCATGGTAGCAAGCAAGTATTTGCTTGCATCAGTATTAGTATAGGCTTGCATAAGTAGAGTATCTTGCAAGTGTTAGCTTGCAAGGTTAATAGCTTGCCTTGAGTAGAGAAGTGGTTGAAGTTCTCCTCGGCTTCTTCTTTGTAGTATCCTCCTTCCTCCTCGTATCCTTGGTCGGTACTAGCGTCTATAAATAAATACGAGGTGCACAATCACCAAACAATACTTAACTACTTTCAATCATCACACAAAGGTTTTATATAGATGATCTAGCATCATCACTAATATCACAAGAATAAAGCATTTGTCTAGTTATTCATTTATTTTTAGAAAAGTAATTTCTACTCATTGAAAAACTACTTAATATTTAATATTCTCCAAACCAAACATGGGATCATGTTGAGACATGTCATCACCACATATTTCAGTACATGGGAATGTGATTTAAAGTGGTGTCACAATTTAATAAGATTTAACCTTTTATTTCAAATAAAAATGAATGACTAGAAATGCCTATGTGGCATTCTTTTATTACATGGACATTATTTCTGTAAGTAAACCCATATGTTTTTATATATTCTGAAAGGTATGCTCAAATGTGATTTTTAAGAGTTGGAGTCAACGCAAAATCTATTATGGTTGAAATTTGAAAAATGTTTGAATGCAGAAAAGCTTCTGACTTGTTATTTTTACCAAGGGTGATCTAAAGATTCAAATGATTTGAATCCAACGGGCTTGGATTAAACATTTCAATATCTTTCTAACAAAATTGGTTTCATTCAATTTGGTTAACTGAATCGAGCTGGGTTGATTTTTGAAACTAGGTACAGAAATGAGTTTGAATATAAATAGAAAAAGCTAAATTCAAACGAGTAGGCTGCGCGGGAAAGGTAAACGGGCTGGCCCAGTGTCACTCCGCAGCATGGGGCGCAACTGAAAGGGGGGAGGGTCTACTGGTTAGTGGCTCTTTAAACGCGAAGCGTTACAGCGATGTGGTGCGTTGGATTAGAATGAAGATCGACGGCTGAGGGTCGTCGTCGACGATGAACAGGTCACCGGTGAGCTTGAACCCTAGCGGCTCAGTGGGGGTCCTGGGAGGCTCACCGGGGCTCAGGCGAGGGTCGGTGATGCGGGAGAACGACGAAGTCGATGACGGCGATCCTCCTGGCACCGGCAGCTCCTCCTAGGCGGCTCCAATCGATGGCTTCTTTCTTCGCCTTGCTCCGGGAATGAGGTGGGGTGGTTCCGGGTGAGAGGGGAGTAGAATGGTGTGAAGAATTCGAGTGGGGGATGCCTCTATTTATAGTGGTGAGAGGGGACCGACGGGCGCAAGCTGAGCTCGTCGTGGTCGACGGTACAGAGGGCTATCGGCGTGGGCGACGGTAGGGGGCGGTGCTGTGCTCCCTGGCGAAGCTCAACGGCGTGGTGGCGAGGCGTGGGGCAGTGCTGATCGGTCGGAACGCTGCGGTGCTCTGCGCTGGTCTAACGGAAGTTTTGATGGCGCACAGCGTGCGTGGTCCGCGCGGCGGCAAACGGGCGTGTCTGCGGGGTTACTGGGACGGTGGTGATCACGTGTCCATGCGGCGAGGGTGGCGCGCAGTCTGGGGGTGCTGGTCGAGCGTGGCACATGGGGCGCGCTCTCGGCATGGTTGCAGAGAAGGTTGGAATGGCCTGGGCGTGTGGTCCAGTGGCTGGCATTGCTCGCGGCTCGGACAGGGAGTGGCGGTGGGGTGCTAGCTTGCTCCCAGACAAGGTTGGCGAGGCTAGTGTTGCTCGTAGCTTGCTGTCAACCATGGGGTGGCATGGGTGCTCTCGGACTGCTCACCATTGATGACAATGGCCAGCTTATAGTGGTGCTAGTGATTAGTTAAGGTTGTTAGATGATCTACTAAGGCTAGTGGTGTCCAGAGAGGGAACAAGTTAGGCCCAAAACACTGCTCAACATAATGTTTTGATTTTGTTTGATTTGCATCTGCAACCTGTTTGATGAAATGGCCGCATGAACTTAAGTTTTGAATTTTGAAAAGATTTTTGGTGGGTGTGCTAGGCATGTACTGGGGAGTCTGTGTTTGCTTGGGTTTTGAAAATTGAGTTGGTTTGAGTGGTTTTTGAAATAGTGGGATCTTCCCATATGAAATAGATTCAATTTTAAACTGTCATTTAAACTAAGCATTTGAATGTTTCTGGATGATCACAAAGTGGGCCTTGGTACCTTATTATGAGTACTATCAAGGGGTGCAAATATCCATACATGTTTTTGCTAAGTTCTGAAAGTTAGAGATAGCCAAAGTAGGCATGGGAGTTAAATTGGCCAAAGTGACCATTCACTTAATTTGTTTGTTTTGATTTGTTTTTCTTTGGGAAAATTTTGGGGATTATTTAGATGATGTTTATTTCACCTAAGATTCATTCTACAAGCAAAGAAACACATAATCATGGCAATTCAAAAGAATCCAAATTTTAATGCACACTCATATGAATGCTTTCATATTTTTAATTTGAAAAGTTTTTGTTAACCCTAAATTTGGTGATGAGAGTTTGATGATTCTAGTTTAATATTTTTGGGATGTTACAAACCTTGTCCCCTTAAATAAAATCTCGTTCCGAGATTTGAAAAAGGACGAAAAAGATTACCTAGGATTTGAAGAGATCGAGAAACTCCGTCCTGATGTGATCTTCGCGCTCCCAGGTAGCTTCCTCTTCTGTGTGGTTGCTCCACTGAATTTTGAGAAACTTGATGCTTCGGGTTCTGGTAGTTCTAAAAGCTTCTTCCAAAATACGGATGGGTACTTCGGGGTAGGTCAGGTCATCGTTGATCTCTATGGTCCGGTGATCGATATTCTTGAACACTTCAGTCTTCTCTTGAACTTCAAGGCACTTGCAAAGTAATGAGATATGGAACACATTGTGCACGGCTGACATCTCTTCGGGTAGTTGCAATTGATACGACACTTCTCCTCGACGGTTCAGAATCTTGAAGGGTCCGATATATCTAGGGGCTAACTTTCCTTTCAATTGGAAATGTTGCATTCCCTTCAATGGCGACACTTTCAGATACACAAAATCTCCTATGTTGAAGGCGAGGTCTCGACGTCTCTTGTTAGCGTAACTCTTTTGCCTTGACTGGGCTGTCTTGAGGTGCTCACGGATCTAATGAACCTTCTCTTCTGCTTCTCGTAGGATATCGGGTCCAAAAATCTGACTCTCTCCTACTTCCGACCAGTTCAAAGGGGTGCGACACTTTCTTCCATACATGAATTCAAATGGGTCCATTTGCAAACTAGCTTGATAACTGTTGTTGTACAAAATTCTGCAAACAGCAGACAGTCTTCCCACTTAGATCCATATTCTAAAACACAGGCTCTCAGCATATCTTCGAGTATTTGATTTACTCGCTCCATTTGTCCATCGGTCTGAGGGTGATAAGCTATGCTGAAATCTAGGCGGGTTCCTAAACCTTCTTGGACTTTCTTCCAGAATCTTGAGGTAAACTGAGTTCCTCGATCCGATACAATGTTCTTGGGGACTCCATGCAAACTGACGATTCTAGTGATGTATAACTCCGCTAGCTTCGAACTCTGATATGTGGTCTTGACGGGTAAGAAATGGGCGACTTT
The DNA here is from genome assembly GCA_916181665.1 of Avena sativa. Taxonomy (NCBI): domain Eukaryota; kingdom Viridiplantae; phylum Streptophyta; class Magnoliopsida; order Poales; family Poaceae; genus Avena; species Avena sativa. The sequence goes on along the minus strand of OV702280.1, from coordinate 13,838,969 downwards.
GGACAACCTGTCAACTATGACCCAGATAGAGTCATTTCCCCTACTAGAAGTAGGCAATCCGGTGATAAAGTCCATTCCAACGGAATCCCATTTCCATTCCGGAATCTGCAATGGTTGCAACAATCCTGCGGGTCTTTGATGTCCCTCCTTGAATCTCTGACATATATCACACTTGGCGATATAGCTTCCGATTTCTCTCTTCATCTTATGCCACCAAAATTGCTCTTTCAAATCTTGATACATCTTTGTTCCTCCAGGGTGGATAGAATAAAGAGTATCCTGAGCTTCCTTCATAATAACTTCTTTCAACTCAGAATCTGCTGGTACACAAAGGCGTCCTTTGTACCACAGAACTCCTTCTTCGTCTTCGGTAAATCCGGGTACTTTGCATGTACCGATACGACGCTTGATTCCGTCGATACTAGCATTCCTTTCTGCGCCTCTTTGATCTTGCTGATCAAACTGGGTTGAAGTTCTATGCTAGCCAAAAATCCTTCACTCACAAATTCCATTCAGAAATCTTCCATCTCTTTATGCAAACTTGGTTGCTCCTTCAAAATCATGGAGTTCAAGCGGCACGGCAATCTGCTAAGGGCATCTGCTACCACGTTGGCTTTACCAGGGTGATAGTGAATGTCTACATCGTAATCCTTGATTAGTTCAATCCATCTTCTCTGTCTCATATTCAGCTCCTTCTGAGTGAATATATACTTCAGACTCTTGTGATCCGAATAAATCTCACAACGATTTCCCATCAGGTAATACCTCCATGTCTTCAGGGCTAGAACTACGGCTGCGAGTTCGAGGTCATGGGTTGGGTAGTTCTGCTCATGTTGTTTCAGTTGTCGAGATAGATAAGATATAACTTTGCCTTCTTGCTTTAGCACACATCCGAGACCGATCTTGGATACGTCACAATACACGTCGAAGGGCTTTGTGATATCCGGAATGATTAGGATTGGGGCTGAAATCAATCTCCTCTTGAGTTCTTGAAAACTCGCTTCACATTTGTCGATCCATTCAAACTTCTGGTCCTTCTTCAGCAATTGGGTCATGGGTCTGGCGATACTCGAGAATCCTTCTACGAACTTGCGGTAGTAACCCGCCAATCCGAGAAATGCACGAACTTGGGTTTGAGTGGTTGGGGCTTGCCAATTTTCGACATCTTTCACCTTTGCAGGGTCAACGGCAATTCCTCCGGCTGATACAATGTGGCCGAGAAATCCTACCTCCTGTAACCAGAATTCACATTTGCTAAACTTGGCATACAACTGATGCTCTCTAAGGGTTCCAAGAATGGTCCTTAGGTGTAGCTCATGTTCTTCTTCTGATTTGGAATAAATCATTATGTCATTGATGAAAACAACGACAAACTTATCCAGGAAGTCCATAAAAATCTTATTCATGAGATTCATGAAATAAGCGGGGACATTGGTTAATCCAAAAGACATGACAGTATACTCGTATAATCCATATCTGGTGGTAAAGGCAGTCTTGGGAATATCCTCTGCGCGAATCTTGAGTTAATGATAACCAGTTCTAAGATCAATCTTAGAAAACACTTTGGCACCGGTCAACTGATCAAACAAATCTTCTATCTTGGGAAATGGGTACTTGTTCTTGATAGTGACATCATTCAACTTTCGATAATCCGTACACAAAGGTTACCTCCACCCTTCTTGTCTACGAATAAGACAGGTGATCTCCATGGTGACGCACTTGGTTGAATTAATCCAGTTTCTAGCATGGCATCCAGTTGCTTCTTCAGTTCTATTGATTCAGACAGGTTCATACTATAGGGTCTCGGGGCTATGGGTCCGGTTCCGGGGATTAGTTCAATGATAAACTCGATATCTCAATTTGGGGGCATACCGGGCAAAACATCTGGAAATTAATCAGGGTATTCACAGACTATCCGGACTTGGTTAATGGTAGGTTGGGCTATACTCTTGTTGCACTTGAATTGACGAGGTAAGGTTTCAGATACATGCTCGACAGATATTCCAGCTGTACTGGTCATGGTTATGGCTTTCTTGGCACAGTCAATCAATCCTTTATGTTTCGACATCCAATACATTCCTAGTACTACTTCTAAACCTTTAGTTTTGAGTACTATCAGATTAGCATAAAAATCTATGCCATGGATTCGGATAGGGACGGCTTTGCAAATTTGCCGAGCTTTTGTGGTTGAACCGAGGATTTGAACAATCATAACATGCTTCAGTTTGGTTGGTTGAATCTTACTACTGCAGGCAAATTCTTCGGTGACAAATGAATGCGATGCACCCGAATCGAACAACACTCTAGCAAGTACTGAATTCACAGAAAACATACCCAGCACGACGTCTGGCGCTTTCTGAGCTTCTTTAGCATGCATGAGAAAAAGACGGTCGTTGCGGTTGAGTGAATTCCCTGGGGCAAACCTTCTTCCGGGCTGAACACGACCCTGCTGCTGAGCTGGGGCATTTGCATTGGGGGCTGCGGCATTCTTCTTGTTGGGGCACTCGTTGGAGTAGTGACCCTTATTTTCACAGTCATAACAAGTCACTTGCGACTTGTCCTTTGCTGCAACAGGAACAACATTGCTTCCAGTCCTCGGAGCAGTGTTGGTGTTGGCGGTAGCATTGTTGTTGTTGAACTTGGGTGGTGCACGGTTGAAATTGTTAGAGTTGCCAGGGTTGTTGTGATTTCCTCCGGGCCTCGGGTTTCCACGATTGGGATAGGTAGGACGGTTCATCGGGGGTCTGTTGGTTCTCTGGGCAAATCCTGGAGATGGGTTAGGGCGATACTTTGGGGTCTGATGGGTTCCTGGCTGATGCATCATGCGACGCTTGCGGTTCTCATTGGCTTGGTTGATCTTTCCTTCCATCTGGATGGAAGAGTCGACAAGGGCTTCAATATCAGCAAAGGGGATATTGACCAACACAGTCTGCATCTCATCATGCACCATTCAAGAATCTCTCCTTCTTCTTGGCTTCAGTGTCGATCTCATCCGGGGCATACCTAGCTAATGACAAGAATTTGTCACGGTATTCCACTACGGTCATCCTTCCTTGCTTTAGTTCTCTGAACTCATCTCTCATTCTCTTGATCAAACCCGGCGGCACATGGGTTCTGCTGAACTTGACCTTGAATTCCTCCCAGGTCATCATTTGTCCTCTGGTCATTACATGAACGCTGTTCCACCATGCTCTTGCATCTCCGGCTAGATAGTGGGTGGCGAACAGAACTTTCTCGTTGGCTTCCACTCCGACGATTTCTAGGTTATTTTCCATGGTTTGCAGCCAACCGTCTGCATCTAGGGGCTCTTCTAACTTAGTGAAAACAGATGGGTTGGTGTTCCCGAAATTCTTGAGCTTAGATCCATGGTTGTCCTGATTTCCTTAGCCTTGATTGTTGTGGGCTAGCTGAGCTATCTACTGAAGGGTGGCTAGGTTGTCTTGGCGTTCAGCTCTTTTAGCTTCACGGTCAGAAACCAATATTTCCAGGATCTGCAACATCGGGTCCGGGGATGAACCACTTCCTCCGTGTGGCATCTGAAGATTGAGATAGATCATGAGAAAAGAGGGAAATTTCTAATTTTCCGGGACTTTGGAAAGTTTTTAAAGTTTGACTCATATTTTATAGCAACTTGCTTTTCATTCATTCATTCATAGCACACGATACAAACACACACCACAAAACAGGAAAAACGGATGGTTTTAAGAACCATTTCGGAAACTACGATACAGTGGGACCGAATACAACTCACTACACTAGTGCTCAAGTGCTACTGCTCCTCGGAGTCGGTGTAGTCTTCATCCTCATCATCCTCATCGTCGTCATTGATGAAGGCGAAGTCATCCTCATCGGTGAAGAAATCCATAGCCTGATCCTCTAGAAAATCATCATCATCGCTGAGATAGGAGTAGGGGTATCCACGAAGATATTCTCCGGCATTCTCCCTTTCCTCCAACTGCATGTCCCTCTCATGGATGGTCTCCTCCAAATACGAGATACGGTGGCAAAGACGGGCAATGATGGCTCCTTCTTGTCGAGCTGACGGCAGCGAGACTTGCGATCCTTCGCTAGCATGGCGATGGTCTGATCCTTCGTCTTGATGATGGCGGACTTGTGGTTGGAGTAGTCACGACAATTGTCCAATTCCTGTTGACGATCGTACATCATGAAGCTAAGGTGGTCTAACTGAGTCTTTAGCTCGTGGTGGTATGGGGCTTCTAGTGGCTGTCCCATAACATCATGCCTTGGACAAAACTCAAAGCGGGTACCCTTGATCTGGTTGATACTCTGCCCACACAGACGGGCAAGAGCTTCCTGCATGGCCCTGGCAAGTCCATCGAGCCAGTTGTTCTCTCTTAAGGTGAACTGAATTCCCTCGGCAGTGGGAGGTTCAATATTTCCTCAGAGACTTGCAATAATTAGCCACTACAGATCTTCTCCTCCTATATCATTGAGCTGAGCTCCGAAGAACTCGGGGTGCGAATGCTCCAGAAGTTCTGAAAGCTGGTCCAAATCCCGCTCAAAGATAAGGTCTCCTCCATTCCCCAACTAATAAAACTTGTTGTACTTCACGTCCATCTATAAGAATATAGGATGAGTAGATTAGTAGATTGATCAAGTGTGTCAAATTCTAGGTATTTTGCAAGAGTTTTTGAGGAACATGAATTTTTATGAAAGAATCAAGGTGATAAGAATGGGAATAAGTTTTTGTAAATATTTGCTTCCTTTGGTTTTGAAACTAAGTTTTTGATTCAAACGTCCAGTCTAACTAGTGTCTCCTATGGTTAGGATGGCTCTGATACCAACTTGTCAACACCCGGATTTTTAATCCCAGATGCATGTTATGCCATACATCGCAATCCCAAGATTACCATTTTTGCGAGACATAACAGATTTGGATACCACAGTACATCATCCATTACAAACCATACATAAGGTATTACACAAATAAGGATCTCATGATCGAGTTCTTAATACAACTCAAGCAGCGGAATAACGTAATAATAAAGGTAGCGTAGGCGAAGCTCCATCTTCGGGGTCACAGGCAATGCTGCCGATGGGAGATGATCCTAGTTGTCGTAACCTTCCTGGGGTCCTTCGTCCTGGTACTCCCCTTCATAGTCTGGCCACGGGAATAGCCAGGGACAAAGCCATGAGTACTCTTTAAGTACTCGCAAACTACAACTAACAAGTGAAGGGGGTTTTTGTAGTAGGACACTAAGCTCTAGGGTTGTTTTGCAAAAAGCTAGATTTAACTCTACTAAGTTCAGAAGCAACGAAAAACTAGTTGAAATTTTATAACACCTAAGTGGGAACTTGTATTTCATATCACAAATCTGTTGTGGTCAATTCAAAATCTCAATCCATTTCACAAGTCATTTTGAAAACATCTGACGGGGGAACAGTATGGATACTCCAACTATCCATAACCGCGGACGCGGCTATTCGAATAGTTTGACACTCTACAGAGATTGTACACTTTCACAACATTCGATACATCCGTCAAGAACAAATCCTGAATTCACCATACTTAGTATGCGGATAATCAATCCTAACCTTTCAATTACACGCCCTAGTATAAGCACCTCTCTTGTTAGTTTGGCCTCCCAACCATGACCAACGATCATCTTGGGTACTACACAGGTGGACAATCTTCACAAGGTAGCCTCAGCTCATACCTTGGCCGCGAGGGAACCCATACTAAGCTATATAAGTTTCCATTCAAGCCCTACCCAATTTTCGGGTATTGTGGTTGTACAGTAAAATTGGAATGGTATCGCATCCAGACAACCATCAGTTTTATAAAGGGGCTAAGGCTCCTGCCTCAACATTTTCATCATCAAAATCATCTGGTGTTTGGAAACACATGTCAAAACATTTCAGTAGAATGACTCATGATTCCAAGGTTTTCATAACCATTTTCACCAAGTATTCCCATCTAAAGTTGATCAAGTTTTATGCTTAGCACTAGCATCTACAAATGGGAGTGAGTACTAATGAGGGGTGGTAAACTAGTGGAGTTTAACTAAGTTCAATCTCATGCCTTAGGATGACATCAAGATTATCTAGCTTAGGCCAAATTTAATGCTCTTTATGCAACCTTCAATTATCTTTCTAGTATCTACAATTTACTCAAGTAAACTCTAAGTAAGAGCTTTGATAAAGAAATAAAGTAGAAGCTTGCAAGTGAAACTAGGAAGGTGTATCAAGTGGATATGATCACATATTCTTAAGGCATCTAGTGGTCATGGTAGCAAGCAAGTATTTGCTTGCATCAGTATTAGTATAGGCTTGCATATGTAGAGTATCTTGCAAGTGTTAGCTTGTAAGGTTAATAGCTTGCCTTGAGCAGAGCAGTGGTTGAAGTTCTCCTCGGCTTCTTCTTCGTAGTTTCCTCCTTATTCCTCGTATCCTTGGTCGGTACTAGCGTCTATAAATAAATACGAGGTACACAATCACCAAACAATACTTAACTACTATCAATCATCACACAAAGGTTTTCTGTAGATGATCTAGCATCATCACTAATATCACAAGAATAAAGCATTTGTCTAGTTATTCATTTATTTTTAGAAAAGTAATTTCTATTCATTGAAAAACTACTTAAGATTTAATATTCTCCAAACCAAACATGGGATCATGTTGACACATGTCATCACCACCTATTTCAGTACATGGGAATGTGATTTAAAGTGGTGTCACAATTTAATAAGATTTAACCTTTTATTTCAAATAAAAATGAATGACTAGAAATTCCTATGTGGTATTCTTTTATTACTTGGACATTATTTCTGTAAGTAAACCCATATGTTTTGATATATTCTGAAAGGTATGCTCAAATGTGATTTTTTAGAGTTGTAATCAACTCAAAAGCTATTATGGTTGAAATTTGAAAAATGTTTGAATGCATACAAGCTTCTGACTTGTTATTTTTATCAAGGGTGATCTATAGATTCAAATGATTTGAATCGAACGGGCTAGGATTAAGCATTTCAATATATTTCCAACAAAATTGGTTTCATTCAATTAGGTTCACTGAATCGAGCTGGGTTGATTTTTGAAACTAGGTATAGAACTGAGTTTGAATATAAATAGAAAAGCTAAATTCAAACGAGTGGGCTGCGCGGGAAAGGTTAACGGCCCGGCCCAGTGTCACTCCGTAGCGCGGGGCGCAACTGATAGGGGGGGTCTACTGGTCAGTGGATCTTTAAACGCAAAGCGGTACGGGGAGATGTGGTGCGTTGGATTAGAATGAAGATCGACGGCTGAGGGTCGTCGTCGATGATGAACAGGTCACCGGCGAGCTCGAACCCTAGCGGCTCAGTGGGGGTCGTGGGAGGCTCACCGGGGCTCAGGCGAGGGTCGGTGATGCGGGCGAACGACGAAGTCGACGACGGCGATCCTCCTGGTACCGGCAGCTCCTCCTGGGGCGGCTCCAATCGATGGCTTCCTTCTTCTCCAGCAGCGGTGGACTCCGGTGAAATTCCGGTGATACGCTGCTCGCCTTGCTCCGGGAATGATGTGGGGTGGTTCTGGGTGAGAGGGGAGTAGAAAGGTGTGAAGAATTCGAGCGGGGGATGCCTCTATTTATAGTGGTGAGAGGGGACCGATAGGCGCAAGCTGAGCTTGTCGTGGTCGACGGTACAGAGGGCTATGGGCATGGGCGACGGTAGGGGGAGGTGCTGTGCTCCCTGGCGAAGCTCAACGGCATGGTGGAGAGGTGTGGGGCGGTGCTGATCGGTCGGAACGCTGCGGTGCTCTGCGCTGGTCTGACGGAAGTTTTGATGGCGCACAGCGCGCGTGGTCCGCGAGGCGGCGAACGGGCGTGTCTGCGGGGTTGCTGGGACGATGGTGATCATGCGTGCACGCGGCGAGGGCAGCGCGCGGTCTGGGTGTGCTGGTCGAGCGTGGCGCACGGGGCGCGCTCTCGGCATGGTTGTAGAGAATGTTGGCATGGCCTGCGCGTGTGGTCCAGTGGTTGGCATTGCTCGCGGCTGGGATAGGGAGTGGCGGTGGGGTGATAGCTTTCTCCCAGACAAGGTTGGCGAGGCTAGTGTTGCTCGTAGCTTTCTATCGACCATGGGGTGGCATGGGTGCTCTCGGCCTGCTCACCATTGATGAGAATGGCCAGCTTACAGTGGTGCTAGTGATTAGTTAAGGTTGTTAGATGATCTACTAAGGCTAGTGGTGTCCAGAGAGGGAACAAGTTAGGCCCAAAACACTGCTCAACATAGTGTTTTGATTTTGTTTGATTTGCATTTGCAACCTATTTGATGAAATGGCCGCATGAACTTAAGTTTTGAATTTTGAAAAGATTTTTGGTGGGTGTGCTAGGCATGTACTGGGGAGTCTGTGGATGCTTGGGTTTTGAAAATTGAGTTGGTTTGAGTGGTTTTTGAAATAGTGGGATCTTCCCATATGAAATAGATTCAATTTTAAACTGTCATTTAAACTAAGGATTTGAATGTTTCTGGATGATCACAAAGTGTTCCTTGGTACCTTATTATGAGTACTATCAAGGGGTGCAAAGATCCATACATGTTTCTGTTAAGTTCTGAAAGTTAGAGATAGCCAAAGTAGGCATGGGAGTTAAATTGGCCAAAGTGACCATTCACTTAATTTGTTTGTTTTGATTTGTTTGTCTTTGGGTAAAGTTTGGGGATTGTTTATATGATGTTTATTTCACCTAAGAATCATTCTACAAGCAAAGAAACACATAATCATGGCAATTCAAAAGAATCCAAATTTTAATGCACACTCATATGAATGCTTTCATATTTTTAATTTGAAAAGTTTTTGTTAACCCTAAATTTGGTGATTAGAGTTTGATGATTCTAGTTTAATATTTTTGGCATGTTACAATGATGATGATGATGATCTCTATGAAGTCTAGCTTGATGATGGTGTTGATGGCGATGATCTCCCCTCTCCGGGAAGGAATTTCCCCGGCAGAAATCTATCTGCCGGAGAGCTCTTTCTCTCTCGGTGTTTTCTGCCCCGCAGAGGCGGCATAATCTTTCTGTGGTTGCTCCCCGTGCATTAGGGTTTCGAGGAGAAGATATAGGCGAGAGGGCAGAGCCAGAGGTGGGCCAGGTGGGCCATACCCCTATAGGCGCGGCCTAGGGGTGGCCCCCGCCTGGGGTGTGTGGGCCCCCTGTGGCCCATCTCCGCCTCCCATTCTGGCATTCTTCGTCTTCTAGGAAAATTGGATTTTCCCTAGTTCTTCAGGTATTTTTCTGATCTTCGTGAAATAGCATCAAAACACCTCTTTTTCCATCAGAATCCTGACTCCGGCAGTTCATCCTCCAAGAATCATCCAACATGCAAAAACAGATGAAAAGACATAAGTAAGACCTCTTAATATGAAATATATCAATGAATAGAGGAAAATTATGATATAGAATGCTGATGTAAATTGGACCTATCAACTCCCCCCAAGCTTAGACCTTCGCTTGTCCCCAAGCGAAAAGTGAGCTCAGTAAACATGTCCACAGGTTTATGGAGTGAAGTGTCGATAAAAGAATACGGACAAGAAGCATCACACTTACCATTACATAACTCATATTAGAAAGCAACTCACCATTATATAACTTAGCTTGCAACAAGTATAGGAGTCACAATAGAGATGCATAAAGATAAATCATAATTGGGATTGGCAAACTTTGTTCTTGGTCAGAGAACTGCTGGCAAACAGTTTCACAAATAAATATTTTGTAGAAATTATACAACAAGAGTACTCTTTGCTCAAACCTAAAAGGTTTTTCACAATGATGGCTTCCAAAGTAATTGTAACATCCCATCATTTAGGAACCAACGAAGGGTATATTTAGGAATTTGAGATATTGCATGCATTCATCTGTGAAAATGTGGGTAAATTTTTCGCCAAATAAAAACCTAAAGTGATCAAGGTTTCTTCCATACTTTGAGATTAGGTATAGTCTTGAAGGATGATTATTACAGACTTTGATATGATCTTTGTGCATTTATGTGTTTTGGGAAATGAAATTTGAATTTAAACTTGAGTGTTGAATTTATAGTTTAAAAGAATTCAAAGTTATATTTGAGTATTATACTTTAATCAAGAGAAGATAATTAGTACTGAAACTTTAAATAAATAACTTAATCAATTAAATGAATAATTATTTATTCCATAAATAAGTTACACCAAGTAACTTATGTTAATAAGCAACAATTTGTACAATAGTAATTGTATAGAAAAATAATATTTCTTTATTGAATAATGGTACAATCTTTATTATAAAAGAATAAAAATAAAAAGTACAAAATAATAAATTAAAGATTACAATTGAATCAGAGAGATATTAGAAGTGACTATTCTACAAAGAAAGGAAAACCTAAACTAAAGTCTTGATCTTCAAATCTGGTACCTGCAAAATAAACATAAACAAAAGAAAGAAAATTAAGGTTAAAAGGATATTACTCTCAGACTTGATAGTGAAGTGCACTGATCAAGGTTCATCATTGAGTAATCTTTTCAAAAGGGGCAAGTTTCACCAATATGAAAGAATATATCTTTCATAATTTTAAGCCATAAGTAAAATAAACAACAAGGAGGGGCAAGTTTCACCAGCCAAGTAACAGGTAACTTGATAAAAGTAACTCTCAAATTCAGAACATATCCACAACCTGTGCAGCAGGCACACAGGCAGCACAACACCAAACCGCATGGTGTGTGCTGTCAGCACCCCAACAACAGCACAATCAAACAAAACCATCCACATAGCCGTGGGAAGCCAGCCCCACATCACTTTCTTGTTCATACACACCAAGAACAGCAGCCAGCAGCTAAACCCAGCCAAAGCCAAGCTAAATCACACCAATCAAAACCTTAGATCACACCACCAAAATGGTGACATAAGGAGGGGGTGGATCGGGTGGATAGCAAGACCAAGATCAAGCCATCAGGACCAGGAGATGAAGGGCTAGATCAAGGACAAGCCAGGAGCTGGAAATACTAGGAGAGCATCAGATCAAGTTAGCACAAGATCAACCACAGGAAACCCCAACATCAAGTGACAGTGGTGAGTAAATAGATCATCACATGATCTATCTGTTTAAGATTAGACGAGCATACATGATCTTTATTTTACTCAAATTCTCAGAAAACACCCAAATGGGGTGAATCCATCACTGAAGTTTTAAACACTAAAAGCAACCAGAAAACTATAAAGATCCAACTTAGACCTCAGGACAACATCATTGATCTAAGCTATCAAGCTATATTTCAATTCAAGAATGAATATAGCCAATAACTAAACCTCTAGGAACATCTCTTCAATAGGAGTAGCACCTTAGGATTTAATCTTATGGATCTATATAAGTTATCAAGCTTACAAGCATATTCCCCAACTTTGATTCAAGAAACAGTAGCTGGTATCACTACCAGAACCAATCCATGTGAATCAACAAGATAGAGGTTTAAATCCCTAAACCTCAGACCAACATCATTGGTTCTAGGGATGCAAGGAAAGAGAATTCCACTTATCTATAATGCCAAGTCAATTTTAAGTTTGAACAAGACCAAACCAAGTTATAGAATCTAATCTTGTGTGCCATACAAGGATGGTGTCACAAGAACAGTTCTAAACTAAGCAGGTTAAGCATCCAATCTTCATAGCTACAACCAACCAACTATAAATCATTTTCATGTTCTTAATCACAGGAATCATAACCAGGATATTCAGATATATATCTTCACTATAGAAAACCATTTTGTTCTTAAGCTATATATGAATTCTTAAGTCAACAGTACTAAGATAGTGAATTCATCACACAACACTCACTGTCATCAACTAAGTAATGACAGTGGTGAGATATTAAACCACTAGTTTTACAAAGTATTGCTTGTTGAGCAACTTTACCATCTGAATCATATAAAAATTAATCCATAGAATCATCTGACAAACCACTAGCATCACACAGCTAACTATCAGCAGTAATCCACAACAAGTCACCACTTAACAGGTTCAAGGATCATCAACACATGATCCAATTCATCAAATATTTAATCAACGGAAGGATTTGAACCCTAAGCATAACCAATCATCTTAATCAGGACAAGACAGTAACCAGGAAGGCCAGTACCAACATCTAGCATAAGATGGCCTAGCACAGAGAGCATGAGAGGGGGAGGAACCACTTACCAAAAGTCCTCGCTGCAGATTAGAAGAGGAAGCAGAGAAGGTCGACGAACATGGCGACATAGGGAGCACCCCCAAGGGGGCGCTCCAACCCACACAACGCCACTTCAGCGCCCATAGCCACACCTGGGGGCGAAGAGCATCCCCACGGAACACGACAGCAGCAGCGGTGTTAGCACCAACGCCAACCCCAAACCCTAGGGTTCGGCACGACATCGATCTGGCCGCAGAAGGGCTCCAGGTCCAAATCCAACTGGACAGGAAGGAAGAGCGGGGCCGACAACCTCATCCTACACCACGGCGGCGGCCAGGGAGGTCCACGGCAGCGTGAATCGCTGACGGTGACACCGCTGACCACGCGGTCGGGGGAGGAGAAGGAGAGAGGTGAGCTCGAGAAAGAGTTAGAGAGTGATGGACTGGAATAGGCCAATACCCCTTCAGGGTGTTGTTTTTCCTTTGCCCTACTGGGCCACAAGGGCCCAATAAAACCAAATAGCCATCCCAAATCATTTTAGAGCCTGTTTTAATAATTGGAAAAATACCAAAATGCCCCTGAACTTAAATAAATTCTAGAAAATAAAAATAAAAGTCGAAAAATTATAAATAAAATATTTTTGGAATCACAATAATCCAAACTATCCAAATCAATTAATAAATAAAATTTTAGACATATAAATTTTATTAAGAATTTTGTAATTTAAATATTCCGTATAGAATTTTACAAAATTATTGAAAGATGATAAAAATAAATAAAAATAACTTTCATTATATATTAATATTGTAGTATTTCATAAAAATACTAAACAAATATTTAATAACCATTTTTGGTATTCAAATGATAATTCTTAAAGGAATTATTAAATCAATAATTCAAATAAAAGGAAAAAATAAATAAATACAATATTCTATAAATATTAAAAAAAAATATTTATAAATCCTTAATTAATTAAAAAGGATTTTTCTATAATTTAAATAATGGGAAAGGTTACATATAAAGTTAAATAATGCATTACATTACTTTTGCATAATCATTTTGCTTCTTTAAATATTGTCCTTACAGGGCAATAATGATGTTTTTGTAGACATAGAAGCTCAAGGTCCAGTGCAAGCATCAGACTTCACTACCTTGCAATCACAAGGCAAGTTCATCATTCGCTCGTGTCCTTTGAAGAGTCTTTATCAAAGTATTTGCGAATAGTGTGTTATCATCTATATTATAGAAAAAGAAAACAATATTTTCTCAAGATACTAAATCTTAGATATCATCCTAAGTGATGATATGATGGAGCAATAGAACTTAGGGTTCTAATTGCACTAATGATACACAATTAGGGATTAATAACCCATGACATCAGTGATTCTAGCGCTGTATATTACGCGTTAACCATGATATTTGGAATGGGACGGAGAAGTCAGTTGTATCCTTTTCCTCTTGTATGGAGGCAGGACGACATTAATGTGACGTTGTGATTCCTTGTGCGGATCCAACATATGGGTGGGCACCCTTACGCCTCACACTTTTGGTGTCTAGATTATCTATGAATGGTGTTTAGGGATATAGTCCATGTAAATGGTACTATTCCGGGCATCACTAGGTCATAGAGTCTTCGGGAACTCATCAGAGTTTTAGCCTGCCCGAAAGGGGGCTTAACAAAGGTGAGGCAGCCCCGGAGGATCGTGCAGACATATGAGGTCGCGGAGAGGGAAGTGATTGGCTTGGACCAACTACTGGGCCCCACATCATGGAATTGTGGATTGGAAAGTACGCCCTCTTGTGCAAGAAGGAGTTGATCTCTCATGGGAAAAGTAACACACCTCTGCGGAGTGTAAGAATTGTAACTTGTTACTCCCTGATCTAGGAAGGAGCTACGAACGCGGCAGGAAAGAAACTCCATGAAAGTTCTGGTCAACCTATGAAGGCTGATGGTCATAGATTTGCTGAGTAATGCTGTTACTCATCCTTTCATTTGAATCCTTTCTTAGACTCCGAGAATCCCAAAGATACTCCAATGTATGCATCTGAGGGTAAAGAGGAGGTCTTCTATGAAGATCCCAACCTATATGGAGCCGTAGAAGGGGAGGACTATGACATCTTCTACGGAGGAGAATTCCAAGAATCCGAATAATTACTATAGTTCTAGTAGCCACTTGAGCCGAGCATCATGAACAATATATAGCAATAAGTTGCTGAGCTCAATTTGGAGTTTAAGTTTTAAATTTGAAACTTCCGCTGAAACACTTATATTTTGGTTTGTAAGTTGAATCTTTTGGAAGTCTTGAACTTCCGGTATTGTAATAATAATAACGTGTGTATGTTTGTAATATGGACCCGCAATGTTTCTGTTGTACCGCTCTAGGGGATGTGATATTTACGGAACGGTGTTCTGTGAATGTCATGTCAACAACTATAGTGTACTACACATGCGGTGGTATGCTGGGTCACCGTAGTAATACTCATTAGATAAGAGTCTTGTGCAAACAAGGAATATAAAGAACATGATTGAATAAATCATCATATGAATGCTTGAAACACAGCAACTCAAATGCTTGCTGGAGATAGAGAGGAAAAAGTTTACTAACTCAACTTAGAAGTAGGATAAAGGCCCTTCATAGAGGGAAGAAGGGAGTTCAAGTTCATAAAGAGCTTCCAAAATATTATGGTACTTACTAGCTTTGAGCTCTCATTGCCCCTATCATAAGCATCTTGAGGTGATTAAGGTTAAAGTGAACAAAGATGGAGTATATGCTTGACGAAATATAAGTTGGCAATATCATGTCCCTTGAGTACGAGGGTCGCTCCTCATGTTACTCAACTTTAGTTACCGGTAAGTTCTTGTCATCGTAAGTACATGTGTATCATAAAGAACCGCCAACAGGGTACCCCTTGCACATGATACAGGAGCTATCCCATAGTCAAAATGACAAGGCAAGCAGACAGTGAGCATCTCAGCGATATTTTTATTTGCTATTTGTATAGGTTTTTATTGAGGATGCTTCACATATTACTCACTATGACTATGCTACAAGTTTCCACCATGATTAGGCATGTATTAGGATAGCGGCCTAGGCGTTTCTCTTACACACATACATAACTCCATGGAATTACAATATCCCCTCTTATTTCACATCGACGACATCCGCAAACAAAAGAGCATGATATCAACTGGATATGTATCCATAAGTGTTAAAAGCGTTCCTCGTGAAAGCACGGTTCTGCTAATCCCAACGTATAGATGCAAGCATATACAACTTCGATGACACAATGGTTCAAGTTTATTAGGGGCAAGAAAATAAGGTGTGCCATCAAGTTCGTGAGAGCTTTACTAACTGTCAGCACCCGGATTTTTAATCCCAGATGCCTCTTATGCCATACATCGCAATCCCAAGATTACCATTTTTGCGAGACATAACAGATTGGATATCACAGTATATCATCCATTACAAACCATACATAAGGTCTTACACAAATAAGGATCTCATGATCCAGTCTTAATACAATTCAAGTAGCGGAATAACGTAAAGATAACGATAGCATGGGCGAAGCTCCATCTTCATGGTCACAGGCAATACAGACGATGGTAGATGATCCTGTTGGAGATATGCCCTAGAGGCAATAATAAATGTAGTTATTATTATATTTTGTGTTTATGATAAATGTTTGCACTCATGCTATAACAGTATTAACAAGGAAACATTAATACTTGTGTGATTTGTAAACTAAATTAGAGTCCCTAGTAAAGCCTCTTCATAATACTAGCTTGTTGGTTAATAAATTATCGTGGTTTCCCTATCCTGAACATTGAGATGTTATTAACAACAAGATCATATCGTTAGGAGAATGGTATGATGGACATACTCCTATAGATAAGCGTAGAATAAAGATCAAATCATTTTAATAGTTCAATTGCTATATGCTTTCTAATACATAGTAACCTAATTCCTTCGAACATGAGATCATGCTTATCACCATCACCGGAAGGAAGCTTTGATGAAATCAAACACCACACCGTAACTGGGTGGCTATAAAGGTGGCATTGAGTGTTCGGAAAGTATGGGTTGAGACACATGGATCAAGAGTGGGATTTGTCCATCCATATGACGGATAGATATACTCTGGGCCCTCTCGGTGGAATGTCATCCAATTGGCTTGCAACCATGTGACTGGCTCACAAGGGATCACATATCACGGGAACGATAAAAGAATACTCATCAGTAACGAGGTTGAACTAGGTATGCAGAGATACCGACAATCAAAACCTCGGATAAGTAAACTATCGTGAGAAAAAGGGAAATTGGTATCGTATGTAAGTGGTTCATTCGGTCGCAAAGTAATCGTAGAAATATGTGGGAGCCATATGAATTTCCAGATTCCTCTATTGGTTCTTGTTCGGAGAAGTGTCTCGATCATGTCCGCATAATTCACGAACCGTAGGGAGACACACTTAAGGATTCGATGTTGTTGAGTAGTTATGGAATGATGAGTAAGAGACCTAATGTTGTTCGGAGTCTCGGATGGGATCCAGGATATCACGAGGAGATCCGGAATGGTCCGGAGAATAAGATTCATATAAGTAAAGTCATGTTTCGGAGTTGGGGAATGATTCCGGTGTTTTCATCGGGAATGATCTAGAAGGGTCCGGAAGGTCCGGCACTCCGAAGGGGAAGGGTACATGAATGTGTCATAACAAGTTGGAATGGTTGCATCATGTACTAGGTGTCATCGCTGAGAAAAATAAAGGGATAAATCAAATCCTAGTTTGAAAAGTCAAACGCCAATTTGAAAAGTCAAACGGCAAGTTTGCTTGGTGGAGGGAGAGTAGGAAACCTACTTGGGGAGGAGTTCCTCTCCCTCCACCGCCGGCCAAGGAGGCCGACTTGGGGGAGGACTCCCTCCCCCTTGGCCTCGCCCTCCCACCTATAAAAGGAGGGGCAGGGCTGCCCCTCTAGACCTATACCTTGCCCCACCAAAACCCTAACCCTAGCCGCCGGCCCTCCTGCAGCCGCCGCCCTAGGGTTTTTCACCCAAGCCACCGAGTTGGGGCTTCCCCTTGCCCTAGCCTCTGGCCTAGCCCTCTCTCCTTGGTGCCTCTAAACCCTAGATCGCCAAGTCCTCTCTCATAGTCCACCATACTCGCTCCGGCTTAAGGCGAAGCCCTGCGAGATCTCCCCTCTACTTCCGGTACCACGCCGTCGTGCTGCCGGAATCGCGAGGAGAGTGCTACAACCTCCTCTACCTGCTGGAACAAGGGAGAGGAAGGTCTTCATCGAGTACCGAACGTGTGACCGACTGCGGAAGCGCTGCCGGAACGCAGCGCCAGAAGGATCGTCTACACGATCTTGAGATCGGCAAGAGTACGACTACATCACCCACGAGAATCCGCTCTCGTTAAACACTTTGGAATCTTCGAGGGTGAGTTATTCTATCGAATCGTTGCTACAATCTAGTAGATAGATCTTGGCTTGTTTGTTTGTATGCGGTAGAAATTTTTTGTTTTCCATGCTATGAACCCCTATAGTGGTATCAGAGCCGTGTATATATGTAGATCTGTTGCACGAGTAGAACACAATGGTCATTGTGGGCGGTGGTGCTTTTATTATCAATTTCTTCTTGTGTACTTTGCATCTTGCGGTATGATGGGATGAAGCGGCCCGGGCTAACCTTACATGACATCGTTCATGAGACTTGCTCCACGCTCAACATGCAACTTGTATTGCATAAGTGGCTTTGCGGTTGCCTGTCTCTCCCATTATAGTATAGATCCAATTTACAACGGGCACTTGATAGTTCAAACATCAACGTTGTGGTTCTTGTTCATAAGTTAGATCAACACTTATTGAAAGCCCCAAACGACGTAAAATATGCAAAGAAATTAGAGGCGTCTAACTTTGTTTTGCAGGGGTGTGTTGTGATGTGATATGGCCATGATTGTGATTATATTTGATGTATGCAATGTTCCTTATTGTGAGTTGGCAACCGGCAGGAGCCATATGGTTGTCTTTCATTTCTGTTAAGACCCGTGTGTCTATTCAAAGTAGTTGTAATAGTTGAAACCGGTGGACGACAATCATGGAGCAGCGTCATTGACCTTGATGCAATGTCGGTGATGATGGAGATCATGTTCGTGCTTGAAGATGGAGATCGGAAGCACAAAGAAGAAAGTCCATATCATATCACATATTATGAATTGCATGTGATGTTAATCCTTTATGCATCATGTATTGCTTAGTTAACAACGGTAGCATTATAAGATGATCCCTCATGCACATAAATTTCAAGTTCTAAAGTGTTCATCCTTAGTAAGCACCGTTGCTAAAGCTTGTTGTTTCGAAGCACCACGTGATGATCGGGTGTGTTAGATTCTGCAAGTGTATACAACGTGAGCAAGCCAGATTTGCTCATGCGGAAGCTAAGGTTTGATCTTGACGAGCCTAGCATGTACAAACATGTTCTCGGAACACGAATCACCAAAAGGTAAAGCATGAATCATATAGTAGATATGATGAACATGTCGATTGTTCGCCATTGAAGCTACATCAAATCTCGTGATGATTGGTTTTAATATGGTGGATTTGGTTAGTGTGATCACTAAAACAATGTGAGGGATATTTTTTGAGTGGGAGTTCACCTAGATTAATTTAACTATTAATTAGAACTCAATTTGTCATAAACTTAGTCTAAACTATTGCAAATATGTTGTAGATCAATGGCGGCCCCTACCATCAATTTTAATGCGTTCCTAGAGAAAGAAAAGTTGAAAAACAATGGAAGCAACTTCGCAGATTGGTTCTGCAATATGAGGATTGTCCTCAATGCTGGTAATTTGACCTATGTGCTGGATGCACCGCTGGGTGACCCGCCTGCAGCTGATGCTACCGATGAAGTAAAGAATGTTTACCTCGCTCGAAAGAATCAGTACTCCACAGTTCAGTGTGCTATCTTGTATGGTTTGGAATCAGAGCTTCAGAAAAGGTTTGAGAATTCAGACCCACGTGATATTGTCCGTGAACTCAAATTGATATTTGAGACTCACGCGGTAGTTGAGAGCTATGAGGCTTCTGAAAAGTTCTTTAACTGCAAGATGGAAGAGGGCAGCTCCATCAGTGAGCATGTGCTTAAGATGTCTGGGCACGCAAACAAACTTCAAAGCTTGGGTATAGTGATTCCTAATGCTTTGGGGATTTACCGTGTCCTCCAATCACTACTACCAAGTTACAAGAACTTTGTGATGAACTACAATATGCAAAGCATGAACAAGCAGTTGCCAGAACTCTTCTCCATGTTAAAATCTGCAGAAGTGCAGATCAAGAAAGAGCACCAAGTGTTGATGGTCAATAAGACCACCAAATTCAAGAAAGGCAAGTCTAAGAAAAAGGGACACTTCAAGAAGGGTGGTAAGAAAGTTGCCGCACCGACGAAGAAGACCAAGGCTGGACCTAAGCCTGATACTGAGTGCTTTTACTGCAAGGGAGAAGGTCACTGGAAGCGGAATTGCCCAAAGTACTTGGCGGATTTGAAGAACGGCAACTTCAAGAAGAAAGGTATATCCGATATACATGTTATTGATGTGTATCTCACTAGTACTCGTAGTAGTGCCTGGGTATTTGATACTGGTTCGGTTGCTCATATTTGTAACTCGAAACAGGTGCTGCAGAATAAACGGAAGCTAGCGAAGAACGAGGTGACGATGCGCGTTGGAAATGGACCAAAGGTTGATGTGATCGCGGTCGGCACGCTACCTCTTCATCTACCATCGGGAATAGTTTTATACTTAAATAATTGTTATTTGGTGCCTGCGTTAAGCATGAACATTATATCGGGATCTTGTTTATTGCAAGACGGTTACTTTTTTAAGTCTGAGAATAATGGTTGTTCGATTTATATGAGTAATATGTTTTATGGACATGCACCTTTGATAGATGGTCTATTCTTATTGAATCTCGATAGTGGAAATACACATATTAATAACATTGAAGCTAAACGTTTGAAATTGAGCGATAACTCGACCTATATGTGGCACTGTCGTCTTGGTCACATTGGAGTGAAGCGTATGAAGAAACTCCATTCCGATGGACTTCTTGAATCACTTGATTTCGAATCACTTGAAAGATGCGAAGCATGTCTGATGGGTAAAATGACTAAGACTCCATTTTCTAGGATGATGGAGCGAGCTATGGACTTATTGGAAATCATACATACCGATGTGTGTGGCCCAATGAGTGTAGCATCGCGCCATGGTTATCGTTATGTTCTTACCTTCACAGATGACTTGAGTAGATATGGGTATATCTATTTCATGAAACATAAGTCCGAAACTTTCGAGAAGTTTAAGGAATTTCAAAGTGAGGTGGAGAATCAACGTAACAAGAAGATTAAATTTCTGCGTTCATATCGTGGAGGTGAATATCTAAGTTACGAGTTTGGCGAGCATTTGAAGAAATGCGGAATACTTTCACAATTGACACCGCCGGGAACACCATAGTGTAATGGTGTGTCTGAACATCGTAATCGAACTCTCTTAGATATGGTTCGTTCTATGATGTCACTTATAGATTCACCGCTATCATTTTGGGGTTATGCATTAGAAACAGCCGCATTCACTTTAAATAGGGCACCATCTAAATCCGTTGAAACGACACCGTATGAATTATGGTTTGGGAAGAAACCTAAATTGTCGTTCCTTAAAGTTTGGGGTTGCGAAGCCTATGTAAATAAGTTACAGCCGGACAAGCTTCAACCCAAAGCGGAAAATGCGTCTTCATAGGATACCCAAAGGAAACTATTGGGTATACCTTCTATCATATATCCGAAGGCAAAATCTTTGTTGTCAAAAATGGATCCTTTCTAGAGAAGGAATTTCTCTCGAAAGAAGTGACTGGAAGGAAAGTAGAACTCGACGAGGTTGTTGAACCTTCTCTCGAACTTGCGAGTAGCGCAGCACCGGAAGAAGTTCCTGTGGTGCCTGCACCAATAAGAGAGGAAGCTAATGATGATGATCATGAAACTTCGGTTGAAGTTGCTACAGAGCCTCGCAGGTCAATGAGAACTCGTACCACTCCTGATTGGTATGATCCCGTTATGAGTGTCATGTTGGTGGACAACACCGATGACCCTACGACATATGAGGAAGCGATGATGAGCCCAGATTCCAATAAATGGCAAGAAGCCATGAAATCCGAGATTGGATCCATGTATGAAAACCAAGTATGGACTTTGGTGGACTTACCGGATGGCCGGAAGGCTGTCGAGAACAAATGGATTTTCAAGAAGAAAACAGATGCTGATGGTAATGTTACTGTCTATAAAGCTCGACTTGTCGCAAAAGGGTTTCGACAAATTCAAGGAGTTGACTACGATGAGACTTTCTCACTAGTAGCGAAGCTAAAGTCTGTGAGGATTTTGTTAGCAATCGCTGCATATTATGATTATGAGATATGGCAGATGGATGTCAAAACAGCGTTCCTCAATGGAGAGATTGATGAAGAGTTGTATATGATGCAACCCAAAGGTTTTGTCGATCCTAAAGATGCTAACAAGGTATGCAAACTTCAACGGTCCATATATGGATTGAAGCAAGCATCCCGAAGTTGGAATCAACATTTTGACAAGGTAATCAAAAGTTTTGGTTTTATACAAACTTATGGAGAAGCTTGTATTTACAAGAAAGTGAGTGGGAGCTCTGTAGCATTCTTAATACTATATGTAGATGACATATTGTTGATTGGGAATGATGTGGACCTTCTTAATAGTGTCAAGGAATATTTGAATAATAGTTTTTCAATGAAAGGTCTTGGCAAAGCAGCTTACATATTAGGCATAAAGATTTATAGAGATAGATTGAGACGCCTAATATCATTGTCACAAAGTACATATTTGGACAAAGTTGTAAAGAGGTTTGGAATGGAAAATAGAAAGAAAGGGTTCTTGCCCATGTTGCCCAATACGACCTTGAGTAAAACTCAAAGTCCAGCAACGGCAGAAGATAGAGAAAGGATGAGTAAGACTCCCTATGCCTCAGCCATAGGATCTCTAATGTATGCTATGCTATGTACTAGACCCGACATTGCATATGCTGTTAGTTTAACTAGAAGATATCAAAGTGATCTAGGAGTGGATCATTGGACAGCGGTCAAAAACATCCTTAAGTACTTGAGAAGAATTAAGGATATGGTTCTTTCTTATGGAGGTGACGAACAGCTCGTTGTTAATGGTTACACCGATGCTAGTTGGAACACCGATCCAGATGATTCTAAATCTCAATCTAGATACGTATGTACTTTGAATGGTGCAGCAGTTAGCTGGAGGAGTGCAAAGAAAAGCGTTGTGGCGAGATCTTCAACTGAATCGGAATACATAGATGCTTCGGAGGCTTCACAAGAAGCGATATGGATGAAAGAGTTCATTACAGAGCTCGGTGTGGTTCCAAGTGCGCTGGACCCAATGTCTATCTACTTTGATAACATGGGCGACATAGCCAATGCACAAGAACCAAGGTCACACAAGAAGCTGAAGCACATCAAGCTACATATTCACGCTATTCGAGAACATGTCCAAGATGGTGACATAAAGATTTGCAAAGTACACACAGATCTGAATGTGGCGGATCCGTTGACTAAACCTCTCCCGAGGGCAAAACATGACCAACACCAAACTGCCATGGGTGTTCGGTATATTACCTTTTAATCTAGATTAGTTGACTCTAGTGCAAGTGGGAGACTGTTGGAGATATGCCCTAGAGGCAATAATAAATGTAGTTATTATTATATCTTTGTATTTATGATAAATGTTTGCATTCATGCTATAACAGTATTAACAAGGAAACATTAATACTTGTGTGATTTGTAAACTAAATTAGAGTCCCTAGTAAAGCGTCTTCATAATACTAGCTTGTTGGTTAATAAATGATTGTGGTTTCCCTATCATGAACATTGAGATGTTATTAACAACAAGATCATATCGTTAGGAGAATGGTATGATGGACATACTCCTATAGATAAGCGTAGCATAAAGATCAAGTCATTTTAATAGTTCAATTGCTATATGCTTTCTGATACATAGTAACCTAATTCCTTCGACCATGAGATCATGCTTATCACCATCACCGGAAGGATGCTTTGATGACATCAAACACCACACCATAACTGGGTGGCTATAAAGGTGGCATTGAGTGTTCGGAAAGTATGGGTTGAGACACATGGATCAAGAGTGGGATTTGTCCATCCATATGACGGATAGATATACTCTGGGCCCTCTCGGTGGAATGTCATCCAATTGTCTTGCAAGCATGTGACTGGCTCACAATGGATCACATATCACGGGAACGAGAAAAGAATACTTATCAGTAACGAGGTTGAACTAGGTATGCACAGATACCGACGATCAAAACCTCGGATAAGTAAACTATCGTGAGACAAAGGGAAATTGGTATCGTATGTAAGTGGTTCATTCGATCGCAAAGTAATCGTAGAAATATGTGGGAGCCATATGAATTTCCAAATTCCTCTATTGGTTATTGTTCGGAGAAGTGTCTCGATCATGTCCGCATAATTCACGAACCGTAGGGAGACACACTTAAGGATTCGATGTTGTTGAGTAGTTATGGAATGATGAGTAAGAGACCGAATTTTGTTCGGAGTCTTGGATGGGATCCGGGATATCACGTGGAGATCCGGAATGGTCCGGAGGATAAGATTCATATAAGGAAAGTCATGTTTCGGAGTTGGGGAATGATTCCGGTGTTTTCATCGGGAATGTTCTAGAAGGGTCCGGAAGGTCCGGCACTCCGGAGGGGAAGGGTACATGAATGTGTCATAACAAGTTGGAATGGTTCCATCATGTACTAGGTGTCATCGCTGAGCAAAATAAAGGGATAAATCAAATCCTAGTTTGAAAAGTCAAACGCCAATTTGAAAAGTGAAAGGGCAAGTTTGCTTGGTGGAGGGAGAGTAGGAAACCTACTTGGGGAGGAGTTCCTCTCCCTCCAACGCCGTCCAAGGAGGCCGACTTGGGGGAGGACTCCCTCCCCCTTGGCCGCGCCCTCCCACCTATAAAAGGAGGGGCAGGGCTGCCCCTCTAGACCTACACCTTGCCCCACCAAAACCCTAACCCTAGCCGCCTGCCCTCCTGCAGCCGCCGCCCTAGGGTTTTTCTCCCAAGACGCCGAGTTGGGGCTTCCCCTTGCCCTATCCGCCGGCCTAGCCCTCTCTCCTTGGTGCCTCTAAACCCTAGATCACCAAGGCCTCTCTCATAGTCCACCATACTTGCTCCGGCTTAAGGCGAAGCCCTGCGAGATCTCCCATCTACTTCCGGTACCACGCCGTCGTGCTACCGGAATCGCGAGGAGAGTGCTACAACCTCTGCTGCCTGCTGGAACAAGGGAGAGGAAGGTCTTCATCGAGTACCGAACGTGTGACCGACTGCGGAAGCGCTACCGGAATGCAGCGCCGGAAGGATCGTCTACACGATCTTGAGATCGGCAAGAGTATGACTACATCACCCACGAGAATCCGCTCTCGTTAAACACTTTGGAATCTTCGAGGGTGAGTTATTCTATCGACTCGTTGCTACAATCTAGTAGATAGATCTTGGCTTGTTTGTTTGTATGCGGTAGAAATTTTTTGGTTTCCATGCTATGAACCCCTACAGATCCTAGTTGTCGTAACCTTCATGCGGTCCATCTTCCTGATACTCCTCTTCATAGTCTGGCCACGGGAATAGTCAGGGACAAATCCATGAGTACTCTTTAAGTACTCGCAAACTAGTACTAGCAAGTCAAGTGGTTTTGAGTAGGATATACTAAGCTCTAGGGCTGTTTTGCAAAAATCCAGATTTATCTCTACTGAGTTCAGAAGCAAAGGAAGCTAGTTGAAAGTTTTATAACACCTAAGTGGGAACTTGTATTTCATATTAAAACTCTGTTGTGGTCAAGTCAAAGTCATAAATCATTTCATAAGTCATTTTGAAAACATCTAACGATGGAACAGCATGGCCACTCCAACTGTCCATAACCGTGGACGCGGCTATTCGAATAGTTTGACACTATGCAGAGATTGTACACTTTCACCACAACATTCGATACATCCGTCAGGAACAAATCCTTAATTCACCATACTCAATATGCGGATAATCAATCCTAACCTTTCAATTACACACCCTAGTATAGGCACCTCTCCTGTGAGTTTGGCCTCCCAACCATGACCAACTGTCATCTTGGGTACTGCATAGGTGGACAATCTTCATAAGGTAGCCTCAGCTCAAACCTTGGACGCAAGGGAACCCATACTAAGGTATATAAATTTCCATTCAAGCCCTACCCAAATTTCAGGTATTGTGGTTGTACAGTAAAATTGGAATGGTATCGCATCCAGACAACCATCAGTTTTATAAAGGGCTAAGGCCCATGCCTTAACATTTTCATCATCAAAATCGTATGGTGTTCAAGAACATATGTCAAAACATTTTAGTAGAATGACTCATCATTCTAAGGTTTTCATAACCATTTTCACCAAGTATTCCCATCTAAAGTTGATCAAGTTTTATGCTTAGCACTAGCATCTACAAGTGGGATAAATACTAATGAGGGGTGATAAGCAATTGGATCTTATCTAGGTTCAATCTCATGCTTCAGGATGACATCAAGATTTATCTAACTTAGGCCAAGTTTTATGCCCTTTATGCTACCTTCAATTATCTTCCTAGAATCTACAAGTCACTAAGTAAACTCTAAGAGAAAACTTTGATAAAGAAATAAAGTACTAAGCTTTGCAAGTAAAACTAGGATTGGGTATCATCAATGGGTATAAGCTTGCTAAGTGGCAAGTGTTTAGCTTGATCAGTTAATAGATTGTTAATTTAACCAGTAGTATTAGGCTTGCTAAGTAAGATAACTTGCAAGTTGTAGCTTGCCTTGTGCAGAGCAGTGGTTGAAGTTCTCCTCGGCTTCTTCCTCGTAGTATCCTCCTTCCTCCTCGTATCCTTGGTCGGTACTATCATCTATAAATAAATACGAGGTACATAATCACCACACAATTCTTAACTACTCTATTTAGCACACAAAGGTTCACATTAGATGATCTAGCGTCATCACTAACATAACAACCATTAAGGCAAATAGTTTCATTTTCTTTATTTTAGAAAAGTAATTTCTACTCATTGAAAAACTACTTAAGATTTCATATTCTCCAACTCAAACATGGGATCATGTTGACACATGTCATCACCACATATTTCAGTACATGGGAATGTGATTTAAAGTGGTGTCACAATTTAATAAGGTTTAACCTTTTTATTTTAATTAATTAAGGTGACTAGAATGGCCTATGAGGTATTCTTCTATTACTTGATCATTATTTCTGCAAGTAACCCTATATATTTTTATATAATCTGAAAGGTATGGTTAAATGTGATTATTGAGAGTTGGAATCAACTCAAAAGCTTTCATGGTTGAATTTTGAAAAATGTTTGAATGCAGAAAAGCTTCTGCCTTGTTATTTTTACCATGGGTGATCTACAAATATAAATCGTTTGAATCCAATGGGATTGGATTAAACACTCCAGTACCTTTCTAACAAAATTGGTTTCATGCATTTTGGTTTAGTGAATCGAGCTGGGTTGATTTTCGAATCTAGGTACAGAACTGCTTTTGAAACTAAATGAATAAACCTAAGTTTGAATTGTTGGGTCGCGCGGGAGGTTAACTGGGCCGGCCACTATGCACAACGCGCGCGGGCTGGTTTAAGTGGTTGTCCCCACTCATCAGGGAGATAGTGAGTGGCAAAGCGGTATGGGGCGATCTAGGCCGTGTGATCTAAGTCTAATCCTACGGTCGTGGTTCATCGTCCATGCCTGAACAGGACGCGGCGAGGTTGAACCCTAGTGCGACCAGTGGGGGTCAGTGGGGGCTCACCGGTGCTCCGGCGATTGTCGGTGATGGGAGCGAACGACGAAGTCGATGATGGCGATCCTCCTGGTACCGGCAGCTCCTCCTGGGGCGGCTCCAATCGACGGCGACTCTTCTGCTCTGCAGCGGCGAACTCCGGTGAAATTCCGGCCACCTGGTGCTCGCCTTGCTCCGGGGGTGAGTGGGTGTGATCAGTAAGAGGTGGGGAGTGAGATGGTGTGCACAAATCGAATGGGGGTGGCCTCCTTTTATTGTGCCTGAAGGGGACCGACAGGCGCGGGTGGAGCTCGTCATGGTCGCCGGCACAGCGTGCTAATGGCATGGGCGACGATAGGGGCGGTGCGTTGCCACCGGGCGAAGCTCAACGGCTTGATGGCGCGGCGTGGGACGGTGAGGAACGGTCGGAAAGTCACGGCGCTCTGAGCGGGTCCGACATGGATTTTAATGGCGCACAACATCCATGGTCCACGCGGCGGCGAACATGGTTGTCTGGCGGGTTGTTGGGGTGCTGGCGATCACGTACGCAAGCGGTGATGGCGGCACGCGGTCTGTGGGCTGGTGTCGCATGCAGCGCACTGGCGTGCTCTCGACTCGTTCGCAGAGAAGTTGGGCGCGAGGTTGTCGTGTGGTCCAGGTGCTGGCAAGGTTTGGGGCTTGGAAAGGGGGTGGCGGTGGATGGTGCTGCGTGTCCCAGACAAGGTTGGCTAAGCTAGAGCTTCTCCTAGCTCGCTGGCGACATGGGGGTGGCAAGGGTGCTCTCGGCATGGTCACCATTGATGGCTTTGCATGCTCACAGTGATGCTAAAGCTAGTTTAATCATCTATTGAGAGTGTAGAGTGAGCTAGAGAGGGGACAAGGTTGGCCAAAATTACTCCTACAAATAGTGCTTGATGTTTGTTTGTTTGCTGCAAACAAGGTGTTTGATGAAATGGCCGAAAGAAATTCATATTTGAATTTTGGATTCAAACTTGGTGGGTTTGCTAGTCACATACTACGTAGTCGTGGGTTAGTTGGATTGGTCAAGGGGCACTGGTTTGGTTGGGTTTTGAAAATGTGTGATCTTCACATATGTTATAGATTCAATTTTGAAATGTGATTTGAATCAAGTTGCCAAATGTTTCTGCAAGTTTGAAAGGGGGGCTTTGATTCACTTTTACTTGGTCTTGCAAGGGGTGAAAATAAATGGAAAAGTTTCTGTTTGAAATCTTGGACTAGAAACACTCAAAGTGGCCTAGTGAGCAAGATTGGCAAAAATGACCATTTCCTTTATTTGTTTTGTTTTTTATTTTCTCTTGATTTGTTTCTTCTTGGAAATGTTTTAGATGATGTTATTTTCATCTTTAAACCATTCCTTTCTATTTAGATCAATCACACAAGTCCATTCATGCATTCATACAATCATCACATACACACATGCATTCATTTGATTTTTATTTAATAAAAGTTTTTGTTAACCCTAATTTTAGTGATTAGAATTTGATAATCATGATCAATATTTTTGGGATGTCAAAAACCTTCCCTCCTTAAACAAAATCTTGTCCCGAGATTTGAAAAAGAAGAAAAAAGATTACCAAGGATTTAAAGAGATCGGGAAACTCCGTCCTGATGTAGTCTCCTTGTTCCTAGGTAGCTTCTTATTCAGTGTGGTTGCTCCACTGAATCTTAAGAAACTTGATGCTTCGGGTCCTGGTTGTGTCACCCCGGATTTATGTTCCGAGAATACCCGTTATGCATACAATTCATGTTCCCATGATCAGTGAGCCATGAGCATAACTGACTAGTATCATTACATCATCCTTACAATAACGAATACAAAACTTTACAATGGAGCCATTATGGAGATTACAACACAAATAGCGGAAATCTTCAGCTCAGAGCCCGTGCCTTAACCTACAGGCATCTGACTGGGAAGATGGCCTAGCTCGCATAGACGTCAACACCTTCGTTCCTTCTTAACATCTGCAATCTGGCCAAGTAAATAGCTAGGGACAATGCCGGTGAGTACTTTGAATGTACTCGCAAACCACCGAGACAAGGTAATAAGATAATGCATATCTGGCTGTGGCGAGATAGCTCTACACTATAGTTGTTTTTGAAGGAAAAGCCTAACCTTGGCATCTCTATATCTTTGTTGAAAAAAAGATTTTTTGGAAAACATGTCTCCTTTTAGAAAACCCGGACATCTCCACATCCTTGTTAAAAATATTTTTAAAACGTTTTGTTGTAAACCCCTTTTTAAAACCTTATCGACCATCTCTGGTCAAAATCAATTTCATTCTTATCCTTTCTCATGAACAAGTCATGTCCTTTATTTCCACACAACTTAATCGAATCGAAGGGTCCTCCTAGCACTTGCCATTCCAACCGTCCTTTTCCGTGGACACGGCTATTCGAATAGATTAGACTCTGCAGACTTGGTGCACTTTACCCACAAGAATCAATACATCCGTCGGGATAAAACCACAGCCTGCTACACATGGTAGGCAGGGGTTCGGATAATCAAACTTGAACCTTTCATTTGTCGATCCCTAGCAATGGCGGCTTTTCCTTTTGGGTTTATCTCTCCGGTACGAGTATGGGGTACGACAACCCTGGTCCTTCCTCCCGCACTGACCCCTACCTCCAGACCGAAGTCTGACCGGTAGCAATAGTGCCAATTTTCCATCCGTACTACCTAAAAGCATACCATCCGCGAGAGACCCAATTGTTGCACCAGTGCCTTACCCTACAGGTAGCCCGGATTTCAGGGGATTTCTTCCCTTTAGCGAGTAAGAGCAGCCTCGGCTAAAGATGACAAACTACGAGCTAAGCCCCAGCGTCTGGGGTAATGTGGTTGCACGGATAAATTGTTCCGAACATTGGCTTACAACATCCCTTCCTTTCTGTTACTTAACTTTCTCTTCATCCACCTCATATCTTCTTTTAGTAAAACTTCCGCTTGGAAAGGATGCCTCTTTCCAAGGGTTTTATCTTGAAAACTTTGCAGTAGGGTATAACCCAAAATAGTTTATCGTTGAAAACCCGTGGGTTCCAAGAGGGAAGATGCTAATCATCTTAGACTCTTTCTAAGGGGTAAAAGTAGGTGTGAATAGGGTAGGTGTCCAAGGGACACTCATTCATAACTTGGAGGAGGCAAGTTACTCATGTCTGTTTATTTGGATTCAAAACATGCCTTTAATCATGCAATTTATAAACGAGGTATAAAACGGTTGATAAACGGGAGTAGGTAAATACAGGAGTTTAAGAGTGGTGGCTTGCCTGTGACCAGCGAGAAGTCCCTTGACGGCGTTAGATAACCAGATAACCAATAATGATACTAAAGATAACCCCGGATGCTTCCTTTTTCTTGGCGTCACATAATCGCATCTATCACCGTTATCGAGCATACATGCAAACAAATAGTACACCAATCAATACAAGGCATACAAGCATCAAACCATACAACAATAAAAGGATAGATAGATACATGATAAACATCAGCAGGATGTTGGAGGTTTGATTTGATTGGATTGGAAGAAGATTGGGAGGTATTAGGGAAAGAATTCCCTTTGGGTTTGTAATCTAGGAACTGCCTAAGAGAGGGGTTTTTTACCAAGGGCTGGATCTGTATGATACCATGGTATAAAAATGATACCATCAGATAGGTATTAATAAAATGAAGCGAACAAAAGTGGTTTCACTATTTTATCAATTTCCCCTTGATTTATAATGGATTTTATAGTTGATAAAACCCTAGTTTTAGGAAATGATCTTATAGAACTTCTCTGGAGTTCCAAAAATTATTTCGTTGGGTGATTAAGTAGTATTTGGTGGGCTGAATCAGGAGGAGTTTGAATCACCTCAAAACAGTTACCAGAATGCCCTTGAGAAATTCCCAAAGGCAGTACTGGATAGGATTTGTCTTTTTCATCAGATTTAATCTATAGAAGATTTTTAGTTGATTCTGAGGACACATGTTAGGTATTGACAATACCTTTATGTATAAATTGGAATAAACCTTTTTGGTGTTACATAGCTACTATAATGTTTTTATTAGTGAATAAACCATGCACAAAAGGGTTTAATTCACTAAAAATAAACAGAGACTCATAAAATTATGACCTGCTGGATTTTGGAAGATATGGTTAAGTGTATCAACTGAGAGTTGGAATTAGGTCCATACCTCACTTGGTTTGACCTAGGGAATTTCCTAAAGTTAGAAAAGGCCTGTTTTTATTATTTTCACCAGGGGTAAACTAGGAAGCAAAATAGGTTGGGGCCAGTGGGATTTGAAAGGTATGGTTTATACCTTTCGTTACCAATAGGATTTAGTTCCTTTGGATATACCAAACTTACTGGAGAATTTATTTAGGGTTCTGGACAATTCTGGGTATATGATTTATCAGATTTAATCTAAACCTTGTTTTGGTCTAGCACCAGGTCTACCTGTGTGAGAAGATATATAGGGACCTTAGAAAATTTAGATCTAGTAATTTGGAGTAATTTTTCATTTTTAAAATTAATTAAACCAATAGGCTACCCTGAAGATCTAGTAAATATGATAAAACAAGGGGGTTCCATGGGCTCGGATCTGAGGCTAAATGGGCCGTGGAGGGGAGATTTGGGCCCATCCAGGCACGTCCCCGCGCGGGCTTTGGGGATCGGGTGGCTGACGGCGTGGTCCCGCCCGTCAGTGAGAGGGAGGGGGAGAAGGGGTATGGGGTATCGAGGGTCGTCCGATTAAGAGGGATCCGACGACCCACGGTCGTCTTCCCCGGTGGAACAGGCCCGTCGACGACAGAACCCTAGGTCAATAGGGGAGGCTCGGGGGCTCACCTGGGGACACGGAGAGGCGATGAGGAGAGGCGGGGGTGACACGGCACGGGACGGCGGTCAGAACGAGGGGCGGCAGCACGGGGTTTGGCACCGGGACCTTACTCGCGTGAAGACGGCCGCCGATGCTTTCGGGAGCTCGCCGGGGGATTTTCTTGGGGCGTTCATGCACACGAGGAAAACATGGGGGAGGGTCAGAGGGGGTAGAGAAGGGCCAGAGAGAGGCATGCAGCTGGTGAAACGGAGGGGAGGGAGGAGGTGTTATTGCAAGAGGAGGGGAGGCCGAAACTCCTTTGCTCTTCCTCTCCAGGGCAAGGCAGAGCAGGGGGAGGGAAAGGAAGGTGCTGGGGAGGTAAGTGGGAGTGGAAGGGGCAAATGAGAGAGGATTGAGGCTCTGGGGTGGCTGCTAGCCTTATAAACCGAAGCGGGAGGGTGTTGGGTGGACTATGTCCATGTTGAGCATGGAGGAGGGGGTGCTGCTTGGGTATTGGGCCTCAGGGGCGATGGAGAGGTGAGATAGAGGGGACTGGTCGTGCTAGGGAAAAGAGTGGGGGTGGGGTGTGGTAATAAGCAAAGAGATGGCTAGACAAGACATTGCCTTTGTCTCCTTCTTAAATAATCATGTGGGGCAAGGTATGTGGGGCATGCTACAGTACTGGTCGACCAGGGGAGAGTGATGAGGTTAGGGAGAAGTGCTAGAGAAGATTGGAGCTGGTTTGGGATTGATTTAAATCAAGATTTAATTGAGTTTGCAAAATCGATCAATTGAAGGCTTGTGAAGGAAGTTGCAAAAGTTGCATTGAGCAAAGTGGGGAAATGTTACTGGTAGGTGGAGTGGGTCAAATAATCTCTCCATGATTTAAATGGGATTTTTCTAATGATTAAAATCCCATTTAAATGCACTTCTTCAAAAAGGGCTGAAGTAGATTATGGAAGCTAAGATGATAATTTTACTTTGTAAAAGCTTGGTTTTTGATGTGATATTGTCCTAAATATCATAGCACTCATTGGAGAATTTTATTGGGATTTATTGGGATTTATTAGGGTGGAAAAGTATTTTTGGGGAATTATTTCTTGTTTCTGCCATTTAAGAAAAATGGCAAAGATAAATAATGAAGAATCTCAAAAATATTTATTTTTGAGTTGGAAAGATGGGATATGAGATGGAGAAATCTATTATGCATTGAGTTGGCAAAGTTATTTGGAGAAAAACAAACTTACCTTTATAGACAAGGATCTTAAGATATTGGTAAGTAAAGGAAATAAAATAGTTTGATAATCCAAATAATTGTGGGAATTATTTGGGGATGCTTATATCCAAGGTGGATGATGTGGACTTGATGTAGGCATCAATATCAACCTTGGTTTTGAAGGAAAGTGTTTAAAAGGGTGGAAACTACATTCTTGGAGGATCTAGGGTTTGGTTATTCTGATGCCACCTAAACAAGGTTGGATTAGGGAGCTCAGAGCTCACCTTGGCACACGAGGTATATGTATGGATAGACCAAGTAATATATATTATCATGGAAGCAATAGTTGGTCTTGGTTGGATTTGAGGTAATCTAGGAGAGATGGCAAACTTTGTTAAAAATAAGACTGCCATAACAGATGCATCAGGTAGCCTCCTAAACCATGGGAGTTTAAGATGCACAAGGCTGTAATGGAAACAAGTGAAGTGGGGATTGATAGCCCATGGTTAGTATATCATAATCATGTAATGAGTGGGTCAAGGGGAGGTGGCGTATAGATGTGGGCTTCTGCCAAAGTAGGCAAGATGATAAGATTTGCATAAAAGATTATTATCTTGACTACAAAACCATCAAGGATGAGTAGGAGATAGAATGGCTTAGCCAAGGGAAGGAGTGGGATTTGGTAGTACTAAAGATGTACTGCAAGATACTTCAAGTACATTCTCAAGAATGCACATAGGTTGGAAGGTATCCAGATAAGAAATCCAGACTTAGCCATTTTTGGCAGATTTAGGGTTTTAGACTAGAGTGCAAGAGGGGAACACTAAGGGAGTGACAAGAGTTTATCCTTCTCATCAAGTGGTGGATGTTGAGGTGTAGATTTCAGAGAGGTGATCCTAACTTGGATGGAGTCTCCACTAGGTTGGAGCTATCATGAGGTATTATCTTTGGATAGAGATATACATGGGTTGAGATGATCACTTGAGAGATCTAGACTTAGATGCTTGCTTTGATATTGATGATCACCTGCATATATTGGGTCCTAAGGGATGAGCTACTAGACCAGCTCATTCTAGTTTAGAGCAAACAAGGCAATCAACAGATCAAGGCAATTCATCAGACAGCAGATCAAGGCAATTCATCCTTCTACTTATCTAACTACTACTAGGGTTACCATCAAGCCTAGCTTGGGGTAATGTTGGGCATGTTGAAAGGGGTTTTACTTTTGAAGTAAGATAAGTACCATCTTGGTATCTCTACCAAGATTGAGATGAAAAAGGTTTTAATAAGGTTTTGGAAAACCTAGGGATAAGAGTAGTTGAAGATTCTGTCTTGAAAACATAAGGAGATAATATATAGGTCTCCATAGTTTTGGCAATAGAGGCTAGTAAAGTATTTGGTTGTGTCAAAGTTACCGGCTCAGGTTTTGAAATGTCAGAACATTTGAGAATATGAAAGATGAGCCAAGACTTATCTTTTGTGAAATAGTTTTTGTAAACTAGTGTTGAGATGAGGAGAACACAACTAATCCTCAAACAGTTGCTTGAGCACAAGAAAACAAGCAAGCACACATTACAAGAAAAAGTTTTTGTTCCCCCTGATTTTTGCCTTCTAGACATTTAATCAGGGTTGCTGAAATTGGGATGTTACACTGGTGGTCCTAAAAGCTTCCTCCAAAATACGGATGGGTACTTTGGGATATGTCAGGTCATCGTTGATCTCTATGGCCCGGTGATCAATGTTCTTGAAAACTTCAGTCTTCTCTGGGACTTCAAGGCATTGCAAAGTAACGATATATGGAACACATTGTGCACGGCTGACATCTCCTCTAGCAGTTCCAATTGATACGATACTTCTCCTTGATGGTTCAGAATCTTGAAAGGTCCGATATATCTGGGGGCTAACTTTCCTTTGAGCTGGAAACGATGCATTCCCTTCAAAGGCGACACTTTGAGATACACAAAATCTCCGACATTGAAAGCAAGGTCTCCACGTCTCTTGTCGGCATAACTCTTCTGTCTTGAGTGGGCGGTCTTGAGGTACTCACGGATCTTGTGAACTTTCTCTTCTGCTTCTCGTAGGATGTCGGGTCCAAAAATTTTACTCTCTCCTACTTCCGACCAGTTCAAAGGGGTATGACAGTTCCTTCCATACATGAATTCAAATGGGGCCATTTGCAAACTAGCTTGATAACTATTGTTATAAGAAAATTCTGCGAACGGCAGGCAGTCTTCCCATTTAGATCCATACTCTAGCACACATGATCTCAACATATCTTCGAGTATTTGATTTACTCGCTCCGTTTGTCCATCATTCTGAGGGTGATACATTGTGCTGAAATCTAGTCGGGTTCCTAAACCTTCTTGGACTTTCTTCCAGAATCTCGAGGTAAACTGAATTCCTCGATCTGATACAATGTTCTTGGGAACTCCGTGCAAACTGACAATCCTAGCGATGTATAACTCCGCTAGTTTCGAACTCTGGTAGCTGGTATTGACTGGTAAGAAATGGGATACTTTGGACAATCTGTCAACTACGACCCAAATAGAGTCATTTCCCCTACTAGAAGTACGCAATCTGGTGATAAAGTCCATTCCTACAGAATCCCATTTACATTCCGGAATCTGCAATGGTTGCAACAGTCCTGCGGGTCTCTGATGTCCCGCCTTGACTCTCTAACAAATTTCACACTTGGTGATATAGCTTCCGATTTCTCTCTTCATCTTATGCCACCAAAATTGCTCCTTCAGATCCTAATACATCTTCGTTCCTCCGGGGTGGATAGAATAAAGAGTATCATGGGCTTCCTTCAAAATAACTTCTTTCAACTCTGAATCTGCTTGTACACACAGACAGTTTTTGTACCACAACACTCCTTCATCTTCGGTGAATCCGGGTACTTTGCATGTACCGATACGACATTTGATTTAGTTGATACTAGCATTTACTTTCTACGCCTCCTTGATCTGACTGATCAAAGTGGGTTGAAGTTTGATGCTAGCCCAAAATCCTTTACTCACTAATTCAATTATGAAATCTTCCATCTCTTTGTGCAAACTTGGTTGCTCCTTCAAAATCATGGAGTTCAAGCGGCACAGCAATCTGCTAAGGGCATCTGGTACCACATTGGCTTTACCGGGGTGATAGTGAATGTCCAGATCATAGTGCTTGATTAGCTCAATCCATCTTCTCTGCCTCATATTCAGCTCCTTCTGAGTGAATATATACTTAAGGCTCTTGTGATCCGAATAAATCTCACAACAATTACCCATAAGGTAATGCCTCCATGTCTTCAGGGCTATAACTATGGTTGCTAGTTCAAGGTCATGGGTAGGGTAATTCTATTCATGTTGTTTTAGTTGTCAGGACATATAAGATATAACTTTGCCTTCTTGCATTATCACACATCCGAGACCAATCTTGGATGCTTCACAATACACATCAAAGGGCTTCGTGATATCCGGCATGATCAAGATTGGGGCTGAAATCAATCTCCTCTTGAGTTCCTGAAAACTCTCTTCACACTTGTCCGTCCATTCAAACTTCTTGTCCTTCTTCAGCAATTCGGTCATGGGTCTTGCGATACTCGAGAATCCCTCTACGAACTTGCGGTAGTATCCTGCTAATCCGAGAAATGCACGAACTTGGGTTTCAGTGGTTGGGGCTTGCCAATCTTCCACATCCTTCACCTTTGCAGGGTCAACGGCAATTCCTCCGGCTGATACAATATGTTCGAGGAATCCTACCTCCTGTAACCAGAATTCACATTTGCTAAACTTGCATATAGTTTATGCTCCCTAAGGGTTCCAAGAATGGTCCTTAGGTGTAGCTCATGTTCTTCTTCTGATTTGGAATAAATCAGAATGTCATCGATGAAAACAACGACAAACTTATCCAGGAAGTCCATAAAAATATTATTCATGAGGTTCATGAAATAAGCGGGGGCATTGGTTAATCTAAAAGACATGACAGTATACTCATATAATCCATATCTAGTGGTAAAGGCAATATTTGGAATATCCTTTGCGCGAATCTTGAGTTGATGATAACCAGTTCTAAGATCAATCTTAGAAAACACTTTGGCACCAGTCAACTGGTCAAACAGGTCTTCTATCTTTGGCAACGGGTACTTGTTCTTGATGGTGACATCATTGAACTTCCGATAATCCGTACACAAACGGTTACCTCCATCCTTCTTGTCCACAAGTAAGACAGGTGATCTCCATGGCGACGCACTTGGTTGAATCAATCCAATTTCCAACATGGCATCCAGTTGT
This sequence comes from Avena sativa, assembly GCA_916181665.1. Classification (NCBI taxonomy): domain Eukaryota; kingdom Viridiplantae; phylum Streptophyta; class Magnoliopsida; order Poales; family Poaceae; genus Avena; species Avena sativa. The sequence continues at coordinate 13,801,632 of OV702280.1, read as the reverse complement.
TTCTTCAGCTCCACTAGTTCAGATGGGTTCATACTATAAGGTCTCTGGTCTATGGGTTCGGTTCCAGGGATTAGTTCAATGATAAACTCGATATCCCGATCTGGGGGCATACCGAGCAAAACATCTGGAAATACATCGGGGTATTCACAGACTATCCGGACTTGGTCAATGGTTGGCTGGGCTAGACTCTTGTTGCACTTGAATTGACGGGGCAAGGTTTCAGATATATGCTCTATTGACATTCCGGATGTACTGGTCATGGTTATGGCTTTCTTGGCACAGTCGATTAATCCTTTATGTTTGGACATCCAATCCATTCCTAGTACTACTTCCAAACCTTTAGTTCCAAGTACTATTAGATTAGCATAAAAATCTATGCCATGGATTCAGATAGGTACGGCCTTGCAAATCTGTCTAGCTTTGGTGGTTGAACCAGGTATTTAAACTATCATAACATGCTTCAATTTGGTGGGTTGAATCTTACTAGTGCATGCAAATTCTTCAGTAACAAATGAGTGTGATGATCCAGAATCAAACAACACTCTTGAAAGTACTGAGTTAACAGAAAACATACCCAGCACGACATCTGGCGCTTCTTGGGCTTCTTCAGCATGCATGAGAAAGAGATGGCCATTGCGGTTGAGCGAATTCCCTAGGGCAAACCTTCTTCCATGCTGAACGCGACGCTGCTGCTGAGATGGGGCATTTGCATTGGGGGCTGCGGCAATCTTCTTGGGGCACTCATTGGAATAGTAACCCTTGGGTCCACATTCATAACAAGTCACCTAAGACTTGTCCTTTGCTGCAACAGGCACAGCATTGCTTCTAGTCCTTGGGGAAGTGTTGGTGTTGGTGGCGGCATTGTTGTTGTTGAACTTAGGTGGTGCATGGTTGAAATTTCTGGAGTTGCCGGGGTTGTTGTGATTCCCTCCGGGCCTTGGGTTTCCAAGGTTGGGATAGGTTGGACGGTTCATCGGGGGGTCTGTTGGTTCTTGGGGAAAATCCTAGAGATGGGTTGGGGCGATACTTTGGTGTATGGTGGGTTACTGGTTGATGCATCATGCGACGCTTGCGGTTCTCATTAGCTTGGTTGATCTTTCTTTCCATCTGAATGGCAGAATCAACTAAGGCTTCAATATCAGCAAATGGGATATTGACTAACACTGTATGCATCTCATCATGTAGACCATTCAGGAATCTCTCCTTCTTCTTGGCTTCAGTGTTGATCTCATCCGGGGCATACCTTGACAGAGATAGGAATCTGTCACGGTACTCTACCACAGTCACTCTTCCTTGCTTAAGCTCCTTGAATTCATCTCTCATCCGTAGAATCAAACCTGGTGGCACATGGGTTCTGCTAAACTTGAGTTTTAATTCATCCCAAGCCATCATTTGTCCTCCATTCATGGTGCGAACGCTGTTCCACCATGCTCTTGCATCTCTGGCCAGCTAGTGGGTAGCGAACAGAACTTTCTCGTTAGCTTCCACTCCTTCAACTTCCAAGTTGTTCTCCATGGTTTGTAGCCAATCATCGGCATCTAGGGGCTCTTTAGACTTACTGAAAATGGGTGGGTTGGTGTTCTAGAAATTCTTGAGGTTGGATCCATGGTTGTCCTGATTTCTATGGCCTTGATTGTTGTTGGCCATCTGAGCTATCTGTTGAAGGGTGGCTAAGTTGTCTTGACGTTTGGCTCTTTCGGCTTCGTGGTCATAAACCAACATTTGCAAGAGTTTCAACATTGGGTCCGAGGATGAAGTGCTTCCTCCGTGAGGCATCTAAAGATTGAGATAGATCATGAGAAAAGAGGGAAATTTTCTAAGGTTCAGGGGTTTTGGAAAGTTTTTAAAGTTTGACTCAGATTTTTCTAGCAACTTGCTTTTCATTCATTCATAGCACACGATACAAACACACACCACAAAAAAGAAAATCAGTGGTTTTAAGAACCATTCTGGGAAATTACGATACAGTGGGACCAGATACAACTAACTACGCTAGTGCTCAAGTGCTACTACTCCTCGGAGTCGGTGTCCTCATCATCCTCATCATCATCATCGATGAAGGCGAAGTCATCCTCATCAGTGAAGAAGTCCATGGCCTGATCCTCCAGAAAGTCATCATCGTCACTGAGATAGGAGTAGGGGTCTCCACGAAGGTCTTCCCCTGCATTCTCCTTCTCCTCCAGCTGCATGTCCCTCTCGTGGATGGTCTCCTCCAAACCCGTGATCCGGTGGAGAAGAAGGGAAATTATGCGCTCCTTCTTGTCGAGCTAATGGCGACGAGACTGGCGATCCTTCACTAGCATGGTAATGGTCTGATCCTTCTGGGCGGCGATGGCATACTTGTGGTTGGCGTCGGAGCGGGCATTGTCTAACTCCTTCTGACGGTCATACATCATGAAGCTGAGGTGGTCCAATTGACTCTTCATCTCGTGGTGGTATGGTGCCTCCAGTGGCTGTCCCATAACATCATTTCTTGGGTAGAACTCAAAGCGGGTACCCTTGATTTGATTGATACTCTGCCCACACAGACAAGCAAGAGCTTCCTGCATTGCCCTGGCAAGTCCATCGAGGCAGTTTTTCTCTCTCAAGGTCAACTAAATTCCCTCTGAGGTGGGGGCTTCAATCTTTCCCCGGAGACTTCCAACAACTAACCACTACAAATCCTCTCCTTCCTGATCATTGAGCTGAGCTCCGAAGAACTCGGGGTGCGGACGCTCTAGCATCTTCGAAAGCTGGTCCAAGTCATGCTCAAAGATGAGGTCTCCTCCATTGTAGGGGTTCCAATCTTTATTAAGATAGAGCCCCCTGTGTTTACAATGCTAGTCCCTGGATCAATAGCTAGCATCCACAGTTAAGATGTAATATCAAGAAACAAAGGTCATAATATAACTTTATAACCAGGAATAACATAATTTTATTACATCTTACATAGCTCATTTGGCTATTACAATACATTGCAGCGGAATAACTATAGTCATGGGGTCCTTCATCTTCAAAGTGCCACAGGCAGATGTTGGTTGTAGACTTTGTAATCCTAATCAATCAATCTTCACTAAAACAATCAAACCTGCAACATACAAGTTACAGCCACAAGGGTCTATACATTTGAATTGTATTGGCAAGTGATACTATGGTAGTATAGTGGAGTCTATTATCTATATGCATTTGGCTAAGTGGAGTTGAGGCTTGCATTGCTCAAAATAGATTTTTCCTTAACATTTGAAAATACTAAGTTTTGCTTGACAAAATCATTTTTCTCAATCAAAGATTGAAGATCCTTTCCAAGGCATCTCTCAATCAAAGATTGAAGATTTCAAACAACCCTTGTTCAAACCACAAGATTTTAACTTAGAAATTTGAATGATGAGATTCTTGATTGCTTCCATGTCTTGATGCTCAAATTGTCCTTTACCAGGGACATGGCTAAGTACTTAGATTTTACACTCTGCAGAGGTGGTGCACTTTCCCCACAAGACTTGGTTTCCCAAGACAAGATCTTTCAGAAGCCTTCCCTTAGACCAAAATGGACGCGCTCCAACCTATCAAACACTACCACCCACTGTCCATATGGCTAAGTTCTTGCAACCCATATGATCATGGCAGAGCCCATATTGCCAAGTGGTTGCACTTGAAGCTTCTCAACATTTGACATCTCAAATCTCTTTGTTCCTGGGTGGCATACCACAAGTGAGATACACAAGCCAAGTCCATGGCCTTGTGTAACCACTCAACATAAACCAATCCTTCCATTCCACCCAGGGGATTCATTGACTTAGTGGTTTTATTAAACAAAAACATAAGTCCTCAGACTTAGAGATTTTTCCATAGTGTTAATATATTTTCCACCCATGTTTTCTATTAGCTAGGCTAAGCTTGATAGTAGTAGGAATCTTAACTTAGGAAAATCCTACTAAGGATTCATCTACTAGGTTTTCATATAGCAAGGTCTATACTTAGCAAAATCCATGCAAGTTTTACTTAGAGAAAAATCACTAATGCATAGTGGAAGTAATGGGACAAAAGTATGAAGCATCACTTGCCTTTTTGGTAGAGTATGGGTTCACTCCTTGTCCTTGCAACAATCACACTCTTCAAGTCACTACAAATCAATCAAGCAAGGCACAAACTTAATCTACCAATCAAGCAAAAACAACACATAAAATCACAAAGTCAAGTAATGCATGCAAGCATGCAAAAGATGGTTCTAATTGCAAAGGTGGTCTCCACTAGGCTTCTAAACTTTGTAAAGTCAAAAGTGGTCATTTTCCAAAGTGACAAAGTCATGTGCAAAAGGGTTTTGGTCCATAAACCATTTTTAAATCTAATCATTATTTTATGTGGTGAAAATTATTTTATCAAAGCAAAACTTTATGTTTTTCACCAAATGAGTTGCTATTGCAAAACTTGGTGTTTTGGGGTCAGTAGGTTTGGTCTAAACCATTTTCCCAAAGTTTTTTACTCAAAATCATTTACAATAAATAAATCACATTTCTATTTGACTAGAAATGGTTTTAAATCAAAGAATCATTATTTTATTTCACCAAATACATTTTTGAGTCCACAAAGTGTTTCCTAGGGTCAGTAGGTTCAAAGCAATCCAATCGCAAAAGATTTTAACCCTAAATTCATTTTTAAACAATTTTTACATTCTTAACAAGCATACAAAAGTTTCTGCAAATTCAAACAAGCTAACAGATACTATTTGCTAAACTAAGGGCATGGTTGGCTAGGGTTTGTTCCACTGAATCCATTGATATAAAATTTGTAATTTTTGGACGTGTGGTTTGAAAGTTACAAAGGTTTCAAGTTTGCAATTAAATCTGACTCAAAAATCTGTTTTAACTCAAACCAGTAACACGCGTCGGACTCCTATTCGTCGAAAACGTTTCGCGTAGATCGACTGCTCTGGCGCATTGGATCAAGTCAGATCGTGCGGTACTGAGTGCATACCCCTTCGCGGTTAAGTCTTTCTATCCTATCCATCAGATCGGGATCGGACGGCTGTGGGGTGCTCGACCTTAAACGAGCGGCGCTGCGGCGGCTGCTGGCGGCGGAGCGACCAGACGGTGGCGGCGCCGGTGAAATATGAAGTGAGGGAGGAGGGAAAGGTGCTCACCACGTTCGCAAAGACTTGAGGAAGCTCGACGTGTGGTCGTCGGGGCAAGGGGCGCACAGACGGGTCGGCAATCTCTCGCCGGAGTTGAGAACGGCGTCACGTGGTCCGGGTTGTGGTCGGAGGCGACGCTACAGATCACTCGGAGGCAAGCAGAACGCAAGGTTAGCTGCGCAAGGTCGAGGCAGTGACGCGTGCATGAAAGAGAAGGGGAGGGGCGGTCGGATACAACCTGTGGGCGTCGTCGGAGAAGAGCCAGACGGCGGAGGTGCTGGAGGTTGTCGTTGCCGATGCTCAGGGGCGCGCGCGAGTGAGCTGCGACTGCAGAGAGGTCCGCTGGGGGATGCTGATCACAGCTGCGTGCTCGAGGAGGCAGGAGGGGGCGTGTGTTGGCCGGAATCCGCGAGGAGGGTCGTCGGGGGATAGAGCTGCTCGGGGAGAAATTGGGGCGGCCTAGGGGCGTGCTTGGGGGAGGAGACAGAGGGGAAACGGAGAGGATGTCAGGGCGATTAAATGGGCTTGATCACCGCGAGGAATAAACGCGGCGTTATGACGAATTAAGCCGGAGAAATCAACGGCAGAACGAGGAAGAACTGGTCGATGCGGTGAGGACGATGGCTAGTGAAGTGGGGCCGTTGCGTCAGTGGGCAAATGAGTGAGGGGGAGGTCCACCGGTCAGTGACTTAGCGGGTTGCTTCTGCGGTGAATAAAAACGGTTCGGGGAATAAGAGGAGGTGGGCTGCGAGTGGGCTTATTGGGCTGTCTCAGTTCGGTCAGGTCCATTTCATATTTTTTTCTGTCTGTTTGATTTATCTTTTTCCATTTCTATTTACTGATTTGAATTTCAAACAAACAATCCAATCAACCAAATCAATTCAAACAAACACCACACTTCACAACTTTTGAACTTGGTTCTGTTCAGTAGCATAATCCAAAATTCCATAATAAAATAATATTTTTATTCATTTTAGGATCCATTCATTATTTAATAAAATGGACCTTTTGTTTATTTAATCAAAATAGGGTTTGATTTATTTAATAGAATCCTAATTTGAAATCCAAATATTTTCAAAACCAAACCAGTAGGTTTCATTTGGAAATAAAGATATTTGGAAAACATGTTTAAAACAAAATAACATATTTATTTATGGTCCATTAACAATTAAATAAATGGGCCTTAGTTATTAAATCAAATAGGATTTGTTTTATTGAAATATTTATTTTGAAATCTAAAATAAAACCAAAACACTTCAGTAGGTTTTATTTGAGAATATAAAATACTTGGAAAACTTATTTTAAATAATTTAATAATTTTTGATGTTTTTAATTAAAATGGTAAAACCTTTTATTTGAATAAAATTTGGATATTAATTCCTTATTATTTTATTTAAATAAACCTTTACTATTTTTAAACCAAACAAAACATTTTATTTCAAAATCTTGGCCAAGGTGTAATTTGGCTTTATAAAATAACCTTTATTTATAAATCCACCTTTTCCTTTAAAAACAAAATCTTTTATTTAAAAGATCAATAATGGTATTTCCAAAACATTTTATTTTCCTCTATTTAAAATGTTTATCTTTTTAAATCCCTTTAGGATTTTATTTAATCCAAATTGGTTTGAGGTTCCAATTGAATTCAAAATGTTTCTTCTGGCCCTGAAAATCAAACAAAGTTTTATTTTATTCATTTTTTTTTCACATTACAAGATTTGGAAAATCTTGGGATGCGACATCCATTCCCCAACTGATAGAACTTGCTATACTAAACGTCCATCTATAATAATATAGGATGAGTAAGTTAGTAGAGTGATCAACTGTGTCAAATTTTATGTAAGTTTGAAAGAATTTTTGAGGAACATGAATTTTCATGAAAAAGTCTAAGTGATAAGGATGGGAATAAGTTTTCATAAATACTCACTTCCTTGGTTTTGAAACTAAGTTTTTGATTCAAACGTCCATTCTAGACTAGGGTCTCCTATGATCAGGATGGCTCTGATACCAACTTGTCAACACCCGGATTTTTAATCCCAGATGCCTATTATGCCATAGATCGCAATCCCAAGATTACCATTTTTGTGAGACAAAACAGATTGGATATCATAGTACATCATCCATTACAAACCATACATAAGGTCTTACACAAATAAGAATCTCATGATCCAGTCTTAATACAATTCAAGCAGCGGAATAACGTAAAGATAACGATAGCGTGGGCGAAGCTCCATCTTCATGGTCACAGGCAATGCTAACGATGGGAGATGATCCTAGTTTTCATAACCTTCCTACGGTCCATCTTCCTAATACTCCTCTTCATAGTCTGGCCACGGGAATAGCCAGGGACAAAGCCATGAGTACTCTTTAAGTACTAGCAAACTACTACTAGCAAGTCAAGTGGTTTTGAGTAGGATATACTAAACTCTAGGGTTGTTTTGCAAAAATCCAGATTTATCTCTACTGAGTTTAGAAGCAAAGAAAGCTAGTTGAAAGTTTTATAACACCTAAGTGGGAACTTGAATTTCATATCACAACTCTGTTGTGGTCAAGTCAAATTCATAAATCATTTCATAAGTCATTTTGAAAACATCTGATGACAGAACAGTATGGCCACTCCAACTGTCCATAACCGCGGACGCGGCTCTTCGAATAGTTTGACACTCTGCGGAGATTGTACACTTTCACCACAACATTCGATACATCCGTCAAGAACAAATCCTGAATTCACCATACTCAGTATGCGGATAATCAATCCTAAACTTTCAATTACACACCCTAGTATAGGAACCTCTCCTATGAGTTTGGCCTCCCAACCATGACCAACTGTCATCTAGGGTACTACACAGGTGGACGATCTTCACAAGGTAGCCTCAGCTCAAACCTTAGCCGCAAGAGAACCCATACTAAGGTATATAAATTTCCAGTCAAGCCCTACCCAAATTCTGGGTATTGTGGTTGTACGGTAAAATTTGAATGGTATCGCATCCAGACAACCATTAGTTTTATAAAGGGCTAAGGCTCATGCCTTAACATTTTCATCATCAAAATCATCTGGTGTTTAAGAAGATATGTCAAAACATTTCAGTAGAATGACTCATCATTTTAAGGTTTTTATAACCATTTTCACCAATATTCCCATCTAAAGTTGATCAAGTTTTATGCTTAGCACTATCATCTACAAGTGGGATAAATACTAATGAGGGGTAATAAGCAATTGGATCTTATCTAGGTTCAATCTCATGCTTCAGGATGACATCAAGGTTTATCTAACTTAGGCCAAGTTTTATGCCCTTTATGCTACCTTCAATTATCTTCCTAGAATCTACAAGTCACTAAGTAAACTCTAAGAGAAAACTTTGATAAAGAAATAAAGTACTAAGCTTTGCAAGTAAAACTAGGATTGGGTATCATCAATGGGTATAGGCTTGCTAAGTGGCAAGTGTTTAGCTTGCTCAGTTAATAGCTTGCTAATTCAACTAGTAGTATTAGGCTTGCTAAGTAAGATAACTTGCAAGTTGTAGCTTGCCTTGTGTAGAGCAGTGGTTGAAGTTCTCCTCGGCTTCTTCCTCGTAGTATCCTCCTTCCTCCTCGTATCCTTGGTCGGTACTATCATCTATAAATAAATACGAGGTACACAATAACCACACAATTCTTAACTACTCTATTTAGCACACAAAGGTTCACATTAGATGATCTAGCATCATCACTAACATTACAACCATTAAGGCAAATAGTTTCATTTTCTTTATTTTAGAAAAGTAATTTCTACTCATTGAAAACTACTTAAGATTTAATATTATCCAACTCAAACATGGGATCATGTTGACACATGTCATCACCACATATTTCAGTACATGGGAATGTGATATAAAGTTGTGTCACAAATAAATAAGGTTTAACCTTTTTATTTTAATTAATTAAGGTGACTAGAATGGCCTATGAGGTATTCTTTTATTACTTGATCATTATTTCCGCAAGTAACCCTATATATTTTTATATAATCTAAAAGGTATGGTTAAATGTGATTTTTGAGAGTTGGAATCAACTCAAAAGCTTTCATGGTTGAATTTTGAAAAATGTTTGAATGCAGAAAAGCTTCTGCCTTGTTATTTTTACCATGGGTGATCTACAAATATAAATGGTTTGAATCCAATGGGATTGGATTAAACGCTCCAGTACCTTTCTAACAAAATTGGTTTCATGCATTTTGGTTCAGTGAATCGAGCTGGATTGGTTTTTGAATCTAGGTATAGAACTGCTTTTGAAACTAAATGAAGAATTGTTGGGTCGCACGGGAGGTTAACTGGGCCGGCCCACCACGAACAACGCGCGCAGGCTGGTTTAAGTGGTTGTCCCCACTCGTCAGGGAGATAGCAAGTGGCGAAGCGGTATGGGCGATCTAGGCCGTGCGATCTAACTCTAATCCTACGGTCGTGGTTCATTGTCCATGCCTGAACAGGACGCGGCGAGGTTGAACCCTAGCGCGGCCAGTGGGGATCAGTGGGGGCTCACCGGTGCTCCGATGATGGTCGGCGATGGGGGCGAACGACGAAGTCGACGATGGCGATCCTCCTAGTACCGGTAGATCCTCCTACGGCGGCTCCAATCGACGGTGCCTCTCCTCCTCTGCAGCGGCGAACTCCGGTGAAATTCTGGCCACCTGGTGATCGCCTTGCTCCGGGGGTGAGTGGGTGTGATCAGTGAGAGTTAGGGAGTGAGATGGTGTGCACAAATCTAACGGGGGTGGCCTCCTTTTATAGTGCCTGAAGGGGACCGACGGGCGTGGGTGGAGCTCGTCATGGTCGCTGGCACAGTGTGCTAATGGCATGGGCGACGATAGGGGCGGTGCGTTGCCTCCTGGTGAAGCTCAATGGCTTGATGGCGCGGCATGGGGCGGTGAGGAACGGTCGGAACGTCACGGCGCTCTGAGCGGGTCCGACAGGGATTTTAATGGTGCATAGCGTCCGTGGTCCACGCGGCGGCGAACGGGGTTGTCTAGCGGGTTGCTGGGGTGCTGGCGATCACGTACGCAAGCGGCGAGGGCGGCATGATGTCTGTGGGCTGATGTCGCATGCGGCACACTGGCGCGCTCTCGGCTCATTCGTAGAGAAGCTGGGCGCGAGCTTGCCATGTGGTCCAGGGGCTAGCAAGGCTCGGGGCTTGGACAGGGGGTGGCGGTGGACGGTGCTGCGGGTCCTAGACAAGGTTGGAGAAGCTAGAGCTTCTCCTAGCTCATTGGCGACATGGGGTGGCAAGGGTGCTCTCGGCATGGTCACCATTGATGGCTATACATGCTCACAGTGTAAAGCTATTTAGATTAGTTTGATCATCTATTGAGAGTGTAGAGTGAGCTAGACAGGGGACAAGGTTGGCCAAAATTAGTCCTACAAATAGTGCTTGATGTTTGTTTGCTGCAAACAAGGTGTTTGATGAAATGGCCGAAAGAAATTCATATTTGAATTTTGGATTCAAACTTGGTGGGTTTGCTAGTCACATACTAGGGAGTCTTGGGTTAGTTGGATTGGTCAAGGGGCACTGGTTTGGTTAGGTTTTGAAAATGTGTGATCTTCACATATGTTATAGATTCAATTTTGAAATGTGATTTGAATCAAGTTGCCAAATGTTTCTGCAAGTTTGAAAGGTGGACTTTGATTCACTTTTACTTGCTATTGAAAGGGGTGAAAAGAAATGGAAAAGTTTTTGTTTGAAATCTTGGACTAGAAACACTCAAAGTGGCCTAGTGAGCAAGATTGGCAAAAATGACCATTTGCTTTATTTGTTTTGTTTTTTATTTTCTCTTGATTTTTTTCTTATTGGAAATGTTTTAGATGATCTTATTTTCATCTTTAAACCATTCCTTGCTATTTAGATCAATCACACAAGTCCATTCATGCATTCATACAATCATCACATACACACATGCATTCATTTGATTTTTATTTAATAAAAGTTTTTGTTAACCCTAATTTTAGTGATTAGAATTTGATAATCATGATCAATATTTTTGGGATGTTACACTAACTAGTTTTCACATAACAAAATAATTTTTTAATTCGAAAGATAGATGAAGCTTGAGAATTTGCTTGGAATAGCAATAATGCTAATAGGTAGATATGGTGGACACAAATGGCACAGGTTTTGGTTCAAAGGGTTTGGATGCATGAGAAGTATTCCTTCTAAAAATAGGTTTTTGGCTAGAAAGGCTGGGTAGCAAGCAAAAGAGTTGAAAGAAACAAGCAAACATACAAGTAATAAAGCCAAACATGCAATCTTCCTTGAAGACGCAAAAGATCTTAAATAAAGAATACTAAGCTTATGAGCCAATCAAGAAAGAAAATAGATGATACAAAATACCTGTAAGCTTTTTCTCTTTTCATTTTAAACCTCAAAAAGTGTTGATACTGACTAGAGCTCTCTTTGCCAAAACCAATTTAGATCTACTTGATGCTCCCAAGGTGATACCAATACTGATCAACAAGATCAATCATATAATAGATATTGCAAACTAAAATAAGAAGTGCAAAAAGTAAAAGATGAAACTTCTCATTAATATTCCATAAAGGTACTCACACCAAGGGATACATAGATGACCAACTAAAGGAGAGATATTTCCACAATGCAAACCAACTTATAAGATAACTTCTCTACCAAAGATATGAATCTACTAAAAAGGTAAAAGATAAAAGATAATGATGTGATACCGCGGCACTCCCCCAAGCTTGGAACAAGCCAATGGGACGCCAAACCTGATGAATAATTACTCCTTCGATGGTGGTGTTCCCTTATCTAGGGTCAGAAAACCCTCCAGCGTCTTACGAAGCTTGTTATTCTCCTCTTGAAGTATATCCACCTTCACCCCTAGAGCACGGTACCTATCGCAAAACTCATTAGTGGTTCGAAGGGATTCCACTGCCTAAGGGCAGGCTCTGAAGTCTGGAATAGAGGTCATGATACCCTGCATATTACAAAAAAAAGCACGTCCAGTGTTAATTGCCCCTACAAAAATAGGTTTCCTTGCCCTTGATCATGTGGCAGCTTGCTCCTTCATGCATGCCGAAATGTCCTTTACTTTCTCCTTGATGCTCCAACCCACGTCTTCGTCCCTATCAGTGATCCTTTCTTCTTCCACGGGCTTCTTACCTTTGTTGTTGGCAGAGACCATGGTGCTCCAAACTTGAGAAAAATTCCTGACAGAAACAGATCGAAACGAAAACACGACGAGAACACGATATAAGAACCTCGGGGGATCTGAGGGTTATATATTACGAAGTTTCAATGAATAAGGAAGGTACTGTGCGAAAACAAGGCAAAGACGGAGTTCAAGGGGCTAATATCCCCTCCAGTCGCGACCAGCTGGGGCCCGCGCCTAGGGTGGGTGTGGCCACCCTGGCCTCCTGTTTCCTCCTATGTTTCGTCCCGTAACTTATGTATGCAATAAAAAAATCAAAAATATAAAAAGATAAGGTTTTCACGAACCTTTTGTTTTCACCACTTTTACCTACTCAAAGACGAACTCTGCAGATTCCTTTTCGCCATCTCCTGAAAATTCCTTTCATACAAGGCCTTACACAAACCTCAATGGCAACATTAGTGTATGCAAAAACAATAAACCTTTAGGTTCAAACTTCAACTGAAATCCATCAAAACAAAATCCACTATAGCAACTCCTTTCCAAAATCCCAAAAATAATCTTAAAGGGAATCAATATAAGAGGCAAATGCAAATGAAGGCAGAAATCTATCAAAAATAGACCAGAAGGTAAAGATTGTTTTTTTTGGAAAACTTTTGTTGCTCAAATCAAAAATTGCAAAACTAATGAAAGTTGGATAACAACTTGGAGAACAAGAACAGAAAAATACAGCTCCATCCATTGTACTCAGCTCCTTCACGAATTTTTACAATGCAGGACAAAAATCTTTCCCAGGACAGCCACTTTTCACAACTACTCTACTTCTCAAAAGTAGTTGATCTTGACACAAAAACAAAAACAAAAAGGATAAGGAGCGGTTATTACTGAGTTAATAACTTCCAAGACTCAACAAAACTATTGGGTTATCTCCCAAGAAGTACTTTTCTTCAATGCCTTTAAGTTAGGATTGATAATTTCAAAGATGCTCACATAGGAGATATACATTTGAAGTGAAAGAAAGCATCAAGAAGCAAATATCCAACACATTTGAGTCTAACCCACTTCCTATGCAAGGGGGTCTCATGATAAAACAAATTATTGGAACAAAAATCCACTAGCATAGGAAGACAAAACAAATGCAACGTCCAAGCTTTCAACATAAAACGGGGAAACTTAATATTATTGAGATGCATAAAACTGTGTTTCCCTCTCTCATGATAACTTTCAATAGCACTTTGAATAAAGTTGACAATATAATTGTCACAAGAAACAACTTTACCATCAGAATGATCATACTTACAATCATCAAAAAGAGGTCCAAGGTCATAAACTGGATCAATAGAAGCAAGTTGTTCAACCCTGAAATCTTCATTAGGCAAGATATTTTCATAAGGAGCTTTAGCAAATTTGGAAAAGTTAAACACATAAGAATCACCATCAAACTTAGTTAAAACTTTATCCTTTTTGCAATCTATAATAGCTCCACAAGTATTCAAGAAAGGTCTACCAAAAATGATAGGACTGGCTTTACTAGCTACTGAATTAAGCACTAGAAAATCAGCAGGATACTTAATCTTACCACAAAGAACCTCCACATCTCTTACAATACCAATTGGGCAAATGGTTTCCTTATTAGCAAGGTGAATAACCACATCAATGTCCTCAAGCTCACAAGTACCAATTTCATGCATAATTTCCCTGTAAAGCTCATAAGGAATAGCACTAGAACTAGCACAAATATCACATAAACCATAATAGCAATGATCACCTATTCTAACAGAAAGCACATGGACACTAGCTTTTCTAGATTTACTAGGATGAGAGATAATATTAGAAGCATCTTCACAGAAGACAATGTGCTCATCCTCTACATTTCTAGTGACAAGATCTTTCACAATAGCAACCACCGGTTCATTGTTTATTTGCTCATCACGTTCCATAGCTTTCTTTGTAACTATGTTATTCGCACTAATTATCATAGAATACTCCTTTACCTTAGTTGGGAAAGGTGTTTTCTCAACATAAGGTCCAGGCAGAATATGATTAGTAGTACAAACTTCGGTATTTCTAATAGGAACATGATTAACACCATATTTATAAGGTGCATGGTACTTATTCCACTACATTTTAGGAATTTCTATGTAATAGGCAAATTCCTTAAAAAAACTGGCAATACTTCGAGAATCAAGACCATACTCAGTACTAATATCACGGAAGTCATCAGTTCCCATAAAGGATTTAATGCATTCATAATCATAGTTTATACCTGACTTTCTTCCTTTGTCATTCTCCCATGCTTCAGTGTTCTATTGTATACGGTCTAGGAGATTCCATTTAGCTTCTTCCTACATAAGTGTGAATGATCTAGCACAAGAAGCATCTAGTAAATCTTTATCCTGAAGAGAAAGCCTAGCATAAAAGTTATTGATAATAATATTGTTAGGGAGTTCATGAATAGGACTTTTAAGCATTAGTAACTTCAATCTACCCCAAGATTGAGTTGTACTCTCTCCATCACGAGGCCAAAAGTTATATATAAGATTCCTATCCTTAAGAATCTCACTGGGAGGATAGAATTTAGAATAAAAGAGAGGTATTATTTCCTTCCATTCCATGGTTTGTCCATTCTTCAGCAGCTTATGATACGCCCAATTTGCATCACCTTCATATATCATAATTTACCTCTATTCATTGATATTTTTCTTATTATGAGGTATTACTTATGGCTTTTCATCTGTTTATGCATGTTGGATGATTCTTGGAGGATGGACTGCCGGAGTCTGGATTCTGATGGAAAAGAAGGTGTTTCGGTGCAATTTCGTGAAGATCAGAAAAATATCAGAAAAATATGGAAACATATTATTTTACCAGAAGAAGAAGGAAGCCAGAAGGAGGGACGAAGTGGGGCCTAAGGGGGGCCACACCCCCTAGGGACGGGCCCACCTGACCCCGCTCCTAGGGCAGGTGTGGCCCACCTGCCCGGCCTCCGACTCTGCCTCTTCGCCTATATCTTCCCTACGGAACCCTAATACCAGGGGAGCGACCACAGATAGATTTCCGCCGCCTCTGGGAGGCGGAAAACACCGAGAGAGAAAGATATCTCCGGCAGACAGATTTCTATTGGGGGAATTCCTTTCCAGAGAGGGGAGACCGTCGCCATCAACACCGTCATCAAGCTAGTCTTCATCGGGATCATCATCATCCACACCATCATCTCCACCAGCACCATCATCACCACTTCGTCCCACTGTAACAATTGTGTTGGATATTGCTTAGTTCATTAGGGGAAACTTTCTCGGTGTTGATTACTATTGTAGTTGATGCTTGTGAGTGGAACCATTGGATTATTGTTTATGTTCAGATTGTTATCCATTACCATATCATCTTTTATCTTGATCCATATGATGTCTTGTGAGTAGTTCTTTTAGTTCTTGAGGACATGGGAGAAGTCATGTTGTTAGTAGTGAATCTGTGATGAGTTATTATTCAATGGTTTAGTATCTAAGTTGTGGTGCTATTCTTCTAGTGGTGTCATGTGAACATCGACTACATGATACTTCACCATTTATGGGCCTAGGGGAATGCATTGTGTATTTGGCTACTTGTCGTGGGGTTGCTGGAGTGACAGAAACCTGAACCCCTGTTAGGACACCTTTGCACAAGGGAGTGTAGGATCTCAGAGTTTAAGGCTGTGGTTAGATTTATATCTTAATTTCTTTCCTGTAGTTACGGATGTTTGTAGGGGGTTTAATCAAAAGTATGTATTAGTCCTAGGAAGGGTGGTATGTTAGCACCAGGTTCACCCACACAACACTTATAACACCAAAGAAGAGTACTCAGCTATTTGAAGCGAAAGCACTTGACAGAATTCCCATGTGTCCTCGAGAACATTTGGTCCTTATAAGTATTTCCACCGGCTTGTCCTTTTCTAAGAAAGGATTGGGCCACTTGATCCGTTTGTTTGTTACTTCTGTTACTTGCTCTTTGTTTTGTTGCTTTGTCAGAAAACCACTAAAATCCGTTTGCTAAGTATTCGTAGGGATTTCCTGCTCCATACCACTATTCAGCACCTTCTGCTCCTCGTTGGGATCGACACTCCTATTTATTGAAAGTACTACGATACACCCCCTATACTTGTGGGTCATGAAGACTATTTTCTGGCGCCGTTGCCAGGGAGTGAAGCACTATTGAAGAGTGGAACTGGTAAGGGAAACTTTCACTGTGAGTATTGCTTTTGTTACTGCTTGATACTTTGTTTTCAATATGGATAACCCACTTCATTTTCTGTTTGGGAAAACTACTACCACTGCTATGGTAGTAGATGAACCACCTCCTGTTGAGATAGATCCCTTTAAGATACCTACAAGTATTGTTAATCATGTTATGGATAATTATTATATTGTTGATGGAACTGTCCATCCTGGTGATCACTCGCTTTTTATCCATGAATTATGCGGGTTGTTAAGTGTGCAGGTATCACAACTGAATAGGTGAAGAAGAAGGTACTCTCCATATCCTTGAAAGGGAGAGCTGAAGCATGGTATAAGCTACTGAAGAATGGACAATCCATGGAATGGGAGGAGATGGCATCTCTCTTTTACTCTAAATTTTATCCTCCAAGTGAAATCCATAAGGATAGAAGTCTTATATATAACTTTTGGCCTCTTGATGGAAAGGGTACAGCTCATGCTTGGGGGATATTCAAGTTACTAATGCTTAAATTTCCTATTCATGAACTCCCTAACAATATTATTCTCAATAACCTTTATGCTAGGCTTTCTCTTCATGATAAAGATTTACTAGATGCTTCTTGTGCTGGATCATTCACATGTATGAAGTAAGAAGCTAAATGGGATCTCTTAGACCGTATCCAAGATAATACTGAGGCTTGGGAGAATGACAAAGGAAGAAAGTCAGGTATAAACTATGATTATGAATGCATTAAATCTTTTATGGGAACTAATAACTTCCATGATATTCGCAATGAGTTTGGTCTTGATTCCCAAAGTATTGCCAAATGTTTTAAGGCCTTTGCCTCTTACATAGAAATCCCCAAGAAGAAGTGGAATAAGTACCATGCTCCGTATAAACATGTTGTTAGTCATGTTCCCGTCAGAAGTACTCAAATTTGTACTACTGATCACAGTGTGCCTAAACCTCATGTTGAGAAAATGCCTTTCCCAGCTAAGGTAAATGAGCATTTTATGATTATTAGTGCAAATAACAAAGGTACAATGAAAACTGTGGAGCTTGGTAAGCAATTGAATGTTGAACCTGTGGTAGCTATTGTGAAAGACCCTGTCACTAGAAATAGAGAGGATGTGCACATTTTCTTCTGTGAAGACGCTTCCAATATTATCTCTCATCCTAGTAAATCTAGAAAAGCTAGTGTTCCTGTGATTTCTGTTAAAATTGGTAGCCATAGCTATTATGGTTTATGTGATATTGGTGCTAGTTTTAGTGCTATTCCTTATGAGCTTTTACAGGGAAATTATGCATGAGATTGGTCCTTGTGATCTTGAGGACATTGATGTGGTTATTCACCTTGCTAATAGAGATCAAGTTTTCCCAATTGGTATTGTAAGAGATGTGGAGGTCTTTTGTGGTAAGATTAAATATCCTGCTGATTTTCTACTACTTGGTAAAGAAGCTAGTAAATCCTATCCTATCATATTTGGTTGACCCTTCCTTAATACTTGTGGGGCTATCATAGATTGTAGGAAGGAAAAAGTTTGGACTAAGTTTGCTGGAGAATCTTATGAGTTTATTTTTTTCCAAATTTGCCAAAAATCCTTATGAAAATGAATTACCTGATGAGGATTTCAGGGTTGAACAACTGTCTACCATTTCTCTTGCTCCTAACAATGCTTTGCAGCAGTTCATGGAAGACCATGAAAGTGATGTCTTCATGAAGGAAAGAAATGAGATTGACGAAGTTTTTCTTCGTCAGCGAGAACAGCTTAAGCATAATCTACCTATGGAAGATTTGGGTACCACACTACCACCTAAAGGGGATCCTGTTTTCGAATTAAAACCTTTACTTGATGATATTAAATATGTTTATCTTGATGATAAGAAGATATATCCTATTATTATTAGCTCTAAACTTTTAGGGAAGGAAGAAGAAAGGTTATTGGAGGTATTGAAGAAGCACCGAGGAGTTATGGGTTATACTCTTGATGATTTAAAAGGAATTTCTCCTACTATATGTCAGCATGCTATTAAGATTGAGCCTGATGCAAAACGAGTTGTTGAGCACCAACGTCGTCTAAATCCTAGGATGAAGGATGTGGTAAGAAATGAGGTATTAAAACTCCTTGATGGTGGTATTATTTATCCTATTGCTGATAGTCAATGGGTTAGCCATGTTCATTGTGTTCCTAAGAAAGGGGGAATAACAGTTGTGCCTAATGAGGATAATGAGCTTATACCCCAAAGAGTAGTGGTTGGGTATAGAATGTGCATTGATTTTAGAAAGATTAATAAATTTACTAAGAAAGATCATTATCCTTTGCCCTTTATTGATCAAATGCTTGAGAGGTTGTCCAAAAAGACTCACTTTTGCTTTCTTGATGGTTATTCTGGGTTTTCTCAAATCGATGTGAAAGCACAGGACCAGGAGAAGACTACTTTCACTTGTCCTTATGGTACTTATGCTTATAGGCGTATGCCTTTTGTTTTATGTAATGCTCATGCTACCTTTCAGAGATGTATGTCTGCTATCTTTCATGGTTTTTGTGAAGAAATTGTGGAGGTTTTCATGGACGATTTTTCCGTCTATGGAACTTCTTTTGATAACTGTTTGCACAACCTTGATAAAGTTTTGCAGAGATGTGAAGATACCAACCTTGTTCTTAACTGGGAGAAATGCCATTTCATGGTTAATGAAGGAATTGTTCTTGGGCACAAGATCTCTAATAGAGGCATTGAAGTTGACAGAGCCAAAATTGAAGCAATTGAGAAGATGCCTTGTCCTAGAGATATCAAACGTATTCGTAGTATCCTTGGTCATGTTGGTTTCTATAGGAGGTTTATTAAAGATTTCTCCAAAATTTCAAAGCCCCTTACTAATCTTCTTCAAAAAGATGTACCTTTTGTTTTTTATGATGATTGTAAGGATGCTTTTGAAACTCTGAAGAAAGCTTTGACAACTGCTCCTATAGTCCAACCACCTAATTGGAGTTTACCTTTTGAAATTATGTGTGATGCTAGTGATTTTGCTGTGGGTGCTGTCTTGGGACAATGTGTCGACAAGAAGTTAAATGTTATTCATTATGCTAGCAAGACTCTGGATGCTGCTCAAAAGAATTATGCTACTACTGAAAAAGTGTTTTTAGCTGTAATCTTTGCATGTGATAAGTTTAGACCTTATATTGTTGATTCCAATGTTACTATACATACTGATCATGCAGCCATTAAATACCTTATAACAAAGAAGGATGCTAAGCCTAGGCTTATAAGGTGGGTGTTGCTTTTGCAAGAGTTTGATCTGCATATTGTGGATAGGAAAGGTGTTGATAATCTTGTTGCTGATAATTTATCTCGTTTGGAAAACATTACTTTTGACCCTTTGCATGTTAATGATAGTTTTCCAAATGAGCAGTTAGCTTCAATAAGGATAAGTCCACATGAGAGTCCTTGGTATGTTGATTATGCAAAGAAGGAAATTATTTTTATGATCTAAGGCATTACTTTTGGGATGACCCACACTTATATAAAGAAGGAGTATATGGCATTATGAGAAGATGTGTTCCAGAATTTGAACAACAAGAGATATTGAGAAAATGTCAGGGCAGTGCTTATGGAGGACATCATGCTAGGGATAGGACTGCACAAAAGGTTTTAAAATCTGATTTTATTGGCCTACTCTTTTTAAAGATGCAAGGAAGTTTATGTTATCCTGTGATGAATGCCAACGAGTAGGTAACATCTCTAGACACAATGAAATGCCTATGAATTATTCCCTTGTTATTGAACCTTTTGATTTTTGGGGATTTGACTTCATGGGGCCTTTCCCCCCTTCAAAAGGGTGTACTCATATTCTTGTTGTCGTTGACTATGTTACAAAGTGGGTAGAAGCCATACCTACAAATAGTGTTGATGGTAAGACCTCCTTGAAAATGCTTAAGGGTGTCATTTTTCCTAGGTTTGGTGTGCCTAGATATCTTATGACTGATGGAGGCTCTCATTTTATTCATGGGGATTTTAGAAAAACTCTCGCTAAGTATGATGTAAACCACATAATTGCTTCAGCTTATCACCCCCAAACTAGTGGGCAAGTAGAACTTTCCAATAGGGAAATTAAATCTATCTTGCAAAAAACTGTCAACAGATCTAGGAAAAATTGGGCTAAAAAGTTGAATGACGCTTTGTGGTCTTATATAACTGCTTATAAGAATCCTATGGGGATGTCTCCTTACAAAATGGTCTATGGGAAAGCTTGTCACTTGCCTTTAGAATTAGAACACAAAGCTTATTAGGTAGTGAAAGAATTAAATAGAGATTTTAGACTTGCTGGTGAGAAAAGGCTGCTTGATTTAAGTAATCTAGATGAGTGGAGAGGGGAAGCTTACGAAAATGCTAGGCTCTTTAAGGAAAAGGTAAAAAGATGGCATGATAGGAGGATTCTCAAAAGGGAGTTTCATGTTGGTGAGAAAGTCCTTTTGTATAGTCTCGTCTCATATTTTTTGTAGGGAAACTACTCTCCAAATGGGAAGGACCTTTTATTATCAAGGAAGTATACCGTTCAGGTGCCATCAAAATCTCCTCTCTGAAGGATGACACAACACAGGTGGTTAATAGTCAAAGACAAAAGCATTATATTTCTGGAGATTCTTACAATGATGATGTGGATGTCATTCAAATGGTGACTCCAGAAGAATTTATCAAGAACCAAACACCAGAATCTGCAGAGTTCGTCTTTGAATAGGTAAAAGTGGTGAAAACAGAAGGCTCGTGAAACTCCAATCTTTTAATATTTTTGATGTTTTCAATACATAAGGAGAAATACGAGACGAAACTGAAGAGGAACCGGAGTCCAGGGTGGACAAACCCACCCCAGGTGCGGGCCCAGTCTGGCCGTGCCTGGAGGGGGTTTGACACCCTCGAACTCCGACTCTGCTTCATTTCTGCATCAAAACCTTCCTTATGCATTGAAACTTCGTAATATATATTCCCCCGGGTTCCCCAAGGTTCTTGCACCGTGCTCTCGTCGTGTTTTCGTTTTGATCTGTTTCTGTCAGGAAAATTCTCAGATTTGGAGCCTCATTGTCTTCTTCTGGATCACCCACGAAGGGTTCCTCTGCGGACGCCCTCAACCCGTACATGTATGAGTTGAGGATTCATCCCAAAGAGTTGATCCTCAAGGAGGGGAAGCTATAGATGAAAGAAGTTCAAGGCCCTAAAGGAGAAGGCAGTCTAGAAGACAGGATGGAAGCATTGGAACAGGAAGTTTTCAGGTACAAGAAGATGGCAGAACGCGAGGTGGATATTATTCATAAGATAAGTTCAGAACTCATCACCAAGCACGAGGGAGAAGTTGCTGAGCTCCGAGAAGAGATATTTTCACTCCGTCAGACCACCAACCAATTGCAAGCACAGCTCTATGACATACAGAACCAAAACTGTGAGTATGAGGCTAGATTTGATCGCATAAGCTCTGCTGCTAGTTTCAGGATTGTGAAAACAAGTACATCCTTCTTGGATGGGGAACCATTGCCTTGGAATTTTGATGATGACAAGGCAACACCACCACCACCAAGGGAGTAATTCGTCATCAGGTTTGGCATCCCCTTGGCTTGTTCCAAACTTGGGGGAGTGTTGCGGTATCACCACCATTATCTTTTATCTTTTACCTTTTTAGTGGATTCATATCTATGGTAGATAGTATGGATGGCAATGGGTACCCATCACCCTCTAACCCGGTGGGTACCCGCATCAAATGGAGGAGGGTTTGGTTGAAAATAAAACCCATGGGTATACTTAGTGGTAAATATCCAGACCCATCGGGTCTAACGGGAGCGGGTCTGGAGGTGGTAAACCCATACCCTTTAACCCGCAGACCCGGAAACTATAGGTAGGCCCCGCATGTAAGTGTCTACAAGAAATCCTAATTGGCTAGCCAAACCCTAACTTCCTAAGTGGCTGAGCCTGACCCCACCCCTCTCAGTTCTCCCACCCCCACGTCGCAATCCCCCCCCCCCCGCATCCTCGCGTACTCTCTTGCCTCTCCATGCCAGTCGCCTCCCCAGTCCCCCTCCCTGGTCCCTACCTTCCCACCGCCGCTGCCAAGGCTCGAAGCTATGGAGGCCAAGCCAGTCGACATCGAGGAAGGCAGCGAATCTGGTGACGGATCGCTCCAGCAAGGCGCGCATCCCACAGTCCCCACGCCGCCACGCCAGCAAGAAGACGGCGATGAGTTGCCGAAGATCCTGCCCAACTTGGCTTCTTCCTCGGCATGTGAACCTCAACATCGAACAATATGGGACCCAAGGAGGCGGCCAGAAGCGGGGATGTACGCCATCTGATTCGCCCTCCGACATCAGTGGTCAAGTCCAAAAGAAGGGGAAGCACATCGCCTGTTCTTGTGCACTGTCGCGAATACCCGTCGGGTCGTCGGTACCCGTCGGGTGCCGGGTTTGGTGGAGATCTAGACCCGACGGAGGGTTTGGAGGCGGGTGGTGGTGGCGGGGAGAGGTGGTGGAGGAGGGTATGGAGGTGCCATACCTGCCTCCATACCCGGCGGGTGCCATCCGTAGTAGAGAGGGTTATCTTATAGTTTGGTTTGCATGTGGAAGTATCTCTCCTTTAGTTGATTATCTATGTATCCCTTGGTGTGAGTGCCTTTATTGAATATTAATGAGAAGTCTCATCTTTTACTTTTTGCACTTCTCATTTTTGTTTGGAATCTCTATAATATGATGGATCTTGTTGATCAGTATTGGCACCACTTTGGGATCAGCAAGTGGATCTAAATTGGTTTTGGCAAACCGAGTTCTGGTCAGTGGCATTAGTTTGAAAGAAAAATAAAGAAAGAAAAATCTTATAGGTATTTTGTATCATTTGCTTTCTTTCTTGTTGGCTCATAAGCTTAGTATTCTTTATTTAAGATTCTTTTGTGTCTTCAAGGAAAATTGAATGTTTGGCTTTATTACTTATATGTTTGCTTGTTTCTTTCAACTCTCTTGCATGCTTCCCAGCCTTGCTAGCCAAAAACCTGTTTTGAGAAGGCATACTTCTCATGTTTCCAAAATCCTTTGAACCCAAAACTTTTTCCATTTGTGTCCACCATATCTACCTAGTAGCAATTGCTATTCCTAGCAAATTCTCAAGCTTCATCTACCTTTCGAATTAAAAAGTATTTTGTTATGTGAAAAATAGTTAGTAAAGCTCTCACGAACTTGATGGCACACTTTTTTACTTGCCCCTAATAAACTTGAACCATTGTGAACATCGAAGTTGTATATGCTTGCATCTATACGTTGGAATTAGCAGAAGCGTGCTGGCACGGGGAACGTTTTCAACATCGCACTTGTACTCTGTACACAGTTGATATCATGCTCTTTTGTCTATGGATGTCAGCGGTTTGAAATAAAGAGGGAACTTGTAAGTCCATGGAGTGTGTATTCTATGTTAGAGAAACACCTGGGCCTCTAGCCTAAGCCATGCTTAATCATGGTGGAAACTTGCAGCATCACCATAGTGAGCCATCTATGAAGCATCATCAATAAAAAGCTATGCATATGGTAAATAAAAAGATTGCTAAGATGCTCATTGTCTGCTTGCCTTGTCATTTTGGTTATGGGAAAGCTCATGTACCATGTGCAAGGGGTACCCCGTTGGCGGTTATCAATGATATGCAAATACTTTCAATGACAAGAACTTACCTGGACCCAAAGTTGAGTATGCATGAGGAGTGGCCCTCATATTCAAGGGACATGAGATTCTCAACTTATATTTTGTCAAGCATATACTCCATCTTTGTTCACTTTAACCTTAATCATATCAAGATGCTTATGATATGGGCAATGAGGGCTCAAAGCTAGTAAGTACCATAATCTTTTGGAAGCTCTTTATGACTTTTAATCCCTGCTACCCTCTAAGAAGGGACCTTTCTCCCACTTCCAAGTTGAGTCAGTAAACCTACTTCCTCTCTATCTCCAGCAAGCTTTTGAGTTGTTGTGTTTCAAGCATTCATATGGTGATTTATTCAATCATGTTCTTGATCTTCCTTGTTTGCACAAAACTCTTATCTATTGCGTATTACTTTGAAAGCCTTCACTTGTGAAAAACCTTTTTGAGCAAAGAGTGTTCTTGTTTTGAAACTTTTACAAAAAGCTTTTGTGAAACTATTTGCCAGGTGTTCTCTGACCAAGAACAAGTTTGCCAATTCCAATTATGATTTATCTTTATGCATCTCTATTGTGACTGATGTACTTGGTTACAAGCTAAGTTATATAATGGTGAGTTGTTTTCTTCTATGAGTTGTGCAATTGTAAGTGTGATGCTGCTTGTTCGTATTCTTTTATCGACACTTCACTCCATAAACCTGTGGTCATGTTTACTAAGATCAGTATTCGCTTGGGGACAAGCAAAGTCTAAGCTTGGGGGAGTTGATACGCCCAATTTGCATCACCTTTCTATATCATAATTTACCTCTATTCATTGATATTTGTCTTATTATGAGGTATTACTTATGGCTTTTCATCTGTTTATGCATGTTGGATAATTCTTGGAGGACGGACTGCCGGAGTCTGGATTCTGATGGAAAAGAAGGCGTTTCGGTGCAATTTCGTGAAGATCAGAAAAATATCAGAAAAATATGGAAACATATTATTTTACCAGAAGACGAAAGAAGCCAGAAGGAGGGACGAAGTGGGGCCTCAGGGGGCCCACACCCCCTAGTCGCGGGCCCACCTGACCCTGTGCCTAGGGCAGGTGTGGCCCACCTGCCCGGCCTCCGACTCCGCCCATTTGCCTATATCTTCCCTACGGAACCCTAATACCAGGGGAGCGACCACAGATAGATTTCTGCCGCCTCTGGGGGGCAGAAAACACCAAGAGAGAAAGATCTCTCCGGTAGACAGATTTCTGCCAGGGGAATTCCTTCCCGGAGAGGGGAGACTGTCGCCATCAACACCGTCATCAAGCTAGGCTTCATCGGGATCATCATCATCCACACCATCATCTCCACCAGCACCATCATCACCACTCCGTCCCGCTGTAACAATTGTGTTGGATATTGCTTAGTTCATTAGGGGAAACTTTCCCGGTGTTGATTACCATTGTAGTTGATGCTTGTGAGTGGAACCATTGGATTATTGTTTATGTTCAGATTGTTATCCATTACCATATCATCTTTTATCTTGATCCATATGATGTCTTGTGAGTAGTTCATTTAGTTCTTGAGGACATGGGAGAAGTCATGTTGTTAGTAGTGAATTTGTGATGAGTTATTATTCAATGGTTTAGTATTTTAGTTGTGGTGCTATTCTTCTAGTGGTGTCATGTGAATGTCGACTATGTGATACTTCACCATTTATGGGCCTAGGGGAATGCATTGTGTATTTGGCTACTAATCGTGGGGTTGCCGGAGTGACAGAAACCTGAACCCCCGTTAGGACACCTTTGCACAAGGAAGTGTAGGATCTCAGAGTTCAAGGTTGTGGTTAGATTTATATCTTAATTACGTTCCTATAGTTACGGATGTTTGCAGGGGGTTTAATCACAAGTATGTATTAGTCCTAGGAAGGGCGGTATGTTAGCACAGGTTCACCCACACAACACTTACAACACCAAAGAAGAGTACTCAGTTATTTGAAGCGAAAGCACTTGACAGAATTCCCATGTGTCCTCGAGAACGTTTGGTCCTTATAAGTATTTCCATCGGCTTGTCCTTTGCTAAGAAAGGATTGGGCCACTTGCTCCGTCTGTTTGTTACTTCTGTTACTTGCTCTTTGTTTTGTTGCTTTGTCAGAAAACCACTAAATTCTGTTTGCTAAGTATTCACAGGGATTTCCTGCTCCATACCACTGTTCAGCACCTTCTTCTCCTCGTTGGGATCGACACTCCTATTTATCAAAAGTACTACGATACACCCCCTATACTTGTGGGTCATCAGCTTATACCATTCTTCATCTCTTCCTTTCAATGATATAGAGAGTAACTACTTCTTCAGTTGTTCAGTTCTGATACCTGCACACTTAAACAACCCACATAATTCATGGATAAAAAGAAAGTGATCACCAGGGTGGACAGTTCCATCCCCTAAATAATAATTATCCATAACACGATCAACAATACTTGTAGGTATCTTAAAAGGATCTATCTCAACAGGTGGCAGTTCATCTACTACCCTAACAGTGGTAGTAGTTTTCCTAAATAGAAAACCAAGTGGGTTTATCCATATTGGAAACAAAGTAACAAACATAAATAAAAAGCAATACTCATAGTAGAAGCTTCCTTTACCGGTTCCACTCTTCAATAGCGCTTCACTCCCCGGCAATGGCGCCAAAAAATAGTCTTGATGACCCACAAGTATAGGGGGTGTATCGTAGTACTTTTGATGAATAGGAGTGTCGATCCCAACGAGGAGCAGAAGGCGTTGACTAGTGGTGTGGAGCAGGAAATCTCTGTAAATACTTGGCAAACGGATTTTCAGGGGTTTTCTGATAAAGAAAAGAAATAAAGTGCAAGTAAATAAAACAGCAAACAATTGCAGCAAGTGGCCCAATCCTTTCTTAGAAAAGTACAAGCCAGTGGAAATACTAATGAGGACAAACCCTTCTCGAGGACACATGGAAATTCTGTCAAGTGCTTTCGTTTCATATAGCTGAGTAGTCTTCTTTGGTTTTGTAAGTGTTGTGTGGGTGAACCTGTGCTAATGTACCGAACTTACTTGGACTAATACATACTTGTGATTAAACCCGTTGCAAGAATCCGCAACTACAATAAAGCAATTAAGATATAAACCTAACCACAGCCTTAAACCCTGAGATCCTACACTCCCTTGTGCAAAGGTTTCCTAATGGGGGTTCAGGTTTGTATCACTCTAGCAACCCCACAATTAGTAGCCAAATACACAATGCATTCCCCTAGGCCCATAAATGGTGAAGTATCATGTAGTCGATGTTCACATGACACCACTAGAATAATTGAACCACAACTTAAATACTAAACCATTGAATAATATCTCAAAACAAGTCCACTACTAACAACATGACTTCTCCCATGTCCTCAAGAACTAAACGAACTACTCACGAGACATCATATGGATCAAGATAAAAGATGATATGGTGATGAATAACAATCTGAACATAAACAAAAATCCAATGGTTCCACTCACAAGAATCAACTACAATAGTAATCAATACCGGGAAAGTTTCCTCTAAGAACTATGCAAGATTCAACACAATTGTTACAGCGGGATAGAGTGATGATGATGGTGCTGGTGGAGATGATGGTGTGGATGATGATGATCCTGATGAAGTTTAGCTTGATGATGGTGTTGATGGCGACGATCTCCCCTCTCCGGAAAGGAATTTTTCTGGCAGAAATCTGTCTGCCGGAGAGCTCTTTCTCTCTCGGTGTTTTCCGCCCCGCAGAGGCGGCAGAATCTTTTTGTGGTCTCTCCCCATGTATTATGGTTTCGAGGAGAAGATATAGGCGAGAGGGTGGAGCCAGAGGTGGGCCACATCCCTGTAGGCGCGGCCTAGGGGTGGCCCGCGCCTAGGGGGTGTGGGCCCCCTATGGCCCATATCTACCTCCCCTTCTGGCATTCTTCGTCTTCTGGGAAAATAGGATTTTCCATAGTTCTTCTGGTATTTTTCTGATCTTCACGAAATTGCATCAAAACACCTATTTTTCCATTAGAATCCTGACTCCGGCAGTTCATCCTCCAAGAATCATCCAACAAGCAAAAACAGATGAAAAGACATAAGTAACACCTCTTAATATGAAATATATCAATGAATAGAGGAAAATTATGATATAGAATGGTGATGCAAATTGGACGTACCAGAGCACGAGCACCAACTCGTGAAACCGTAAAAGTGGGCCAGAAACTTGCTATACCATGGGAGTAGCTATAGCCACAGTGCCCCCATGAGCTCCCCCGCATTGCCCTATCCCGAGGTGAACTAGGGTAGGATGGCCCACTGCCGACTTTCGGGTATGTGCTCCAGCCGTCCTATTGTGGCCATGCTTACCGAAGCCACCCCAAACCCAATCTTGGCCGGATCTGACCTAATGTGTTTGAGGAGGGCTAGAGAGTGTTCCTTCAAGGACCACGGATAGTCGACCTCACGGATGAATTGACCATCGATGCCGACAGAGGCGAGCCGGTGCCACCTACTATGTTCGCTGCTCAAGCTTTGATGCCGGCATCGTCATTGCATTCGCTATGCTCGTCAGTGTCGTTGCCGCGTTCGTTGTGCTCACCGGTGGCGCCACCTATGCTTTGACGCCAGCATCGAGGATGATGCATCCCCGCCATGTGTGGATTCTCCTGGTCCTCCGCCTCCCTCCCCGAACTTGCTTTGTGTCATGGTCCCTTCACCCGACCACGAAAACGGCACCTCTATGGAGGGATTCATCCGGTCAATCTCACTACTGCAGGCCGACCACAAATGAAAAGAAAGAAATATGTAGGGGGCAAATATCACAAAAAAACAGACTATCACGTCAACAAATTAATTGACACCATCACGTAGTGACCAAAACGATCGTGTGTGGCAAGTTGATACACCATTTTAGCCTTTTTCTTAGTTAAATTTGTAATGTGCGCATATCCATGCAAGTTTTCATTATAATGTTTGCTCATCCGCGGAATGACAACAATTGCTTTGAACATTTTGCAAATCAAAGCCTTGCACAGCTAGTTCTTCTAATCCGGATGCCCATATATCACTGAGAATCATGGAGAAGAAAAAAGTGCAAGAGCAGCAACGAAAGTGGTCCTATCCTGGCGGAAAACTGAGTGAATGCTCGCATGTTCCCTCCAAGACGTGCAACAAGATGTATTAGGAAGAGGAGAGCCACCGGATGACAATTATGCAGTGGACATAGGGTAAGTCAGGACCCAGACTTGGTAGAAGCAAAGTTAGAGGAGCCGGCTCCGTGTGGACTCGGTCCCACGCGGGGATGGTGGGAGCATGCGTACGGGGGGGGGGGGCCGCGGGATGGTGGGGCCGGGGGAGGGGAGCGGGAGATATGGCATGAGAGGATAGTGCAGGGTGGGGCGCTGGCATCATGATGGGGGTGGTCGCGGGCAGGTGCGTTGCGTGCTTGGTGCGGTGAGGTGTACCGAGTCTTGTTGCAAACGTGGGTGAGTGTGTGTTAGTGTGGGCACATGCGGGTGGAATCCTGCAACGAGTGTGATTGTGTCACAGTGTGTTTGAGATAGAGAGCTTCGCAGGGGCTAGGAAGAGTGGCGGCGGGGTGTTGGAGAGGAAGGTGGGGGTTTGGGGATAGGGTGGTTTAGGGTTAGGGTTAGGGTTTGCTTTTGGGGTAGTAGGTGGCTGCGGGCTGGGCTTTCGGGCCTGGCCTGCTGCTGTCTCCCTGATACAAAATATTTTATTTTACTTAATGGTTGTTTTATTTAAATAATAGCTTTGTAAAATAGTTCTAGACAAATAAAATATCCAGGAGGTCCGGGGTCTGATATTTGAAATAGAGAGGGGGCTATTTGTAGAAAACAAAATAGGGATTTTCGGAATTAGTTTAGACAAACATATGCATGATGACTTGACGATGCTCAAATGCAAGTTGGCATGATGATATGAGCATGCCGTCATGATGATGCACAACAATGAGCGATTTTCTGGTAGTGGTTTTCCTGGGGTGCTACACTGGAGTACTCCAGTGATGTTGCCATTGTACAGCTTGCCATTGATGATAGTGATGGCTTTTGAGCGGCGAGCGATATGCCTGGCGTCTGTCGGGTCCTCGGGCAGTTGCTTGCTTTGCAGGTACCTGATGTATGGTTGGGTCCATGTTTGCTTGATTGTCAAGACTTGCACGAGGCTCACCAGTTTGTCGTCCGTCTCTAGTTCTTCAGATTCCTCCTATTTTCGGGTGGCGTAGCCCCCGAGTGTCCCACAACATCGGTTGTGCCCTTGGGGGTTTTGTGCTTGATGGAGCGCTCGCAAATCTGTTCGAGGAACACGCCCGACTATACCAGGGCACAAGTGGAGCCGGTGCTAGCGAGCTTGTCGGCCTCTTTGTTGCTTTCTCGGCCAACATGCCGGAGCTCGCAGCCGTCAAAGTCTCATTCGAGTGTGTTGTAGAGGTCGCGGTAGGCAATCATGTTGTTGCTGATGGCGTCACATTGGTTCATCGTCTGCTAGACGACGAGATTGGAGTCACTATAGATGACCAACCGTGTGGCCGCAGACTTTGGCCATCCACATGCCATGGAGAAGCACCTCGTATTCAGCCTCATTATTGGATGTGCGGAATTTCATCCGCAACACATACCTCATCTTGTACCCTTGGGGGATGTCAAGATTACTACGGCTCTAGATCCGGCGTCGCGTTTGGATCCGACGAAGTGCATTGTCCAGATCTGGGACATCTCCAGAGTATCCGGGAGCTAGAGCTCCATCCAGTGGACGAAGAAGTTAAAGCACCTGCGACTTGATGGCGGTGCGACGCTTGTACATGATTTCCTGCGGGGATAGCTCAATGCCCTAGGGGGACACTCACCCCATTGCTTCGGGGTTGTTGATTATGTGTGATAGAGGCGCATCATTGACGACCACTATCTGGTGGCTCCTGGAAGTAGTGACAAAGTCGCCGTGCGGTCATAAATACGCCGTATGTCAGCTTCTAGTAGTGAGGGTACCTCTGTTTGGTGGTTGTCAGCACCTCGCTGAGGTAGTACACCGGGTGTTGCACCCTGTGGGTTTTGCCGTCTTCGGGTCGTTCAACCACAAGTGATGTACTGACCACCTGATGCATTGTGGCAATGTAGAGAAGCATGGGCTCTCTCGCCGCTGGCATTACCAGTACGGGAGATGTTAACAGCGGGCGCTTGAGATCTTCGAATGCCTCATCTCTTCTACCGTCCACTCGAATTTGTCCGATTTGCGGAGCAGCTGGTAGAAAGGGAGTGCCTTTTCTCCCATGTGGCTGGTGAATCTGTTGAGCACGGCAATTCGGCCAGCTAGCTGCTGGACTCCTTTGATGTTCTTCGGCTTCTCCATGGCTAGTATAGCCTTGATTTTCTTCAGGTTGGCCTCGATGCCTCTTTCCGAGATGAAGTACCCGAGCAATTGCCCGGATGGGACGCCGAAGGCGCACTTTTCTGGGTTCAGCTTGACCCTGTATCGATCAAGGTTATGAAATGTCTCAGGGAGATCGTCGATGAGTGTTTGGCTTTCCTTGTTCTTGACTACTATGTCGTTGACATAGACTTGAATGTTGCGACCAATTTGGTTTTTGAGGCATGCCTACATGCACCTTTGATAGGTCACGCTTGCGTTCTTTAGCCCAAAGGGCATTGTGTTGTAGCAAAAGACCCCGAACAACATGATGAAGGCTGTCTTTTCCTGGTCCTCAACCTTCAGCCGAATTTTATTATAGCCTGAGTAGGCGTCGAGGAACGAGAGTCGTTCACATATCGGTAGAATCGACGATCTGATCGATCCGTGCTAGGGGAAAGTGATCCTTTGGGCAATGCTTGTTAAGCACCGTAGAGTCCACACACATGCGCAGGATGTCTATGTCCTTCTTGGGGATCAGCACGAGGTTAGAAACCCAGGTGCTTTCTTTGATCTACCTTATGAAGTTGGCATCGAGGAGTCTATTGACTTTGATACCGATTGCTTCCGCTCTTCCCTCGAATAATCGAAGCATCATCTGCTTAACTGGACGTGCATCCGGGTACACATTGAGTGCATGCTCGGCGAATTCCCTGGGAACTCCTGGCATGTCCGCGGGACACAAGGCGAAGATTTCCTAGTGCTCACGGAGGAATTTGACAAGCGTGAGTTCCTATGTAGAACTCAGTTTGTTGGCGATTAGAGCCGTCTTGGTGGGGTCCGTTGGGTGGACCTGCACCGCCTTGGTATTTATTGTGGAGTGGAATGACATATCATGCACATTTTGCTTGGTGATAGGGGCAAACTATTGTCTATTGACTCCTTCAACCTTGCGATCTGCTCCTGCATGCCGAAAGACTGGGAGATTCTGTTTAAGTCTCTGTCGTAGATATCGGACTTTGTGAAGCTTCCTAGGATGGTGATGACACTGTTAGGTCCTGGCATTCTCAGCAGAAGGTACGCGTAGTGTAGCACTGCCAGGAATCTTGTGAATGCCACGCGCTCGAGGATGGCATGGTATTGTGAGGGATAGTCCACCACCTAGAACTCGAGTCGCTCACGCCTGAAGATCTTAGGGGTGCCGAAGATGACATCAAGCCATATTTTGCCTAGGGGGTGCACTCCTTTCCCTAGGACGATGCCATGTAAGGTTGTGTCTGATGCCTCCAGGCTGTATAGCGGGATCCGCATAGCTGCGAGTGTGCTGGCGAACATCAGATTTATGCCTCTGCCGCCATACATGAAGACATGACTCATTTCGAATCTGTCGATTTGAGCCTCGAGCACCAAGGCAGAGTGGCATGGGCGAGGTATTTGTCAGGGATGATCCGAGCAGTCGAAGGTGATGCATGACTCTGAGCCACTAAGGTACTCAGGTATGGCCGGTGGAGAGGTAACAGCTAGGTTTACCTAGCGGGTGATCGTCTTCTGTATCATGTTGGATGGACGTCCCTTTTGTACCATCATGCACCCAACGATCGTGGGTATGGATCTGCCCCGTTATTTTAGGCTGGTGCAGCCGCAGGCTGCGCGGGTCCTCCAGGTGGTGGTGGTGGCGCACCTTATGCGATGTTTCCTGGGGCGGATCTGAACCCCTGGTTTGCTGCATCACGCTGCAGTTGGGTGTATCCCTCGTGAAGCTTCTGGAATTCTGTGCAATCCTTAAGCAGATGGTTGGCCTTCCTCTTTTCGTCATGCTTGTCGATGTATAAGTGAATGGTGTAGGGACCCAACAGTTTGTCGAATGCGGAGTGCTCGTCACAATTCCTGCAATCTTAAACATGATCATACAAGTATTCACAAGATTGCACCGAGTCCACTTCCTAACCACGTATATCTTGCTAGCAAATAAATTATATGCCCAAGCAAGTGTCAAAAAGTTTAGCTAGGAATGTGAAACAAATTCTTTTGGTTTCTCTCTTTGTTGAACGGTGAAAGACTTTTTGCTCTTGTTTCTTTAATTAATTTACTCAAGTTAGCATAAAAAAACATTCAATTTAAGAACAACTCATCTACTCCCACGTCAAAATTTCAAGACTCTCAAAGCACCTTTTTTCCTTTTCTTGTTTTTCAAAAATCTCAGTTCTTCCATAGAGAGATCATGCCAATGTTTTTAACAAGTTAAATGGGGCTGTGTTGCGTACTCGTGACCATGCAAATAGATAACTGTTGAGCAATAGTGGGCCATAGGAGTACTACAACTTCACTTGGAACGTGAGACCACGAGGAAACTAAAACGTTTACTCGTCATAGCATTGTAGCTACAAACGCTTAAATAACTCAATAGCCGAAATCAAGTGGTTTCCCACATTTAGATAGTTCATTGGCCAGCGGAGTTAATAGTTCCCCATGGAATACGAGAGTGTTGTAATGACACGTGTAAAGCAATATATTACTTTAATTACTAGAAAAATAGTGGCATAATCTATACTACTTCAAAGCGTCGATTTTATCAAACAATTCCATTCGAAAGTTCTATCAAGTATATTACATTAAGCTCAATGGCGTTGAGTAGTTTATAAAATCAAATCCTTTGGGCTAAACATGGACTCAAGTCATCTTTTGGATGTTTTTTCTTGTTGTAAAAATGTTGGAAATATTTTAACCAAGTTCATTGCTCATTGTTTCAAAGATAAAAGGAGACACTAGCAAAGGAATATAATTTATAAGATAACAAGCTAAGTGGGGAGTGACTCAGGTGCAAGCGAGAAAATAGTTGTAGGGTCGATTTAAAATTCATAAGAGGTGATGAAAGGAATGTGATACCTCCTCTTACTTTCTTCATTCTTGTATTTGAGTTGAACCCCGTTATACTTCCCTATTGCCAAGTCACCTAAAATTTGAACAATCTATGCGAGAGACAAAGAAACAAATTTGCAATAGATGTTACAACTAATTTTTTTGTGTTCTTAATTTAGGAATGCAAAACTGAAGGTAAACATGAAATTTTAAAGAATAAAAATAAATCAAAAGAAGAAATAAAAAATATGAATGCAAAGTTTGGAGGTTTTCAAACCTTCCCCAAGCTTAGGTTGTTTCCAGGCTTATTTGTTGTCGTCATTCGGCGGTTGGTACGGGTACTGCTAGTAGTAGTTGGGGAAGTTGGTCATGAAGTGGATAAAGCTGTTAGTGAGGGAATTGACATCCTCACTCACTCCCTGAAGAGTGTGGTCGATTTCCCCAACATGATGGTTGAGCTGCAGAAATTCTTTATAGGGGACGTCGTTGAACCCCTGCTGCTGTTGCTGCTAATCGGGCCATGGGTCCAGGGTCCTTCATGTTGCTGTTGCTGTCCTTCCCAAGAAGGATTGTACTGCTCCTTCTCTCCTTGCTGCTCTCCTTCACCTTCTTCCTCTTCTTCGGAGTCAGGCTGGAGCTCAGCCATGATCTCCCCCACTTGGTCTCGGGTGAGGATCCAATTGTCCTTCCCAATAATCGAGAAAGCTTGTGGACAAGGAAGCGACACCTGCTCATCCTGTAGGCATCAGGATAACCAAACTGATATGCTCCTAGCATTTTGTCAGCTCGATAGACATCGAGGAAGCCACAAGCAGTTATATATTTGATGTCCATAAGTATGGAGCCGTCAACAGGTTGCATAACAGGTAGTGAAATTCCACGGGCTAGGACAAGGTGGGTTACCAATCCACCAATGCGAATGTCACCTCTTGTTTTGTTTCTCTAATGGCGGAGGTGCTGGATGAGTAGAGCCGCAGGATTGGGACTCTGCGGTGCATCGGGGAAGAGTGCCTTGGTGATCATGGCCATGTCTGCATTGTCCATAGAACCAGTATCTCCTCTTCCCAATAGAGTGTTGGCGAGAAACAAGGCGAAGTAGCAGATCGTCGGGTTCTGAATGGTGGACATCTTCTTCTGGTAGAAGTCCCTGCCACCGTTAATAGAAATAACCTCCAAAGTTTTGCCGCTTGAGACGCCATACAAATTTGTAACAGTTGGTTCCCCATCATGAGGGAACCCAAAAGCATTACAAAATTCTTGGAAAGAAATTTGATATGGCTGGTGGTTTATAGTGAAGCTCATCATGCACGCATTACCTTTCTCCATATGGTCATCGTAGAACGAAGCGAGGAACTCCTAGGTCATCTTAGTGTAGGTGTAGTGGCTTGCATAGGCGAGGAGTGATAACCCTACACCCGCACACATGTGGTCGAAATCCGTCCTCAACCGGCTGTAGTGAGGAATGCATCATCGGCCCAACGTGTAGGCATCACCCGCCTTGATGAAACCATGACATACTTGTTGTCGAGCTCACCCCGGAGTCCCGAGCCCTCACCACGTTGGCGCTTGCTCTTACGAAAAAGGCCAACAAGCTTGTTCATCTTGATGCACTAAAAATTTTCAATATAAAACCTTATGCATATAGTTTCTGCATAATATATGAACGATTCAACGTGGAAAAATTTAATCCTAATGTGAGAAATCAAAAGGGAAAAATAAAAAATCTTGATTTCATCCACTAGACCAATGTGAGAGTTTCAACCATGGAATTATGAAAATAAAGCATGGATAGGGAGAGAAACATACCGATATGTTGATTCCCCAAGTCAAACGAACGAAATCCGCAAAGAATCAAGAATTCTAGGTGTATTTTGAGGAGTTTGGAGAGAGAGAGGATGAGAGAAAAAGTGAGGAGGATGAGGAACCCTACCTCTGCCGACGAGTTTAAGAGGTCGCGCGAACTGTATGGTGGGAACTATATGGGCGGGTTATGAAGTTCCTGCCGTATAGTTGTGGTGGCGATGGAAATTAGGGTTTCTTTTCGCCACATCCGAACTATGCGCCCTATTTAATCTAAACAATATGTTAGACCAGTTTTTGTAGATAAAACTCAAACTTAATTTTTAAATTTAATCTACGTTTATTCAGTCGATATTTCTACTAATTTTTGACAGCTGCATCTTTTACGGGCGCGCTTCCGCAAGGATTTCTGTGAAAAAGTTGTAGGAATATGGTGAACACTTAATTCTTACTATTTTATTAATTTGATGGGTTGACTCCCATCAAGTTCTTTATTAAAAATAGTTGAATATTTCAACCATATCTCTGTTTTCGTATTCTTACCTTGGGTTGACCCTTATCAAGGGCACTTACCACTTGACCTTGTTTTGCCGGTGGAATATACCTTTCTCCCGCTTCTAGCTTTTTTGGAAAATACCGAATAATTTCAGCATCATAGACATTGAAGTTTATTTTTACCTCAGCACAATCAACTAATGCCCCTATAGTACTAATAAAAGGTCTTCCAAGTATGATAGATAATTTTTCATCCTCTGGCATTTCAAGAATAATAAAATCAGTAGGAATAACATGCTCATCTATTCTAAGTAGAACATCCTCAATCATACCAATGGGTTGTTTAGTGGATTTGTAAGCCATTTGTAAAGTGATAGAAGTAGGGGAATATTCCCCCAATCCTAGCCTTTTATAGAGGGAATATGGCATTACACTAACTCCTGCACCTAAATCACAAAAGGCATTGTGAATATCAGTTTTGGCAACTTTTCATGAAATAGTTAGTATTTCAGGATCTCCCGATTTAGACAGTAACTTCCCATTAGCAGGATAGCTAGTGACCATGGCAACGGTTTCAGTTATTTCTTTCTTTCTATTAAGAATATCACAGAGAAATTTAGTATAGGTAGGAACTTTTATTGCATCCACAAATGTAATTTCTAGACGAAGTTCACCTAATGCCTTTTTGAAAGAGTCATATATTACCTGATCAGGTGCTTTCTTTTTGTGACCTGGATATGGAAGTTTCTCGTCACCTTTATTATCCTTGTCTTTTACCTTTTGTGGGGGATCAGGCTCTTTAGTTGTTTTCTTTTGTTATTGCTTATCGCTTTTCTTCCATTTTACTTTAACAACTTCATCTTTATTGCTTATCTCCATTTCTTCTCTTGGATCAACAGTCTCTACATCAGAGTCATAGCGGTCATCTTATGCATCTTGTGTTTGGTCTTGTGTTTCTTGAATAGTTTCATCTTGAGGATCCACCAGTGTGTCGTCTTCTTGGCTTGATTTGAGCAAGGCTTTTTCCCTTCAATCATTTTCAGCTTCATATTCTAGTGGTCCTAATGGTCCTATAACAACTGCACCTCTCCTTGTAACAACATTAGTAGAAACAAGAATATTTATATCATCCTGAATAACAATTTGATAATCAGATGCTATTTTTTCACATTGGGTTTCAATCATACTAAGGTAATTGTTGAATAATTTTATTTCTTGGCCAATATCATCATAACTTTCCATGAGTTCTGCCAAAATCTTCTTATGTCTTTGAAATTGCTTATGCTGATTATTATGAGATTGGCTTGTCGATGTTTTAATTCTTGAAAAGCTTTCCTAGTTTCATCTTCTTTAGTAAAAATATATAACAGATCTACTTTGTTTTCCTTAACAAGGTCAGAAGGTGTACCTTTTCTTTCATTGTTTTGTGTACTTCAGTCATAAAGTATGGGGTTGTACGAAGTATTCCTTTTTCCAGCTTAGTACCAAAATCAGGATTATAAAGAGAATCATTTTTAGCCCTAGTAGACATTAATTCCAAATAGGCTTTAGGAATTAAAGTATTTATCGATCCTCCTGCTGATAAATCAAGCAACTCTCTACATTGAGTATTAAGACCATGTAAAATAAGTGGCAAACGGTTGATTCGGAATAACCATGATTAGGGATCATTCCATAAAATATATCCCAAGCTTGTGGGTAGTTTTCTCCCATGTTTTGACTGAAGTTGCCTATATTCTTTCTAATTTCAGTTGCCTTTTTAAAAGGATTAAATTTGTTTATGAATTTGACAATACAGTTTTCCCAACAATTAATTTAATAACGAGGGATAGAATATAAACAGTTTAGAGCCTTGTCTTTTAGAGAACAACGGAATAATTTTAGATGGGAGAAATCTCTAGGCAAGCCTTTTGGTCCAATTGATGTTATCACATCATCAAACTCTCTAAGATGTCTTCCTGGGTCTTCATCTTCCCTTCCACTGAAAGCTTTTTCCTGCAAAGTTTTAATAATCTTTCCATCAAATTTATATTCTCTAACTCTAGGATTAGGGAGTTCTATTGGTTGTTTAATATAAGCAAGACTTGGAGCACTGCATTCTCTGAGAGTTTTCTCGGGTTTCTTGGTAGTTGTCCTGTGAATGGACATGATTTCCATAAAATCACTTAGGTTTCAACTTCAACCTTCTGTGATCTCAAAACATTTTCAATAATTTATCCATGCCTTTGAACAGGCACGCGCTCTAGATAATTTGGTAGATAGGTCCTATCAGAGCGTGTAGAGCCTTTGTCTTCTAGGGAGACCATTTTGTAGTAGTAAGACCTAAAATGTCAAGAGACAAACACTTAGAGCTTAGCTCCCCGGCAACAGCGCCAGAAAATAGCGTGATGTCTGCAAGTGCATAGGTCGTTTGTATCTAGTTTCAAAGTTAAGATATCGATCCCACAGGGAGCCCAAAGGAAAGTGTTTATGAATGAAGTCTCTATCACACTCAAAGTTGTCACAGGTCTTCAAGTGAATTGACTGCAAGTGTTGAAATAAGAAAAAAATTGGATTGAACTGAATGTATTTAAATAAAACTAAAATGTAAACTTCAGAAATAAAAAGCGTAAAAGTAAAGAACGATTCGATTGTTTGTTGTTTTCTGCAGATAGCAAAGCAGGCGTGGGGAGATATAGTTCATGGTGATAGTGATTGTGCCAAGTGGATGAGTGATAAATGTAACAATTATAATCTTATAAGTATGCATGTAGGCGAGCAACCCATAATTAGCCGGAACTCCTCTTAGTAGATTTCATCCCAACTTCAATAATCCTACTAGTCTGTTACCAAAACCATAGTCAGTCACTGGGCGATTAAGATCCTTCAGGTTGCTTAGCAATTAAGCTCCTTGGATCGGACTAATGCAATAACATAGTGGTTCCTCATGATCCTTAAGGTCAACTAGTTTTTCATTGATATCCCCATGACACTCGGGGGGTCACCGGTCTGCTAGCAAACAAGATCTTATCTATGTAGAACAAAGTATCATGTTGTCTGGGCCATTAATTAGACAACAAACATTAGGCATCCCACACATAGTCAAGCACACATAATATAGTAATTAAAATCATTCACAAACTATTGGAAAATATATAGGCACATCACATCTCACCAATCCCTTACATATCCCACGCCCAAGGGAACTTACTCACACATGAGAGAAGAAAGCATGATGGATATAATTAAATAAAAGGAGTTCATCTCAATATTACCATGGAGATCCAAAATAAGACTAGAAAATCAATCCAACACAATTCAAGATAGGAAGAAACAATCTCAAACCATAATCTTGCAAGGTGAAGATATCTCTCTCTATCAAGTACAAGTAATGGCTATGGGGGTGTGGTGGCTAGGAGGTTGAAGATTGTGGAGTGAAATAAAGAACGTCTTCTCCTTCTTCTCCAGATCTCTTCTTTCTCCCTTCTGGATGGAATGGCGGCTGTTGTGTACTCTTTTCGCCTCTGCCTCCTTCACGGAAGTTGTTCCTTTTAACAGGACGAAGGCGGCGGAAACTATACGGACGAAACTATATGGACAGAAAAAATATTCCCGCCGTATAGTCGGTCGTTAAACCTTCTGGTTGACTTCCTTGATTGCTTCCAAAAAGGGACTTGCTTGTTTTCGTCTGAATATTGTATTTTTGATGATGAAACCTTCTGTTGATGTTCAGAATCTGAAACATATACTGAAAAACAAGTTTTGTTCGCCACCGAAATATAAGCGTTAGGTAAAGCTAGAAAACCATTAAATCCACATGAAAACCATCAAAAAAAGCAATTAAAAGTGTATCGAATCTCACAGCTATCACGCTCCTGATAGGAGTAGCCCCCGAGTAGTTGGTTGAGTCGCTGACTCAAGTAATGCGGTGACCCAGCATACCACTGCATGATGTAGTACACTATATTCGTTGACATAACACCAATGAAACACCGTTCACTAGTATTACATCCCTCAGAGTGGTACAACGGAAACACAGCAAGTCCAGGACATGACTATAGGTTACTACTCAACTCTTTACATAAGATCCAGAGAACACTCTAGGTTAAAGAGAAAGAATTAAACTTCTTACAAAGAAGAATCAGAAATAATCAAATCATAACTATTATGCTAATAAGATTATCATCTAACTATTTGGCTTGTATTGCTGCTATTGCAATACTCTATAGAAGTAGGTTCTATGGCTAGAGATTATATTTCTATATAATCAGCAACTTTGTATTCTATTTAGTTGATGTATGTATTAACTTCCTTTACTTAATTGAAGAGCTAGAGTTGTTGATGAAGATTCCCTTGAGCATAAGTTGATGGAGACGTCGTCTGTATTGGCTTCAGAATCTAGCAAGGGTTAATAAGATATGTTGAGTATGAGCGTACTCAGCAAGTTCACTAGAAAAGGAATAGTTGATGCACTATATCTACAGCCATAGACCATAGGTAGTAGGCAATGCAAGTTTTCGTAGACATTTCTTCAAAGGTTGCTTTTATTCTGAAAAGCTATGTCCGTCAGCCTTCATGTCACATCCCAAGATTTTCCAAATCTTGTAATGTGAAAAATAAATGAATAAAATAAAACATTGTTGATTTTCAGGGTGAGAAGAAACTTTTTGAATCCATTTGGAAACATTCAAAACCTATTTTGATCAAGATAAATCCTAAAGGGATTTAAAAATATAAACATTTAATAAAGGAAAATAAAAATATTTGGAATTACTATTTTGAAATCTTTTTATAAAAGATTTGGTTTTTAAATGAAAAGATAGAAATATAAATAAGGATTATTTTATTGATCCAAATTAAAACTTGGCCAAGCCTTTTTAAAATATTTCTATTTGATAAAAATTAGTAAAGGCTTATTTAAAATTAAATTAATAAGGATTTAATATCCAAATATATTAAAAATAAAGGTTTTACTATTTTAATTAAACATCAAAACCTATTTATTTATTTTAAACAAGTTTTCCAAGTATTCTTTATTTCCAAATAAAACCTACTGATTTGGTTTTGAAAATATTTAAATTTCAAAAATGGAGTTTTGAATAAATCAAAATCTATTTGATTAATAAACAAGGTCTATTTATTTAATTAATAATGGACCCTAAAATAAAAATATTATTTTAATCTTTGGACTTTGGTTTATGTTGTTAAACAGAACCAAATTCAATTGCAAAGTTTGGTGAAAGTTTGATGTGAATTGAATGTTTGATTGTTGTTTGAAATTCAAAACAGAAAAATAGAAATAGATAAAGAAAACGCAATCAGGAAGAAAAAAAATAGAAATGGACACAGCCCAGCCGGCCAGCCTAACAAGGCCCAACTAGCCCAGCTTCTCTCCCTCCCGAAGAAAACGTTTCGCACTCAGTTTTTAACCCGCAGAGCGACAGACAAGTGGACCCTCTTCCCTAACTCTCTGACTCACTGACGACAGGACCCCACCTCTCCTGTTCATCGTCTTCAACCAGCGCCGATTACTCCCTGCCGTTGCAGCCAGTAACGCCGGCGATCAATTCGCGTTAACCACGGCTTTAACTCCCCCTGTGACGACGCCTACTAAAGCGCCAGCACCTCCTCTCTCATTCCCCTCACGCGCCTCCCTCTCTCTGCCCCCAGGCCGTCGTAATTTCGAGCCGCACCCCCACTGCTCCGACGAGCATCTCCAGTCAATTCCGGCGAACCACTGCCGCCCCTCACCTCCCCAACCACACGAGCTTACTCCCCAGCCTCTGACGCTTCTCTCTGAGCCATCCGTTCAACCGCGGGCGCCCCAGAACATCGGCAACCACCTCGACTGAGCACCGCCGCGTCTGCTACTATCTCCGGCGATGTTTCCTGGTAAGAACCGACCACCCCGAGCCCTATCCTTCACGCACGCGTCATCACCTTGGCCTTGCGCATCTAACCATGCTCTCTATTTGTCCCCTCGTGATCTGTAGCGTCGACCCCGACCACGAACAGAACCATCTGACGCCGACGACGACTCCGGCGAACGATTACTCTCGCTCTAGTGCGCCCCTTCGCCAGCCAGTGCCACCTTGAGCTTCCCCAAGCTTCGGCGAACATGGTGAGCCTTCTCCTCCTCTCCCTTGCGTCCTGTATCACCAGCGACGACCTCGTCTGAGCGCTGCCACCTGAGCGTCGCCGCCAGCGCCGCCACTAGTTGGCAAGCGTGTTGCGCGCCGTAGGATCTTGATCTCACGCTCGCGATAGAATCTAAGCCGAAGGGGTATCGATCGATCTGTGTCGTGCGATCAAGTTGGATCCTGTGGTCTGTGTTAGTCGATCCACGCGAAACATTTTCGACGAATAGGAATCAGACGCGTGTCCCAGAGTTTGTTTTAAAAACAGAATTTGATCAATTAGACTTGTGATTTTGTAAATTGCACAACTTTTAAACCACACGTCCAAATTTGCAAACTTTATATCATTGGAATCAGTGGAACAAGCCCTAGCCAACCATGCCATTTGTTTAGTAAAAAGTTTTTGTTTAATTGTTTGTTTTTGCAGAAACATTTGTATGCTTGTTTAGGTTAGAAAAATTATTCCAAAATGTTTTTAAGGATGAAATATTTGCAAATTGGTGTGTTTTGAACCTACTGACCATAGGAAACACTTTGTGGATTCAAAAATGTATTTGGAGAAATAAAAGAATGAATCTTGGATTTAAAACCAATTCTAGTCAAATAAAAATATAGTTTATTTATTAAAAAATGGTTTTGGAAGAAAACTTTTGGGAAATGTTTTGTTTCAAACTCTCTGACCCTAAACACAAAGTTTTATGGTTTGGAAACATATTTTATGAATCCTATAGATTAATGCCTTAGTAAAAACATTTCTACACCACATAAAATGATACCTTGTTTTGAAAATGGATTTTGAAGTGAAATCCTTTGCAAATGACTTTGCCACTTTATAAAATGACCATTGGGTGTTTTCAAATGTTCATGACCCATTAGAAACCACTTTTTCAAATAAAACAAAGCTTGGCATGCTTGCATGCATTATCTTGTTTATATGATTTTATGTGATGAATTGCTTGAATGGTAGATTGAACTTGTGCCTTGCTTGATTTGAATTGTAGTGACTTGAAGAGTGTGATTGTAGCAAGGACAAGGAGTGAACTTATACTCTACCAAAAAGGAAAGTGATGCTTCATATTTTTTCCCATTATTTTCATTATGCATTAGTGATATTTCTAAGTATAGGACTTGCATGGAATTTTGCTAAGTATAAACCATGCTATGGGAAAACCCAGTAGATGAAAACCTTAGTAGAATTTCCTAAGTTAAGATTCCTACTACTATCATGCTTAGCTTAGCTAATAGAAATCAAGGGTGGAATATATATACATTCACACTATGGAATAATTTCTAAGTCTGAGGACTTGTGTTTTTGTTTAATAAAACAACTAAGTTAATGAATCACCTGGGTGGAATGGTAATTGCTTGGTGGTTTTTGGTTGAGTGGTTCACAAGGCCCATGTTTATGGTTTACCTTGTGTATCTCACTTGTGGATGGCCACCCAGGAACAAAGAGATTTGAGATTGTCAAATGTTGAGAAGCTTCAAGTGCAACCACTTGGCATTATGGGCTCTTCCTGGATCATATAGGTTGCTAGAACTTAGCCATTTGGACAGTTGGTGGTAGTGGGATGATAGGTTGGAACGCGTCCATTTGGTCTAAGGAAAGGCTTCTGAAAGATCTTGTCTTGGTGAAACCACGTCTTGTGGGGAAAGTGCACCACCTCTATAGAGTGTAAAATCTAAGTACTTAGCCATGTCCCTGGCAAA
The DNA here is from genome assembly GCA_916181665.1 of Avena sativa. NCBI lineage: Eukaryota > Viridiplantae > Streptophyta > Magnoliopsida > Poales > Poaceae > Avena > Avena sativa. The sequence goes on along the minus strand of OV702280.1, from coordinate 13,757,214 downwards.
GGACAATTTGAGCATCAAGACATGGAAGCAATCAAGAATCTCATCATCCAAATTTCTAAGTTAAAAACTTGTGGTTGAACAAGGGTTTAAGGATCTTCAATCTTTGATTGGGAGATGCCTTGGGAAAGATTATTTTGTCAAGCAAAAAACTTAGTGTTTTCAAATGATAAGGAAAATCTATTTTGAGCAAAGCAAGCCTAAGCTCCACTTAGCCAAATGCATATAGATGATAGACTCCACTATACTACCATAGTATCACTTTCCAATACAATTCAAATGTATTGACCCTTTGTGGCTGTAACTTGTGATGTTGCAGGTTTGATTGATTTAGTGAAGTGTGTTGATTAGGATTACAAAGTCTACAACCAACATGTCTGCCTGTGGCACTTTGAAGATGAAGGACCCCATGCTTATAGATATTCTGCTGCAATGTAATGTAATAGCCAAATGAGCTATGTAAGATGTAATAAATTATGTTATTTCTGGTTATAAAGTTGTATTATGACCTTTGTTTCCTGATATTACATCTTAACTGTCGATGCTAGCTATTGATCCAGGGACTAGCATTGTAAACACAGGGGACTCTACCTTATTAAAGGTTGGGAACCTTACAGATGGTATCAGAGCATTGTGTTGCCTGTAGGATTTGTAACCCTAGGATTGGACAAAACCCCTTAGAAAAATAGGAGTTGTATTTGTTCCAAAACTTATTTACAAACAATCTTGTAAACTCTTTCCTCAACCATTTTGGTTTTGATTCTACATCTCTTCTATTTCAAACTTGATGGAAAAACCTACCCCATGACCAAAGACTTCACCATGTGCAAAGGACATCTTCAACTCTAATGACTTCAACATCTTCAACTCTAATGACTTCAACATCTTCAGCATATTCACCAAGGACTTCAATCTTGGATGTCACTAAGGACAAGTGAGACAAGGAAATCTTGCTCAAGATTTGGAGACTAAGGAAACACAAGTTAGAAGGAGCCCACATCACTTGAAGTTTTGTGACCAAAAGTTTTCCCAAGGAAACCATGATCTCATGCAAGAAGGAATCAACCAAGAAGGGTGGAAAAATCTCAAGTGAACCATATAGATGGACCACCATATTTAGTTTAAGTCAAACCCACCAACTTATGTGGTGTAACAAAAATATTTTTGGTTGCCTAAAAATATGCTTGAAACTTGTTGTTTGAGAGGAATGTTTGTTTGTGATTTCTTGCACATTGCTTGTGTGAATTGTGATGTGTTTGATTAGAATTATTCCCTTAGAAATATTTTGCCTATTCTAATCCCAATCCAACCCAAACAGATGACTTCTCCAAGAAACTCCAACATCAAGGATGGTAACAACCACAACCAAGAGGACCACATGAGAGAACTTATAGAAACCCAAAACCAGTTGAGCTAAGAGACAACTCAGCTTTTAGCCAACAACAATGGATTAGACCCAGCCATACAAAGGATTTTGAAACTTCAATCCCAATTGTTGCAAGGATTGGTTAATCAAATGATCAACATGGGAGAAAACTTTTCCCAAAGAGCTAATGACAACAAGGATAACAAAGATGCTATTCTAGAAGGAACCTAAGCTAGCAATATTTGTGGAGAAAAGGATCACACTTCCAAGGAGCATGGAGATCAATGCCCCAACTGTGAAGAGAAACACCCTGTTGGCCAATGTCCCACCTCTCAAGCTACTTGCTATTTGTGTGAAGGAAATAATCATGTCCCTATCCAATGCCCCATCTATTCCATAGTTGAACAAAGGAAACAAGGTGGAGTGCAACAAATGATTGCAAACTATCCAGAGGGATCTAAGTCTACCAAGAAGAATGAGGACAGAGGAAAAGATCCACTTATACCTCCATGCAATACAACCCAATTCAAAGGACCAAAGAAGAGGCATATGAATTGTCCAAGGAGCAATAGAAGGTCCAAGAAACATGTAGACATTCCTACCTACCAGATAACATATGAACAACATGAACTAGATGCACTCCTAGCTTTGGAGAAGCCCAAAAAGAAAAAGAAGTACAAAAGCCATGTGCAATGTCATCATTGTAAAGAAATGGGACACTATTCCAGTGAATGTCCAGAGAAACAGAAGTATAAAGAGATTGGCCAAGTATGGTGCAACAACTGCAAAGAGCTAGGCCATTATGAAGCAACTTGTCCACAAGAGACACGTGAAGGACTCAAACTTATCAACTGTTTCAATTGGAAAGAACCAGGACATTATGCAAGAAATTGTCCAGAAAAGATGAAGAACAAGATAAACAAGCCTATGAAGGATCTCAGCCTTGACACATGTGTCAAGTGTGGAAACAAAGGACACCATGCAGATGTTTGCCTAGAGAAGTTTCCCCAAGATCCCAAGCAAGCCAATATGTAATTTAGTTTAAAAAATATTAAGGGCGGTAGTACCCTAGATGCTTTGAGCCTACTTGTAACCCTAGCCTTTCCAAATCTCGGGACGAGATTTATTTTAAGGGTGGTAGCCTGTCACATCCCAAGATTTTCCAAATCTTGTAATGTGAAAAATAAATGAATAAAATAAAACTTTGTTGATTTTCAGGGTGAGAAGAAACTTTTTGAATCCATTTGGAAACTTTCAAAACCTATTTTGATCAAGATAAATCCTAAAGGGAATTAAAAAGATAAACATTTAATAAAGGAAAATAAAAATATTTGGAATTACTATTTTGAAATCTTTTTATAAAAGATTTGGTTTTTAAATGAAAAGATAGAAATATAAATAAGGATTATTTTATTGAGCCAAATTAAAACTTGGCCAAGCCTTTTTAAAATATTTCTATTTGATAAAAATTAGTAAACGTTTATTTAAAAATAAATTAATAAGGATTTAATATCCAAATATATTAAAAATAAAGGTTTTACTATTTTAATTAAACATCAAAACCTATTTATTTATTTTAAACAAGTTTTCCAAGTATTCTTTATTTCCAAATAAAACCTACTGATTTGGTTTTGAAAATATTTAAATTTCAAAAATGGAGTTTTGAATAAATCAAAATCTATTTGATTAATAAACAAGGTTTATTTATTTAATTAATAATGGACCCTAAAATAAAAATATTATTTTAACCTTTGGACTTTGGTTTATGTTGTTAAACAGAACCAAATTCAATTGCAAAGTTTGGTGAAAGTTTGGTGTGAATTGAATGTTTGATTGTAGTTTGAAATTCAAAACAGAAAAATAGAAATAGAAAAGAAAAAGCAATCAGGAAGGAAAAAAAATAGAAATGGACACAGCCCAGCCGGCCAGCCCAACAAGGCCCAACTAGCCCAGCTTCTCTCCCTCCCGAAGAAAACGTTTCGCACTCAGTTTTTAACCCGCAGAGCGACAGACAAGTGGACCCTCTTCCCTAACTCTCTCACTCACTGACGACAGGACCCCACCTCTCCCGTTCATCGTCTTCAACCAGCGCCGATTACTCCCTGCCGTTGCAGCCAGTAACGCCAGCGATCAATTCGCGTTAACCACGGCTTTAACTCCCCCTGCGATGACGCCTACTAAAGCGCCAGCACCTCCTCTCTCATTCCCCTCACGCGCCTCCCTCTCTCTGCCCCCAGGTCGTCGTAATTTCGAGCCACACCCCCACTGCTCCGACGAGCATCTCCAGTCAATTCCGGCGAACCACTGCCGCCCCTCACCTCCCCAACCACACGAGCTTACTCCCCAGCCTCTGACGCTTCTCTATGTGCCATCCGTTCAACCGCGGGCGCCCCAGAACATCGGCAACAACCTCGACTGAGCACCGCCGCGTCTGCTACTATCTCCGGTGACGTTTCCTGGTAAGAACCGACCACCCCGAGCCCTATCCTTCACGCACGCGTCATCGCCTTGGCCTTGCGCATCTAACCATGCTCTCTGTTTACCCCCTCGTGATCTGTAGCGTTGACCCCGACCACGAACAGAACCATCTGACGCCGACGACGACTCCGGCGAACGATTACTCTCGCTCCAGTGCGCCCCTTCGCCAGCCAGTGCCACCTTGAGCTTTCCCAAGCTTCGGCGAACACCGTGAGCCTTCTCCTCCTCTCCCTTGCGTCCTGTATCACCGGCGACGACCTCGTCTGATCGCTGCCGCCCGAGCGTCGCCGCCAGCGCCGCCACTAGTTGGCAAGCGTGCTGCGCGCCGTAGGATCTTGATCTGACGCTCGCGATAGAATCTCAGCCGAAGGGGTATCGATCGATCTGTGCTGTGCGATCAAGTTGGATCCTGCGGTCTGTGTTAGTCGATCCACGCGAAACGTTTTCGACGAATAGGAATCAGACGCGTGTCCCAGAGTTTGTTTTAAAAACAGAATTTGATCAATTAGACTTGTGATTTTGTAAATTGCACAACTTTTAAACCACACGTCCAAATTTTGCAAACTTTATATCATTGGAATCAGTGGAACAAGCCCTAGCCAACCATGCCATTTGTTTAGTAAAAAGTTTCTGTTTAATTGTTTGTTTTTGCAGAAACATTTGTTTGCTTGTTTAGGTTAGAAAAATTATTCCAAAATGTTTTTAAGGATGAAATCTTTGCAAATTGGTGTGTTTTGAACCTACTGACCATAGGAAACACTTTGTGGATTCAAAAATGTATTTGGAGAAACAAAATAATGAATCTTGGATTTAAAACCAATTCTAGTCAAATAAAAATATAGTTTATTTATTAAAAAATGGTTTTGGAAGAAAACTTTTGGGAAATGTTTTGTTTCAAACTCTCTGACCCTAAACACAAAGTTTTATGGTTTGGAAACATATTTTGTGAATCCTATAGATTAATGCCTTAGTAAAAACATTTCTACACCACATAAAATGATACCTTGTTTTGAAAATGGTTTTTGAAGTGAAATCCTTTGCAAATGACTTTGCCACTTTATAAAATGACCATTAGGTGTTTTCAAATGTTCATGACCCATTAGAAACCACTTTTTCAAATAAAACAAAGCTTGGCATGCTTGCATGCATTATCTTGTTTATATGATTTTATGTGATGAATTGCTTGAATGGTAGATTGAACTTGTGCCTTGCTTGATTGAATTGTAGTGACTTGAAGAGTGTGATTGTAGAAAGGACAAGGAGTGAACTTATACTCTACCAAAAAGGCAAGTGATGCTTCATATTTTGTCCCATTATTTTCATTATGCATTAGTGATATTTCTAAGTATAGGACTTGCATGGAATTTTGCTAAGTATAAACCATGCTATGGGAAAACCCAGTAGATGAAAACCTTAGTAGAATTTCCTAAGTTAAGATTCCTACTACTATCATGCTTAGCTTAGCTAATAGAAAACAAGGGTGGAATATATATACATTCACACTATGGAAAAATTTCTAAGTCTGAGGACTTGTGTTTTTTGTTTAATAAAACAACTAAGTTAATGAATCACCTGGGTGGAATGGTAATTGCTTGGTGGTTTTTGGTTGAGTGTTTCACAAGGCCCATGTTTATGGTTTACCTTGTGTATCTCACTTGTGGATGGCCACCCAGGAACAAAGAGATTTGAGATTGTCAAATGTTGAGAAGCTTCAAGTGCAACCACTTGCCATTATGGGCTCTGCCTGGATCATATAGGTTGCTAGAACTTAGCCATTTGGACAGTTGGTGGTAGTGGGATGATAGGTTGGAACGCGTCCATTTGGTCTAACGAAAGGCTTCTGAAAGATCTTGTCTTGGTGAAACCAAGTCTTGTGGGGAAAGTGCACCACCTCTGCAGAGTGTAAAATCTAAGTACTTAGCCATGTCTCTGGCAAAGGACAATTTGAGCATCAAGACATGGAAGCAATCAAGAATCTCATCATCCAAATTTCTAAGTTAAAAACTTGTGGTTGAACAAGGGTTTAAGGATCTTCAATCTTTGATTGGGAGATGCCTTGGGAAAGATTATTTTGTCAAGCAAAAAACTTAGTGTTTTCAAATGATAAGGAAAATCTATTTTGAACAAAGCAAGCCTAAGCTCCACTTAGCCAAATGCATATAGATGATAGACTCCACTATACTACCATAGTATCACTTGCCAATACAATTCAAATGTATTGACCCTTTGTGGTTGTAACTTGTGATGTTGCAGGTTTGATTGATTTAGTGAAGTGTGTTGATTAGGATTACAAAGTCTACAACCAACATGTCTGCCTGTGGCACTTTGAAGATGAAGGACCCCATGCTTATAGATATTCTGCTGCAATGTAATGTAATAGCCAAATGAGCTATGTAAGATGTAATAAATTATGTTATTCCTAGTTATAAAGTTGTATTATGACCTTTGTTTCTTGATATTACATCTTAACTGTCGATGCTAGCTATTGATCCAGGGACTAGCATTGTAAACACAGGGGACTCTACCTTATTAAAGGTTGGGAACCTTACACTTCACAGGTTTACCAGAACTTTCATGGAGTTCCTTTCCTGCCGCGTTCGTAGCTCCTTCCGGGAACAGGGAGTAACAAGTTACAGTTCTTACATTCTACAAAGGTGCATTACTTTACCCATGAGAGACCTTAGCCTTGTTGCACAACCAAGTCATGACCTTGTCTATACTTCCTTGGTATGGGGCCCAGTCTAAGATCCAAGCCAATCACTTCCCCCCTTCGTGACCCTGCATGTCTCCTTGGTGTATGCCATGCCCACCCATTGAATTAGGCAATGGTTATTACAGACCGTCAGATGCCAGAACTATCGTGGGACGTTGAGGGTTCCCACCCATATGCTGCATATCCTCTACAAATTACCAATTAATGCACGCTACGAGGTTAAAACCCACGACCTGCACATCTGGCTACATGCGAGAGGAAGAAGATACCAGGAACTTTTGTGGAATCATTAAAACAATGCAGGGATTCATCATAACTAATTTTCTCTTTTTGTATTTTTTTATTTATAATTCTCATACTTATATGAGAGATTTTATATTAATTAGAACAAGTAGAAATAAGGGTTTTTAGAATTTTTTAAGACCTTAAATATTCTCTATAACATTGTTTTCATTTTATTTGGAGTAATGTAATTTTTATTATAATATTATAATTTCTTTATTTTCTTTAAATAGGTTCTTTTTACTTTTAATAATTTGTAGGGACCTTTGTTATGAATTTGATTTGCATAATATCCATATATTTATTAAAGGATATAATACTATTGATTCATGAGACTTGGTTCTCACTAACTTATAGTTTTAAGAGAATTTTTATATGGTGATCCTTCATTTTTATATGATACATAAAGTTCTAAGGAATTAGTATGGCTAATATTATTCCCATGAATCTAGGAAATACCAATGTATATATTTTATTATAACTAACATAGCAGTTAGGGTTTGAATTGTAAATGCTTACCATAAGTTTTTAGGAGACTTAATACACTCATATTCTTTTATAGGCATGGAAAGAATTGAATGGTTAAGTCATATTGTATTCATGCTTGTGTTCTTGAATGATATCACCATCCAAGATACAACAGTGTTGTTAATCACTAGGATGGATTAAGAGATGGTATTGATAATTATAGTTTCTAGACACATATAATTTTAATGTTTTTGTAGAGGCAAGATATGCTTAAATGATTTGCTATAGGAAAATATTCATATAAGGCATTAGGGAAAGAGGATGATAGATCAAATAGATGAGATGGCTATTATTTTAATTATAGAATGAAGGTTTAGTGTTTATCAAGAGTTCCTATCTTCCACACTTTATAATTATTGTTTCTTACTTGAGGAATTCCTTTCCTAGATATACTACTTATTCACATATATCATCATGTGTTAACATGATGATCTTTACTTTACAAGAATATTCTTATCAACACTTCCTCCTTCTAAATCCATTTGTAAATCCAATGAGATTGACGCTAAAGCTCAACATGATTTCCTCATAGACACATCTCCCACTTCTGGAATGTTTCTAATGAATCAAATTCCATTTGAATGATTTCCCTCATACTTCACAAATTACTTTGTAATCTCACTTATAAATCTTAGAAGCTTGTCACTGAAGTTTTTCATAATCTTCTCATATCTATACTTGGTTATATCAAATTACTAATGGTAACCTTCAATCCAACAAGTGGTTACTGTTAACTCCATTCACACTTCCTTTATCATCCATCACTAATATTACTCCAATAGATGTATATATCAAATCCTACTTCACCTCAAGTGTTTAGCATTTTCTAAGAGGAATATTCTACTTCTCTAACTCCTTGATGCTCTAGCATCAACTTAATCATACTATCTTATCTCTACTTATCTATAGTAACTCATACACCAACTTCTCATTATACCATTGTGACTTGCCATGACTAACCTAGGATAACATATCTATACTAGGGTTTAATCATGTTATATCCACCAATGTCACTTATATATGATATAATCATTCACTCTTAGTGACTTAAGCATGATCATTATAATCCTTTGATCATTTATGGCTTAGGTTTCCAGTTGGCTAATCAAGGCTTGTATCAATACAACATTACAGTTGTGTTATAATTATCTTCTCATTATCTATCTGACTAACAGAGATTATTCATTTACTATACCTACTTGATTTAATAGGATTACTCCTGGTAACTTATCTTTAGAATTCATCCTTATAATCTTCTTTGTTACAACATATATCTTTATCTCAAATAACTCTTCTATCCATACAGGAGTGAGTTAACTCCCTCAATTATCATATTGATTTGATTCTCTCCCAACACTCCCATCATATAGATGATATCTAGAACTAGCATTACCACCTACCTCTTCTTGCTTCTTTCTTCATAGGACTTAAGTGAATGTTATGAAAAAAATAAGAGTTAATAGATCAAGAATTGATAGGTTAAGAATCGGTGAACCAATAGTTGATGTGGCGCCCTGCAAAACCACTACTAGAAAATCGTGTTGTTTTTGTGCATTGCATCATCATGACCGCATGCTCATGTCATCATGCCACATTGCATTTGAGCATCGTCATCATCATGCATGGTTTTTGTCTAAACTATTTTCGAAACGCCTAGTTTGGTTTTCTAAATACTCCCGTCTTTATTCAAATTAAAACCCGGGTCTCCGGAATATTTTGTTTCGTCTACCAACGGTTTGCAAAAGCCCTGTTTTAAGTAAATAAAATATTTAATTATTTTTAGGGGCAGCCGAACCGGGCCGATCCGACCCAGTCGTCCACCCCAGTACAAAACCAGCCTACCCAAAATCTTGTCCTACCCAATCCTAGTCTACCCACCCTGCCTCCACCTCACTCCCACCACTCTCGGTTCGCCACCTCATCTCTCCTTCCTCCTCCAGCCAACCACCACGCGCCACCTCACCCGCTGGCCCCACCCACACCACTCACACCACACCAGCCCCGCCGCCAGCCTGGTCGCCCGACCCACCACCTGCCACTTTCCCTGGCCACATGCCCCTGGTCACTCTCCAGGCCCACCACTCACGCGTCCTCTCGCTCTCAATCGCCCCGCGTCGTGACCCTCATCCCCACCAACCACTTCACCTCTCCCCAAATCCCTACCGCCGCTCACCTTCCTCCCTGCCTCCTTTGATCCTCCCTCTCAGCTCTTGGTCATCGCCGCCCCTGCAGACTGTCGGCCGCATGCCGCCTCTCTTCCCAGCGCTTGGTCGCCTCGACCTCGCCCTGTCCCCGCCACCTGGGCCCTGGGCCGATGGAGCTCCAGCCGCCCCTTCCCCTCTACGGCCAGCCTTCGAGCTCGGTCGTCGCCACCCCTACCCCGCGACCTCCAGCGAGCCCCTACCGCTAACCTCTCTTTCTCTCCTCTGCATCGAGCGCCGGCCTTCTCCTGGAGCCTCGCTGCTGCCGGCTTCCCCTCCATGGCTCGCCTTCCACCGTTGATGCCAGCATGCCCAGTGGCCACTCTTCCTCATCCTTCTGCCGCGACGCCATGCTCCGTCGCCACAACCTCGTCGTCCCGCGTTGTTGTTTTATTCATCCGCGCGCGAGCCGCCTCCAGGCCATCTGCTGTGTCGTGCAGCTCCAGGCCCGAGCATGGGTTGCCCAACTTGTCGATGTGCTATGGTTCAGTGTTCAGGTGTGGTGGTGACGCTGAGTGAGATTGATATGGTGCAGTTGACTTGGTGGTTCGAGGCCCTCGCGATGGACAAGATTGAAAAGAATCTGGACAAGATTTTTGTACCCCATGAACGACAGAGACCACCGAGAGATCCACATCGAGAACACGTGGTACCCGAAGACTGCATCGACACTAGGACCAAGTACACCTTTGCTAATTGAAGTTGAAGACCTCCAAGTTCTCCTTCCCTGAAACATCAAGAACTCCATCATGGATTCCAAGATCGCCTCCCCGGATCCTACCCTCGAAGCCTCATCCGAAGACCAAGCCTCGACACCCCGAACCCGGTGCCGCGCCAAGATCCACGACTTAGAGATGCCAGAACACCAAGTTCGTCGAGACCCTGAGGACCCGTTCCCGGAGGCGAAGTCCGGACCCGAAGACCGCCAAGATCGCCACCGGTACGACAAGCACTTCGCCGCGGAACGCCAAGTTCTGCATCCCGAACGCCAAGACCGACCCGATACACGGACCCGACAAGATCTTCGCGACGGCAAGATCGACCGCTTGGACCCAAGTTCTCCATCTTGAATCTGAACCTCGATCCCTGTTGAACCCTGAGACCGAACCCCGAACCCCCGGAACCAAGATCTTCCGAACCCAGATGTGTGACCCTTTTCCCGAGCCCCTATTTTATACATGCTTTATATAAAACTTGTTGCATATTAATTGTTCATCTCGCATGCATATCATGTGGGTTGGGGGCATTATGCTAATTCATCTCATAATTAAATATGGAGTCTATATGCGGGATATCTTTGTCTTATTCCGGACTTCATTTAAATTGGTGTAGCGAACCGATGCCATGTTTTGTCCTGTTAAGACAACAATTAAATTGCGGGGTATTTAAACAACTAGAACCATATATTTAATTGTCGGGCCCCCGGTTCCGCTTAATCTTGCCTAATTGCATCGCACCATTGCCATGTCATACATCATACATGCATCATGCCCGATTTCCTACCGTAGTATTAAATAGTGTATCCGGTGTTTATTCTAGTGTTTTGGTTCTTCGCGGATAAGGCCGTTGAGTTGATGCGAGTGTCGACCCGATCTTCGGATGAACCCTCGGCAATGTTTTCAGGCGAGCATCTCCCCCTTTCTACCTATCTTACTTTTATAGTATTTATTCCCTCCTGTTGATCTATTGCTATCTGTGTTGCGATGCTCTAGTTTTCGTACCCGTGTTATCCCTTGCAGCCTTATATTGCCTTGGACACCTCCTATTACCTGTTGTTTGGTAGATAGTTGGACCTGCGCGTCGTAGTCGCTTGCTCAAGTGTTGTTGTGTGTCGTCAAGTACCACAGTTGTTGAAGTCTTGCCGCATGTTTATGTTGGAGTTGATCATGGCTTTAATTATTGTTTAATAACTAAAATTGAAGTAGGTAAATGCAGAGGCACGGGTGGGCAATAGATGTTATTTGGTTTTTAACCGTCCACTTGTGTCCCGTAGGACCCCGAGTACTTGATACCTGTTCCTTGAATATTCGCGCTATCCACATCCGGGAGGATTATGGGACCCCCCTGAGCCAGAGCTTGATTCATTCTTATTTCTTGGGGCCACAAACTAGTTTGAGGTTTTATTTACTATCCTGTACTTATGCCATGCTCTACTGCTTTATTTACGATTGTGCGAGGAGCACCTGTACTGTTTAGGATCGTGGCACGTTTTCGCTGTATCGACAAGCCCAGTCACATTTTCGGGTTCCCAGTCGTTTACAGCCGTCCCCACAAACCTTGAGTCCGTCTCGGAGCCGGCCATCTTTGTTGCGGGTATACTTAATGGGGTGGCCCCCTGAAATATTTCTGAATCTGGTGATTGCTTTGTCGTGAAGGCCTCGTTGGGTTTTGATTTGGTTTTTCCGAGGTTGATCGAGTGTGTGTTGCTATTTGTGCACCCCTGCAGGGTAAAACTTTCTGAAAGTCGTGTCTGCGGTTATGGACGACTTGGAGCACAGTATCTCGATCATAGACAACTATAACTAAAGTAGTGCTATAAATTTGACTTTATAATGACTAGTAATCAGCTTCACTATAATGGAATGGCTAAATAAAAATGCCAACAATTGCTTGATTGGGTTGTCGCTTGCTACCATTGTATCTGACTAGTAAGTATTGCAACTATAACGGAATGGCTAAATAAAAGTACCAACAACTGCTGGGTTTTGGGTTATCTCATGCTAATTGTATTTTACTAGTAAGAGTCGCAACTACAACGGAATGGTTAACTAAAATTGCCCACTGCTTATTATATCAGGATGATTATCTATACTTGACTAGTAATTGCTGCAACGATAACTGAATAAATAAAACTGCCAACTGTGTGAGTTCCTCGGTTGACTTCCTCGTTTGGTCTCGAGGGGGCAACACCAGGATGGGTTTGTTTGATGGTAGCATCAGGTTGGTTCCGAATCGGTCTTTCTTATCCCTCTCTGATAGCCGACAGTTATATCGAGTCTCTATAGGTTGTTTAGTGCATGTTGCGCTGCCGCTCAGTCCACCATACCTATGTAGGCGAGGACCGCCGAATTCTAGCCTCGCCGTGTACTGGCCTCAGTACTGACCGCTCTCTCTTTTTCCTTTGCCCTTTGTCGGCACCCCTTTTGTTTAAGCAGGTTTTGAGATCGACGTCGTTAGCAGGGTTACCCTTCCGGCTTGGCCTGGGCAGGGTTATGGACGCCATTGGTTATTCTTCAGGGCTCTTAGCTCAATTTGCATCTTGTCCGTACTAGGACGCTATATCGTTTTCAAGGTGATTTGGATCCTTGTATTGTATATTCGTATTCTTGACTCTTTGAGTCGCTGTTGTATATATCTGTTCTGTGGGTCCCATCGAGGACTGTTGTGTAATGTTATTACTTCGTTTTCCACCCGCACGCAAGTGCCTGGTGGGCACCTTTGAATCGATTCTATGCGGGTTTGGCGGGAATCGCTAAAACTTGCATAGGGCCGATTCTAAGGGTGTTACAGTTGATTACTCAACATTGATGAACAACAGATATTAGAATATGGTTCAGTAGAGATGATAAGGTTTGATATGTAAATAAAGATATATGGTGAATGGTCTTGAATTGGTTTCCTTCCTACTCCATATAACTAAAGAGTTAAGGTTGGATATTACCATGATACTCATGGTAGAAATGCATGAGATTAAGATAGGTCAAGATTTAGTTATTAAATTCTTGTTACTTGAGTTGTATTCTAAACTTCGTATTCATGAGTTGTTATAAGGAATACTATAATATGATCTCTTAAAGATCTTGTATTAATCATTAAGCAATGTATAGTGTTTTAGTTTAATTACATTTGATCCACCCTTAGATCAAACTATCTTTACCCAAAATAAGGGTTTAGCAAAGGTCATATTGAAACTTATCGCGGTCAACTTGATGATCTACTTTAATTCCACCAAGTTAAGAGAAGTTTCAATCACTTTGACAAGTTTTTATTTAAAAGCGCGAAAATTATTCGGATTTTCTATGCATTAATGCAATGCACACACCTGGGTTCAGCTTATTTGTATGATCGAATGTTGCGATGTTACAGACTCTCCCCTTTAAAATAAACTTTGTCCTCGAAGTTCGTATACTGTCACTTTTCGTAATGAGGAATTGTCTTGTATTCGTTACGGCATTTCTCAACTTGTTGTCTCCAATATCCCAAAGTTCCTTTACTTTACTCCCTTAGGGATATTTCCTTATTATGAACTCCTTAAATTGGGTCTCTTCTTTAGTTGATTTCCCTTTTTAGGTATTCTATTCCAACTCCTTTACTTTATCATCAAAATTCTGTATTATACTCTGTAGGTTTAGGAAGTCTTACAAAAACAGGGTTTTAATTTAGTCAATAGTTGAGACCAAAATACTAACCTTTGATTTATCATGGTATGGTTATACTAGTATTCCTTCCGAAGATTGGTTTTGGACACATTTAATCCATACCCATTGGAATTTATTTTTTCTCTACACATTTCCAGTTGTATATGCTTTATTACCTCTTAAGGATCACTTAAGAGTTGTTTCCCCTAGAATTAGTCTGTTAGGAGTAATTTATTTTATCTCCATCAGGCTTTTACCTTATCAAGCTTTAGATAATATTTTATTAATACATTAAGTACTTCTTCAACTACCATTTATTATTTACCTTAAGGTTTGATGTAAGATCCCTCCTTTGTAAAGGAAAGGATCCCTGTGATTGCAATGCTAGTACCTGGATCAATGCTAGCATCCACAGTTTAAGATGAAGTACACAGAAACAAAGGTCATTATTACATATCATTCCAGAGACAAACATAGTCTTTTACAAATTCCATGGCCACAGTCCTAATACAAGAGTTCAAATATATAATAAGATAAATAAGTCTTCATCTTCATGTGCCACAGGCAAGCATGTTGAGTGTAGACTCATGACTCCTAATCATCATCAGAATATCCTACAACATCACAAGTTACAGCCACAGTGGGTCAATACATTGGAATAGTATTGGCAAGTGATACCTTAGTATAATATTGGTGGACTAGATACTATATGCATTTTGGCTAAGTGTAGCTTAGGCTTGCTTTGCACAAAATAGGTTTTGCCTATTAGTGAAAACACTAAGTTTTTCTTTGTCAAAATCTTTCCCAAGGAACCACCAATAGACATTGGGGTCCTTCACCCTTGTTCAACCACAAGTTTTTACTTATAAATTGGGATGAGGAGATTCTTGATAGCTTCCATGTCTTGATGCTCAAGTTGTCCAATACTAGGGACATGGCTAAGTACTTAGATTTTTCCATCTGCAGAGGTTGTGCACTTTCCCCACAAGACTTGATTTTCACCAAGACAGGACCTTTCAGAAGCCTTCCCTTAGACCAAATGGACGCGCTCCAACCTATCATTCCCACTACCACCATCTGTCCAAATGGCTAAGTTATTGCAACCTATATGATCCAGGCAGAGCCCATATTGCCAAGTGGCTGCACTAGAAGCTTCTTAACATTTCGTCTCTCAAATCCCTTTAGTCCTGGGTGGCTTTCCACAAGTGAGATACACAAGGTAAACCATAGAAATGGGCCTTGTGTAACCACTCAACATAAACCATTCCTTCCATTCCACCCAGGTGTTTCATTTACTTAGTTGTTTTATTAAGCAAAAACATAGTCCAAAGACTTAGAAATATTTTATCATAGCATATATGTATAACCACCCTTGGTTGCTACTAGCTAGTCTAAGCATGGCATAGATAAGCATCTTAACTTTGAAATTTCTAGCAATTCTACAACTACTAGGATTTCCCAAGCATAGCATATAGATCAAAAATATCCATGCAAGACTAGCAAAAATATTTCTAATGCATATTTGAAAATCATAGGAATAAACTCATGAATCACCACTTGCCTTGGTAGTTTGGAGATTAGCTACAATCCTCACAATCACAATCACTATTTGCACCAAAATCTACACATGAAATGATAGCACCAAATCACATACAAAACAAATACAAGCAAAAATATATGGATGCATGCAATATGATATGTGATGATTTTCTATACTCTGCAAGTCAAGTGCACAGTACTGATTCACAAACAGGTTCAAAACTTGCCAAACAACCTTTATTTGAACATTAAAACATTTCTCAAATAATTAATATACACAAAATAGGCCTACACATGTTTCTGTAAAAATAACCATTTAACAGAAACAAAACATTAAGCACATTGCATAAATGGAAAGGGATTTATCTCCTGATTCCATTGATATAAAATTTGTCAAATTTGGACGTGGGAATCAAAAGTTATGAATTAAACAAGTTTAAACATCTAATAGATCTAAATTCAGATTTTAAATCAAACTAACAGACACGCGGCGTGTTCCTATTGGTTGGTACCGGTTCGGGCGGATCACGCTTGCGAGCCGCAAGATCTAAGTGATGATGCACGGCTCAGATTAACACATACCGCTTCGCCCTCTAATCTAATCCCAGCCTCTAGATCCGGATCCAACGATCCTTGACGCTTTGACCACAGACGGGCGGCGCAATGACTGCTGGCGGCGGCGACTGCTCTGCCGGCGATGGATTGGCGATTCTAGCGAGGGCTAGGGACAGTGGTGTTGCTTACCGGTGTCGCAAAGTCGCGAGGAAGTTCGGGGTGCTGCTGGCGTGGACAGGGGCGTGTTGATGTGGCCGTAGGAGCTCGTCGGAGTTGAGTGTAGTGTCGGGTGTTCAGTGACGAAGATGTTGGCGATGCTCTGGATCACCCTAGCATGAACCAGTGGTACCAGGAGGTGCGCAAGACTACGGTGAATATTACTGGGTCAAGGAGAAGTCGAGGGGCAGTCGGGCTTTACCTCAATCGCTCGTCGGAGTCGAGCGACGGTTCTGTTGTTTGCGGGCACAAACGGTGACGGCAGCCTGGGTCATGAGAAAGCAAACAAAAGGCATCAGTGAAAGCCCAAGGACACGCTGGTCACGCTGGTTTGAACCAGAGACAGGGGGCGGTCGGAGCTCACCGTGATGGCTCGTCGGAGATCGTCGGAGATCGTCGGAGCTGCGGTGGTGTGGGCAAGACTACGGGCAGCCTGGTGGCGTGAAGAGGAAATTGAGTGAGGGGAAATGAGAAGCGAGGAGAGGGGGTCTTATAGTTGGAGCGGGGGCAGAAATCAGTCGCCGAATCAATGTAATTAAGCGTGGCATCAGTGCGGGGAAACGACAGCGGCGAGGTGGTCGTCGGCGTTGATTGAGGACGAAGGGGTGACATGGCAGTGAGGGCCCAGACATCAACGAGTGGGTACGCGGGTGCGGGGTAGAAAATGGGGAGAGGGGTAAACGACCCAGGTGGGCTTGTGGGCTGGTTTCGCTGTTGGGCTAGAATAGTGGCGTCGGCCCTTTTCTTTTTCTTTACTCTTTTTCCATTTCTGTTTTAATTTTCTGAATCCATTTTCAAACAAATTCAAATGCCATTTGAATTCGAATTTGTTCTGGATTTTTGTAGAGTGTAACACTCATAATTCTGGGTATAAAAAACATGTGGTCTCACTGTAATACATTGGTCCTTTTGTTCAAAACAAAATAAGCAGTGATATAGCATTTGATTTAATCAAGTTTTGAAATTGGTTTTTAAATCCATATTTATTTTGTAAATTTTGTTTTAAGCACTAGCAATCAAGCAAAACAATCTGAGAGCAACAAGGTTTGGTTTTTGAACAAATAACCCCTCCTTGGAAAGTAGTATTTGATTTAATGTTGATCACATAAAATTATAGCTTCAAATTCTGTTTTCTTTCAAATGAGTTTGAGTTTTGATCCCTAAATGATATGCATGCATGCATGATATGAAATCTTTGAAAACATGATTTTAGGGATGTTACATTTGAATACTACTACCTTGAAGTAAACTTCGATCTTTCGTCTAGACATACTTCCAAGAGTACTTTTATAAGGATGACTTCTTTTGACCTTATGAAAATAAGGCTTAATGTTGTTATAGGTTAATACTTCTTCTCCAACTTTTACTCTAGTATTCAGATAATAGTACTTCTGTTTACTGTTTACTCTCCCCCTTAGGTTTTACTAATGGTCTCTGAACTACGAGTATAATAACCATTGGCTTTATGTATAGAGTGTTAGTCATTGTCTATCTTGTATTCTACCTTTTTAAGGTTTCATGAAAGAACTTATGGTGTACCCACACAATTATGGATCTCCGTAGTATATTTTTAACATTATTTGTCTTACCTATTGTTTGGACATTCTGTCTTTGGTAAACTTGCTTTCGCGAGGTGTCTCAAAAGACGGTCGCTTTAATGTTTCTACTCTTTTATGTCTTCTCTAACTTAGGGCAAGTTTTATGCTCTTTATGCAATACTAAGATGATCTGGTTAACTAAGTCAACCAATTACCAGCTGCCGACAAGATACCAGCTACGAACCATCCTAGGATGTACATATTATCCTATAGTTTTTCAACGTACCACTAGTATTCTCTCTGAATTGTCAAAGCTTGAATACCATTTATGTTCCAAAGCTTCTTCTTTGTACTTATTCATGATACTTCCATGAACTTGGTACTACTACTCCATTAACTTCTTAGCAACATCACCTACTTTGGGTGAACTTAAGTTCATTACTTCTTGTTGCTCCTTACATTTTCTACACTAGTCTTTCTTCTTCTTGTTGGCTAATAATAATCTAAACTCGATCCATCCTTCAAATTGCGTTGATACTCCTTATATTTGGCTTCATTCTTCATGTAAGTCTTCATCTTGATCTTTAGAACTCGTCACTCCCTTACATGAATTCCCATTCCTATCTAGGTCTATAACATCAAGTAATAACTGGATGTTGCAACATGCATCTGCACACCAAGCCAAACTTCATGTACAGATCTACTCAATCAAGAAGATCCAAGAAAAACAAATAAATCGAAATGTGGTACATATATCACACAATATTCTAAGCCTTGGAATATAGTAGTTAAGTATAATATCTCTAAAATTCAGGCTTGGTTGTGTAGTATACGACACCTCCTCATATAGGTTTACATCGTGATACTTAGCACATATGTTCAAACTATTCTTTATCTCAATATTTACCCAAATTGCTCATTTGCAATAGGATAATTTTAAACAAAGTGGTCTCAATTTGGTTTTGACTAACCTTTGGTCTTACTTTTGGAATGACTAATATAACCAACATTTCTTTATTAGTAAACTCACCTCACATGATCTCTCGAAATGACTAATAAATTTATATTGATCACCTAAAATTAAATATTATCAGAAATTTATGACATCTATGACTTCTATCATAGTTCTACCATGTTATTTCTTACTTCTACTTTAAGATAATTTTACTAAGTATTTGTCATATTTACACCTATATCATGGTTTCAGAGCTAATCTCACCATGATCTTGTTATGTTCTACCTATTCATCATGATTTAAGAGCTAATCTCACCATGATGACTTTACTTCTTATTGTATTATCATTGATCTTTAACATAATTTCACTACTTCACGTAGAATTCTCAAGTGAATCCCACATGATTTACTACCCATGACATCTATACATGCTCTAATGGTCTTTACTATATTATCTACCGTTATCAACTAACAATAATATTTTACTGTCTTACTTGAATTCTATGGTTAGGCTACACCATTTGTATTACTTCAATTTACATACTAAACTTGATCCAACTCTACTGCGACCAATTGGCTTTCCTAAAGTATATTGTTGGGTTATATCTCCTTTGTAAGACACTAAATAACACTTCCCTAAGAGAAGATAGATAACTACTCGTGAGAAATATGACCAAAGTATCCAACCTAAGTGTGACAAGTTATCCTCAAGTGAATACTCATCACAAGTTATAAGAATATTAGGTTTAGATAAGATGTCTTTCTATAGTCACTATCCAACCTATAGATCTTCCTAAAAAGGTTTTAATCCAAAGGTCAAAGCATATGCTCTGATACCAGCTGCGGTGACCCAGCATACCGCTGCATGATGTAGTATACTATAGTCGTTGACATAACACCAATGAAACATCGTTCACTAGTATTACATCCCTCGGAGTGGTACAACAGAAACACAGCAAGTCCAGGACATGACTATAGGTTACAACTCAACTCTTTATATAAGATCCAGAGAACACTCTAGGTTAAAGAGAAAGAATTAACTTCTTACAAAGAAGAATCAGAAATAATCAACTCATAACTATTGTGCTAATAATATTAGCATCTAACTATTTGGCTTGTATTGCTGCTATTGCAATACTCTATAAAAGTAGGTTCTATGGCTAGTGATTATATTTCTATAGAATCAGCAACTTTGTCTTCACTTTAGTTGATGTATATATTGACTTCCTTTACTTAATTGAAGAGATAGAGTTGTTGATGAAGATTCCCTTGAGCATAAGTTGATGGAGACGTCTGATGGCTCCCACCACTTGTCGTGGGATGCTTCGTTGGAAACCCCAAGAGCAAGGTATGAAGCAACACAGCAGCATGTTTCCCTCAGTAAGAAACCGAGGTTATCGAACCAGTAGGAGGAAGGAAATGTCACACAGGTGTTGCAAGA
Source organism: Avena sativa (assembly GCA_916181665.1). Lineage (NCBI taxonomy): Eukaryota > Viridiplantae > Streptophyta > Magnoliopsida > Poales > Poaceae > Avena > Avena sativa. Next base: position 13,737,047 of record OV702280.1, on the reverse strand, counting down.
AATGCGGAGACCTGCACAACACAAAGTCAATACTTTGCCCCAACGAATCAGTGAGGTTGTCAAGCTCACCGATTTGCTGTAACAAACGTATGGTGTGGAAGTGTAAGATCCCCCCCCCCCCCGTTGTAAAGGAAAGGATCCCTGTGATTCCAATTCTAGTCCCTGGATCAATGTTAGCATCCACAGTTTAAGATGAAGTACACAGAAACAAAGGTCATTATTATATATCATTCTAGAGACAAACATAGTCTTTTACAAACTCCATGGCCACAGTCCTAATACAAGAGTTCAAATATATAATAATATAAATAAGTCTTCATCTTCATGTGCCACAGGCAAGCATGTTGAGTGTAGACTCATGACTCCTAATCATCATCAGAATATCCTGCAACATCACAAGTTACAACCATAGTGGGTCAATACATTGGAATAGTATTGGCAAGTGATACCTTAGTAGAATATTGGTGGACTATATACTATATGCATTTTTGGATAAGTGTAGCTTAGGCTTGCTTTGCTCAAAATAGGTTTTGCCTATTAGTTAAAAACACTAAGTTTTTCTTTGTCAAAATCTTTCCCAAGGAGCCACCAATAGACATTGGGGTCCTTCACCCTTGTTCAACCACAAGTTTTTACTTAGAAATTGGTATGAGGAGATTCTTGATAGCTTCCATGTCTTGATGCTCAACTTGTCCAATACCAGGGACATGGCTAAGTACTTAGATTCTTCCATCTGTAGAGGTTGTGCACTTTCCCCACAAGACTTGATTTTCACCAAGACAGGACCTTTCAGAAGCCTTCCCTTAGACCAAATGGACGCGCTCCAACCTATCATCCCACTACCACCAACTGTCCAAATGGCTAAGTTATTGCAACCTATATGATCCAGGCAGAGCCCATATTGCCAAGTGGCTGCACTAGAAGCTTCTTAACATTTGGCCTCTCAAATCCCTTTGTTCCTGGGTGGCTTTCCACAAGTGAGATACACAAGGTAAACCATGGAAATGGGCCTTGTGTAACCACTCAACATAAACCATTCCTTCCATTCCACTCAGGTGATTCATTCACTTAGTTGTTTTATTAAGCAAAACACAAGTCCAAAGACTTAGAAATATTTTATTATAGCATATATGTATAACCACCCTTGGTTGCTACTAGCTAGGCTAAGCATGGCATAGATAAGCATCTTAACTTTGAAATTTCTAGCAATTCTACAACTACTAGGATTTCCCAAGCATAGCATATAGATCAAAATATCCATGCAAGACTAGCATAATATTTTTAATGCATATTTGAAAAATATAGGAATAAACTCATGAAGCACCACTTGCCTTGGTAGTTTGGAGAGTAGCTACAATCCTCACAATCACAATCACTATTTGCACCAAAATCTACACATAAAATAATAACACCAAAATCACATACATAATAAATACAAGCAGAAATATATGGATGCATGCATAATGCCATGTGATGATTTTCTACACCAAACAAGACAAGTGCACAGTACTGATTCATAAGAAAGTTCAAAACTTGCCAAACAAACTATATTTGAACATTAAAACATTTCCCAAATAATTGTTATACACAAAATAGGCCTACACATGTTTCTGTAAAAACAACCATTTTAACAGAGGCAAAACATTAAACACATTGCATAGATGGAAAGGATTTTCTCTTCTGATTCCATTGATATAAAATTTGTCAAATTTGGACGTGGCATTCAAAAGTTATGATTTAAACAAGTTTGACATCTAATAGACCTAATTCAAACTTTTTAAAACAAATCTCGTGCCACGCGGCGCTTTCTAACTGGCTGGTACCGCTTCGCGCTGGATCGCGCTTCCGAGCTGTTAGATCTAACTAGATCGTGCGGCACAGATTGCTACTTACCCCTTCGTTAAGTGATCTATCCTACGCGTTAGATCTAGATCCAACGGTGCTTGATCGACCTACCAAAGTCTGGCGGCGCGCGGCGACGGTGAGCGGCGGCGTGCTCTATCTACGGTGGCGCGGTGGCTACAGAGGGGGTTGGGGTCGTCGGAGAGGCTTACCAGGCTCGCGGCGGTGTGTTGAAGCTCAACGTGGCAGTAGCTTGTCAAGGGGCGCGCGGACACGGTGAGGATTCCTCATCGGAGTAGAGGCAGACGTCGGGCAAGCCTTGGCGTTGTCGGAGGCGAGGTTCTGGTGCGCGCTAAGACAAACCAGCGAGGCTGTTAGATGCGCACAAGCCAGGCGAACATGTGAGTATCGAAAAGGGAAAAAAGGGTGGTCTGGAACTACCAGGAGGGGTTGCCGGAGTTGCACCGAGCTTCGGTTGCTTCCAGTGGTGGACGGTGGCGACGTTCAAGGATGGTACAGAGAAAAAGGAATGCATGAGAAGATGCGCAAGTACATGTAGAACATGCTCGCATGAAGCGGAGACAGAGGGGTGGACGATGCTCACCGGAATTGGTCGCCGGAGGTCGTCGGTGCTACGGCGGTGTGGGCACGATTACGGGCTGTAACATCCCTAAAATCATAATTTCAAAGTTTGCATATCATTCATGCATGCATATAGATTTGAGATCAAATTTCAAACTCATTTCAGAAAAACAGAAGCACTTGGTGCTATGATTTTATGTGAACAGATTTAAATCAAATGGCTATCCCCATTTGAAAGTTTGATTGTTTAAAAACCAAGTTTGTTGCCTTCTATGAAGATAGGTTTAAATGTAGAATTTAAACCAAGTTTTTAAATCGGAAAATAGGTTCAAAAACTATTTTTCAAATTTTGCAAACCAAGTGCCAAGTCTGTGATATTTTGATCCCCAAGCTTGACCAAGCCTTTGCAAAGCAACCACATGATCTTATGCCTATATTTGAGACTACTGCTCACTGCAAAGATCCCAGGAAAATTTGAATTCAAGTTGAACTTGAAGTCATTTGAAAATCTATTGAGAAAATCGAATCAGAAAAAGAAAAGAAGCAAACAAATAGAAAAGGCCGAGCGCTGCCATTTGAGCCCAGCAACGGAGCAGGCCCAGCAAGCCCACCCGGGGCATCTCTTTTCTTCTCTGACGCGCGAGCACACCCATTCAGCCACTGACGGCCAGACCCCACGCCCCTTCGGTTTATTTCACTGACCAGCGGGCCCCGTCCACGTCACCCTCGTCTTCCTCAAACCACGCTCGCGACCACGTCGCTGCTGCTGTCAAGGCCGGTAATGGCGCGGTGTAATTGCCCATTATTTCGCAAGCTTTTCCTGTCGCACCTAGGCTTACTTAAACCCCTCTGCCCCACAAGCATTTCCCCCCCCCCTCTTCTCGCTCACTCCGCCACCAGGCTGCGCGCAATTGCCCTCGAAACCCCGCAGTACCGACAACTCCGGCGGCCAATTACGGTGAGCCTCGACCGCCCCTCTCTCTCTGGTTCAAACGAGGATGTTCGGCATGATCTCGCGCTTACGCTGATACCTTCCTTTTGCCTGCTCGTGACCCAGGTCATCGTCTCCATTCGCGACCGAAACCACCTGCGCCGCCGATAAACTCCGGCGACCAATTAAGGTAAAACCCAAGCGCCCCTTGCCCCCTCCTTCACGCGAGCTTGTTCGCCTATGTCTTGCGCAAATCCTGATGCCACGGGTTCGTGCTAGGGCGACGCAAAACCTCGGCAAGGACCACGACTGCAAGCTACCGACGCCGCCCGTTACTCCGACGAGTTCCTGAGACCGTGCCAGCGCGCCCCTTCGCAAACCAACACCACGTCGAGCTTCAGCATGCCACTGCGGATCCGGTAAGCGCCTCCCTTCCTTCCCAGGCGACCTAGAGCGCCAGCACCGCCGCGGTCAGACGCGCCGCCGCCAGTCAACGCCGCTAGCGCCGCCCGTGTATGGTCAGGACGATTAGGAGCGTCAGATGTAGATCCTACGGCGTAGATTAGAACGTGGGCGAAGAGGTAAGCGCGCATCTGAGCCGCCAGATCTCACTTAGATCCTGTGGTCCGCATTTGTCGATCCAAACGAATCGGTATGCGCCAGTAATACTACGACACAAGTCTAGGGTTGATTCAAAAATAGAATTCAAAAACAGATTTAGATCCAGATTTCAAATGGCTATAACTTGAGATTTCCACGTTAGATTTTTGCAAATTTTATACCGTTGGAATCAGTGAGTCAAGCCCTTTCTGAATCTCCAATGTGTTTCACAAAAAGTATCTATTAAAGTGACTTTGTATGCAGAAACATTTCTAGGTCCATTTTGAGTATAGATTCGGTTTAGCAAATTGTTTTAGGGTAAATAAGTTTAGTTAGCAAACTTTGTGACTTGTTATGTTTCTGTATCATGCACTTGCTTGGTAGAGTTTTCAAAATCATCACTTAGTAATTTCTTGCATGCATGCATTCATATTTTTGATTGTATATAAATTGAGTGTAATTGTATGCTACAAATTTTTGTGTAGATTTTGCTAGTGACTGTGATTGTGAAGAGTGCTACTCTCCCCATTACCAAGGCAAGTGATACTTCATGATATTTCCACCCTTTATTTTAAATAAGCATTAGAATTATTTTTGCTAAGTCTTGCATGCTACTTTTGCCAAATGCTATGTTGGGAAATCCTATGTAGTGTAGAATTGTAGAATTGCTAGGGAATTTTCCTAAGTTAAGTTACTATGCCATGCTTAGCCTAGCTAGTAGAAAACAAGGGTTGGTAAAGTATGTACATGCTATGGTGAAATAATTCTAAGTCCTTTGGGACTCATGCTTTTCTTAATAAAACAACTAAGTCAATGAACTTCCTGGGTGGAATGGGACTTGAATGGTGGTTTTTGGTTGAGTGGTTACACAAGGCCATGGATTTGGCTTGTGTATCTCACTTGTGGTGTGCCACCCAGGCACAAAGGGATTTGGAGGCCAAGTGTTGAGAAAGCTTACAGTGCAACCACTTGGCAATATGGGCTCTGCCTTGATCATATAGGTTGCTAGAACTTAGTCATTTGGACAGTTGGTGGTAGTGGGATGATAGGTTGGAACGCGTCCATTTGACTAAGGAAAGGCTTCTGAAAGGTCCTGTCTTGGGAAACCAAGTCTGGTGGGGAAAGTGCACAACCTCTGCAGATGGAAAATCTAAGTACTTAGCCAAGTCCATGGCAATGGACAATTTGAGCATCAAGACATGGAAGCTACAAGAATCTCATCACTCCAACTTCTAAGTAAAACTTGTGGATGAACAAGGGTGAAGGACCCCAATGTCTATTGGTGGTTTCTTGGGAAAGTTTTTGACAAAGAAAAACTTAGTGATTTCAACTAATAGGGAAAAACCTATTTTCAAGCAAAGCAGGCCAAGCTACACTTAGCCAAAATGCATTTAGTAATATAGTTCACTTAAAAATTTACTAAGGTATCACTTGCCAATACTATTCCAAAGTATTGACCCACTGTGGCTGTAACTTGTGATGTTGCAGGTTACTCCGATGATGATTAGGAGTCATGAGTCTACACTCAACATGCTTGCCTGTGGCACATGAAGATGAAGACTTGTGTTTATTTACTTATTCCAAAACTCTTGTATTAGGCCTGTGGCCATAAGTTGTAAAAGACTATGTTTTATCTCTGGAATGGATGTAATAAATGACCTTTGTATCTGTGTACTTCATCTTAAACTGTGGATGCTAGCAATGATCCAGGGACTAGCATTGCAATCACAGGGATCCTTTTCCTTTACAAAGGAGGGGTCTTACAGATGGTATCAGAGCACTGTGTTGCCTGTAGGATTATGACCCTAGGATTGGAAACCACTAAGAAAATTTTCAACTACTTCTACACTTGTCTATTCTCCTCGTAAACTTTTCTAATCCTCTCATTCTCATCTCTATTTGTAGATGAACTCCATCAACGAAGCCGTGAAGAAAGGACCACTCATGACCATGACCTTGGAGTTTGAAACTGAGTTTCCCAAAATTCTCAAGGACCTCATGGTGGCAATGGAAGCACATGGTGCAGCTGTTTACAAAGGCTTTCCAGTGATGGATGAAGGAGTGGAGTATTGGTGGGTGCAACTTCACTTGTACAAAAACAAGGAAGACAACCACAAAGAAAGAGGTTTCAGCATGTACACCAACACTGTGATGCACACCACATTCTTTGAGTCAGCAAGAGAAGCAGCTTGGAGGACTATCAAAGAACTAAGTGCTAGAGTCAAGTGCAGAATGCTCAACCTCCAAAAAGACTTAGAGAAAGAGAAGGAGCTTACTCAAGAGTTGGAAGCCACCAACCAAACCTTAAGGGGAGATATTATAGACTTAGTGATGGAATCATGTGAACAAGATAGGTGGATTGCCTCTAGGAACATTGTGTTTGCCAATAGATCCAGTGAGATAGGATTGTAAACGCACTTCGATAGTTGGACCACCACCTATCACCTTATTTTCCAAAATGATACCTTAAATAAGTTTGGACCTTGGTTGATGTAATGGATTCATGTATGCATGAATTGTGTGATTTTGAGTTCCAAGGATATGTATGAGATGTTTGTCTTGTTTTATCTTAAATTGTGTTGTTCTAACTTTCTATCTTATAAATAGATGCCTATTACCATCAGCACTGTTGAGGAGTTCAAGGTTACCCGCTTTGGTCCTCGTATCGTTGAGCTTACTACTTTGCTTGATCTCCCTCTTCCCACCATCATGGTGCATCCACTCACCAAGTTCGAGAGGAAGGACCTCTAGGGCTTCAAGGTGAACCAGCCCGGACGCCAGACAGAGCCTACCACGGAGGCCATCGTCTTCAAGCTGATGCACGACGAGAGGTAGAGAGGCATGGAGGTAGTCATGCAGGACCTGATAGGACGTCTGCTAGGCCGTCACTCCCGACAGGTTAGAGGCACCCACTTCCACGTCTTCGGAAGACGTGATGATGATGGAGAGTCCATTGACTTCGAGGACGACTCGAGGGACGCAGCAGAGCCGATACGTCTCTATCTCCAGGACTTAGAGTCTCTCATTAGGCATGTGGACATGGACATGACCAATGTCATGCTCAACAATGATGAGCTCCAGGTGCAGCTTCGCGAGAAGGACAAGCTTTTCGCACAGCAGGATGAGATAGTCAAGGAAATGGAGGCGAAGTTCGAGACCCAGGACCGGAGGTTCAAGAGTCAGGAGAAACGTGTCCAGGATAGAAATAAGAAGATCCGGGACATGACTGAGGAACTGAAGTCCAAGGATTTCGAGCTAGAGCAGCAGCAGATGGTGATCGAGAGGCTTCGCTCCCAGAAGAGGGCTCTCAAGGCCAAGATCGATTCCTTGACCCCTACTATTGAGGAGAACAAGACCGCGATGGAGAACGCAGGTCTTACCTTCGTTGAGGAGGAGATTGATGCTGATGAGTAGACTTGACTACTCGTTTATCTTTTATTATCATACTTGTTATTTGTGAACTTGTTATTGGACCATCCGACATGTGGATGGCTTGCCACTTGTGTGTTTTACTTCATGAACTTATTATCTGGTTGTTGAACTTTTATCCTTGTGTTGCATGCTATGTGTTTGCTTGTGATGTAATGTGCATAAAACATCTATGGGTATCTCATTCTTATCTCTATTTGAACAAACCACAGATGCCTCCCCGTCGCGCAAACCCCAACCCCAACAACATCACCCCGGAAATGCAACAAATGATGAATGCTCAAACACAGCTTATGCAGATGATGACAACATTCATCCAAAACCAGAATAACAACAACAACAACAACAACAACCCCAATAACAACAACAATAACAACAACAACAACAACCCTCCGGGTTTTGATATGCTCACCAGATTTCTGCGTTTGAGGCCAGCTAAGTTTTTGGGGACAACTGATCCCATGGTGGCCTATGATTGGCTACATTCTGTGAACAAGGACTTAGTGACCGTGGGCTGCACGGATGCTGAAAAGGTCAGGTTCGCAGCGCATCTATTGGAAGGACCAGCCGCCACTTGGTGGGACAACTTCCAAATCACCACTCCTATAAATGAGGTGACTTGGGCTATCTTTGAAGATGGCTTTCGCACTGCTCATATCTCATCAGGAATAATGAGCCTGAAAAAGAAGGAGTTTCACAACTTGAAGCAGCGCCACCGCAGCGTGGCTGAATACATAGAAGAGTTCAACAATCTGGCGCGCTATGCACCGGATGAGGTTGACACAGATGTCAAAAGAAAGGAAAAGTTTCTGGAAGGCTTGAATGATGAGTTAAACTTGCAGTTGTCTGTGGCATATGTTCCAACTTATCAGTCTCTGTGTGACAAGGCTGCTATTTTGGAGAATAAAATGAAGCAAGTCGAGAGTAGGAAGAGGAAACACTCCGACAAGCACAGCTCGGGATCGTCTCACAAACGATCTCACTATGATGACAGTGGAAGCTCAGGATCCCATAAGCATGGGAAATTCAACAAACACCACAACCACAACCGTCATGACAACAAGCATCACCGCAGTCATGACAATGACAAGTACAAGAACCACAAGAGTGGACATAAGAGCCACCACAGTGGGAATGGTAGTGGAAGTGGAAGTCAGCCTGCTAAAAGGGACATCAGTCAGGTTGAGTGCTTCAAATGCAAGAAGCTGGGGCATTATGCTAATAAGTGCCCTGAGAAGAAAGTTGAAGGACCTAACAAGCCCAATCCTTTTCATAAAGGACATGTTAACCACATCAATGTGGAAGAGGTCTATGAGGAGCCTGATGTTGTTGCTGGTAAGTTCAGACTCGATTCCATTCCAGCATTTGTACTCTTTGATACTGGTGCATCTCATTCATTCATATCAAGAGCATTTGTTGAAAGAAATGAACTGCCGGTAGAAACTATTGGGTGTCCTATAAAAGTAAGTTCTCCTGGTGGAGAAATGATAGTGAATTCAGGATGCCATGACCTAGTCATAGAATTTGGGAAGTATAAGTTTCCCGTTAACTTGATTATATTAAACTCCCAAGGTTTGGATGTCATTCTGGGAATGGACTGGATGACTAAGTACAAAGGAGTGATAGATTGTGCCAGCCATACTGTCTCACTCACCACTCCGGAAAATAAAAGGATCAGATTTAAGACCAGCTTTGGAGCAAAGAGGAGTATGCTTAATTCTCTTAAGGGGGTTAGCATGGACAGTGTGCCAATTGTATGTGAGTATCCGGATGTGTTTCCGGAAGAATTGCCAGGAATGCCACCAGATAGAGATGTGGAGTTTCTGATAGATTTGGTACCAGGTTCTGGACCAATAGCAAAGAGACCATACAAAATGTTAGTTGATGAACTGAAGGAGCTCAAGAAGCAACTAGGAGAACAGTTGCAGAAAGGATTTATTCAACCAAGTTCTTCATCTTGGGGAGCCCTAGTCTTGTTTGTGGAGAAGAAGGATAGAAGCCAAAGGTTATGCATAGATTACCGTTCACTCAACGAGGTAACTATCAAGAACAAATATCCCTTGCCTAGAATCAATGACTTGTTTGATCAACTAGAAGGAGCATGTGTATTCTCAAAAATTGATCTCCGGTCAGGCTATTTTCAACTTAAGATAAGAGAGCAAGACATACCTAAAACAGCATTCACCACAAGGTATGGATTATATGAGTATACCGTAATGCCTTTTGGCTTGACAAATGCTCCAGCATACTTCATGAATATGATGAAAAAGATGTTCATGGAATTCCTTGACAAGTTTGTTGTCGTTTTCATTGATGACATCTTAGTCTACTCCAAGAGCAAAGAAGAACATGAAGGACATTTGCGTTTAATACTTGAGAAGTTGAGAGAGCATAAACTATATGCCAAATTTAGCAAGTGTGAGTTCTGGTTAGAAGAAGTTGGATTTCTTGGTCATGTTATCACAAAAGATGGAGTAGCAGTTGATCCTGCTAAGGTTTCAGCTGTGACCGAATGGGAATCTCCCAAGAATGTGAAAGAAGTTCGTAGTTTCCTTGGCTTAGCAGGTTACTACAGAAGGTTCATTGAAAATTTCTCAAAGGTTGCTAAGCCAATGACTGAGTTGTTAAAGAAAGACAAGAATTTTTCTTCGTCTGAAGGTTGTGAAGTCAGCTTCCAAGAATTGAAGAAGAGACTTGTAACAGCACCAGTACTATGTCTGCCAGATTTGGAAAAGGATTTCCAAGTATATTGTGATGCTTCTCATCAAGGTTTGGGAGCCGTACTTATGCAAGACGGTAAAGTTGTGGCCTATGCCTCGAGACAACTCAAAACTCATGAGGTAAACTATCCTACTCATGATTTAGAGTTAGCCTCTGTCGTCCATGCACTCAAAATATGGAGGCATTACCTTTTGGGAAAGCGTTGTGAAGTGTTCACTGACCACAAGAGTTTGAAGTACATCTTCACCCAGAAGGAAATCAATATGAGACAAAGAAGATGGTTAGAGCTTATCAAGGATTACGAATTGAGTTTGCAATACCACCCTGGAAAAGCAAATGTTGTAGCAGATGCTCTAAGTCGTAAGGTATTTGTGAATGGCCTTACCAAAGGAGAATTTCCAGATGATTTGTGTAAGCAATTCAAAGAACTCAGATTGGAGATTGTGCCTGAAGGACATCTCATGTCATTAGATGTTCAACCCACTTTGTTGGACAAAATCCGAGAAGCTCAGAAGACCGATAAGGAAATTGAAAGGATTAAGGAAAATATTGGCCAAGGTAGAGCTAAAAATTTCCTTGAAGATGAACAGGGTACATTATGGCATGGGAAACGTATCTGTGTTCCACAAGATCCGGAATTACGGAAACTGATTTTGCAAGAAGCGCACAACTCTCCGTATTCTATTCATCCGGGTAACACCAAAATGTACATGGACATGAAGGAAAGATTTTGGTGGAACAATCTCAAGAGAGACATCGCCGAACATATTGTGTTGTGTGATGTATGTAGTAGAGTAAAGGCGGAGCATCAGAAACCAGCAGGTTTGCTTCAACCACTACTAATTCCTGATTGGAAATGGGACAAGATTGGTATGGATTTCATTACCGGATTACCAAGGACCAGATCGGGATATGATTCCATATGGGTAGTAGTGGATCGCCTAACTAAAGTGGCTCATTTCATACCCGTGAAGACAACTTATACTAGTGCCAAGTTAGCCAAAATCTACATGAGTAGAATTGTATGCCTTCACGGTGTACCTAAGAGTATTGTGACAGATAGGGGAACCCAATTCACTTCCCATTTTTGGAGACAGCTACATGAGTCATTGGGAACGAGGCTGGAATTCAGTACCGCTTTTCACCTTCAAACCGATGGACAAACAGAAAGGACAAATCAAATTCTAGAAGACATGTTGAGGGCATGTGCCCTAGAATATGGAGCAAGTTGGGACGTAAGTCTGCCTTACGCAGAATTTTCTTATAACAACAGCTATCAAGCCAGCATTGAGATGTCACCGTTTGAGTTTCTCTATGGAAGAAAATGTACCACCCCATTGTTATGGAATGGTGTGGGAGAAAGAAGTTTATTTGGGCCAGATCTTATCAAAGAAGCCAAAGAGAAGGTCAAATTGGTTAAGGACAGGTTGAAGATAGCTCAGTCTCGACAGAAAAGCTACGCAGATCCTAAGCGTAGAGAAGTCACCTACGAGGTTGGTGATAGAGCCTATCTTAGAGTTTCACCACTCCGTGGAGTGAAAAGATTCGGAGTCAAAGGAAAGTTGGCACCAAGATATGTTGGGCCATTCAAGATTCTGAGTCGCAAAGGAGAAGTTGCTTATGAAATTGAACTGCCAGCATCTCTATCAGCAGTCCATAATGTGTTTCATGTGAGTCAGCTTAAGAAATGTCACCCAGAAATGGAATAAACTTCTTTTAAGGATACCATACCTTTGGAAGAAGTTCAACTAGAAAGTGATCTCACTTATGAAGAAAAGCCTATCAAGATTCTTGAGACTGCAGAAAGAGTCACGAGAACAAAAACTATCAAGTTTTGCAAAGTGCAATGGAACCATCATACCGAGGAAGAAGCAACATGGGAAAGAGAAGATGATCTTCGGAAAGACCACCCTCACCTATTTGCTAGCCAATCCGAATCTCGAGGGCGAGATTCACCTTAAGGGGGTTAGATTTGTAACATCCCTAAAATCATAATTTCAAAGTTTGCATATCATTCATGCATGCATATAGATTTGAGATCAAATTTCAAACTCATTTCAGAACAACAGAAGCACTTGGTGCTATGATTTTATGTGAACAGATTTAAATCAAATGGCTATCCCCATTTGAAAGTTTGATTGTTTAAAAACCAAGTTTGTTGCCTTCTATGAAGATAGGTTTAAATGTAGAATTTAAACCAAGTTTTTAAATCGGGAAATAGGTTCAAAAACTATTTTTCAAATTTTGCAAACCAAGTGCCAAGTCTCTGATATTTTGATCCCCAAGCTTGACCAAGCCTTTGCAAAGCAACCACATGATCTTATGCCTATATTTGAGACTACTGCTCACTGCAAAGATCCCAGGAAAATTTGAATTCAAGTTGAACTTGAAGTCATTTGAAAATCTATTGAGAAAATCGAATCAGAAAAAGAAAATAAGCAAACAAATAGAAAAGGCCGAGCGCTGCCATTTTAGCCCAGCAACGGAGCAGGCCCAGCAAGCCCACCCGGGGCATCTCTTTTCTTCTCTGACGCGCGAGCACACCCATTCAGCCACTGACGGCCAGACCCCACGCCCCTTCGGTTTATTTCACTGACCAGCGGGCCCCGTCCACGTCACCCTCGTCTTCCTCAAACCACGCTCGCGACCACGTCGCTGCTGCTGTCAAGGCCGGTAATGGCGCGGTGTAATTGCCCATTATTTCGCAAGCTTTTCCTGTCGCACCTAGGCTTACTTAAACCCCTCTGCCCCACAAGCATTTCCCCCCCCCCTCTTCTCGCTCACTCCGCCACCAGGCTGCGCGCAATTGCCCTCGAAACCCCGCAGTACCGACAACTCTGGCGGCCAATTACGGTGAGCCTCGACCGTCCCTCTCTCTCTGGTTCAAACGAGGATGTTCGGCATGATCTCGCGCTTACGCTGATACCTTCCTTTTGCCTGCTCGTGACCCAGGTCATCGTCTCCATTCGCGACCGAAACCACCTGCGCCGCCGATAAACTCCGGCGACCAATTAAGGTAAAACCCGAGCGCCCCTTGCCCCCTCCTTCACGCGAGCTTGTTCGCCTATGTCTTGCGCAAATCCTGATGCCACGGGTTCGTGCTAGGGCGACGCCAAACCTCGGCAAGGACCACGACTGCAAGCTACCGACGCCGCCCGTTACTCCGACGAGTTCCTGAGACCGTGCCAGCGCGCCCCTTCGCAAACCAACACCACGTCGAGCTTCAGCATGCCACTGCGGATCCGGTAAGCGCCTCCCTTCCTTCCCAGGCGACCTAGAGCGCCAGCACCGCCGCGGTCAGACGCGCCGCCGCCAGTCAACGCCGCTAGCGCCGCCCGTGTATGGTCAGGACGATTAGGAGCGTCAGATGTAGATCCTACGGCGTAGATTAGAACGTGGGCGAAGAGGTAAGCGCGCATCTGAGCCGCCAGATCTCACTTAGATCCTGCGGTCCGCGTTTGTCGATCCAAACGAATCGGTATGCGCCAGTAATACTACGACACGTGTCTAGGGTTGATTCAAAAACAGATTTAGATCCAGATTTCAAATGGCTATAACTTGAGATTTCCACGTTAGATTTTTGCAAATTTTATACCGTTGGAATCAGTGAGTCAAGCCCTTTCTGAATCTTCAATGTGTTTAACAAAAAGTATCTGTTAAAGTGACTTTGTATGCAGAAACATTTCTAGGTCCATTTTGAGTATAGATTCGGTTTAGCAAATTGTTTTAGGGCTAAATAAGTTTAGTTAGCAAACTTTGTGACTTGTTATGTTTCTGTATCATGCACTTGCTTGGTAGAGTTTTCAAAATCATCACTTAGTAATTTCTTGCATGCATGCATTCATATTTTTGATTGTATATAAATTGAGTGTAATTGTATGCTACAAATTTTTGTGTAGATTTTGCTAGAGACTGTGATTGTGAAGAGTGCTACTCTCCCCATTACCAAGGCAAGTGATACTTCATGATATTTCCACCCTTTATTTTAAATAAGCATTAGAATTATTTTTGCTAAGTCTTGCATGCTACTTTTGCCAAATGCTATGTTGGGAAATCCTATGTAGTGTAGAATTGTAGAATTGCTAGGGAATTTTCCTAAGTTAAGTTACTATGCCATGCTTAGCCTAGCTAGTATAAAACAAGGGTTGGTAAAGTATGTACATGCTATGGTGAAATAATTCTAAGTCCTTTGGGACTCATGCTTTTCTTAATAAAACAACTAAGTCAATGAACTTCCTGGGTGGAATGGGACTTGAATGGTGGTTTTTGGTTGAGTGGTTACACAAGGCCATGGATTTGGCTTGTGTATCTCACTTGTGGTGTGCCACCCAGGCACAAAGGGATTTGGAGGCCAAGTGTTGAGAAAGCTTACAGTGCAACCACTTGGCAATATGGGCTCTGCCTTGATCATATAGGTTGCTAGAACTTAGTCATTTGGACAGTTGGTGGTAGTGGAATGATAAGTTGGAACGCGTCCATTTGACTAAGGAAAGGCTTCTGAAAGGTCCTATCTTGGGAAACCAAGTCTGGTGGGGAAAGTGCACAACCTCTGTAGATGGAAAATCTAAGTACTTAGCCAAGTCCATGGCAATGGACAATTTGAGCATCAAGACATGGAAGCAACAAGAATCTCATCACTCCAACTTCTAAGTAAAACTTGTGGGTGAAAAAGGGTGAAGGACCCCAATGTCTATTGGTGGTTTCTTGGGAAAGTTTTTGACAAAGAAAAATTTAGTGATTTCAACTAATAGGGAAAAACCTATTTTCAAGCAAAGCAAGCCAAGCTACACTTAGCCAAAATGCATTTAGTAATATAGTCCACTTAAAAATTTACTAAGGTATCACTTGCCAATACTATTCCAAAGTATTGACCCACTGTGGCTGTAACTTGTGATGTTGCAGGTTACTCCGATGATGATTAGGAGTCATGAGTCTACACTCAACATGCTTGCCTGTGGCACATGAAGATGAAGACTTGTGTTTATTTACTTATTCCAAAACTCTTGTATTAGGCCTGTGGCCATAAGTTGTAAAAGACTATGTTTTATCTCTGGAATGGATGTAATAAATGACCTTTGTATCTGTGTACTTCATCTTAAACTGTGGATGCTAGCAATGATCCAGGGACTAGCATTGCAATCACAGGGATCCTTTTCCTTTACAAAGGAGGGGTCTTACACGGGCAGCCTGGTGGCGTGGTGTCTGTGTTGAGTGAGGGGAAATGGGCAGCGAGGGGAGGGGATCTTATAGCCGGAGCAGGGGCGGAGATCACGCACGCATTCATCGCCAAGAGATTTAAAATCACGGCAGAGGTGGGGGACGAAACGGGCGGCGACGTGTTCATCGCGCTGATTCTGGGAGGACGATGACGACGTGGCGATGGGGCCACTAGTCAGTGAGCGCGGGGTCGAGTGGGTGCGCGTGAGAGAGAGAGGGGAAAACCCTGGGTGGGCTTAATGGGCTGGTTTCGCTGTTGGTCTAGATTAGTGGCGCCGGCCTTTTCTTATTTCTTTATTCCTTTTCTTTTTCTGTTTGTATTTCCAGGAAACATTTTCAAATGATTTCAAAAGCCATTTGAATTCAAACCTTTTCTGGATTTTTGTAGAGTGTAACACTCATATTTCTGGGCATAAAATCATGTGGTCTCTCTGTATTAGCTTGGTCCTATTGATCAAACAAAAATAAACAGTGACATAGCACTTGATTTGAACAAGTTTTGAAAATGGTTTTAAATCTATATTTGTTTTGTAAATTTTGGTTTAAGCACTAGCAATCAAGCAAAACAATCTGAGAGCAACAAGGTTTGGTTTTGAATAAATAATCTCTCATTGGAGAGTAGCATTTGATTTAATGTTTGATCACATAAAATCATAGCTCTCAAGTTCTGTTTTCTTTCAAATGAGTTTGAATTTGATCCCTAAATGATATGCATGCATGCATGATATGAAATCTTTGAAAACATGATTTTAGGGATGTTACAAATCTAACCCCCTTAAGGTGAATCTCGCCCTCGAGATTCAGGTTGGCTAGCAAATAGGTGAGGGTGGTCTTTCTGAAGATCATCTTCTCTTTCCCATGTTGCTTCTTCTTCAGAATGATGATTCCATTGAACTTTGCAAAATTTGATAGTCTTAGTCCGTGTAACTCTTTCTGTTGTCTCAAGAATCTTTATAGGTTTCTCTTCATATGTGAGATCACTCTCCAATTGAACCTCTTCCAAAGGTATAGTATCCTTCAAAGAAGTTTCTTCCATTTCTGGATGACATTTCTTAAGCTGACTCACATGAAACACATTATGAACAGCTGACAAAGATTCTGGCAATTCAATCTCATAAGCTACTTCTACTTTACGACTCAGAATCTTGAATGGTCCAACATATCTTGGGGCCAATTTACCTTTGACACCAAACCTCTTCACTCCACGAAGTGGTGACACTCTAATATTGTAGGGTTCGCAGCATAGAAAAAAAAAATTCCTACGATGGGAACATCTAAGTACCAAGATCTATCTACTAGATACAAGCAACGGGTGGATATACATCCATAGAATACATACCCTCGAAGACCGAATAGCGTTAACAAGGTTGTACTCGTGGATGATGTAGACGAATGCTTGCTGATCTCAAGATCGTGATGAAGTCCATCTGGTCCACCCGGTCCAGCATGATCAAGTCCAGCATCTCAAAGCAGTGGTGCATCCGTGATCGCACACATGTACGGGTACCCCGACAACCTCCGCGCCCTCGCTCCAGCGAAGCAGCGGAAGCAACAAATCCTTCCAGAAAAAGCCACCGGGAACATGTACCTCGCTGATCCGAGACCATGGGGAAATTCTAAAGGGGGGAGAGAGATCCTTCGCGAGGCGGTGTGAGAGACAAGTGAGAGGAGGGGGTCCTTTTATAGAGGAGGGGGCAGCCCAAGGGAGAATGGCCGCCGTCCATGGAGGGTGCCCCCACCTCTCCCTCATTCATGTGGTGGAAGCTCCACTCACATAAAAACCTCTCCACTCACAATTCCACTCACATGCATTGATTTTCCACCAAAATTAATGCAAGCTCTCATTTAAATAAAACTCTTTTATTTATTTATTCAGAATTTTGTTAATTACTTTAATTAACAAACATTCACATAAAACCCCTTGCTAGTATTCCATTTCACATGCAGAACTAGTTTCAGCAATTTCAACCAAAACAGTTCCGGTGTCTAGTGAAGTAAATTCCTGCGCTTTCCTTTTCTTTTTCTGACATATCATTTGCTCCGAATGGTGTCGGCATCCCTTAAGTGTGTCACCCTACGGTTCGCGAATAATGCGGACATGATCGAGACCCTTCTCCGATCAATAATCAGTAGCGGGACCTGGAGATCCATACTGACTCCCACACATTCAACGATGACTTCTATGATCGTGTGAACCTTTTACGCTAGTATCTTAATCCCTTTGTTTCACGATATATTACATGTCCGAGATTCGATCACCGGTATCTCCATACCTAGTTTGATCTCGTTACCGACATGCACTCTTTTCTCGTTCCCGTGATATAACATTCTAGTGATCAAATCACTTGCTTGCAAGCTAATCAATGTGATATCACCGAGAGGGCCAAGAGCATATCTATCCAACATCGGGATGAACAAATTCCACTCTCAATCCATGGGTCTCAACATAACACTTTAGTAGTTCTGAAGCCATCTTTATAATCACCCAGTTACGGTGTGACGTTTGATGTCATCGAGAAACTCTTCCGGTGTTAGTGATTGACATGATCTCATGGTCTAAGGATTAGGATCACTTTGTAAGTTGTTATAGCAATATAAACTCAATGAATTTGATCGTAATGCTATACTTCGGATGAATGTTCATCACATCATTACACTAATGTTGTGACCTCGTTATTAACAACATCCAATGTCCATGATCAGGAAACTTTGATCATCATGTTAATCAACGAGCTAGTTTATAAGAGAGGCATAACTAGGAACTTCCTTTTTGTTTATTAAACACACATGTATTAACGTTTCTGTATTAATACAATTATAGCATGTAAAATAAACATTTATCATAAATAAGGAATACGATAATAACCACTTTATTATTGCCTCTCGGGTATATTCCCTTCAAAGATAAGCTCTATCACCCACTTCATAGGTGACTTCTCTATGCTTAAGATATGCGTAGCTCTTTTGTCGGGACTGTGCTATCTTCAATCTGTCCTTGACTAGCTTGACTTTCTCTTCAGCCTCTTTGATTAGTTCTGGTCCGAACAAACTTCTTTCTCCCACACCATTCCATAGCAATGGGGTGGTACACTTTCTCCCATAGAGAAACTCAAATGGTGCCATCTCAATACTGCCTTGATAGCTGTTATTGTAAGATAATTCTGCGTAAGGCAGACTTTCATCCCAACTGGCTCCATAGTCTAGAGCACAAGCTCTCAACATATCTTCAAGAATCTGATTAGTCCTTTCTGTTTGTCCATCAGTTTGAGGGTGAAAAGCAGTGCTGAATTCCAACCTCGTTCCCAATGACTCATGTAGTTGCCTCCAAAAATGAGAAGTGAATTGAGTTCCCCTATCAGACACAATGCTCTTGGGTACTCCATGTAGACATACAATTCTACTCATATAAATCTTGGCTAACTTAGCACTTGTATAAGTTGTCTTCACGGGTATAAAATGAGCCACTTTAGTCAAACGATCCACTACTACCCAAATAGAATCATATCCTGACATGGTCCTTGGCAATCCGGTGATGAAATCCATACCAATCTTGTCCCATTTCCAATCAGGAATAGGTAGTGGTTGTATCAATCCTGCTGGTTTCTGATGTTCCGCTTTCACTCTACTACATACATCACACAAAGCAATATGTTCGGCGATGTATTTCTTGAGATTATTCCACCAAAATCTTTCCTTCATATCCATGTACATTTTGGTGTTACCCGGATGAATAGAATACGGTGAGTTGTGTGCTTCTTGTAAAATCAGTTTCCGAAGCTCCGGATCTTGTGGAACACAGATACATTTTCCATGCCATAAAGTACCCTGTTCGTCTTCATGGAATCCTTTGGCTTTTCCCTTGACAGTCTTTTCCTTAATCTCTTCAATTTCCATATCTGTCTTTTGGGCTTCTTTGATCTTGTCCAACAAAGTGGGTTGAACATCCAATGACATAAGATGTCCTTCAGGCACAATCTCCAATATGAGATCCTGGAATTGGGCACACAGATCATCTGGCAATTCTCCCTTAGTAAGGCCATTCACAAAAACCTTACGGCTTAGAGCATCCGCTACAACATTTGCTTTACCGGGGTGGTATTGCAAACTCAAGTCATAGTCCTTGATGATTTCTAGCCATCTTCTTTGTCTCATGTTAATTTCTTTCTGGGTGAAGATATACTTCAAACTCTTGTGATCTGTGAACACTTCACATCGCTTTCCCAAAAGATAGTGTCTCCATGTTTTGAGTGCATGGACAACAGAGGCTAACTCCAAATCATGAGTAGGGTAGTTTACCTCTTGAGTTTTGAGTTGTCTCGAGGCATAAGCCACAACTTTCCCTTCTTGCATAAGTACTGCACCTAATCCATGATGAGATGCATCACAATAAACTTGGAAGTATTTCTCCAAATCTGGCAAACATAAGACTGGTGCTGTCACTAGTCTCTTCTTCAATTCTTGAAAAATGAGTTCACAACCCTCAGACCAAGCAAATTTCTTGTATTTCTTTAACAATTCTGTCATAGGTTTAGCTACCTTGGAGAAATTCTCAATCAACCTTCTGTAGTATCCTGCCAAGCCAAGGAAACTACGAACCTCTTTGACTGACTTAGGTGATTCCCATCCAGTTACAGCTGATACTTTAGCAGGATCAACTGCTACACCATCTCCTGACACAACGTGTCCAAGAAAACCAACTTCATTTAACCAAAATTCACACTTGCTGAATTTGGCATACATCTTATGATCTCTAAGCTTCTCAAGTATCAAACGTAAATGTCCTTCATGCTCTTCTTTGCTCTTGGAGTAGATTAAAATGTCATCGATGAAAACGACAACAAACTTATCAAGGAATTACATGAACACCTTGTTCATCATATTCATGAAGTATGCTGGTGCATTGGTCAAGCCAAATGGCATCACGGTATACTCATACAACCCATACCTTGTGGTGAAAGCTGTCTTAGGTATGTCTTGTTCCCTTATCTTAAGCTGGAAATAAACTGACCGGAGATCAATTTTTGAGAACACACAAGCTCCTTCTAACTGATCAAACAAGTCATTGATTCTAGGCAAAGGATATTTGTTCTTGATAGTTACCTCATTGAGTGAACGGTAATCTATGCATAACCTTTGACTTATATCTTTATTTTCCACAAACAAGACTGGTGCTCCCCAAGATGAAGAACTTGGTTGGATAAATCCTTTCTGCAACTGTTCTCCAAGCTGCTTCTTGAGTTCTTTCAACTCATCCACTGACATCTTGTACGGTCTCTTTTATATTGGTCCAGATCCTGGTAGCAAATCAATAAGAAACTCCACATCTCTATCTGGTGGCATTCCTGGCAATTCTTCCGGCAACACATCCGGATATTCACTCACAATAGGCACATGTCTATGCTAACCCCCTTAAGAGAATTTAGCTTACTCCCTTTTTATTCAAAGTTAGACTTGAACCTAATCCTTTTCTTTTCCGGGGTTGTGAGTGCAACCGTACGATTGGCACAATCTAGTACTCCTTCATACCTGGTCATCCAATCCATTCCCAAAATTACATCCAGTCCTTGGGAATCTAGGATTATCAGACTCACTGGAAACTTATGTTTTCCAAACTCTATCACTAGATCCTGGCATCCAAGACTTACTATCATATCTCCACTTGGAGAACTTACTTTTATTGGACACCCAATGTTTTCAGTTGAAACCCATTTCTATCAACAAATGCTTTAGATATGAATGAATGCGATGCTCCAGTATCAAAAAGAACAAGTGCTGGAATAGAATTGAGTTTGAACTTACCAGCCACAGCATCTGGCTCTTCATAGATTTCCTCCACATTGATGTGGTTCACTTGCCCTTTCTGGAAAGGGTTGGGCTTGTTGGGTCCTTCAACTTTCTTTTCTGGGCATTCGTTTGCATAATGCCCCATCTTATTGCACTTGAAACATTCAACCTGACTAAGATCCTTCTTGACAGGCTGGCTTCCACTGCCACTTCCATTTCCACTGTGGTGGCTCTTATATCCACTCTTGTGATTCTTGTACTTATCGTTGTCATGACTATGATGGTGCTTGTTGTCATGATAACGGTTGTGGTTGTGGTGCTTGTTGAACTTCCCATGCTTGTGGGATCCAGAACTCCCACTGTCATCATAATGGGAACGCTTGTGAGACGATCCCGAGTTGTGCTTGTCAGAGTGCTTTCTCTTCCTGCTTTCAACCTGTTTCATTTTGCTCTCCAAAATAGAAGCCTTGTCACAAAGAGACTGGTATGTGGGAACATAGGCCACAGCTAACTGCAGGTTCAATTCATCATTCAACCCTTCAAGGAACTTTTCCTTCCTCTTTGCATCAGTGTCAACTTCATCCGATGCATATCGCGCCAGATTGTTGAACTCCTCAATATACTCAGCCACGCTGCGGTGGCGCTGCTTCAAGTTATGGAACTCCTTCTTCTTCAAACTCATCACTCCGGGTGATATGTGAGCAGTACGGAAACCATCTTCAAAGTTAGCCCATGTCACATCCTCAATGGGAGTGGTGATCTGGAAGTTATCCCACCAAGTGGTTGCTGGTCCTTCCAACAAGTGAGCTGGGAATCTGACTTTCTCTTCATCAGTACAGCCAACAGTTACCAAGTCCTAGTTCACAGAGCGTAGCCAATCATTGGCCACCATAGGATCAGTAGTTCCTGAGAACTTTGCTGGCCTTAGTCTCAAGAACCTGGTAAGCATGTCAAAACCCGGTGGGTTGTTCTGATTGTTGTTGTTGTTATTGTTGTTATTGTTGTTGTTCTGATTCTGGATGAACGTAGTCATCATTTGCATCAGCTGAGTCTGAGCTGTCATCATTTGCTGCATCTCAGGAGTGATGTTGTTGTTGGGGTTGGGATTGGCACGTCGGGGAGGCATCTGTGGTTTTCAATAAGGATAAGAATGAGATACCCATAGATGCTAACATGCACAATACATCACATAACAAATCACAATCATGCATCATAGTAATAGAAGTTCAACAACATAGACAACAAGTTCTGAAAAGTAAACACACCAATAGCAAGCCATCCACATGTTGGATGGTCATTGCGACTCAATAATCAAAGACATGATAAATAAAGGTAAATGAGTAGTCATCACTACTCCTCTGCATCAACCTCCTCGTCAACAAATGTAAGACCTGCATTCTCCATTGCGGTCTTGTATTCCTCGACATTGGTGGTCAAGGTCTCTACTTTGGCCTTGAGAGCCCACTTCTGTGAACGAAGTCTCTCAATCACAGTCTGCTGATGCTCGAGCTCGAAGTCCTTGGCCTCTAGTTCTGCAGTCATGTCTCGAATCCTCTTGTTCCTATCTTGGACTCGCTTCTCTTGACTCTTGAACTTTCTGTCCTGACTCTCAAACTTGGCCTCCATCTCCTTGACTATCTCATCTTGCTCCGCGAAGAGCTTATCCTTCTCACGAAGCTGCACCTGGAGTTCGTCATTGCTAAGCATGACGTTGGTCCTATCAGTGTCTATGTTCCTAAGAAGAACCTCTAAGTCCTGGAGGTATAGGCGAATCGGCTCTGCCGTCTCTCTCGAAGTATCCTCAAAGTCAATGGCTTCACCATCATCATCACGTCTACCAAAGGTGTGGAAGTGAGTACCTCTAACCTCTTGAGAGTGTCTCCCTAGTAAACATCCAATCAAATCCTGCATGACTACCTCTAGGCCTCTCTCCTTATCATCATGCATGAGCTTGAAGATGATGGCCTCCGTGGCTGGCTCAGTCTGGCGTCCTGGCTGATTGACCTTGAAGCCCCAAAGGTCTTTTCTCTCAAACTTGGTGAGGGGAAGCATCATGATAGTAGGAAGAGGGAGATTGAGCAGACTAGTGAGCTCAATAATACGAGTGCCAAAACGAGTTCCCTTGAACTCTTCAGCCGTGCTGATAGTAACATTAGGCATCTATTTAATAAGATAGAAAAAGTTAGAACCAACACAATTTAAGACAAATCACAAGACAAGGCATCACATGCATAACTTTGGAAATCAAAACACACAAGTCATGGCATACATGGATCCATTACAAACAACCAAGGTTCAACTTATTTTAAACAACATTTGGGAAATAAAATGATAAGTGTGGTGGTCCAACTAACGAAGTACGTTACAATCCCATCTCACTTGCCAAGTTGGCTAACAGGGCATCCCTAGAGGCAATCTGTTTGTCTAGATCACAAGACTCCATTGCTAAGTCTATGATGTCCTTCCTTAAGCTTTGTTTGGTAGCCTCTAACTCTTGGGTATGCTTCTTTTCTTCCCTAAGATCATTCTGGGTGTTAAGCATTCTGCACTTGATTCTATCACCAAGTTCTTTGATGGCCTTCCAAGCTGCATCCCTTGCTGAATCAAAGAATGTGGTGTGCATCACTGAGTTGGTGACCATGCAGAATCCTGAGTCCTTGTGGTTGTCTTCCTTGTTTTTATACAAGTGAAGTTGCACCCACCAGTACTCAACTCCTTCATCCATCACAGGAAAACCTTTGTACACAGATGCACCATGTATTCCCATGGCAACCATGAGGTCCTTGAGAGCCTTGGGAAACTCTGTCTCACATTCCAAAGTCATAGTCATGAGTGGTCCCTTCTTCACGGCTTCGTTGATGGAGTTCATCTACAAATAGAGATGAGAAAGAAGATTAGAAAAGTTTACGAGAAGAAAAGACAAGTGTGGAAGTTGTTGAAAAAAAATTCCTTAGTGCTTTCCAATCCTAGGGTCATAATCCTACAGGCAACACAGTGCTCTGATACCATCTGTAAGATCCCCCCCCCCTTTGTAAAGGAAAGGATCCCTGTGATTGCAATGCTAGTCCCTGGATCAATGCTAGCATCCACAGTTTAAGATGAAGTACACAGAAACAAAGGTCATTATTACATATCATTCCAGAGACAAACATAGTCTTTTACAAACTCCATGGCCACAGGCCTAATACAAGAGTTCAAATATATAGTAAGATAAATAAGTCTTCATCTTCATGTGACACAGGCAAGCATGTTGAGTGTAGACTCATGACTCCTAATCATCATCAGAATATCCTGCAACATCACAAGTTACAGCCACAGTGGGTCAATACATTGGAATAGTATTGGCAAGTGATACCTTAGTAGAATATTGGTGGACTAGATACTATATGCATTTTGGCTAAGTGTAGCTTAGGCTTGCTTTGCTCAAAATAGGATTTGCCTATTAGTTGAAAACACTAAGCTTTTCCTTGACAAAATCTTTCCCAAGGAGCCACCAATAGACATTGGGGTCCTTCACCCTTGTTCAACCACAAGTTTTTACTTAGAAATTGGGATGAGGAGATTCTTGATAGCTTCCATGTATTGATGCTCAAGTTGTCCAATACCAGGGACATGGCTAAGTACTTAGATTCTTCCATCTGCAGAGGTTGTGCACTTTCCCCACAAGACTTGATTTTCACCAAGACAGGACCTTTCAGAAGCCTTCCCTTAGACCAAATGGACGCGCTCCAACCTATCATCCCACTACCACCAACTGTCCAAATGGCTAAGTTATTGCAACCTATATGATCCAGGCAGAGCCCATATTGCCAAGTGGCTGCACTAGAAGCTTCTTAACATTTGGCCTCTCAAATCCCTTTGTTCCTGGGTGGCTTTCCACAAGTGAGATACACAAGGTAAACCATGGAAATGGGCCTTGTGTAACCACTCAACATAAACCATTCCTTCCATTCCACCCAGGTGATTCATTCACTTAGTTGTTTTATTAAGCAAAACACAAGTCCAAAGACTTAGAAATATTTTATTATAGCATATATGTATAACCACCCTTGGTTTCTACTAGCTAGGCTAAGCATGGCATAGATAAGCATCTTAACTTAGAAATTTCTAGCAATTCTACAACTACTAGGATTTCCCAAGCATAGCATATAGATCAAAAATATCCATGCAAGACTAGCAAAATATTTTTAATGCATATTTGAAAAACATAGGAATAAACTCATGAAGCACCACTTGCCTTGGTAGTTTGGAGAGTAGCTACAATCCTCACAATCACAATCACTATTTGCACCAAAATCTACACATAAAATAATAACACCAAAATCACATACATAATAAATACAAGCAAAAATGTAACACCCTCGCTTGATAAGGCTGAGTTCATGTGTATAGTGCCAATCCCTGGATCGGTTCACTGGCACACACAGTACAAAATGATACCAAATATAACTGTGTATCATAAATACAACGAATATGATCCAGAATTTACATTATTTATTCAAGTACACAGCGGAAAACGAATACAAGGTAGATCTCCATCCTTCAAATGTTCCACAGGCGAACAATTGTTGAGTGGAGTCTCGCGACCTATGAACGATCAATCAGATACGATATAACCTGCAACATGAAACGTTGCAGCCATGAATGGTCAATACATTGAATGTATGGCAAGTAGGCTAAAGTGGATAACAACAGATCTATCAACTACATGCTTATTTGGCCAAGTGGAGTTCAGGCTCATTTGCATAAAGCAACAGTTTTATCCTAACATTTGTAACAAAGTAGTTTTCTAATACGATAAATAGGACACTCTGGTTCACTCCCCGGTGCTCCTACCCAATTATGTTCACCCAACAAGTTTTAAGTAATTAAGAAATAAGGATGAGTGAGAAATAACATAGCATCAGTATCAGGTCGCTCAAATTGTCCATAATCGGGGACACGGCTAAGTACTTAGTTTATACACCCTGCAGGGGTTAGTACACTTTACCCATGTGACTTGGCCAGCCCAGCTCGTACCACCACTCTCATATTGGGTGATGATAGGGAGAAATCCAAGAAGGAACCGTTCGGGAAGTAGCTCCCCAAACCCGACACGCACCGGTCCAACCTACACTATCTACATCTCTGGATACGTGGGTTCGAGTTACCACAACCTACTGAGTTCAACCAACCGCCCATTTCATTATTGGCACATGGTTGCACACGAAAGCTACCAAACAAAGAAACCAATCCTTTATCAGTGTCCTGGGCGGCATTTCCCACCATAATCCATACTCGATGTCCCAATCAATGCCATTTCGCCCAGGTGGTTCATTAAAACATGTTGGTTTGTCATTTAGCAAAACATAAGCCTTTCAAAACATATAACTTTTCATGATGTGATTCCCTTCCTCATCTAAATAGCATAGCTAAGCAATCTACCAATACGATGGCTCATAAACAAGGAATACTAGGGAATAATATGGGACGTATCATAGCATATACACATCAATTCCTACATATGAAATTCTACAAAAACATCTACAATGCATAGGAAAACAATAGGACATTTATGACCAAGATAGCACCACTTGCCTTTGTTGTAGATTTAGTCGATTAGATAATCCTCACAATCCTCATAGATATAATGGTTGCACTCATCATAACCACAATACTTGCAATCATAGCAGTTGAAATCACACACGTTGCACTCCTCGCAATCTATCGAGAAAACAATTGCATACAATCATAAACAATAGCACATAGAGATCAAACAAATGCAACAAATGCATGCATGACAATTTATTAAGTCACAATGGTTGTTACTTTAGTTCTCTAAACAATATTGAAGTATATGATGTATGCAAGAGGCCAATTAATGCAATGGAGTACTTGTTATTAATAATTACTTGCCAATATAGGGTTTTTAATAGTTCTGTTGCAACGCATGTTCTAACTGTCGAATTAAATTTTTTTCTTGGGTTTACTGGATAGAGGACGTTAATATGAACCAGTAGATGTTGGATTCACCCTAATCGGAGTTATAGATCTTTTTGTATGATTTAAATAGTGTTTAATGGGTTTTAAATGATTCATATAGTTTCTGTTGTCTAAAAATCAAACTAAAATTATATCTGTAATCTCCACGGAATTGTGATATCAGGGACATATTATTTGTAATTTTCTGAATAGTATTTATTTTCTTATGAATTTATTACTCTAAATAAGCCATTAAACCATTTAAATCTTCACGGAAAAACCTTACAGTCAAAGGCTAAACTAATTGCCTATTGATGATCTACATGGAACCAGATTTCCATCGGTATATCATTTATATTTTTGTGACAAGCAATTAGTTTACTATGAATTTAATGATTTATAAAGCCATTAAAACTAATTAAATTGCTACGGGTTAAATAGTCGGCAAAGTCTAGATCCAATCAGATATTATTAATGTACATTACAGTAGCTTCAATTTGATATATTGTTCATATTTTTCGGAGTTACAGATAATTTTCTATGAATTTATTAACCTAAAAGACCATTAAAACTAATTAAATTACCGAAGTAACCACGTACAGTAAAAGTTGGATCTATTCTGATAAGATGATTCTATGTAAAATTATTTTCAATTTGATATATTATATGCAATTTTTGGACGTGGTATGAATTTCTAATGAATTTTACAAGTTAGATCTATAATATGTAATTTTAAATTCAAACAGAATATTCCAGAGAATATTCCGCTGACTGGACAGGTTGACTTTGCATGCTGACTGGGACTAGATGTTGACCTGACGTTGACGTGGCGTTGATAAGGAAGCTGACCGGGATGACGACATGGCACGCACCGATTTGATTGGATCTCGATCGTCTGGATAGGATCCGGTGGCTACAAGAAGAGATTGACCCGATTTTGGCTCAGAATAGACAAGAAACAGATCTGTGTTAGAGAGACAAATCCGTAGGTCAAATTGAAAAACTTAGAACATGAAAGTTGTGGGTAATCATTATTCCTACCTTCTCACCAAAGGAATTTTGATTTGAATAAACGAGCACGATTACATCTTGGATTTACACCATCAGATCTGAAATATTGCGATGCGAAATTCTCCGGCTGTGTTGGATGAAAAGTGGTGAGGTTTGTCGGGATTGAAAGATTTCGACGAGTCCTACAACTTTCTTTTTTGACCGAAGGCAAACGACAAAATCTAGATGGGTTAAAAAGCGAAATAAGATTCGGGCATGTGTAGATTCGGGATTTCGAGAAGGAAAACTCGTACAGCTGTGGCTCCACGAGTTTATATGGAGATTTAGGATGATGTAGAGATAGGTATTGGAGTAGAGAACAAGTAGAAACAAACGGAAGTCAATTCGTAGTTGTAGATAAAAAGTTATTAGAGTTTGAATAGAGATAGGTCTAGAAAACGTGTTTTGCATGGAATTTAAAGCAGCTGGACACGGTTACGTACGTGTCTGGCTGGTTTTGTCGGGTCGGTCCAGTTGGTCCGGCCCGTTTAGGTTTTTTTTTCTTTTCTTTTTACTTGTTTCCCTCATATCTTTTGCATACGAACTCCAAATGACACGATTCTTGTTTCTAAAATTTTCTAAAATCGAATAGATCATTGTAGGATCATATTTGTAATCTTTTTACTAGTTTGAAAGTAGTGGGTTTATAAATCCTTGTATATTCCATTTTATTTATATCTTTATTTGTTTGTATTTATTTCATAACTTTTTCATACTAGCTTCAAATAAGCTCAATTTTGTTTCTAAAATTTTGTAGTATTAATTGGATCTCTTTAGGCTATAATTATCAATAATTTATGCCTTATCAACAGTGGGTTTTAATAAGTCAATTTAATTACTCTTAGGAACATTTGGGCGAATCAACTATAGGATTTAGATACCAGGATTTGGATTTAGTTTGTGAGAACTTTGCATGGATGTAATGAAATGCTTATGAATGCTTCATGATTTTCATTTTGAAATCTTGCACACCAATTCTACAATCCATAATCAATCCATGCCCTTTTGCCTATATGGCTACTTAGGTCATAACAAAAGAATATAAGATTTTGAATTCAAGGTTGAGAGGATTTTCTACTAAAAATTTCCTTCTCTTTGAGAATTTTCAACATAGTCAAACAATCAATCAATTTTATTTGTTTATTTCACATTCCAAAATTAGGAGAATTTTGGGATGTGACAGACTACCACCCTTAAAATAAATCTCGTCCCGAGATTTGGGAAGGCTAGAAAGAACGAAAGGTTCGGGATCCATTAGGATGCTACCACCCTTAAAAGAAAATTGACTAGGTCACTTCTTGAGGGTTCACTTGGCTCCGGTAAATTCTCCTCTAGACATTTATTGACACAATGTCTCTTGCACATTCTAAACTTCATGATTGACAGATTCCAAGAAAACACTACTTGAACTAGCAGAACTCTCATGGTGGTCAATTAGGGGATGTTTACTTCACGGTGCCCATTAACCATGGTTGAGATTCATTCTTACCGTATATTCCTACGCTAAGCACTGGGTGCTTTTATAAAGGGGGGAAATATACCATTCTAAGGTCTAGGCTTAACGCCGGCTCTCTGCTAAGGTTGAAAAGACACTCAAGATCCACAAAGCCAACATTACAAGAGCGAATAATAAGATTAGTAGGAATGGTGATCAATCCATCCTGCACCCAAATCATTACCCTGTATGAGGATAGGTGAATCACGTTTTTCAATCACTCGGGCATTCTTACTTGCCTTGAAGAATGTTTCCATGGGCACGAACTAATGCTCTATGTATACTCCCATGTATTCAATCAACAAAGCTACTACTAAAACTAAACTATCGATACTTCAACTTTCAGGTTGCGTAATCTACTACATAACATCATTTCAACACTTCATACTCCCACATCTTTTTTCCATTAGATAAAGCATTCTCCCTCCTAAATTCATTGTGTTGTCAAACCTTCCACTTAACACATCATTATATCTCCAAGGGTTCAAGATAGGGAAGAATAGATTCTATAGGAAAGAAACGACTAAGAAAATAATCCTACCCATAACTATATGAAGCATTCAATGTTACAAACAAGGAAACAATCATAGGCGATCAACACACAATCAAACACTTGTATAATAACATTACAGGGGTCTAAATATAGAATTATATAACCACAAAATAGTTTGAAAGCATTGGGAACAATACTAGAGTAAAACATAGCAACATATAAGCACTAAACTAAATCTGTCAAAACGGTACAGCAGACTTCACGAATTTTTCTGACTGACCTAAACTCGTCAGGAATTTTAGCCAATTTTTTTGCATATACTACAGGTAATTACGCTCTAGATAATATTTGTTTAGATTTTTATGAGTTACCAATAAAATATAAAAAATCGCACGGTACAACAGGTCAGGCAGAAAACTGCAGCAGTTATTCCATGAATTTCAATCAATTCACACCATTAAAATAATTTTAAAACCACACGAAAACTCCAGCAACTTTAGAGTTTCAAAACAACAGATCCTAAACAAGTCATCACACAATATGGTTTAGTACAAACAAGCAAGCAACATATATTGTCATACCACATAAGTTGGTAAGAACAATATGCTAAGATGATAGCGATGATCTCCTAAAGAGATAAAATATGGTGGTCCAGACCTACCCAAACTTGGTGATATGTTCATTTATGTCATGTTATTTGTTCTTTTACTTAGCTGACTCTCATATAGGTATCATAAGAATGGACAACTATAAATGTTTGAATAGGAAGAGGTTCTAGAAAAGATAGATAAGGAATATAAGAACTCTAATAAGTAGAAAATATGATTGTTCTCCTAATAGAGGTCTTCTATTACTAATCCATTTCTATGGTCACGATCCTACAGTCAACGCACAACTCTGATACCATCTTATAACACCCTCGCCTGATAAGGCTGAGTTCATGTGTATAGTGCCAATCCCTGGATCGGTTCAGTGGCACACACAGTACAAAATGATACCAAATATAACTGTGCATCATAAATACAACAAATATGATCCAGAATTTACATTATTTATTCAAGTACACAGCAGAAAACGAATACAAGGTAGATCTCCATCCTTCAAATGTGCCACAGGCGAACAATTGTTGAGTGGAGTCTCGCGACCTATGAACGATCACTCAGATACGATATAACCTACAACATAAAACGTTGCAGCCACGAATGGTCAATACATTGAATGTATGGCAAGGAGGCTAAAGTGGATAACACAGATCTATCAACTACATGCTTATTTGGCCAAGTGGAGTTCAAGCTCATTTGCATAAAGCAACAGTTTTATCCTAACATTTGTAACAAAGTAGTTTTCCAATATGATAAATAGGACACTCTGGTTCACTCCCAGGTGCTCCTACCCAATTATGTTCACCCAACAAGTTTTAAGTAATTAAGAAATAAGGATGAGTGAGAAATATCATAGCATCAGTATCAGATCGCTCAAATTGTCCATAACCGGGACACGGCTAAGTACTTAGTTTATACACCCTGCAGGGGTTAGTAAACTTTACCCATGTGACTTGGCCAGCCCAGCTCGTACCACCACTCTCATATTGGGTGATGATAGGGAGAAGTCCAAGAAGGAACCGTTCGGGAAGTAACTCCCCAAACCCGACACGCACTGGTCCAACCAACACTATCTAGATCTCTGGATACGTGGGTTCGAGTTAACACAACCTACTGAGTTCAACCAACCGATCATTTCATTATTTGCACATGGTTGCACACGAAAGCTACCAAACAAAGAAGCCAATCCTTTATCAGTGTCCTGGGCGGCATTCCCCACCATAATCCACACTCGATGACCCAATCAATGCCATTCCGCCCAGGTGGTTCATTAAAACAATGTTGGTTTGTCATTTAGCAAAACATAAGCCTTTCAAAACATATAACTTTTCATGATGTGATTCCCTTCCTCGTCTAAATAGCATAGCTAAGCAATCTACCAATACGATGGATCATAAACAAGGAATACTAGGGAATAATATGGGACGTAGCATGGCATATACACATCAATTCCTACATATGAAATTCTACAAAAACATCTACAATGCATAGGAAAACAATAGGACATTTATGACCAAGATAGCACCACTTGCATTTGTTGTAGATGTAGTCGATTAGATAATCCTCACAATCCTCATAGATATAATGGTTGCACTCGTCATAACCATAATACTTGCAATCATAGTAGTTGCAATCACACACGTTGCACTCCTCGCAATCTATCGAGCAAACAATTGCATACAATCATAAACAATAGCACATAGAGATCAAACAAATGCAACAAATGCATGCATGACAATTTATTAAGTCACAATGGTTGTTACTTTAGTTCTCTAAACAATATTGAAGTATATGATGTATGCAAGAGGCCAATTAATGCAATGGAGTACTTGTTATTAATAATTACTTGCCAATATAGGGTTTTTAATAGTTCTGTTGTAACTCCTGTTCTAACTGTCGAATTAAATTTGTTTCTTGTATTTACTGGATAGAGGACGTTAATACGAACCAGTAGACATTGGATTCACCCTAATCGGAGTTATAGATCTTTTTGTATGATTTAAATAGATTTTAATGGGTTTTAAATGATTCATATAGTTTCTGTTGTCTAAAAATCAAACTAAAATTATATCTGTAATCTCCACGGAATTGTGATTTCAGGGACATATTATTTGTAATTTTCCGAATAGTATTTATTTTCTTATGAATTTATTACTCTAAATAAGCCATTAAACCATTTAAATCTTCACAGAAAAAGCTTACAGTCAAAGGCTGAACTAATTGCATATTGATGATCTACATGGAACCATCTTTCCATCGGTATATCATTTATATTTTTGTGACAAGCAATTAATTTACTATGAATTTAATGATTTATAAAGACATTAAAACTAATTAAATTGCTACGGGTTAAATAGTTGGCAAAGTCTAGATCCAACCAGATATTATTAATGTACATTACAGTAGCTTCAATTTGATATATTGTTCATATTTTTCGGAGTTACAGATAATTTTCTATGAATTTATTAACCTAAAAGACCATTAAAACTAATTAAATTACTGCAGTAACCACGTACAGTAAAAGTTGGATCTATTCTGATAAGATGATTCTACGTACAATTATCTTCAATTTGATATATTATACACAATTTTGGACGTGGTATGAATTTCTAATGAATTTTACAAATTAGATCTATAATATGTAATTTTAAATTCGAACGGAATATTCCAGAGAATATTGACTTTGCATGCTGACTGGGACTAGATGTTGACCTGATGTTGACGTGGCGTTGATGAGGAAGCTGATCGGGATGACGACATGGCACGCACCGGTTTGATTGGATCTCGACCGTCTGGATAGGATCCGGTGGCTAGAAGAAGAGATTGACCCGATTTTGGATCAGAATAGACAAGAAAAAGATCTGTGTTAGAGAGACAAATCGGTAGGTCAAATTGAAAAACTTAGAACATGAAAGTTGTGGGTAATCATTATTCCTACCTTCTCACCAAAGGAATTTGGATTTGAAGAAACGAGCGCGAGTACGTCTTGGATTTACACCGTCAGATCTGAAATATTGCGATGCGAAATTTTCCGGCTGTGGTGGATGAAAAGAGGTGAGGTTTATCGGGTTTAAATGATTTCGACGAGTCCTACAACTTTCATTTTTTGACCGAAGGCAAACGACGAAGTCTAGATGGGTTAAAAAGCGAAATAAGATTCGGACATGTGTAGATTCGGGATTTCGAGAAGTAAAACTCATACAGCTGTGGCTCCACAAGTTTATATGGAGATTTAGGATGATGTAGAGATAGGTATTAGAGTAGGGAACAAGTAGAAACAAACGGAAGTCAATTCGGAGCTGTAGACAAAAAGTTATGAGAGTTTGAATAAAGATAGGTCTAGAAAACGTGTTTTGCACGGAATTTAAAGCAGCTGGACACGGTTACGTACGTGCCTGGCTGGTTCGGTCGGGTCGGTCCGGGTGGGCCGGCCCGTTTAGGTTTTTTTTCTTTTTACTTGTTTCTCTCATATCTTTTGCATACGAACTCCAAATAACACGATTCTTGTTTCTAAAATTTTCTAAAATCGAATAGATCATTATAGGATCATATTTGTAATCTTTTTACTAGTTTGAAAGTAGTGGGTTTATAAATCCTTATATATTCCATTTTATTTATATCTTTATTTGTTTGTATTTATTCCATAACTTTTTCATACTAGCTTCAAATGAGCTCAATTTTGTTTCTAAAATTTTGTAGTATTAATTGGATCTCTTTAGGCTATAATTATCAATAATTTATGCCTTACCAACAGTGGGTTTTAATAAGTCAATTTAATTACTCTTAGGAACATTTGGGCGAATCAACTATAGGATTTAGATACCAGGATTTGGATTTAGTTTGTGAGAACTTTGCATGGATGTAATGAAATGCTTATGCATGCTTCATGATTTTCATTTTCAAATCTTGCACACCAATTCTACAATCCATAATCAATCCATGCCCTTTTGCCTATATGGCTACTTAGGTCATAACAAAAGAATATAAGATTTTGAATTCAAGGTTGAGAGGATTTTCTACTAAAAAGTTTCTTCTCTTTGAGAATTTTCAACGTAGTCAAACTATCAATCAATCTTATTTGTTTATTTCACATTCCAAAATTAGGAGAATTTTGGGATGTGAAAAAAAATATATGGATGCATGCATAATTCCATGTGATGATTTTCTACACCAAACAAGACAAGTGCACAGTACTGATTCATAAACAAGTTCAAAACTTGCCAAAAAAACTATATTTGAACATTAAAACATTTCCCAAATAATTGTTATACACAAAATAGGCCTACACATGTTTCTGAAAAACAACCATTTTTACTGAGGCAAAACATTAAATACATTGCATAGATGGAAAGTATTTTCTCTCCTGATTCCATTGATATAAAATTAGTCAAATTTGGACGTGGCATTCAAAAGTTATGATTTAAACAAGTTTGACATCTAATAGACCTAATTCAAAAATTTTAAAACAAATCTGGTATCGCTTCGCGCTGGATCGCGCTTCCGAGCCGTTAGATCTAACTAGATCGTGCGGCACATCTCGCTACTTACCCCTTCGTTAAGTGATCTATCCTACGCGTTAGATCCAGATCCAACGGTGCTTGATCAACCTACCAAAGTCTGGCGGTGCGCGGCGACGGTGAGCGGCGGCGCGCTCTGTCTACGGTGGCGCGGTGGCCACAGAGGGGGTTGGGGTCGTCGGAGAGGCTTACCAGGCTCGCGGCGGTGTGCTGAAGCTCAACGCGGCAGTGGCTTGTCAAGGGGCACGCGGACACGGCGAGGATTCCTCGTCGGAGTAGAGGCAGACGTCGGGCAAGCCTTGGCGTCGTCGGAGGCGAGGTTCTGGTGCGCGCTAATACAAACCAGCGAGGCTGTTAGATGTGCACAAGCCAGGCGAACATGTGAGTATCAAAAAGGGAAAAAGGGGTGGTCGGGAACTACCAGGAGGGGCTGTCGAAGTTGCGCCGAGCTTCGGTTGCTTCCAGTGGTGGACGGTGGCGACGTTCTAGGATGGTACAAAGAAAAAAGGAATGCATGAGAAGATGCGCAAGGACATGTAGAACATGCTCGCATGAAGCAGAGACAGAGGGGTGGACGATGCTCACCGGAATTGGTCGCCGGAGGTCGTCGGTGCTGCGGCGGTGTGGGCACGATTACGGGCAGCCTGGTGGCGTGGTGTCTGTGTTGAGTGAGGGGAAATGGGCAGCGAGGGGAGGGGATCTTATAGCCGGAGTAGGGGCGGAGATCATGCACTCATTCATCGCCAATTAAGAGATTTAAAATCGCGGCATAGGCAGGGGAAGAAACGGGCGGCGACGTGTTCATCGCGCTGATTCTAGGAGGACGATGACGACGTGGCGATGGGGCCACTGGTCAGTGAGCGCGGGGTCGAGTGGGTGCGCGTGAGAGAGGGGAAAACCCCTGGTGGGCTTAATGGGCTGGTTTCGCTATTGGGCTAGATTAGTGGCGCCGGCCTTTTCTTATTTCTTTATTCTTTTTCATTTTCTGTTTGTATTTCCAGGAAACATTTTCAAATGATTTCAAAAGCCATTTGAATTCAAACCTTTTCTGGATTTTTGTAGAGTGTAACACTCATATTTCTGGGCATAAAATCATGTGGTCTCTCTGTATTAGCTTGGTCCTATTGATCAAACAAAAATAAACAGTGACATAGCACTTGATTTGAACAAGTTTTGAAAATGGTTTTAAATCTATATTTGTTTTGTAAATTTTGGTTTAAGCACTAATAATCAAGCAAAACAATCTGAGAGCAACAAGGTTTGGTTTTGAATAAATAATCTCTCAATGGAGAGTAGCATTTGATTTAATGTTTGATCACATAAAATCATAGCTCCCAAGTTCTGTTTTCTTTCAAATGAGTTTGAATTTGATCCCCAAATGATATGCATGTATGCATGATATGAAATCTTTGAAAACATGATTTTAGGGATGTTACAGGAAGGTAATGGTTTGCAGCAAGTAAATAAGTAACAGATGAAGATGTATCAATGATAAAGATTGGACTGGGGTCCATAGTTCACTAGAGGTGCTCTCCTTAGATAAACAACATGGCGTGAAGGGTAAACAAATTACAGCAGGGCAATTGATAGGAACTAAGCAAGGCATAACAATGCAATTACTAGTCAGAAAGATCCTATGAGATTCGATTGGGCAATACAACAAGATACATAGACCGTCATCCAACTGCATATATGACTAGAAGTCCACCTTCAGGTTATCATCCGAACCCCCTCCAGTATTAAGTTGCAAGCAACAAACAACTGCTTTAAGCAAAGTGTGTAAGGTAAACAATCCACATGTTCCATGAACAAGAGACCATTGTTTTCTCCCTAGTGGCAACAGCACATCAACAATCGAAGAGATTTATGTCACTTCCCTTGGAAACTAGAGGCATGAACCCACTATCGAGCATAAATACCCCCTCTTGGAGTAACTAGCAACTACTTGGCCAAGATAGCTACTAACAACGGAGAGCATGCAAGATCACAACAACACAGACATGATAGAATCATAAAGATAAAACCATTAATCAAACCAACATAATAATCTCAATATCCATCAGATCCCCGCAAACACAACATGCATGATTACAAATAGATTAGATCTTGATCATGAACGGAGCTCACAAGATCTATACATGAAAGCACAAAGGAGGAGATACAACCATCTAGCTACTACATGGACCCATAGTCCAACGTGGAACTATTCACGCATCATACCGGAGAGAAGGCCTCCGGGATGATCTCCCCTCCGGCAGGGTGCCGGGAAGAACTTCAGACCCCCTCCCCCCGATCTAGGGACGATGGTGGTGGCGGCTACAGACGGTTTCGTGGAGATTTGATCGGGTGCTTAGGGTTTCTGCATCGGGGCTTCTTATAGGAGAAGGGGGAGACCGAGGCAGCGGCCAGGGGCGTCAAACCCTAGCCAGGCGCGGGGTGGGGCCCACCCGCGCTTGGGGTGGGTCTGGCCACCCTGGCCGGCCCCTTCGGTTCTCCTCTGGACTTCTTGTTCCCCACGGAAAGTAATTGAATTTGACGTTTGTCCCGTCCAATTCCGAGAATATTTCTTTACTAACTTTTCTAAAACCAAAAACAGCAGAAAA